>JAKCOX010000019.1:8761668-10105835 GCA_022605575.1 Laterallus jamaicensis coturniculus
TAATTACCTTACTTACTACAGCTGGTGTTTGTGACCATTTTAAAGTTTCAACCCTGCAAGTAACCAGTGTAAAAGACCTAAAACTTTAAATTTTTTTTAAAGTATTTTTATTTATGGTAGACATATTAAAAAACAAAAACAACAAAACACACCTCCAAAACCCAACATCAAAACCCTCTTGGGGGAAAAAAAATAGTTTTCTTGGTAATCTTGCCAAAGAAACATTAGAAACTGTGACAAGACAAGTAAAAATCCATCTTGGATTGTTGAAGGAGCACAGCTGTAAATGCAATCAGTCCCCAGCCTCCTTTCCTTTGAAGCTGGAAAGTATATAGCGAATGAATATAACTAAGAAACAGCTGAGACATCTGGATGTCAGCATTGAATGTTGAATTATTTCCTTGATTTCCTCTGTAGATTTTTAATGTGATGTTGAACAAATTACTTCAAGGCAACAGTTCACAGGTGATCATTAACTGCACATTTTTCATTTCCTGGTGCTTATACTGAAAATCAGGGTTTCCACCAGCAAAACCACTAAGTATATGCAACTCTGAATGAGAAGTGTGATTGGAAAATATTGCATAACATTAGAATGCTGATGCTCAGAAACAAACAAACAAATAAAAAACACAAACAAACAAACAAAAAACCCCACAGTAAACCAGGAGCTAGACTATCACATACCAAAACACTAGAATTTTCGCTTCATTACTTAATTTTCTTTTTAACATGAAGATCATTCTCTTGGTGTATCTGTGGTGGGTTGACCTTGAGGAGCATCCAGATACTCACCAAGTCACTCTATCACTTCCCCCTCCTCAAATTGATAGGGAGAAAAAAATATAACAAAAGGCTCATGGGTCAAGATAAGGACAAAGGAGAGATTACTCACCAGTTGCCAACACAAGTAAAATATATTTGGGGAAACAAACTAATTTTTGTTTGTTTGGTTTCTTTTTTTTCACCTACGCAATCAGAGTAGGATAATGAGAAATAAGAAGAATTTTTTTTTCAAAAAACACCTTCTTCCTATCCCTCCTTTCTTCCCAGATTCAACCACACTCCTGAATGCTCTACCTCCCTACTCAGCAGCACAGGGGGACAGGGAATGAGGGTTGCTCATAGCACATGGTCTCTGCTGTTTCCTCTTCATCATGCTCTTCCCCTGCTCTATTATGGAGGCCCACCCATGGGAGACCGCCCTCCATGAACTTCTTCAAGGTCAGTCCTTCCCATGAGCACCAGTTCTTCACAACCTGGTCCAGCATGTGTCTCTTTCTCAGGATGCAGTCCTTGAGGACCGGACTGTTCCAGCATAGGCTCCCCATAGGATCATGTCTTTCCAGTATCCTACTCCACTGAGGACTCCTCTCTTTATGGGTCCACAGGTCCTGCCATAAACATGCTCCAGCACAGGTTCTCCACAGGTCCTTTCAGGGCACATCTGCGTGCTCTGGGATCCTTCACAGCCTGCAGGCTGGTTATTTGCTTCACTCTGGACCTCTATGTGCTCCAGACGGGGAGCTTGCCTCCCTATGGTCTTCTCCTAGAGCTGCAGGAGAATCTCTGCTCCAGTGCTTAGAGCACTTTGGTGTCTGCATAGTTGTTTCTCTTACGGATTCTCACTCCTCTCTGGCTGCTGTTACACAGCAATTTTTACCTTTTCTTACATATGTCATCACAGAGGGTGCTGCTAACATCCTTGAGTGTCTCAGCTTTGGCCAGCAATGTGTCCATCTTGGAGCTGGCTGGAGCTGACTCTGTTGGACATGGGGAAGCTTCTATGTTTTTGCCACAGAAGCCACCCTTGTAGCCTCCCTGATACAAAAACGTTGTATTAATCCAATGTAATAATATGGGTATAATAGTTTCTAGTAAATGTATTGTAAAGACAAATTCCTTGTGAGGTGGTTTGGCCCTGGCTAGAGGCCATATGCCCACCAAAGCCACTCAATCACTTCCCTTTTCATCTGAAAAGGGGAGAAAATATATATTGGGAGGCTTAGGATTCAAGATAAGGACAGAAAGCTACCACTCTGCAATTAGTGTCATGAATTGGCCAACGTTTACTCTCTGGGGCCTGTAGAAAGCTTATAGCTGCTTCTTGCAAGAGCCTTCTCTACCAGCACCCAGTTATGCCAAACTGTGACACCTTGTTATTTATGAAGAACTTGTTTAGGATAAGAAGTGCCAGAGAAAATCTCATGAGGAACTTCAACTCTTCCTTGAACATGTATTTATTAAATATTTTTTTTATATGTTAAAGAAACCTGTGGGTCCCATGTATAAAAAGCATAAAGAAAGAATATGGAATTGTTTCACGTATAAGGTCACACAAATACTTTTTACTGATGAAATTTTACTGCACCAATTATCATCAGCAAGGAAAATTCTCTTAGTTTAACATTCTGGTTTGGGTTGGGTTTTTTTGTGGTTTTTAAAATTTTTGTTCTATTTATCTTTTAGGACCTCTGTACTGTAATGAAACTCTCATGAAATGTCAAATCATGCACTTTGTTTGCTCCCTTTGTTCATCTAATTAATGCCTCAGTTTCAGAAGGCCAGTAGTTAGTTTGACATTAGCTGCAGTTCAGTAATTTGCACTTAAAGCTCCAGTTCTTGATCACTTACTCTTGTTGATTGGTGCTTTTATTGGTAAGTACTGATGGTGCCTTTGGAACAACACGTTTCTTTATGGATTAAAAATTACATGCAGCATGAACAAGTCAGTGAATTACTCTCACTTTATGCCACTAAGCAAGTGGCAACACTAAATTATGTCTTTATGTCCAAAGTTGGTAATAGAAAGTTGTTATATTACTCCAGAAGCAGAACTGAAATGAATTGAGATTGAGGTAGCTTATACCACAGCAGCAGCAATTCCTCACTTCTCTCTGCTTCATGTTGTGGAATAGAATTAGTAACATTTGAAAGTCCATTCCATACTGGTTTATTCCATCAGCGGTCTGATGACATGTTGGAGGATTTACATGTCCCCACTTCCATAACCTGACTTCTACAGAATGAAAAAGGTGTACACAGCCCAACTAGCTCATAAGTGACTTTAAACAGCACTATCTGTGTAATTGTGTAAGTTCTCCAACATGTCGTTGGACTGCTGACTGTGTTTAAGTACAACTGGCAGGTAAGCGAAGTGTTGACCATAGTAACAAGTCCATTGTCAATTGATGTCTGAGCCTTAGCAATCTGTTTGTGATGGTGGGAAAAAGTGTTGCTTATCTATAGAAATAAATCTGCAATGTTTGCTCATGAACTTGTTGAGCTCTGACCAATACAATTCTGTGCTGTATTTCTAGAGCATGTAGATATTTTGCAGGTGTTGCAGTTTGCATGCATACAAATTAAGGGTGAAAAAAAGTTATTTTGTGGTATATATTTATTTCCCTAGGAGAATGATAATGCATATTGGGACAGGAAAAAACCCAGTCAAAAAACCCCAGAGAATGTTAAGGGAAGAAAAATAATCTGAACTCTAAGTACTGACTGAAGTTGATCTTAATATTAGAACATAGATGTTTAATTTAAGCAACAAAGTATTTGGTTACAATTACCTTTCTTATTTTGTTTGCTAAAATTCTAAAATATCTATATAGATTTAAAGTGTTTGCTGAAATGTCTGCAAACAAAGAAAATCTATTAATTCATATGTGAGAATAATTTATACTATCACGGCAAAATATGTTTTCATATAAAGGCGCTATTTAATTTCTTGTGTTCATAACATCAATACTATATTTACTTTGTTTTTCAATAATTCTCCTTCTAAATATAGTGGGCACATGATCAAATATATAGGATGTACATTTAAAATTTAAAAACAAAACAGAACTAACTAAACAAAAAAACCCCACCAAACTTCCACAAAACACCGGAGTGTGCATTGTAAGTTTATCTCTGAAGTAAAACCTCCAGCATATAAAAACTGTCATACTAAATTGAGAAAGTGATCCATTTAGTATCCGGACTTAAGTAGTAATAGTTGCAATATGAATTTTAATGTTAATTTACAACAGGAAGTTTTAATTTCTAACTCCATTAGGTAGATTTCTATCATGGGCATAATTAAAGCAAAATAATAGTTATCATTGTATTAATGAAATGGTTAGAAATCTAAAAATCCTGTAACACTGATTAGCAGCTGATTGGGTGTAGAAATGCTGACTCAATACATTCCCAGAAGGCACCCATGCAGAGAGAGCTGCATCTGACACAGGAATCTCACTCCTCCCAGCACAGGGTTTAGGGATACTAGTGGTTTTTCGTCACAGTTTGCTGATGTGTGATCCTGAGGACAACTGATGCTTTTGAGTATTAGACCCAGAGAGAGAGAGTGGAAGAGCCACTTCAGCACCAGAGCAGTGATAGAAGTGTGCATGAGGGACTCTCAAAGTTTTATCTCTATTGCTACAAAATATTTTCTGTATTCATTAGATAATTTGGAATGTCAGCTCATTAACTGGATTAACTGGATTAACATTTGAGTCTTAGCTCTGTATAAATGTGTGTTCATTTTGCCAGTATCAAGATTTTAAGTTATCAACTGTTTCTTTTTGTGATATTCAGATTTTTAATCCTAATAAATTAACTTCCTTCTCATAGAGTGAATAAAAACAATTTTAAAATAATTTCCCCTTTATTCTTATATATATTTATTGAATCAGTCATATATTTGCACTTAGTGTGTTCACTGTCTTGACTTTCCCATATAATAATATATATGCTCACACACATACATATTCAGTTACATTAATTAGAAAATAATCTGCTTCATGCTGGACTACATTAGGAACATTATCAGGACATCTCAGGGGAATTTCCTCCTTTCCCACCATGCCATGTTAAATGATAACATCGTAAAATTACGCAACTTGTCTTTGCACTTGAATCATAGCTATTACATGCCATCTGAGGATTTCTGTCATGTATCAACTGCACCAGCAGACTGAGGGAATGGTCTTAGTTCACTCACCATTGGTTCCTTTGGGATGTTGGCAAAAGAATCACTGCAGTAATGATGAAGATTTTCTTGCTTACCATATCACACATTTAAAGCACTGATTCATCAGGAAACACAGAGAGACATGTCACATCACCTCAGTTTAACTCTGTGTCTATTACAAATAATCTATGTTATGGCTAAGAAACTGTTGATCATATCTTCCACATTCCCACAGGGGGTCTGAGATCTAATGTTTTTTCTTGGATCATGATACTGTTCCTGGATGCAGTTAGGCCAGGACCACCTAGCCTGTTGATTTCTCCTCTCCATTCTTCTATCACAGCAGTGAGTCTTTGCAAGCTCTTTGTAATCTAGGGGCTGTGCAGGATTTATGACCTCTTTCTAATCACAGACCTCATGATGTCCACCGTTGTAATGATCCGTGACAGATCATCCCAAAGCTAATGCCTTCAATTTCATGCAGGCTGCTGTGAAAGAAAATCCTGGACTGAATGAAAGAGTTCAAATAGTACTGACAAGTTGTCATGTGAATTGTGAGGACACAATCCCACATACCGATAAGTAGTAAGACCTGGCAAAAGATAAAATTCAAAATCTTCTGTGCCTTTACATTGATCATTTTCATATATGGTTAATGTGGCTTCATTTTCTCACTACCTGATATGTACAAAACTAGCTCAGCTTGAATGTTACACTCAATTATCCTGAACACTTCATAAAAATACAATTCCCGTTCTCCTGGAGTTTCTGGGGTGATGAATGTACTTTGGTGGGCCTTTGAAACTACTACAGAAAATTCTCTTTAAGCATAGCCTTTCCCATTTATCTTTGTCTGGAAATCTTCCTTTTGCTTACGGTCAGTGCTTTAGACCATATTACTCAGTACTCCTGCTGTTCTCATTTGAAGGAGAAATAAATTACACTTTTTCCCTGAATCAAGGGAATCATCACCAAAGGTTACCTTGTTACATTTTTGCTTCTAGCATATGTACATAGGAGGAACAAACAGAATTCAAGATATATAATCAGAGAAACTGAAACTGTTATTAGAATAATCTAATCAGTTATTCCTCATATATAAAATGTTCATACATATATGGTTTGTGAAGGCAGATAGCAGAAAAAAACTGGCATTTTACAGTAGATGCCTGCATCAGCTCATATTCAGTCTACTAGCTTTTCTTCCTGATGGTTAGTGGTTTGCTGTCTCCTTTTATGCAGACTAATTAATATAGGATTTAGAACAGTTAGAAAAGGAAAATATCTCATCTTTTCTAACATCCATGCTCAAAGTGTCCAACTCCAATTGGACAATCAGTATCTACTATCAGGTTTTGAATATCTCCAAGGATAAAGAACCCACAGCCTCTCTATTGCAACCTGTGCCAGTGTTTGGTCACCAGCAGAGTAAAAAAAAAAAAAAAAGAAAAATTCTGATATTTAATATTTAAGTATAATTTCTTGTATCTCAATTTGTCCCTGTTGACTCCTGTATTTTCACAAGGCACCCCTGAGAAGATTCTGGCCTTGGATACTTAACAGATATCAGTCAAATTTAGTTAAGGCAAACAGCTGTTAAAACACTGTTGTTTCCCCACTCAGACTAATAACTGAGCAATAATTTAGGTGACAAGTTATAGAGTGAAATTATGTGTATTCAAAGATTTCATTTGGATTATACATTCCACTCTAAATACAAACACAACTTTTTTCTTCTTTCTTCCCAAGAGAAGGGAAATAATTAGCAAACAATCTTACAGCTGCTTATACTTACTAAACCATCAGAAAATCTTGTAAGGTTATGATATCTTGCAAAGATACTGAATAAAAATTATGATCTATGCAGTGGAGTATTATCACAATAGCATTCATTAGAGATTAGTCTCTGAGGTACTTCTGTATTTAAACAGGGATATTTCAAAATGGGCTGGAGAGTCATATAATATAACCTTTGACACAGAATCACTCACAGAACTGCTTAAGTTAAAGTGAGTTTCTTTCTCATCAACCTTTCTTTTAGGAGAAGTTATCGCTTAAAATATATTGAAATCTCATGTATATTAAGTATTAGCATTGAAAATGAGCTTTATTATACATATTACTGTTTCTTCATGAATAAAAGCAAGGTATTACTATGAGTGATTTAGCCTAGATTTTTTTACTGCACAAACAAAAACCTTATTTACAGAAAGATTAGGCACTAAAATGCATTATTTATCTCACTGTAAAATTGTTGCTGATATAAAATGAGACTTGATTTTGCCCTTGATGTAGTGAGGCAAAGTCAATAGTATCATTCCATATCCTCCTCACTCAAAAGGTTGCTATGGTTAGGTACAGAGCAGGAAAGTCTGTATGGTGTTTGTGATACAATTCTGCAACACACAGCATCTACCTGTGCAAGTCCAAAAAATGTATTTTTGTGACTCTGTGTATAGACATGGACATAAGGAAAGAAGAGTTACAGACTGGGGCTGTATCAAAAGTTGCTCTGTTAATCCATTAACCACAACATACTACTTACTCCTCATTTTTTTAAGTGGTTATCACCAACATCCCATGGGCTCCTTTATCCTGACTTTGAAGAAGCTTGGGGTTTTGGGGGGTTTTGGGTTTTTTGGGGTTTTTTTTAAGGGTCATAGTTTAGATAATTTGCAAAATTGTCAGTCATTGAAAGGGAACTGAAAAGACAAAAGAGCATTGTTAAGTTTCATGAAGAGTGACAGAATTATAGTAAATTCCATTGCAAATATGTGATACAATCTGGATTCAGGTCCATGAAAAGATACTCACAATGTAGCTAACACCAGTAATATTCCAATATCCTTAGTACAGAGTGCAATAAATCAGCCGCACTCAGGCATCTGGTATAGTTACAGAGACAAAAGTCTGAATTAGAAACAATGTTTAATTGTTCTGATACAGAGTTGGATTTTTTCTTACTCTATCATTAATTGCTTATAACTGAAATAAGTAAAAAATATCAAATTATAAAAAATGTATTCTTTGTGTCTTCTGTTTATGGTCTAATAATTCCACCACTGTAATAAAAAAATGAACAAAATAACACTTGTCACTGATCTTTTTGGCCATTAATTCATTATAAAAGATTTAGCGAAGAAGTAACATACACTGTTTACTTCATTGAGTGTATCAAGCTGATCAGGCAGAGACTCCCAGAGCCCCTGGTTCTCGAATAGGGTTTAGAATACATCACAAGTGGAAAGAAAGCATTTCCCTGCAGCCCAATTAGATTATTTTCTACTGTCCTCCTCCACGTTTCCTGCTGGTTAACATAGGTGCAAAACTTTTGTCATTATTTTAGATCTGTTAAAGAGAATATTCATCTGAGGATGTAAGTGGATTATTCTTGTGCTTAGCATTGACATTGCAGAGTGACCTTGGTACCCTTCGGGTTTCAAGTTGATAATTCCAGTTGGTTTAAGTATATAAATTGCTAAGGTCTGCTGTAATTTCAGCCTATGTAAAACCGAAAAAAACAACCTCACCAAAAAAACAAAGAACCAACACCACACCCCACAACCGAACAAAAACCCCACCAACATACAAGGTAAATCTGAAAAATGTATTCTTGCCTCAATGTTGTTTAGAAATGAGGAGAACTTGAAATGATGCATTGGCTTATTCATATTATGTCCTTGAATGAGATGGCCTCTGGCTGTGCTACACTTTTATTGTTTAAGGGTATAGTCAACTCTTACCAGAGATTATCCTACTGACAAGTATCTTAAAGATCTGTGTTTTGGAGTACCCATTGACATACAATAAGATTCATAGTTCTACAATATAAACAGTTTAGAAGTCGTTTCAGTATTTCTCCCCTGATACTTCACTAATTGTTTTATTCCCACAGCTCCTGTTTTTAAAACGTCTTTTCTTACTGAAAGGAGCTTATTGTAATTACAGATTCTATGAATCACTTGTGGGGCAGTAAGTGAGTACCCTTACAAAAAAGTGCTAAACTGGAGATCTGTAATTTCTTACTTGATACAATTTTTATAACAGCTCAGCAGTAGAGTTACCTTTTCCTTTAATGCATCTGAAGCTTTCTATTGTTTGCTCTGCTTTAGACTTCTTCTGCGCTTTTGGAAAGAAATAATTTAAGACACATGCTTCAGTTGAGTTCTATTTGTCCCACTTTACTGGACCTTTGTCTGTAAGTTTGCCAAGTTCTATGTTTTGAGTTTTTGTATGTTTTCTTGCATTCAAGAGTTGAGTAAATATATAGCCAGAAGTTTGGTAAAAATTATTTGTTACAACATTGTGACTGTTTTTTAAAGAGCAAAATAAGTAATCTCAGTATGTCAGTCCAAACTGATTATGAACTCATGAAGCTCTTCCTTCAGTTTACAGCTCCATTCTTCATTTTTAAAACATAGTCTCAAACTGATCCCATGCAAGCCACTCAGAACATACTTCCTACTCCCTTCTCCACTTTCCTTTGGTCAAGGGAAAGTCAGGTGGAATAGTAGGGAAGATCACTCATCTTTCATTAGACCAGTCTGTGAAATTGAGATGTAAGGATTCTGAAATACCAAGAGTCAGGGAGCAGTAAGAACAGGGCTGCTCCCTGTAGGCTAGGGAGCTGAAGAAGATCACACAGCCAGCCAACAGGAGCCTCATCAACCAAAGCCCAGTCCACAAATACCCAAACAAGACAAGTAGGACAGCCCCAGAAACTGCAGTTTCATCCAAGACATAGCCCACATAATAACAAACTATCAATGTGATAACACAAGTTCAAGACGGAAAGTAAATCTGTAGGTCACAGTGTGTAGTGAGCACTCAGGTGTGGTGAGCACTGGACAAGCCCATAATAATGAGGTAAGGTAAAGGTTGAGCTCATACATGCTATCAGGTCAAAGTCAGTCCGCAAGCAGACATACAGACCAAGATACTGCAACTGTAATTACAGCTAAAAAATAACACGTCTTCAACATAGCACAGAAAAGGAAGGGAGCTTTTGGGCTGGGCTTAAATAGAGTTCCTGGGTCTGTGGTTGTGGGTGAAGGCCACAGGTGAATCTAGTCAAACTGCTAGGCTCTTAAATGCACACAGGACTTGGCAACATTTTACTGTATTTCAACTTGTATGTTTAGTTCCAGCCACTCAAATAATTTCATCACCATTACCTTTTAAATTGCAAATCAGATCATTGAAAGGTGAGTGGTTATGCTCTGAGAGGGGAATTAGTAGCAATTCCTGAGACAATGAAATTGCCCACCTGGGTGTAGCATACAGTTAAGCAAAGCATTACACAGGGATTCAGCAACTGGCAGTTAAGAAAAAAAAACATCCCTGTGTCTTTTGTGTATAATAGTTGAAGGACAGATAGGTAAAGAGGATTTGATACCATTTTCACATATGCTCTGTTCCAATCTCCAAAAAACTCTATTTGACAGTAGCCATAGCAGCAAAACTGATTAAACATGTTTGAATGAAGAAATGATGAAATAGCATCTTTATTTAGAGTTTCAGTAAAAGAAGCTTAATACAGTAAACAAGTATGGTCAATTCTATTCTAAAAATAAATCAGGTGGATGAAATAGCTGAAATGATCATACCTGCAACAAAAGCAAAATATACTTTTTTTCATACACTATTAAGAAATTACATTCAACATTGTGTGGCTGAACTCATGAAAGCAACCTTCATGATGAACAGGCATAATTTTTTTTCAGATCTATCTTGTGGCCTCTGCCTTTGATATCTTTTCAAGCAGTTTCTGCTTCTGCTGAGTTCTTTCCCACAGCATGTGTTTTTGAGAGACAGGAAGAACAGATCCAAAGTAGATAATATGTTGTTTCTTCATGCAATAATATAAACCATGCAATAGTGCATGCAAAACCACATGTAAACCATGCAAAAATGCAATAGTGCTCCCTGGAAATCTACAGATTAAGAAAGTTTTCTAGAATTGTTTGATGTTTAAAGGTATAGACTAACAAAAAATCAGAGTGCATGCTCAATGAGGGGTCATAACGCTTTAGAGGAGGGTAGCTTTGGGATGGAGGTATTTTTTTGTATTATACTGATATTATGATGAGGATGTTCACCCAAAGGACATGATCTCAACAGGAAAATGATAAACTCAGTTCTGGTTCAGTTCTGGTTCAGTTCTCACTCAGGGAAGAAACAATGCAGTTTCTTCGTACCATAGTACACCAGGTTCCCACAGATGACAGAGCCTGGCTGTGGTGTCTTCACCCTCCGTGTACTGTTCTCTAAAAGTTGGCTGATCAAGCTCCCCAAGCTCCCAGATTGCCTAGGGAACTTCTGTGGCATGGACTCTCAGTATCTCAGCTACGCTCCACCCTGGAAGTTTCTTCAGTGTTGTACCTTCTCTTAAAGCATGAATATAAGTTTATATTTCTAAGTCATCTCCAGTAATTACTTCACACAATCACTTTACACAAGCATTTATGATTCTGCAGAGAATCTTAATTTCATTTGGAAAGTTGATTTTTTTAATAACAATAAAGTTATTTTGAAATATTTTATGATTTTATTTTATTTATTTCTCAAGCAAAAAAATACCCTGTGGTATGACATCATAATTACATCTGCAACAAAAGTTAAGGAGAATGGGGTGTGTTGACACTGGCCAGGAACTGGCCAGCTGCTCATTGCCTCCCTTGTACCCTCCTGCCAACAGGACGGAGGAGTGAATTGGAAGAACAAAATAATTCTTTATCTACAGGAACACTAACAGATGAAGGAAAGAGAAAGGGACCAAAAAAAAAAAACCAACACCAAACCCAAAACCAACCACAAACAAACAAACAAAAAAACTGATGAAAAGACAACTGTTCACCACCTCCCACAAGCTGATTGATATCCAGCTAGTATCCAAGCAACACTGGTTAGATTTAACCCTCAGTTTCAACTGTGGAGCGTGACGTTATATCAAGCCATATGTCTTCAGTGAATTTGGGTCAGCTGACCTGCCTGTGTAATATCCAAACCTCTTGCCCAAACCTAGTCTACTTAGTGTCGGGGACAGAGTGGAAAAAAAAATAAAAGCCTTGACATTATTTAGCAGTAGATAAAACATTGTGTGTGTTATCAACACTGTTCTAATGTTAAATCAAAAATACAGCACCATCCAAACATTAATAAAATTAGCTCTGTCAGACCCAGTACAGAGGACTAGAAATTTAGGTTCAGGACTTCTCTAGCAGAAGAAATAAATATAAGAACGTAAGAATGATTACATAAATCAGATAAAAGACCTTTGCAGTTCATACCCTCTCTCTGATAGTTATTTGTTGCAGATGTCTAGGGAAGAGCAAAGGCCCAGCACAAACATGTTAATACTTTCCCCAGGAGGCTCTTATACTTACAGAAATTTCTCATGCAGAGCCACAGTGCATGCTTATCTTTCTAATAGTCCATGGGGCTGTGTCTTCTATGAACATTTACCATGCTTATTTGAAGGTTTTTAAACTGTTATCAGCCACATCATTTGGTACATCTGAAAGTTTATTTTTGCGCATGTAACTGACCATCATGAATAATTATATTAATTTTACTAATAACTTTACATATATGCTCTGACTACTTAAAAATTATGAGATATCATTGACTTAGATTCTACTCCAGTATTGGAATACCAGGAAATTTTCTCAGCTGTCATGAAGGAACTAGATTCTGTTAATTTAATTCTCATTATCCCCTGACTTCAACTCTTTCTGTGCCTCAGGATTATTCAGATCTTTACACAGTACTAGCTTCTTGCCTCCCTCACAGCTGAGGCAGAACCGATTTTGTACAATGTCTTTAAATCACCTAGTTTTTTACTGTTTACGGAGTCTGTCCTCCAGTTCCAAAATCTTCCATATGTTCTTTATTCTCATCCTCTCCTTCATCCCTGTTTCTTCCAAATGCACACTAAAATCTTACTGCACATGAAAAACATCAAACAAAGAGAGAAATAAAAAAATAGAAAATAAAAAAGAAAAATTTATAACCAGATAATCTGAGTAAGATGTTACCATGGAAAAGAGCTCGTACCGTAAATAATGTACACAGCATTATTTTGTAGTGTAGATTGCACTTATTGCAGTTTTTTGCCTTAAATTATATTCAGTGCATATTTATATTGTGTATGGTACTGTTTTAAAAATAGATCTAATGTAAAAATCATGAAGTATTATTAGTCACCCATGTTAAAAAGAGTTTATATATGAGTTGTGGCAACAAAGACAGAGAGAAACTCCTATATTAAGAAAAAAATAAACTGTTGGTGTTTATATTATCAAAAAAACCCCAAACAAACCAAAACCGGAGAGGATATCACCAGCCTACAAATTAATAATTCAGAGAAAATAGATCATTAACTTCTTATCTTCTAACATATAAACAAAAAGACATTCACTAAAATAGAATTTAAAAGCCAATCAAAAGTTAGCACAAAAGAGTTTATTTTGAGATGCTTTGCCAAAGTCTCAAAGGATAAAACTTTAATTTTCAAGGAAAAACCCCAAAAATAGTCCTAGACTGTTATTGAATTTAACCTTACTCTTGAGTTCAGTAATATGGTGATTTCTTCAGGATAAATTTAATAAGGTGAGAGATTTATTTATTTATTTATTTTACATTTACCCAACGATCTATGCTACACAACTACTTAAAATCCTTGTACAGCTTTCGGGAAGAGTTTGTTATCTAGGAATAGGATATGAAATGTCAATCAGGCTAAATCTTCAAAGGTTTGTCTGTTAGAACAGTTATGTTTCCTGGGTTGTTTGTTTCCTCATGGCTCAAAAGGAAGACGCCCATCAGGTGAATTAAACAGAAAACAGCCGATTAGAAGGAGTTTTTTGAAGCAAAGGAGTAAGCCTGAAAAGACCTGTAGAAGAAACAAAATATGTAGTGAGTTGGGAGAGACTTTGGATAGAACAGCAGTCAAACCCTGGTCTGACATTGCCAAAAGTCACACCACCAGCATTACAACCTCAACCTGGACCTGCAACCAGCAGCCTCCTTGTGGGACATCTGGAGCAGCTTGCACTGAGCTGGTAGGCTGTCATTATGTGGCTCAACAACTAGGGATGCCCACCTTGTGTGTGCATGTGGACCTTGTGCAGCATTTTCTCACCTATAACTAGATCAGCAAGCTGTAGGGAGTGGCAAGTGCATAGAAAGCTTGAATACCTATGTCTTCTTCAGGAAATGAGTGAAAGTAGGAAAACCTACTCCCAGAACAGGGGGCAGGCACTTGTAATCCACACTTCCCATGGAATGTATGCAACTATGTACGCATTTCTGTTATGTATAAAACTATGTGTTCATGTAGAGGGGTAGAACTAGAAAAGGGTGTATAGAAATGTGTTGACTAGCATTTTGCAAGTACATAGTGTCACGCTTTGTTTCTTAGTTTTGGTATTAATCCTGAATTATTGGTGTTTGCTGCCTAATTATGTATTGTAATGAATTAATAAACTATATCAAATATTATTTTGCCTTAAACAATGTGGGTTGAATTCTTTTTATCCCTGTGACAGTCCTGAATTTATGTTAGGACAGAAACTGGATGCTTAAGAAATCCCTCCCAATTCCCTGATCTCCGTAAAAGAGAAAGTTGATTCTGTGAATATTTCTCACATACTTTAGTATATCTGAAATGATCCAGTAAGCCTATTTTAGGCAAGAAAATCCCTCTCTCAAGGTGGGTTTCAATATGGTCATGTTACTTCACTGTTTTAGGAGACCTTTTAGCAAGATCTATTGCTATTTTCCCACCAAATCTTATTAAAATACCTGCTAAGTTATGTTCCCTGATGCTGAAACATTTGATTGTATTTAGACCATGAAGAAATTACACAAAAATTATCTGAGGACCATGATAGGTGGCAATTTGGATACACTACTACACTGTTAATAGAATTTTGTGGAAGAATTCTTAACATAAATCTGTTAAAAAATTGCATTGATAAAGAAGACGTCATGATTCTTGTTTTAATCGGATTTATTTTGCCTCACAGTTTTTAATTGTCTATACAATTTGTTTGTATCAATGACCTTCATATTACTGAACCAAATTAGTGATAGCGTTAGAGAGAATGTGCAGGAGAGATAGTAAATGAAACAATCCAAGAAAAAAAAAAATCAGGTCTCTAAACCATAAAGTATCTTTTTGTTTAGGAAGTTTCTAATGCATGATTTGTGGAAGCTTGAAAAGCTGTGTGGTTTCATCGTATACTCTTGTGCAGTTCTTTATTACCGGTCAAAGTATCAACAACATACCAGGTTTTATTTGGCATTTCAGTTATCACTGCAGTTGATATTTTGCAATTATATTTTGCATATGTAGTAGTTGTGACATGTCATCATTGTCAGAGAATATTCTCAGTAATATAACCAAGTTAGAAAAATGTTATATCTGATCTGGTAAAATCTATCTACTGAAATCTAATGAATTAAGTAGAATTTCAGAAGAACTTGTGTTGTAATTTTCATAGTTATTAATAACGTTTTTCATATACATGTTGTGTATATCTTTAATACAAAATATTATGAACTATTTTTTTATTAAGTAAAACTGAAACAGTGATTTCAGAATAGGTCTAAAATTACAAATAGTTTATTTTTTCTTCTTTTAACTTAATCCAAACTTTAGAAGCAATGTTTGTACAACTTTTTAGACATAAAGAGCTTTGAAATACAAAACAACGGAAAGGGGAAATAATTGAAAAGTCATTATCAGTTAGCATATTATAAGTATAATTTTACATGTATAATTCACTGTTTGATGAATATACTCTGTTTTAAAAGAATCAATCAATATTTTAAAAGAATCAGCTGGTACCCATTGATGACTCTTCTAAAATCAGAGGTAATGGCAGAAGATTAAAAGCAGGGACACCATTAATAGAAATAGAAAGTGTTTTGTAAAATGGACTAATATTTCATTTATATACATACAAAGCATGTGTAGGTTTAACTGTTATTGAATTATGAAGATGAGTAATCATTAGGGTTTATGTTCATTAAATCTCAGTACAAGTATACTGTCCTCCACAGGCATACCAGTTTCATCTTAGAATGTGGAGTTCTGAGCCTTCGAAACAGTCATAAAATATTAAAGCAGAAACTGAACTGTCGCTGAATTACCACATGCTTCAACACATTTATTGACTGACATCAACATTTTACCTAGCACAGATTAATTTTACTTCTACATGTGTTTCAGATGGGTTCTTGTAACTGAAATCTGCAAACCTGTACATGGAGACATCATCATCCTGTGAAAGTAAAATAGATGTTTCTGGGCTTTCTCCACATAAGAAAACAAGAAGTTATATAATCTTAGAGGGGTGCAAGCCATTCTTTAACCCTCTGCAGAGACAACAGTTCTTCCAACCTACAGATGCTTTGCTACCAGAAACAAAATATATTTAAGGAACTTGGAAATTAAAACTAATAAAAACACAATAGCAAAACAAATATCTTTTTCAGCTCTTCAGTATACCTTAGTGCATGCTATCTGAATGTGCGGCTACATGATACACTGATATTAGAAGAAATGTCCCAAACTTTCCTTAGAGGCTCACATTCTTCTTTAGGATATGTTTAGATTAACCTCTGAGAATGAAACCCTCAACCCTCTTCATGTCCTTGTATCCTGTCTACAAAATGTGTTAGGAAACTCAACCTATATCAGATTTCCTAACTGTCCTCAGAATCCAGGTTTCTTATCTCTCAAAGGGAAGAGGCATTGTATATATTTTTGTCTAACATTAAGCCAATATGAACCTGTGCCACAGATTTGTACTAAGATCTCTGGACACAGTAATACAAAAAAATTCTCCTGCTATGTAAATATTTTGCATTTTGTACCTTTGAAAAAGGTTAAATTTAATTATTTCAAGTAAATATAAAATAAAGAAGTATAAAAATAGTTATTTTTATTAAAGAATTTGTAGAAAATTTCATACTAGTATTTTTTAAATAAACATGATATTATTTGATGCTTTAAGTAAAATACAATTTCAGAGAATCTTTGCAATTGAGAATGTACATGTCCAAATTGTTCTCTGGGGTACAGTTTCTCTAAGAGGATATAAATTAGTAATATTTTAATATTCTTAAAATATGTAGTATTTTTAAAATACTAAACCACTACTGTGTATAAAAACTGTCAAACTGGGATTATTAAGTACTACAGTGAGTAGTGAAGATGAGAAAGTTCTTTGATCTTAATTTGAAGTCTTTATGTCTTTATTTTTACATAAGGAAAGAAAAATCAAATCAAGTATTTGTCAGCTTAGGTAAAACATTATGTCAGTCTTGACAAAATGTCAATCTATTGGAGAACAGTGAAAAAGTACTTTCAGGTAAAATAAGGTGTGTTGGTTTTAGCAAATGCATGCGTGGAATTGTAAGCAAAGATCATATAAGAAAAATATAAGAAAGCCACATGAGATTTATTTTGTATGATAGATTTACAAATATTTTCTTGTGCATTTCAGAATTATTAATTATTCTGCTAGTTTTATGACTAGGAAGAGGGGTATGTTCAAGTGTATAATGGATACAGAAAACAGAAGTGCAGAATGTTGGTTTTTTCATATGATCCAGCAGATCTACAAGAAAATAAACTACAAAAGCAATGACTATATCTTAGAGAAAGCAAATGTACAGAAAATATAGACACCCTATCCTTTTAATCTTTATTTTCCTATAATTCTTTTTGGGAAATAGTTTTAATTTAAGATGTTATCTTTTGCATAGCAATATTTTCTTGCTTCCAAGGGAGGCCTGTCACAGGTAGTATTCCCAAGGACTCAGTATGGGGGCCAGTTCTCTTTAATGTCTTGATCAATGATGTGGAAGAGGGGATCAAGTGCACCCTCAGTAAGTTTGTAGATGGCACCAAGTTGGGCAGGAGTATTGATCTGCTTGAGGATAGGAAGGCTCTGCAGAGTGATCTGGATAGAATGGATTGATGGGCAGAAACCAGTTATATGAAGTTCAGCAAGGCTCAGTGCTGAGTCCCGCACTTCGGTCACAATAACCCCATACAATGCTGCTAAAGGCTTAGGGAAGAGTGGTTAGAAAGCTGCCTGTCAGAAAAGGACCTGAGGATGCTGTTTGATAGTTGGCTGAATATGAGCTAGCCATGTGCCTATGTGGCCAGTAAGGCTGTCATGGTTTAGCCCCAGCTAACAGCTGAACACCATGTGCAGCTCACTTGCTCCCCGCCCCCACACCTCCAGGGAGGAAATAAAAAAAAAAAGAATTGACAAAAGCAAACATCACGTGTTGGGATGACAGTTTAATGGGACAGCAGGGAGAGGGAGAAATAACAACAGGACTTTATAGCAAAATATACCAAAGTGGTGATAGACAATGCAGTTTCGCACTGGACTGCACAACTCAGAGCCATCCCTGAGCCAGCCCTGGAGGTATTTAAAAGATGTGTAGATGTGGCACTTAAGGACATAGTTTAGTGGTGGACTTGGAAGTGCAATATTAGTAGATGGACTTGATCTTAAAGGTCTTTTCCAAACAAAAATATTCTATGAGTGTACGATTTTTCTCTACCAATGAAATATATGTCTGGTTCAGCATTAGAACAAGGAGAAGGTGTTCTGCAAGTAAGTAACCCAGAAACATGCAGCAGTTTTTGGGTTTTTTTTTCCTCAGAGAGATTCCTAGGAATTGTGGGAAGTAAATACTTACTGCAGATCACAGCAAGAGTTGAACACTGTCTTTGAAAGTTTGAATGAAAATGGAGTTGCAATCAGGTTTGTTTTTTGGTTTTCTTGGGATTTTTTCCATGGTAGGATAAACTGAGGATATCACAGAGAAAGTGTTTGTTAGTGGTTTGGGGGTTTTTTTGGAGACGAGATTGTTGGTTTTTTGTTTTTTGGTGTGTTTGTTTTGGTTTGGTTTTTTTTTGAGGGGGCTATATGTGTTCAGAATAGGGTGGATATCCAGGGGAAACACATAGTTAGAATTGACATTGAAGTATTTTTTTCACCCTATCCCACAATTTTATATGCATAGTTCTATAAATAAATCTTGATTTCAATACCTTAATGCTATATTTATACAGTTAAAAAAAAAAAAAAAAAGTGGTGCCTACCATTTTCCACAGACATTGTAATAATGGTAATAGAGACAAGAATACTTTCTCTTAAGCAAGAATTTACACTGCGGCTTTTGAGGCCAGAAACCATCTGAACTTTGAGTTACAGGCACATAACTCTCACAAAAAGCAAATGGTTCTTGTCTAAATAAATTTTTCCCATTATACCCCTTAAATTTAAATGTATATTATACACTACAGAGTATGAAAATAATAATTCTTACATTTTTAAAAGACTTATGTAAATGAGTTTACTGTACTAATATTAACCGAACTAATGGAGAACAAGATTTTATTGAAAAGACTTGGATCACCAATTGTTTGCACAGAAAAAAACCCCAGTTTTTAAAGCATACTTAGAAACATTGAAAAAATAGTGCTTCGTTTGAGGAAAAAAAATTGATTCTGTAAAAAATTTAGAAATGCTATTTATCATGTCAGTTGTCTACTCACAGCAGGTCTGAGTGGAACATTCTGTATTCATTTATTAACATCTATAATTTTGAACTACCAGAGCAGACTAGGATTTCTAAATGGGCTCTAATAGCAGATGAAAACTATGTCAGAACTAGGTGGTAGTTTTCTTTATCATGTTACATACTTTACAATCCTAAATGCCCTAAGTATGTAGAGAGAGATGTGCCCTTCATTCTCCATCTCATGATCAAGCATCTTTGTCTCTCTGATCAGCCATCTCACACAACCATCAGGCCACAAACAACTCTCCAGCTCACTGCACAAAATTGGGATTTAGGCATTTGCCTGCACCCCGCAACCATGAGAGTCCTCTCACTCAGAGACAGCTTTTGCCATATTCTCAGCTTCCAGACCCTGATGCCCATCCACTCCCATGTTACATATATCTGTTTAGTCTGATGGTATCCCACTTCTGACATTTATTCTTGTGGTTTAATACTATTTTGACAATGCAGAGACTAAATGGGCTTGGATACCAGTGAACACTTCTTTACAGATATGTTTAAGGTTAGCAAGTGACATGACAACCCTGATTCAGGGGGAAAAAAATATAGTCCTGCAGAAAGGTCAGGTGGGTCAGTACAGGGATTTCATCTGTGCCATGAGCAACCCTGAGGCCAGGCCCTGAGACCCTCTCTGTTCTCTCTTCAAGGTCTTTCTCCTATCTCCTGGAGTTATCCCACATCTTGTCAGTTAAAGTGCAGAGAATACCCATTTCTGATAAGCCCATTCAGATTTCTGAAAAATCTAAGCAAGCTGTCACATTGTAGGTTCTGGCAGTCTGCCCTTCTCAAGGGTTCTCTGCACCTCTCACAGAGACTGATGTGTCTCTAGCACTTAAATTTCTACCTTGCTCCTGTCCACTCCCTTATAACTGTATTTCAGTCACTCCCAACCCATGTCAATTACCACAGCAGCGTGCAGATTAGAAGATGCTGAGACAACTAGGTTTATTCAGCTTGGAGAAGACAAGGCTTCAGGGGCTTATTGCTGTCTACAACTACCAAATGTGAGAGTATGGAGAAGATGGAGCCAAAACTCTTCTCCCATGTGGACAGAAAAGAGTGGAGGAGAGAAAGAGAGGGAAGGATTTTGTAGGTATGAAACAGAAGGCTGAAAACACCAAGATATAGGAGAATTAATGAGTGAGGATGAAATAAATATCAAACTCTATGAAGCTATCAAAAAATTACAGCATTTTTTTTACACCTCAGTGTTTGTAAATACAACCTGTAAGGGCTGCTTGTTCTTTCTTATAGAGGAGTGAAGGTACATGTCTGCATTTAAATGATCTGTAGTGGAGTGCAGTTTTTCATTTTTCAGATGATTTGTCTTTACTATTGTCTGGAACTCATGTGTATTAACTGAAGAGTTTGCTTTTGAAAGAAGTAACAAAATCCCCCATACGAGCCAAGAATTGCCATGGTTATCTGAAAAAAGGTTCATAAAGAATGAGACTTAAGGACCTGTCTCAGCTTTTATGTGATTACAGCCTCATATAACAAATTTAATGGATAGGGTAATTTAAAGGAAACATAAATGACATTTGTAATGTTTTCAAAAGTTATAATACATTAAAATATAATAAATTAATTTTAAAAAATAAAAGAGTAGAAAAGCCTATTGATAGGGAAATAAAACTGTGTCACAGTGAAAAGCAGAAAAAGAGGTAATGATCTGTCTAATTTAGTTGCCACCTCTAATAATTTAATTGTTGTATTTAGGCTTTTATAAAAATTTATAACAAGAAATTTGAAATGAAACAGTATAGAACAACCTTAATTTGATCTGAATTATGAATTCTTCATTTAATTCTGTATCCAAAAAGTAATATGAGCCGGGCTTCTATTAGATAATCTGTTTTTCCAGCTATGAAAATACAGAATGGGTCAGCATATGTAGTACACGTGTTTTGGAAAGGCTTAAAGTATTCAGTGGGGGGAAAAAAAAAAGCAAACCTTTTGAAGATACTGATATTTTTAAGGGAACTATTTTGGGGCTTTTTTGTTTGTTTTTGTTTGGTTTTTTTTCCGTCTGAGGGCATCATTGAAATTCAACTTACTGTACTACTAACTGCTATTTATAAGTAGGATGCTCAGATACAGTAAGATGCTAGTCACTCAGATTGGATGTTCATAACATACTTTCAGTTTCACAGGCAATAATAGTGCCTTTCTCAGGTGGTGTGTCAGATGTATCTCAGAGGAATGTTTGGATCTGTGGGACAATATAAATTTCAGTTGTCCCTCAAATGAAACTATGATGAGCCATGTATACAACTGTGTGCATATGCATAATATAAGCCCTAAACCAGTGCTGATATATGGCTACAAACAATGTCTCAAACTAATCTGTAGACTTTGAGAATGATGTGAACTGCAGGTCTTACTACACTGCATGGGCACTTCTGAGCAGGAGTTTCTGCGTCTGGATAGGTGTATGCAGACTGCATGCCAGCACTGCGTTTTCTTTGTTCTCATCTCATTCTTTTTGGGTTTTCAAAAATGCATGTTGAATCTCTTTGTAGCAAACGCAGGAGGAGCCATTATTAGCAGTTCTTGGCAGGTGTTTTGTCTCCTGGCTTCTTCCTGAGTCTTCTGCAGACTCAGAACAGAAAAGAGCAAAAGAAGAATAGATGATATCTTTCCCTTTATCAGTCAGATACCTGCTGCGAGGAAGTCATCATTGATAGAGAAGGGAATAATAATTGCAAGATTTGTGAGGATTTATTAAAAGGAATAATGATTTAAATGAGAATTCTTTTATCTGCATAGTGCTTGGCTCTTTTGAGATACCTGCCTTATACAGATTAATAAGTGGAATAAATTGTGGAAATCATGCAAAGGGATGTTGTGAAAGAAAAGAATATTCTAGGCTTTAAGAGTTGTCAGACAAATTAATGATCCCCATTGTTATTAATTAGCTTCTGTAATAGAAAATGCCTAAATTACTGACTGGAGGAAAATGAAAAGGAATAGTTAATGAAGGATTGCATTTAAGCCTCACTGTTAACTACAGGCAGAAACAAAAAAGATAACATTCAGTGAAGTCAGATTTAATTTCGACCCATGCTTAAGATCATGGTCTCTGTTTAGTCATAGGTAACTGACTGAAGAATGTTTCCATGCACATCTAATGCTGAGAGCAATGCTTTTACTGATCTTACTGCCATTAGTAATATATTAAGGGACTCACACCTATCACTTCCCTCCACACTGCTGGTCAGTCTTTTAATGGCTATGCCTGCTTTTCACTTGGTCTCATCATAAACTGCAGGTTTTCTTATGAAAAGTCTGAAAACAACTTCTGATCTTTAGGGGGAAAATGTAGAGTAGTATTAATTTTTTTTTATTTTTTTTTTAAACTTTTACCCTTGTAGTTTACCATATCATGGTAAGGGACTGCAAACCTGTTCAGAAATAGATGTGGATAATTATTTTAATTCTTTTTTTTAAATTTTTTACATATGGAGAGCTCCAAAAATATGAATAGGGTTACCATCTTTTCACACTTTTTTAGACCATGTAATCTTTTCCAGTTTTAAATTAGAGTCTTCAGTTGCCCAGAAATACCTCTTCCTCTTTTTTATTGTCATGATCTATAAGAAAAGGATTATGGAAAATATTCACAGGTAAATTGCAATCCTCTTGTGATGTTTATTTTTATTATTACCTGGAAAGAGAGTAAGAAGAACAGAACAGTTCTATAACTAAACCCAGGAAAACCACTTTTCCTTCCAGCATCTATGAATATTGTTCCTGTCAACATTTTCATCAAATATTATTAATTTAGCTTTATGTAAAAAAACATGTTTTTTTTCTTTCATTGGGTTCAGTGTGTATCCTAGTATGAGTCTATTTCATTAAAAAACAATTTTCCTGTCAATGCTTGTACAGTAGAATATTCTAATCAAAAGAAGACAGGGATAACTTTGTTGTATCATCTATATGGATACTCTCCTAAATATACATGAATGTGCAGGGTAATTAAATAATTATTTTCACATTTATTTTAAATTCTGCTATAACTACAGTTCTACATGTTGTCCAAAGATATGTGAATGTCTTTGCTTGGAAGCCTACATCTGTTTTCCTAAAATAAGCGTACACATCACTTCTTTCTTGCTGTTTCCCATTGTTTGAATAATATCTTGCTAGTGGTTTGAGATTACAGTCCCAATTATAATAGAAAATTGGACAAATCTCTGGTGGGGTTAAGTTGTGTAACTCAATTTAATTCTATGGAGCAGTGCTGACTTTATGGTAACTGAGGATCAGGTTTCACATTTGAAATACTATGCTAATGTCTTTTTTTTTTTTATTTTACAACAAAAAATATTTTCTAAAGTTAAAATGATGGCTTCTGATTTCACAATAATTGATCTAAAACTAGAATAATATAAACTGCTTCAGTCCTCATGTAACTGAACAGTCTACCCAAAAAGAACATAATCTACCCATCTTCAGTAAATAGACTCACACATGGAATCATCCTCAGGGAAGAGCTATTAGTGTAAGGACACTATAATGATTCTTTTGTTTAAATCAAAACTACAATCACGATTCTATGTTCTGCAGTGTCGGTTTATTCAACTCTCAGCAAGCCAGCAGCATGGAGTCAAGTGCTCCTTCAGAAAGCCCAAAGGGAAGAAAAAAGCAGCAACCTGCCAGTGAACAAGAGGACCCCATGGCTAAAGTGTATATAAATTCTACTATTGCATATCTTTTCCTTTAAAAAAATCCAAATTGAACATAAAAATAAAATAAATGTAAGTTTATACATCTGGAGTCTGTGAAAGTTTTCTAAACATCTAAACCTCCAGCTTTGGTTCATGATAGAAAAAGCACAGACTGTCCTTTTTGATGATAATGCCACAGGAAACAAAGCCAAGCAGAGAACCAATATAAATGCACTGTTGGAGTCTTGTTCAGCGCTATGTGTTATTTTCTTAGCTCTTGGAGCTGAAGGGTATGGAAATAAAAGCTTTCTAGAGAACAGTCCATATGGTGAATGTATAATGTGTGATCAGGACAAACCATGAATTACTGTGACTAGTCCATGAGTATACATTTCAGTGATTTTAATTAGAAATAAGAACATTTTCATACTCTCGGATGCCTGTCAAGATTGTTGTCTTGATAGTCTAAAAATTTACTTTCTATTTCTATCAAAGTGCAGTTACTAATGAGAGTGGACTTAACACTGCAAGTCTTCAATCTGCTTTACATGTTCTTTCATTAACACTACCACAGCCATTGCTCTTTTGAAATGAAACTCTTGAAGTGACACAAGCACAGTCATATTCTTTTATTGATATATAAAATAACTCCTGGAAAATTCAGGACTGGAGACTGCCAAAACATATGAGGATATGGGGTAGTTTTCACTCAGTTC
Source organism: Laterallus jamaicensis coturniculus (assembly GCA_022605575.1). Classification (NCBI taxonomy): domain Eukaryota; kingdom Metazoa; phylum Chordata; class Aves; order Gruiformes; family Rallidae; genus Laterallus; species Laterallus jamaicensis. The sequence goes on from JAKCOX010000019.1 coordinate 8,786,640, forward strand.
TAACCATATTGTGGAGCTGGAAAGTGGGTAAGGCTGGATTTTCAACTGGAAAATCCACCAGCGTTCTTTAAATGAGGTTTAGGCCATCTTCTGGAGGTAGGCTTTTTCATGGATTATATTGCTGAAGGAGAGCTATTCAACCCAGACCAGAATGAATATTAATTGTTGATCAGCAGCCAGCTGAGTATGAGCCAGCAGTGTGCCCAGGTGGCCAAGAAGGCCAATGGCTTACTGGCCTGCATCAGAAACAGGGTGGCCAGCAGCACTAGGGAGGTGATCCTTCCGCTGTACTAAGTGCTGGTCAAGGTGCACCTGGAGTAATGTGTTCAGTTTTGAGCCACTCACTACAGGAAGGACATCAAGATGCTTGAGCATGCACAGAGAAGGGTTTCAAAGCTGTTGAAGGGTTTAGAAGACAAATCTTACAAGAAGTGGTTGAAGGAACTGGGATTGTTTAGTCTGGAGAAAAGCAGACTGAGGGGAGACCTCATTGCTCTCTACAACTGCCTTAAAGGTGGTTATATTGAGGTGGGGATCAGTCTCTTCTCCCTGGTAGAAAGTAACAGGACAAGGAGAAAAGGTCTGAAGTTGCATGAGGGGAAGTTTAGGTTGGATATGAGGAAAAAATTCTTTACTGAAAGGGTTGTTAAATATTCGAACAGGCTGACCAGGGAGGTGGTTGAGTTACCATCCCTGGAGGTGTTTAAGAGTAGATGTTGTACTTAGTGATGTGGTCTAGTGTTGGACCTAGTAGGTCTGAATAGATGGTTGAACTCAATGATCTTGAAGGTCTTTTCCAACCGAGAACATTCTATGATTCTATGATATATACTGCTAAGGTGAAACCACAACTGATAGTCAGAGTATGTGTCCTGGTTTCAGCTTAGCAATGGGCCATGTTGGCCAATGAGAATATTCCACAACAATTACGTCATAGTCATGTTCTGTATAAAGGAGAAAAAGCGTGCCAAAAACGCAAGTCCAGCAGGGTGCGGCTGGGGCTTGAGGCAGGTTTGGTCTGGCAGGCGCAGCTCTGGCCTGAGGAAAACGCAGTTTCTCGGCGGTGGCGCGGCGGCTGGGCCCTGGGTTGGCTGACGCAAGGCGCAGCCTAGTCGCGGGTTGTGGTGAGAGGTTGCATTGTATATCACCAGTTTTGTGTACCCTGTGTTCTAAAATAGTGTTATCACTGTTGTCCTTTGTATCTTTTCCTGTTGTTTTAGTAAACTATCCTTATCCCAACCCACAGGGTTTTTGGTTTTAATTTCCTTTACCCCGCGGTTTTTCCGATCGCCCCCCCTCTCTCTTAAAGGGACAGGTAACTGTGTGTGACCCAGCTCTCAGCTGAGGTTAAACCAACACAAATTTTGAGATGGTAGAGAGTCCTGCCAGGATTACATGCAGCATGCAACGGTTTGAATACCAAACCCATGACCATATTCTTATGAATAAATTCCACAGCATTGTGACCAGAGACTGCTTAAATAACAGTGCTTATCACAGCTCTATCTTAATTGCAATTGGGTTAGGGTCAAATCTACCGTTATCCCAACCTTTTGCCCTCCTCGTGCCCCACGATTGGGTGCCAAAATTTGTGATTATGACGTAACTGGTATGGAATATTCTCATTGGCCAACATGGCCCGTTGCTAAGCTGAAACCAGACAGTATGTATCAAGTAAAATCCAGCAAGCTGTGTGAGCTGCTGTAAAGAGGGGAAAAAAAAAAAGAAAAAAAAAGTTTCTAGGATCTGTGTGTATATATATAAAACCCCACCATTTATCTTGGCATGTTGCTGTATTGACTAGATAATAAGTAATGTATAGTTTGTGACTGGTAATAAAGTCATAGTTGTAAACATGAATAGCAGTTTTTCAATGAGCTCTGGATCATACGTCTTAGATGATGCATTTGTTAAGGTACTTAGTGTGGTTAGAAAGGTTTGTAAATGAATACTGTGCAATGTAAATCTTGACATGCTACACAATAAGAAGTCAAGGTATTTGTACAAGATGGATACTAATAGTGTGTTTCCAGAGTATATACTAAGCCTTAAAATGAATCTATAAAAGAATTCACATGCCCATTGTTAGAGCTTTTTCTTCTACTTTTATGCTTCTTCATTTCTTCTATTTTTTCTTTAAAAAAACCCACAAACAAACGAACAAACAAACCCCACACCTTTTTTTCTCCTCAGACAGTTCTTGGTACCACAAATTACATATATATAAGGTCTCAAAATCTTTTTCATTTTCTGAAAAAACCACAGTCCCCATCCCAAACAATAAATGCAATTCAAAGAGAAACAAAACCAAGCAACTCCTTTCATCTTACTGATAACTTTGTTACATATGGGTCTCCATATCCACTGTTTTGGAGTGAATATGTTCTGAAGACCTGCAAAAGCACAGAAAAAAATTTGGTTGCAAGGAACCCCTGGGGTTCTTCAAGCTTAACTTCCTGCTTAAACAATGTCTAACTTCAAAGCTAGATGAGGTTACTCTAGGTCTTGTCCAGTCATGTGTTGTGTGTCCCCAAGAATGAAGATTCCACAGAAATTAAATTCTGCAATCACTTTGAGATGGCATTCTGTTTGGGCCAATATGCCAGTAACTTCTATGTGAGTTGTGTGTTGGAACTGCTTCATAACAGCCTACCTGTCATTGAGTTTTTAATCTAATACAACTACATCTCACAGGTAAAATTATGTCTTTATCTTTATTGTGAATATTTGTTTTGTGGGGTTTTCCTCCATACTATAAAGAGTTTTGGAAGACTGCAGAGATTCAATCTTTGTTTTGTTTTTTTAACTCATTTGCCTCTAATAATACCTATTCATTCTCTTGTCAATATTAACCTTGAATATGAGGAGGATCAAGATAGGACTGTTCTTTGCATTTCATGGCAAATTGTGTACACTACATTCCAATCATTCTTTCAGCATGCTACCTATCCAGAGGTCATCACTCTCTGGAAAAAGTAGGAAGCCCTTCCAAAGACCTTCTCTTATCACTTCTAGTAGAGCATGCATGCTCATATTACATGAGGACTGCTGTCAATTAGAGAGTCAGTAGAGGAAGTATTTGGGTCCACTTACTAGTTAATTCCTTCCAAAAATAAGTCTAAGAAAACCTACAATATCAATGAGTATGTATTCTAACTTACTGTAACACATATGCTCATCACAGATACAGCAGTACAACCTATCACCTGTGGGGTGACTTTATAAATAACTACAGAATGTGTCAGTTTAGGTCCATGTGTATTAGAAACAGTTATGGCTAAGAAACTTATGATCACGTCTCCCACATACCCACAGGAAAGGCTGAGATCCAACGATTCTTCGTGGGTCCTGGTTACTGCTCTTGAAAGTGTTAGACCAGGACTGCCTAGCACGTTACTGTCTTCTCTGCACTCCTTCCACAGAAGTCGTTCTTTGTGTAACTTGCTAAGGCTGTGCAAAACTAGTTACTTCTTTTTAACCACAGATGTCACATTGTCCACTACAGATCTGAGTCAGCCCTCACTTCACTTTCCTTTTCCCTTGTAATAATTTTTAGAACTTCCTAAACTTAGTTTAATTTACTGCTAAACTGGGTTAGAGATAAATAGCACATTTGTGGTTAAAGGGTCAGCTATTCATCAGTTCCACCCTTATAATTTATCTGGCCAGATGGCTTTACATGACCCTCAGTATCACTTGAGTGACAATACCTCCCACTGATTCTGTAAAGTATTTGTAATTTATCATGCATTGCAAACACTTTTGGGACTCTTCCTTTAAAATTAATGCCCTAGATACTAAGGAGCCAGATCGAAAAGTTAATTGAGTTATCCAAAAAGAATTTTATGTGGGCATTCAGCCTACATCAAAATCAGAATTTAACAAATTTCATACAGCCATAATTTCATATTACAAATATTAAAATTCAAGATACATCTTTCCCTTTCCTCTGTGAAGTGTCTACTAACCTTAAGTTCTGTGGGTGTTTTGGCATTCTTAGAACTTCCCTAGTGTAAGAAGTCTGTGGTGTCTTCTTGTTTTCAAAAATCTACTAAACTTCCAAAAGTTCTGGAAAAGTCATTAAAGAGCGTCATCTAGTAAACAGACTTTGTGCAAACATATGCCGTACAAGAAGTACTGGGTCTATTCTTAACAGATTGCTTTTAGCAGAAGAAAGCCTCCATTTTGGAGCTAATGCTGCTTTTTGTATTACAGCCTCTGTTCAGCTCAGTGAAGTTCAATGCTGAGCTCTAAATATTGAATTCCATTCTATACTGAAGGAAGCCAGCTGCTTGTTTTTTGTTTGCTTTTTTTTTTTTTATCTGACCATAAATTAGACTCCATGCATCATTCTCTCTCTGAGTCTGTTCTTTGCAATAGGACATTTATCTCTCCTGCACTACTTTAGTTTGAAGTTCATGCTGCTACTGCAATGCTTCATACATCAAATAATATATAAACAATAGAGCCTAGTTTTCTGAAAATGAAATATGTAACTAAATATTAGTCTTAAATGCTTTTATTATTTTATCCTAAGTGTGTGTGTATATATATGTTATTTTTTCATTTCATGCTATTGTTTTCTACATTTATGTAACTTATACATTGTAACTTATAATTGTAGTACAATGTAAAAAGAAGTGCAACTTCTTAATATTTGGAGAAGGATTTTATACCAGACACAATTTCAGGACATCCTTGAAGATATTCAGGAAGATGCAAAGTTTTTCAGAAAGACCACTGAAGGTACAATAGAATCAGGCCATGATCTCATGAGCAGAAGATGCCAAAGGCAGTCAGACAGGGATATACCGTAGATGAGCAGAAAATTAAAATGGGAACATTTCTCAAATCTCTAACCCTCTCAAGATCAGTTAAGACAATAATCCAAAGGAAGAGAGAGATGGAAAAATAGCAGAATACCAGCAAACGCAAGTTGTACTGTCTTCTTTCATTACCTTATGACAGTACTGAACTGAAACAATACCTACAAAAACAATAATATTTGTTAGAGGGAGAAACTGTAAAAGCCCATCTGCCATGTAACAGCTATGTTTGGTGCTGATGAGATGAATTTAGTATTAAAAAAGGTATTTGCTTCTCACATCTCTTGCATGAGAATATAAGTATTTTAAAGGAAAACTGAAAAACTCCCTTCAAAATACAGTGTATTCCTATAGTTACTTTCTGATATTTCCATTGGCATTATTATAGGATTTTGTCTCTTGTTCTGGACAATAGTATAAATACTTGATAGAGGGGAACAGCAGGGGAAAATAATGTATTTTTAAGAATCTACAAACATGCAGAATGACCTTCTATCTCATTTTGTGAGTAATACAAATGTAAAATTTTTTGGGTTTCAATATGCGCAGTAGTACTGAGCTTTTGAGTACCACCAGACCACATTTTGATTAATTCCTTCCCGTTCAAGGTCACACATTACTGTTTTTTAAAGAATCCACAATAGACATTTAGTTTATACTTGATAAATTGAGGCATCTGAAAGTTAGATTTGTATATACTAAATAGATGCTTTAAATAAGTGCTTAATTGTTATGTCCATACTTGTTAAATTTCTTTAACTCTACCACTATACTTCTTTTGTAACACTGTTGATTAATTAAAATTAGTTATATTATTAATTATATTTGGAAATTGCAAGTTTTCAAAAATGAAGACTATATGAGGGCATATACTTCTGATACAGGATCCACTATTAAAAATTAATAGGTAAATGCTGTACATTTTCTGATAAAAACAGAACTAGAAAAAACCCATCCAACTTTAAATATCACTATTTTATCTAGTTATCATCATGATTTTTTTACCTTGATACTTAAATGCCAGTAATACACAGATGTTTTAAGATGGGCTTTGTACTCAGCTTCAGAAACCATAACATATGACATACATCATGACTTTACAAATGTTTGCACTGTAGTCTAAACAAAGGCCCTTTGTGAACTAACTTGAAACCATCTGTATTTTTTCTAAATGACAGATAATAGTGAATTCAACTGAGCACAAACACACAAAAAATAATTTAAAATTAAGAAAATCCCATGAAAAACCAAACCAAATCAAACCAAAAAACCCCACTGTGGACAAAGGATATATTTTGATGTAGTAGTTGTCTATACAGAATCACAGAATCATAGAATTGTAGGGGTTGGATGGGACCTCAAGAGAACATCGGGTCCAAGCCCCCTGCCAAAGCAGGCTCCCTAGTTCATATTACACAGATAGGCGTCCAGATGAGTCTTGAATATCTCCTGGGAAGGAGACTCCACCACCTCCCTGGGCAGCCTATTCCAGGGCTCTGTCACCCTCACTGTGAAAAAGTTCTTCCGCATGTTGGTGCGGAACTTCCTGTGCTCCAATTTGCAGCCATTGCCCCTTGTCCTATCCCCACAGACCACTGAAAAGGGACTGGCTGATTCCCCCTGCATCCCTTGCTTCAGATAATTATATACTTTACTTAGGTCCCCCTTTAGTCTTCTTTTCTCTAGTCTGAACAGTCCCAGCTTATTCAGCCTCTCCTCATAAGGGAGATGGTCCAGGCCCCCAATCATCTTCATAGCCTTTCTTTGGACTCTCTCCAGGAGATCCCTGTCCTTTTTACACCAGGGAGCCCAGAACTGGACACAATACTCCAGGTGGGGTCTGACCAGGGCAGAGCTGAGGGGGAGCATCACCTCCTTAGACCTACTGGCCACACTCCTCCTAATGCACCCCAGGATCCCATTAGCTCTCTTAGCCACCAGGACACACTGCTGGCTCATAGCCAGCCTGTCATCCACCAGGACCCCCAGGTCCTTCTCCACAGAGCTCTTCTCCAGTAGGACATCCCTCAGCCTATACTGAAATGAACAGTTATTCCACCCCAGGTGCATGACTTTACACTTGCTTTTGTTGAACTTCATTAGGTTTCTAACTGCCCAGCTTTCCAGCCTATCCAGGTCTCGCTGGATGGCAGCGCAGTGTTCCTGTGTGTCAGTCACCCCTCCCAGCTTTGTATCATCGGCGTACTTGCTGAGGGTGGATGCTATTCCCTCATCAAGGTCGTCAATGAAGATATTAAACAGGACTGGACACAACACTGAGCCCTGGGGATCACCGCTAGTCACAGGCCTCCAGTACGACTCTGCCCCACTGATCACGACCCTCTGAGCTCGGTTCGACAGCCAGTTCTCAACCCACCTCACTGTCCACTCATCTATCCCATACTCTCTCAGCTTTTCTATCAGGAAGTCATGGGAGACAGTATTGAAAGCCTTGCTGAAGTCAAGGTAGATGACATCCACTGCTCTCCCTCCATCCACCCAGACAGTGATGAGATTGTAGAAGGCTATGAGATTGGTCAAGCACAATCTCCCCTTGGTGAATCCATGCTGACTACTCCTCATGACCTTCTCTTTCAGTTGCTTAGAGATGGCACCCAGAACAAGCTGTTCCACACCTTTCCAGGGATAGAAGTGAGGCTGACTGGCCTATAGTTGCTAGGATCCTCTTTCTTGCCCTTTTTAAAGACTGGAGTGATATTGGCTATCCTCCAGTCCTCGGGCACTTCTCTTGTTTGCCAAGACCTGTCAAAGATGATAGACACCAGCTCAGCAATCACTTCCACCAGCTCCCTCAGCACACGTGGATGCATCCCATCTGTGCCCATGGATTTGTGTACATTGATCCCTTTGAGACGCTCCTGGACCACCCCCACCTCAACCACAGGAAAGCTCTTCATTTCCCAAACATTATTACTTTCATCCAGTGTCTGTGGGTCCTGGGGGGCCTTTGAAGTGAAGACTGAAGCGAACAAGTCATTCAGTATCTCCACCTTCTCGTCATCACCTGTCACCAGGACACCCGCATCGTTCAGCTAGGGACCTACATTATCCCTGGTCATCCTCTTACTATTCACATATCTAAAAATACCCTTTTTATTATCCTTTATGTCCCTTGCCAACTGCACTTCCAAGTGGGCTTTAGCCTTCCTAGTTGCATCCCTACAGGCCCTGATAACATTCCTGTATTCTTCCCAGGTGCTCAGACCCTGTTTCCACAGTTCATAGACCTTCTGCTTCCCTTTGAGTATATTCATTATCTCCCTGCTCATCCACGCAGGTCTTTTACCTCTCTTTCCTGATTTCTTACTCAAAGGGATGCATCGTTCCTGTGCTTGGATGAAGCGCTGTTTGAATGCTAGCCAGCTCTTACAGCCTCCCATTCATTAAAACAGTGTAGCCCACAGGATAGCCCCTATTACATTTCAGAGGAGATCAAAATTAGCTCTACCAAAATTCAGGGTAGCTATCCTACTTTTTGCCTTGCTTCTTCCACTCAGGATCTTGAACTCGATCAATTCATGGTTGCTTTGTCCTAAGCTGCCCCGGCCTTCACTTCCCTAACGAGCCCGTCCTTGATAGTAAAAACAGGGTCCAGCACCCGCCCTCCCCTTGTAGGTTCATGCACCACCTGTAGCAGGAAGTTGTCTTCTACACATTGCAGAAATTGTCTGGACTGCGTACACATGAGTCATGGTGTAATGATCCTCAAGACGATGCTCTTATATATGAATTCTGAGTCAGCATACATTTTCAGACATATTTACACTACCTTGCTCATTCACAGCTACATCATATGACTTTTAAGAACCATGCTTCAAAACAAAAGCTGCTTAAATATACTATGAGGGTTTAGCCTTGTTCTTTGGATTTACATTACATTTCAGGATAAATTTCACAGAAATATAGCAACAACTTATGAGATATTAAGCATCCTGGTGTAGATCAACAGAATTCTGAAATCCTTTGTTTCAGCTGAGATCCTGGTATGTGCTCAATACTCTTATCCTCAAAAATATGGACTTTTTAACAGGTCTTAAGCTGTATAGTTAGCATGCATTAGCATAAAATAGCATAAGAACGTAAATTAGATTAAGGAGTAATGCTTTAAGGAAATACATGAAAAAGGAAGTAATCATAGATGAGAATACTTAAGAGGTGCTGAATATCCTACAGCTGACATTTAGATGTATTTAGACACAGAATGATGAAATTAGACTAGTGAGCAGTACTTTGACTCACAATATCAGAATGAAATGGGCATTCTTGATATATTTATATTCAGATAACTTTGCATTCATGATTTTATGATTAAAGTATATCAGACACAGAACTCTCAGATTCCACATTTGAATACCAGTTCAAAGGCTGATCAACCTAATGGTTTTCAAATATTTATTATTTGTGATCCTACCAAAATTTTTCACTGAATATGCATATTCAGTGTAAATCTACTTATAGTAGTTTATTTTTTTGGGTTTATTTACAGTTATGAGCAACATATTTATTCAGATCACAAATTGATTTCCTTCAGCATTCTTATTCTCTTGAAATAAGTTTTGCTGCTATGTTTCAGACTTCTGGCTATCTTCCCACCTCCCTGTGAATAATTTTCTTCCTTTCCCTTCTCTCAGCTTCATCAGTTCTAGGACTTGATTTGTCATTTTCAGATTTGTTGTTACTATTATTCTTTAAGATATAACTGGGAATGTAATGTCTCTACTAGTGCATTTGTTTGGCTTCATTTTTTTCCTAATAGAATCATTGGGATTTACACACTCCTGCATTGCTGATGACTTGAACTTTTGATAGAATAACACTATTTTTAACACTACTGAACAGATACTAATACAGAGCATGGCCTACCAATTCAGTAACAGAAGGGCTTGAGTGGGAAGATGTAAGTAGAAATATTGTGAGTATTGTGCCTGAGATGAGCTGTAGACAAGATGTTTAATCAAGAGTGAAACTGGCTAAACTGTGAAAAAAAAAAGGAAACAAAGCGCTAGCCGGAATTCAAAGATCTTACTACAAAAATTGGCATTACACTCATACTCACTTTAAACCCTTTATAGCTACCATCAAACTACAGTCCTATTCTGTACTGGAAAATCTATCTTATGTCAGTTCTCAGTAATTTCTTCTTCAAATACCATTTAGGTCTGAGCTAGTAATAGAGAATAATGGGACTTATGTAGATTTTATTGTCTTGGCAATAGGAGGAAAAGGGTAAAAGTCTAAGTTGCAACTGGACATCTTTTAGCTGCACATTTATTGCTGCTCCATTATTTATCCTCAGCACTGTGAAGTAGTGAATAATGAACAGGTTACAGTAAAGTTTTTATGGACACGTTGCATAAAAGGAGCTAGAGGGAGACGATCTGAAGATGACTCTAGAAGCTAGTAAGCTTGGTGAATTTTTAATTCACTTTGAGTAAATGAATGTTATTTTGGTTGTGTTATTGCATTTTAGGACAAATATTTGTTCTGAACCAAGTTCTGGTTTCAGCAGGGATAAAGTTAATATTCTTCTGCAATATACAGCAGCTCATATATTGCTGTGTTTTAGATTTGGGATTAGAATTTTGATAACACACTGAGGTTTTCAGTATTTTTCAGCTTCTCATACTGCCCTGCTAACAAGAAGTTGAGGGCCACACGAGAAGCTTGGAGGGGATATAGACAGGACAAGTGACCCAAACTGATCAAAGAAATATTTCATACCATACAACGTCATAACCTGTTTATAACTGGAGTTGGAATGAGGACTGAATGGCAGTTCAGGGACAGGGGGACTGGGTGTGGCAGCTGGGGAATCTTGAGCAGCATTGACTTTGGTGTGATGTCTGAATACCTACCTGACCATGTGAAGTAGTAAATTAATTCTGTTTTGCTTTGCATGCACATGTGGACTGAGAGGCTGAGCAGTTTGTTGGTCTCACACAGCAGCTGCAGGTCTTGTGTAACCTTGACTTCAGTTGGAGAGAAATTATGCCACTCATCACTTGTTTTGTGCATATATTATTAATATATATTATTGCTAGTATGTTCCCTTTTTGTGTGCATGTCCTATTAAATTATTTTTATTTCAACCCATGAGTTCTTTCACTCTTTTAATTCTCTCCCCTGTCCCACTGGGGAGGAGTGTAAGAGTGGCTGGGTGTTACTTGGTTCCCGGATGGGCCTAAACCATGACAGCTTGAGTCAACCTAAATCTCCTAAGTGATTGCTTCTGAATATGGAAAGGATAGGATTGTTAAACTGATCCCAGTGATGAAGCAGAGCTTTCTTTGGTCTGAGAGGATAAAAAGGCAGCTGCTAAGCAACCACAAGAGAGAGTGTAGGAAGTGGTTAGTTTGCAACAAGAATAGAAATCTCTGGGAGTATAAAATTCACTTTTCCCTGCACTCTTCACTTTTAGGTGTGTCTGAACCTGAGATATAGCTAACCATAAAACCCAGACTTCACTTTGTTGTTAACTCATTGAAGAGGTATGGTGGAGTAAGAGAACATGGGATCTTCAGGGGTGAAAGAAGATGATGTTGGTAGTAGTAAATTTGGTAGTTATTCAAAGTGGTTGCTGAGTTTGTGATAATAAAAAATTACCAAATAAGGCTATTTGATGTGGAAGAGCAGAACTAATTGTCCTAATCTACACTGGCAATAATTAAATAGCGACATTTAGGAGGAACATTTTAGGGTTGAAATTCATGTTGCTAGGGTTCTGCCCAGCAGGGAGTCCAGGTCTCATGGCAACAGCTTGTGTAATGCTGTTGGTTATATAAGGAAGACCTGAAGAAACTGTACAGGAAAGATGAGTTTCACATTAACTAGGAAGGAGCAAATCTGCTAGTAATAAAAACAGAAATATCATGGATATAATCAATATCTTCGTTAATAACCTGGAAAGAAAGCACATGGGGTAATGTCTACGAGTTTGCAAAAACACTAAGTTCATTCCAATATTCCTTTGATGGCTATGAAGTCTGAGAAGACATGACAATGCCATGTCTGATATTGAAAAAGAGTTGTGTAAAAATGTATGGTAAATGCTAGAAAAAGTGTTTCCATGATGCTAAGCACAGAACAGATAGGAGAGAGTTGTCTCTGTTCTCTCAGGAGAGAGACATTAACATTATTATTGCAGAGCTACACAGCTGTCGTGGTTTTGCCCCAGCTGAGAGCCAAGCACCATGCAGTCTTGTGAGTGTACAGTGAGTTCTCAGCATCTAGAGTCCTTAACCAGGAGGAATAGTTTGTTTACACTGATATTTTCTTCTTCGTTGCTATAGGGGCAAGTTGGGATTATCGTGACATGTTTACTAACATCCTTTTGCACCTCAATGATCTGCAGGTCCATTTTGTATGCTAATTTACTGTATATTGTGCTTTTTACATATGTTAGTTATCAGCTATTTTTTCATCTTGTTACCACTAAAAAAGCTTTCATCCATCTGAGTCAGTGTATATTTAACTATAGATGAGTTGTTTATAGCTGTGGCATCTCCAGTACCAAGCCTGTGCTCCATTTCTAATCACCTGTGTTTTGGATCCCTTCTTATCCCTTACATGTGATCTTATTTAAGAAGTCACGGTGATCAGAAGAGGTTCCTGAGGACTGAAGAAAGCCAAATGTCATTATCTCTAAGAGGGGAAAGAAGGAAGATCCAGACAACTTCAGTCTACTCAGTCTCACCTTGATTCCTGAGAACAGAGTGAATTTTCCTGGAAACCTTTTCAAAGAACGTGAAGGACAAGAAGATGGCTGAAAGTGATCAGCACAGATTCATGAATCAGAAACCATACTTAGCCAATGAGGTAGAGTGAAGTGAAAGGACATTGCATTAACGTCCTCTTAGATTGTCTGATGAAGTATAGAATGGATGAGTGGACAATAAAGGGGACTGTAAACTTTGCTGACCCAGCTTTGGTCAGGCAGGTCAGACCAGATGATGTCCAGAGGATCCCTCTAGCCTCAGCAAGTCTGTCATCCACAGTGTCCAGGTTTCAGCCAGTGGCTTCAGCCAGGAAGGGGTTAACCTGCTGGGGCTCGGGACAAGTAACTCAAATTGACCAATAGGATCATTCCATGCCAGTTACATCATGCCGAGTATAAGAAGCAGGGGGTGTTGCAGTGTTGGCGCGCGAACAGCAGGGACCGGGTGGGAGCGTGCTCTCTGCTCCGGGCTTTGTTTACTCGCGGCGCGAGCTCGGGTCCTTTGTGTCGCGGCTGGGGTTTGCGCGGTCTGCGGCGCGGTGTCTGTTACGGGGAGTGCGCGATCTGAACTGCTCATCTCGGCAAAAGGTTGTATTGTTCATTGTTATCTGTTCTTCCCCTGTTATTTCCAGTAAAAAATACCCTTATCCCAACCTGCGGGGTTCTGGTGTTTTGGTTTCCCCCCCCCCCCGCTCCGGGGGAAATCTGAACGCGTGGTCCCCGGCTCCGGCGGAACCACAACACACAGTGACTAAAAGAGCTTGAACATATTAGGGTGGGTTTTGTTGACATCGAGAAATTAGGGTGAGGTAGCCTAAACATACCATAAAATCTAAGATCTGAATGAGTATAATGAGTCATTGATTTCTTTTGACTGTTTCAAACAAATACAAATAATTCTACAAATAACTCCAAATAGTAAGAGTTTGGTCCAGCTATGACTGCCACTGGGGTCTTGGAAAATCAGGACACTCACTCTAGTTGGTTGAGGTGTTCAAATACTGAGTGATATGCACCAGGTTCACTGCTGGCTCAGCTTTCAGCATGGTGTTAGTTTTCTGTGGATGTTTGTGGGTTGTGTGTATAGGTGGATACAATTACTTTAACTATTGCTTTGCAATGTAAATAGTTGTCATGAGCTTCCAATGATGACTGGAAAACCAGATTTTGTTTAGATTTCTTTTTTTCCCCCCTTGTTTCTGTTTTTGGGTTTTTTTCCCAATTTATATTTACATGACATCCAAATAAAATTAAAAACAGGGACAAGGTTCATATGAGGTTTTACCTTAGGGAAATATTTTCCTTTCTTTCACTTCCAATGAGCTGTATAAACACTTGTCTAACAGTTGTGCATCATGTGTAACCCACACACCCTGCAAAAATTCTTCTGAGATTAACTTCAGCAGAATTTCTATGAATATGTTTGAAGTTCAGTAGGATTATGGTGGAAAATTACTGCATCATCAGTCCCGGGACTGCAGTATTACTTCTGTTAATATATTAATTCTAACTAGGGCTAAAAAAGGTCATTTCAGACATCATGGACTGAAGCAGCATCCAGAGAATTAATGTGTTAGCAGAAACTGAAAAAAACCACATTTCTCCAATCACAGGATTAAAGCTATATTCCTTTGACGTAACTAGGAATCTGAAAACAGATTATAGGCTTTAATTGTGGTCTAATGGGTCATATATTGTACAGCTCTTATAGTCATTTGTGACATGTGTTACATGATGGCAGACATAGTGCCATATATTCTGTAATACTGTTCTGGATTTTTTTCAAACAAACAAAACACTATGTTTGAGATATTATAATAGACACATACCCAGAGGGAGAAATTGGACCTTTTAAAACTTCTAGCAAAATTAAAGAACAAAGCAATTGTGTTTTTGCCTTAGTGCTACTGTCACTGACATTAAAAAAGAATATTCATTTAATTATTGTGAGTTTATGATGATGGTCAAAGCAATGAGAAACAATTAACTTTAAAAATTCAGAGGCAGTATTATTGATAATACAATAAAAATATGTTGTGCTTAAAATCAGTTCTGGATTTCTTGTGTATTTTTATTGTATTCATATACCATTGCATAATAAAATACAAATTTTCTGAGCCAGTATTTGAGTTCAGACACAGAATACTGGTCCTTGCATGATATATGAAGGCAAGTATGTGACCAGCCCTATTCCTTTACAAGTCTTCATTGCTAATCAGGCTTCTGGATTGACCTTGGACTTGCCTCATCACTTGAGATTTGTCCCATGATCCCTAAACTGGTGACTGAACCTGCTATTGCCACAAGATATGCTCTGCTTGTTTGATTTGGAAACAATAGGACTGTTTTCTCCTAGTTCAGCTGATGATCTTGTCTGTATTGTTGACATCTTTGCCTCCTGGCTAGTCTTCACTTGCAGAGTAGACACACCCTTCCTAATTCTTCGCATTTTTTGTTCTCCAATGATTATAGATCTAGAATTGCAGAGAGATAAATTCAGGTCTAAGTCCTCATATAATTGTGTTGATGAATTATATCTTTGCTAGCTGTTGAGAGGCAACTGTGTTTCATTTTGGCAGATGATAATTGCTATTCACACCTACATTTTCTCTTACAAATCAATTTACCTAAACATGAACCTCTAAGAGTTTATGAACCTGCAGCTCATTTAGAATGTTGCATAACGTCTTAACAAAACAAACTCCTAGAAATATAGCGAGTTCCCAACCAAGTCCATAGCTTCAGAAGACTCAAGAAAAGATGTTCTGGAACACTTCAGGAGGAGGGACCTTTAGTTCTTAGTGTCTTAGACCTTCAGTCCTTAGTGTCTTAGACCTTCAGTTGCTGGAACAGGCTGCCCAGAGAGGTGGTGGATGCCCTGTCTGTGGAGGTATTCAAGGTCAGGTTGGATGGGGCCCTGGGCAACCTTGAGCAGATCCAGGCCTGGAGGCTGGTGACCCCACCTGTGGTAGGGGGCTGGA
Source organism: Laterallus jamaicensis coturniculus (assembly GCA_022605575.1). NCBI lineage: Eukaryota > Metazoa > Chordata > Aves > Gruiformes > Rallidae > Laterallus > Laterallus jamaicensis. The sequence goes on from JAKCOX010000019.1 coordinate 8,802,182, forward strand.
ACTCTATGATCCTTGGGGTCTCTTCCAATCCATACCATTCTATGATTCTATGATTCCTAGATTTCATCAATTTCGATTTTCTATTCCTTGTTTTTTCCCTACATCTCCTTATTTCCTAGTCCAAACCTCTCACTCTGTAGCATAAAATTTGCTCTTTAGTTTATTCTGTATCTTCTATCCAGCATTCTCTTTTAACCTACAGCTTTCTGTCACATCATTCCTGACTAATTCAATAGCTTTCTAAACAGAGAAAAATCAATGTTTTTAAAGACAGTCTAATTGCCTGAGTTGTATCCTTGTTTCAGACCAGCATATTCTTATGTCTGGTCACAGTATCTTATATTGTTATATATCATGCCAAGAGACATATCAGCAAGTATGTAAAAAGCAGGTAGAGGGAGGTGATTATTCCCCTCTGGCACTTGTGACCCTGCATCTGGAGAACTGTATACAATTTTGGGCTCCCATCTACAAAAAAACCCACTAAGGTTGGTAGAGAACTGCAGCCCATTATAGAAGGACAAGCTAAGAGAACTTAGAGTTTTCTTTTCTACCTTTAGGAGACCAAGGGAACTTTTTATTTCTCCACACCCTTTCCCCCCACACCACTCCTAACCCCCTCGACTTTTCTCCACAGTGGACAACAGAAGGATGAGAGACAATGGACACAAACTGAAAAATTCTGGGAAATTCTGACTCGCCATACACAAAAACTTTTTCATTATAAGAATGATCAAGTACTGGAAAAAATTGCCAGAGAAGGCAATCTGTGTCCATGAAGATAGTTAAAAGTCAAGTAGAAGGCTTAAATTCTATTAAAGAAAATTAGAGAAGGCTTTGATGATATTAGAGAATAAGGTGATAGTGTGTATTGCATCAGCTCACAGGAAGCAGTCCATGACGATTTAAATGGATAAAGCTATACAATTTTATTCTTAGATTTCTGCTTGTCTTTTTAATTTTTTCCCCCTCCCACTCAGTTGATTTCATGGGGGTTGTTGGTCGTGGGTTTATATTTATATTTTGCAAAAAAGGCAGGCTGTTCTTTTTAGTGTTTCATTAAATATGACCACTCAACTCTGATTATCCAAAAGCAGATTTCAGAAACAGAGAAGAGTTTCTATATTCAAAACTGAAGTTCACATTTACCTATGCTTGTCAGATTAATTACTTGAACAAATGTATGACTTGGAATTCACACTTAAAATGCCAGAGAACAAGTAAGCAAGTACTAAGAAAAATTTTAATAGCATGTAAGATGATTGAAAATACAGGAAAGAAAAACTTCTTTTTTCCCCTCACATGACAATTTCAGGTGGTTATGACAACAAGATAATGAAGAAAAAAACAAAGGCTTTATGTAGTTCACAAAATCACAGAATTGTAGGGGTTGGAAGGGACCTCCAGAGATCATCGAGTTCAACACCCTTGCCAAAGCAGGTTCCCTAGAGCAGGTTGCACAGTTAGTGAATGTGTAATGCTCTGGATTTAATATGAAGAGAATATGTAAAAAAATTATTCACCACTTGCTGAAACACCTGAAAAATTGTCTTTGAATAATAATTTTCTGTTATATTTCATTCATGAGTAAACAAAGTGCATCAGCTTTTCTAGGAACATAATGATAGTGAATATTTAAATTCAACAGCAATTGAACCTGACCTTAGTTTGGCAAATCAGTGACAGTGATAATACGTAACTTTTATGGGAGCAGTTACCTGCTGCAGCAAATGTAGGCATTAAAGTAATACTAGCCTAAATGTGTGATCCCACTAACTCAGCTTTTATTTTCTGTTCTGAAATGTGAGTTGTAATATAATCTCTTGAGAACATGGTGGAAGGAAATAAATCTTTGCTATTTCTACTGTCTTTTCCAAAATTTCATTGACCCTTTCAGTTAATCACTACTCGCTTTTAGGAGTCAGACTAATAAGAATAAGGGTACAAAAAAAAAAAAAAGTGTCTGTTTTTAGCTTTTTTATCAAGGACTCTGGGATTGTATGAATCGACGGAAGAAAATGTGTTATTAAATGCATAAAATATTTTGAAATTCTGAATTTAATCATGTGCTGTAATATAATAAGCATTGTGGAATACCTGACATTGGCATCAGTTAGCCTATATTAGTGATTCCATTGTTCAAAAATATGTTTATTGCCCATAAGTAAATTTCAGTTATTTCAAAAGCAAGTCATTGAAATCCTTAGCTGTAAAGAACATGTAAAGTAGACATATGGAGGCAGAAATTCAGTTTACAGTTAGCAAAACTGCACCTGCTTTATGTAAAACACCTTATTTATACTGTTACAGGATGTGTTCTCTTTTCAGTTCAGCTATTGTATCATGTTCCAACAGATATGTAAATGCACGCATGCATGTGCGCACACACACACACACAAATGTATTCAAGTAAAAATCTAGAAGGCTTATTTAGACTCATGTTCCCCTGTTATCTGATTACTCAGTTTAATATACCTTGGCAGAGAGCAGAGGTGCTACTGCAAGGCTGCCATTGCTATGGAATCATCAAACTAACATATGGCTGGTACTCTGCTTTGCAGTTTTTTAGTGAGTGTTTGATGTTTGTCAAAAGCTTTCATATTGGGAGCCTTAGGTTGCCTGTAGGTGTTTATCTTGTGTGGAGTACTCATCCTATAAACATCTTTCAAAGTTTTGTTGAAACTAGAACAATATTTAACTTTTATTTTACGTGTCTTTCTGGTAGGCTTTATTTTTGTAGGCATTTAATTTCCATGTTAGGTGTCAGCGTGGTAGTTTAACCTCAGCTGAGAGCTGGGTCCCACAAAGTTACATGTGTCTTTAAGAGAGAGGGGGGTGAGCGGAAAAGCTGTGGGGTAAAGGAAAGAAAATGAAAAACCAAAACCCCACGGGTTGGGATAAGGATAGTTTACTAAAACAGGAAAAAAGATACAAAGAACAATGAACAACAGTGCTAACACTACTTTAGAACACAGGGTACATGAAACTGGTGATACACAATGCAGCCTCTCACCGTAACCTGCGACTAGGCCGTGCCGCGCCAAGAGAGCCGGGACCCAGCTGCCGTGCAACCGCGCCTGCCTCAAGCCGGAGCCGTGCCTGCCTCAAGCCGACGTTTTGACACGCTTTTCTCCTCCTTTATACAGAACATGACATAATTGGTATGGAATATTCTCATTGGCCAAACATGGCCCACTGCTAGGCTGAAACCAGGACAGTTAGTTAGGAAGTAGCTATTAGGTAGTCGTTTTTCGGTTGTTTGTTTTTTTTTTTTCTGGTTTGGGTTTGTAGGGGGGGTTTGGTGTGTTTGTGTGTGGGGTTTTGTAGGGTGGGTTTTTTGTTTGTTTGGTTTATTTATTTATTTATTTTATTTTCACAATAATCTTGTCATAGCCTAAGGTCATTACTTCTACAGGTAATTTACAAGAGACTTGGAAATCAATTTATCCCCTTCACCTTCATAACAACCTTTCATCTCTTTGAAGAATATTACCATAAGTCCTCTCCTTTATTGAATAAGCAGGTACAATGCTTCAGTGTCTCTTCATATTGTCTTATTCTGCTATTATCTCATACTCTCTGAAAGAGGTTGTATTAATTTCCATTCTTCAGTATACAAGGTTCTGGAAATGTCAGGAAATTCAACGCCGTCCTTTTTTTCCCCCTAATCATGCATTTTCTTCTTTTATACATGACACTGTAACTTCAGTTTTCCCTTCTACTGCCAGTCTTTACAGCTCAAAAAAGTAAATCACATATTAAGTGAAAAAATAAAGAGGAGGGAAAGTTCAGATTGTTGCATGGCAGTCCATTTTTCAATCAGGCAAAGCTCTTAATCACCTATTTACAGTTTATTTTGACTTATAAATGTTGCACTTCAGATAAAATCTACACATTACTTGACAGTATATAGCTGTGAAGAAGTCAAGATCTGTCTCAGACTTGTTTGAGAGAAACAGTATATTACTCACAGAGTGGTAGACCTTGTTTTTCGTGACTTAACATAGGCTATACTTAGCCTATACAGTCGCATCAGTTCCCATGAGAGTCCTAAATGATTAAGGTGATATTAAACAGTAGGGAAGGTGATAAGAATCAATGCATTATATCTGAAGCTTTACAAAGAGCAACATTGTTATTCCTCCAATCCATCTGAAGCACTGAGGTAAATGAAATTATGAAGCTAATATGTTTTTAAAATTTATTTTTAAGACAGTTTAGCCAATTTATTTTTTTAATTGCATTTATATCAATTTCATAGAAAATATGAAGATGTAAACTTCATGCTACCGCTCTGTCATCATAGAATCACAGAACCATAGAATGGTTTGGCTTGGAAGGGATCTTAAAAGACTATCTAGTTCCAATCCCCCTGCCATGGGCAGGGACACTAGATCAGGTTGCCCAAACTAGATCAGGTTGCCCAAAGCCCCATTCAACCTGGCCTTGAATGCTTCTACAGAGGGGTCATATACAAGCTGGTTTGCTCACAGAAAAGTGTGGTAAATTGCACTCATCATACCTATGTCTAAACTGCCAACTGAATAGCTAAATATGGATGTATTTACAGGTTAAAAAAAAACAAACCAAAGTAAACCAAACCAAACCTGGCCAACCAAACCAAACTAACCAACCAAACAAACAAACAAAAAAACCCCAACAAGCCAAAGAAACTAAAAACAAACCCAAAACAACAAAACACAACAAAAAATGTAAACACACAGTCCTCTGTGTTCAGATTCCAGAGAGTAAATTTGAGGCTGCCCTCTACCTTTCCACAACTGCTTTTGTTGTGATACTTCCACCTTTGAGAATGTATTTTGTTTATGTGGCAAGTTTCTGGATGTTTTGTGGATGCAGGTGTGGCCTCTATGAGGAGATGGCAGGGGCTACCAGAAACAATACAGCTGATTCCAAACAGCTCCGCAATAGAGACACAAGTATGAGGAAGGAGCAGCAGGAAGGTGCTGCTATGGGCTGAACACAACTGCCTTATCTCTATCCTCCCTAGTGCTTCTGGGATAGGGTTGGGAAGTTGGAGGAGTCAGGAAGACAAAAGTGAACTTGAATCTGGGAAGAAAGGAGGGTATGGGGTGGGGTTTATTGGCTTTTTTTCTCACTATCCAACTCTATTTTTAATTTATAATAGAATATGTTTTCCTAAGTTTAGTCTATTTTACCCATAATGGTAACTTACCCAACTGGTAAGTTACCGCCCTGCCTTCATTTTAACCAACAATGTTTTTCATCTTATTTCCCCCCAGTCTCTCTAGTCTCTGGGCTGCTATTTATTTATAATACCTTTATGTATTTCTGTCTGTATATGCTGAAGGGCACTATACTGGGAGAAGGAAGCGTCATTTACATTTTATAACTTCTTTCCATTTTCTTCATAGAAAATATGTATTTTGGGCTGTAGGTTTTTACTATTTATTTTTTACACTAGAGTTTACAATTTTAGATATTGATTTCTTAAATATTTACCAATTATTGTTTATACATACATTTCTGCTAATACTTCTTTCCTCTCAAATAATTAATTTCACAGTTTTGAAAAAATAATGTTCATTTCTGTAATAGCTGGCTTTTCCCTTTACTTAACACTTTATCTATCTGTCAAGTGGGATCTGATTGCCTTCTATGACAAGGTGTCCTACTTAATGGACAAGGGGAAGGCTGTGGATGTGGTCTACCTGGACTTCAGTGAAGCCTTTCACATGGTTTCTCACAATATTCTGATTGAGAAACTGGCTGCCACTGGCCTTGACAGGTGGACTCTCAGCTGGGTTAAAAACTGGCTGGATGTCCGGGCCCAAGGGGTGGTGGTAAATGGAACAAAATCCAGCTGGAGACCAGTCACAAGTGGTGTCCCCCAGGGCTCAGTCCTGGGTCCAGATTTGTTCAACATCTTTATCAATGACCTCAATGAAGGGATTGAATGTTCCCTCAGTAAGTTTGCAGATGACACTAAACTAGGAGGAAGTGTTGATCTGCCTGAGGGTAGGGAGGCTCTTCAAAGGGATCTGAACAGACTGGACTGTTGGACTGAAATCAATGGCATGAAGTTTAACAAGGCCATGTATAGAGTGCTGCACATGGGATATGAAAACCCCATGCAGTACTACAGGCTTGGGGGAGACTGGCTGGATAGCTGTCAGGCAGAGAAGGACCTGGGAGTGTTGGTTGACTGTAGGCTGAATATGAGTCAGGAGTGTGCCCAGGTGGCCAGGAAAGCCAATGGAATCCTGCCTTGTATCAAAAATACCAGTGTGGCCAGTAGGTCTAGTGAGGTGACTATGCCTCTGTACTCGGCATTGGTGAGACAGAACCTCATGTACTGTGTCCTTTTCTGGGTTCCTCGCCATAAGAAGGACATTGCAGTCCTTGAGCAAGTCCAGAGAAGGGCAACCAGGCTGGTCAAGGGTCTGGAAGGAAAATCTTATGAGTTATGACTGAGGGAGCTGGTGATGTTTAGTCTGGAGAAGAGGAAGCTGAGAGGAGACCTTACCACCACCTACAACTACCTGAAGGGAGGTTGTAGAGAGGTGGGCGATGATCTCTTCAGTGAAGTAACAGGAGATAGGACAAGGAGAAATGGCAAGAAGCTGCACCAGTGCAGGTTCACTTTAGATGTTAGAAAAAAAAATCTTCTCTGAAAGATTTGTCAGGGCCTGGAACAACGTGTTCCAGGGATGTGGTTGAGTCACCTTCCCTGGATGTGTTTAAAAAAAGAGTAGATGAGGTACTTAGGGATATGGTTTAGCATAGGACAGGAACAGTTGGACTTGATGATCTTAAAGGTCTTTTCCAACCATGTGATTCTGTGATCTATCACAGGGCTATCCCATATCTGATAAAGAGTTTTTGAGGATGAAAATGTTTTCTTCCAAATTCTGTAGGTGTTTTATATTTGCAACTAGAGTCTTGTAGCACTAGATGTTTTATTTTTCTCAGATACCATATTGTTTCAGGAACCGTTCAATCTCTCCTCTGACGTGTTTTGGGAATTTACTCACATGCATGGAGGTAATAGACTCCAAACAGTAAAGCCTGCCCTGACAAAATGCACTCTCACTCCTCTTGCCTCAGTTTTACCTGCAAATATTAGCAATAATATTCCTTATTTTAATTTTCCTTTCATGAGAGTCTTTCTAACAGATAATATTATTTATACGTAAATATTTTGTTTGGTTTTGTTTACCATTCTTGTTTATGTACCAGACAGTTAAATAATTGTTAAAACAAATAATGGGTCATAATAGGTGTCTTGTTTATAAGGAGAAACCAAATAATACTCTGTTATTATTTAATTACCATGCATAATGAAATTAAAACCTGAATAATGGAATAGAGAAAAAAAAGAAAAAAAAATCCTATGGTAAGTCTAAACTTTTTCTTGTAGCTATTCTGTTCACAATCCTAGGGATCACTTAACATCTTACTTTTTAGCTACATCCTTCCTCAGTGAACGAAGAGGTGATGGGCATCTCAGCAATACCCAAGGAGAATAAAAGATCATTTCATACCAGCTGCGAGCTCAAGATTTACATGTCAGGTGTCTGGATCTGTGTCTTCTAAATTCCTTGATACAATGAACTATTCTGTATGCTTCTGACTGGTGCTCTTATTGATTTGCTAATTGAGCAGACATGAATGACTATATCAAGCTAATCAAGAAGGAATAGTGTAACTATATGATACAACATTTATGTCAACTTGTTGACATGTGAGATGTGCATGTCTTACTGTCACAAATATTTATGAAGTCTGATTAAACACTAAAATTCAGGGAATCACTGAAAAATTCCTTCCAAATATTATATGCATATATATATATTATGTTCTTCAACATCTTTGGTAAGAATTCTTTCATTATTTCAAGTTTTTTATGTCTGAAAATTAGTCATGTCATTTTAAGCTAGACTTTCATGGTAGCACGGAAAGTTGTAGATGCTTTAAAGGAAAACAGCAGGAATTTTCTTAGACAGCTATTGTAGATGCCTGCATGTGTTCAGATGAATCCTACAAAACATGTCTAAACAAAATTTAGTCGAGTTCAGTGAAGCATCACTGAATTGAAGCTATATAGAATCAATGTCCGTTTCCTTTAACAGCTCTTATTTAAAATTATATTGCATCAATATTTATGTATCTTAAAATACTTGGGATAGAATTAATTTCATTTTACTTTCCAGAGCAAATTAATCATATCCTAAGATGGATATGAAACATTATGTTAATTATAATTAATTAACATCTAATTTAATAGTCATATAACTTATAGAAGCTTAGATTAGATGTCTAATAGTTGGCTAAATTTAGAAATAAGTTGTATTTCCTATAGTTTTTAATCACTATCCATCTTTAAAAGAGAATATTATTAAAATATTTTCTAAATATAAATACAAAACTATGTATTTCATTGCTCCCCCCCTTCTTACTTGCAACTGCTGGTCATTTTGAGAACTTTAAAAAAAATTAAAAACTTGTCATCTTTGTAAAATGTTTGTGAAGTGAAAATTAACAAATCTGCATAATTATGAAAAAACGGACAAAATAAGGATGTTAACTTTCATATTTAAAAAAAAAAAGCTCTAATAGTGTTTCAGCTCTATGGGTAGCTAAAGGTTTCATTCACCTCTAATTGACTCATATTTTGAACTGAATTACAATCAGTAAAAAAATTAATTTAATTAAAAAATCTTTTTGTCTCATGTTCTTTCACATTAGGTATTCTTCAGTGTCTTTTCTTCAAACCTTATTGTTTGTACTAAAAGGTGGTAATAACAAAATGTCAATCAAAACTTCATTGTTGTTATTACTATTACTGTTAAATGAGATGTTATTACATTTCATATCAAATGTTCAGTTTCATGTATTTTGATTGACAAGAATAAACAATAACATCACTGTAGTCACTGAAAAGAAATTAGACTGTGATTCAGAGATATTTTGCTGTGCTAATTTTTCTATGACTTCACTCATGTTTGCAAAATTTATCATAATCATATTTGTAAATTAATAAATTTAATCATACATTGTTTATTGAGGCAGATGCCAAGATTAACACATTTAGAATGTCACCTTAAAGGTGCTGTTGGTTTTGGCTAGAAGTAGCTGTTGTGACAGTGAGGGAAGATTGCTAGCAGCTTCCCACCTATCCTTTTTTTTTTCTTTTTTTCATATTTTCTCTCTCATACTTTTTAATCTACTTTGGTCCTGATGGAAAAAAAGATTAACCCTTAACTAGGATTTTCAGAAGCAAGCAATAATACCGAGCAGTGATTCTATTTTTGGGGTACCTTATTTGGAGGTGGTTTGGTTTGTTGTTTTTTTTGTTGTTTGTTTGGGTTTTTTTAGTGGAACGCTTTTTACTTTTTTATAATTAATAATTGAAGTGGTGGTACAAACAAACTAGAGGTGGTACAAACTAAAGTGAACAAACTATCAATATGTTTGGAAGTCTTAGCCATATTCTTGGTCCTCAAGGTTATCAGAAAGAAATTCAGAAGTATGCATCAACAATGAAATATTGAAGGTTCTTTACTGAGAGGATGGTTGAGCACTGGAACAGGCTCCCCAGAGAAACGGTCACAGCATTGAGTTTGACTGAGTTCAAGTAGTGTCTGGATGATGCACTCAGTCACATGCTCTGACTTGTCTGGCCCTGGGTAGAGACAGGAGTTGATTCTTATGGATCCTTTCCAACTCAAAATATTCTATTTTACTATGATTCTATGATTCTATGAAATAAGAATTCAAACATGCATCTGAAAGCTGAAATTGTGCAGCTACCCAATTTACCTCAAAACCACTTTCTAAACTAGGACAAACCTTAAAATAAGATTTTCTTGAGCATATTTATCTCCTAGGCATTTATTAATGCTTCTAATTTAATAGTGCTTTCTATATTGCAATAGTTAGATTGCATTAACATTGACCCTGCCTAAAGTTTCTTTCAGAATTTCTAGTCCAAAACTTGGATAACTTGGGTATTTCACAAACCCCACAGTAGAAAAGCTAAAAGAAATGCAAAGAGCTTGAATGCAACCAGTTTTAAATAGCATCGAATAAACAAGTGGAGAAAGAATTAATGAAGAAATATATAAAGTACTGAAACTAATTTTGAAATACTCCAAATTTTTGCACAGTAGATTTACAGAGACATGTATCTATGAATATACAACTACATAATAATTTGGACCGAAATGTATATACTCCACAGATATAAACACGAAAAAAAATAAGGAAAGTAAGTACTTTTTTTAAACTATCAAACAATTTTTACTATTTGTATTTTATTACCTTTATGTTTCCTCCTTTTGCATATGATTTCACATAGACAACTGAATGATTTCTTAAGGAAATATTTTACTTAAATTAAAAAAATACTCCCTCTACTAAGTCTGACTTGAAAAATTCATTCAGGAAATGAATGTAGAGTATATATATTTTAATTTTTTGGTTTGTTTTTTGGGGTTCTGTTTTGTTTTGTTTTGTTTTTACATTCTTCAAGATACAACTGAATCAAATGTTTCCAGTAAATATATATATACAAAACATTTTCATATATGTATATATGAACTATAAACATATATGCATTATGCATTTTCAATTTACATAATTCAGTGGGGGTTTTGGTGTGGGATTCTTGGGAGGGTTGTGGTTCATGATCTGGTTTTACATAATCAAAATCTATTACAAGGGGGTTGAATAATATCTATAATAATGAAGGGTTGGAAGCTGAAATTCTTCCCTTCCATGCTCCTATTTTGTTAATAAATTTTTAAAAATAAATAAAAGAAGCTATGTATCTTTCTGCTGTGCTGGGTGACAATGCATATTCTACTCTAAATAAGTGAAGTAGCAGCTTTCCTTAAAATGTAGAACTAGATTTATATAGTTTAGAGGTAGTTATTTTTATAAATGACATACTAAATAAATTGATGTGATTTATGTTTTTTTTCCATCTAAAAAGGGATCTTTCCTTATCTCCTTCAACAATGATACCAGATGCCAAATCTGGATTGTATTTCCCATCAATGTTACATGGTTTTATGTTTTTCTGGCTGATCTCTTTCATAGCCTTGTAGCTAATTTTACTTTTGATAATGGTTATTGAAATGTATGTAAGGATGGTTTAGGATCAAGTTTTTGGACTGGCATTTTGCAATCACATTCTCATTTCAATTGCCATTGGCTTCAAAGATACTAATTAGTGTCAAAGATCCTAGAACTCTGCATATTGCTTGAGAGAATATTTAAAACTTATTCACATTCAAATGCTAATGTTCTACTACACATAAAAATAAATCACACCTCATAAATGGTAGGCATCACTCTGGAGTTTTCTGTATATAAACTGTTCTGTGTTGGGGATTATTGATTTTATTTTTTTTTAATTGGAAGCTCTCAGTATTTAGTAAAAGTAGATTATAGGGAGAGGAGAGGAGAGGAGAGGAGAGGAGAGGAGAGGAGAGGAGAGGAGAGGAGAGGAGAGGAGAGGAGAGGAGAGGAGAGGAGAGGAGAGGAGAGGAGAGGAGAGGAGAGGAGAGGAGAGGAGAGGAGAGGAGAGGAGAGGAGAGGAGAGGAGAGGAGAGGAGAGGAGAGGAGAGGAGGAATCTCAACAGTGAGATTGGATCAATTAGAAAATAAATTGTGCAGGAAAATAAATAAATAAATATGAAGAGTGTCCCAGGTAATAGCAAGTTGTCTATAGTTGACCATAAAAGATCTCAGTTAAGTGAAAAAAGAAAACATTAATTTCCATAGTTTAAAATAATCTCAGACATGCAGATTAAAAAACCATTGCTTGGAAGCAAGAAAGCAGGGACTTCAACGTGATCATGTATATTATAAATAAATACAATTAAAACTTCAGGACTTCAGAGGTCTTAAAAATCTATCCTGGATCTGTGCAACTGTATAATAAAACCTGACCTGTTCTCAAAAATTCCCCGAATTCTCAAATATAAAATAAATATAAAAACAAACAACCAGAAAAAAATACCCACCCCAAAAAAAACAACAACCAAAAAAAAGGCATTTGGGCCTTAGGGAAAGTGCTGATTTATAATGTTCTGAATACCTACAGACTTCCTCACTAAATGTGTTCTGAAAAATACACAGGGAGATATTAATGAGAATTTAAAATTATTGCTTGAATGGTGCCATAAAAGAATATTCCTTCACCTCTCTATGATTCTAATTTCTTCCTGAACTTCTCCAAATCAGAGCTCCTGAGCTGTTTGAGCAGTTTTCCAAAGTGTGATCTCAATGACTTGCAGGAAGGAAATCTAAGCAAATAAACTAGAAGAAGCATTTCGGTAATCTTTTCAATAGGAAAATTACAAAAACTTGTTACTTTAACTGTCCTCAGACCACCAGGCTCATGCATATAATCCTGTTTTATCTGAGTGAATAATAAATTCTAGTCTGTCATAAAAGAGCAAGTTTCCTTTATTGTTCAGTAAAATTTTACATCTTTTTTATTCAACATTCTGAAGTGATTCCCTTGCTCATTAAAATTTTCTACGCCATTCAAAGCCCCTCTGCCCTTTTAATTTCTTATGTTTTTAGGTAAATTCAGAAGTATTTTAGCATTTTCTTCCTCATGTTCACTACAGTTTCAATTTTCATCTTGATCCTGTGGCCTTGGTAGGTTTCTCTTTCTTCCAGTGATTCATATGTAAATTATTGTTCCAATCCAGTATTTTTGTACAACAAGGTCATGCTGAGTAATAAAATCAATTAAAGTAAGCCACAGTATTTTTATTTTTCCTAAATAACAAAAAAAGACACATAAGTACTCTTATAGCATCATTATAACTACTTTTTCTTTTCTGAAGTACTATAGGATTACATGTAAAGAAACTGTTTTAAAGAAGTTCATCTCCCATAAAAAAATTAAATACATCATTTGTTAAAAGCTGAAAGATCCTTAATATTTTTGATATTCAAAAAGTCCAACAAGTTAAAACCAACTACAATTGAATTCTTGTGCTCATAAACCAGCTTTAAATTAAAAAAAATAAATTGTGAATTCCATAACTATAATTTGTTTTTATTTTAAATTACTCTACCAACGACTTTTACCAACCAGAATGTAAATTGCAATTTGAATAAGTGTATACCTGCATTTTTCATATAATGGAAAGTATAAAAATTATTAATTTTACACCCTAAGAGCAATATTTAGTTAATTATTGCACTGAAAGTAATACTTCCTGTAAGCTAATTATCTCTACCGGAGATAACTTCATAGTTAATTGGTAAAAAAGCAATATTTGTCAATAGAATCTTCAAACATTAATAAATGTTGACTTGAATGCCTTATCTTGAGACTCCTAAATTATTAAGAGGATTGTTAAAGAATAAGACTATGCCTGGGTCAATACTTTCTCAGTAAAAAAAAACTATCACAATACCATGTTTGCATTCTCAAAGTCAGGCAAAATGGAGAGTCAGCATTTTTTATTAGTCCAGTTCATGTATTTGGGGTTGGAGGCAGAAACAAACAAAATTAAACAAATGAAGAGAAAACAAAAACCAACCAACCAAACAAAACCCAACCCCCTCCCCCAAAAAAAACCCAAACAAAAACCAGGCTTACAAGCTGTTTTTAAAACTTGTACCATAAATTCATGTATATAATAACTTCTGACCTTATATATGTATTCAGTAATGACTAGGAAGAAATTGGGCCAGTTTATATTTGGTTCTTAGTTTCTGGGAATCTTCAAGTGCACCCAGTGCTGCCCATTGACTACTTACAGAACTTATGTACCTTCCATGCAAGTTTGGTATCTAATTTGGCTGCAATATCTGCAGCGTTATAGTTTAAAGTTTTAGGTCTTTAAAAGTGCAATTTCCACATCAATTTTAGGCTTATGCAGTGATTCTCAAGCTTGGTAAAATGTAAAATCTAATTATTATAGCTCTGTGATTAAAGCAATGTGGTCCTTGGGACCATGACTGATAAGAAATTAGATTTAGGTTAAGATGTCTAGAGTCCATGAAGACTGTGGACATTACATAGAGGGTGCTATACAGAAAATCATATGCAGAGTGTGAAATTCCCAAGTATAGTATTTTGAGATGTAAAGTCTGTGTTGAACATATGGTTCCTATGATTTCACTGCATTTGTAGTGTTTAGATTATATATTTGGTTTACTGGGTCTGGCTGGGATGGAGTTAGTTTTCTTCATAGCAGCCCGTATGGTGCTGTGTTTTGGATTTTCAACTAAAACAGTGTTGATAGCACACCAGTGTTGAAGGAATTGCTGAACAGTGTTGGCACAGTATCCAGATTTTCTCAATCTACCGTCATCTGATGAGTAGGCTGGGGGTGCAGAAGCTAGGAGGGAACACAACTGTGACAGTTGACCCCAACTGGCTAAAAGAATATTCCATATCATATCATGTAATCCTCAGCAATGAGAGGTCAGGGAAAGGAGCAATAATGTAGGCCATTCATGATTATTGCATTTGCTTTCCCAACCAACCATTTCACATGCTGAGGTCTGGCATTCCAGAAAGTGTCTGGACATTATAATTACCAATGGGAAGTAGTGAATTAATTCCTTTCTTGGCTTGGTTTGTACGTGCATCTTTGCTTCACCTCTTAAACTGTTACAGTTTAAAGTGACAATTTTTCTTGGCTTTGCCTTTTCAATTGTCTCCCTGATCCTGATGAGAGGGAGTGAGCAAGTGATGGAATGAGGCTTAGATGCTAGCTGAGGTAACACACAATACAAGGTTAGAAGATGCAGGGCAGATGCAGGATAAGAATTAATGAAATAATGTACATGATTTAAAGAGAGCAATATCTTGGATTCTGTGAACCCAGTTTCCAGTACTCACCAAGTCTGAAGCCTCAAAAGATAGAATCAAAGCTCAATAGCCTTGGTGAATATTAAGCAGGTATTATTTATTGCAGCTCTGGGCACACAGGGGATTGCTCCTCCTAAAATTTGTGCCATTTAAAGCAAAATTTCTCATATTTATAAATATTAGCTATACATAGTCATTATAGTTCTAAGAAAAGTCAGGGTTATGCTAATTATTTCAAGGAAGTAATTTACATTAACTTCTTCCAGATAAAGTGTGCTCAGTGATACTCAGGGTGTCTTCTGGTGTTCTTCAGGGATGAAGGCCGGATGTCTTTCCTCTCAGTGAACTTGTTACCTTTTCCTTCAGCACGTGATTTTCATGGTTTTCTCCATAGTTTCAAAAACACATTCCTGCTCTCAAACACATTCCTGCACAAACTAGTTAGGAACCCCTTTTAGCTGAAAACAAGATATACACTGTCTCTAAATTGGTTGTTTGTGTCATTATTTATTACTCCCCTATCTTCACTTTCTTTATCTTCACTTTCTTTATCTTCAAGGCTGTTCCACTGTTATGGTTAAATTTTGTAGCTACTCTAGCAAAACAGCTCCAATGGCTATAGCCATACTCCACTAAAGTCAAAACCACACAAATACTTTCTATTCTCCTTATATTAAAGCAATATTAATTAATCATCCCAGGCTACATCTATATCAATCTATCCAGTATTACGCATCATTCAATTGGTCACACTAGGTACTGCCTGGTCTCCACTATCTAGTGTTCTATCTATTACCTACCATGCTGCCTTAGAAAAAATAATCTGGGCCACAAATCATTGTAAAACTAATGAGCATGGCTGTACAGAGCTAGGCAGCTTTACTCATGGAAAGAGGTTACATTAAAGACAAAAATCCTTTGTGTCAATCATCTGTAGAAGAGGATGTGCGGCTAATCTCCTCTGTGCCTGTAAAGAGTCAGGGTCCATGCAATGCCTGGCTTCTAGTTCTGGTATATAATGTAGTACCACCTGGACATTTTAAGCCATGCAAAAGCAGTTGTATTGGAAATCTCTGTGATTGCTCTCTAGGCACTGCTGATATTCATATATGTAGAAAAATGCACTATTATTTCCTGAACATGTACGGGATTTTTTGGGTTTTAGCTGCTTTTTTGTTTCCAGCATGTAGTGGATCATATCAGTTAGGGAAACTTCTAGATATGAAACACATTAAGAGTCACAACTTTTTTTCCCAAGTGCTGATACTCTCTGTTACTGACTATTCAAACAGTTTGGCAGGGTACGCATCTAATCTTTGGTAATGACACAGAAATGGTTAAATCAGATGTCTTGAAATGTGACAGACTGTGACAAGTTTTCTCAGTAATGAAGAGAAACAGAGAAGATACAACTTAAAGAATAGATTTATTTTTTTTTTATTCCCCCACCACCCGCAGGAGCTAGGAAAAAAAAATAAAAATTAGAAAACTAGGGCCACCTAGAGCAGGCTGCCCAGGTTTCATCCAGATGGGTCTTGCATCTTGCGAACGTCCTTGTGGAGACTCCAAAGCCTGTCTGGGCAGCCTCTTCCAGTGCTCAGTCATCCTCACAATAAAGATAATTTTTCTCATATGGAGATGGAACTTCCTGCATTCTAGCTTCTATCCGTTGTCCCTTGTCCTGTCACTGGGCACCACTGTGAAGAGTCTGTCCCCTTTCTTTTTATACTATCCTTTATGTATTTATAAGTGTTGATGAGATCCTCTCTCAGTATTCTCTTCTCCAGGCTAAACAGACTGGGCTCTCTCTGTCTTTCCTCACATAGCGCAGAATCACAGAGTAACAGAACGTTAGGAGTTGGAAGGGACCTCGAACGATCATCCAGTCCAACCCCTCTGCCAGAGCAGGATCATCTAGATTAAATCGCATAGGAACACATCCAGGTGGGTTTTGAATGTCTCCCAAGAAGGAGACTCCACAACCTCTCTGGGCAGTCTGTTCCAGTGTTCTGTCACCCTCACAGTGAAAAGGTTCCTCCTTATATTCACAGGAATCTTTCTGTGCTCCAGCTTGCACCTCTTGCCCCTTGGTCATCACTGAGACGAGCCTGGCTCCATCCTTCTAATGTCTCCTGAGATCACCCCTCAGACTCCTCTTCTCCAAGCTAAAACCAGGCCCAACTCCCTCAGCTTCTCCTCATAAGGAAGGTGTTCCACTCCCTTTAACATCTTGGTGGCCCTGCCGTGCACTCTTTCAAGTAGTTCCCTGTCCTTTTTGAACTGAGGGGCCCAGAACTGAACACAATACTCCTGGTGTGGTCTCACCAGGGCAGAGTAGCTGGGGAGAAGGACCTCTCTTGATCTACTAACCACACCCCTTCTAATACACCCCAGGATGCCATTAACCTACTTAGCCACAAGAGGTCATTGCTGGCTCATGGTCATCCCTCTGTCTACCAGGACCCCCAGGTCCCTCTCTCCTTCTGCTCTCCAACAAGCCAGTCCCCAACCTATACTGGTACCCCGAGCTGTTCTTCCCCAGATGAAAGACTCTACAGTTGCTCTTGTTAAATCTCACTAAACTTAACCCTGCCAGGTCTTCAGCCTAAGTCTTGCTGAATGGCAGCACAACCCTCTGATGTGTTGGACACCCCTCCCAGTTTAGTGTCATCAACAAACATTTTGACTGTAAAGTTTATGAATCTTATTCCCACATCCAGGTCATCAAAAAATATATTGAATAGTACAGGTGCCAGTACTGACCCCTGAGGGACTCCACTAGATACAGGCCTCCAGCTAGACTCTGTACCATTGATAAAAACTCTCTGGCTTCTTCCCTTTAATCAGCTCTCAATCCACCTCACTACTCTACCATCCAGACCACACTTCCTCAATTTAGCCACAGGGATGTTCTGGGAGATTATGTCAAATGCTTTACTGAGGTCCAGGTAGACCACATCTACTGCACTACCATCATCTATCCATGTAGTTACATCCTCATAAAAGACTATTAGATTAGTCAAACATGATTTCCCCTTGGTAAAACCTTTGTAGTCTTTCCAGAAATATCTGAAAGAACATCTAGAGCAGCATGAGATTCAATCAGAAAATTATTAATAATTCTTCTCTCTCACCCTGAGTTATTGTCATTGTATCTGCAATTTTCTATCTGTCAGGATTTGTCTGTTAATTAATATGGTAGAAAGCCAAATATCTGGTTAGGTAAAGCAGTGTGCATTTAAATACAAATGTAATTTAATAAGCTTATAGGAATGTTGGAAGACACTATTCATCAAGGTTACTAGTTAAAAGAAGGGTCGTTGTAAAATTCTGAGATTAAAAGTTTTCTTCTGGTATCTCAGAAGGAATTAACACTTGGTTTGTTTGTTGCTGTTTTAAATATTAAAAAAAATGAAAAATATAGATGTGTATATGAGAACTTGAAGATGCAGGTTTTAGTTTCTGCACCGACTATTCAGAACAAATATTTGAACCTCTGTTTTCCATGTCTCATGTAAATTGTCTAAAGTTAGAGTCCTCTCTGATGTCCGTTAATATATAATTTAATAGAATATGATTCTTTTACAGCAATAGTGTCATATTCCTCTGTAACACAGACACGAAATGATAGATCTTTTAAAAATGCAAAATAGAGCTTCAATATAAAAGTTAAACTCTGTTCTTCCTAGTTCATGCATTATCACTGACACTAAAGACAACATTTGGAGCTGTGATGATTTTATTGATGATACATGAACCAAACAAGAAACTCTGCTCTCAGTCACTTATATATTGATTCTACAAAGCCAATGGAAGAAAAAAAAAACAAAACAACAAACCAGAACCAAGCAAAAACAAACAAACAAGTAAAGAAAAATATTTTGCTATCACAGAAAGTGTAAGAGATTTAAGTTAAACCAAGTGCAGTAATGTTGACTGGGAAGATTTCAATGTAATAAATACTCTTCTTGTCTATAACGGGTCTTTAAAAAATATCCAAATGGAAAATACACTATGTCTTCAAAAATAAGAGCAGAATGGTGAAAAATTACAGGGGCAGTCTCAAGGTAATACATCCTACAAAAGAATAACCTCTCAGTTAAGCTCTCACAGATTTTCTAATAAAAGTTTGCAATCCTACAACTAGCATTTATTTAATTCTGTTGGCAGTAAACCATATGAAGCAATATGAATGTTATTATAATAGCCGTATCTTAGCAAGGTTCATTGTCTGTTGAATCTTTATGAACTACTTAGTGTTTTCACATACATGGGAACCAACAATATATAAAACATTTTTCTAGCTCTGAATACATTTCCTTTCTTGTTGTTGGATATAAGCATCACAACTTCTGATTGCATCTACTAATTTCCTACAATAAACATAAATAAATCTCCTACAATAAACGTTAACTAAAACTGAGTGAATCATTTATTCCACTCAGAAAGATCAAAATATGTTCTCCCACAAACACTGGAAGAAATTGCATTTGTCCTTCAAACACTATGACTATTCATGCATTTTCAGAGTTTTTCCTCTCCAGGTGAAAACTGAAAGGAAACATAACCTTTATCAGGGCCCAAAAGGTGTGGTTTCTTTTCCTTTCCCACAATGATTTCCTACTCTGCTATCACATACCAACAGATAATTTTACCCAAATAAGGTTGTGAAAAGGGAAAAGTAAACTCTGATATTAGTTTTGGGATATCTTTGACATAGTCTTCTTTTTTCCTATGACAATGCAAAATAAAAAATTTTAAGTCATCTCTCGCAAGAATATAAAAAAAAAGTTAAATTTTATTACATAAATAACATTCTGAAGATAAATGTATTCCTACTGAATGTCAGTACATTCTTAAACTTATTTTGTTTTTAATGGAAGTTTATTTCTTAAAGAGATTAATATTTACTTTCTATTTTTTTGGTGATGAATTACTTTCACTAGTAAAATATTTTTTTTTGGTTACTGGTTTTTCATGTTTCAGTTTTGGGAACTATATCTTATATTTAATTTGCCTCTCAAACTGAACTTATACCTCTGCATCTTTCAAATTAGATCCCCAAGGCCTGTGAAGACTATCTCAAAGACAGTTGAAACAGTATTTCCTTCCTAGATTTTTTTTTTAATCTCTAAGATTAATTTCATCTGTTCTTTAATTTTTTCTTTATTTTAGGAATACTGGTCACAGCATTTTATTAATAGTTACACACAAAAAAAAAAATTCAGTGATGATATCTTCTTCATACTCTTATCTAAAACTCAGTTTTAAATATTACCAAATTGATTTTTGTTTGTTTCACTCAAAATATCATAACGACATTGATGGAATTGCAGTAAATTATAACGATATGTTCTCCAAACCTCTAGTGATACAACATGAACTTAATAAACCAAGAAATATTTATAGTGGAAGGAAGAAAGAAGTCACACCAACAACTAATTGATGCTCTAAGGAAGGTTTATGGAGTGTATAAAAATAGATCAAATAATTAAAGAAAATCAGCAAGTTTTTGACACAAATTATTATTTTCTCATGCTTATTTTTTCTCTTGGATGCATAGAGTTTTGAATTTTCCGTTTGGTAATTTGTTTCTTTGTTTAAAAAAATCATAATGGCAAGTATTATCATTATCATGTTTTATCTTGTATCATCTTGAAGCAAAATATTTCTGACTGTTATGCTGATTTTTTTTTAAAATATCTATTAACTAAAAATTAATATGAGTTTCTCTGGGTTGATAACTGTGACTAAAAGAAATTATTATGCCAGGTACAAAAATCTCCATCGTCTTTCATAAGATAGACTTCTCAACCAGGCATCATGTACAAAATACTGTGTGTTACATTCTGCATTTATTTTTACAGCTTTTTTGAAAAACAAGTAACTGTGATGCATAACAGGAAGCAAAGTAAATTCTTTGAACATAGACTAGATGACCTCAGTAGCTAAGCTACGAGTCTCATGGAGTATTAGAGCACCTTACATGCATAGCTTTATATAGAAGAGATTAACAAATTAATTCTGACTTGCTTTGATGAAATGAATAAATTATATTTATATTCTATGAAAGTGCAAGATTTTTTGTCATTCTGACAACTTTGACTGTTCATTACTGGGGGGGGGTGGGGTAGGTGAAGGGGGTATGTTCCATATGCATTCTTCGTGCTCCATTTGTCTACAATAACTTCATAAGACCTTCTCTCTTTCCTATTTCTAGATGATGTTTTGGACCAGTTTGTTGGTAAGCTGGGTTGGAAAAGGCATTAAGATGCAGTTTCAGATTGTCTCAATATATAGCAATCTAACGGTGTTTCAGAAAAAAATAATTAGACAGACTTAGATGGAAAATAGTACTGTCTTTTTAAAATTTATTTTTCTCTGTGAAATCCAAATGGTAGCAGCAACAGGTTATTTTTTCATCTTGTTGCCTCCTAGAAAGCTGTTTGCTAACACATTTACATCCACACTAAAATAGCCTTTATAAAATAAGAATCTAAAGATAATTACTGGGGGGAAAAAGCAAAACAAAACAAAACAAAACAAACCCTACCTATGACAAAATATAATGGTTTATAATAAACTGGGGAAATCCTGATATTACACTTTGACTTTTGTGTAGTGTATTATTTTTGTATGGTTAACTATCTTGGGAATATTACAATTTATTGATGGCAGTTACTTAATTACCTCTAAGTATTGTATTAACAAAAATAAAGGAAATCATTCTTAGTCTCACTAGAAAGATCCTTTGTCAACTTTCTATTCTATTGTAATATCTCTTCTGAATATTTGAACTTTCAAAGGGAGCTGATCATTACAGTTTCTACAAAGTGATATCACATCTTGTAAGTCTATTAGGATTCCTAGAACCTGTGGACAAAAATACCAGGAAATGGCAAACCAGGCAACAGAATTTGTGTAGGCTACCAAAAAGCTTTTGACAAGGTGCTAGATAAGAAACTTACAGAAAATGAGTAATCGTACGTGAAGGTTACAAAATTATCTCACCTGTCAAAAACTATACTGAATGCCTAAAGCAAAAATAAATATAGATGATCAATTTTCATTATAACAAAAAAATATTAAAAAGTTGTTTGAGGTTATATACTACTTTCATGTAGTTACATATTTTCACTAATAATGAGGAAAAAATGCAGAATTTTTAAATTAATAAATTCTAGACAGATTGAATAAAAAGCAAAAGATCAGGAAAGAATTAGTGCAAAATACTTTGTATTGAAGGAAATCCTGGAATTACTAGCAGATTTTCCAGGGAAATTGATGATATATTAAAATGCAGTAATTTAATGCATTAGAATTAATATACATTTCTAACTGAAGTATGTCTTTTCTCAGTCTTAAACCACAGAACTGAAGAGGCAATGAATTTAAACAATTAAAAACTCATTAGTAATAGTGCCTTTAAAAAAAAAAACGCTATGAAATAGATGTCAAAGACTTACCCAATTTCATATAATCTTATATGGTTACTATGGCTACTAAAGTTTCATTTTAATCAATATTTCAGTTCAGAGAAATAGCATGGATTTCAATTCAATGTCCTATTTACTACCAGTGACTGCAGCTTGGTTCACTGGGTGCAGGGAACTGAGAAAAGACATACTTCAGTTAGGAATGTATATTAATTCTAATTAATTAAATTACTGCATTTTAATATATCCTGATCAATTTCCCTGGAAAATCTGCTAGTAATTCCACTGGGCACAGTGAACCAAGCTGCCATTTAGCAGATTTAGCTGCCATTGCTTGCCAGCTAAAGACTTTTATAAGTAATCACAAGGTCTATGTAAGTAATCTAGGTCTATTTCAAATATCCTTGGCAGAGTTGTGAGTCTGAACCAATGACTGTCCTTCTGTACAACCTTCAATCAGTTGCAGGTTTGGTACACTCAATAGAGATGACCAGACTAATGGCAATGTAGAGTGAAAACTTTGAACTGCAGATCGCACCTGTATAGAAGCTTTTTCTCATCTGTTTCCTTTCTTTAATATTTATCTGTTAAGATTAATTCCTTTCCAGATTGATAAATGAGTAAATAAGGTGACATATCTCACCACATGATTAAACTACACGTGGTTTAATCCCAGCAGGTAACAAAGCACCACACAATCCTTCACTCATCCCTTACCTGCTCCAGGGGAATAGGGAGGAGAAGGTGAAACCAAAACCACAAACAACCAGCAAACATGGCTTAATTAAAGACAGTTTAATCGAATAACAAAGGAAAATGACAATGATGATTGTCATAATAACAATAGTAATGATAAATAAATATTAAATCAAGTGATGTACAAATGCAATTGTTCTCCACATGTGGAAGAAAGAAAACCAACCTCAATGCCCAGTCTGTTTCCAATACATGATTTTGCCAGTTACATTTGGAGCATGATGCTATATGGTAGGAAATATCCTTGGCCAGTATAGGTCACCTGACCTGGCTGTGCTCTTCCAGGTAAAATGTCCTTGAAAAAAGAGTAGAAAGAGACCTTGACTTTGTGTAGACGCTTCAACTATGTCCCAACAACTAAAACCATCAATATGTTATAAACAATAGTCTCATACCAAATCCATGACAAAGCACTATGCCAGCTACTAGAAAGAAAACTAATTCGATCTCAGCCAAAATGAGGACATGTTCAGTGGTGGTTTTGCTTTTGCTTCAAAGATCTAAATAAATTGTTTTAGTCTGTCTTTGCATTGGGCAATAACACTCACACAAAGGATTAATATAGCCAGGTGGTTCATACTATGTTTCAAAATTGTATTGATCTGCTTCCAAAGGTGCAAATCATAAGATTAGATCAAACATAAATTCAGTCTTTCCTAAGGATGCATGCAGTCTCAAATATACTGGTGTACTTAATGATTTTTTTTTCATGTTTGCTCTCAATCTGTGTATTTTGGTATGCTTATTTTCTTTCATATAAGCTTTTGCATCTTCAGTTTGCAGTTTCCTTTACTAATTAAAAAAAGAATTGGGAGACAGTGCTCATATAACGAAATACTCAGGAGATCATCATCATTCTGACAGGCTGTGAAGTAAAAAGCCCTGTGTAAGACTACTTGTAATCCTGAAGAAAAAAATTAAATGGTGAATTTTAAAAAAATTTCTTCATGTTGTACAGATCTTTTCCCTGTCAATTTTTTTGGGTTGTCTTTCATAATGACAACAGCAGTTCATACATATGTGGGGGGGGGTATTTTCTTAAGAGTAAGAAATTTTTTAATTAACAGAAGTTAAAATTTATAGAAAGAAGATGTATTCCTCCATAGCTTTTGCATATTTTCCTTAACAGGCAAATCTTTTCAATACTTAAGTTCTAATTTTTTCCATTGTTCCAGGCCTAAGGATTTGGCTACTCTGTTTTTAATGGTGGAAGCACTGTTTGATACTTGAGAAGAAAAATATTGAGAGGAAAGATCAACTGCAACATATGGAAGTAAACTTTTAGCATCACCAGTCAAATGACAAAAACTGACCTGACAGACCAAGCTGGAGTTGTGTTCAGACTGAAAATCTAATCAAATCAGCAATTATAGTTTGTTGTTGTTTTTGTTTTTTTTTTAATTACAGTATATTTCTATTCAGCAGAAAATAAGGCAGATATTAATGTTCCTGCATGACCAAAACCAAAGAAATGTATTTCCATATAGATTCAGAACAGACAAGGGAAGGTCAGCTGTGACTTCTGTAACCATACAGTAGAAAGGCACAGAAAAGTATACAATTCTGTCCCAGAAAAGCTCAAGTGAGCATGCTTATTTTTATCCTATCGTACCTCATTATATCATTTCACACATGCATTTTCCAAGTCTGCAGTTAGTTAAAATATTTGAATATTTAATTCTTAGACATTTTTCAAGGAACTTCTTTATCTTTTTATAAAGCATATATCATCACTTACCCATTATTATGGTAACAAATCAAAATTACAAGTTATTTTTCAAAATGCCTGGTCATAAAACATCTGTGATAAACAGTTTTAAAGACATATAGTGAATATTATGTTCTCAACTAACTATATTTTAGCTTAATATGTTGTGATATTTGTCATTCAACATTTACCTCAAATTTTCCTCTATGCCTTACTGAGAAATGGAAAGAAATCTAAATCAATGTTTCAAAACAGTAGCATTCAGAATGTTGGGGGTTTTTTTGCAATTAGATGGAAAGACTGTTCTCTGATGCATAACAAGATATGAATTATATTGTTTTGATTGCAGGAAGTAAGAGGAAAGTTCTGAGAAGAGGCACAGATTTTAATGAGAAATAATACTTCTTTCTTCTAGGACAGAGACAAAGCAATTTTTTTTCAGATCCACTTTGAAATGTTCATCACTTGGGGAACTAATGTATTTATAGGAGAATCCCAAAGCAAAAGTCCCTTTTATCCCAGTTTCAGAAGTATCTTAAACATAACTTGAAAAGTACTAAAGTAAGATACTCTTTTACTGAGAATAAAAATTACTGCTTTCCTGGATTCAAATGATAGGTTCATACAAGGTCACGATGAGTGAAAGAATGTGCTCATTGCAGAATAGTTCTTACCACTGTATTAAGCCATTTTCTGCCACTATAACATGGTTAATTATTCTTCCATGGGAATAAAATAAATGAATTGGAATAATTCCTGAAATTTTATGCAACATAAACAGAGGGATGCATCCTCAAACATCTGAGCTATGTCAGCAAAAGATGCCTTTTCTAGAGACAGAAAATTCCAAGCAGGTGACAGACAATGCTGCCAGTTCTATTTGTTCATCACCACAAAGACGAAAGAAAAAAAAAATCATAAAGAAGACAAGCTGGGCAATAAATCCTTATTCATTTAATTCAGAGCCAAGGTGAGACAGAAATTATATATTTTCTTTTTTATTGTTCTAACTGTGCTGACCAACAGATTTTATTTAATTATTCAGAAAAAATCTGTACATGAAGGATTTCTGTGAGTCCTAGTTTCCCCGAACTAAATTAGAAAAAGGAAAAATTGTTTGCATCAGCACACTTCTGACTTTAATTTAACAGTTTCTGGTGCAAGTCACTTTCCTACTAAAATAAGCTGGAAATTATTTCCTTTTTTTTTTTTTTATTGATTTTAGATTCTATGGCTTAGTGCTCTATTCTTTTCCTGCTTGATGCCACGGATCAGCATTTTTCAATACCGGTGAGTGAGTATGCACATACAGAGCTTTGTGTCTCTTCTGAGCTATTACTGTGGCTTGGGTAGTACAGTATTTTGATTTTTTAATGCATTATTTTCTTTGGAGCAGTACTTAGGGAAAACGATATATAAATGTTAAATTCTATTGTTGGCATCTTTTTTTTTCCTGAAGCAGTTAAATCCTGTAAAATATTTTTCCCATATCTGTCTTTGTGTCTTATTTGAGGAAAATTTTTAACAGTATAGTTGTACATACAGTTAAAACAAAACCCTACAACACAACCCTCCCTCATAATACCTAGAATGTCAATGACCATGCAGTCAGGAATCAAAAGTGAGAATGCCAGCACACTGTGATGAAGATACCTCCTGTAGGAAAAGTTTAATTTAGAAGTTGCCATTTTGAAGGTGCTATAACCAGTAACATTCCCTGAAGGTTTCTTCAGCTATTGCAAGCATGTCTTGATAATATGTTGATTTCATTTCAACATTTCATAAATACTGCATTTGTTAAACTCTGTGAAAAGGCAGCAGGAGCTTTCCCATACTGCCTGTAGTACGGATGACTTCCTGCATTACTTCTCAGAAGCACAAAGGCAGAAAGTTTTCATGAAGCGCAGAGCAATGACATTGAAACAACTTTGAATAACTCAGGCACTGGATCCTACTCTCTATATATCAGCAGCTGGAAAGAAACAGGGCAATGTGCTGGCCCTGCCTCTGGATTCCCACCTGTCATGATCCACAACCTGTACAAGACTTAATTTGGCAGATGATAAACTTCCTTATGTATCAACCAAACCTCAGATTGCTCTGGGTGGCTGAGGGCAGCTGGGCTTAGCCCCTTAGTGATGTCCAATTATTAGGTGTTTTATCGTGATCAGTTCTTCACAATTCTTGGAGAACAGAATTAAGACTGGAAACGGAGTCAAGGTTAAAGTTACTTTATTTGGCTCACATTAAACACGCAGGGGAAGGGGAGGGGGAAGAAAGAGAAAAGGATGGAAAAGAAAGTGAGAGAGATATGAGAGGGAGAGAGAGGAGAGGGAGGTTGTGATATCTACCACCACGGAACTATGGCGTCCCAACCAATGGCAGAGTATTCTTCAGTGTCTCCGAGTTCAATGGGGGTGGGGAATGTTTCCTTATTGTCTCTTGATCTGTGAATGTCTCCTGGTATCTTTTGGGTGGGATGTGAAAGGAATGCTCTCCTGATGTTGGCTCCTTGCATAACCATTTAGGTCCTTGGCACAAGGCACTTTAAGCCTGACTGGTGGTGGTGAGGTGGTGTGGTAGGAATGAGGTTTGGTAGGTGAGAGGAAGAAAGAGGGGGTACGGTTCTGTTGGCGATTGTTAAGGCATATTTCCAGTACCTTACAGAACCCTGCACAGCAACAGTACTGCTGCTGCAATGGAATCACAGATATTTTACTATTTGAGGTCTCTGGCACCAGTACAGTTAAATACTGTCACTTTTGTTCAAATTCAAGCTCTTGAATACAAACTACTGATACATAGGATGTTGCTTTCCAAATATTTATAAATATTTATAAATATACACAAGAATTGCCAATTTTCCTTTCCAATAGTACCAGACATTTTAAGGACCTTAAAATATTTCTTCTTAGTTGAGTTACCACATTTTCACAAGTGTATATATTCAATCACCAGTTATAAAATATTTTTCTTGATTGCTTACTATTGTGTCTGTCAGTGTAATAAAAGCATCAGAATTTTGTGATATACAAAGAACATTAAAAAAAAAAAAGAAAAAATACTGAGCACTGTTCCAAATTTTGCAGGAATTATTGTACAGACAATAATCCAGAAAAAGCATTAAGAGACATCCCTACATCAGACTTTTAGTTTAACCCCATTTCTCAAGGTTTAGGATAAAACTCATTTCCAAGGGTCTGTGCCTACAATCCCTATTCTTGTTTTGTAGTATAAATGTATGTAAAAAGTGTGAATCATCTGGAATATCTTTCTTTGACTCACCAATACATTCAAGTTAGTACCTTTAGAAGTTTTGCAATATTGTGGTTACTGCAGAGCCAGGCTTTTTTTTTTTTTTTCTTTTTGTTTTGATCATGTTTTAAGATAGAAGCTTGCACTTTGAAACATAGGGAAAATTGTGGCAGAAAAAACCTGATTAATAAAGATCTGTTTTAGTAGAAGTGGGAGAAGTAAAAGCATGTTTTAAGAAAATTCTTTAAGGTACAGAATAAACTTGTTTTACAACACTCCATATACTATGGCAAATCTTAATACTCGGTCCTCTTTAGATTGAATGTGTTCTGCCCCATGTAAAATCAACCGTGTAAACTGCCTTCTAGAGATAGTTGTCCCTCTTGCCCCTTCCAGTAGAAATGTCTGGCATTGATTTTACACCTACTTGAATTTAAGAGTAAATAGTCTTTCTCCTCATTTTTATTTCATAGAATATTTTTATTCTTTCAGACATGTTTCCTTTGCTTTTTCTGTTCATTTACTTCTTGTAGAGAAGAAGAAAAAAATTCTTCTGGCATTTCTCTATCAAACATCTTAATGCTCTTTTTTCCACATTAAAGGATGAGCGTGTGATCTGGGACAGCCAGCACGACTTCACCAAGGGAAGGTCGTGCCTCACCAGTCTGGTGACTTTCTAGGATGGAGTGACAGCATCGGTAGATAAAGGGAAGGTGAACGATGTCATCTACCTGGACTTGTGCAAGGCCTTTGACACAGTCCCCCACCAAATCCTTATCTCTAAACTGAAGAGATGTGGATTTGATGGGTGGACCATCCAGTGGATAAGAAACTGGTTAACAGACCGTAGCCAAAGGGTGGTGGTCAATGGGTCTATGCCCAGGTGGAGGCCGGTGACAAGCGGTATTCCCCAGGGGTCTGTCTTGGGACTGGTTCTCTTTAACATCTTTATCAATGACATCGATGATGGAAAGGAAGGAAGATAGAATGATAGAAGGAAAGGAAGATAGAATGATAGAAGGCAAGGAAGCCATCCAGAGGGATCTTGACAGGCTGGAAAGATGGTCCCGGGTGAACCTAATGAGGTTCAACACTGCCAAGTGTAAGGTGTTGCACTTGGGCCGGAAGAATCCCAGACATAGATACAGACTGGGAGAAGAGCTCCTTGAGAGCAGCCCTACTGAGAAGGACATAGGTGTCATGGTGGATGAGAAACTTAACATGAGCCAGCAGTGTGCTCTTGCAGCTCGCAAGGCCAATGGTATCCTGGGCTCCATCAGAAGAGGGGTGGCCAGCAGGGACAGGGAGATGATTGTCCCTCTCTACTCTGCCCTCGTGAGGCCCCATCTGGAGTACTGTGTCCAGGTCTGAGGCCCCCAATACAAGAAAGATGTGGAACTGTTGGAGAGAGTTCAGAGGAGGGCCACAAAGATGATTAGAGGGGTGGAGCACCTCCCCTACGAGGAGAGGCTAAGGGAACTGGGCTTGTTCAGCCTGGAGAAGAGAAGGTTGTGGGGGGACCTCATTGCAGCCTTCCAGTACCTGAAGGGACCATACAAACAGGACGGGAATCAACTTTTTAAAAAGGTAGACAATGGCAAAACAAGGAGGAATGGATTAAAGGTAAAGAAGGGAAGGTTTAGACTGGATATTAGGGGGAAGTTTCTTGCAGAGAGAGTGGTGAGGTGCTGGAAAAGGCTAACCAGAGAGGTGGTGGATGACCTATCCCTGGAAGTGTTCAAGGCCAGGTTGGATGGGGCCTTGGGCAACCTTATGTAGATCCAGGCCTGGAGGTTGGTGGCCCTGCCTGTGTCAGGGGGGTTGGACCTCTATGATCCAAGGGTCCCTTCTAACCCATGCCATTATATGATTCTATGAAAAAGGACACAGAAATGCTACATTATGTTAGCTGAGGACATATAAATAATGAAGTACTGAATTTGTGACTTTCACTACTTTGATGTAAACTACTAAAAATAACTTACAGTATTTTATATTGATATTTGAGGTGATAATATTATTACCAATCAAGTCTGTAATAACTTACAGAAATATAAATATATCGACAATGTCTATCTTTATAGAACTATAAGTCATAATGACTACTTAAAATAAACATAATTTGAAAGATACATATTTTCTAATTCAGAGAAATACTTTTAATCTTCTGAATTATATTTTATCATCTTGGAATACTTGCAGTAGTACCACCTGCTTTATAATTTTGACTCATAATCTACATTTATAGGTCTCTCCATCATGTAGAAACCACTGTTTAGTTATAAACATATCAATACAAATGTATCAAATTATTGTTTTTTTTCTATATTAACTTAATTTTTGAATAAAAATCAGGCTTATTTTTAATAATTTTAAAATTCAAAAATAAAATTCAAATTGACAGATGTAAGTAGTTCACCATAAAACATGTGTTGTCACTGAGATGATAGCAACGATCATCTAGTATCGGATAATGTACTTTTAGATTATCGTCTTGTTCTGAAAATTATTATTACCACATATAAGGAAATATTATCAATAAAAATTCTTAAACACATGATTTCCCTAAAATTTCAAAGTTTAAAAAAATCAGAAATTACAAGCACTCCTATCCATTCACTTCTGTGAATATCTGTTCTCTGCAGATACAGTACAGCTGATACCTAAATGACGATGGTGGTATCCATTTCATGGTCCCTACAAGGTACAGAATATTTATATATTCAAATGTGAACATGCTATTCTCTCAAAAGAGCTTGAACTGTGAGAAGAGATCTAGATACTGGGCAATAACATAAGAATATATGTACTGATGTGTTTATGTCCCTACTTAGGAACAGAAGGTAACACACTAATAAAATACAGATTCCTGGGACTGTAATCTGGCTGGCAAAAAAACCCCATCCATACTATTCAGCACATCTATTCTCCAAAAGAAAGTACTGCTTGCAAACAATACATTGGAAATATACCTGACCCGTGCCAGTTCCCAAATCCTACCCTGGAAGTGTTTGAGTAAGTGTGTCCTGGCATGGGCCAGAGCTGTTCCCAGGGATCATTTTAATGGCTTAGTGTTAAACAAAAATAAGGTCCAGTGCCCAAGAACATTTGTAAACAGTGTCTGGTTTTCTGGCGTGTATGCAGCCTAGCTGAACCAGCAATTGCACCGAGGCTACCAAAATTCTTAGTATAAGCAACGGAGAGTATGCAGATTGTTCTGAACATGCTGGAGAAGCAGAATCTGCCTTCCCAGGTTAAGCATCAAAATCAGATGCACTGGCTCTATTTAACCATCTAACAATTCATGAAGTCTATATTATAAATAATAAAAGAGTAAAACTAATGAACATAGAGCTACTTATGGATAAGAAGTTGAAAACAAAATAGTAAACCAGAAAATATTGCTGATCAAAATAAAAGTTTATTAATACAAATGGGATGCTCCAGTAATTAAATCATAAAGTGAAAAGGCATGGAAAGATGAGTGAAACTCCCTGATTACAAAATGCATAAACAGAGACTATTAAAGTTAATCCACAGGGTTAGCTGCCAGTATGTGTCTGGTTCATCAACATTCTCTGTTAATGTTGTGGTCTTTTAGCTGAACTGAAAGTTTACATAAAAACATGGTAATGTCAGTAGATTTAAATAATTAAATACTGCAATAATTGAAGCAGTGCTTTGGAGAATGCTAGTTTATACATTACTTTTAATGTATAGCACTAATAGAAATGGTGAAGCAGCTGGAAACAAACTGCCCACTTTGTAGAAACATGGTTTTATAAATGCCAGTCACGGTATTGTTCAGTCTCATCTCCTCAAAATGTCATCTTTCTTTGAGATGACACAAATTTTGTTCTGCTTGACTCAAGCAGCCATTGTGAAGGGTTATTTAATGCTAAAATGAAGTATAACAAAGCATTCAATTTCACAACCGGATGCTTTTACGCACATGCTCCAGTCATTGTAACCCTGTAGCCCAGTCTTACAAAGACAATACCTCTTCTGTTCTTTATTTCATATGGAACACTGATTTAATAAAATTGGATGTTTATTTCAAACAGTTGGAATATATAGTGTGTTTTGAACCCTGGTTGCCTTTGATAGGTAACAATGATTTTTATTGCAAGCAATAAAGCAAGTTTTTCTAAACCTATGGATACTGTTGATGAAATGTATTTAGTATATTATATATATATATATATAAATATTATAGGGGGTTTTACTTAATTATTTTTCCAGTATTAAAAAGTTGGATTCATATCCTTTCTTGCTGTTGTTTGTTTTGGTTTTCATCAACTTTTTTTTTTTTTTGTGGAACTTTCAGATAATTTTTTCTTTGTTGCAAGTCAACCAGAAAGAAATATTATAAAAATAGAATATATGCAGTGGCTTGCAAAAGGGCACTCAAGTCTTAGTAGTATAGAAATGTTTGGGTGTTTATTTTTAGTCTTCAACATTCATGTTATTTGCTACACAAAGATGATAAATTAAATCTTACATTTGCCAAAATAAATATTAGTCTTAAATTCTCTTTACCAACCCACATGCTTTACAGAAGACTGTGGGCAGGAAAAAGACTAAAATTAGGATTCACCTTATCTAACTCCAGCATCTAGAAAATAAGTACCAAGGCAAAGCTCACCTTCTAGCAATTGTCTATAATCTGTGCAACTATATCCTGGAGGCAATTTATGTCATTTATCTACTTTAAAAATGAATTAATCTCTAGCTGGAAATGTCTTCTATTAACTTAAAAAGAAGCTTTGATATGACTCTTTGACTCCACACCTCAAAGTCCAAATGTTTCTGAATCTTCACTGTGAGGTATCAGATCTGTAAAATTAATATAAATCAGACATTCAGTTTTCACTTTGCAGTTGTATGAAATACAAAATATCTTCTGATTTGAGACCTAACTAACCTTTAATGGTAATTTATATTTTTGAATTATTTATTTATTTTCAGAAAAGTTTGGGTAGTGGGAAGGAAAAAGAAAGACAACTTCTTGGACCCCCAGTATTTTTTTCACTTTTTAAAAAGTTTTCATATAAAACAGTATTTTCGTTGCTGTGCGTTTGTTGTTTTGGGTTTTTTTCTTGGAGTCTTATAAGCAGTTTTCTAAAATGGGTCTATGTTCTATGATGGGTAGTCACAGATTCTAAACCATTATCTCCCAGTCTACATCTAGTATACATACTTTATGGCACAGCCTGTAACACTGTCAAATTAGTTATGCATGTTTAACCTACAAGGATATTCAATTGCTTTTAACTGCACCCCAGGCAGAGTTTTTGCCTTGCCCAGTATACAGCTATTATTTAGTTGTGTTGTTTTTTCAACTACAAAAAGAAAAAAAAAAAAAAAAAAAAAAAGGTAATGGAGGAGGACAAACTGATAGAAACAAGTTTTCTTTCCTATAAAATTCCTGTCTATTGGACATACTGGGTTCATGTAGTAGACCAAGCTGTTTTAATTAAGCTTTTTTGTTCCCACACAATGTGTGTGAATGAATTATGGATACCTTTCATATGTAGTGTAGAAAATCTTAGGAAATATATGACAATAAGCAAAATAATATGTTTAGCTGGAGTAGATTAAAGCTCTATTGTATCTAAAGACAAGAAACTCAGCAAAGCTGTTCACTTCATGCAAGAAAAATCTGCAGTAAAGCCTGTGAAAATAATTTCATAAATGTGAATTTATTGTATTGAAATACCGATGTTTGATTTTTATTTCACTTACTCTATTTTAAGCTCAGGGTCAAATACCTGAGAAAGCAATAAATTGTAATAAACAAAAGAACGAAAAAGCCCCTCAAATGTATGTTGTATAAGGTCTAGTTTCTCTCATAAAGTACAGTTTTAAAATTCAGTGACAGACCTATATACTTCACAGAAAATGTTGGACGAATATTTTTCTTCATTTAGAATATAGTTTCTTGTCTTAATTACTAATTTTCATAAATTATGGTTAATAAATTTTAAATGGCTTTTTCATACTTTGCAAATTCTAAGAGGTAAAAAGGTTCTTTGACCATAATGGAATACAGGAATATAAGTTCACATTTGGCTTTATTTTTTGACCCATTAAGAGCTGCACTGTTTCCACTGTGTAAATGGGGTGTCAGTCAGGAGCAGTGACTCATTTAATGGAACATGAGCTCACACATAGACAGTGTATTTTCAGCAAATGCTGTTGCATACTCCAGCCAATTTAATACCTAGTATTTAAAGTAGCAACATTTTATTGAAGTTCTGTAATAGCAACTTCGTTAACTACCCACAACTGTCACAAATATTTTCAATCAACATTTTACCTCATGAAGGCAAGCTGTGTAAAACTTTCATTACCAAAAGTAAGCCCATGCAAAACAAGATTGTGTCATGTTTCATTTGTGAATGCAAAACTCATCTCAGTTCTATGTCAATATCCACAGGACAGGAAAGATTTTGGTAATGTGCAACTGTCCCTTCTGGTAAATTTACTTCCTTTCTTCCAAGTTATTGAAAATAAAATCCCAGTGTATATTGAGTAAGTTAATTTCTAGCTTATCATATGCTTTTGGCAAATATATTTTACTTCTTTTCTAAGGCTTTCAGGGGTAAGGTAGGGTAAAAGGGTACACACAACTGCCAAAAATGCCTAGTCACCCAGGAGAAGTGTCCAGTCTCTTTATTTTTTGAAAGATTACTTTCTGACTGCATTATCTGCTAGTGCTGAACTATCCTTTCTTAGGTATTCTCTTGTAGACAAAAGATGAAGAAAAAAAATAAAGGAAAGGGTGCAAACTTCCTGCCAAGCAAAGAAATACTTATACAAACCATATTTGGGGAACGACTTATTCTTGTTTCTTTAGAGAGGGATTAGAGAGAATTTCTGGGGATCCTTCTAAAGAAATATAATTAGGAAAAATAGTCAGTAGGTGTCCAAATAAATAATGAATTGCAACCTGCTCCCACAAAGGCAGGAATATTTTTCTAGGTAAATAATTTGTCCCACATGCTCACTTTTAAGCGGGAAGTCTCCTTTGGTGGAATAAATGAGGATGATTAAGACAAGCTTGTGAGCTTCTATATTTCTGACTTCCTCTGACTTCTGTGACTGCCCACAGAGTCTGCTGTTTACAGTTTTCAAAGCCTGTGCAGTTTTACTCTAATTTGTATACATAAGTCACACAAAGTGAGGGATTTGGTACAGCTTTCATAGTACATCCAGAATTTTTGCCTCATACCTTCAAAATGAAAATCACTCTGATGAAAGTAATTTTCCTTTTAGTTCATTTCTTTACACCTGAAAAAAAAATCCATCAATTAAGAGTATATAAGAATTGACTATGTCAACTGATGAAATTCAGAAATAATCACAGAATTCTGTAGAATCATAGAATGGTTTGGGTTAGAAGGGTCATTTAAAGGTCATCTATTCTAAATTCCCCCTGCAATAAACAGAAGCATTTTTAAGGAGATCAAAGTGTGGATGCTATTTACCTGGACTTTAAAAAAGCCTTTGACATGGACTCCCCAAGTATTCTCTTACAGAAGCTGGCAGATTATGGGTTAGAGAGATGTACTCTTCATCTGAGGAAAAAAAAAAAAAAAAGACTGGACAGCCAAGCAGAGAGACTTGTGGTGAATGGAGTTAAATACAATTGTCAGCCAGTCACACTGGAATTTGAGTTTAGTTTTGGTTTTGTTCCCACTTTAGACATAGATTTGAAAAATATCCACAATGATCCTTTACTAAATGTTTTTTATCTTTTGAATGTTTTTGGATATCTGTGTCATCTGAAGGTGTATATTGAACATAAGGTATCTAATCTTATATCTAACTTTGTAGGAATTGGGGGAATAATCAGAAAATATATCCATTGTGAAATTATATGAACATACATTACATAGAACATAATTTAGTGAAGTTTAATAGATTTTCTCATTTCTCATAGAATAAATTTTGGGGTGGGGGATCGTTTTGGTTTTGTTTGTTTGGTTTTTTTTTAAACACGAATCTGATATCAAATGAAGATATATATAAATGGATGCAAACACACTGAGATTAAATTTTTATGAAAGAAATAATCATTTTTGGGGAAAATCAGTGAATGCAAGAGATTTTTCAATAAAAATAGAGATTTTTGCTACTTTTTTTGGAAATATTATTTTTAAAAGGCATCTGTATTCTACCTCCTTTTTAGAGGTGGAAAACTATATAACATTGTAAAAAAGTATTGTCAATAACTTTTAGTTTGTAATTTTAAATGCATAAGTCTGCTCTAAATCTTATCAAACTCAGAAAGAATCCCAAAAGAAGCAGAAGAGACATCCCCTAGGTTTTTCTAGATTGGTCCTTGAAAATACTCATTATTTAGTAAGAATCTAAAGGGTTGAGCTGCTTCATACCCAAACCAACAGAAACATTGTAGATTTCCTTTAATTGTAGAGCTTTGTGTTAACCTTAAATTAGTTTGATTTTTTTACGTGTTCTAAAGAACTAAACTTTCTCTGTTATTCTCGTAATTATCTCAACTTTCTTTAAAGTTAACAAATATGACTAGAGCTTTAAAAGTGGGAACATGGAGAAAATAGAACTAAATTATTGGCGCCTATACAGGACCAAAGTAGATTTTATATTTGCTATAAAAAACTCCAATATAATCAGAGGGACATGAATATCAGTATAAAATTCCTGAAAAAAAAAATCATCCCTCCACTACTAGATCAAATATCTATAGAAATCTAGATTAGCAGAATATAAACAATCCTGGGTGCAGAACCCAAGTGGATACTCTTCCATGGGATATCTGCAACTGAGATCACAATGTTAGCTTTCCCTGTGTCATATAAAGGGTAAGAGTCTGATGTGTGGCTGAGGGAGGTCCTCTGGTTGAATCATGAGGTTCAGAAAGGACCCCCTAACTTTCTAAACTCCTCAGAGAGGAGGCCAGGTGCAGATATGTTGAGTCTCAGTTCCATAATTGGTCAACAGTTCATGTCTAAAGGATTATTTATAAAATAATTTGGCTGTCAGCATTTGGTTGAAACTGAAACAGTTTCACGATGTTGAAACTAATAGAAAGTTTATTGAAGTGACATATAAAATTTTGTGATGGCTGTTGATAAATGCACTTATTGCAATAATGCTAATTAATGACTATGATTAAAATACTAGCAAAATTATATCCGGGTATTCTCACCGAAAAGGTGAAATTGCAATTGCTTACAAAGAAGGCATCCCTGTCTTGGGTGGAGGAGAAGGAGCGCAGCCCACCTCTTCAGATTCTTCAATTTCCTGTCCCCTCCCCTGAGGGTATCTTCCTCAATACCTTTCATACACTAATCTTAACCATTCTCATCCAGGGGTGACACTTCACATCATTTTGGTGGAGAGTTGAGTACTATTGTCATTCATTTTCAACATGTACTGCTTTTTGCCCATTAGAACATTTAGGGATGTCAACTTCAATATTAATTTTGCATTTATTGAAGCAAAAGTTCTCACTCTGGGCACTGTAGCCTTCAAAACTCTATGTAGAAATGGTTTATTCCACAGTATCTAGCAAAACCAGATCTGTCCTGCTGCCATAAGACACCTTCCTTTGGCTGCTTCTCACAGCTACATTGCTGTCCCCATCCACAATATCTGCATAGGAGATAAGCAGACACCTGTGTTTTTAACCTCTTAGGTGCAATTCCCGCACCCTGAAATACAGTTCACACAGAAACACAGAATGGTAGGAGTTGGAAGGGACCTCTGGAGATCATCTAGTACAACCCCCGCTAAAGCAGGATCATCTCGAGCAGGTTGCACAGGATCTAACCCGGGTGAGTTTTGGATATCTCCAGAGAAGACGACTCCACAACCTCTCTGTGCAGATTGTTCAGGGCTCTGTCACCCCTGGAGTGAAGAAGATTTTCCTTACAATGAGATGGAACTCCTTGTGTTCCAGTTTGTGCTCATTGCCCCTTTTCCTGTCACTGGGCACCACTGAAAATATTCTAGCCCCATCCTCTTGACACCCACACTTTAGGTATTTAGAAGCATTGATGAGATCCCCTTGTAGTCTTCTCCAGGCTAAGATATAAAGATATCAAGAAAGTCTCAAATATGTCCAGATATGTAAGACTTTCTTTATATGAGAGATGTTCCAGTCCCTAGCTGACAATCACATGGATTGTCCTGGTCTCCCTTTCCCAAACTTTCAGCCACTGCATTCCCCATATATTGCACTGGTACTTCTGATCACACAATGAGACAGTTAATGGAGGAAAATCATCAGGGGAACAGGAATGCATGGCTGGATGTGAGGGGAAGAGGAACAGGGCCATAGCTTTCAGCATTAGATCTGCTGATCATCTAAACAAATTCTCCAGCTTTTGCATAGACCTGAGCAAGGGATATGACTTACATCTTTACTTCATAACAAATTCAAAGATTAGATGTTGGGGTTTGGTTGTTTGTTTTGTCTTGTTTTGGGTTGTTGTTTTTGTGGGGTTTTTTTTTAATTATTCATTCCTATGGGAACACCTAATTTATCATTAAGGCAATGAATCTTAAAACACATGCAACAATAAAGTACATATGCCCTTCTGAGCACAAGCGTGTGAGTCTCTACTCCCGCAGAGAGGAAGGGTGAGTTAAACTGGGAAAGAATGAGAGAGAAAGAACAGCCATGCCTATAAATAGAAAGTGGGCCACTTCGCAGGAATACAACAGCCAGCAGCTTTTATACCCAGGAGACCAAGTAGGTAAGATCTCTGTGAGAGAGAGTGACTTATAGTAATATGACATTTTTAAAGCATTGTCCATCAAGCCTTTTATCATCACCCATGCTCTTTATACAGTTCACAGAATCACAGAACATTAGGAGTCAGAAGGGACCTCGAAAGATGAGTTGCTAGTTCAACCCCCCTGCCAGAGCAGGATCACCTAGACTAAATCACACAGGAATGCATCCAGGTAGGTTTTGAATGTCTCTTGAGAAGGAGGCTCCACAACTTCTCTGGGCAGTCTGCTCCAGTGTTCTGTCACCCTCACAGTGAAAAAGTTTCTCCTTATATACACACAGAACTTCCACAATTATTTGTGAGTACTTTCTCACAGGAAAAAAAAAAAAAAAGACAAAGAAAAAAAAAAACAGCTGGGAGATTTTTAAAATTTTCTTAACAAAGGATTTAATCCTAAAATTAATTTCAATGTATATAACATCACACAACAATGTTAATTTCCCTATTTTCCCACAAGCTTGGGCTCTTACGTAAGGTAGCAGGCTAAAAAACTTCTCAGGAAGCTATTATGAAAACTTCTTTTATGCTCACAAAAGGTATCTTTCGGTATCCCAGGTCCTACCCATGCCAGCTATGCTGAATTGTAGAATGTTTTTAGTGAAGATTAGTATTGTGAAAAAATTAGATTCAGTGCAAAAATATTGGACCATTTGAATGTTCTCAAACTGAGTCCCAAAACTCCAAAAGTGAAAGATTAAGTATTACATTCCCTCATTTGATAATTTTTGTAACTACTATTTTAATAAAATGGAAGTTTAAAATAATACAAAACCAATGTATCCCAAATATGTATTGTAATATTAGAATAAGCTGTAGTTACAGATGTGATTTTGATATTAAAAGACCTAAAAAGCACAATATGTAAGAAGGATGGTGTTGAATACCACTGCCCAGGAAATTACATTATTTTTTGATCCACAGATCAAGGGAAATTAGTTTAAATAGTTTAAATAGATAGATGATTTAAATAGATAATATTTTATACTAAATATTTCGAATACATTATCTCGTTCTGTTTACCAAAATAATAAATATACAAGAAAAAATTTTGGTAGCTAATCAACTTTAAAAAAGTGGGAAAAAATGTCCCAATTCTTAAATCTTACTTTCATTTTTTTCTTATTAAAATATATCTATTCACTCCTACTGGTGACTGAACCATACACTCTTACATGACATGGTTATGTGACCTGACAATCATACATTATCTGTCCACAAGGTAAAATCAGCAGGTTATGCATAAAAACTGCCCCACTATGCAGTCCTCAGTCTCTGACGGTTTTGTTTTTTTTCTTATTAACCTAGCTTTGAAACTTCTGCTAAGTAGAATTTTCTAAATAATATTCACAATAGTTTATCCTCCTGAAAAAATGTTTATTTTTTTGTTAAACCAAATACCTGTTATTTGTTTTGGTCTGTTTTTTGGGGTGTTTTTTTCTGTTTTGATGAGTTTTCATGCATGATTTTTTTGCAATATTTTCTAATTGAACCAAGAAACTTCCTCCATGTAAATACGATATTAAATATATTCATTCTTGGTATGTCAAAATAGTACAGATAAAAGATAATAACCCTCTTTCCGTTGGTCTCTCGCTCAGGAATTGTTAAAAAAACATGTGCTCAAAATAAAATTGGAAATTAACAAATACACAGATTATTTATCCATTCATTTTTAGAATAATCCACCAATCCAACACTCTGTTAAGTGTTGCATATTCTAGTGTTTTGACCCTGGCTGGAGGCGAAATGCTCACCATAGTCACTCTATCATTCTCTTCAGCTGGACAAGGGAGAAAACCTATGTTGAAAGGCTCAGGAGTTGAGATAAGTACAGGGAGAGATCATTCCACAAAACAGACTCAACACAGAATAAAAGAAATAAAACAATCTTATATATTACACTACACTATACACGCAGTGAAACCAGAGTTGGGTAATGAGAAGTGCAACCAGATCTGAAAAATACGTCCCCTCACCCCTTCCTTCTTAGCAGGCTTTATTCATTATTTCGCTCTCTCCTCCCCTGCTCCCCCTCCCCCAAACTGTGGCAGGGGGAGGGGCAGGGAATGAGGGAATGGGGGCTTCAGTCACTTTCTTGCAATTTGGTTTCCTTCGGGGTGGGCATTCATTCCCCACACCCTTCCCTTGCTGCACCGTGGGGTCCCACCCATGGGAGACAGTCTTTCACGTACATCTCCAATGTGAGTCCTTTCCCACAGGGCCTCAGCTCTGTACGAGCTGCCCCAGCATGGGTCACTTCTTTGGGGTGCAGTCATAAAATCATAGAATGTCTCTCAGTGACTCAGTCCCCGACTTCTCTAGCCTGCTCCCCCACAGAATCACAAGCCTGCCCCCCAGCAAACCTGCTCTGGTGTGGATCTCTCCCTCTCTCCCTCTCACTCATTTCTGTGTCTCTGTCTCTCTCTCCAGGCTAACAGTGCTGGTAGAGGCTTGGTCCAACACAGATCACAGTATCTTCTATATATATCCACCTGCTCCAGCATGGGGCCTGTCCACAGTCTCCACTTCCTGTCCTCTTCCATGGGCTCCATCATGGTCTTCTCCACAGGCTGCAGGACCATCTTTCTCTCTGGCACCTGGGGCACCTCCTTTCCCCCCTCTTTCCTGACCTTGGTGTCTGCAGAGTTTCTTACATCTTCTCACGCCCTTCTTTGGCAAAAAGCAGCTGCTAGTGTCTTCTTTCTTCTTAAATGTGACTCACAGAGGCTCCATGACCATTGCTGATGGGCTCAGCCTTGGTCAACAATAACTGCCCTTGAGCCAGCTGATATTTACTGTCTTGAGCCTACAGAAAGCTCCTAGCTGCTTTTTGCACAAGCCACCCCTGCAGCAACCCCCCTTCTCCACCAGAACCTAGCAACACAAAACTACAACACATACTTATCAATGTGAGTTCACAGACTTGAAACAGATGACAGAGAATTTTATAACAAGATGACCAATTAAGTTAGGAAGCTTTTCTTGGGGTTTTATTTCACTACACTTTATTATTTTTCTGTGCTGATTTGTTCATAGCTGATTGATGTTTCTGTGAGAAAAGTATAATGGGACACATCTTTTGAAGACACTTTTATGGAACAGGCAGCACAGAAGGAATTATTATGCAGCCATAAAAAATACCAAAATATCTTCCCATGTCAAAGGACACTTTCTGTGAATGCCTGTTAGAAGAACATGTCATGACTTCAAGATCTGGTTCTTAAGTTGGCAAGGAGACAGCACAACAGATCATAATGTGACAGTCCCCCAGGAGGCCCCAGTGTGTTAAAGGGTTTCTTTCACTCTCCCTGCAGTAGCAAAACAAACTGTTTTAAATGTCGTTAAGGCCATAACCCTGACACAAAACTTCATTTTCCCCGTCTTGACCAGAATATTGAAATAGGACAATCCAGTCCAATCTGTGGAAAGGGCCAGTTCAAGGAGTGAAAGTCAAAATACTTTTGAGGTTGTGACACCCAATCTAGAAAAAAACTTGAGTCAAAATGTTTATTAATGACCAAGTATGACGTGTTGCAGTTTAAATTATGTACAGAAATATAAATTGAATTAAACCTTTAGTAACTAAACAGATCATGAGGAAACATTTGTCTTAAAATGACATCTCAGAGTCCCAAATAACGTGATGGTAAAATTCTGGTGTATATACCACATCAAGTTTATAAAACTTTCTGAAAATTGAATATGAAACCACATTAAAACTTAACTTCTTCAGGTGATAATTGGTTTCATGTTTTAAGTGGTATTCTCCACAGCTTTTTTTTTAAGAAAAAAACAAAGCCATCAGTTTAAGGGTTGAAAAGGACTCCTGAAGATTACCTTATTTATCTAGTCCAACACCCCTGCTAAAGCAGGTTTACCTAGAGCATATTGCACAATATCACATCCAGTCAGGTTTTTAAAATCTGCAGATAAAGAGACTTCACAACCTCTCTGGTTTCAGTGCTTCAGTACTCACAGAGTAAAGATGTCTTTCCTCATATTAAGGTAGAACTTGCTGTGTTCCAGTTTGTTCCTGTTGCCCCAAGTTCTCTTGCCGGGCACCACTGAAAAGTCTGGCTCCACCCTAATTGATATCCACCTTTAGATATTTATGAGCACTGATCAGATCCCTTCTCAGTCTTCTGCCTAAACAGACCCAGCTCTCTCAGCCATTCCTCATACGAGAGATGCTCCAGTCCTCTAATTATAGCCCTCTGCTGTATTCTCTCTTGTGGCTTCCTGTCTTTCTTGGACTGGGGAGTCCAGAACTAGACATGATACTGTAGATGTGAGCTCACCAGGGCAGAGAAGAAGGATAACCTCCCTCAACCTGATGGCCACATGCTTAATGCACCACAAAAGAACATTATTGCTTCCTGGTCCTTTGCTGCAGAGCTGCTTCCCCGCAGTTCAAGCCCTAACCTGTACTGGTGCTTGGGGTTATTCATCCCTAGGTGCAGAACCCTACTCTTGCCCTTGTTGAATTTAATTTCGTTTCTCTCCACCCAACTGCCTGGACTGTTCAGGTCTTGCTGAATGGCAACTAGCCTTCTGGTGTATTGGCCACTCTTCCCAGTTTAGTATTGCCAGCAAGCTTACTGAGAGTACACTCTGTTCCCTCATCGAGGTCATTGATGAATATATTGAATAAGACTGACCCCTGGGGCACACAATCAGCTAGAGGCTTCCTCTGTGCTGCTTACCACAACCCTTTGTGCCCCGCCCTTCACCAATCCACCTCACTCATCTAACCCACACTTCCTAAAATTACCTCTGAAGAGGATATGGGAAAGTGTCAAAAGCCTCACTGAAGTCAAGGTAGACAGCATTTGCTGCTCTCTTTTCATCCACCCAGCCAGACATACCATTATAGAATAGCTATTAGATTGGTCAGGCATGATTTCAGCCTGGTGAATCCATATTGATGAACCCCAATAATCTTTTCCTGCAGATACTTAGAGATAACCCCCAGAATGAGCCATTCCATCACCTTTGCAGGGATGGAGGTAAGGCTGACTGGTCTGTAGTTTCAAAGGTTGTCCTTCTTCCCCTGTGGAATACTGAAGTGACATTGAATTTTCTCCATTCACAGAATCACAGAATCACAGAATTCTAGCAGTTGGAAGGGGCCTCAAGAGATCATCGAGTCCAACTCCCATGCCAAAGCAGGGTCCCTGGGACATATAACACAGGTAGATGTCCAGACGAGTCTTGAATATCTCCAGAGGAGACTCCACAAACCCCCTGGGCAGCCTGTTCCAATCCTCTGTCACCCTTACTGTGAAAAAGGTCTTCTGCACATTGGTGTGGGTCTTCCTATGCTCCAACTAGGAAGATTTTGGGTAGTGAATGTCTCCTCTGAGGAGTCCTCACAAGATCCTAC
Organism: Laterallus jamaicensis coturniculus; assembly: GCA_022605575.1. Classification (NCBI taxonomy): domain Eukaryota; kingdom Metazoa; phylum Chordata; class Aves; order Gruiformes; family Rallidae; genus Laterallus; species Laterallus jamaicensis. The sequence continues at coordinate 8,846,337 of JAKCOX010000019.1, forward strand.
AGGATGATCCACAGAATTTTCCCTACTATCACCTAGAAAAACATCTCTAAGCACATCACTGTCCTGTTGACCTCTACCCTCTTCCCCCATCAACTCTAGCCATAAATCCTGAAGTATTTGCCTGACCCAGTGAATATCCTGTTATCCACTTCCCCCTTCTTAAGTGGTTTAAAGCCTTCTATGATCTTTCAAAAATAATGGAGCATGGCTTAGCAGTAACATCTACCAGCTCCCTCAGCACTCATGGCTGTATCCCTTCAGGGCTCATGGATTTATGGATGTTGAATTTCCTTAAATATTCTTTAACCCTATCCTGTTCAACCAAGGGAATATCTTCCTTTTTATAGATTTTCTCTCCTATCTCTATAGTCGGGGATTTCTGAGGGCTTGCCTTAGCAGAAAAGATTGAAGACATTCAGTAACTCTGCTTCCTCTGTATCCTCTGTCACCAGGGGATCCACCTCATTTAGTAACTGGCCCATATTTTCCCTAGTCTTCCTTTTGTGGCTGATGTACTTGAAAAAGCCTTTCTTGTCCTGTATATAGGTTTCCATGTGTAATTCCAAGTGGACATTAGTCTTCCTTGTTGCATCCCTACATAGTCTGACCATATTCCTATATTCCCCAGTGGCCAGTCATTTTTTCCACATTCTGTAAACTTTCTTCTTCCCTTTGAGTTTTTCTAGGATCTTCTTGCTCATCCATGCAGGTCTTCTGTCTCCTTTGATTGATTTCCTATTCTTCGGGATGCACTGATCTTGAGCTTAGAGGAGGTGATGCTTGAATACTGACCAGCTCTCTTGGGCTCTCTTACACTCTAGAGCCCTAACCCATGGGATTCTCCCAAGCAGGTCTTTGAAGAGGCCAATGTTAACTCTCCTGTAGTCCAGGGTTGTAATCCATTAAAATGTCTTTTGAAAAAATACTGTATTAAAACTGCTAATTATATTTTTATATATGGTCATTGAGGATTTTAACACAGAGATACAAGGAGTTAACTTGAATAAAAGAGAAAATGCATTTAAAAAAGCCCTGTATGTTGTATTACTGAAGACATGAATGGAAAATACAGTAAAAACCATTGTTATTAAAAACACTATTCCCTTGCATGTACTGGCTGATTGAATTAGTGTTTAATTAAAATATACAATCTGTCTGTGGTGTTGAAGGATTCTCACCTGGAATAGTTCCTTAATTTTAAATTACATGCTTTATTTTTGATTACTTGAGTATTAATTTCTAGTGCTTTGTACTACAGATAGTGCATTTCTTACTCTGGAGAGGTATCTCTTTCTGTTATATAGCTTTGTTGGATTAACGATGTATAGCTCTTTTGTATGTCTCATCTCACAATTACTATAATGGACTTCCAGTCTAAGAAATAGTAGTTTTGAGTGCTACTTCATATGTTGCTATTGACATTTCGGTCCCATTTTCAGTGTTACATTGTGGTGATACATATTTTTTTATCTTTCTTTGAGCCTACACTGGGAGCCCTGTTTGATCTCCTGACCCTAAGATGCAACAAGGACCACACTTCTGGCAATGCCTGTGGTGTGCTGGCATGATTCCACTGCTGTGATCCCACACAACTTCATTTTTCTTGACCTTGGAAGCTGTTGCCCTCTGGATGCAGAGGGCATTGGATGAATGAAACATTGAAGAAAAGGGTTAGAGATTGAAAGGATTTTGCTATTGACAGTTGTATTAGTGAATGTTTTTATCCAAGCAGTTAGTATCAGGTAAGTAAAATATATAGGAAACAGTGAACCGGGTCAAGAACTTTGTAGAGAAGCCCAAAGGACAATTAGCAAATATTAATGATTTAGGAGACCCTGAACTAAAGGAAAGAGGTTCAAAGTTATCTGCCAAGAAAATAATTATACCTAAGTAAGCTGAAATCCGGTATTTCTCACCACACAAATGAAAACCAGGCTGACAGACACTGACCTTCTATGTTCCCAAAGAAAGATGTGATTTTTTTTCCCTTAAAAAAAAAAAAGACATTCACTATGTTCCCTCTTCTTGTCATCAGATATCAGAGGAGTAGGATGCAAGTTCAGTTCTTCCACATCTCTGCAAGTAGAGAAAGAAAGAGGAAGGCTGTTTGAAGATTTTTTTTTTTTATTATTATTTTTTTCTTTCCTTGATTTAAAGTTTTATGAGTAGCCAAGGTGGATACTGAAAGTTTCAGATGGCTTTTAAAGAACAGGTAGAATTTAACCTGACCTACCATAGAAGAGAAATAATAGGAAAAAGGAACTGAGAGAAGACAAAACCACAGGTGAAGCCAGGGGAGCAGAGATATAAAAGATGGATTCAAAAAGGTAATTTTATCCTGTAGAAGCTGATTTCACAGGACTGTCTCAATAGTATTTATAAAGAGGCTGTTTGAGAGGTAATATATAGAAAAAAAAAAGTAAAGCTGGGATCTTGTTCTGAATTACCTTCTGGAGTTGCCTGTCTCTTCTAAATGACTACTAAGTAATACAAGGGAAGTTAGTGTTTTCAGGGTGAAGTGCAAAATTCGAGTGAAAAAGAATTTCCTGAATAGAAGAGAAAGAAAAACAAAACAGCATTTAAAAGACAAGTAGAATAAAACCTGGTATAAAAAGGTTTTCTTGTTCTTAGAAGAAAAACATAGAGAAAAATAAAAGTGTGGCCAGAAATTTAAAAGACACTGAGAGTGCTGAGAAAGTCTGCTCATATTATTTCTTCAAATACTTTTCTCTTTCATATAAAATTACAAAAATAAAACTAGTTAGTAATAAATATTAAATATATTTTGATAAAAATCCTATATTGCATATGACAGTTATGCCTTTTGTCACTGTAGGACTGGTATCAGTATTTCTCTGAAGCTTCACATTTCTTTTACTAGTACAATGAATTTTCTTTAAGATGAACCCAACATTCTGAAAACAGATGCATAATGCATAAAGTAATGAAGTGTATAGTGTATATCTGGGTTCTCTTTATGCAGACTTTGTTAAAGGTCACTTAAGGTTATCAGTGCTTCCTTAAGTGTATAATTGTATGAGACAATATCTGTGAGATAGTGGCAATTTTCTCTTAACTGTGATTAAAATACTTTAAAAAAAAATAAATTGATGACTGTCAACCAAGTTCAGAAAACAAAGAAGAAAGTTTGCTAAATCAAGGATTCTGTGTGGGTGTTACTGCAAGTTTGTTTATATATATATATATATATATATGCACTTTTATGTATGCATGTGTTTATGTACATATTTCTGTATACATTCACAGTATTGTTCTGCTTTGATAAATTACATCAAGCCTTCTCCTTAATATCTGTAGGTATTATTGATTGTAAAATAAGATATAAAAGGAACATATAGAACATCGCTATTTTTCATTCTCCCTGGATCCACTAAACCACCCACACAAATAAACAAACAAGTCTTCAAACTGAACCCTCCCTATCAGTACTTGGAGATACTAGGAAACTACCACCTTCCTTCTGCTGTTGTTTGTGGAGGACATAAAGAATTATCTCAAAATTTCAGTGTTGGAAGATTTGGTGGAAGAAGCAATTGTTAAAACACTGTAAAATAAGCAGATCATAAAAACATACTTTGTTAACATTTTGACTGAATATTCTCTATAACCACTACCTAATGTTTAAATGGAGGAATTTATTCATTGGTCTTTTTTAATCTATGTATAAGCATTTGGTGTATGAAATGGAAAAAACTGGTCTTTTTTCAGGATCCTAGTAGATTTTTATTATTATGGATATTTTCTTCGTCCTTTTAATGAGATATGTGATATGTGATTTTTAAATTTTAGATTTTTCCATTCAGTAGTTGAACTTATTTTAAATGAAAGAGGTAACAAGTTCTTCCTATACATGAGCAAGTTATTTATATCTGTATGCATTTTGAAGGGTTTTTCATCACAACTAAGTTAATCTAAAGTTACTGTAGTTTACTAAATAAAGGTAATTTATTGAATTTATGAGATTTATTTCATAACTCATTCAAATTGAAATATATACTTTTAGCTTATATACAGTTTCCTTTGCACATTGTTGTGTTCTTAATTGAAACAGTGTGTCTTGTTTTGAAAAATAAACGTAGCATAAGTTGCAAATGGAAAGGGAATTATTATCATTATCATGATGATCAAGATGATCAGTTTAGGAATGTATCCATTTCAGCCTGGCTTAATTCCAGATGAGCGACAGTTTGGCTTTCTTACAGACAGCTCACTTTTTTGTTTTTCATGTCCATGATCTTAAAACTAGAGAAAATTGTGGGGTTATTTGTATTGAGAAAAAATAAATAGCAGACCTCATATTTCTTTAATTTTGTTTACAAAAGTTTTAGGGAATTAGGATTGAGGTTTTCAAAGTTCTGTGGCTTTTGGGATTTTTTTGTTTGTTTCTTTTGTTTTGTTTGGGTTGTGGATTATTTTTTTTGTTTGTTTTTAATATTCACTGTTGAAGAAAGCTTTACTGTATAGTGAATGTACTCGAAAAAACCAACCAAATGAAAAAACACAACAACAACAAAACAAAGCAAGAAATAAAGACCAACTCCAGAATAGTTAACCGCGAAAATGTAACCTTCCCCAGAACAGTAAACTTAGAAAATTTTAAGTCTGGAAAATTATTTTAATCCTAGGTTCTATAACAGATGTGGGTTTTTTTATTTTTATTTTTATTTTTATTTTTAAGACTTACAACAGTTCTCTAAAGACAGATTTAAGGTTTGAAATCTTTTCTACAGATTTGAATGTGAAAATCGGTAGGCTATAAACTTATAGACATAATAGTCTAAAAATTAAATTTAAATTAGAATCAATTAAGAGTCTAGGTGAAACTACTCAAGAGAAATTATGATCCTGCTATGAGATACTGCTAACTTTAATATATTCCTGGTTTTTGTAGAATAATTAAAATCATATCTTCATGGCACACTCTGTTTATATCTTTTACTTAAATATTTCATTTTGGAAATCGCTTCTCTGACATAAGCATCTGTTTGGCATTTTGTTTTTTCCTAGTTTAGGTGTCCCTGTGCTGCTTGTTCTGGCTATGACAAATCCTTACCTAGGATTCTGATTCCCTTTTATTTTATTCACACACACTAACTACAAGAAGATGTATGCTCCCAGAGCTCTGATGCTTCACATTTGGTTTTGCAATACTGCAGCCCAGCCTTTCCTTTGTAGCCTCAGCCATAATGCTGTAACATGTAAAGACTTCTGTCATAAGGAGAAACCTCCTTCCCAGCACGTGAGAGCTAGGAACTGAAAACGGAGTCAAGTTCACTTGAATTTCATTGCAAAGTGAGTCTAGACATAAACTCAAGAGGAAGAAATATTTACCAGATGGTGAAGAATAGCACTGATCAAGGTGGCAAGCAGAAAGAATGAATCAGAGTATTTATGAGGTTTGTTGTTTTGGTTTGGTTTAGTTTTTTAATTGTTTTATTTATGGAAGGGTGCCTATTCCTTTGTAATAATGCTACATCATTTCCTAAGAATTGATCTGTAACTCACTAGAAAAATGGACTGAAGTCTATGGGTAACCAGCCAATGCGCCAGATATTCAAGAGTATGTTTTCTATGGGATCACAATTACCATTCCAAGCAGCAGTAAAATGTGCAGTCGGACCATATGTATTTGACTAATGTCCTGGAGCATTAGTCATGTAGAAACAAATGGATAACCTGGTTGTATCACTTCTCAAATCAGAGACTGAAAAATCTTTGTCCAGAGAGATAGCACAAGATTATTCCAGCATAAAACTGACATCAGGCTCAGCTCTGGGGATCAAAGGAAAGAGAAAATTCATTGCCTACTTGCAATGTGATTTGAAGACTTTTTTGACAGTTTCTGCCATACACCTATGGGGCTTTAAATGATAAAGCTAGCTACACCAGCCATCTAAGACTTTGCCTGCACCCTTCTTTTTAAAGTTACTTTTTCAAAATTTACAACCTTTTTTGTTAATAATCTGAGGAAATATAGGAAAAAAGAGAGGATATTTCCTGACTTATTTCCCAATTCCGATAGCCCTAATTGTTAACAATTTGGAAGTGGAATCTTCTCAAGTAAATCATCACCTACTAAGTAGCAGGCTACTAATTTCAAGGACTTTTCTGACATCTGTTTTCTACAATATCAGATATTTAAAATGGTCCCTTATTGTTAGAAATTAACAATTACTTTTCTCTGTGCCCTCTTACACTGTTGAATAATACATAAGATCAAAGTCTCAGGGGTATTATGGAAATTAAAATGGGTATGTTGACTACTAAGGATTTTCAATATACAGTATATCACAGGGTGGAAGATATGAGGGGCAACTGGAGACAGATTAAAGAGAATCAGTCAAAAATCAAACCTACTCATTCAGAATGTCCTGCTGTGAAAATAATGAAAGAGGATGAGTTTCATCCAAACATGCTGAAAATTACAAGCCATAAAGCAGATAAAAAGCCAATATATATTGAGGAGAAGTCATTTCAGTTTTATTACTTTTAACATTTTTTAAGGATTCAAAACTTACAGATGCTGTAGCAAAAGCGTGTGAGATGAGGAAATAGGAATTTAAATGAAGAAATCATAATATCTTTATAAATTGTGGGAAATAGTGAAAAAGGTACAGGAACACAAGTGGAAGATATTTGTGATGTCCAGATATGTGGACTGAACTTCATCTAGAAAATATCTGCTATATTCTTCATAAATTCATATTGAGATTTTTAAATGTGCTAACACGATTGCAAATATATTTGGGGCAGGGGAAAGAATTTAATCCAGGAAGACCCAGAAACATTCTGAATAGAAGTATTTATATTTTCTTACACAACGATCTTAAGACTCATGGTTTGGGTTTTGGGGTTTTTTTCCCTTTTTTTAAACCTCCTTTCATGCTTTTTTCCTTTTCTTTTTTCCTCCTTACAGTTCATATCTGCCTGTTCATGCTCCTGATAAGATTGCCACAAAGCTGGCTAAGTAGAGTCTTCAGTTTCAATTATGCATACAACCTTGGAGAAGTTAGAAGACATTTTATCACCTGCAAAGATGGGCATTAATTATGTATGTGTGAGCCAGAAGTTACAATAACAGAAAATGATGGAAAATACTGTGTTCATGGTTTGTATACTTTTTTTCAAAACCCCCCTGAAGTATCAATTTTTAAAATATTTTTATTATTATTTAAAACTTCTAAATAGATTGCTTGAATTCTAAGCAGAATAAATAAAGGTTATTATTTTACATAGGTTTCATGGTAGTGTAACTCCTGAAGATAATTCAATCACTCTTGTAATACTGGATAAAAACGCAGAGAAAAGCTAGCCCATTTTTGAAGCCTTTTTCCCTCAGTTGTTATTTATGAAAGGGAAGATCAGCTCACTCTATTACTGTGATAAAAATAAAGTCACAAAATTAATTATAGCAATTTGAATTAAAACAAGTTTGCTGACAGTATCTAAAAACACAGCGGTCTGCACTAGATTTTTCAAAACAAAGATGTAATGTTTTTGTCAACAGATTTAGGATTCATTGTTTCTATGTTAGGCCTCAATGATTTGAAGATAAATTTCTTTAGTCCTTGAATACAAAACATTTTTTAGAATTATACTACTATGCCTTATTTAAGTTCAATGACATTTTGGTGCATGAACTATTCATTGGAAAGTGCAGTGTTGGTCAGACAGACGTATTCCTGGATTTGGGCTGTTCTGAAGTGAAAGACCAGAAAGGAGTAGCTGACAAAAATGAGAGAAAACTAATGTTATGAATTTCATGTAAACCAATTCTCATAAGAGAATTAGCTAAATTAATAAAATACTTTATTTCAAAATAAGCAAAACACTTTAACTTCAAAAAGGGATTTTCATTTTAGTTGGATGACTAGGATGTAATTGCTATCATCATTCTAATTCTGAATATTTTTGTCATTGCTGTAAATGTTTTAATTTCAGTAGTAGCCTAAGGCAGGAAGTTCCATCATCCAAAATAGAGAATTTCCTGAAAAATTATTTTCCTTTAATAATTTAGTTTAGTCAGTGACCCCTTTGCTTTTATATAAGTTAAAAAAAGCTGTACCATCTCTATAGCATGTCATAGTAAAATCAAACTTAAAAATATAATTAATGTAATATCTTACATAATATACTTTGTACTGGGAGAAAATGTAAGAAAAGAGGCACAGACATTTTAAAATGTTTTAATTCAACAGGTGAAAAAACAGTGATATTAAACACAGAAAGCAGACCAACAAATAAAATCCTTATGTTTTAAAAGGCAAGACTATTCTTCTATAGCAATGATGTAAACCTGCAATTCTAAATTCATAGTTTATGCGTAAATAATAAGTTATTAAGCAAGAAAATAAAGTGTTTCATACAGTAACAGACTTCAAATTTTTCAAGGATATAACTAGAATTTTCATCTTTAAAACAGAAATCCTACCCCACTACTCTGGCCTGGTCAGGCCCCACCTGGAGTATTGTATCCAGTTCTGGGCTCCCTGGTATAAAAAGGACAGGGATCTCCTTGAGAGAGTCCAGAGAAGGGCTGCTACGAAGATGATTAAGGGCCTGGAACATCTATCCTATGAGGAAAGGCTGAGAGAACTGGGGCTGTTCAGCCTGGAGAAAAGAAGATGGAGGGGGGGAGTTAATCAATGTTTATAAATATCTTAAGTATGGGATGCAGGGGGAAGAGTAGAGGGGAGGATCACCTCCTTTGACCTGCTGGCCACACTCCTCCTGATGCACCCCAGGATCCCATTGGCTCTTTTAGCAACCAGGCCACACTGCTGACTCATAGCCAACCTGTCGTCAACCAGGACCCCCAGGTCCTTCTCCACAGAGCTCTTCTCCAGCAGGTCAACCCCCAGCCTGTACAGAAACGAAGGGTTATTCCTCCCTAGGTGCAAGACTTTACCCTTGCTTTTGTTGAATTTCATCTGGTTTCTCCCTGCCCAGCTCTCCAGCCTGTCCAGGTCTCGCTGGATGGCAGCCCAGTGTTCCTGTGTGTCAGCCACCCCTCCCAGCTTTGTATCATTGGCGTACTTGCTGAGAGTGGATGCTATTCCCCCATCAAGGTCGTCAATGAAGATATTAAACAGGACTGGACCCAACACCGAGCCCTGGGGAACACCGCTAATCACAGGCCTCCATTGAGATTCTGCCCCACTGATCACAACCCTCTAAGCTCAGTCCGACAGCCAGTTCTGAACCCACCTCACTGTCCACTCATCTATCCCATACTCTCTCAGCTTTTCTATCAGGATGTCATGGGAGACAGTATTAAAGGCCCTGCTGAAGTCAAGGTAGATGACATCCACTGCTCTTCCTCCATCTACCCAGCCGGTGATGAGATCGTAGAAGACTATGAGATTGGTTGAGCACAATCTTCCCTTGGTGAATCCATGCTGACTACTCCTCATGACCTCCTTCTCTTCCAGTTGCTTGGAGATGGCATCCAGAACAAGCTGTTCCATAATCTTTCCAGCGACAGAAGCGAGGCTGACTGCCCTATAGTTGCTAGGATCCTCCTTCTTGTCCCATGGATTTGTGTGCATTAATCCCTTTGAGTCGCTCCTGGACCTCCCCTACTTCAACTAGAGGGAAGCTCTTTGTTCCACAAACAGTTCTACTTTCATCCAGGATCTGTGGGTCCCGAGGGGCCTTTGGAGTGAAGACCGAGGGAAAGAAGGCATTTAGTATCTCCACCTTCTCATCATCCCCCGTTACCAGAACACCCGCCTCGTTCAGCAAGGGATCTACATTATCCCTGGTCATCCTCTTACTATTCACACTTTTTATACTAGGGAGCCCAGAACTGTATGAAACACTCTAGGTAGGGATTGACCAGGGCAGTGTAGAGGGAGAGTATCACCTCCTTTGACCTGCTGGCCACACTCCTCCTGATGTACCCCAGAATTCTACATGTATATAGAAAAGTGATACTTCCTCCAAAACCAGTCAAGGACATATAACAATCTTAATGAATACCCTTTCTTCAAATGTCTAACTTAATTATTTAGACTTGCTTTATCTAAACTTTTTGCAAGTCTTCATATGAAATAACAAGATTTCAGCTTCAAATGAGACTTGATCTGTGTTTTCAATGCTAATGTTATGTATACATGAAGTATCTTATGTCTTTGTTCTCCTTTAAATATTGTTTGGTTTTTTTTGTTTGTTTTGTTTTTTGTTTTATGCTGGAGTATTAACAAACCACAGAAGAAATTTTAAGTAAAACAATTAAGTACCTATGCTAAGAGTAAGGTTCATTCAGATTGTCAAACAGATGAAATGGTGATAATATAAAAGCAGTAAGAAATTCATAAAGAAAATTTTATTTTCTTGCTTAGCATCCTCAGGCTCTTGCCTTTTCTCAAAGGTCATGAGTGATCTGTCCTAGATCTATTGTGAACAACTTCATGTGCACATGAAGTTGGAAAGCAGCTGAACAGACTGTGTGCTAAACTATGTCTATTCTTCACATGTCAGCTTGTCTGTCATATGCAGGTGTGATTTATTTGGTTCCAGAGGCACCTAATGCCATTTAAGGTATAAATGGACTATTGAGTGATGCCTCACAAATGAAAAAAAGCAGTCCTACCTGATAAATCTGATGGTTTGGGTATCTTTCATTATTTTCTGTTTCATCAAATAAATGTGTATTTCAGACTTTCATTCTTGAACAGGATGAAAACCCATTTTGAAATATTGGACCTTACACTGAGCAACTGTGGAAGAAAATAAGTTTGGATTTGGAGCCAGTTATTTATGATATATAAAGGTAAACACAGAAATTCTCAGTGAACTTGAGTTAAGAAGCACTAGTTTCAGAAGGGAAGAGTTAAGTGACAAAAGCAAACACCTTTTACCTTATTGACCATTACATGGCTCATGTAAAGAAGTAAAGACATTTCCAGGTAGTTGAAGCTGGTGAAGGAAGTAATTCAGCACAGTAGATCTCATTTTGTGTCAGCTTAGCAAAACACATTTGAAATTGCTATCTTTTGTAGTTCTACTAAGTTTTAAGTTAATTTGTATTTGTTTGAACCTCTTGAGTAATTGTCCTTACTCCTGACTATGGCACAGAGAATTAAAAAATTAACTACACCCTCACCCACTGAGTGGGATAGGAAACCACTACACCTAGTTCACTCCCTTTCTGATCACTGCTTTTACAGCCTCTATTGTATTACTGAAGAGCCCATTTTCATTAAATGACTACACCAGTTTGGAGTGACAGTGTTTCTTAGTCACATTAGTAAATGAGCAGTTCTCAGCAGTTTTTTGAGAACTGTGAAGAAATGACAATACCTTCAAAAAATTCAGTAATGACATTACTGCAGTTGTGTAACAGCTCTATTACTATCACTATTACCTATTCTCCATAGGCCAGAATAAATCAACAACCATAATAATATTAATAACACCAACAACAGAAACCTGTTTAAATCTCAGAAAATATTTAGGGTGGGTGTGGTGGTTTCACCGGAGCCGGGGAACCACGCATTCAGATTTCCCCTGGAGCAAGGGGGCGGGGGGAAGGAACCAAGACACCAGAGCCTCGCAGGATGGGATAAGGGTATTTCTTTACTGGAAATAACAGGGGAAGAACAGATAACAATGAACAATACAACCTTTTGCCGAGATGAGCAGTTCAGATCGCGCACTCCCCGTAACGGACACCGCGCCGCGGCCCGCGCAAACCCCTGCCGCGACACAAAGGACCCGAGCTCGCGCCGCGAGTAAACAAAGCCCCGAGCCGAGAGCACGCTCCCTCCCGGTCCCTGCTGTTCGCGCGCAAACACTGCAACACCCCCTGCTTTTATACTCAGTGTGACGTAACTGGTATGGAATGATCCTGTTGGCCAATTTGAGTCACCTGTCCCGAGCCCAGCATGTTAATCCCTTCCTGGCTGAAGCCACTGGCTGAAACCAGGACAGTGCGTTTGGTTGGGGGTTGTTTGATTTTTTTAATTCAATGACCATCACAATCAAGATTAGCAGATAAACCCTGCTCCTACTGTGTTATTATATCATATGAGAAGTTAAGTTTTATGTTTGGTGCCTGTATTGTTATAGGAAAAGTATCAGTATTGCTTATTCTTTTCTAAGATGAACATCTGACTACCTGATGTGAGACAGTCATCAGCAATAACAAAGAAATTATAAAAATAAATTCCCCAGAGATTTTATCCTCAGTTTATGGCTTCAGTATTTTTTCTATCAAGAAGAGTGTTGATAGTTAAGGGGAAAGGTCCTACTAGTATTTAATTTCTTTAGTCAAGTAATTTTCCTATATCATCATCTGTGCTAAAAAGAACAAAGATTATTTCTAGTCCCTAAGTGGCAAGCAGCAAGTCAGACATGAGACCTTTCAATTGTCTGGGGAAAATCAGGGTAGGCTGGCCAGTTTTGAGATTACTTGGGCATTGAGTTCATGCAAGTTACTGTCATCCAGTTCTGGTATTCTGGGAAACAATTAGAAAGACCTTTTCCTGGCCAGGAATTTCATTAAAATCTTCTCCTTCAGTAACAATTAGAAATTAATCCCTTTTTAGGTGTTTGATATAGAGTAGAGCAAAGAGATCACAAATATCTTCTACTAATCCCTCCCAAAATCAACACCAGTTCCCAGTCTGATGTGAAGAAGATAGAAAAAATTCTTCCAAAACATGCAGATCCTTGGATATTGTGGTGGTTTACGCCTGGCTGGAGGCCAGATGCCCACCAAAGTCAGTCTATCACTCCCCTTTTCAACTGGATAGGGGCAAAACAAACTCAACACAGAGTGAAAGAAAACAATCTATTTTATTACACTACACTACACACACAGTGAAACCAGAGCTGGATAATGAGAAGCGTGACCAGATCTTAAAGCACCTTCCCCCATCCCTCCATTCTTACCAGACTTCCCTTTAGTCATGATTTCATTTCATTCTTCCCCCTCATTATGGCCCAGGGAGGGGCAGGGACTGGGGAAATGGGGACTTCCGTTAGTTCCTTGCAAATTGGCTTCCTCCTTGGCTGGGGGAGGGGGCGGCATTCATGCCACACACCCTTCCCCTGCTGCACTAGGGGGTGCCACCCACGGAAGACAGTCCTTCATGAACTTCTCCAACGTAAGTCCTTTCCCACAGGGCTTCAGCTCTGTACCAGCTGCCCTGGCATGGGCAACTGTTCTGGCAGGCAGCAATAAATTACAGTGTCTCTCAGTCCCAGTCCTCCACAGGGTCACAAGCCTCCCCGCAGCAAACCTGTTCCAGTGCAAATCTCTCTCTTGCTCATCTATGTATCTCAGTTTCTCTCCATGGGCTGCAAGTGCTTGTGAGATGTGCTGGAACTTGTAGGCCATAAACCATGGGAAAACTAAACAAACGTGGCAACACTGAGATAAGCAAGTTCCAGGCCCCCTGCCGAGACAGGCGCCAGAAGAGGCCTTAAGAATCATGTCTTTAAGATAAGGTATGCCCGCTGTCTGGAGACACCTTAAGAGTTACGTCCTCAAGATAAGAGATGGTTGCTAGCATGACAGTATACCGCTGACCAATCAGATGCAGCCCCATGAGCAGTTTATGTACGAAAGGATCAATCTGTTTAAAGCACACAGTCTTCTGATCATATTTAAAGGAGTGATTGTATACAATAAATTGACTTTTGCTTGCATCAAGCTGTGTCCTGTCTCTCCGTTGCAGCAAGTGCTGGCAGGGGCTTGCTCCAACGTGGGTCACAGCATCTCCCGTATGTCTCCACCTGCTCCATCCAGCCTGGGGCCTCTCCATGGGCTACAGGTGGGATCTCGGCCTTTTCCATGGGCTGCGAGGGGACAACCACTCCACCATAGGTTTCTCCACAGACTGCATATTTGTAATTTGAAAAAATATTAATGAGAACAGAGACAACATTAAATAGGAAGACTGTGATTTGGATACCAATATGGGGGAAGGGTTGGCATGAGTCCAGGATCCAAAAAATCCTTATGTACTCAAGCAAATTTATTACAGAAAATAAATCAATGACATCAGAGCTTTTATCTGGCTTGACTATCTCACTTCTTTCCTTGCAGCAGTAAGGGGAATCATAAAATTATTTACATTGTAAAGTCCTTAAAGATGGCCAAGTAGTTCACTAGATGTTAACTTCCCTGCTCTACAGGAAAATCATTGCTGTTCTGGGAAGGCCTGTCAGAAAGTTCTGTGGCTTCCTGTTGTGCAGCTGCTAGCAGTTACCAGTCTTGGGCATCACCAGCCAAGGTCAGGCATGTGTCTCCACAATTCTCTGCTATTTCCAAGTTCTAAGAGCTTACCTCCAGCTAGGATCTCCCCCTTCTTCTTTCTGGACCCCTTTTTTTTTTTTTCAGACCTACGTCTTCATTTCAGAAACCTACTTTTTTGCAACATTTACTTCTTTCTGGAACATCTAGTTTAAATTTATTTTTTTTTTAATATTTGCTGTTTAAAATACACTGTGCAGAAACAAATGTCTGATCTGCTTTTTAATTTCTGTTTTTTGTTTTGTTTTGTTTTTCTCTGGAGGATTCATGGTATGGCACTTCTGTTTAACCCAGGTATTTTTAAAATATTCAGCCAGCCCATTTCAGGAACAACTAGCAAATATCAGGCTTCCACTTCAGCAATAAGAAGCTAAGAGCCAAGGGGAGGAAGTGGGAGGTATTTGGGCTTTTTTAGGTCTGTCTTCTGGACCAACCACTATGTGCCATTTTTCCTGGGAAGTGGTTGGACGTTGCCTGAGGACGGGAGGTAGGAAATAGTCTTTTGCTTTTGCTTTGCTTCTGTGTGCAACCTTTTGCTGTATTAAACTACCTCTTCCTTTACCCATGAGTTTGGGATTATTTTTTCCATCTCATTTTTCCCCTCTTCCCTGTCCTTCTGAGGAGAGAGTGATAGAGCGGTTTGGTGGACACCTAGTGTCCACTCAAGTTTAAACTACCACATCTTAGATGAGAAGTGTTGATTCACAAAAACTCAAAGTGGCCTTAAGGACAGAGAATCGTCCCTTCATCACTCTCTTTTCTGGCTTTGCACAGCCTACTAGCCCTAGATACAAGTTCCTGCTAGACCAGATGGAGTGAGCAGTTTGACCAGAATTTTATCCCTATCTGTAGCATGTATCAAACTACTGAACGTAGCCTATATCAAACAACTGAATAATTATTTTCATGAGGACACATGCATTTTTCATCTGGCTGTTTTCTGAAGTCCTGAAGAAGCAACTTGAAGGTTGTTTCCTGAAAAGACTCTGAAAACACCATTTCCAATTATAATCAGGAGATAGGATATCTATAGAGATCACTGGTCTGAGAATCAGCTTGGATTCAGCTTGGGTCACAAGTTGGAACACTTAGCGAAATGTATTTCTACATAGGATTCTTTCAGGTTTAGAAAGAGCTGAGCAGGTTTTTGAAAAGTTCATCACTACATAAATACTTTATCAAGGTGTGTAAATCCATACACAGTCTGAAGCATTAACCTAAACAGACAAACAAACAATAAAAAACAAACAATAAAATTAAAAATAAAGCTCTTCCTACTTCATTTTTATAAGTTGATTCTCTACTGAATCAGTTTACAAAGTACATCAATCAGAAGATCCAGCCAAAACTCAGGGAACTCAGGGAACCCTGCAGCTGCACTATTTGAATGGCAGGAAGCATTTCAGAGAGCTCTGTGGGTGTTAAAAAAGAATACAATATTCTAATTCAAGAGACTACAATCCACCATTAAATCTGTTTCTAACATAGAGCAAAAGTGCATCAAACATCTTTAAAATAATAGGACAAATTTTAATCAACACCGAACCATCATCTTGCTGTCAACAGAATCTTTTAAAGGAAAAGACCTTTAAGATCATCAAGTCCAACTGTTCCTGTCCTATACTAAACCATATCCCTAAGTACCTCATCTACCCTTTTTTTAAACACATCCAGGGAAGGTGACTCAACCACATCCCTGGGCAGCCTGTTCCAGGCCCTGACAACTCTTTCAGTATTATTTTTTTTTGTCCTAATGTCCAATCTAAACCTGCCCTGGCACAGCTTCTTACTATTTCCCCTTGTCCTGTAACCTGTCACTTGGTTGAAAAGACCATCACCCACCTCTCTACAACCTCCCTTCAGGTAGTTGTAGGCGGTGATAAGGTCTCCCCTCAGCCTCCTCTTCTCCAGACTAAACATCCCCAGCTCCCTGAGCCGTTCCTCGTATGATTTGCCCTCCAGCCCCTTTCTAGACTCGCTCGAGGACTTCAATGTCCTTCTTATGATGAGGACCCCAGAACTGGACGTACTACTGACATATTATGAGTACAGCATGACATTAGTGTGCTTCATAGCATGTCTAGAGAAAGAAGGAATTCCCAGTACCACCTGAACATTTGTTAAGCCTAAAGGGTTTTTTTTTTTGGGAGTGATGGAGTGATTTACAGCATGGCAAACTAATTAATCGCAGGATGAGGTTACAAATAAGTTAAAATCTTCAAAAGAAATTACATCTATATAGTAGATTCAAACTTTATCTGACACATTATTTTTTGTTTGAGTTATTTTGTGTTTGCTTTTTGGTTTTTTAATACTTTTTTTTTTTTTACTATGCATTTTACTGGAGGGTTTGGAAAAGACCTTAGCAAGTGAAATACTGAGACCATTCTTTATTTGGCAAATTAGGGTTTCTTAGTTGTTGGTTTTTTGGTTGGTTGGGCTTTTGTTAGGGTTTTGTTTGCTTTTTATGTTTGGTTGTTTTGGTTTTGGTTTGTCTTTTTTTTTTTTTAGGCGGGGTGGACTGCAATCATATTGTCTGATAAGAATTCCCTAACTGAGGCGAGTGATGTAACTGTTTAATTTCTTCACTGTTTATTGTGTGTGCTTTTTATGTTGTGTTCTGTTCAAAGCATATGGCTACACAGCAAAAAAAACCCAACCACCTGTTTACTTTACTCTTGGATAGTAATGGCTGAATTAAGTAAAACTACATAGTGGGAACAAGGGATGGCTATTTCTCTGAAGCCAAACGATAACAAGTATTTTTGAAAAATCTTCTGGAAGGTCAGTTGGTATGAAGGTATACTGAAATCACACAAATATAAATGGAGAGACCACTGAGAGAAGCAGAGGGCAGATAGGAGACAGCTTTTTCCAGGTGATCAGGAAAAAAATAAAAAGTGCAAACCTTTGTGTGGGAATGAGGAGAGACCCTTAGAGTTTCTGGTCTCAGAGCTTAGCAAAAAAAAAGGAGAGCTTATAAAGGAATGGAAAAGAAAGAAAAAGGCAGAATTGTTTTTCATTTATTTTATTTCAGCTTACTCCTTAGACATGGTTTTATTCTGTTTCGAACCATGCTTCATCTTAATGCATTTTTTAACAATACAGACTATGGTATAGGTAAGGCTTTGCGTGCAACGACACATGAATAGGAAAATTTTACCAAAAATTACTGAAAGGATATAATACTACTACTCGATATACAGTTGTTTAATTGGCAATTTTTGGTTTTGTAAAATGTTTCTGCCAGATGTTGTCTAGTTCCATGTTAGCGGATTTCTGTTCTATAGAGAAAAAAAGAGTACAAAGAAGTGTCTAAATGTTACTTTGAATGCCTGTCAGCTTTCTGGCATTTAAGTATCATCTCCTGTTTTACCTAGATTACAAAAAGCACTGTTTTACCTAGCTTATAAAAGAACAATTCATTTTCCTTCACAACACTATTAAAATATATCTACAGGGTGAAAAATTATTATTTAAAAAACAAAAAAATACCCCATTTTATGCTATCTGAATTCTTGCCATGATTTCAGTATTTTTTGCTCTTATTGCAAATGGATTTTCATTTTGTACAATAATGAGATGAAGTAAAATATTTCTACTAATATGGGCAAAAGGAAGCATATTTAACAGAAATGATGGGGAAGCATTTAATGAGGACACTGAATAATTCCTACGCAACTATAAATAGTTGTCAAAACTGATTATAAACCGATGCATTATGTCTGTTATTTGAAATGCCAAACAGGCAATCTAAATAGCTTTAAAGCTTTTCTTTGAAGTACTAATGATGAAATCCAGTAGTTCACCTACTTTTCTTCCCCCCCCCCCCCCCCCCCCTTGAATGATACTTCAATGGACTTATTAAGAAGGCAATTATTAGGGAATTCTGAAATTCCTGTAATTACTATAATTTGATAATAGGTGTCTATTTTCTTTAGTATACAATTAGATTATGGTAATTTGAAGACTCCAAACTAGACTATGGTAATGAGCTCTTTGTGGGGTTAAACTTAAATCAGCCCAGAAACTGAAGCTAGTGAGCAACACAGAAGCCTGTATATCAGCTAAAATACTGTCCCGACATTGCATAATACCATTATTCTCCCCAGTTTGCCTTTTTAACCTATTGGTATTGCTCATTTTGTCGAAACATCTTATGACCTGTATTTTGTGATCCCCATAGGACTACTTAGAGTAGCCTGGAGAAGAGAAGACTGAGAGGGGATCTCATCAATGCTTCTAAATACCTAAAGTGAAGTTGTCAAGAGGATGGGGCTAGACTTTTCAGTGGTGCCCAGTGACAGGACAAGCGGCAATGAACACAAACTGGAGCATAGGAAGTTCCACCTCAATATGAGGAAAAGCTTCTTCACTTTGAGGTTGACAGAGCACTGGAACAGGTTGCCCAGAGAGTTTATGGAGTCTCCTCTTGCGATACTAAAAAAACGTGCATGGATGCAATCTTGTGCAATGTGCTCTAGGTGAACCTGCTTTAGCACTGGGATTTGACTGGACAATCTCTAGACTACTTTTCAGTTCCCACCAGCCTGTGATTTTGTGACTTCTGTCTAAATTGTTTAACCTGAGGGTTTGCCGTACACATTTCACATCACAGTTTGATGTCTACGATGTTAACTTTAAATTGTCTCCATGCAAATAATGATAAATATAAAAATCAGTTGATTAAATGTCACAACTTGTGTAATCAGATATTTTCAGGCACATTTCACATAAAATTGCAATTGTGGAAGCATTGAAAGTTTGGTTAAAACCTGTAGGCACAGCCATGCTTCTACCTTCTAGGCTAAACCACTTTTTCTTCTATAAGGTTCAGTTTTAGCACTCACTCAACAGTCTTTACTTTTCACAAATTTGGAACTACCGTTCTCGTTGACACTGTAAAGAAAGCACCAATGGCTTGGGATCCAGTGTTTCCAGAGCTTGCAGTTTCTACCAAGAAACCTGAGGCCTCTTAGTTTTAAACACTTTAAACTTAGCATCTTCATGAGCCAATTATATTAGACTCCTCACAGTGGAAGCTCACAGTCAGTATGAGAACTCAAATGAATGATTAATTGTAAAAGGACATTTTAGGGTGAGAGTAATCATCTCCAGATTTGCCATTTCATAAAGTTAATCTGAATTGTTAGGTAAAATATAAAATAAATGCTATAAATATCTGGATAAATAAAATACATTCCAAGACATTTACCCCTGAGTTTGGGGTATACTGGGCACTACAGGACATAAGATTCCATTTGTCTGTGGCTCAGATCTGTTTTCTTTTACTGTAGTAGAAATGAGTGGATGTTGGGTGGTCTCTCAGAACAGTTGACATTCTGGATTTATAGTGGCAGTGAAATTGATAACAATGACAAGTACACTACACATCTCCAACATCTATGGAATAGATGCTATTTCAGAAAAATTCTGTCAATACCTATATTTTCGGATGTTTCAATATTTTGTATATTCAGATTTCTTTTGGGGGAAAGGGGCAATTGAGGCAGCTGTTTGTCTCTCATTTAAACAAAACCCAAGCCAACCAAATATATTTTCAGATTGAAAATCAGAATCATAGAATGGTTTTGAATGGACGGGAATTTGAAAATCATCTAATTCCAACCTGGCCTTCAACTCTTTTTGTCATCTACAACTTTTGCGTGTAAACTGTTCCAGTGCTGCAGTAGTCTCAGAATGAAAAAAAACTTTACTGATGTCTAATCTAAATCTACCATCTTTTAGTTTAAAGCTATTACCCTTTGTCCTATCTTTACATTCCTGATAAATATCTCTCCCCATCTTTCCCATAGGTCCTCTTTAAGTACTGCAGGGCTGCAGTAAGGTTTCCCCCAAGCCTCCTCTTCTCCAGCCTAAACAACCCCAATGCTTTCAGCCTGTCTTCATAGGAGAGGTACTCCAGCCCTCCGATCATGTTTGTGGCACTCCTCTGGACTCGCTCCAACAGCTCCATGTTTTCCTTGTACTGGGGACCACAGAGCTGGATGCTGTACTCCAGGTAGGGTTCTTTTTTTTATTCAAACCCTGATTTTTTAATGAAAATATTTTTTTAATTCCTATAATAATTTCTATAGTAATTTTAATTGTTTCTTACTTTGATTGTAAATACTAGCTTTCTTTTTAAAATAGTTGTAAAACAAAACAAAATCTCTACACTATAAGTATAATAAATATGAAGGATTCTGTAGAAATGTTGCAAGTTTATTTATTTTTTTTTATACCTCATTAAAGATCTATTTTTGACTCATGTATCAGACTATTAAAGCAGTCAGTTTTCTTAGACAATAAAATGTTAAATAGAGAAACTATGTTTTTCATTTTATATAAAGTAGAAAAGAAAGATGAATGTATATAAATTTCTCTATTGTCTAGTTGAAATAGAGAAGGTCGTATCAGCAATTTAATTTCCTTTGTGTTGCTGTGACAGCAAAGTCTCAGAGCCTTAAATTAATGCATAAAAAAGAGAAAGACTGCACTGCAGTTTGAACAGAAGTTCTACAACAAAGGCACAGTGGACAGCTAGGAGTACTGTGCATTACCATGGTTTTATCTTTATTTCATCAAACTGACAAAACAGTCACAGGTCTTTAAGGTGGGGCATACACTGCATTTATTGTGAAAGTTTTTGAGTGCCTTGGTGAACTGTGAATGCTCAGCATGAATTTTATTTAAGTACAAAGTCATGGTGTGATTTGGTGTTAGACACTAAGTTCTTTTGAAAAAAAGAAAGAACGTTAATATTGTCAGTTTTTCAATGAGTGCCAGCAAAATGCCTAAGACCATTTTCGTTTTGCTGATCACTACTGACAAGTAAACCAGAAAAACAAGAAATCAAGAGCCAAAAGAAGTCTCTAGAGATTGTCAAATCTCTTTGCAACCTGGATGAACAAAGTATGAAAGCACAGTTAGAGAAGCTGATGAAACAAATGCATATTAGCTTCCTTGTAGTTTAATGTAATTGCATATCACAGTATCACAGAATTGTTCAGGCAAGAAGGAACCTCTGGAGATGTAGCTTAGTGTCTCTGCTCAAAGAAGGGCGAGTTACATCAGATAACTAAGGACTGTGTCCATGTCAGGTTACTAATATGTCCAAGGTGGGAGTCTCCACAATCTTTCTTGGAAATCTCATCCACTGTTTGACTGTCTTCGTAGTTAAAAAAAAAGAAACAACAAAACAAACACATTTTCCTTGTGCTTCCATGGAATTTCTTGTATGTAACAGTTTGTGCTTTCTTTCCACTTGCTGAATATCACTGAAAAAAGTCTGGGTCTATCTTCTTTACTCTCCCTTATTAAGTATTTATATGCATTGTGAAGACTTTTCCAAGCATTCTATTTTCCAGGCTGAACAGTCCCTGCTCTCTCAACCTCTTGTCACATGTCAGATGCTTCAAGCACTCAAATAGTCCCTTTACAGGACCTTACAGTATGTCCATGTCTCTTCTCTATGGAGGAGATCAGGCTTGGACTCATCAGTCTATATGTGGCCTCACTAATGTCAAGAGAAAGAATCACCTCCCACAGTCTTCTGGTAATGTTCTTCCCAGTGGAGCCCGGGAAATTGTTGGCCACATTTGCTGCGATGAAGCATTGCTGGCTTATGTTCTGTTTGCTGCCTGGGCTTCCAGATTCTTTTCTGCAAAGCTTCTTTCAGCTGTTCAGCCACAGTATGTACTCATGCATGGACTTATTCCTTCCTAGTTGCAGGACTTTGCATCTCCCTTTCCTGATCTAATTGAGATTACTTTTCACCCATTTCTTCAGCCTATACAGGTCCCTCTGAATAACAGACCAATTATCTGGTTTATCCTTCACTTCTACCAGATATTTATCACCTGAAAAGTTTCTGAGAGTGTACCCTATCCAGACATTCAGGTCAATAAAGCATTAGTTAAACAGTATTGACATCAATGTCAGTCCTGGTACATGCTTTGGTGACTGGTCTTCAACTAGACTTTGTGCCACTGATAACAGCCCTTTGAGCACAACAATTCAACCAGTTTTCAGTCCACCTTATTGTCCACTTATCTGAGCCAGCTCTATTTTAGATGCATTGTCATAGCAACATGGCAATGTAATAGGGTAAAACTATTATGAGCTACTGCTAAGAGTGAGTCATCCCCAAGCACCAGATTCTCATAATTACTGAAAATAGATTTTTACCAAGCACAGTCCTGGTATCCAAGGAGGTATCTAAACAGAGATTATCTGAATCTATAAACCACTTTGTTTTCTTTGTCCCTTTTCTATTGTTTGCCCCCAGACCCTCATTTTGTAAAACACAATAGTTGGTTATTGAATCTGGTTACTGTGTCTGCAGAAGTAGTTATGATAAAAGATATTTCATACTCACTTCCAAATAGTTTGCACAGTCTAATCAATTCCATGAGTACTGTTCTTCTGGATTCTTTTTTTTTTGGATTCCCTAGCATGCCAGTGTTTTATTTGATTGAGACTAAAGAGGCACTTTCTAGATTAATCCTACCTGCATAACTGTAAAAATCCTCCACCTATCATTCTTTATTTGGATATGTCTTTATTACCTTATTTGCATTAAGTATCTAAAATATGGCATCAGTAGTATTTACTAACCTGGGGATCATTTAAGCAGGTAGAAAAAAAAATCTTAATTCGGTTGTTAATGAGAAATCATTTACATTATAAGGGCAGGGACAAAGAGCAAATCACATACTGAGGCTTGAATGGCTGAAGTTAAATGCTGAAATAAAAATTTGTCCACCAAATTATTAAAAAATGCAGAAAATAAAATTAACATGATTGAAAAAAATTGTGTGTCTCAATAGAAATTTAATAGTTTAATTTCTTCCTTTCATACAGAAGTGTTTTATCTTCAGAATCTCTATATAATGTAAAACATTCATCATGTATCGCTTTTGAGCTTCATTGAAGGTTTCACTGTAGGTACCACTTTTAACATTCATTCTAAAGCTAAAAAATTGCTGATATTACCCTTTGATACACTGATTCTTGGATCTCTGTGAACTCCAGATTTAACACACAAGATTGTTTACATAGCATTACTTTTATTTCTCTCATTCTGTACATTGTCTGCCTTGCTGCTTAGGATGAAATTTAGCTTTTGTGGAACACTCCAGGACAACAAATATGTGAAATATCCTAGATGCAGACACTTCCCTTTCCTCATAATCAGTTCTAACACATCTCTCTACCTGACTGCCAGAATCTTGTCTACTGTTTATTAATAATTTCTCAAGCTGCACAAGGGGTAAAAGCCTCATGAGTTTTGTTCTAGGCATTTGCTTTTCACTTCTCTCTCCTAAGTCTCTGATTTCCACTTTATATCTGGAGAAGACACTGGGAAATGTTGCATTTCCAAAAGCCTGTTGCTCTTCACTCTGTTTTCCATGTCAGATGCAATGCATCAATTACTATTTCTTTTTTCTATTGCCACTTAAGTAATTTCAGAACATTCTGAAATAGACCACAAAAGTTAGAATCACAGAATCATAGAATGGCAAGGGTTGGAAAGGACCCCAAGTGTCATAGAGCTCCAACCCCCCTGCCACAGGCAGGGCCACTAACCTCAGGCCTGGATCTACACAAGGTTGCCCAGGGCCCCATCCAACCTGGCCTCGAACACTTCCAGGGACGGGGCATCCACTACTTCTCTGGGCATCCTGTTCCAGCACCTCAGCACTCTCTCTGTAAAAAAACTTCCCCCTAATATCTAATCTAAACCTTCCTTCCCTTAGTTTTAATCTATTCCCCCTTGTCCTGCCATTGTCTACCCTTTAAAAATTTGAATCCCCTCCTGCTTATAAGCTCCCTTCAGGTACTGGAAGACTGCTATGAGGTCCCCTTGCAGCCTTCTCTTCTCTAGGCTGAAGAAGCCCAGCTCCCTCAGCCTCTCTTTGTAGGGCAGGTGCTCCAGCCCTCTAATCATCTTCGTGGCCCTCCTCTGAACCCTCTCCAACAGTTCCACATCTTTCTTGTATTGAGGGCCCCAGACCTGGACACAGTACTCCAGATGGGGCCTCATGAGGGCTCTTAGCTTCAACATGGAAAGGTATCTGAAAATTCTGATGAAAATGTCTAGTCACTGAAGATTGTACTATGTCAGTCTCCCCCAGCATTATGTTAGTCTTTCATTGTCCTCTTCCATAATAGTCCTTTACTTTAGAGGATGATACTCATTGATCTTCTATTTAGGCATGTGTTCATCTGTCATTTAACAATATCTTTGCTATACTAGGTTCTTGTTTGTTTGGTTTTTTCTTCCATCTCACCCTCTCAAATACATATGTTACATATGGTCTTCTGAATTGGAAAGATTTAGTCTTTAGTTTGTCTGTTCTCTATCAGGTGGTGTGTCCATTGTCTTCAAGCCATTATTTAACTTGTATTTCCAAAATTAGTTTGTGTGAGGAGTCTTAACGTTTTAAAAAGTTAATAAAAGGCTTTACTGAGTCTTTTAGCTGACAAGACCATTTATCAGAATCCTTAAGAAACTTTTGCATCTTCCAAAGAGTGGCTATGTCTCTACTTGCTCAAAGTGTTTGGCATCTTTTGCTTTTTTTTTTTTTTGCTTTTTTCATAATTTTTAGTTGTATCAATTGTAAAACTATAATTTATTGTTCCCAAAATGTCTTTTGTAATCAGACAATCTTAAAAACTCTTTCTAAGAAGCCAGTCTTTATTAGACCTATGACAACGTATCTTCTGCTTATTCAGAATTATTTGGCTCCTCTAGAATCAAATGTATGCTTTCAGTAGTGGTAGACATCACTGGACAAGATGATCTTGTAGCCAAGTATTTTTTGCCTGCCATACAATTTATTTCTATCAGAAATTTGCTAATTGGCTTCTTGAGTTCTGATATATTGCTGATATATATATGTCATCTATAGGTACATGCTTATATATACAAACACATATGCATGTATGTTTATTATTTTAAAGACATTTTAAAGTGTATTCAAATCTTAAATATGAATTGTATCATTTAATATTAACTGTATTATACATAACATAGTTAATATAATTAATGTAATATATTTATTGAATATATTTAATAGATATTTAACAGTCATGTATATATTTAACAGAAAAATGGCCATGATATTTGTTATTGTATTCAATAATTAATATCGACTTTATTTTGCAATGTTCACTATCTATAACCTTTCTGAAAGTTTCCCTCCCTATTTCTGATGTTAATTCCTTTACTTTATTTTAAAGTACTTGTAATCTTGACTCAACTAATTCTTCTCCATATAAGTGTCATGGTTCAGCCCTGGGCAGCAGCTGAGCACCACGCGCCGATTACTCATCCATCCCACAGGGAGGATAAAGAGACAAAAGCACCCCAAAGCTTTGGGATGAGGACAGTTACTGACATACCACAACGAGGGGAACAACAGCAGCCCCCATTCTCTGTGACAGAATACACGCACGGTGATAACTCAGAACACTTTACCAACCCCAACCAGAAGACTGGTTGCTCTAATGTGCACTCAGACATTCCCAGAGTCAAGTGGACCTACCCCTCCTTGACCAACACCCTTGGCAATCTCAGCTCACCTGTGATGGCTCCTTGAGGAAATTAACTCTGTCCAAGCCTAAACCAGGACAATGGGATATTCACGATTGTAAAATGAAGCTGAAAAGCTATAAATCCATCTCTGTAATGCCATACTGTAAATAGTCAAAATTATTCTATATTAATATTCATATTATGTGGTAGTGTTTTTATTTTTAGAATAAAACTTGACTAACTTTAAGAGGTCAGCCAATGTAGAGATATTACTAGAATCTGAACTTTTTTTTTCTTTGCTGTAAGAGTTGCCCTTTTTTCCCTTTAAATCTCTGTATTATGAGGAAACTCTTTTTCAAGGATGTCAGTGAAAGTATTTTGTCTTCCAGATTCATTGACTTTTAAATCAAGTTTTATGACATGCTCAGGTTTGAACTCTGTTGTCACAGTCATCGTTTTAAGAATATATCCAGCATATTTTAACTGGTTGTATGACTTTTCATAACTAAGTAAATAAACTATTAAAATAATACATATTTGCTTTTCTTCTGTGTTTGCATCTCTATTGTTGTGTAGCTATAAACCTGTAAGAGAAAATAGTTCTGCTGTAGTACATCTCTTTTTCCTGCACCAATTTTGAAATAGCAGAGAACTATTTTTTTCTGTCTGCAGTTCATTGTTCTCTTCAATTATTTTCTACTGATATTAACTAAGGAAGACTCCATTTTCTTTCTGTTCATTTGCTTCTATCAGATTATATAATTTCTGTTCACTCAAATTGCTCAACTTCAGAGGATCCAGCACACAGTCCAAAAAAAAAAAACCAGTCAAAAATGCTTTTAGTGTTAAAGTGACATCTTTCATCAGCATTGTCATGCTCTACAATTTTGGTTGGTATTAGAGCATTAGCTTCAATGCAATTCTTTTCCCCATGTGGCCATGCTGAAGGCCACTCTGAAGACTCTGCAGTACCAGTTCTTAACGTATCAGGTTGATGTCAGGAGATCAATGATTTAAAGTCTGCTTCTGAAAACATACTGCTGTGGAGCTGTAATTTAAACAAATTCTAATGAGAACCACTGACATCTCAATTTCTTTGTAATACTTGCCTGTAGAGTTAGCAATTATTTTGAGTCTCAGAAAAAGTAACTGGTTTAGTTTGTTAATTAAAAACTTAGATCATTTTTTTTTTAAATTTTCTACATTTGTTGGTTTAAGTTTGACCTCCTATTCCTGAAAAAAACAGGATACCTTCCTATGTATTTGCTTTCAACCACAATCAGCATATGTTCAAATGTCTGTAAATATCAAATAACATTTTTTGGAAACAGAGTAGTTTATCTTATTAAATATATTATCACTCAGTTATTTATCTCTAACAGAAATTCAGCAAGAAACAGCTCATGAAAGTGTACACCCTCTCCTACAAAAAGGACTGTAAATGCAGAAGGGAGAGTGAGGAGATGTGAAAGATAACAGTAGACTACAGAGAATGAATGAAAAAAATAGTTTAGAGGAAAATAATTCCAAGTGACAAAAAATATAAAATTATTATGTCATAACCATCATTTAATAATAGAGCCCTGAGTTTGCTGTACTGTGCTTGAAGCTTCCAAGCAGAAAGTAAGCTTCATATGAAAAAAAATTATCCCTGAACAAGGTCAATGAGTAGTATCTCAACAGACTTTCTGCAAAGGGCTTCATAAATATACCCCTTAAGTGATCTTGAAAACAAGGACAGGAGAAGAGTGACTTCGGTTGCCTCAGATGCTGACACAGAAAGAATATCAGTTTCCTACTACAGGTGCATGACAGGATGTGTATCAACAGCAATTCTGCAAAATTTTTAACCTGGAATGGTATTTATAGTGAACACAATAGTCAATATTCAAGCATAGTAAATACTGATTTTGGGCAGAAAGAGAGACAACTCTAATTAGTTGGAATTAACTGTTTGTTGTATAATACAGACGAGGGATCATTGTCAGTAGTCCCAAGTAGGTCAGAGTGAAAAGGCATTAATGCTGTGTTTTAACTCTTTCACACTTTGCTAGCACAAGTGAGATCTGTATCTTTTCTAGTGACAAGATAGAAACTCCAGAAGCATGCTGGATAGAATAAAAGCACATTCCATTTGGATATAAAGTTTGTCTAGAGCAGAGATACAATATTTTTAGCAATATACCCGTTAAGTAGAACAGCTGTTCTAGAGACAGGTGCTGTGCTGGCCAATGCTAAAGTAAACTAGCAAACTGAAATTATAATCTCATCATGATTTTCTGAGAATAGAAAGAGAATTTATGTCATCTTTTCCAGCCCTACCAAGAAACTTCATTTTATCACAGACCATCAAAAAGGAAGGTAGGAGGGAGACCGCTCCACAAGTTAGCTCCATCTGCTTCCCAGCCAGTCTCTGAAGCTGCAAGCCAAAATTAGCATGTCACCTCCCAGCAAGTCATAGAAGTATTACTAATTAAAATATTATCAACACGTCAGATTTTATTTTAATCAAGTAATTACTTCTGCTGTGCACTAAAATAGATCCGAAAAACACTGTAAAGTACCTTTTAATCTCCTTTCTTCGTTTAATACACAGTAAGAAATTGTTTTATAGTAAATCAACTCTATTAACATAATCAATTTTGTTTCCACTGTGTGAAAACCTCACTAAGCAGTATACCTACTAACATAAGAAAATGAGTACTGAGCTAAGAAGTTCATAAAACTAGGACCCAAGAACACTATAATCCTAATACTTCACTACTAATGGATTAATTAAAAATTATATATTCCTTTGAAAGTACTTCCTCTCTGGAGGAATATTTGGAAATTAAAAAACAAAACAAAACAAAACAAAAAACTAGTAATTAATGAAAATCTACCAAGTCTCATTTTAATAAATGGCTGCTTTTATAATTTAACAGATATAAAATACAAAGATTTTTAAAACCGTGAAAAATATAAGAAGGAAAATTTGAACTTCATTAGGTATTTAATCTCTGGTACATAGTCTAAATGGTTTGGTTCTGGTGATGAAATTTATCACAGATTTTAGTTATCAAAAATTTGAGCCTCCTACGTAATGTGGATGCCTAAGATCTGGCTGCTGAAGTGAGGCTTCAGGTGGACTCATCACCAGGTTTTAGATATAAATTTGATGTTTAGATATAATTGTCTAGATGGGAGCCACATGATGTGATTCAGTTTCCAAAACACAGGCATATACTTTTAAGTGAGATGCCCTTGAGTAGCCAAGACCTCTGTAAGATGCTGATAATTCTAACATGAGACATTTATGGTTTTCTGGAGCAGCTTCTGGAAGTTAAATGGGCTATATCAGGACACAGAAAGTAAGACTAAATTCTCATTCTTAGACAATCAAAAATTGTCTTCTACTAAAACAGTAACTTAGAAACCTTGAGATGGGCTTTACTGATTGAACTTAGATTTATTGATGACATCAAGGCATTTGAGTCAACACTATTGCCTGCATGGGTCTGGCTGATGAGAACCTGGTACTGTAAGGGACCTTCATCTTGGTAGAACAGCATTGTTAGGCTATTCCAGTGCACATAAAATGTCAGAAGGCATTTGGGATAGGTAGCTGAATCCCTTTCCCTAGTTCACATACATACATATATTTGCATTTAAATATCTAGGGTTTGGTTTTGTTGTCTATATATGGAAGTTTAATAGTAGCTAAGAAGCCTTGGGTAGATTAAGCCTGTCTCCATGGAAGTAGCATATATGGCACTATGTACAGAAGAGCACCTTTCTGAAACAGTAGCTGAAGATTATCTAGGATACTTCAAATCATCCAAAGCAATATCAGATAGTTCTGCTAGGGACACTGAATCGATTTCACAGTACACAATACAATACTATGATCCTCGGGGTCCCTTCTAACCCATGCTATTATATGAGTCTATGAAATGCTCATCTAGTCATACAGTTTTACATGCAAATTTGCCTCTCAACAATCTGGAATTCATCTATATTTAATACCTCTTGCCATAATACCAATGCAAATCTAAAATTTTTAGTCCATTCTTTTCCTTTGTTTTCTGTATTTTTGAAGGAAACTAAATGAGGCATTTCTGATTTCTTTTTTATTTCCATAAAAGTCCTCAGTTATGCTGATACTCCTTAGGTACCTCTTTACTTTCCCAAATTTTACACTAGTGTAAACAAATTGGGTTCAGCTTTAGTTCTGTAGATAGAACAATATAATTACCTTCATATACAAATCTAAATTTGAGTATTTGTATCTTGTGGAAACAGAGTTCTCAGAAGAAGTCTTTATGCTGAAGATCAGCTAATGTGCATGTAAAGTGACTTTTCTCCTAAGTTTTATGTTTAGCACCAAGAAGAAAGAAGGATGTCAGTTTCCATATAACCTGATCTGCCCTGAACAGCTAAGACTGACATGATGAATGAAAATATGCCTTTACAGAAGTCTGGAATTAAATTATAATCACTAGACCTCAGTCCTTGAAGTGACAGGCCATTTAAAGGAATTGATTAAAAGATTAAAGTATCATTGTTAGACAAGGTGAAAGGATCAAAGAAGTCCAGTTTTCTGTGCCTATACTAAAATTGCATGAAACCTAAATTAACAACATACACAGTAAGACAAAGGAGAATTAAAGTGAATTTCAATATAATTCCTTTTAAATATATGGATTAAAAAATGTTTTGCGGGGGATGTCCTTTTAATGTTCTTCTTTAAATTGTTATCCTAAGTAAAATTCACATCAATGAAACTTCTAAAATTAGTGACCTAAAGAAGTACTATATTCATTAATATATTTTAGGAGTCAAATATGGGTTTTCTACTCCCTCCTTTATTTTGGGTGATAGAAATTCCTAGGCATGTTCTGGAGAAACTTTCATAGAACATATTTAAATTCTACTGGAGAAAAATATTAATAGATGATTTAAAATTTATCTGTCTATAAATAGGAACAGAATCACATCCATAAATTTAATTAATTCATTTAATATTTTCCCAAGGTCTTCAGGTTAATGGACATGTACAGAATTAATGTTCTAACTGCTGAGATACTGACTGTTCTGGGTTACACCCTTTGATTCATCCCAGAAATTATCCCATAAAGTTTTTTTCCAAATAAATCTTGAAAAAGTGGTGTATTCTGATGAAAAATTGTAATTTTATGTAATTGAGAAACCTAAAATAACTATTCTTTCTCTGAGCAAATTCTTAGAACTTATGTGAGTAAAATGGTCTCATATTGCTATATTGAATCATGCAGAAGAATGTCCTAACAATAGGAGGTGATGATTTGGGATTAAACGGGAACTGTGAGGCAGATGAAGCAACAGCTTGTGTCTGGACCAGTGTTTTGAGGTAATCTAACCATTCTTCATAGACTAATGTAGCTAGAATAAACCACAGAAGAAAGTCAATATCTGTAAAAGAAAAGATCTGGAGATGTAAAACATCTGTGACTGAATTCAAGGGAAAAGTCAAGAATTTGAAAAGGTATTTACCTGACGTTTTCAGAAACTAAAGAAGGGTATGACCATTTTGCTTTGATTTGAAACTGATTGCAAATGTAGCAGCTACCATCTTCCTATACTTACTGATGTTTTTTACATGGATTGTTTTAATAAATGTTAAAAATGATGCTTGGGATGTGTCAATGAATCACACTTTAATCCCCTCAGAGAAATAATAGGTAGAAAAGAAGAATTTGACACAAACTTACAGTACACTATCCACTAGACATTAATAAAATTGATAAATTTAATCTTAATATTTGTTACTAGCAACACTTTTTGCTTTCTTTCATTTAATAACATTACTTTGAAAGACAAGGTTATTGGCATTTTGAGGAGAATTTTACAGAGCTATTTCCTTTTTTTCCATTTGTTCACAAAATTTTTGTTCTTTTAGTATGTTTACTATCTTTTACTTCCAGTGCCTCTGGAAATAGATCTGTATCTTCTCATGTAAATAGACTCAAGGGTGGTCTGCTTGTCCAAGCTGGCTCAATATGTTCTAGCTTTGATTCAAAACCTCTTTTGCTGCCAGCATAGCGATACACTTGAGAAACTAAGCTAATTAGCTTAATCATATTGAAGTCCAATGAAGTAGCATGGTTTTTGGACTAGATCTGGATTACACCATGTCATTTTGGAACAAGAGCACTGTGTGTTTAAGGACTGTCTGCAAAAGCCATTCAGGTTTAATGGCATAAAAATATCATTCCTTAGTGTACTTTGAAGGGGGAATGCCAGAAACTGAGCATGCTTCTCTGGAAAAGAGCCATAGCATCACCTGTGTCATTCAGGAAATACATTCAGGCAATAGTTACTTTAGTATTCCCTGAATTATTTTTCTTTTTTTCTGCAACAGCACAATTCTGAGTGTGTTGAAATATTTGAGGAGCTTTTGGGTTACTTTCTGAAAGCTTGCTCTACAAATATTTGTGTAGCTAAACTTGAAGTTAAATTATTTTGCTTTTTATTGTTTTTTAAATTTTCCTCAAGTTTACTGCCTCATGTTTCCATTCTCCTTCATCTAAGTGAATAGTGTAATCCATACCTTATTCTCTGCTGGCTGGATGCCTCATCTTGCTGGTTCATTTGGCTTTAGGAAGCAGTATGGAATATTTTAGGCACCTCTTGACGTGTATAGGCTTACATGCATGTGGCTTCCTACTTGGAACGTTTTATTGATAGAATATAGCTTGTAGGACAGTTATATAAAAGAGTTTATTTTTTTATTTCAATGAATTCTTTTTAATGTAAGCATCTAAAATTATGGACCCTCAAATAAATTTATTGCTAGAAAAATTTGAATTTTAGTCTAGAAAAAGTGCTTATGATTTTTATAATTTTAAAAAAATATATAAATTAGGGAACAGCACCTGAAATAAGACATCCCCATGAGGTATGACAGTGAACAAATTTAAAGTTTGTGATCATGTTACTGATAACTATTCGAAGGCTTTTTTTTCCAAACAATGGTGCATTTACCTTGTATAGCTTTTTATTCTTTTATCATTTATGTTTAAATTTATATGTATAACTGAGTGAGAAATCAGTATGGTTTCACAGCTATCAATAATTTTGAATAAACCTTTTCGTTAGTTACCTGTTTCTCTGTAGAGAAACATTGGTTTACTTCTTACTGAAATAACATGTCCCCAGTATATGGCATTTATTTGAGTTTTCTGAAACCACAACTTTGCCTTTTTTCTTTTCCTTTTTCTTGTCCTTTTTCTTTTTCTTTTTCTTTTCCTTTTCCTTTTCCTTTTTCTTTTTCTTTTTCTTTTTCTTTTTTTTTTTCTGGTTTTTTTTTCTTTTTTTTTTAATTGGTTCAGCTCAAGCAGAAAACAAGCATTTTTACAGTCTTTTTTGAGATGTATTAAAAGATCAATAATGCACAGCATTGGAATTTTAAAATTATAAAAATATTCCTGGTCAATGTATAAAACAGAAAACTAGATCTTAAAGAAAATTTAAACGCATCATTTTCTGCTTCTGAAATGAACAATGTGATCAAAAGCTTCATATATTACAGGGGGAGAGGGGGGCATGGATACATGCTAGTTAGTTTCAACTACAGTGAATTCTTTTCAAACACCATACTCATTATAATTGCTTTAATTGAAGAAAGCCCACTTCTGAAAATGACGATAGGATGAGTGAATGCATCAAAGGGTTTAATAAAGTCAAGATAGATAACACTGATTATCAAAGAGAAGAAACTTTACTATTTTGATAGAAATTATGAATTTTAGACATTATGGCATTTGGACATAAACACTTCAAAAATTCTCTAAAGTAGACTGCATCAGACCCGGTTTATTTGCATACATATAGCCCAGTCATTTGGTCTTTAATTGACTCTTTCCCTGTTTCAGCTCATGATTTTGATTCTCAAGTTAATATTAATCTTATTATGTTTCTAGTAACACCAGCTATAGTCGTCAGAAAAAACATAAACACTTAAGTGCTTTCCACAATAATGAACCTCTTAATGTTTGTCCATTTTCTGTGTGTTAATCTGTTGGGTTTTGTTTGTAGTACATTGTGATGTTTCTCACCTGTCTAGAAATAACCTGCATTCATGTTTGGCCAAATATTTGTGTCATCAAAGAGAAAATTTAGTCCTTACTATGTTTTATTATGTTATATATTAATTTCTATAGGTTTCTATTAATTATTTTTTTACTCTCTTTTAAATGAGACTCCCATCTGCCCTCAAGTGCTTTAATTTCTATACATCTCATATTGGTAGATTTTTCATCTGAGTTGGATGGTCAGGTGCCTATGTGTGTGTCTCTGTATTCTGTTGCTGCTGCTGCGATAACTCCTTTTCATGTGACTACAACTTCTCTTTTATATGGAACTTTTTCACTAAAAGTTTTTCCAAGATATTTCAATGTCTAGGAAAAAAAAATCAAGAAGTTGTAACCAGTTTTATTTGTGACTACCTAACAAAAATGTCAAAACTTTTCAGTACTTGACTTTATGACCCATTTCCTGCAAATTGATATGCCTACAGGTATTTCATAAAAAATTAGAACATCACTTCTTTCTGAGATGAGAGGTAAATGCAGTACCATTGCTCTTGGTTCTTTTCTCTTTCATGGTAGGCTGAGGGTTGGGGGGCTGCAGGCATGGCTTCTGCAAGAAGCAGCTAGAAGCTTTCTCTAAACATGATAGAATAAATGCCAGCAAGGCTCAGGGCCGAACCCACTGCTGACCATTGCCAAGCCAATCAGTGATGGTCATCATGCCCCTGTGGATTACATATTTAAGAAGAAAAAAACCTGCTAGCAGCCACTTTTTGCCACCAGAGAAGGGAGTGAGAAGATGTAAGAAATTGTGCAGACACCAAGGCCAGGGAAGAAGTGTGTGGAAGGATGATGAACTCCAGGTCCAGGAAAGAAAGATTCCCCTGCAGCTCATGGAGAAGACCATTTTGGAATGGGTGGCCCCTCGCAGCCCATGGAAGATGATGGGGAGCAGAGACCCCCACCTGCAGCCTGTGGAGAGGCCCCACACTGGAGCAGATGGAGACATGTAGAAGACACTGTGATGTGTGTTGGAGCAAACCTCTGCCAGCACTTGCAGCTTGTGGAGAGACATAGATTCACAGACAGAGATTCTCTGTGGAGGACCAGGCTGGAGCTGTCTGGGCCTGAGAGACCAAGAGACATTCTATGATTTTATGACTGCACCCCATAGAAGTGACCCACGCCAGGGCAGCTGATGAAGAGCTAAAGCCCCATGGGAAAGGACTAATGTTGGAGAAGTCCATGGCTCTTAGTATATATTTTCTCCCTTGTCCAGCTGAAAAGGGGAGTGATAAAGAGGCTTTGGCGGCCATCTGGCCTCCACCCAGTGTCAAATCACCACAGCAGATCTTATAGTTTCTTTGATGCTTTTTTCGCATTTCATACCAAACGAAGATAACAACCCTCTCAAGACTCATGTGTAGACAAATACACATTTTTATCTGAAGTACTAAAACTTCAGAAATTTCCCAGGTGTTTCTCACATTCCTATCATTCTAGTAACATGAAATATTTGGAGGTTTGCTTACTCCTTTATTGTTCCACTGCAAGTTTTTGACTCTTAGTGATCTGCTGTCCATATAGATTGCAATGTTTTGATGAAATAATAATTTTTGTTTTGTTCTTAAACTTTTTTAAGATATACATTTTTAAGACTTGTCAAGTCTTTAAAATTACTCCTGCATTATTATTTTTCTTTGCCAGAAGCTGCCATCTCAACAAAGCAATCTTTCTCTCTGAAATAACAGTTCATTATAAAGAAAAGTTGCATGCTTATCATTCACTGAATCTGCTAGTAATTTCCTGGTTTCTGATGCTAGTGTGTGGATTTGATTTAATACTGTATTATATTAGCCCTAACATCATCCTATGTTTCAATTATAATCTTAGAAAACCCAAATAAATTCAAAAACCTACCAAATCATAAGTTAAGAACAAAATGAGTATTGAGACTTTAAACTAATTACAGACAATTTCAACACAAAGTTTATATATGTTTTTTATCATCCTAAATCTTAAATCACTATTTATGGGGATAAAGAGTAAAACAAGAAAGAAAAAGACAAAATCAATACAACTGCTTATTACTAGAATACGTATTAATTTATTATTTTGTACTAATTTTTGCTATCATGTGCCAAATAGTCAAAGTGTTTGCAGTAGCAATCATGACAAACTTATCTACATAAAGCAGTGTCCTGGGTTCAGCCCAGCAGCAGGCTGTGTTAGCCCTGAGAGTATTCCATACCAATTGCATCATGATCCGACAGGCTGCCCCCCCCTTTGCAGGGGCGACTCAGGACCCAGGCACGGGAAGTCCCGGTCTGGGCAGGCGCAGTGCCAGTTCCGGGGGAGACTCCAGACCTATCGGAAACTGCTGGGCTCGGGAAGTGCCAGTCTGAGCAGGCGTGTGGGAGTTCCGGTTTCTCTCTCTCTCTCTTTCTGGGATCGGCGTGGCAGGAGGTGGTGAGGGGGGTGCTCGGGGGTGCTGGGCTCGGGGAGTGCTGCGTTCGGGAATCTGAATCAGTTCGGGCACGGCTCAAATGGCATAGTGTGGTGAGAGGTTTGCACTGTATATAATAATAGCACTGTAGTTAGTTGTTTTCATACTTTTCCCTGTTGTTTAGTAAACTATCCTTATCCTAACCTTGCAAGCCTGTGTTTTTTTTTTCCTCTGGCTCTGCAGCTCCTTCGTTCGCCCATCCTCCACCTCTTAAAGAGGTAAGGGGGCTTTTTGGTCTGACCTTTGTGGCCCCAGTTTTCCGCTGAGGTTAAACCACAACAAGCAGATAAGCAGGCACTTATTCCAGTGCTGGGAAACATGGGGGATAGTTCCACCAACAGGGGGGATAATTCATCCACAGGTACAAAACAACATATTTATACTTTTTTTTTTAGCAAAGTCATTGTTTAAAATTTCATAGAATGTTCACTTCTTAATTTGACCTTTGCGATGACTGGCTTTCGATAGCTTCACTCTACATTCTTATTTTATAAAAATCGTTGTTTAACTATGCTGATTGTTTCAAATATAAAGAGGGGGGGGGGTAATGATTAACAAATTTATGTTATTTCCTGGAAATTATTATCATAAATAAATGTCCTCAGTGCATGAGTAGTTATGTTGAGCGGAGGTCCTGTCAATAGTCTTCCTCATTCTGTCCATGATTGAACTCCATCTTTGTGCATGCTCATTTCATCTTTGGCTGATCTTCCATACCCAGAAACAGTTTCTTCTGGTACCTATTATTTTGACTCAAGGTCCATAACCAGTGCCCATTTTTTTAATTCAGAGTCCACAATGATTCCCATAATGATCAAGGCACACACCATCCTAGTTACTAATTCCTAAGGGCTTTAACGTGCTTTAATTCTCATAGATGCTATATTTCCCTTAAAATCAAAATAATCTTCTAAACTAAAACCAAAATAACTTAGAAGTTAAGCTGTTTTATTAAGGTGACTGAAACAAAAGTGCAAGAAAATTGTAAAATATTGTACACAGCCTGACTAGCATAAAGTTAATTTTCTTTATAGGAGCTCATAGTGTACTGATAGCACACTAATGTTCTGTATTTCACTGAAGAGTTTGCACAGCATCAAGACCTTTGTTTCCAACTCTGCCTCCCCGGTGAACGGATCATAACGTGCAGAATATGCTGGGAATTGGCACAACATGGCAGATGACTTGAACTAACCAAAGGGGTGTTTGGTACAATATAACACCATTGGAAAAGAGTGTTTTTTTGGGAAGTCAGACATCTTTTGATCAGGAACTGGCTGAGTATAGGTCAAGTCATAGGAAGTGGTAAATAATTGCCTTTTGCATACCTTTTTCTTTTTCTTTTTGTTTTCTTCTCTCTATTTCAATTTATCCATCACTTACTAAACAATACTGTTTTGTCCATTTGGTTTTTGTTTACCCCCAAGTTTAATTATTCTTTTATTCTTCCTCCATCCTACTTCGGTATACTGGTTTTGTCTAGGAGAGAGGTAATATTCACAGGAAGCCACCACAGGTGAGCTGAACTGGACAAAGGTGTTTTCCATACCATGTGACATCATAATCTCCATAAAAGGGTGCTAGTCAGGAAGACATGGTGCCACAAGGGTGACATTCTGCATGTGGGCTCACCATCTGTGTGTTTTTTGCATCAGTAAAGTGCCTTGTTTTGCCACGTTTGTGTATATTCTGATGTAAATCTTGTGCTGTTCCCCTTTCATTGTGCTGTGTCAGTAAACTGTCCTTATCCCAACCCCATCCCATAGGAGGTGGGTGAATGAGAGGGAGCAATAAATCAGCAGAGTGTGGTGCTCAGCTGCTGACTAGGACTAAACCACCAAATTGGGGAGGATGGGTAGAAGGCAGAGGTGAGCAAATGACTGTGGCGCTTAAATGACTAGCAGCATTAACATGCTAAAAATATATACTAAGGGGAAAAAAATAAAGAAAATATTGTGCAAATGGGAGAAGGAACAAAATCCTCAGGGTTTTGAGGGCCAAAACCCTCAAAACTTTTTACACCTTTTGATCTTACACTAGAACCATAGAATCACAGAATTATTTGGGTTGAAAGTGATCTTTAAAGATCATCCTGTCCAAATGCACCTGACATCTTTCACTGGATGAGATTGTTCAAAGCCCTGTTTAACCTGTCCTTGAACACATCCAACAATCCTTTTCCATGGTCTCACCATCCCCTAAAGAATATCTAGTTCCTACCCTCTGCCACAGGCAGGGACATCCCTTCACTAGACTAGGCTGCTCAAAGCCAAATCTAACCTTATGTTGAACAATTCTGGGAAATGAGATTTTAGGATGAGTTAGGATGTATTAATACTTTGAGAGAGATCATGATACTGGGTTGTATAATTATTAACAGCACTTAATCATCAGCTAGTTTAACAGATTAACTCAATGGAATTTGTTTCAGTCCAAAAAGCGACTAAGTTAAAAAGATTAAAACCGGCAAGGGTCACCAGAAATTTACAGCAGAGTTGTACAGAGAGATTGGAGTTAGATTAAATCATACATACAGATAGGCAAATAATGCTGGATCAAATTGTAGACATAGACAGGCAAATAGTTCTGAAACAAATTACACATGCACACACAGACATATAGTTCTTAACCAATTACACACACACAAAGAGGTTAACCTGTGATTAAAATTTCCCTTTGCATGAGTTTCATAAATTACTCACTTTTATGTGCCGTCATTCATGAATGAGCAGTCTGTGAAACTTGTGAAATCAGGCCTCTGAGTCCTTGTGAAATTGCTGACAAATGATTTTTGAATCCCCACAAAATTTACCCTGAGAGGTGTCCCAGCTCAGAGGAGATTCTGGGTCACACAGCTTGCTGTGGTCCCAGAGAGCTCAATGGGTCTCATTTTTGGATTGTTTTTTATAGGTTCCCGAGATGGTTGCCTTAGGTCAGGATTCTCTATTCTGGCCACAGTCCTGCTGAGACATTGTCGAAGACAATTCAGGCAGCAAGTGGTCCAGGTGTGGCCAAGGGGTGCATAGCCACTTTGGCACCAGGATACATCACTTCCAACAGAGATAACAGCACAGTGGGGCTTCTCCTGATTCCAGCAGAAGCCTAAGTCACTGCACTTGTATCAAAGACAGCAGCACAATGGGGCTTATCCAAAGATCTCAAGTGATGGGCATCCATAACCTCTCTTGGCAACCTGTTCCAGTGTTTCACCACCCTCAGAATGAAGAATTTTTCCTTATATCTAATCTATGTCTTTTAGTTCAAAGCCATTACCCCTTATCCTATCATTACATGCCTCTCCATCTTTCCTGTAGGCCCTCTTTAAGTAGTGAAAGGCTGCAGTAAGGTCTCCCTTGAGCCTTCTCTTCTCCAGGTTGAACAATCCCAGTTCTTTCAACCTGTCTTCATGGGAGAGGTACTCCAGCCCTCTGATCATGTTTGTGACCCTCCTCTGGACTTGCTACAACAGCTCCATGTCTTTCTTGTGCTGGGGACCACAGAAGAGGATGCAATAGTCCAGGCTTTGAACTGAAACCCACTATCCCATATCCTGTCACTAAGGCCCTGGTAAAAAGTCAGTCTCCATTTTTCTTATCTGAATAACAGAATCACAGTATCACAAAATGTTAGAGTTTGGAAGGGGTGTGTGGAGACCATTAGTCCAACCCTTCTGCTAAAGCAGAATCACCTAGATCATGTTGCAGAGGATTGCATGCAGGCAGATTTTAAGTATCTTAAGTATTTAAGACTCCACAACCTCTTTGATTAACTGGTTACAGTGGTGTGCCACTCTCAAATAAAGAAGTTTTTCCTCATATTCAGATGGCATTTCAGATCAGCTCCCTTAACTATATTGAAAGGCTTAAATAAAGTGTCCCAGGAACCTTGTGTCCTTCAGGATGAACCACCCTAACTGTCTAAGCCTTTCCCCATAGGAGAGGTGTTCCAGCCCTCTGATCATTTTTGTGGCCCTCCTCTGGAGCCACTCTACAAGGTCCATGTCTGTCATGTTTTCCTAGTTTAACCCCAGCTGCTTGCTTACCCCTCCACTCCTCCAAAGGGACGAGGAGGAGAATGAGTACAAAAAGACTCATGGGTCTACAGACAGTTTAATAGGATAAGAAAGGAAGAGAATAATGATAACAACAGTAATAACAATGGCAATAATAATGATATATGTATTTACATATATATATAAATAAGTGATGCACAAATGCAATTGTTTCCCACATGCAGAAGTAAAAAAAACCCAACAAAACCAACCAGATGCTTTGTTTCCAAGCAACAAAATTTTCTCCCACTGTCAACCCATATGGAGCATGACTTACCACTAAAGTCTGAGAGAAAGAAAGCATTAAGTACTTAAGCCTTTTCCTCAACTTTTGTCATATGCCACCCCACATCCAACAAAGGAATTAAATTCTCCTTAGACGTCCTTTCTTGCTAGAGTATTTATAGAAACAATTTTTATTGTCTTTGTGGCATTAGCTAGATTAAATTCTAGCTGGGCTTTGGCCCTTCTAATATTTTTTTTTTCTTGTATAACAGCATTACATCCTTGTAGTCCTCCTGAATTCCCTGCCTCTTCCTCCAAAGTTCATAAGCTTTCTTTCATTTCTTGAGTTCCAGCCAAAGGTCTCTGTTCTGCCAGGTTGGTCTTCTAGCCTGCTGGCCTGTCTTTCAGCAAATGGGTGGACAAACTACTCCTCCATCTCATGAACAGTCCAAAGTCCACCCTTCAGAAGTCCAAGCTGGCAGTTCTGCTGACTTCTCACCTTACATTTTCAAGATCAAAAATTCTATCATTTTGTGATCACTGTACCCAAGATGGTAGAGGACTGCTTTAGGTATCTGTGCGTGTCTGAGACTTCTTTACAAAACTGGCAGAGATGACACACATCCTGCGTCATCGTGGAATGACAGCTGCAAACTAAGCAGGGTACAAAAAGATTCAAAAGTGTGTCAAAATATACCATGCACAGGCAACTAGCTTCCACCATGGTTATTTTAGAGGAGTGCTAGTTTTCTAAATCCCACTATAGCCAGTGAGAATTTTTTCAGTACATTCAGTGGAGTTTGAACAATTTTTCAGCTGACCAAACACAGATGTATATTTTTCATGTGAAATGGGAACTTTTGACACACAGGTTTCAGGCAAACACCCAGTTTCAGAAATTAAATTGTATTTATGTGTGCACACATGTGCAATCTAGTGATGTGATGAAGTCTATGTCTGAGTCTTAAGTAGTGTGCCTTAGTGTAAACAGGTTTGTTTTAAATACAGCCCTTTTTGGTTTGATTTTTTTAATCATCCTATTTTCTACCCAAAATGTTTCTGCACATTAAAAAAATAATGTAGCTAATATAAAGCATGTAAAATAATACTTAAATTAGGTGCATCTGAATTCATCATGGCCTACATTATATTATTTTGTTTTAAGCTATCTACTTTGCTTTACACGTGTTAAGTGAATGTCTTTGCATTATTTTTTTGTTTAAAAACATAAACAATATCTGCCATTACTTGGAGGTGGAGGGATTACATTACTAATACACATAGCTTAAAATGTCTTTGAGCCAATTATGGCACTTTGTTTGGTA
Source organism: Laterallus jamaicensis coturniculus (assembly GCA_022605575.1). NCBI lineage: Eukaryota > Metazoa > Chordata > Aves > Gruiformes > Rallidae > Laterallus > Laterallus jamaicensis. Next base: position 8,888,318 of record JAKCOX010000019.1, read on the forward strand.
GGGATTTATTATTTCTTTACACTTTTAAAACTCTTAAGGAAAATAATAAGGACTGTTTCAAAGCTCTAATTAGAAATTATCAAGAAAGTCACACCAGAAAATCTGAGGTTTTATTTTATTCTAGAAGTACTCAACAGTGACAATGAATTTATTTATTTATTTTTCACACAGGAAGTACAACAAAGAATTTAAACAGTCCTTTTCCCATGAGAAGCTTTATTTTGGGAGTAACTCATTTTTTCACTGAAAATAAGTCCGACTGCAGCAAATTCATTTGTTTTCATGTCTAGTGTTAACTAAAACACGTTTCTTCTTCCAATGTGTGGTCTTTATTTTTGATTTCTGCCTTTTATCTCTTTTATGCTTCCAAGGTAATACTCTGTAAAAGAAGAAATGCACAGATATGTTTATTATTTGGACTTGCTATTTGCAAAGTTACTGCTACTTTCTAGATATTTCTCTAACATTCAAAGTGCTTGATAAAATGCCATGTGGGAAGCCAAACTGTATACAGGTGGGTATCATGCAATGTATTTGATGAAATAGTGTCATTCTAGCAGTCTTCACATATTCAGAAAATGTGGCTGATGGGTTGCTTCAGCCAAAAATATCTTCTGCTTCTCTAATATTTTTACATCTCTAGGACTGAGTGTACCTGTAAATGTGGGTATGCATTACCGGCTTTATGCCACAGTTTACGATAATGAAATTAAGCATGAAATTTCATTAGAGTCATCACCTTTTGGAGAAATAGTCCTCTGTGTCAATAACCATAATGTTTTTCCTTGTTCTTCCTCAAACTGCTTTTATCAGTCACCTTGGAAAAATTGTGTCTGTTCTCGTATAGTCATTCTTCAAGAAGACTGTATTCATTTATAATACTGAGATAGCATGGATAGAGTAGCAGATTTTTCTCAAAGAATCAATCACTGTTTCCATGAACCATTAAATGAATGAAAAATCCTCACTTCTTCCTCCATCCCCTTTATGTGAGGACATTTCCTTCCTTCCTCCCTCCCTCCCTCCCTCCCTCCCTCCTTCCCTTCCTTCCTTCCTCCTTCCCTCCCTCCCTCCCTCCTTCCATCCTTCCCTCCCTCCCTCCCTCCCTCCCTCCCTCCCTCCCTCCCTTCCTCCCTCCCTTCCTCCCTTCCTCCCTTCCTTCCTTCCTTCCTTCCTTCCTTCCTTCCTTCCTTCCTTCCTTCCTTCCTTCCTTCCTTCCTTCCTTCCTTCCTTCCTTCCTTCCTTCCTTCCTTCCTTCCTTCCTTCCTTCCTTCCTTCCTTCCTTCCTTCCTTCCTTCCTTCCTTCCTTCCTTCCTTCCTTCCTTCCTTCCTTCCTTCCTTCCTTCCTTCCTTCCTTCCTTCCTTCCTTCCTTCCTTCCTTCCTTCCTTCCTTCCTTCCTCACCATTTCTCCTTCTCTCTTCTCTTTTCCTTTCTCTTATCCAAGACAGAAAAAACACTTGCAGTGTGTAATTGTATTTTTTAGGAAAACAATCAAGAGCTGGGAAGGAACTACACTTGTCAGTTGCACTCTACAGCTATGACGAGTTAAAATGTGCCAGCTGTACAGCTTGTCCACAGCTGTTGTCTTTCAAATCTTTGTATAATACCCATTTTCTCTCCAACATGTACAGAGTTTATAACTGCGCTGAGAGTTGATCAAAATTACTCTGGTTATAGAACACTACTAGTATAATAGCTTTTAGTTTTAAGCTATGCATAAGGGAATCTATGCCAGAAATAATTCTTCACATAATGCTTAAGACCGCACAGATGTCTATGTTTGATCTAAGAAGGCATAATTAAGGAGAAAATGCTGACAGAAATAAAGTATACATACCCCCAACTACAGCAGAAAAAAACGCCCAACATGTAGTGGAAACTGAAATGCTAGGGTTTTGGGAAAATATACAATGAGCAAAATGCATTACTAACTATAAACGGAAAGACTAATACAGAGGGGGGAAAACAAACAAATAAAATTAATAAAAACAAATGTCAACAGAGAAATAACAACAGAAAGACTTAGTGGCATCAACTCATCAATACTTAAACTTTTTCAGATTTGGTTATTGGTGTGAATACCTGTAGTACCAGTTTGCAGAAAACGAAAACTTGTTCAAGATGCTCATTAAATAAAAATGTGTGTTTGTGTATATGTGCTTACATGTATCTGAGTTTAAACTTCAGTGCTGAAATCTTAAGACTATCAAATTTTGGACAGATGGAGAAAAACAACATACTCCCTCACCTGTACAGGGAACATCTGTTTCCTTGCTTACTTAGATTTTTTTTGTATCCCATGAGATCTATTTCATAGTCACAGCTGATTTGGCAGTTGCTGAATAGCTGGTTTCTCTGCCAAAAATGTATGCAGTCTGACATGCTCCTGAAGTCCAGGGGGAACTGGACATTCTGGCTTTTTATGATAAATGAAAAAGCAAACCAGGGACAAATCCCAGACTCTGAAATCTAAGATGGTACAAATTCACTTTCATTCCCGTTATTTTGGGTAGTAACCTCAATGGCAATTTATACTACAGATGTAGTTAGAATGCTTCTGATCTGAGCTGGGAATTAGATAAATAGCAAATACATTGTGTTCAAACAGTGATCAAACTTTTCCATTGGCTATCTTTTCTTCAGAAATATGGATATGCTCTCTAGGAGTCCTGTACTCTTATTGAAAACAAGTCAACTATTAGAAAAGTTACCATACATATGTATAACTACCTGGAATAACTTGGTAGGTTACTGGAAATAAGGTTATGTATGTTTATACATGGAAATAAACATTTTTTTAATCTACTGTCCTGGTTTCAGCCAGGGGCTTCAGCCAGGAAGGGGCTAACCTGCTGGGCTCGGGACAAGTAACTCAAATTGACCAATAGGATCATTCCATGCCAGTTACATCATGCCGAGTATAAGAAGCAGGGGGTGTTGCAGTGCTGGCGCGCGAACAGCAGGGACCGGGCGGAAGTGTGCTCGGGGCTCGGGGCTTTGTTTACTCGCGGCGCGAGCTCGGGTCCTGTGTGTTGCGGCTGGGGTTTGCGCGGGCTGCGGCGCGGCGTCCGTTACGGGGAGTGCGCGATCTGAACTGCTCATCTCGGCAAAAGGTTGTATTGTTCATTGTTATCTGTTCTTCCCCTGTTATTTCCAGTAAAAATACCCTTATCCCAACCTGCGGGCTGTTTTTGGTTTTCTCCCCCCCCCCCCCCCCGCTCCGGGGGAAATCTGAACGCGTGGTCCCCGGCTCCGGCGGAACCACAACATATTTTGGCGCCTGAACGTGGGGCAATAAAGGTTGGGATAACGGTAGATCTGACTCTGACCCGGTTGCAATTACGGTAAAAGTTGTAAGGATGCTGTTTAAGATGCTGTGGGTATTATTTATAAAGGTGTGGTCCTGGCTGTGGAAAAAAAACCTCAGCAGGCTGTTTGCAGTCCTGGCAGGATGTTGTATCATCTCGGGGCTGCAGCTTCCCTGCTTGTTCCCATACTTTGCTCTAGTGTGCTTTATGACAATGTTTTATGATGCAGTTATATTAGTGACTATGAGTTTAATCTGGAAAGTGTATGAGGTTTTGCGGTCCTGTCTAGTCCCTGGGCTGAGAGGGGCTGGTGGTGGTGGCCATTTTGGTGAGAGCACAGAGGGAGAGAACTACACTGGTTTTTTCCTTTCTGGGCTAAACATAACAGCTCTTATGAGAGTTTTTGAAAACTTTCACCATCACCTTGACATGGAAACTATGGCCACAGTGCTAGAAGTTCTTCTGCACTTGATCCTGCTTTCATCATATATTAAGAGCAGGTTTATGAATACTGCTCAAGAGGTTTCCCAAAGGCAGGATAACCACGAGGGGCAGGACAACCACGAGGGGCAGAACATAGGCCATTACCTAAGTACGGCTCAAACACTGCTTGATATCAGACAGCGCTGTCTGCATTGTCCGTACTGTCAGGGGGGAGGGGAAGAAAACAGATTGTCAGATACTGCAGCAACCCCTGTAATTGGCACTGCAGCTGCGGACACCCCTGTAATTGGCACTGCAGCTGCGGCAACCCCTGTAATTGGCACTGCAGCTGCGGCAACCCCTGTAATTGGCACTGCAGCTGCGGCAACCCCCGTAATTGGCACTGCAGCTGCGGCAACCCCCGTAATTGGCACTGCAGCTGCGGCAACCCCCGTAATTGGCACTGCAGCTACTGCAACCCCTGTAACTGGCACTGCAGTTACTGCAATCCCCACAGCAGACACCACTGATGATCAAAAGAAACAATCCCCACCAGTGTCTGTCGCCCCGGTTCAAAAGAGAAAATACACAAAAAAATCAGTTCGTACAACAGCTGATGATGATGATCAACCGGGGCCATCAGGGGGATATCAAGATGAGGCAGAACCAGAGGTTGTCACCCGATCCCTGTCCCTGAGTGAGCTTCGTGAGGTTAGAAAGGATTTTAGCCGCCAACCTAGTGAGCCCATTGTCACCTGGTTGCTTCGGTGCTGGGATCATGGGGCTAATAGCTTGGAGTTAGATGGCAGGGAGGCCAAGCAGTTGGGATCCCTTGCCAGAGAAGGAGGCATTGATAAAGCCCTTGGAAAAAGGTCAGGAATCCTCAGCCTCTGGAAACGGTTACTGTTAAGTGTGAAGGAAAGGTACCCCATAAAAGAATACATTACATGCCGTATGCCCAAGTGTGACAATATGGAAAGAGTTGTCCAGTACCTTAGAGAATTAGCTGTACGGGAGATAATTAGTTATGACTTGAACAATTCACAACTCCCTGCCGATCCTGATGAAGTCCCGTGCACCCCAGGCATGTGGCGAAAGGTTGTACAAAGTGTACCATCAGGGCACGTCAACTCACTGGCAGCAATAGACTGGAGTGATACGGATCTACCAACTGTAGCCGATGTGTCTTATAGGCTCCGCAAATACCAAGACAATATTTCCCTCTCTGTCATCGCAGCGGTAGAGAAACTGGTCCAGCGCCTTGACAACAATGTGTACAGCTCCCGACCCTTGCAGAGCAGTGTGGCAGCTTTTGGAAGAAGGTGTCCATCATCCCGAGAGGGAGAAAACCGAGGGTACTCACCACGAGGTAAACTGTGGTTTTACCTGGTTGACCAAGGGGAGGACATGAGGAAGTGGGATATGCAGCCCACTTCAGCCCTTCGAGCACGAGTGAACGAGCTGCAAGGTAAAACAATCGCACGTCGAGATTTCACCAGGAGGAACGCTGCACCAGTTACCACCGAACAGAACCCTCGACCAAGCAGAAGGCCTATCTACACTCCTGATATGTCTGATCCTCTTGAGGGAACCTCCAAGTCCTTCATGCACTCAATGAACGGCAAGTATGATCAGCAGCAATAGAGGGGCCCTGCCTTCAGCCAGGTGGAGGAGAGGGATAACAGAGTTTACTGGACGGTGTGGATTCGATGGCCTGGCACGTCAGACCCACAAGAGTACAAGGCTCTAGTGGATACTGGTGCCCAGTGTACTTTAATGCCGTCAAATTATAAAGGCACAGAACCTGTTTGCATTTCTGGAGTCACAGGGGGATCCCAACAATTGACTGTATTAGAGGCTGAGGTAAGCCTGACTGGAAAGGACTGGGAGAGACACCCCATTGTGACTGGCCCAGAAGCTCCATGCATTCTAGGTATAGACTATCTCCGTAGAGGGTATTTCAAAGACCCAAAAGGGTACCGGTGGGCTTTTGGAATAGCTGCTGTGGAGACAGAGGAAATCGAACAATTGTGTAACTTGCCTGGACTCTCAGAGGATCCTTCTGTTGTGGGGTTGTTGAAAGTTGAAGAACAGCAAGTGCCAATTGCTACAACAACAGTACACAGACGACAGTACCGAACCAACCGAGATTCTCTGATCCCCATCCACAACCTGATTCGTCAACTGTAGAGTCAAGGAGTGATAAGCCGGACTCGCTCACCCTTTAATAGTCCCATATGGCCAGTGCGGAAGTCCAATGGAGAGTGGAGGCTGACAGTAGATTATCGTGGCCTAAATGAAGTCACTCCAGGTATGATTGCTGCTGTGCCGGACATGCTGGAACTCCAATATGAATTGGAATCGAAAGCAGCTAAGTGGTATGCCACGATTGACATTGCCAATGCCTTCTTCTCAATCCCACTGGCGCCAGAGTGCAGGCCACAATTCGCTTTCACCTGGAGAGGTACACAATATACGTGGAATCGTCTGCCCCAGGGGTGGAAACACAGTCCCACCATCTGCCATGGACTAGTCCAGACCACTTTGGAAAAGGGTGAAGCACCAGAGCATTTACAGTACATTGACGACATCATTGTATGGGGCGACACAGCAGAAGAAGTGTTTAAGAAAGGAGAAAAGATAATTCAAATCCTCTTAAAGGCTGGCCTTGCCATAAAACAAAGTAAAGTCAAGGGTCCTGCACAAGAGATCCAGTTTTTAGGAATAAAATGGCAGGATGGACGTCGTCAGATCCCCATGGACATTATCAATAAAATAGCAGCCATGTCTCCACCAAACAATAAAAAGGAAACACAGGCTTTCTTGGGCGTTATAGGTTTTTGGCGAATGCATGTGCCAAACTACAGTTTTATTGTGAGCCCACTCTACCATGTGACTCGAAAGAAGAATGACTTCCAATGGGGCCCTGAGCAGCAGCAAGCCTTTGAGCAGATTAAACGTGAGATAGTCCACGCAGTAGCCCTTGGACCTGTCCGGACAGGGACAGATATTAAAAACATGCTCTACACTGCAGCGGGGGAGAATGGCCCTACTTGGAGTCTCTGGCAGAAAGCACAAGGGGAGACTCGGGGTCGACCGCTGGGTTTTTGGAGTCGGGGCTACAAAGGATCAGAGGCCAATTACACTCCAACAGAAAAAGAAATATTGGCCGCCTATGAAGGAGTTCGAGCTGCTTCAGAGGTGATTGGAACTGAAGCCCAGCTCCTCCTGGCACCCCGACTGCCAGTGCTGGGCTGGATGTTCAAAGGGAAGGTCCCTTCTACGCATCATGCCACTGATGCTACATGGAGCAAGTGGGTTGCATTAATTACACAGCGAGCTCGAATAGGAAATCCCAATCGCCCCGGAATTGTGGAAGTAATCACAGACTGGCCAGAAGGCAAGGATTTTGGAATGTCACCAGAGGATGAGGAGGTAACACGTGCTGAAGAAGCCCCACCTTACAACACACTGCCAGAAAATGAGAAGCAATATGCTCTCTTCACCGATGGTTCCTGTCGCCTTGTGGGAAAGAATCGCATGTGGAAAGCTGCTGTATGGAGTCCAACAAGACGAGTAGCAGAAGCTACTGAAGGAAAAGGTGAATCAAGCCAGTTCGCTGAGGTTAAGGCTATTCAGTTAGCCCTGGACATTGCTGAAAGAGAGAAGTGGCCAATGCTCTATCTCTACACTGATTCATGGATGGTGGCCAATGCCCTGTGGGGGTGGCTGCAGCAATGGAAGAAGAACAACTGGCAGCGGAGAGGCAAACCCATATGGGCTGCTGATCTATGGCAAGACATTGCTGCTCGGGTAGAGAAGCTTGTCGTAAAGGTACGTCATGTTGATGCCCATGTACCTAAGAGTCGGGCCACGGAAGAACATCAAAACAACCATCAGGTGGATAAGGCTGCTAGGATTGGAGCAGCTCAGGTAGATCTAGACTGGCAACGTAAGGGTGAGCTATTCATAGCTCGATGGGCTCATGATACTTCAGGTCATCAGGGGAGAGATGCGACATATAGATGGGCACGCGATCGAGGGGTGGATTTGACCATGGATGCTATTGCACAAGTCATCCATGAATGTGAGACATGTGCTGTAATTAAACAAGCCAAGCGGTTAAAGCCCCTTTGGTATGGAGGGCGGTGGATGAAATATAAATATGGGGAGGCCTGGCAGATTGATTACATCACTCTCCCACAAACCCGCCAGGGAAAGCATTATGTACTTACAATGGTGGAAGCAACAACTGGCTGGCTAGAGACATACCCAGTGCCCCATGCTACTGCCCGGAATACAATCCTGGGCCTTGAAAGGCAAATCCTGTGGCGACATGGTACCCCTGAAAGAATTGAATCTGACAACGGGACTCACTTCCGGAACACCCTAATAGACACCTGGGCCAAAGAGCATGGCATTGAGTGGGTGTACCATATTCCGTACCATGCACCAGCTTCTGGGAAAATTGAGCGATATAATGGACTTTTAAAAGCTACATTGAAAGCAATGGGGGGTGGAACATTCAAGCATTGGGACACACACCTAGCCGAAGCCACCTGGTTAGTCAACTCCAGAGGATCTACCAATCGGGATGGCCCTGTCCAAACAAAGTTTCCACATACTGTAGAAGGAAATAGAGTCCCAGTAGTGCATCTGAAGAGCATACTGGGAAAGACAGTTTGGGTCATCCCTGCTTCGGGCAAAGGCAAACCCATATCTGGAGTTGTTTTTGCACAAGGACCTGGTTGTACCTGGTGGGTAATGCAGAGAGATGGAGAAGTGCGATGTGTACCTCAACGGGATTTGATTTTGGGGGAGAATAACCAATACAATTACTAAGTAGAAATTGTAGTATAATGACTGTAAAATAACTTGTTGTTGTATATTCATTACTGCCATAATTATAATTGTTATATGTTGTATAAAAGATTTTGTTGGTTTTGGTTATGACGTAAATGGCATGGAATGAGGGGTGGATGATGTCCTGGTTTCAGCCAGGGGCTTCAGCCAGGAAGGGGCTAACCTGCTGGGCTCGGGACAAGTAACTCAAATTGACCAATAGGATCATTCCATGCCAGTTACATCATGCCGAGTATAAGAAGCAGGGGGTGTTGCAGTGCTGGCGCGCGAACAGCAGGGACCGGGCGGAAGTGTGCTCGGGGCTCGGGGCTTTGTTTACTCGCGGCGCGAGCTCGGGTCCTGTGTGTTGCGGCTGGGGTTTGCGCGGGCTGCGGCGCGGCGTCCGTTACGGGGAGTGCGCGATCTGAACTGCTCATCTCGGCAAAAGGTTGTATTGTTCATTGTTATCTGTTCTTCCCCTGTTATTTCCAGTAAAAATACCCTTATCCCAACCTGCGGGCTGTTTTTGGTTTTCTCCCCCCCCCCCCCCCCCCGCTCCGGGGGAAATCTGAACGCGTGGTCCCCGGCTCCGGCGGAACCACAACATCTACATAAACACGTCCATAGACATACAGGTGCAGAGAGAGACGCAGAATTATGTAAGCATACAGAATCACAGAATTGTAGGGGTTGGAAGGGACCTCAAGAGATCATCGGGTCCAACCCCTTGCCAAAGCAGGACAGGTAACACAGGTAGGTGTCCAGATGGGTCTTGAATATCTCCAGAGAAGGAGACTCCTGGGCAGCCTGTTCCAGTGCACTGTCACCCTTATTGTGAAAAAGTTCTTCCCCATATTGGTGCGGAACTTCCTGTGCTCCAACTTGAGGCCATTGCCCCTGTCCTGACTCCACAGACAACTGAAAGGAGGCTGGCCATTTCCCTCTGTGTTTTCTTTTAAAAGCTGTGGCTGGACAAAACTGAAGTAGGCTTTAGTTTTTGTGTCCTGATAAAATCCTCTAGCAGGAGGTGAGGAGTAGGAGGTCTCTCTCCTACCAAAGAACTGAACTGAGTATGTGCAGTTAAGGTACCTTTCTGGAGTAGAGAATAAAATAGAAAAAGTAAATATAGACTGCGGGGATGGAGTAGTATACAGGACCAATGAGAGGAAATTCAGGTTGTGAATTTTGGACAGCATTCCAACAAATGTTTTTGGCTGTCCGGATGGTGGCAGGTTTTGTTGCAAAGGACTCTGTGAAGATGCCTTTGGCTGTATTGGATGGGGATCCCCAATTGCTGCAAGTGAATCCTGATATTCAACTACTTCATGGCCCTCTGTGGCCATGATCCAGCGTTAATATATGAAAACTACCGTAAAACCTCTCTGAACCATCATAACTATTTATAAAATCTGTTCTCTGCATTCATTACTGCATCTTCAGAAGCAGTTTATGCTCCCTACTTAGATGTTTTATCTATGTGGTCAATTCTACAGCAGAAACTACATGGGATAATATTTGGGATGGACAGACTTCGTACTAATCACAACATTTAAGCATATAAATGTTGTTTGTAAGTTGCAAAAGGCATGTCAGGAGCTGCCTGGGGGGAAATCATTGGGATTATCTGGCACTGCCATCCAGAAAGCACCTGTACCAATGAGGTGTTTTTTGTTTGTTTGGGGTTTTTTTGGGTTGGTTTTTTTTGGTGTGTGTGTGTGTGTGTGTGTGTGTGTGAAGGCAGCTAGGAGTTCAGTCACACATTGTCTCACATTGTGCCATTTTCTCATCTATGCAGATGATTAGAGACAGAGTTCCTTGAACATCCAAAGAATTACTGATCAAGCGTGATACCAGGTACACAACTGTTAACTACAGAAAAATCTAAAATTTCCCCTTTATATTGCATCACTTATTTTAATTCTACAGCTCTTGTTAGTTTGAGATGCCCTAAGGTATCTCTCCTTGCTGTCTAACTGCTGTTCCAAAATGTGATTCTCCTGTTGGTGCTGTCATAACCCTCAGACTTGTTCAGATGTTCTGCATATCCAAGGGCATTTCAAATGATACTAGTAACAAATGTTTAGACAACTTGTATGAGTTTCCATGAACTTCAGTGGGGATTAGTAAACATCAAGGCTATGTGTAGATATCTGTATTTAGGTAATTATTTATGAGCTGTCTCATCCTAGGAAAATTCTTGCATGAGTAAAATGCAATCATACAAAGCTCAAGAAATATTTAGATGTATAGTCAGTGAACCAGGGCTGATGTAGTATATGCTATGTGTGGACATAGACATTTGTTTCATGTTTCATCCAGTTCTTCAGTATTCTTTAGCCCATTTGAAAGGTTCTGCTTTCAACATCTCTCCATCACCATGAAAAACAGTCAATGAGCTCATACCTGCAGGATTGGGTTTCTGGAATCCTGTGGGTTTCTTAGGCGTGCCAGTTAATTTCTATGTAAACAGATTCCCGTCCTCTGTCAGGATTTCTTTTTCCAAATGGAAGTCATACTGTCAAATCTTAGACACTTGCTACTGTGTTGGATGGAACTTAAGTCTGTTTTAAAATGCTTAGTGATATGTACATCAGTGAATGTCCTAATACCTTTTAGGAGAACATAAATGAGTTGCTATTATTTGAACCTGATTCTTTGATACCTAACATAAGATCAAACTGCATGTATCGTCATGCACAGTCAATTGTGATATATATTTATTATAATCTAATATGGGGCCTCACTTATATGTGTGGTTCTATTACATATATTAATATATAGATTTGTTCATATAGGTATATGTATACCTGTAGTTACATATATATGGTCACACAAAACCATATGTATGTTTGTGTTTTGGTTTTGGGGTTTTATTCCCCTAGGTTTTATGCACGTTGAGAAAGTTTTAAAGTAGAGTTTAACATTTTTCATATATTCTTGGAATTACATGGGGTTTTTACCTGGTAGAGATTTTTCTGATATTTACCTCTCACACATTAAATGTGTTCAGATGTATCTACTGGTGAAAATAGGCTTTGGTGGTTTTGGACAAATCTAGAAGGACATTGCATTCCTGGATCATAAATCAGTTGAAGAGTATTTGAATTTTCACTTATTCATTAGCAGTTCTAATATTTCACTGCATGAAAATAGCACTAATTAGTCAGCTTTAAATCAGGTTTTTAGTGCATCTGCACACCTGGAATTTATTATTTGCCAACTTGCTTTTCAAATAAAATTGGCTTACTATAAGCCATTTTTAACTATCAGTTCTGTTGCGAGGCTTAAGGATCAGTATGAACTTTTACATGTGTCATTATAGGCCATTGCAGTTTGAAAAATTAATTATTAGTCCAAGTTATAAGCTATGTTAAATACTTAAAATAACAAATTAATTTTATTAAAATACTAAATGTTATGTCTGCAAAAATAATTGTATTATTTTATATGTGGTTTACAGTTTTAAAAAAAGACCGAAAAAAGGAAAAAGAAAATGAAGGCGTACAAGCAGACTTGATGATGAGTTTTGTTTATTTTTTTAATGACCTGAAAGAACAAATTGAAGCATTTTTTGCAGGATGAATGAAGAAGGTGGCATGCATGGCAAATAAAACGTCCATATCTACCTACTAAAATCCCCACTGCAAAAATCAAAATCAGACAGTAATAGGATACCAGATATACAGAGTCTTCTGAGCATTCTTTGTTTGTTGTGTACTGATTTTATCAAACAAGTTGAGGTTGACTTCACTGCATCTGATGGCCTGTTGGGACTGCATTGCTGAACAGGTCAGGCAGCTTAGATGTTTTAGCTAGTGGAAATGAATACTCAAGTGGACAATAAAAAATTTAGCTGAGACATGAAATCTGTTCGTAGAAATTGTGGTAACAGTGACAGAACTTTAGCTTATTCACCTTCATAACTTCACTGTCTTGGATTTTGCATCAAAATGGAAACTCAGAGAATAAAGCTAATTATCTGGTTGAATTTTAAAATGTTTTTTGAGAGCTGTATTGTGACTGAATTATACATATTTATTTAAAAAATATTTTATTAAGCTCTTGCAAGAAACATTAAAGAGAAAATGCATTAAACAATGTAGTAGACTGGATCAAGACTGTGTTGGTGGTTGTTTGTCTCAATGGATCTTTGTCTCAACATTGGTGGAACATCACATCGCCTACCACTGCCACAGCAACAGAACATGGGGCAAACTACAAAACTACCCATTTCCTGCATTCCTACATACCTGTCTATGGAACAGAGTCTAAGAACTTTAACACAAACCCCGTAAATGTGCCCAGACCCAGGGTGAGAAAAACAGAGGGATCTGGAGACCCCTGAAGACCACCGAAGATGTTGGGAGACCCCTTAGTGATGGTTTTGGACATGTCCACCACCACCGAGTGGTGAGTAAGGTTAAGTTCAACAGTTCTTAGAAAATGCTAATTGATTCTCTGAGTGACAATGCCTCAATAAAAGAGCAGAGATGATCGAAGGAACGTTCCCCCACTAGACTTGAAGATTAATTGAATTGATGGGATGCTGCAGCCATTGCACCTTTTTCTTCTTTTTTCCTCCTTTCTTTTCACTGTCTTTCTCTTGAATCTATGTATACTTGAGATAGTCAGTAAATTGCTTTAGTTTACAGCATCTGACCTCATTTGTGTCTTAATCTCACACTGAGTATAACAACAAATCTTCCCAGAGGACCTTTGTGGGTTGGGACAACATATAACAGAATGTATATGTACAAAAAAAGCATTGTTGTGATTACAGAATTTTTTTCCATTCAAGTTCTGTATAATATAGACATAGGAGTACAATGATCTATTACCTGGATTCTTACAGCTGGCTCACATGTGCAACATTTTGCTGAAGTGGTTTCTACTTATTTTTACCAAGTTCTCTAAATCTACATAAAATTGTACCTTAAAAAGATTTGCAGATATGTATAATGCGTAAAATATATTATAAAGGTGTGATGAATCTTCCCATTCACCTGACACCTGAAAGAAGTTTTGGGGAAATAGTATGGTTAAAATGAAGTTACCGTATGTCAAATGTACAAAAAAGTAATGTTTTAATTTTTCTATATTGAAAGAGGAGGGATGCACAAAAAATGTCCATCCAAGTTAAGACACACAAGTAAACAATGCTTAGCTGATGAATTGCAAAAAAATGTCTCCTATTTGGGTGACACTAAATGCTGAGAATAAAAAACGGACGATATGTAATGCTTAAACGTGATTCTTCACATTTGATTAGAGTGACTACAGCATTTGCTTATAAGACTGTTGCAATACTTATGTATCCTTGTTTATTTCAGTGCAAAAATACTATTTTTCCAGGTTAGATCACAGAATTTGGATGTATTCACATGAACTGTAAGCTTTAAGATATCATTATCTAAAACAGAAATGACCCTGTAATCTTTCCTAGCTCATAAAATGTCTGCTTCTATTAAAAAAAAACCAAACCCACAAAACAAACCTCACTGAAGTTTATATACTTATATGTAAAAAGAGGAATCTCCCCCCCAAACAAATTTGCAAAAACTTACAAAGAAATGTGCCAATTCACTTAAACCAAAGGTTTCAGTAATGTTCTGACTGCCTCAGGATATGATTTAAATGAGCCTTATTTATCTGATCTTAGTCAAATTATAGAGTCTTTGAAATTGCTGACTTAAAAAAAAGAACAAAGAAATTTTTTAGCTCATCTCTCATTTATGTTTCCTATAGTATCTGCTGCTCAGCTTACTCTCATTTACAATTTTGCTTGCAATGACTGAACAGCCATAATCTCTACTGCACCATACCCTTAGCCTCTGTGAAACTATAAAAGACAATTCATGGTATCTTCATAATTTTTTATTCATGAGCCACTCATTTGTACTGGTCTTTTCTACAAGTTAGCAAATTTCAAGCATCTGTAGGACTATGTAATACTCCGTTCTCTAGCATTGGAATTAGTAAATAGAACTTCACAGTAGTACAGAGGGAACAAAAAAGGAAGAGACAAACTTTATAAAAGCTAGCTTTAATGGAAGAAAAAAAAGAAACAAAGTCATTCCGATTCCTAAAAAATTTAGAGAAATCATATTTTCTTTTAATTGGCACTTTTTTTTTGTAAACAAAGTTAAAAGGACTAAACAATTACAAGCTTCTATCATTATAATTAAAAATGAGTAAATAATAATGCTTTTGAACTTTAATCTTAAAACTTGTCATTCTATGAACAATAGAAGAAGTAGGCTTCATATGAATTTGTTACATATTTTCTGTAGTATTCAGCAACTAACCTGGTTTCTCTTAAGATGTCCTTGTAAAACTTAGCAGAAATTGCTCGGATAAATAAGTAATTCATGTTAGGACAAGGAGGGGAAGTGTGGAAAACTAAAATGTAGTTAGAAGCACCCAAGCAAAGTTATAGCTCATTCTTATGTCTCTTTTAATTGAATAAATGAAGGGAAAAAAAAATCCAAACCAAACCAAAAAGACTGAACAAAAATAACACCCATCAAACCCCACAACAGCTTGCAATGACATACCTCCACTTATTATTTTAGTACCTCATACAAAAATGTTTTAGATTATCTTGCTCCATATTGTTCAGTCTGTGTTATAACAGGTAATATTTCAAAAAGAAGTCATCAAAATGAAGAAGAAATAAAGATTTTGATTTGCTGATTCATTCATTGCTGGTTCTTTGCAGAACCACCTATGGCGGTACCAAGGCTCTGCCCAGTGTCCATGTAAACTTTGACAAGGTAAGAGCAAAACTTGTGGAAGTATGACTATGTCCCATGGGACAGCCTTATCTCTAAACTGGAGAGACATCGATTTGATGGATCGACCACTCAATGGATAAGGAATTAGCTAGGTCGTTGCACTCGAAAAGTTGTGATCAATGGCTAGACGTCCAAGTGGACACCAGTGATGAGTTTTCCATGGTTAATTACCTGATCTGGCACTGTTTAACATATTTGTTGGGGATATGGACAGTGGGATCAAGTGCACCTTCAGCAAATTGGCCAATGACACCAAGCTGACTGGTGGTGTTGACACACTGGAAGGAAGGGATGCCATCCAGAAGAACCTTGACAGGCTTGAGACGTGGGTGTGTATGAACCTCATGAAGTTCAATAAGGTTAAGTATAATGTCCTGCACCTGGGTTGGGGCAATCCTGAGTGTCAATACAGACAGTGGGACAAATGGATTGAGAGTAACCCTGAGGAGAATGACTTTGGGATTAAAAATTGTGAATGGGCTGGAAAAGTGTGCTTGCAGCCCAGAAAGTCAGCCATATCCTGGGTTCCATAAATAACATGTCCAGGAGGTAGAGGGACATATTTCTGCCCCTCTGCTCTGCTCTGAAGAAAGTTGATATTTTTCAGTCTGAAGAAGGTTGCAGGAACAGCTGATGGTGACCTTTCAAACCTTAAAGAGGACCTACAGGAAAGACGGAAACAGAGTTTTTACCATGACTTGTAGTAAGATGACAAGGATCAGTGAGTTTAAAATGAAAGAGAGTAGATTTAAACTGCATATAAGGAAGAAATCTTTTTATTATGAGAGTGATGAGACACTGGAATAGATTGCACACAGACAAATTGCAGATGCTCCCTCCCTGGAAGTATTCAAGGTCAGGTAAGATGGGGCTTTTAGCCACCTGATCTGGAGATAGATGTCTCTGCCTATGAAAAAGGGGTTGGACTAGATGGTCTTTGAAGGTCCCTTCCAACACAAACCAGTCTTTAATTGAATTACTGCTCATGAAATTTCTTAAAGTACAAATGTGCGTTTAATTTACCTCAAGAGGCAAAATAAAAATTTCCCAAAAGAATATAATTTAGTCAATTATATATTTTAAAACAGAAAATCATCAAAGTATTGACAAGCATTCTTTTTTCAGCTAAGAACTTCTCTTATTAGATTTTTTTAGTCCATTTTTCATGGTGATATTTCTATATTCCATACTTCGTAACATATATAGTAATAAAGCATTCATGTTCTAATGCAAAAATATTTTTATTATGTCTGTAATTTTACCTTATTATTATGTCCTTAATTTTACCTTATTTTCTATTAATTAGATGAAATTATTGATAGAAATCCACTAGTAACATTTCTCTGAGGTAATCATAGGATCAGCTGCGGAGGAAGAACTTTTCTATGAGGTACTGTGAGTCTGCAGGGCAGAACAAGAAGCTGGACAGCTTTTGGAATTGCTGATATCATAATGACATCAGAAATTGTAGAAAACACAGTGCAGACCATTGATAATGCTTTAAAAGAACTGAATTCCTTAGTTATTTGTTATGGGAATTGTTAATGCTTCTATGTCATCAACACAAAGGATAACACAAGCCAACATAAACTGTTACTGAAAATATAACTGCTTTCAAACAGAATATATTTCAAAATTAATTATTATTAATATATAGTATATGTTGGTACATTATATTAATATGTTAAAAAAGCCCTAAAAGATCACTTGCAATTATATAGTTTTTCTTTAACTACTTAAAATTAATATTTTAAGATGCATATTTTGTGTTTTCATCAGCATGCACAACTTAAAGGTCAAAGCAAATAGAATTCAGTCTAGGTTCTGTCACAGACTTTAATTTTTCCATTAAGCACAATGAGCTTTGAATTTGGTTTGTTATCAGTAAGCAGGTTCATTGCCCAGCAAATTTAGACACAAAATTGTTTAAACTGCGACTAACCTATTGAAGTATAAATTATTATAATGCATCCTCATTGAATATGTTTTAAGTGAAAGTTAATGAAAAAGCCCATAAAGGACAAATAGAAGAAAACTGTCTCTTGGGTTTGAAATGAATTTAATGTTTGTTTAATGAAATTAGAATTTTAACTTGCTAATAATTTCTTTCCTTTATAAAAATTACCTCGATGACTGGAATTAATATGATATTGAATTAAATAAATGAATTTCAAGTATTGAATTCAGTCTTCTCATTTTAACTTGTTTTTTATAGGCAGCAGCTTTTAAGATAGACAGTTACTGGTGTATTTTTTGGAGGTGATCTTAACAAATACTGGGTGATTTGGTAGGCTAGTACTGTCTTTTTCTGAGGAATTATGATCTGCTCTAATTTCCATGTAATTAAAGAATATAAAAGAGAAGAGTTCTCCTATTCAAGGAAAATTTGTTTAAATCTCTGATCAGGTCTACTTGATGAATTCCTAGTATAAAAGACATATTTACTTGATTACAAACAGCTGAAATGGCCATATGGTTGAACCATCAGCCAGGGAACAAAGTAATTGTCCCATGGATAACAATAATGTGAACACACTCTTAAAATATTCAGCATCGTTTCCAAGTTTCAGGTATTCTGTCATGTCATAATTTCTCAGTGGATTTTCCCTACCTTCTAAATTATTAGTGAAAATCACTGTGTTATTGTTTCCCGTAAAGTTTCTTTCATCATATGTACTTTAATTAAAAGTCAAGGGTAGTATAGGAAAATATTTTTTGTATGTTCATACAGATTGTTACTCAGTCTTATTGTTAGTACATATAGGCTTATTGTTATATGTCTATGCTTGTAACTAGACTTTTAATACTAAGTAATATTGAATTACAAAAAAGAGGTGTCAATAAATAACCATTTCTACTTCTAGTTTTTGGGGTTTTTTAATTGTTCTATGGTTAAATAAGGATAGTCAGCTTTGCCTGTGAATGTATGCAGCTAATGTAATTAATGCAGGGTTTTTGATTTGTTTTTTCCTCATTATTAAATGAATCACTGCTTGTAAAAAAAGAATAAATAACTTTATATAATTTGATTGCTTGTCTATTGCTGTGTAGGTGTTTATTACTTACAGTAAGGATTTTCATCGTTACAAAACATATAAACTTTATTTTCCTTATTTACTTTTTTCCTCTACCCTCAGGAAGAAAATGGTTCTCTGTAATCACACCATATTTGTATTTAAATATCTTGACATACTTATCTAACTCTCAAGTTTAATTAAAGTAATATTTGATGTTAAAAAAGTATGTGAGCTGAAAAACCTTTGGGAGAGAATAAGAAAGCATATAGCTAAATGTCAAAGTGTCAGGTAGATTGGAAGTTACAAGGTCTACTGAAGGTAAAGTAAAACAGGAAATCTTAATCAGGAGAAACTAAAACACAGCTATTTGTAAAAATATGTATGATTTTTAAAAATGGCTTTCCATTTGAAAAAACAAACACAAAAAAACCCCAACCCACAACCAAAAAATCCCAAGCCAACTAACTAAACTAACTAAACAACTAACCATAGATTATTAATTTGAAATCATAGATTATTAATTTGAAAGAATAAAAGAAATTGCATAGTTATGGAAGATATAGATGTAGGTAGTAAAATAAATAAGAGTTTACTATGCCTCTGCAGCATGAAAGAGACCTATAGATTTTGGAATATATATGCAATTGCATCAGGAAAAGAAGTCTGGGAAATATTTTCAGGAAAGTCTCTTTTCCATGATTACAAACACTAGAAAAATAGAAACTTCATTATTAATTTGGAGAAACCCAAAAAAGATAGACGATTATATATTCATTAACAGTATACTCTTTAAGAGCTGCTCTTTAAGACCTTAAAAGGAGTCATGAACATTTCAAGTTAGCCTAAAGCCGATACTATCTTGACATTGGATTAGAAAAAAATTAAGGTCACTTTGTGGAGGGAGTTTCTGTCAGCTTGGCCTTTCATAGCAGAAGAAAAAGTATTTATAAATATAGTAGATTTATATTCAGTGAATTGGTTAAAAAAAAGGGGGGGAAAACCCAAACAAAACAACCCACAAAAAAACCCAGTAACAAAACAATTTGTCTCCATCTTTATTTTCTATCAATGTATATACCAGAGCAAGGAGGCACTCTGAAATCCAAAACTAATACTATCTTTAAAGAATGTTATCTATCAAATTAGGTACTGTGTATTTAACATATGACCTTTACCTTCCCGTATAAGACTGCAGTGGTTTTAGACTTAGCAGGACACTTTGAATAAAGGTTACAACAGACCATGTGAAGTTTGAAGACCATGTAAAACTAGAGATACAAGCAGGCCCAAACAGCAATGTATTCATTCACTCCAGTCTTTACTCTCAGGCTCTTCCTAGGTGCTTTATGTCTGACTTTGTATGAAAGCATATTTGCTGCCATTTTACTCAGCCAGTGTGCGGTTATTAAAAGTTACTCTCAGTTTGCAAGCCAGAGCACTGTGACCATAACCTCTCCTTTCAAGGGAACCTTTTAATTCTCATTCAGTTCTCTTCCTTTAACTGAAGTTGGACCTACATCAAGAAAGAATAATCTCTTCATGCCCTCAAACATAACCTCTTCATTTTTCCCTACCGCCTGTAGCATTCTATCCTTGTCCCGGGTGTACAAGAAGGTCAAAATCATGGTCCCTCCTACACAGTTACTCACAGATGGCCTCGATGTGGGAATCCTATGGCATTTCTGATCCAGATTAGATAGTCTTTCAAGTTATGTGACTGAACTATAGATGATGTTATCTATGAAAAAGATGGTGTCAGGACTTCATGTTCCCCCTGGAAATCTTAGAAGCTTAATGTCCCTCCTTTTTTGTTGGTCCTTTGAAAATTCAAGTCACCTTTCTGTGACAATAAGATTTTGCCTGAGGTTCTATTCTGCCTTGGGATTTTTGGGGTTTTTTATATTTTCTGAAAAGCCTTGGATTAGAGTTCAATGCTAATTTAACTGAGAAATGTAAAGGCTAGATTTTGGGTTCTGTATCTCCATATACAAATAAGCATGTCACTCTACTTATATTTTTATATACAAGCATGTTTTAATTCCCTATATTTATAGACAATTATTATTAGCTATATTTTAGATGACTAAAACTTAAGGTTTTTTCTGTTGTGAAGTACAGTTCACTCCCACAAGCAGACATAGTCTGCAGTATCATTTTGTGTATTGAGAATTCAGATGGTATAGATAACTAAATTGATTTTTTTTTAAATTGAAGATAAGAAAAGCAGATGGTTCATCACAGATAAATTAGTATTTGAGGGTACTTTATGACCCTCAGCTATGCATTCAAGTTTCTGTATTTTCTATGTCTTCATTCGTTCAGGTTTTTCCATATCTTTGTAGCATATTTATGTTGAAATAAAGACTTTAAAAAGAAAAATCTTATTGAATTATCTGAACATGCCAACATTTAACATTTTAAATGAGTGAAGCTGAGAAGAGTGAAGTCCCACAAAATGAAATAAAACAGATCTCACTTCTTTTCTTCTTCTTGAGCCTTAGAGTCAATAGACATAATGGAGAGCTATTCAATTTAGGATATTTCAAGCAAATATGTAGAAAAATGATGAAAAGATAAAGTACTTCCAAAGGAGATTCTAATGTGATTTTTTTTCTTCTTAACCTTGAAAATTATACAACAGACAGAGACACATAGATACCTGTATCTGAATTTAGGATAAAAAGTGATAGTCCAAAAGAGGACATTTGTCTCATTTAAAAAATCATGAACAAAGGAGTCTTCTATATGTGTTAACTCTGAAATAAATTTTAGGGTTAAAAGGGATGGTTAGGTTGTTGCCACTTGTAAACATTTAGTTTCAATTTTGTGTGCATTCATTATAATTTGGATAAATAATCTAATTTTAAAATTAAGCTTAAAATACCTATGGAATTGGAATGGACTGAACAAAGCCCCTCTCATACCTTTCACCTCAGTCTTACCTATTACTTAGTTAAAAAAAAACAAACAAAAAACCCCAAACAAACTGAAAAATAAGAATTAGTGAAGTGCCTTAATATTTCCCATTTTGAAATAGTAACTTTAAAATAGCAAAATAACAAAATATACCTAAATATTGATTGACTTTAAACAAAAAGGCTATTCTCTCCTCAGACTTTATTATCTGTACAAGCTAAAATCATAGAAATGTTTACATGAAGAGACTGCTAGAAATGCCCTTTTCAGCAGCCTTCTCAAAACAAGTATTATCATCAAGACTACCTCAGATCAGCCATAAAATCTCTTTCTGAAACATGAAAAACTCCATAGATATGGTTTTTTTCCAACCCCTCTAGGCAGTCTTTTACAATAAAGAACCTTCTGCCAAGTGAAAAGGTTTTTCCTGATGTCTTATCTCAACCTTCAAAACACCAACTTCTGGCTCTGGGCCGCTGCTACTTCACTTACCACTACTGAAAAGAGTTTGTCTCTGTTACCTTTGTAAGTACACTTCAAATAATTGTAATGACAGCTCATCAGACTCCTCTTTACCAGGCTAAAGAAGCCCAGTTCCCTCAACATTGCTTCATAAGTCATGTTGTAGATCTGTGACCATTGCATAGCTGTTCACTGGGCCTTGACAAATTTCTCAGCAGTCTTTTGATGCATTTTTGTGGTGGGGACAGGTAAAATTTGACACAGTACTTCAAATGTCACCTCCCCAATGCCAAGATGAGAGCGATAATATTTTTCTTTAACCTGTTGGTTTTCCTCCTCCTAATATAGCCCACTATACATTTTGCTATATCTGCAATGAAAGTACACTTAGGCCTTTTGGTGTCTGCAGTAAAACTCAGATCCCTTTCAGCAAAGCTATTATTCTGACTTTTTTTCCAAGCCTTTATTGCACAGATGGTCACTCTATCAAAGGTGCAGAAATTTGCAGTTTCCCTTCTTGAACGTGGACATGCTTCTGTTGGTCCAGACCTCAAGTTTTTCAGCATTTCTTCAGATTGAAGCTTTACAGTTCAGCATGACAGTAACTACCCTTAGTCTTGGTATAATTTAAAATTTCTGAGTGGTGCATTCCTCTTCATTAAACTATATGGGATACAATATTGACTACTGGATGCTCCAGGAGGTATTTGATGTCAAGTCATTTGTGGCTAACTTGTAAGCCATTAGAATGTTAACATGTTTATTTGTCTGTTATTTTCTAGCTAGGACATTTGTTTGTATCAACAATATCTTTTTTAAGTTAATTCATTATTAGGAGTAGCAAGACAGCCAGATACATATTTTTTGGTTGGTCTCTTAAGAAATACAAGGTTCCTACTCTCTGCTTATGAAGTTAGAACATTAGACATTTTTTCAGCTGCAGTGTTTATTTGCTAGTTCATTCCTTTATCTCACTTTGAAAAACGGCTTTTTTGCTTATTTGAGGGGGTTTCCCCCCCCCTTTTCAAAAAAAATCTAACATAGGATTATCCCTAAGAAGCATGGACATGGACTCTCTATCACAGGCCAAGAGTCAGACCTTGGTCATCCTTTGGTTTGTAGTGTAGACATGATTATATAGACTTCCTTCTACCGTATTGAATGTCCAGTTTAATCTATAGTCAGATAACAATGACAGCCTCTCCAGGCTGTCCAGATCACTTACAAAGACTGAAAATTTAGTTCCAGGGAGAGACAGAGGAATGACCTCCCTATAAATCTTCCCTTGCAGACAACTCGAGTGTTTTTCATTTTTCATGTGGGGTTAATCTTTCTATTGCTGCTTGGTTGTCTTAAAGACCTGTTCAGATAATTAATTTGTAGTTACAGGTCCATGCACTGGTAGAAAGTGTCTTGAGGCCTAAAAGTACCTGTTTCCTAAACTAATAGGGACATCAAAATATTCTATCCACTGTGTCATATGTCAACGGGAGGCTAATGATGCACTCTTTTAATCAGTCTGATGTTCTGACTGAGAGCATGAATACTGCAGAGTGTGTTTCAAACTGTTTTTACATCAATGAGCTGCTTCTGATATCCTAACAGTTCACATTCAGCAAAGCTAAGTCAAATAGGGCAAATAATGTAAATGTTGGTGTGAACCATATCGAGCTTTTTAGTATTAAATAAAAGTAGAAAACAAACATGAAATTAAATTGCTCGTAAAAAAATCATCAAGATTTATAATTATTACTGTTAAATATGTAATGTCTGCATCTTCTGCATCAACACTATAAAAAGATTTCATCACATTGAACCTTTACATTTGTACATAGCACATATATATATCTACATATGCGTGCATAAGTCTAGAACCTGAAGAGCTGATAAAGTTTTAGTTCAAAACTGAGATTCACATCTAGGTCTGTCCTGAAGCAATATTTACTTGAGCAGAATGTTGTGTGAACTAGAGTGTACTACTTCTGTGCACAAAATTGTACAGTGCCATGTTGCTGTGGACAGACCTCAGTTGTGAATTTTACTACTTTTCATAAGGAATTAAAAAGAATATATTCTTTGTCCCATTGTATAGAATAGTTACACCTAAATATTAGTTGAAATAGTGTTGCATTGTTTATGTTTGATCCAAGCTTGGTGGAATTATTTCATAATTCCTCCAGTGCAAGTATTACTCTCTGCCTTACCTTTTCCATGTTTCTTGTGCTGGTCATACTAAGTGTCACTTTCAACTTTTCCATTATTAATGAGGCTTAAAAAGTCCTGCTCATCCCTTGCCTACTTTCTGCCCTCCACTACACCTCTTCTTCCTTAGTTTTCCATCTCCAGTCCTTAGAGATGTGGCAGTAACATCTTCAGGCATGACACTTCTGTTATCCAGATCAGATTTAGCACTAAGACCTTACAGTTAACAGGACTGTAATAGAATATTAGAATCTTTTGGCAATAAAGCAAGTCCTTCATAATGCATACATTAAATTGAAATTGGTATTTCCCTTATTTTTTCATCTATATATAAGGACACTAATAAAATATGTTACAGCTATAAACAGATTCAGATTTCCAACATTAAAATGCAACAATTACGATGGATATGGACAAATGCACTCTAACACTATAAAGGTAAAATATTAACATATGCAATATGGCAATCAAATACATAGTTCCGGTGCAAGTTTGAACAGCATGAAAAAGAAAATCTGTTCACCTTCAATGAATTAGTTATGACAGTTTGATAGGGTTCACTGAATAGGTATACACTATAAAATTTTAACTCTGAATTCAAGAATAGTCTTCAATTGCTTGTCAGATGAAGTACTGTAATTATTTACTGTTTCCCTCTAGCAATGCAAAATTGTTTTCTATGGTATTGACCTTTAAGACAAAGGAGTCTTTCCAAAGTACTAGGAAGAAAACTAAACTGACAAAAGTGATTTGGACTTTAAAGGAGTTAATAAGAAAAGATCATACTGTGGATGTGAAAACACATAAACTCTCATTTCATCACTGCTTTTTATCATTATTATGTAAAGGTAGACTAAGGAAGTCATCTTCGATATACAAAGCTTGAAGGATGTAGCAAGTAAATTCAGCCTTCAGAGTTAATGTAGACTCTTAGGACAAGGAGGATTTCTCTTCCTTGACTCTTCACATTCAGATGTTCAGGGTTAGGTTCATTTTTTTGCCTCAATTGAATTAGGGTCATTTTATAGGCAACAGATAGACAGGTAATCTCCTTAGGAAATTTATCAGGTTTTAGACCAGAGCTTAAAGTTATATCAATTGTCATATGGTGTTTTTATTTCTCCTGCTGGCTCTTAAGAGGAGTCTAGAATTATTAGCACAAAAACAATCCTCAGAACCCGTTTCTTCTATCCACACCTATAGGTCAAATTCCAGCTGAGATGCTGTAGGGTGTCTGGGATGTTCTTGGGAGCATATGAAAACAAATGCAAGCGCAATTTATGTTGTTCTGAAAGAACAGCTGAAAGTGAATTGGGGATATGGAGGATCCAAGGTCTACTACACTCCAACTGAAATAGAGATATTGGTAGCATAGGAAGGAATGGCACTGAATGTGATTGCTACCAAGGGGTTGGTACAGAAGCCCAGCTCCTCCTGGTACCCTGACTGCCAGTGCTGGGCTGGATGGTCAAAGGGAGGTTACCTTCTACACAAGGTTATGTTTTACCTTGAAAATTCTGGCATATCTTAACTTTTATTTAATTTATTTTTCCAATTTATTTTCCTTCTTCTACTTGGTTCAGACCAATTTTCTAGAGACCATATCATAGCCTTAACTGCATTTAACTGTACTGATGATGAATATCACTTTTGCATTTGAGGAGTGGGGGTAGAAGGTAACATTACTCTTCTAATAGCTCAACATTAAAGCAATTTTAAATATGTACTTGGTTTTATAGGCTGTTCTGGAAATTAAAGTTTCTTCTCATTTTGTGTTGTGCTTTATATTTCATCATGTTTCATTTCCCAGATGCCTTTATAGAAACTTTAAAAAACCCACATTTCATTATTTCCATCCTAATGAGCATTAGTTTACCCTTCTTCATAAATAAAGTACACTGCATTGCCTATGAAGCACTATTTCCACATCAAAGTTAGTTTTCTTCATTGCACTGAATGTACCTTTCCCTGAAGAATTAAAAGGAAGAAAGATTCCTATGGTTGCTTCTTCTCCCTTTTCATTCTTGCCTGTGTTTATTTTAATCATTTAGAAGCTAAGAAACTGACAGCCTACAAGATTCCAGACTAATTCCCTTAGAAACAGAGATTAAATGATGGACAAGGCATACAGGAAAGTACTAAGTAAATTGTATTCAAGTGAACAGGCTAGAATGGTTGCCTGCGTATTCCTCCTTAATATAATTCCAGCATAATCAAAAAGCAAGATCACATGCAAAGAATTACTGTCAGCAGTGGTGGGACTGGATCTCAGCATGATGACTTCAAATAATTTTTGCCTGTACTTTATGAAACAATGTACTGAAAACACATCAAATGTTAATGAAGTTTTACAAAATTAGTAACAAAAGTTTCAACCAAAATATATCTACAGAGCTTCCAATAAAAGAATAACCAAATCCCAAAAACAGCTATTAAATAACGAAATAATGATACTACAAAAAAGTGTGCAAAAAATATAGTGTGAAGGGAGATGCCCATTTCAATTTACATAAATGGAAAAAAACCCCATCCTTTTCTTTTTCAAAAACCTAAGCTTGTCCTTTCATTGAAATGAAAATATCTTGAGCTAATATCGTCTGAAGTAAAGAAGCATAACCTTGTGTTCAGTTAATGTGTTGCTGATTTTCACACCAGATGTAATGTGGTGCTTTGGCAGGGGGGTTGCCTTCCAACCCCTACGATTCTGTGATTCTGGGATATATATACACATATATAAATATATATATCACACAAACGAATAAAAAACATTATGGAGATTTTTATTTATATTTCTCTAATTTAAGAAGTTCCTTGTACCTTTTTGCATGAGACATCAGTTTTGAAAGTAATTAACTTTTATTAATTGCTTTTCTTAGAGGTGCTGAAAGACTCAGTTTCTAATATTCAGTTCACCTAGTCTGCCTCTGTGTGTTCTGGACAATTCCATTTTGAAAACATGTATGATGATATCCATTATGACATAGCTTAATATTTCCTAAGAATAAAGCTCTTACCACTGTCACAATTAAGCAATGAAAAGATAAAGGTTGTAAAGTTTTTATTTTGTATTAAGGTCACTCCTATAAATATTTGGGAGGCTTAATTTATATTAAATCATTATGGACAAGGAACAACTGCATCTTTACTCCTAAATGTGGCATCAAACATACAAATATAAGTTGTCATTCATACAGTTGTGAAAAAGATACGAAATTTAAGCCAGGGAGTTACCTTCATTATAGAAAGACAATGCTGGGATGGCAGGAATGTTAGTTGGAATATTCACAGCCTAAAATGCATGTTTTATAACAGTATAGTATCATGCTGTAGATGCAATACAGGATATTTTTGTTTGGGGATTTTGGGTTGTTTGGTTGGGTTTGGTTTTGGTTTTGTTTGGGTTTTTTTTGTTGTTGTTTGTTTGGGTTTTTTTATATTTTATGACACCTAGAACCTCTGAATAACCTCTGAATAACCTTGAAAGCATTTGAAAAATCAAGTAGTTTGTTGGGGTTTTTTTCCAACTGCAATTACAATTTTTTTCTAGATTTATGAATCCCAAAGGGTCTCTATACATATAGTATAATAAAAAACCACGCTGCCCTGTTACAGAATCTACAGAGTGATAATAGAGACAGCTAATGAATCATTAATATAGGGAAAGTACCATAAAAGATAATATTTTTACAATTCAGCATATTTTAAGAGCAGCGTGTTTAATCATTTAAATTACTCTCTGAAATTTTATGTCAAAAAGGAAAAGAAATCAAGTCTTGTATAGAAATGTTAAAGAACAGAAGGGAAAGTTCACATTAAAAATGTGTTTAGGCTGAAGTAATAATAACGCTTCTACTTTGTAGACCCTCATATTCACACTGTAGATCCCTCTCAACAATGACTCACTTATCACTGTAATAGCATTCAAATAATCTGGAATACTATCTTCCATAACTAAATAGAAGTAATTTTTAAATTACTACAGAAGTATGAAAACATATTTTAAGACATAAAAATGTGTGTTTAAGAGCAAAATAATCTTTATTCCGTTCCTCCACTGCCTGTTCTAACTTTTGCTATCCTTAACTTGAGCCTGACTATTTTCCCTGGTAAGGTCAGAGTAGACTGTGGTTCTCATGTTTCCATGACTTTGTTTATTTATCACAGTATGGCAGTATAATTTCTGAGCTGATAGACATGATTCTTGCTTAAAAAAGCTCTTCATGATTGCAGTCTAATCTGCGAATTATTTTACCTGATCAAATGAGAAATCAGCTCCAGATTAAAACTTCTAAAGGAAGGTGCAGTCCTGTGAAACAGGTGTTCATGCTTCCATTACAGTCAGTGGAGAATAAGGCCATAGAGTCAAAGGACCCTATGTTGTACAACAACACCCTTACTCAAATACTTAAGACTACAAATTGATTGGCAAAATGTAGGTGTCTGAAAATATTTTCCTTGCTACAAGGCCCAGCTTCCAGTAGCTGGTCCAGAACAGTACAGGTCTCCATTCAGTTGCATTCCTGGGTGTCACATATAGTAATGGCTGTCCACATCTGAGAAACTAAAAACCTCTTTTGATCTGAATAACTCTCTTGACTACACTGAACATATTGACCAAGAGTGAACTATTTTAAATATGTATGTTATTGAGTTGTCCTGAAATGGCAATACTCCTACATAAGGCTGTTGGGCACTGCATGGAACATAAGGGAGATGCATGCAGTTCTATGGTGACAACTGGAGACAAGTTGGGATAACCTAGGGATTTTCAAAACCCTGTCAGTCATCTATATTTAGGCAACAATTAAATAATAATTCTCTGACAGATATAATGGCAGCTTGAACATCTAGAGATCTCATCAGTTTCCTTTACAGAGGCACCTTATTTTATTTGAGAAGACTTAAAGATATTTAAAACATCTGCATTCAGCCTGGAAGCCATTACAAAGAACCTCTGGAAGACCTGTGCTGGAGTGACAGCTTGAAGCCAGGATATCATAAGCCTTAAAACTTCTATGACTCGATGCTTGTATTTGGATAAATAAATTTTGGCCCCTAAATCACACACCAATTTTAAAATGGATGTATCCTGAAGTTTAAAACATTTACAATCATCTGAGACATTCTAAGGCATAAGAAACGTTCTCAGAGGACTGTCAGAGAACCTGTGAAGGCCTATGTCTTTCAAAAAGACTGTTTTAGGACCATGCGGGACAGCCCAGGACATCTCAGAGACCTCTAGGTGTCTAAGTGTAGGCAATGGAATCAAGCCAAAGATTCTACATCTGAATCATAATTATACATTAGTTAGAAGTGCATGTGGCCATCTAAAGTACATTGCAAATAAATAAGTTGAATTATGCCTTTCTCTTTTCATTTAAAGGAAGTCAAAGTTCATTAGCTTATATATGGATGTGTAAAGATGGGTCAGATTAATCTTGTTATCTGTGTGAATGAGACATCATTTGCAGAAATGATTCCTCGTTACATATAATGATTTGTTTCCATTCCTGTGGTTATTAGTTGCACTAGTAGCTCAGTGTAAGTAAACACTACTGAGACAAATTATACAAAAATAAAACACTTCTATTAAGAAGGCTAGCTGTGTTAGCTATGTTCTTGCAAAGAACTGTGATTTTATTTACAATCTGAGTGATTTTAGACAGCATAAAAGACCAGTGAGAAAAAAAAAAGAAGACCTTGAACTGTTTAAGGAAAGAATGAAATGTGGTTTTCTCAGAAGGGCAACAGAAACAGATATTTCTAAGAAAAAGGTAGTGACTACCGCAAAAGCATCATGGTGACTGATAACTAAGAGAGTAGAAGAGGAAGTTATAAGAAATGTGTAAAAACACAGGAGAATGAGTGGTGAATTTTAAGGAGCATAGATTGGATACAGTAGGAATTAAAATTTTAAGAGGTCTATTTGATGACAGCAATTCAGTAGCTAAAGCCATGCAAGAGGAGGCATTGAAAATTTAGCAGCAGGAACAAGTGTTTAGAAACTGTATGGATGGTTTTTAAATTTTCCACTTATTTTCCTTCTTTTAGAGGCATTGTGCAATTTTTACAATTTAATTTCTCATTTTACATGGGTTTTATCAGTTCAGTTCTCCTGGTGAATTTATCTGTGTTTATCTTTTTCTTTAACATTTTATCTGATAAAAGTTATTATAGAAAATATTGACTATGTTTAATTATAGAATCATAGAATTCTATAAATTATAGAATTATAGAATCATAGAATCATAGAATGCTTTGGGTTGGAAGGGACCTCAAAGATCATCTGGTTCCAACCCTTTCCATGGGGAGGGACACCCTCACAATACCAGGTTGCCCAAAGCCCTTAAACGCCTCCAGGGATAGAGGCAATCTCTCTGGAGAACCTGTGCCAGTGTCTCACCACCCCTCATAGTAAAGAATTTCTTCCTAACATCTCATCTAAACCTACTCTCTTTCAGCTTAAAGCCATTGACCCTTGTCCTGTCACTGCACTCCCTTGTGAACAGTCCCTCTCACACTTTCCTGTAGGACACCTTTCATATTTGTACACCACAATTAGGTCTCCCAAAAGCCACCTCTTAGCTAAGCTGAACAAGCCCTACTCTCCCAGCCTGTCTTCCTAGGAGAGGTGCTCCATCCCCTTGACCTTATTTGTGGCCCTCCTCTGGACTCGTTCCAACAGTTCTATGTCTTTCCTGTACTGCCAACCCCAGAGCTGGAGTCAATATGCCAGATGGGATCTCACGAGAGCAGAATCACCTCCCTCAACCTGGTGGCCACGCTGTTCTTGATGCAGTTGTGCTTGGGATTGTGCCAGCCCACATACAGGACCTTGCACTTTGCCACGGTGAACTTCATGCAGTTCACATGGGCCCATCTCTCCAGCCTGTCAAAGTCCTTCTGGATGGCATTCATTCCCACCAGCGTATCAACCTTACCACACAGCTTGGTGTCGTTGGCAAACTTGCTGAGAGTGCACTTGATCCCATGGTCTATGTCACAAATATATTGAACAGTGCCAGTCCCAGTACTGACCCCTGAGGAACACCATGCATCACAAACTTCCACATGGACATTGAGCCATTGACCACAACTCTTTGAGTGTGACCATCCAGCCAGTTCCTTATCTAGTAAGTGGTCCATCTATCGAATCCATGTCTCTCCAATTTAGATACAAAGATGTTGTGCTGGACAGTGTTGAAGGACATATTATGGTGCATAAATCTTTGTAGCAGCTTGGAGCACCATTCTTTTAGCTTTGACATAGCCTCAGATTTCATAGAATCATAGAATTTTTGGGGTTGGAAAAAACCTTAAAGATCATCTAGTTCTAAACCCCCTGCAATGACACCCTTCACTAGACCAGGTTGCCCAAAACCCCATCTAACCTGGCCTTGAACACTTCCAAGTAGGGGACATTCACATAATCTCTGGGGCAATCTCTTCCAGTGCCTCACTACCCTCAAAGCGAAGACTTTCTTTCCTTCCTTATATCTAATCTAAATCTACCCTGGTTTAGTTTAAACCCATTACCCCTTGTATCACTACACCCCCTGATAAAGAGTCCATCTTCATCTTCCTGTAGGTCCTCTTTACATGTTGGAAGGCTACAATAAGTTCTCCCTGGTGCCTTCTCTTCTTCCGGCTGAACAAGCCCAACTCTTCCAGCCTGTCTTCATGGAAGAGCTGTTCCAGCCCCCTGCCAAACTTTGTAGCTCTCCTTTAGACTCATTCAAAAACCTTGGTGTCCTTCACACAAGAAGGAGGACTCCAGTGCTTGACACAGTACTCCATGTGAGTTCTCACCAAAGCAAAGGGGCAGAATAATAGAATCATAGAATCATAGAATTGTAGGGGTTGGTGGGGACCTCGTGAGATCATCGGGTCCAACCCCCTTGCCAAGGCAGGCTCCCTAGGACATATCACTCAGATAGGCGTCCAGATGGGTCTTGAATATCTCCAGAGAAGGAGACTCCACCACCTCCCTGGGCAGCCTATTCCAGTGCTCTGTCACCCTCACTGTGAAAAAGTTCTTCCGCATGTTGGTGCGGAACTTCCTATGCTCCAACTTGCAGCCATTGCCCATTGTCCTGTCCCCACAGACCACTGAAAAGGGGCTGGCTGATTCCCCCTGCATCCCCCGCTTCAGATAATTATAGACATTAATTAGGTCCCCCCTTAGTCTTCTCTTCTCAAAGCTGAAGAGTCCCAACTTACTCAGCCTAGCCTCATAGGGGAGATGCTCCAGGCCCCTAATCATCTTTGTAGCACTTCTCTGGACTCTCTCCAGGAGATCCCTGTCCTTTTTAAACCAGGAAGCCCAGAACTGGACACAATACTACAGGTGGGGCCTCACCAGGGCAGGGTAGAGGGGAGGATCACCTCCTTTGACCTGCTGGCCACACTCCTCCTGATGTACCCCAGGATCCCAGTGGCTCTCTTAGCCACCAGGCCACACTGTTGACTCATAGCCAACCTATCGTCAACCAGGACCCCCAGGTCCTTCTCCACAGAGCTCTTCTCCAGCAGGTCAACCCCCAGCCTGTACTGATACATGCGGTTGTTCCTTACCAGGTGCAAGATTCTACACATGCTTTTGTTGAATTTCATCTGGTTTCTCCCTGCCCAGCTCTCCAGCCTGTCCAGGTCTCGCTGGATGGCAGCCCAGTGTTCCTGCGTGTCAGCCACCCCTCCCAGCTTTGTATCATCGGCGTACTTGCTGAGGGTGGATGCTATCCCCTCATCAAGGTCGTCAATGAAGATATTAAACAGGCATGGACCCAACACCAAGCTCTGGGGAACACCGCTAGTCACAGGCCTCCAGTCAGATTCTGCTCCTCGAATCACAACCCTCTGGGCTCGGTCCGACAGCCAATTCTCAACCCACCTCACTGTCCACTCATCTATCCCATACTCTCTCAGCTTTTCTATCAGGATGTCATAGGAGACAGTATCAAAGGCCCTGCTGAAGTCAAGGTAGATGATATCCACTGCTCTCCCTCCATCTACCTAGCCTGTTATGAGATCGTAGAAGGATATGAGATTGGTCAAGCATGATTTCCCCTTGGTGAATCCATGCTGACTACTCCTCATGCCCTTCTTCACTTCCAATTGCTTGGAGATGGTATCCAGAACAAGCTGTTCCATCACCTTTCCAGGGACAGAGGCAAGGCTGTCTGGTCTATAGTTATTAGGTTAATCACTTTCCTTGGAGCTGCTGATCATGATTCTTTTGATGAAGCTCAGGATAGGTTTGCATTTTTGGACTGCAAGCATATACTGCTACCTCACATTGAGCCTTTCATCAATCAACACCCCCAAGTCCTTCTCCTCAGGGTTGATTTCATGCTTTTTGAGTGTGATCACCCAGTCAGTTCCTTACCCACCAAGTGTTCCATCCATCAAATCCAGTATCTCTAATTTAGAGACAAGGATATAATGTTAAATGCTATAATCTCATGACTTCCATCCTGCACCCAATTTATTTAGAAAAGTCAATATCTCATCTGTTTGAAGACCCATACTATCACCAAGCTTAATAATACTTCCCAATCAGTCAAAACCTACTGCATCAGTCAAAACCTCCTTCTGGATGAGAAGTAAGGATTCCTAAAAAATGGAAATTCCTCTTCAGTTATCATGACTGGAAATTGCAAAATAGGCTGAAAATCTATCTATTTCAGTGTCAGGACCCAAGGTTGGGGATTGTTAAAAGGTACACACTCCAAGAGTACCTGCGAATATCTCTTCATTCAGACATGGAACAGGAACTGTCAGATCTCCACATTTTCCCCAGAGTCAGGCTGGATGCTAGTTTTTATCCCAGTAGAGGCTACAGCAGAATCAGCCTAACAATACCTAAGTTCTTTGTTGCTTGTTATATTTTTTCTTCTAGATACTGTATTCTTAGTTTTCTGTTTATTTACTGAGTAGCCCAAGGGGGATTAGAAAATGGTCATTAGTTATATGATCATGTTTTCTTAGGTTTCCAGTGACTGAAGAGCTCTATCTCTTTCACAGAAGTATAATAAATTGCATAAGGATAATTTAATAGTAGAAATATAAAATGTAAAATCTCAAGATAAAAAAATACACAAATTCTTCATTTAATTCTCAATAAATTTTTATTCCGTGAAAAACAGTATGACCACACTAGCAAGCCCCACCTCCTCCATGTACTTAAAATATGTTTCTTTCAGATTTCCTTGTATCAAATTATCTGTATAAAGAAATAATTTAATTTCAGTCTGTTTCAAAACATTTTTCACCCAGTGAGGAACTGACTGAAACCCCTTAGGGATCAATAGCATTGTAGTTGTCTAGTTTCAGTCAGATGGTGAGAGGGAAGAAAAAATCTCAAAGACTGGGGTATTTTTCAAGGATTTGCCTTCTATTGATTATGAGACGGCATTTTTGTTCAATATGTCGGTTTGTTCTTTCAGGAATTAATTACTTAAAAGACTTTTCAATTTATTTTGTAGTATCATTATCTGGTGTGAATAAAAATCTATCTAACTGTGTTCATTGCAGTACCAATTAAATGAAAGCTCTTTTAGTAATTTTGAGTTTGTTTTCCAGCCATATAGTAACAGGACATTTTGCAGTCTACCAGGATACAAACAATCTGCTCATATTCCTGATAAATGAACAGTGTGATCTTTAAGATCTCCTGGGTTACCATGGATACCAACATGTATTATATCTAACATTAAGTCACAAGATGTTCTTACACTTTTTCTCAATTAAAAATCAGTTTTCAACAGTGTTAAACACTATGGAACTGTAAATGGGGTGTTTCGTGGTTGTTTCGTGGGGTTTGTTTTTTTTTTGTTTTCCGTTTTTTTTTCGATTTCACAAAAAGCACAGTAATACTAAAGTTAGTAATAAAAAATTATACTCACCAGTAGTCATTTACAACTTGGCATCTACATCAGCTGAATTGTCTTCCTTAGTTGCTGAGTGATAATGACTTCATTTTATGCAATTTTACTTTGAACTACTAAAGGTTACTATGGAAACCTCTACTCTTTTTCCCTCTTCACATTCTTTGAACAGGTAGTAAGTCTCACTATGTGGGGGAAGTGGCATATCCACTGAGACGCTACTTTAAAATCAACTCCAAATTGCTTTTACCATTCATGAGGCAATGTTAGACTAAGATTTGTCAGATAGTCTGCTACAAGAGAATACTATCAGGGGAAAAAAAAAAGTTTATCAAAATCTTTTAATATGTGCCAAAACCCTATTTTTTGACTTACTGAAATTTCATCTTTACTTAATTATACTGGTTATTTTTTTAGTCACTACAAAGTTTGACAAGATTAAATATAAATCTTTTCAGTAGTAATCAACATCATAAAAATGGTACAGGATATATACCCACATGGTTGATCTTGGTTTTGGCCTTTGATTAGCTTACAATGAATTTTTATATCATTAGATTTTTCAACCCTGTATCTGACTTATCTTGGACCTACAGTAGCCTTTTTTTTTTTTTTTTTACCTGTCTGAATCATCCTAGCAATTCATTTTCAAACTACAAGTATTGGATAGCATTAGTCAATGCTTCTTTTATCACCTTCAATTTTCTTTTAAAATTATTATTAATTTCTACTCCAGAATTCATGATATCTAATTAGAACCTACAAGTGAGTTCCAAACTTCTCTTAATGTAACACTTGTTTCATTATTTAGAATTCTGAAAACGTCTTACCTTTTGCCATCAAAAAATCTAATTCTTCATATATTTCAATACAATTCTGTCCCCCAATATCTAAGAAAGTAAGCCAATGATCTGGGACTCTTATTTGTTATTTGTGTTCTTTTCAGTCATTTACCAAAACTTGATAATAATTTAAAAAAAAAAAAAATCTATAGGTTTTCTCCTTGTCATCAATTCTTCTGGGTTTTATCCTTTATTTGGGTTTATCTGCTTTCACTGGAAAACTTCCAGTATCAAAATTAAACAACACTCAGAAATAAAGCCAATAACAAATCTTTGTCAATCCTTTCTATAAGGCTTTTGACTGCCAGAATTTAATTTAGTATTTTTGGAAGAGACATCAGTAAAGACTTAACTTCACTTTTTAATTTGCATTCAAAGTGGAATTGAAGGGCAGAACAGACCAGAGCTTCCTTTGCCAAGAGCAGATGTCACATTATTCATCTCCCAAAGTTGCTCAGGCAATATCCAACTGTAAATCATTTTGTTCTGCTACATCAAAGACTTAACATTCTTCACCACCATCAACCAACACTGTATTCAAGCACATGTATCTTACATTTTCTATGCATTTTGCCTAGTAAGTCTGAACAAATATATAATTTCTGTTAACACTTAAATGATGGTTTTTGCATGGAAATTTAAATTCATGGATGCTTTTGTAAAACATGAAGATTTCAGACAATTTTACTGAAATTATAGTGACAAAATCAATACAAAAATGTATGTTCCAGATTTAAGTGAAGGTTTCTATTCCCATTTTTTCAGCTGCCAGAAAACAACGACCTGATATATATAGGAAGTAAACATGCTTTCTCTGCCATTTATTCCTTTTCTGTTATCATTAGTGGTTATTTTTGTTGATAGTGGTGATTTGTTTTTAAATATATCTAAATACCCTAATTTGAAACTTTTTAGCTTATATGCCAAATCAATTTAGATATGATATCTACTTTCATAAGTAGAAAAAGAAAAAAAACAACTACATAGTAGTTCAGGTTCTCCAACCTGATTAATATCTTGATAAACACGACATATACAGTTGACATTAGAATCATAGAATAGTTTTGTTTCAAAGGTACCTTAAAGTTACTCAGTATACTCATACTCCTGTATGAGCGCTTTGCTACATCAAGTTTTTGGACCATTGTTTATTAGCTATAAACCATGATATTGAACTTGGTTATTTAGAGCAATCTAGTAATTTCACTCTCTGTGTTAAAAGACTGTACATTTCTTGAAAGATAAAACAGTACTTTTGATATGTTCAAAGGTTTCTAGTTGTTCTTCTAGAACAGGTAAGAGCAAATTCATTAATGAATTCAAGTACCATGTGAAGAATGTTAACATTTTGTACTAATTGTTATAGTAATACTACACTGAAAGCAAATCATTACTGGTGAATTTGGCAGTGGCAGCATTAGGTTAACAGTTGGGCTTTATCATCTTAAAGGTCTTTCCTAACATTTTCCTAACCTAAATGATTCTATGATTCTGTGAAATAAGACATTTATTTTACTAGATCCTATTAATCTATTATTTTTTCCCCATTAGACAAATAAATTATGTAAAATGTATCTGTCTTGTTTCCTTGCTTATATCACAGAATCACAGAGCTGTATGGGTTGGAAGGGACCTCGAGAGATCATCGGGTCCAACCCCCTTGCCAAAGCAGGCTCCCTAGCTCATACTACACAGATACGCGTCCAGACGAGTCTTGAATATCTCCAGAGAAGGAGACTCCACCATCTCCCTG
Organism: Laterallus jamaicensis coturniculus; assembly: GCA_022605575.1. Classification (NCBI taxonomy): domain Eukaryota; kingdom Metazoa; phylum Chordata; class Aves; order Gruiformes; family Rallidae; genus Laterallus; species Laterallus jamaicensis. Next base: position 8,925,764 of record JAKCOX010000019.1, read on the forward strand.
GGCAGCCTATTCCAGGGCTCTGTCACCCTCACTGGGAAAAAGTTCCTTCACATGTTGGTGCGGAACTTCCTGTGCTCCAATTTGCAGCCATTGCCCATTGTCCTGTCTCCACAGACCACAGAAAAGGGGCAGGTCAATTCCCCCTGCACCCCATACTTAAGATATTTATAAACATTGATTAGGTCCCCCCTCAGTCTTCTTTTCTCCAGGCTGAACAGCCCCAGCTCTCTCAGCCTTTCCTCATAGGATAGATGTTCCAGGCCCTGAATCATCTTCGTAGCCCTTCTCTGGACTCACTGAAGGAGATACCTCTTCTTTTTACACCAAGGAGCCCAGAACTGGACACAATACTACAGGTGGGGCCTCACCAGGGCAGGGTAGAGCGGGAGAGTCACCTCCTTAGACCTGCTGGCCACACTGCTCCTGATGCACCCCAGGATCCCAGTGGCTCTCTTAGTCACCAGGCCACACTGCTGACTCATAGCCAGCCTGTCGTCAACCAGGACCCCCAGGTCCTTCTCCACAGAGCTCTTCTCTAGCAGGTCAATCCCCAGCCTGTCCTGTCACATGTGGTTGTTCCTCGACAGGTGCAAGACTTTACATTTTTTTTTGTTGAATTTCATCTGGTTTCTCCCTGCTCAGCTCTCCAGCCTGTCCAGGTCTCACTGGATGGCAGCCCAGTGTTCCTGCGTGTCAGCCACTCCTCCCAGCTTTGTATCATCGGCGTACTTGCTGAGGGTGGATGCTATTCCCTCATCAAGGTCTCCAATGAAGATATTAAACAGGACTGGACCCAACACCAAGCCCTGGGGAACACCGCTAGTCACAGGCCTCCATTCAGATTCTGCTCCTCAAATCACAACCCTCTGGGCTCGGTCCGACAACCAATTCTCAACCCACCTCACTGTCCACTCATGTACCCCATGCTTTCTCAACTTTGCTATCAGGGTGTCATGGGAGACAGTATCAAAGGCCCTGCTGAAGTCAAGGTAGATGACATCCACTGCTCTCCCTCCATCCATCCAGCCAGTGATGAGATCATAGAAGGCTATGAGATTGGTCGAGCACGATCTTCCCTTGGTGAATCCATGCTGACTACTCCTCATGACCTTCTCTTCCAGTTGCTTGGTGATGGCATCCAGAACAAGCTGTTCCATCACCTTTCCAGGGACAGAAGTGAGGCTGACTGGCCTATAGTTGCTAGGATCCTCCTTCTTGCCGTTTTTAAAGACTGGAGTGATATTGGCTATCCTCCAATCCTCAGGCACTTCTCCTTTTCACCAGGACCTGTTGAAGATGATAAAGAGCGGCTCCGCAATCACTTCCACCAGCTCCCTCAGCACAATTGGATGCATCCCATCCAGGCCCATGGATTTGTGTGCATTAATCCCCATGAGCCGCTCCTGGATCTCCCCTACCTCAACTGGAGGGAAGCTCTTCGTTCCCCAAACACTCCTATTTTCATCCAGGATCTGTGGGTCCCGAGGGGCCTTTGGAGTGAAGACCGAGGCAAAGAAGGCATTTAGTATCTCCACCTTCTCATCATCCCCCGTTACCAGGACACTCGCCTTATTCGGCAATGGACCTACATTATCCCTGGTCATCCTCTTACTATTCGCATACCTGAAAAAACTCTTTTCATTGTCCTTTATGTCCCTTGCCAGTTTCATTTCTAGGTTGGCTTTAGCCTTCCTAGTCGTGTCCATACAGGCTGTGACAGCATTCCTATATTCTTCCTGGGTGCTCAGACCCTGTTTCCACAGTTCATAAGCCTATTGCTTCCCTTTGAGTTTCCTCATAAGCTCCCTGCTCATCCATGCAGGTCTTCTGCCCCTCTTTCCCAATTTCTTACTCAAAGGGATGCACCTATCCTGTGCTTGGGAGAAGAGCTGTTTCAATGTTACCCAGCTCTCACAGACTCCCTTTCATAATAATATGCAAAACAGTTTACTCAGAAAATAGCTTTATGGAACCTGAAACAAACAAATAAAGCAAAAAAAGACTAAGAAATTCCAAGTTTTAATTTTAGTTTTAAAAAGTTGGTTACTAGCTTTTAGTCTTTTCCTATTCAAAAATAACTTGTTTGCATAGATTGGAATGCTGTGCAAAGGTACATCATATAACCAGTATTAATCCATTCAAAATTAAACCTGTAGACAGAACTGTGGGAAGTGTGCACATGAGGAAAATCAGAGAAGAAAATCTTAAGATCAGACTTTCATTAAACTCAGGATATATGTGCCAGACTCAGTAAGCTTGTCATAAGGTTTTTCTAATCAATACTTTTCTATTGTTTGATGATAAATGTCAGTGAATTAACATAGCCCATACAACCTGTTTTCAATTGATATCTAGTCAATACTTGTGGGTACAGTAGCATGTGCTGCAATACCTGTAGGCCTGGTGGTTGGTAGTGACTTTGATCATCAGGAAATAATAATATTTGATGCAGCTGTTGTCCACATTTTCCACATCACATTTCTAATTAGGTCAGTTACCTCTGCTCACCCATGTTAACAGGTTGGGCAATTTTCCACATCACATTTCTAATTAGGTCAGTTACCTATGCTCACCCATGTTAACATGTTGGGCAATGGTGGAGAAGCTCCACAGCTCCTGCCATCAGCACTAGGTTACAAGGGAAAAAATAATGCTACAGGCCTAGCATATTTTTTAGCATCCAATATAGCATCTCACAGTTGTCAATGTCAGAACTGGAGGTCCTTCGCTGCCATTGTATTTTAAAATAAAAAGTAAATTCCAGCAGTTAGGGAACAGGATCAAGATTTTATTTATTACAGCCTAAGTGTGGATCACCACACAATAATAAACCATGGGGGGGTTATTATAGCTATGGTAATAGCAATATATATATATATATATATAAATAAATATATTTAAATTAGCTGAGGTGAACATGTGAAGATTCAAAAACTTTATCCTTTCGGCCCTATAGGAATAAAACAAATATTTTTCTTTAAAAAAAAAAAAAAAAAAAAAACAAACAAAAAGCAACCAAGCAACCAGCCAAAAAAAACCCAAACAAAAGCAAAACCAAAATAAAAGATTTTGAGTTCGACTACAAGAAGCACTTATATTAAATGTGCGGTTTTGGATGGTTTAATTTTTATTTTTTTTTAATAAGTTATCTTTCCGCATTTGAATTTTACTGTCCTGTTGTCTGGTTCCAGATAATTATGAAAGGAAAAGGATAGGTCTCCCTGTCACCATCAGGTACCATTTTTTCTAAAAGTACCTCATTATGTAGGTCAGATACATTTATTTTTATTACTTTTGACAAGTCTTCCATTTTTAGTATATGCTTTTTATAAGGATATTGATCCTAAAAATACTTATACTTTTAGGCTTCCTTCACATCTTATTTAACTTCACATTGGTTTTGAGGTCAATGGTTCTGACATTAGAGAAAACAATGACTGTGTTAACCCACTGACTTTATCATCATACAAAATTTCCTTTGAAAGTTTTTTTTCCCAAATCACAGGATCACAAGTTTGGAAAAGACCTTGGAAGATCATCAAGTCCTACCAATCCCATCCTATGCTAAACCATATCCCTAAGTACCTCATCTACCCATCTTTTAATCACATCCAGGGAAGGTGACTCAACCACCTCCCTGTTCCAGGCCCCAACAACTCTTTCAGAAATTTTTTTTTCTAATGTCCAATCTAAACCTGCCCTGGCACAGCTTCTTACCATTTCCCCTTGTCCTATCTCCTGTCACCTGGCTGAAGAGACCATTGCCCACCTCTCCACAACCTCCCTCAGGTAGTTGTAGGTGGTAATAAGGTCTCCTCTCAGCATCCTCTTCTCCAGGCTTAACATCCCCAGTTCCCTCAGCCATTCCTCATATGATCTGCCCCCCAGCCCCTTCACCATCCTGGTCCTTTTCTGGACTCGCTCAAGGACCTCAATGTACTTCTTATGTTGAGGAGCCCAGAACTGGACACAGCACTCGAGGTGTGGCCTCACCAATGTCAAGTACAGGGGCACATTTACTTCCCCAGACCTACTGGCCACATTGTTTTTGATACAAGCCAAGACGCCATAGTTAATTTGGTCATAGAGATTGCATTCAGCCACAGAAACCAACTTGTATATTTGAGCACCTAGACTGTACATCACTTCTCACTAACCTTTCCAATACAAAAACCCAAACGACCAAATTGTCTCAGACTAATAAATTGTCCAAAAGTACAGGATTTGTAATACCCTTGGTAGGCAGTTATTCTGCAGTATTAAAATATTAATTTGGCTAAGCTATCCTACATAGTAGGCTAGATAAGAAAATAAAAAGAATGCTGCCATTGTGATGGGTAATTTTATGCACAAAAGCTTAAACTTTATCACAGTCCTTTTCTAATAGTTTTGAAAAAATATACCAAAGCTTGTCTTCCCAAGGAAGGAATAACATAATTGCAAAAATTACAAAAATTATTATGATAATAGTTTTCTGACAATGGTAACAATCTTTTTTTTTCTTTTTTCTTTTATTTTATTTTCTTCAGGAGTATTTCTTAGCAATTAGACGAAAATTCTAAATGCTTTTGTATTTTTGCATTTCAAATTTTTTTTTCTAAATTATATATAATACATATCAAGCTATCATCATAATGATCTTTCATGTTGGTCTTATATTATTTATACACACATAAATTAAAATTAAATTCCTAACTCAGTGATCCTGAAGTTAAAATGTGCACAACATTCTAGGATGAAAATATTTCTAAAGTAGATATCTAATTTCTTTTCCAAGATTTTCTGTGCAGGAAGTGTATTAGTCAAGTAAGACAGTAAGAGGTTCAGCTATACTTTTTTCATCCATTACATATTTAAAGAAATATGAATGCTTCTTTCCCTGTTTATGTTGTATATGTAACCCTTTTTTCTCCATAACCTCCACTATATCTTCTTTGGCCCTTGCACTGATACGGCATAGCTCTGTAATCATGGCCCTGATCTCCAATAAAATTGGTAAATTGTGAGAAAGAGCTGTGAAAATATCTCTAGAGGCATAGCAAATATAAAAGTACAGACAAATAGGATTTTTTGGGAAATCTTAGTAGCTTAAAGATTCAAGAAGAAAAATATCAGTTTGGAAATTTATTAAAATTCTGAAACAAAAAAATATGAAGTCATTATTCCATTGTTATTCAAGACAATATTTGACCAATCTTCAGTAATTGTTTCTGGTGTCACCACTGTTGACATATTTGATTGGTAATAGTGTTTTACCAATGCTTGGAGCATCAATGCTTATCCTAGAATCTCATTAAATTCTAGTTATGTTCACATGAGTGAGAGAAGAAATAATTATCTGCTTGGGATTTTTTTCTAGATTGTATAAATTTTTGAGTCTTTGTGCACAAAGATACCTAAATGAAGTGATTCAAAGAGGGACAGTATAACATAGCGTACAAAAAAGGTCATGCCTGTAACTTCAAAGAGGATTCAAGTTTGATGGGATATTTTTGGTCTTGTTTTGGGTTATTTGTGTGAGTCAGATTGAGTCAAAATAACAACCATAGTATCTCAGTGACCAGTGCTGTAATTTCATACAGATTAACGACTTTGAGCCTTGCAAAGAAGTTCCTGATCCTCCTCACTCAGTTTATCCCTACCGCTTCTTTTTATTTCTGTCCTCACACTTTGCTCATCATTATCTTAGTATAACTCTTCGCTGCTGTGTAATATAGATTTGATTTTTGAAGGGATGGGCTAGAAATAGCCCTATGTTTGTGGTTTTATTCAGCTCATTTTCTTTTGAGATGCACTTACACATTATACATAGACCAATGCAACTACTTCTTGTAATTACAAGAACGGTCTTCACAAGGCCTCCTCCAGTCTCATTCCTTTTTCTGCTGATAACCATCTGAACCTCTGACTAGGAATATAAAGAGGCAAGCAGCGGATTTGGAAGGTTCTTTGTCCATGTTGTGTCAAAATGTTAGCACCGGCACAGGACAGGGAGCAGGATTTAATGGTTAACCAGGTAGGGAAGGGAAAATGAAAGTGACTCAACAACCACTAGACACTAAATACATTTTGTGTCTAGTGGTTTTGTGAGACCTAATACTTAGTGGTCTGGATTTAAAGCACTGCTTTGAAAACCCTTTCAGCAGCATAACTGAGATTGTAGAGAACGCAAGTAGAGAACAAGGTATCAGAACAGTAGGCCAAGAAAGAGATTCTTAGGTCCAAACCAGTACCCTGTGAGCCCACAGCCACAGGAAAGAAACTCCAAAGCCTGAAGTTAGTGTCCATTAAGGATTCTTGTTGATTTCAGGTGGAATACACAGATATGTCTATATTTGATGGCCAAAGTTTAAGAACTCAGATCTTTTGTATATAAAGCTGTTTGAGAGTAAACTTGGTCAAAACTGCCCTAATTATAAACTTACTATGCAATATTTCACTTTTCCAATCTATAATTGAGCTCCTTGAATGAAAAAATGCACATAATAATGAAGTTGATTTTAAAGCAGGCAGATTGAATTGGCATGAAGCCAACCTACCACTTAATTTCATTATGGTTTCACATTCTGTTTACTGTACTATAAATAAGAATAGCTTGCTAGTAGTGTGATACCTACAGCACATAAAAATCATTTGTGGGAGGGTAAGCAACAAACACTATATTTTGGTACACAAAATAGGGCAATTTTTGAGAACTAAGCTGGACAAAAATACTGGCAAAACTACAAAAAACACTTGCAAAACTACAAAAAAAACCCCACCTAACCCTGATTTCCTAGACTTAGTCTGACTGTGATTTTTTATTTTCTACATTCTGCCCCATATATTTTGAATTTTGAATACCTTAGAGTGGATTACAAAGATATGTAAGTGTTTATGTGTTTTGAATAATACTGGGGACAATGTAGGCATAATTGTTATATGTGTAAATGTATGTGGAGGTAAAAGTTTATAAAAAGTCAGATGCTATTTATTTTTAATTATTGTTACACATTAACAGAAAATATATGTATATGAAATTCAGCACTGTTTCTAAAAGTCAGGGATATGATTAATTGTAGAACTACATAGAACTAAGAAAAAAAATTTTTAAAATAGCTTTCCATTATTAATTAACTTAGAATTTTGGAAGCTTTCAATGATAATGTATGTCCTTGTAGTTCCTTTATTGTTTTGGGGGTTTTTTAATGTTTTTGAGCCTTGAACTTTAAGGGATAGTTAAACCTCTGTAGGGCCCCATATGGACATTTTCAAAACAAGTAATAACAATTTGTGTGCACCTTGTGTATAAGGTGAGCTTTTATCAATCAGTTTTTCTTCTCAGAAGCTGAAAATCATATTTCCTGTATGGGCATTCTGATAACAAAATATAGGCTGTACATCACAGTTGAGTTACTTGTTACTCCGTGGTATTGCAAAGATAATGTTTAGCAAAAGGAGTTTAAATTCCTGCAGCTGTAGACTAGTTTTGCAGAGAATCTCTTTTTCAAAAGCGAAAGGACGTGGACAATGTTTTAGAGCCCCATCATCCTGTGGCAACTTACCCAGATAATCAAATAAGTTCTGAATTTTCAATTTCACTTTCATTTCAATTTGACTTTTTTAAGTGCTGCCAGTTTTTTTCCACCTCATGAAACAGAATAGGTCTGAAGTCTGCCTTCAGCTTCCAGAAGGCAATTTAGCAAACAATTTCTACCTTTTTTTGAACAAACACTGAGAACTATCAAAGGCTTTTGTTCCTGAGAACAAAAAATGAAGGAGGTGAGAGACTGTCAGATATTTCTGAAGAGATTTCAACTTTAATACTTCGGCATAAATGACTGACCTCAGTGCCTCTCTGACTTTTTTCTTTATAAAGATATTTACCTGAATAGAATCCATCCAGACTCATATTATTATACATTTAAAAACCAAATAATTAAGTGAATGGGAAATTGAAATGCCTACATTTACATCTCTTATCTCTTATGTTCTGAGAAGATACTTATTTACAAAGAATTCATATTTAAAGTGAAATTTCTCCAATTAAACAGCAACAGATAAATGCAAGCTGGTGAAATAGTTACAAATTTAAGTATCAGCTTTTAGGAAGCTTCATCTGGAAATCAGAAAACATTTAATTTAAAAATAGTAATAAAACATAAAGGGGTCACCTTCATGTGATGTTATATTCTTTCAATATTCTCCCTAGTAGCACTTTTTTTCAAAAAAATATACATTCTCATTTAATCTTAGCTTTCTTGTATGAAGTATGTACTGATAGAAAAAGTGGTATGAAGTAGTAAAGAGCAAATAATTGTCAAAGCAAAAATATTTTGGGAAAAAAGAAATCACAGCAGTTATACAATAATATTCAAAAGCTATATTTTTGTCACTTTCATAGAGACTTTATTAATGTTACTATAATGTTTCTTCTATACAACTGGCATAAGTCTGTCCAGAGCGCTTGTCATAGTCCATTATGTACTAAGAGTTCTTTCAATTTTCCTTAGAATACCCAGTGTGTGTTTTAATAAATTATTTTTTAAAATAATTATAATTTAAAAGATAATCATAGAATGGCGATGTGATCTTTTTGCCCCAGCTGACAGCCAAGCACCATGCAGACACTTGGTCTTTAAAAGGGAGTGAGTGAATTGAGGGAGGGAGAGAGGGAAAAAGAAAATCCAAGGAATCAAAACGTCGTGGGTTGAGATATAGTTTACTATGATAGCAGAAAAATAGATATAATAATAATAATAGGACTTTATAGAAAAATATATGAAACTGGTGATATACAATGCAGTTTCTCATCAAACCGCACATACTCAGGCTGTACGGCTCAGAGACATCCCAAAAAAAGAGCATCCCCAAAACTGCACATTCTGGATCTGCCTGCTTCTCCTTCAACCAGCCCCCCTTTTATGCAGAGCATTATGTAATTGGCATGGAATACCCCCTTTGGCCAGTTAGAGTCACCTGTCCTTGCTGTGCCCCCTCCCTTCTTGTTAGCAGGGAAATATGAACAACTGAAAAGCCCTAGATTTCTTGGTAACAGCTAGAAGCATCTGTGTGTTATCAGCACTGCTCTCATCCTAAGTCCAAAACACAGCATTCCGTCTGCTACTATAAAAGGAACTAACTCTATCCTACCTGAAACCAGGACACTTGGTTTGGAAGGGACCTCAAAGAAATCTAGTATCAACCTCTCTGGCATTGGCATGGACACCTGCTGCTAGGCCAGGTTGCCCAAAGGCCAATCCAACCTGACTTTAAACACTTCCAATCACAGCTTCTCTGGGCAGCATGTTCCAGTACTTTATCATTCTCATAGTGAATAATTTCCTCCTAATAACTAATTTAACCCTACCCTCTTTTAGTTTAAACCTATTACCTGTTATTCTATCACTACACTCCCTAATACCTCCAAAACATATCATTCATTTTGCAAAGCAAAATACCTGAAAGTAGAGAGGAAAAAAAAAAAAAAAATTCTTGTGGATTGTGAAAATTGTGACCTATGGTCCTTTGCACATAGTTCCACAAAAGTAAATCCAAACTGCACATTGTATCCTTTTTCTAATTTCCTCAGATCTCCTGTTCTTCCAATATCTGAATTTTATTTAGTCAGAGCTTTAAAAACTTGTTCCCCTATTCAAGATCACACACATCTATTTCCCTAGAGAAGAAAAAAAACCAAACCCACAACCAAAAACACAACCAAAAAAAACCCCAAAACACCACAGTTGTAAGTTTGATTGGAGAGATTTAGATTGCAAAAATTTCCTTTTCCTTCTTGACCTCACTCCATCAGTCCTGCAAAGCACCTTTGGGAGTTTTTTAAGTTTTGAGATGGAAATGGATAGCGTTATAAAAAAAAAATTACAAATTTTCCCATAAAGTTTCGGCTGTATTCTGCAGTAGCCTCACAAGCATAATGCAGGAGCTCCCTTTTCTGTCCTTTGAAAATTACTCCCAGAGGCAACATGCTGGATCTATTCCTCATCCACTGAATAGTTTCATGTGCAAATTTCCAAGTAATTCTAAACATTACACTTAAAGCACTCATGCTTTTAAAGATATTTTTGCTTCATACAGGTGAAATAGGACATGGCATAAAGAAACATTTTATGTTTCAACATTTGTTGTCATTAAGCTATCATATCAATAAAAAACAACCCTCATGAGAAACTGATTTTTATTCTGCAAAGGACTGTTGATACTGTAATGTATTGCTGTTTGTAAGCCCAGGACATAATGATTTAAAAACATAAGAAACCTAGTCCCTTTGCAAACTTCTTTAAAAAAAAAAAAGTAAACCAAAACTGATCTATTTATTTTATTCTGAATTTAAAAGAAAGATGGACCAGAGAAAAATAATTTTCTCTTTTGGCTATAACAAAATATAACAAAAATTAACAGAGGGTAATATGTGCCTAAATGTGTATTAGAACATCATATGTCAACATACTAAGTTTCAACCTTTTGAAATTTATTTTATAAGGGAAACTTTCTCCTTAAAAAGCTTAAATTTAACTTCCTGTGGAATACTTAGGTGAAGTCTAGCTGTTAAAATGAACTGATAAGCAGTTTTACAAGAAATCTGATCTTTAATATGAATCTGCTATTCCTCTCCTTTATTAGATTTTCTTGTTATATTGATTTTTCTCTTTGTCACCACAGTTATAAACAACAGCTCACAGTTTCTTGACTTGTAACCTAGAAGTATTCTATATCTGGAGGAAAAATTAGACTGAAAAAGCTGCTCAAATTTTAATAAAATATTTTGCCAGTGTATGCCAGTTTGTTGAAAGAAGACATTTATTGAGATATCACTGTAATTTCAAAATTCAGATATTGTTTTACGGAAAGATAACTTGTCCTTGCCAGTCTCTCCAGTTATACAACTTCCCAGTATGTGGATATCATAAGACATCTGATGTTTCTTTTATGACAAAACTCAAAACTGATAGCTTCTGTATATGTGGAGAACTATGAACCCAGTTTCAGAAGATCATCTACTTCACTGTAGGACAATCAGTAGATTCAGGAGGTGAAATCCTCAACTTATCCCTAGCTAAAAAATATCAGTACCAACAAAACTTTGAAAACCCCACAACCACTGTGTGAATTTATGATTTTCCTGTTCTGTATGAGTGAACAGAAGTACTAAAACTTATATAAATCACTTCAAATTTATTCAGCCATTACAAGACAAACAGTGTATTTCATTGCAGAAATAATGTGTATCAATATTTTCAACCATACAGGCTCCCCATTTCGTGTGATTTCTGGTGCGGAAGAGCACTGGTCTGAATTAGAATTTCATATTCAAATCCAAGCTTTGAAATGGCAAAAGAACCACAAAACCTAAGTTTTGACTTTGCCTACTGACAGTAATTATGCCACAGGATAGAATAAATGCACAAGAAGAGAGAGAACACCTTGGTAAAGTCCCATTTATCAAATTCCCTTCAGAATATCTATCATTGAGTTGGTGAGTAAAGTTAATTTTTTTACAAAGGTATATAACTACTTCAAGAGCATCTGTCATACTTCAGGTAAGTTTCAGTATTTCTGTAAGTCTGTTTATTTTGCTTTAATAGGTGTATGAGCTGAATTAAAATTAACTTAATTCACACACACACAAAAATAATCAGTGCTAAACTGAGTTGTCTCACATTTGCCATGTGCTATCAACATGCTAAGCATAAAGGCTCATTTGAAGAATACAGATTCATTAAATTGCTAAGAAATTTGGTCAGTTGTCTGAGTCCTGAAGGTAAGGAGGTGTTTTAGAGCAAAAGCTTGAAACACTTCATATTTTATCAAATAAAATATTTATCTTATAAAATAAATGTATTTTTAATACAAAAATATATGCTGTTCCTTCAGGAAGGACTTGTGTCTGTGATCCTACCCATGTATGAGACTCTATTTTTTATTTTTACTGATTATGTGAAGAGCTTCTGTTAATATTTCAGAGTTTATTCTGTTGCACTAGCCAAACAAGGGAACCGTGATGGCAGATTTTCAGCCTAGGAAATGTCTCCAAAACTAAATTTTCTGTTTCAACCCTCTATGATTTATGGATGTTGAATCTCACAAAAGTTTGAATTTATCTGCATGGAATACCCTACTCAAAAAAGCCGAATGCATTAACTATTGCATATTAGTCGCTATGTCTACGCAGCCAGCTGGCTCTTATGACTAGACATAGAGAAGAAAAGCTTCTTCATTTTGCATTCACTGTTGTGGGATCATATCCCAGACTCCTTAGTCTTTTGGCCTTTATTAACCTGGAGGATGTAACACAATACCAGCTGGAAATAGGACCTAGGATTAAACTCTCAGAAGTTCCTACCTGGCACCACTTTCAAGCTACTATAGGAACAAATATCAATGCTCCCTGCTAGGATGCTTTTGTTCCAAATAAGCAGCAGCTTGTATTCAGCAGCCTTCTGCCAGCCAGCTCCAGTTGGCTGAATAGCCTGTGCAGCTGTTTTCACAACAGCATCAGCAGTTATCCCATCCCAGCTGCATCAGGAGGAAATGACAGCAACTTATATCAGCTGCTGTTGAAGGGTCTTGGATGTCCCTTACTTAGTAAAGCACCATTGATGGGCTCATAAAATAGTTATCAGTGTATCTTCTGGAATCTTCCTTAGCTGAGATAGCCTAGGAAATAGGGCAAAAATAAATCAGTTGAAATGCAATGTGGAAAACAGCAAACGTAGTTATCGGATCCCATAAATGTACTTATTGTGAGTAACTTGGCATATGTGAAAGATTTGTAGTAATATCAGCACAGGTGGCTAGCTGTGCTAGTTTTAGCTGGGACAGCATTACAAGTCTTCATAGTTGCTTTTATGATGTTGTTTTTTATTAGTGATGAAAACAGTGCTGATAAGAGAGGGATATTTTAGTTTTTGCTGAGCAGTGCTCACACAGTATCAAGATCTTTTCTGCTTCTGACATCACCCCACCAAAGGGTAGGCTGGGGAACCACAAGAAGTTGAAAGTGGACAGAGCAGAGACTTGACCAAAGGGATATTCCATACCATCTGACATTGTGCTCAGAAACAAAATCTAGAGGGAAGAAGAAAGGGTGGAAGTGGGGGGATATGGTGTTTGTCTTCCTAAATTAATCTTATGCCTTGCTTTCTTGGAGGTGGTTGAAAATCTGCCTGCTGATGGGAAGTGGTGAATGAATTCCTTGTCTTGCTTTGCTAGTTTGTGTTGTTTCTGCTTTACTTATTAAACTCTATTTATCCCAATCCATGACATTTCTCACTTTTACCCTTTGGATTCTATTTCCAATCATGCTGTGGCAGGGAGAGAGTAAGTGGCTGCATGGTGCTGAGCTGCTGGCTGGTGTTAAAACACAGCACTAGCCTTTCACCTGGAAAAGGTTATGGTACTAGCCTGTTAACTAAAGAAGAAGAAACAAGATCAGAGTCTTACCCTTTTTCTTTTTCTATTTTTTTTTTCACTTCTTTATTTTTCTTTCTTGTTAAGGGTTGCTTGCTGGAATGTTTGTGAATAAAGATGAAATAACAGCAAAGTAATAGCTATAAGATAAAATGTTCCAATGGAATTTAGGGAAGCTTGTAAAAATATATTTTATATCTTAATGATATCAGATAGACACACAGAGATAGAGTACAAGCATTGTGGAAAATAAGATTATTTTAAAAAGCGTATAAAGAAATTTGAGGACATTGTTCTTGAAAAGTTTCATTCACAGACTTCTGTCTTCTCTATTCCTGTCGGCAGTGTAAAAAAAGTGTTAAGAATCTTGAACTGGTTCTGTTCTCTTGCATTGTTTTGTTTCATGATGGAAGAAAATTTTTATATGTTAAATAATAGACTGAGTCACTACTTGGTCTGTTTTTTATATCTATAAAACTTTAATGCTATAATTCAATATGTTTAGTTTCAGAAACAAATTTTCTAGAAAAGCAATAAATCAATTTCACCTACAAAAGCATCAACTTCTTGCTATCTCTCTTTTCTAAGAACTGCATGTTCTACTCTTAGGCATTTTTAGCAGTTACCCCAATATCCTGAAGAAGAATACTGAACTCATCGCCCCACGGGAAAAGCAAGCACATTTACTTCTTAAATGCCTATATTTCTGTTCCCTGTAGCAATATCTCAGGAAGTATTTAGCAGTAAATAATTAACATTCTTCTTTAATTCTATTCCCTCCTCCCCTTGATAAACAACTGCAAACTCTTCAGAAGGGTTTTATAATATAGTGCCAGTTTGTCCACAACCCCTAAAAAAACCATGTTTGAAAATATTCCCATAAATCTAGGAAATTGAGTGTTGGGATTTCGGAACATTTTGATAAAGCTTCAGTGTTCATAATCTGGCCTATAGTCTGATTATAAGACCATTACAACCACATATGATACAAACTTGTGCTGCCTACATATAGAACATTAAAAATGGATTTGAAATAATAGTAAGACAGTGGTTTTAAAGAATGAGCTTTAAAGTTTAAATTGTATTCCAGTTCAATCTAATGCTCCTAGTATTTATCCAGTATCAGAATTTTTGTTCATAGCATATGGAGTGTCTTGTATCATGATAAATTATCTAGTGCGCATTTTTGTAAACAGTGGTTATAATGCATACATGAATGCAATGGCTATGGTCTCGTTTCCACCCCTTTTTAATTGGTAAATCTATATATATTTGCAGGGAATTCTTTATATGTATAATAATAATAATGATTAAAAGAATGTGGTTCTATACAGTAATACATTACTCTAAGTGCAAGATACTAATAAGTGAGCAGATTGTAAAGCTCAAATGACCAAGGGGTTATATTTTGTCACCGGTCCTTGAAATTAAGACCTGTGAACATTAATAGATTTCTCAAAGGAAACAACTATTCCTGAAGAATTTTATTTCTAATTAATGGTTAATAGTTCTAAAGTTTTTCAGCCACAATATGATGGGTGAAAAATTAGCTGAAGGATCAGGCTGGCCCCATTTTAGGCTCAGTTTGCTGCAACATTTTTAATCAATGACAAGTATAAAGTTGATGGGTGCACAAAAAGTAAGTTTTCCAACAAATACTAAATTATGAGATGTTGATTCTCTCAAGGGTAGAGAGGCCTTCCAGAGAGATCTTTATCTCTCAGGAACTCATTAACAGTATGAAACTTAGGGACAAATGCTGGATTCTGTACCTGGGTCAATGTAATCCTGGATAAACTTCTAGATTGGGGAACAAGGAGCTGGAGTGTTACCCTGCAGAAAGGGATCTGAGGGATTTGGTGTATTTTAAGCTCAGTATAAATAAACAACATGCTCTGGCAGCCAGCCATATCCTGGGATGCATTAAGCACTATGCAATTCAAGACTAAAGAACTAAATGTCCCACTATACTTAACATTGGTGCCTCCTCACTTTGGGTATTTTGTGCAGTTTAAGGTTCCCCAGTATAAGAAGGATATAAAAATATTAGAATGTGTATAAAGGTTTATCTCTTAGGTTTTCCTGTGTGGAGTCAGGAGTTGGACTCCATGATCATCGTGGGTCCATTCCAACTCAGGATATTCTATGAATATTATTAATCTGAATCTGTTTAGGTTTAGGTACAGTTCCATCAGAACTTGTAATACCTTTACCTGGTAGACTGAAAAAACTTCTGTTATTACAGTTCAGTTCTCCATGCTGACACTTAAAACTGTAATTTATTTTATTTTATTTTTAATCCAGTAATCAAACTGAAGTCTTTGAGACTATCCCTGTATTCAGTCTATGCTTTAAATATGGGGGTGATGTAATGGATTGTAAATTCAAGAATGAGGCGTTTGTTTGTCTCACAATGAATTAAATGACATGATGTGATTAACTTTGGTGCATTTCATTCCAAACGCTCTCGAGAAAGCTTTCTATCTTTGCTCTGTGTCCTTAAGTAAGAAACAGAGCTCAGCAATCGAGAATTTTGATTAAAAGAATACAGATAAATAAGAAAAAGGAGAAATGGAGGAAATCTTTCCTCACCTGAGAAGTTTTAGGTTTCGTACTTTTTGTTTGCTTTCTCTTTGCCTCTCAGTATTCCAAAAGGGAGGAAAACACATATGTACACACACAAAAAAGCTAGCATATTGTTTTCAATATCAGTGTTGATAATGAAATAGAAGCTGTAAATATAGTGTGCCTTATATGTCCTTATGTCTCCCCATCCACTGCATGTTTAAAGCTTGCTTGTGCACTGTCTGTGCAAATGTGGTACACACCTTCAGGAGCTCAGAGTCACCTCTAGAAGTCATGTACTGACCTTGCTAGTACTATCTCCAGTACTTCTGCAGGCACAAAGCAAGTAAAGCAGGTCATGAATAAGGCTGGTTCATCCTCAGCAAACAATCTGTTTGCAGTGCATTACCTAAAAGATTCAGCAAGAGGAAAAACAGTAGGGGAAAAACTACTTATAAAAGAACAACCTATCTCTATAGATTATCTGTCTAACAGGCTATAATGTTAAAATACCAGATACTGGATATCAGTATAAAGTATAATTATTAACAACAGTCCCATAATATATTAATGTATTCTAGCATAAATTTTTTTATCATGTTTGGATTTTTGATGGCATATTGAAATGTCTTATTAAAAGATTATGGATATGAATCAACATTAATCAAAGGCAAGAAATTCAAAGACCTCCTTAACTCAGCATTTTCAAAAGACTTTTCAGCTGAATCTATTAATCTGGAATTGTAAGGATGCAAGATCACAGGATAGATGGTGCAGCTTTTTTTTTGCCTTTTTTTTTCCCATTTCCATGAATAGCACATGTGTGTATAGAAAAAACACATTATAAGAGGTTGTCCAGTTGTACACTGATGGAACAGGAACATTTTAAAAGACTTATTTAAAGGACAGGGGAAAGCTGTGTATTACTGCTGTCTTCTTTCCTAGGTCAGGGATTGTGACTGGTAGATAAAGGAGTCTCCATGGCTATGATTTTTATTTACTTTCTTTTCCTGACAGCAAGACTATAAGCTATCCATTGTTTTCCTGATAAAAGATGTCTTTAAAAGCTGTGAGTATATTGTGATATTGATGACCTGACAACTTCAATGCCACCATCACATGCCATTTTATCTTCCTTCTTTTGCAGTTCATTTTGTTGCATTCATATCCATACAGTCTGCCATTCTCTGTCCATACCTATTGTATTATTTGTCTTGCAAATGTCTACAATATAAATTATGACATAACCGTTTTTTCTCATATTTTCTGCTATCCTGGCTGTGAGAACTATGTATTTGAATTCTTAGGTTACATCCAAACTAATAAGTTACACAAGACCAAGGCATGCATTCAAGGATTTGTCTGCTATCATGCAAAGTGTTTAACACCTTCTATTTTACTGTTAATCCGTACCAGTTAACTCAAAGACAAAACCTGAGCACTGTCCAGGGAATACCATAACCTGGACACTTTCCCAATAAGAAGGCAGCCACTCTGTTCTGGAGGGAAACCCATATGTTCTATATGGATGTCAGCCTTGCCATTAAATTTACCTTGATGTCTGAAGAAGAAAAGGCTCGTGTCTATGTACTACCATAATTGCAGGTTCTACAGCCCAACACTCAGGTTTTTCTTTTCCCAAATGAGTGGTTGACTACAAAATGCCCATGCAAATGATCTTCTGCCTCATAAGTCTCCAGTTCAGAAAGAATGCTTGGCAGTGAAAGTTAAAAACAAGTGGAAGAATTTCATTTTTCCTGCAATTTCTATGAACTAAAGAAATAATCCTGGAATCAACTTCTCTCTCTTCCAGCACAAGCTTGAAATACTCAGATTATGGTTTATGAGTTGCTACCATATGTAACAAGTAATATGATTTGGCATACCCCATTTCTCCAGGAATATGAGGTTACAGTAAGATTTTGTGTACAAAGTTGATGTAATCCTGAATAAATAGGAGTACTTGTACCACAATGAATACGGCATCTTAATAGGTTTCAAATTATTTTTTTTTGCCCTATATATTTTCTCTAACAATAATCTATGATGTGCAACTCAGATTTTGATTACTTGTTTGAATATGATAGAGATGGTTTAATGAAAGAGCAGTTGATGTTATCAATGTGTTTTTAAGGAAATTGCTTAGCATAAAGACATTTGACTGTAGATGCTGAGTGCTGTAAACAGAAACAATACTGTCTGACTAGCATTGATAACTATCTGTGCTTAGTAAGGAACTCCTTGTATAGTGACCAGAAAAACTTGGCTAAGTTACTTAGATAGAGGTCTTTGAGATGGTGCAATACAGTGTGTAGTATTGGTTGTGAGAAGTTCAGAAAACTTGTGTTTATGCTCATAGTCACCGCAGTAGTTCTTATCAGAAGTAACCTATTTATATAAATTACAACAACCAAAAAGCTGGCTACAGAAAGGAGAAGTAAAAAATCACAGCTAGGGACTGGTATACAGAAACTGTCAATAATAATATAATTTTGGATAATTTGTTTTGATAAATGCTTCTTTACAATTGGTTGATATCCAACCGGATGTTACTGCATGAGAAAAAGCTTCAGCAGAATTTTAAAGTGAAAGACATTGTGAAAATGTATAAATGTTATGGACCATTAAAAAAGTACTTTTTCTATCCCTTACTCCGGCACTTCATACCACAACTTGGAACCTGAACTCCTGAAAACAGACAGGTTTTTCTGGTAAAAGAAAACTGACAGGGAATTGTGTAGCTAAGCGTTCAGGCACATCAATAGAATTTCTGATGGCAAAACACATATAGTATTATCACTTCTAGTATGCCTTGTAGTACTAAAACAAAATCAGCATTAATGATTATTTCCAGTTACAAATAGCTTCTATACAAGGTATTATGTAGAATTTTCCATACATGTTGTCTATTTCACATTATTTTCTTGCTTTACATGGCATTTTAAATTTTTCCCACATAAATCATATGCTGACATTTGAGACGTGCTGTCATGTAAGAAACCATATTGTACAATACCAGTTTTAGTTACACATTTTCAATAACATGAGGTCCTATCTTTCAGTTGGTATAAATCATTCTAGCTCTACCAGCTGCAAATCTGATCCTGGGTGTGAATATTTAAACCTTTAATGTTAGAAATGTTCTCCTGCTAAGTAAATATGAAGAAATTTGGATAAGATTTTTAATACTGCAAGAAGTTTTTACCCGATTTGAAAAATATTTTTCTGAAATTCTTTGGGGAACTGGAATATGAGATCTGTTTTTTACCCTTGACTTTTTTGACATTTAGGTATTTGGTTTTCATTATACCATTTCATAAAATACATAATATTTAGGAATATACAGTAGGTAGCCAGAACCTCACTGTATAGAATAGAAATTCTGAGCTGTAGGCCTCAGAAAAAATATTATTTTGGAATTCCTGGAAATGGACATTATAAATTATCCTATATATAATAGTAGATATAGTATATAAATCATTATAACATATAGTAATTGTAGAGTAATTATTTATATTATATAATAATATATTACTACATATAATATTAATTATATAGTGAGTATAGTACTATAATAATTATATAGTATACAAATTATGTAGTTAAAATAATTATATTATTACAGTGTGTGACTGTAGTATAGTGTGTGTGTGTGTGTATATATATATATACACACACTATGTAATATTTAAATATATACTGTAGAATATTTTCTTCCCCTGTCCTGTTGGAGAGGGAGATTGAGAGAATGACTGGGTGAGTATCTGGCAACCAGCCAAGGACAACCCACTACAACTTTCCAAAAACAGTTATACAAAGTAAATGATAAATATATTATATTTAAAGTATTTTATATAAACATTAAACAAAATTATGCTCTACTATGGAAAATATATTCACAATAGATACTGTATATTTAAACTACAGGGAAATATCAATAAGAATTTCTAAATGAAAAAAATGCATGTCTTTAAAATAAACTTGATTAAAACAATCAAATTAAAAATCAGAAAAGAACATGTTTTACATACACATTACCAAAACAGTAGGAGAAAAAGAGTTTTGTTTTGGAGGTACTGAACTCTTTAAGTAAAACTTTATTTCAGAATGCAGTTTCTCTTTATCCTTTCCCCCTTCTCTTTCCCTTCCCTTCAATACATTATTGATATTTTCATGGCAGCAGTTCGGGAGATAGAATTAATGTAATTTTAATGCAATACTACTTCAGCATGTGTTTTCTTTTATTAGTAATTTAGATTTAAGTGATCCTTTAAAAATAAATGGACTCCTTTAAAGATCTATTTTTCTTCAACATACTTAAACAGTTCTCCTTAGTGTTGACAGTGGGAGTAACAGAGAAATGTTTTAGTCTTAAATATCCAAGAGCGAACATCTACAAGTTTTTATTTAAATTGCTGGTAAGTGACTTGACACCTCTAATACGAGGAAAGCCTGAGAGAGTTGGTGTTTTTAATCCTGGAGAAGGCTCTGTGTAGAGCTTATGCTGGCCCTTCAATTCTTTTAAGAGATTTAAAATAAAGATGGGGACAGACTTTTTAATAGGGTCTTTGGTGACAGGATGAGAGGCAATGGTTTTGAGCCAAACGAGGGCAGATTTAGATTGGACATAAGGAAGAAATGTTTTTATAGTGCTGGTGGTGGTGAGACACTGGAAGTGGTTTCTCAGATGTGGAGGCCTCACCATTAGATGTATTCAAGGTCCAGTTGGACAGGGCTATGAGCAACCTGATCTAGTGAAAGATGTCTGTGCCCATGGCAGAGAGTTGGACAAATGATCTTCAAAGTTACCTTCCATCCCAAACCAGTCTATGACTATATGGTTGTAATTTCAGGAAAACAAAGTCTTTATTGCATATATTAAATTTTTCCAGTTGGGATATAAATCTGCGATATATGTGCACATATATTTCTGGTGATTAGGAAACAGTTTTCCTAAATTAAGGATCTAAATTCCTGATAACCAGTGAAAGAAATTGAAAGCTTTAGGGGGAATAAAAAGCTCTGGGGAAACTGACTTGCTAAATGTTTGTGCCTACACTCTTTTAATCTTTTTTTGTCTCTCACTGAGCAGTTAAAGTACTGAAAAGCCTTGAAGGTCAATATTTGAGAAAGATGTAAAAAGTTATGATGTTAATGTAACTTGATAACTTAATGAGTTAAGACTGATAAATAGGAAAGTAAGTAGGGCTGTGAACATGGTTGAGTGTAGCAGTGAAGGTACCGATGAAAAGAGTGGTCAGTTACTGCTCTGACTGTGTACAAAGCAGGTGGAAAGCCATTAAAATAGCAAGTCTCACTCAAATGCCGTTAGATATTTAGTGTATGGACACTGCACTTTATCCATATGCTTTATCATCTTACTGGATAAAGAAAAACAGGAGAGATTTGGCTGCTGAGGTATTCAGGAGTTATAGATCTCTTGGACTGACACAACATTCCAGTTTTGCTGCATTTCAAGAAATGTTTTACTTACTTAGAGTAATTATTTCAATTATGGCACAATGTATGATGCCAGGGCAGCAAATGAACTGAAACCATACCATAATCAAAGTGTTTCTCTAGTCCTACAGCAGACCACTCTGTTCAGTTGTTCGAGTCAGGTCTATGTTTGACCTTATGTAAATGCACAAAAACTCAGTAGAATCTGGCTCCTGGCCTGCACCAAAAGTAATTTTTTTCTTACAGGTTTTATCAGAATGTAAAGTATATTGAGACAATATTTTAACTTGGAGTTTGGATTGAATTCTGGTGTTGCCAACTTTCCCTTTCAACAGCAGCATAGTTTATAGCATCAAGAAATTTCTCTTGCCATTTAACTTCCATAATCTTGGAAAGAAAGTCCTTAAACTGAAGCTTAAATTCCCTAAACAACCAAAGAAGAAAGTCTGTCCTTTTCAGAGAACAATTACTTTCCATATGTGTTCTATGATACGATTGAGTGATAAGGGAGGTAAGGGAAAATCTACATATGTATATGAATATATACATCATTTGGCAACAATTCAGTACTGAAAATGAGACTTCACTGGGATTCACTAAACATGTAATACCTTAGGTCAGTTAAAACTGCAATACCTTCATTGAAATGCTGTACTTTAACAGAACATTTAATCCATGTTAATAAATGCTAACAATTGATCAAGCTATGCATTACTGAATTGCATTGTATTGTTAAGAGTTTATGATGGCTATGATCATTCTACCATACTTGTAATTTTTTGTACTTCCCTTTTGTTTACATTAGAATAGTATCAGTATTAGTAGAAATGAAAATATGTACAAAGAACTCTTGAACTCCAAATGTGCTCTTGGCTAATATCTAAGGGTAAAAACACAAAAATGTCTTCCTGCAGTTAAAAGTGATGCCATATAAAGTACAAAATTTGATCAAGAGCAGGTTAGTAAACAAAATTTAACACTGACTGTTTATAACGTGTATCTAGAATGCCCTGTATTCAATCAAATTGTGTAATTATATTGTTCAAATATTTATACTCAGTCTAATACAGCTTTGAAATCATAATGCTTCTCAGTACAAAGATAAGCATGATGAAACAAATGATCTAATAACTATGAAAATGTTTTGTGCCGTGAAAAAAGATTTGTATGATTTGTTCTAGTGTCACTCTGACTTGAATGTCAATAAAAGTCTTTGAGTTTGACTGAATGTGGTATCTGAATAATCTATGAGAACATCTACGAGTTTTCACAAATACTTTGTTTCTGGATGATGATCTGATCAACAGAAGCCAAATAATTCAATGTCAAGAATAATGTTATGCAACTAAAGGCTAACAGCAAGAATATCATCCATGATCTAGAATCTCACTCATCAGTAACAGACTAAGAGAAAGTAACAGAGAAAGAGATTTCAAAGATGTCTGATCAGATACAGGAAGAATGTGAAGTACATAAAAGTCAAGGGTGACTTTATGATATATCACTGAGAGTATATAAATTAAAAGCATAAATTTCAATCTATAAAGCCCTGATATAAATGTACATATGCTTTGATTCCCATTTTTTAACCAGAATTGATTTAAATTTGAGCAGATGTAAAGGTAAACTGCAGATTAAATAAAGACAGCTTAATCTAAACAAAACAAAACCACTTGCAAAAGGCAAAATTAATAATTAAGCTCAAGTAAAATGCTAGAATAAAAAACCAGGCGTAAAATATCTGTAAATAAATTTTGACTGAAAATTTAGAAAGGATTTCAATCAGAAGAAAAATGAGACACTGAGAAAAATTTTTTGTTAAATAAGTAAGAATAAAACCAAAAGACCTGCTTTTCAACAGAAGTTTTCTAAATCTCTCAAAATGAATATGTGGGTTAGTAACCTGTCCTCAATGACCCCAGAAACTCCTTTGAGTTATAATTTCCTCTTCTTCAGTAAGTGTAGCTGTGCTTCCAAACTGCAATTTTATATACTCAGGGTCACCAAGCTTTCATGATAAGGAATTAAAGATAAAAATAATTCAAGAAAGACCAGAAATTTTTATTTTTAGTCTATTAGACTCCTTAGAGCTGTCAAAATTTGTTTTTAAAGGGAATAATTCACTGAAGATTTTTAAATGTATGGTGATTTCTTTGTCCCATTCACAGTATCATTTACAAGAAACTTTTTGCTGTTTGCATCTGTTAATTGACCTTTCTTTACATCATCAAATAACGGGGCCAACAGCTGGATCAAGAATGTGAACACAGTAGTTCATTCATTTAAGTCAATGGCAAAACTTATGTTGCTTTCTGTAATGAGAAATAAGTGAGCATACAGGAAAAAAACCCCAAACATTTAAAAGTAAGAAAAAATTAGTGTCACAAAAAAAAGGAAAATCTTAAAAATGAAATTAAAAAGTGAGATTTTTTTTTACCTACAAATAATTAATTACCAATAATTAATTGTTCCAACCCCCCCCCCCCCCCAAAGAATTATGCTGTTCATTCAAAGTATTTCAGTAATGCATATATGAACTGTTTGAACTTGACTATGAATTGAAACTTCTAGGGAATTTTTAATGAAATTATAGCCTAGAAATGCAGATCTCTTAGAAAAGCAAAGATCATATTTCAATTAAGATTGCTGATTCTGATTTTAATTCCCTATACTGACTGACTTCTTGCCAGATTACCTTGATCATCTCATCTCATTTTCACTACTTGAAACATTTCAGAACATTTCTCTGTTTCTCTCTATGTAATAGAGACTTTTAAACAGATTAATTTAAACAGTACTTGATCATGACCATATCCCACATTAGGACATGAATTTTTTCTCTAACAGAAAAATGTACAAAAAAGGCCTTTCAATTGGGACATGTGAGTGTGACTTCAATGTAAATAGCAATACAGGAAACTGCTTTGCATTTAGTTTTTATCCACCTCTGTGGTATCTAGTCAAAAGAGAAAAGCTCCTGACCATATTGGCTCATCCATTTGCTTAAAATTGTGATAGGAACTTTAGAGAATTCTACCACTTAACAGAAATGGAGGTAAGAAGGAAGGAGAAAGAAACCAAACAAGCTCACCCTGATGTTTATTAAAGTCTCATGGCAATAGTAGATCATCAGAGCACTGAGGATCCTTGTCATGGTGAAAAGACTTTCACCGTTATCAGAGTTGATGCATAATTATTTGTGTACTTGATTGACAGTTCTTCAGAGACTGTACCAGTATATTCTGAAGATGGTGCCATATGCAGTCTTAAAATGTGTTATTATATCTTGATTCAGGGGGAAACTTATAGCAAAATCACGTATTATTTACCATAAAATATGCTTTTAGAAGTAGTCTGTTGGGGGGGTGGGAAGGGAACCAAACAAAAACATACTCTCTTAATGAAAACCAGTTCTTTAAATACTGATCTGGTGAAATACTTTACTACCAAGAATGTGGGTGCTGTTTTGTGGGGGGTTTTTCAATGTAGTCCTTACTTTTGAATGAAACAAACCCACCTATTTAAGCGGTGTTTAGCTTGTTATTAATTTACTCCATGAAATATAATACAAAGGAAGATGACATGACTGTCAGTGCTGTAATTAATCACTTTTTTTTTTTTTTTTTTTTACTGATTGCATTTACTGAGGTAAGAAGTGGTCTAGCTTAGTTTTCCTGTTGTTTTGTTGTTGTTCTTTGGGCTTGGCTTGAGCTTTGAGGGTTTCATAGATTTTATTTTCTTTTCTTGGATTCAGAAATCCTTGTTTCAGCTAAAGGCAATTTCTTGCATTTACTTGAGATATACAGCAACCTAATGGAAGCAGATGCTGAGACATTTAAGGGTTCTTACAGGATGTAAGCAACCCAAGCTATTATACAAAAAATTTTTGAGTGCTTTCATATATAATTGCAAACCTCAGAAAGCCACTTACCTTCAGCCTCTTGTCTCTGTAATGCCAAATAGTGTCACTGCTGGAAAACCTGATCTAGACGTCAATTTGCCACACCATAGCACATAAGTGACAATGCTTAAGTGATGCAAAGTATAGAAAAATCTAGTAATCTTGCACTCCTTTCATTGTCTATGAAGTAAACAGGCTCTTTCAAGTCAGTTCGTTTGAGGTTTCATGGCTACATACTTCATAATGAGATGACATATGTCCTGAAGTTTCTTTTCTCCCCACTAAGAAAAGAATGCACAAAAGGAAGGGTGATGGATGAGTTGATTAGGGAAGAGAAACAATTTGTATAGAAAGAAGCTAGTAGAGAAAAATAGATTAATCTTTCAACATCAAAATGGAGGGGGCAGGGCATTATCCAAATGCCTCAAAACTGAAAGGCATTGAGCATCAAACACCTGTCTAGGAAGCCTGTTCCAGTGTTTAACCACCCTCTCAGCAAAAATATGGTTCCTAATGTCATGTCTGAACTTCCCATGACACAGCTTTGAACCATTCCCATGCATTCTCTCTCTGGATACCAGGGAGAAGAGCTCAGCACCTTCCTCTTCCTTGCCCCTCAGCCTCCTTTTCTCCAGACTAGACAAACACAAGAGTTCTCAGCTGCCCATAATTGCACATTTCTTCCAACCCTGTCACCACCTTTGTTAACCTCCTCTGAATGCATTGAAGGGCTTTCACATTCTTCTTAAACTGGGGGCTCAGAACTGCACACAGTACTCCAAGTGAGGTTGCACCAGCACTGAATACAAAGGGATAATCACCTATTTTGACTGGCTTGTTATACTGTGTTTGATACACTTCAGGATGCAATTTGCCCTCTTGGCTGCCAGAGTACACTGCTGACTCATACTGAGCCTGATACTCACTGGCACCTCCAGACCCCTTACTGCAGAGCACTGCTCCAGTCACTCCTCTCACAATTAATACTTGTGCCCAGCATTACTCCATCCCAGGTACAGAATACAGCACTTTGACTTATCAAATTTCATCCAATTAATGATTTCCTAATGCTCCAATCTAGATCTCTCTTCATGGCCCTTTGCTCCTGAAGAGAGTCAACACAGCTTCCTAGTTTGGTATCATCAGCAAACTTGCTAATGATGGATTGAAATACTGAATCTAGATCATTGATAAATATACAAAACCAGTCCTAAGTTCTATACTAATGTATAGAATATATTGAAACTAAGAGTTACTTGTTAGGATCTGATATAGGAGGGTCTTTTCCTCCTATTAGCCTTCTAGTCAGGGACTTTATTAAAGATATTGATTTCTTGGTCAGTTACTTACCATTTCCTCCCCTCCCCAAGCTAGTGAGTTTTTTTAGATAGGTTTTTTTTTTGACCTGACAAAACTTATTTGAAGGAGTCGAACCCCTTTTCTCTAGCTTACACATTATAGAAGTCAGTACTCTCATAGTGCCTCACTCCTATTCATGTTTATAGTTACACTTTCTGCAGTGAGTCTGCTCTAAAGTCAGCCTTTCCTTTTATCTTCTTAAGCCTGGAAGTAGTTAGTAGCTTCAAGGACCTTCATTCCCTCTGCTCTTACTGTCTCCTGTTTGGGTCAATTACTTTTTCTTTCTTTCTTTCTTTTACTTTTTCTAGAGTTTTGGGGGATTTCTTTTTTTTTTTTGTTTTTAAAGTCTGTGTCCTCTAGAGACCAGGAGAGCTACCCATACTGAATTTTTGAACTTCACTTCTACTAAATTGAGTGAATTTTATCTGTAAGCTTCAAGGATTTCTTTTTATTTGAAACAGATCGTATAGATATAAGCTCCACCAGAGGTCCATTCCATGCAGCTTGCATCTATCTAAGAGGCATGGGGAGATGAAGAGAGCAATAGCCACCTTTGTACTCTACCCACCAAGCAGCAGGTGAGCAGTGTCAGTCAGGAGTGTGTCAGTCAGCAATGATTCTTGCCTACTATTCTCCCCTTCACCCATTAGCATTCAAAACCCTTTCTCATTATGTTTTTTATCCCTTTCCTAGAAGCCAGTCAATATGAAATATCAGTGTAAGAAGCCTTACTCACTTGAATAAGTGTCTTTTCACAGAAGTCACTGACTACATACAGGCCCAGGTGTTCCAGCACCAGCGTTTCTGCCCAAGCAGGCTATTTTGGGCCTTGAAGTGAGGAAGAGGAAACCATGTACTGGAGCAGGTGAGTACTGAGATAAGGCCAACAATTACCTGTGAGTTGAGCTGTATTTATGTGCCTTTTACAGTTTTCTATTGTAACTATAGTTTTATACTGTGACTCTATAGAAAAAAAACATAGGAATCCATTCTTTACCTTTCTTGGGGTAAAAAAGCCTAGAGATCAGGAAAACATAGGAAAATACATTTTTTTCATAATACAAGTATTGAAACAGTAGGACTGAAGGTGGTGAAAATTAAGTAATTTGGATATAGAGTTGCACTATGTCATGGTGTCGTATCTTACTTTGAAGAGACTGTCACTAGATGTGATCCATGGGACTTCCCAGGTCTGTGTGATCCTACATGCTCCGTAGGGTACACTGTTTCTGTGCTTCAATCAGTGCTTGAAGGTGTGTTTGCATGGCTGCTGAAGACGATTTAGTGCTAATCCTTCAGTGGATAATCTATAGGCCTTGAAAATCTTTTTCTCTGTACTGCTGTAATTAATTTCTCAGCTCAGAACCTCTTTTCCCATTTTTCAATCTTCCTTCCGGGAACAAGATGATTCATGGGATACCATAATATCTTAATCCTATTCCACTGTCAGAAATTAACAGTTCTGTGTCTTACAGTTCCAGGTAGTGGAGCAATAAGAAGCAAAGATGTATTCTACTTATACATTTAATTTGTCTTCGGTCAAAAGAGGTACATAATGTTAAATAATATGATGTGTTTCCCTGTTTCACTTTCTTACAGCAGTTTCCATGCCTTCTTCAGAGTTATTCTCTGAGACCTGTCCAGTGCACTGCAGATCTTAGCTAGAGATAGTATAAGTGGATTTGAATGAGTACATAAACAAAATGAAGCTCAAAAATAATTATAATGCAGGACCTAGAGGTTATATAACCAAGACATAAAAGCATTGCACCCAAATCAATTCGTCTTATTTTTAATCAGAAAAAAACTGTTCAGGTACAACTCAGTGCACTGAGGTTTTCTGTAGATTTGGGTACCTGGAAGAACTTCTTATATTCAGGTGCATTCCCTGGACAGGTATCTTTTTAACTCTTACTTCAGAGTATTACACCATGAGCCCTCTTTCCTCATACTGAAAAGATGTGGGCGAGGGGTAGGGAGTAAAATAAAATTTTGATTAACAAAATTATTTGAGTAGAAAGATGTAACTCCTAGTATTGATGACTAAAATTATTATTTCCTCCACAGTAATTGTGCCTGTGGCTCTCACCACATCATTCTGTCACCTGGGGACACTAGAAGAGATGTTCATATAATGAGGTTCAGATAATTCATCTGTCTTCATTCTAAGTCAGATACACTCAACCTGTTTCAATCTGGACAAAAATTGGTGATTTCCTGAAAAAAATTCTTACCTATCCCAAACTAACATACTCTGACTTACAATGAATTTATGAACTTGGGTTAAGCTCAACACTAATGACTTCACCAAGGGAGAGGAACATATAGGGAAACCCTGAATGTAGACACTGTCCTAAATTTCTTAGAAGCCAGGATACTTATTTTTTCAAGTATTAAATGACTCATTTTAGCCTAAGGTAAAGGTCTGTAATGGGTCAGGTGAACTGTGTCTAGAAAGTGCTTATTTCTATTAAATGACATAAAGGACCCAGGCTGACTATCTCAAAAAAAGCTGTTTGCAATGAAGACAAAACACAAGGTAAATGTAAAAGATTAATTAGAGTAAAAAGATTAACTTATATTCTCCATTTTCTGTGAATTTTACATGTACAGTTAATGATACTTTTTTTGAATAACTAAAATAATTAAGATTTCTGGTCACAAATATTTACCTGCAGTCATACATTAGAAGAAATAGATATGCTAACCAAATATGCATGTACATTCCATTCCTGTTATATACGTGTGTACTTATAACCTAGATTTTAAGTCAATAAAGAGAAACGGGGCAATTTTCAGCTCTTGTCTTCTGGTAATAAAGCTAAATAAAAATGTGGCTCAGGGAAAGCTGTACTGCATTAGGTTAGCTTGTAATGCAAGAGTTTTATATGATGGCACCATAATTTATCTATATTGTATTACAGATTGCAATTAAGAATTAAACCTCTGCCCACAATGACTGATAATCCCCTAAAGTAATGATATGAACTGTGACTCCTTTCAAAAATAGGAACCCACTTTGCAGTTCTAGCAGTAAATTAAACATGGCTCTGGCACATCCTTGATAGCAGTTTTCAGTAATACTTTCGTATGATTTAGGTCATCTTTACAGTTGTTTCCTATTTACAGAGTGAAAAATAGCTGAAGGAAATATTTAGAAATGTGCAGTAAAGGAGACCAAAACCTTGTCCATCAGTCATTCATATTCTGATAAATAATGCTGGTATACGGAAAGAATTTGCTTAACTTCTATGTCGACCATGTGTGTAAGCACATTTAGCTTGGGTCCAGAATATGCTTTATATGCCACAGGTGGTGCTAAATTCATTTGTTTCAGAGAGTTGGTGGTCTGCTTGTTAAGTTGTGGAGACTGAAACATGTCTCTATTGCTCATGTGGACACACGTTCTAGAGTGGACGATCATACAGCAGTTGTTCCTGTGTCCCATACAGAGTTCCTAACTTCCTGACCTTCTGTGTCTTAATTACTGCTTTTGTGACTTTTTCATTTAGGAGTATTTAAATAATGTGAAATGGTCACAGCCCAACTGAGTGCTGATGTAATAAAGTTACAGTGAGGGTATGTGGCTCATGTCTTGGAACAAGGTAAAAACTCTGCCACCTTGGAACAGTTCATAGAATAAAATATTTCTAGAATTGTGCAAATTGGACATTGTCTTGGAAAGACGCTAACTAGAGTGAACCAAACCCAGAAGACTGAACAATCTAAAATTTAAGAAGTTTTCAATATTTCTCATCCATCCTATCATATCAAGTGATGACTTTAAAGTGTGAAAAATACCTTAAAATCAGTATTAACTGATGTGTACAGAAATCTAATCAGTTTTCTCAAAATGTTAAAATTGTTTATGTGAAAGCCTGATATAATTAGGTTATTACCTTACAAATAAACATTGTAGCTTTCCAAGAAAAATGGCTTCAGGACCTGTCACCACATGATGTATTTGTTGTCATTTAATCCCAGCCAGTATCTAAACACTGCTGCAGATGCTCCTCCTGACCAAAAACTTCATAGGTTGAGATAAACACAGTTTAATAGGATAATAATAGAAAAGAATAACACTGATACCACTACTAATAATAATGTGATGCACATGGGGAAGCCTGGCTGGCTTCACAGAATCACAGAATCACAGAATCACAGAATCTTAGGGGTTGGAAGGGACCTCAAGAGATCTTCGGGTCCAACCCCCCTGCCAAAGCAGGCTCCCTATCTCATATTACATAGATAGGCGTCCAGACGAGACTTGAATATCTCCAGAGAAGGAGACTCCACCACCTCCCTGGGCAGCCTATTCCACTGCTCCGTCACCCTCACTGTGAAAAAGTTCTTACGCATGTTGGTGCGGAACTTCCTGTGCTTCCCTCCCTTACATCTGAGTATGACGCTATGTGGTAGGGAATCTCCCTTTGGCCAGTCTGGGTCAGTTGTCCTGGCTGTCCTCTTCCAGCTTATAAAGTTTGATTAGTCCTGAACGTTATTTTAGAGAGTGTTCTGAATTTAATCATACTTTCTTTATTGTATCAAAGTCCAGATATTTGGCTACTGACTTAGGAGGAGAAATAAAGATGTATACTGACTAAGAATCAGGTACTTTTTGTTCGCATGAGTGTTTGAAAGCAGTTCCTTAATGGAACTCAGTTTTCACACCTCTGTTACTATTTACATTTCCTGAGACAAAAATGTAATGTGATTGATCATCTGGGCAGACATATGGCTTTTCTTATTGACTGCTTCACTGTGTCCGGGTTTCACTGTGTCACTGCCAGACCATAGGTTTGTCTGATATTAAACAATTCATTTTTTTTGAGAGGAAGGAATATATTCAAGAAACATTAATTAAAAAAACCCAAACTAACAAACCTTTAATTTATATGAAAATGCACTATATGCCAGGTCTAATCAGGCATGAGTGGACAGGAGTGCTAATTAAGATTTGGTCTTGTGTACATTTTCCTATTTCTTAGATAATAAATTCCATCATGTGTTTAGAAACTCTGTAGTTTCAGTATGACAAGTATATTAATATTTTTAAGCATTCCTTAGAGTCAAATGTAAAACTCCAGAAGTAATAAAAATTAGAAGATGCTTTTTTTCTTCTTCAATCATAACTATTAATAGGTGAAGGACCATATACGTAAAAATCTTTCTCTGTTGATTCTAATTAATTTTTCAAAAATTATTTATTTATTACTCCCTTAAGGCCCTCTTTCCTGTTACTATATTAATATTTAATATTGAGGTTCAGGGTTTACTTATAATGTGTTAGGTCTAGACTATCAAGTCTGAAAATATTCTGCAAAAATTAAGTCACTAATTTTAGAGAATGAAGCTAAAACAAAGTATGTAGGGGGGTTTGTGGGTGGGTTGTTTGGGTTTTTTTTAATATACTTTTTACAATACCTTCACTTCTGAAGTATTAGTAGTTCTTTACTTTGGGGTAAGGACAGTGGAATTTACTTCTGGGAAGAATAATAAAGCGTTGTATTAAAGGCTGCATTATGACATCTGTGAACACATGAGCCAATTTACTTTGTACAGGAATCCTTAGGTTTTAAATGTTATGATTTCGGAGTATTTTGCAATATTATGTGTTGTCACAATTCTGCTGAGGCTCTGATTGAAGACATGAAGTTGTCTTCAGTTGACATTTGAACACAAAATGTTACAGATATTCTTCTAACACTGAAAAGTCTGAAAACATTTAGTTCTGAAGCAGACATAACATAAGATATTCTCAGCTTAAGCCTCAACTCCTATAGTATCAGAAAAGCAAAACAACAGTGTTTGCTTTTATGACTACTTAGAGGGTTATCTATAAAACTAGTCAGGGGTAAGAAACCTGGGTTCTGCTGAACTGAAATGCTCTGCAAGAAAAGCGTTGATCAAACAGGTCAGATAAAGGTCAGAAGCTGTTTATAACCTTTTTTTTTTTTGAAAGCTGATGAGAAGGCAGGAGGAAATAATGAATCATAAGCTCATGACCATACTTAAACCAAAGATAGCATGCAAAAAACCTAAGGAATAAACGGAGAAAAGTGTTCTGAATAAAGAATCAGGAGTATTCTTTTTTAAAAATTATTCTTCTTCACCTAAAGGCAAGTAGTTTCTGTAAAAATGAGGCTGGTCTTAGCATACTATGTTTGACTACCATGAAAATGTTTAACTGTGCTTCATAAAGTTGTATGGGGCATTTACCAAGCTTATTAATACAGTGTTAAAAATAGAGTAACATGCCATACACTTGCAGAGAAATATTTAATAAATGATAGAAGCTATTAAATTAAAAATTATCGTCAAATTTATGCTTCTTTTGTTTGATCTATCTGGTAGACTCATGTAATCTCAAGATTATAGTACTTTTAAAATGATGGTTTAAGTGAGTGGGACTAAGCACAAACTGAAGTCTTTACAGGTAAGAACATACCGAGCTTGCTGAAAAAATAGGCATTACAGAGAGTGACAATTGAACAATCACCATGCTGAGGACTTTACTCAGTCATAAGTCTAACAAAGACTTAATTGGGCAGGATACATCTTTCTTGTCATCTTGCCTTCAGTCTTTTGATACATAAGCACATTTCTACAAATATGGCTACATTTGAATACACAATTAATGGGTTAAATGGCACAACTGATTAAATAAATTGCTATATTTCTAAATATATATTTCTAGAGTCTTGTCAAGTGTGAGTTGACAGTGTAATTTTCATTTTATTGGAGACAGTTATCTGAAAAGAAATAAAAGGACTCACAACAGCTTTAAATAGACAGTTACCTTGTAATTACAAATTGTAATTATGAAATTAAAAGCTTAATAGGGTTTATGTACATAAATGTGATCTTATGAGTGAATTGTGTATTACAGGAAATGTGATTATTCTTAAAAAGCTCTGAATTCTAAAACGGTCATTATCTTTTGGTTGTGTTTTGACCCCAAGAATCAATAAACAAGAACTTTAGAGTCCTTATCAGGCCATGTGTAATTCAATGTCAAAATCATAGTGATGTCACTGGTATTGGCTCCAGTGCCTGAAATTCATAATGCAATAATGAAAAATCAGAAAGGAAACTCAAGCATTTTTAGTTCTCTTTGTCCTAGTAAAACCATGCTTCAGTGCTTAGGTGAGCGTATGTGATCTGTTCCAGACTGTCGTGCACAGAGGTTGTAGGCACTTGCATTTGTGGGACAACAGCTGTATGTTGAAACGTTCAGAGACTCTGGGTAGTGCAAGTAGAATAGTTGACTTACTCTCTTAACACCTAACATCTACAGCAGATCAGATTGCCTCCTCTCCAATACTTTCTAACCCTTTGTGTTACTTTAAACTTACCCTAGATAAGGGTAGATGTGGTGCTTAAGGACACGGTTTAGTGGTTGGATTTGAGAGTGTTAAGTTTATGGTCAGACTTGGTGATCTTAAAGGTCTTTTCCAACCAAAACTATTTTTTGTGATTCTATGATATCAAAGACAAGGTGTTAAATATTCCTGAAATACAATCACCAGTAATATCTTCTAGAAAAATGGAAGCCTTATATTGCATGGTCATTCTGGGATGTGGGAAGAAGAGGATGAGGAATTTTATGTATTTCCCAGTTAAGATGGGCTGCTGTGCAATGAAGAACACAAAATAAGAGTCATGGGGATGAAAAAATCAGATGAAAATAATTATTGCTCTAGGTAGTGACTATCAAGATCAACTACAAAGGAGAAGAAAATAGGGGATCACAGTCTTGGATTATTTCTTTCTATACAAAGATAGGCTAATACCAAATCTGCAAACAAGCTGTTGAGTCACCTACATGCCCAATTTTATCTTGCTTTACCATCCTGTCACCTAGAATATGTGCTTGAGACTCATGAGATTTATGAGGGTTTGGTATCTACTTTTAGCTTTTTCAAAGTATCTAATGGTTAGGTTATGACACAAAGAGCAGCTACTATTATTTTCTATTGCTACACCTCTTCTGCTTGAGTATGGTGGTAGAACTACCTAAAATGTACCTCTGATTAAACGCAGAGGTTGAGAGTTCCTCTCCAACAAGGGACAAGACTTGCTCTCGCACTTAGCAGTTTTAACTCATCAGCTGTATAGGCTTACATGGAGAGCCTCTGAATATCCAACCTATTATCTTTAAAGGGTCCTTTACTAGAGGCCTATTGAAGGTCATTTCTGTGACCTCACTAGAGTTTGAAGTCCAAACTTTGTAGTGAAGAATAGAATCAAAGTGGTTTTAGTGGATTAGACTCACTTGTCTAACATGATCACCTGTGTAATGTAGACACATACATCTGATACTCACTTTAAACTTCAATTAAATTAGGATAAAAAGGCTCTTTGAGAGACACCAAGTAATAAATGTCCATTTTAAGAATAAATTAACCACACCCCAGAAGTGCTGTCAGTTACAATAAAAGGTGTCAGGGTGACATGGATGTCTACACTATCTATATGCCTCTAAAGTTATAGAAAATTAAACTTTGACACTGCACCTTGACCTTCACTTTTATTTATCTTATTTGAAAGTGCATAAATTTACTGCTATTGACATGACCTAAAATGCATTTTTTGTTACCTTCTTCATAAGAGTATAGTTCCATTATTACTTTTGATACATTGTCATTCTTATGCTCTTTTTTTTTTTTTCTTTTTATATCAATTTTATAACAAAATTGCTTAGTCTAGGAGAAATACAAATAAATGCCACTGGGGGAACTTGTTATTGGCTAAATTGGAAGTTAGAGCTCAAGGTATACTACTTATTTTAGAATGTGCAAACCCCCCCAAACTGTAATGAACTTTTTTCCAGATCATTTTCTTGTGAGCAGTGTGTTTCTTAGCATTTTTTGATAACACTTCTCATTATAATAATTCTGCATAATTTTCTACATTGCAAGGGTCAAAAATATTAGTGCACTGAAATATGTATTGTGAACTATATATAAAAGACAAAAATAAGTGAAAATATAGACAGTACAGTTCCAAAAAAATGTGAACGTGGCATAACAGTTCTCACATAAAGAGAATATTCATAGAATTCAAATGTTTGGCATATTATTACATAAATTTTGGTGATATTTACTTTAACTATTTTAAATGCTTCACATTCCTTTATCATTCTTTTAAGGTACTGCAAATCAACGAGGAAAAAATCTCAGTAGAACAACCAGAAGATTGCATGATTTTGAAAGTTTAACCTACTTATAAAAATAATCTCAAATTATTTTTAAGTAGGTTTTCTGCTTGAAGAGGGAATAGCATTTTTAAAACTTGGATGACTTGATCTTTTCTTTAAAAATCATGTAAGTTTCAAGATAATGCTACTGCAGATTGGAATACTTCAAAGTAATTTCTCAGACAAGCAAACTATCATAAGCCTTCTATTCCCAATCCTTGTGAAGCTTTTCTCTCTCAAGACACCCTTGCTTTTATTCTGGATAATAGCTTTCTTTAAAAAACACAGAATCACAGAAGTGTTGAGGTTAGAAGGGACTTCTGGAGTTTATCTTTTTTAACCACACACTGCACAAGTGTGGTTGGACAAGATAACCACCACTAAAAGCCAGTTGTCCAGGATAGTGTCTAGATGGCTGTTGAATATCTCCAAGAACAAAGACTCTACAACCACCACCTATTTTAGTTCTTAGTCGCCTTCACAGAAAATAAGTTTTCTCATGGTCAGCGAGAACTTCCAGTGTCTTAGTTTTCACCCATTGCCTCTGGTCCTGTCACTGGGCACCACTGAAAGGGCCTGGGTCTGTCTTCTTTGCAGCCTCCCTTTGGGTATTTATACATATTAATAACAATCCTTTGAGCCTTCTCCAAGCTGCAATGAAAGTGCTTTCAGCTATTCCCACTGTTGTGGTTCAGCCCTAGGCAGCAGTTGAGCACCACCTGTGGATTGCTTACTGCTCAAAGAGGAAAAATAGACCAAAGTCCTCATGGACTGGGATAAGAACAGTTTACTGACACAGCACAGTGAGAGGGGAACAACGACAACAGAACCCATGACAGAATATACAAATGGTGATAACACAGAAAGCTTTACCAAACTGAACTCAAATCACTAGCTGTGCCCTCACTCAGAGGGTCCTGGAACTGCAAGACCCAGCTCTCCCTGACCAGCCCCCTTTTATGGGGAGCATGAGGTCACATGGTGTGTAAAACAACATTCGCCAGCTCAGATCCCCTGTGCTGGCTCCTTGGAAAAATTAACTCTGTCCTAATCAGAACCAGGACACCCATATGTGAGGCCTTGCTAGTAAAGACTGAACCAGAGAGCATTCAGTTCCTCAACTGAGTCCCACATCTCATGAAAAAATGACCTGATATTTTCCCTAGTCTTGCTTTTGTTGTCTTTGCACTTTTAGAAGCCCTTCATGTTGTCTTTGACATCCCTGCCAGTTTGAATCCCAACTGAGCTTTAGTTCCCTCCCTGGATTCTTAGACAATGTTTCTGTATGCCTCCCAGATTACCCATCTTTTCTTCCACATTGTGATTGCTTCCTTCCTGTGTTTGAGATTTTTTTCCAGGATGAAAGCTTCCTGGCATTTTTTGCCAGATATCATATTCATTGGAATAAAAATCTGTTAAGCTTGGAGGAGCTTATCCCTGAATATGAACCAACTTTCTTAGGTCCGTCTTTCCTCTAGGGACTTATCCCACTGGACTCTTTAGAACAGATCTTGGAAGAAGCCAAAGTCTGCTCTCCTGAAATACGTGTGGTGGGCTTTCTTTTTAGCTTACTCCCTGCCCTCAGGATCCTGAACTTCAACTGACTTATGGTCACTGCAGAGAAGGCTGCCTTTGATCCTCACATTTCCAACAAGACCCATTTTGGTGATTATAAGGTCCATAAATGTACCTCTCCTCTGTAGCTCCTCTGTCACTTGTAGGAAGAATTTATCACCAAGCATTCCAGCAACCTCCTGGATTGATTTTGCCTAACTCTTTCATCCCTCCAACAGATATCATTTTCCCGTGAGGACAAGGGCTGTTCTTATCCATCTGTAAAGGTCCTCAGCCACTTGTTCTTCCAAGTTGGGTGTCCTATAGCAGACACCCACTAAAATGCCACCTTTGCCTGTTGTTTCCTTAATCATATACCAGAAGATCCTCAGGCAAAATCTCCAGCCAAAATGCCATAGGGAAAGGAAAAAAAAAAATCCCTTTTATATTTTTTGGCCTCAATTTACAAAGAAAAAAGATTTAAAGAATCACACTGACAGTTCTCTCTAGGTAACTCTTGAACACTTTTATCTAATTTCAGTCAAAACTGAAAGAAAGGGAGATGTCTAAGACAGGGATTTCCAACAAGCTTCCTGAAAATTAGCATCTAGGTTGTCTAAGACAGGGATTTCCAACAAGCTTCCTGAAAATTAGCATCTAGGTTGGAAGAAAGGACAAAGATTGTGGAAAGTCTGCATGGTAAATGCAGCATCATATCAGCATTTTTAATTAATCAGACTTCATATAGCTAAGAATCGACCTCGGACCTGTTGCTTCGTGTCAGGGATGTCAGAGAAGTATTATGCTGAGGGAGAGTCTGAAAAGAAAATTAGAAAGAAGGGACCAATGAGAAGGATTTCAAAAAAAGTTAAGAATGTTACAAACTGACAAAGTTATGGATTCCAGAAACTATGGCAGAAAATAATAGAATAAAGCTCCATGCTTCCATTAGTTTCTCTGATTATTAAATAAAACATTTATTTTCATATCTAGTTTTCTCCAATTATTAATTTTGTGTAATTTAATCTGCTGACAAAAACCCCACCTTGATTGACAATCTTAACAATGGAAGTCATTAACAAAGGCTACACCAAAATGAGACTGTCCTAGTTTCAGCCTTTCTTGCTTCCAATGAGTTTAAAATAGGATCTGAGGAAACACTGCAGGAGGTGAGAAGTCAATTTGTGCTTTCATCCTGTGGAAATTTGTTTCTGTGCTGTGATTACACAGATTGGCTTATGTTACTCTTGATGGTAGGTTTTTATCGTACACACTTCTCCATCAGAATCCGGAATGAGATGGGCAGCTCATTTTTGCATAAGCCACCCAACAATCTGGACAATGTTTCCTAACGATGCAAGGATACATCTGAACAAATGAGCTATGGCTAGAAATAAATGGTACTCATTTGTCTCTAATCTACATTATTCCTTCTGAAGGTCTTTTTTATTATTAGCACTGTTCTATTTCCAGTGATTTAGGTAATTAATGAATAAACTAGTTAAGTACCTGAGTGCATTGAAGTATCAAGACAATACAAAAAAAAATCCCATCTCTACAGAAGTATAAACTTCTTTTTGATCAAAATTTCAAACAAGCTGAAAGCAAGTAATTTATTTTTTTTTAAAAAAGGAATATTGAAACTCTAAAGTGAAGCTATCAAAAGTGAAAACCAGATAGAATCATAAAGATTGGGAAAGACCTCCTAATCCAACCATCCCCCTACTGCCTATATTACTTACTAAATCTCATACAACCTTTCCTTGATCACCCTGAGGGACGGTGACTTCACCACCTCCCTGGGCAACCCGTTCCAATGCCTGACCACTCTTTCTGAGAAGAATTTTCTCATCATTTCTAACATGATCCTCCCCTGGTGCAGTTTGCAGCCATTCCCTCTTGTTCTTATTGCTACTTATCTGCAAGAGGCTGACCCCCATGTGATTATAATCCAGAAAGATAAGCATTTTTCATCTTACAGATGATGGCTTTTCTTTTGTTATTCCATTTCACAAAAATATGTAAAATAGTGAGATCAAAGCAAAAAACAAACAAAACCAAACAGAAACCCCACAATTATTTAGTGAATATAACTGTAAATTTCTTTTGTTTCTTGTGGATTTACAATTTATTTTGAAACCAATGGGAAACACAAACTGTAAAGTATAGAAAAATGTTCATCACTTTTTGTAAGTATCTATTAATAATCAGACTAAACCAAAGATATCAAGAATCTCTAAATGATGTGTCCTGAAATCTTGAACTAAATTTTCAGATGTATTTTAGAGTTTCTGTACACAACTAAATGACATATATTCTGATTTAGTTAGTTGATTTATTTTGTAGTTATGCTCCCTATCTTCTCAAATATGGAATGCTAAGACAAGATGGGAGGTATCGGTGTATTATGAAATAAGGTTTATAATAGTGGATATTAAATAGTACATATGTTTTTGTGTATGCACACACTTTCGTATAATGAAATTAATTAATCGTCATGTTGTAATCCCAGCTGGCAGATAAGGATCATGCAGACGCTTGCAAACTCTCTTCAGGTCTCCCCTCCCCCGGTGGAATGGGGGAGAGAATTGGAAGAGTGAAAGTGAGAAAAATAGTGGGTTGAGATAAAGACAGTTTAATAAGTAAAGCAAAAGCCACACACACAAGCCAAGCAAGACAGAGAATTTATTCACCACTTCTCATCAGCAGGCAGGTCTTCAGCCATCTCCAGAAAAGCAGGGCCCTATCATGCATAATAATTACTTGGGAAGACAAATGTAATCACTCTGAATGTCCTTTCTCCTCCTTCTACTCCAGTGCTAAGCATGGCATCATATAATATGAAATACCCTTTTGGTCAGTGGGGGTCAGCTTTCCTAGCTATGCCCCCTCCCAACTCTTTGTGCACCCCCAGCCTACTGGCTGGCAGTGTGATGTGAGAAGCAGAAAAAGCCTTGACTCTGTGTAAGCACTGCTCAGCAATAACAAAATCATCTCTGTACTATCCATGTTTTCATCACAAATGTGAAACATAGCCTCATACTAGCTACTGTGAGGAAAATTAACTCTGGCCTCAAGTTGAACCTGGGGAGGTTTAGATTGGATATTAGGAACAATTTCTTCACTGAAAGGGTTGTCAATCATCAAAACAGGCTGCCCATGGAAATGTCTGAGTCACCATGCCTGGGGGTATTTGAAATGCATGTAGATGTTGTGATTAAGCACATGGTTTAGTGGTGGGCTTGAAAATGTTAGGTTAACAAACTTGTTAAACTTTTCCACCAAAATGATTCTATGATTCTCAGTTGAAACCCCAACAATTAATTAGGGGCTGTGTTGAGCTGATTGGCCAGTATTAACTCACCAGTAGCTGGAGGTCTGAGGAGTATGGACCAGATATTTAGAAATTACACTGTTCTTGCTAGGTCAGGTGTACCACTGCTGCTGGATCAGAAAGAAGCTCTGAGAGGTCCAGCTGAGTATGTGTGGATAATATTTCTATACTTTTGATACTTTTTCTTTCAGATGTTTACTTTAAACACACACACATACATACACACACTCACTTTCTGGATCATTCCAGCTCCTCACTGACTCAGTAAGTGTAGAGCTGGCAGAATAGTAATCAATCTCCTTGTACTGCTCTGTCCCATGAACAGGTGCCCAGAAGAAAGAATAGATCCTCACATATAGAAATTGATCAGCTTTGCTATAAACTAACTTGCTAAACTCTTTGGAAAGCACCTCTGGTCACCTAGTCTCAGAAGAAAACTCCATACTGTACCCCAAATACTAGGAAACAAGTGTCTTTACATTTTAATCACTTCTTTCTCCATGAAATGAAAAACGAAAAGGAGAAGAAAAGACAAATCTCAGTATCTTGACATTTTTGTTGCATACCTTCTGGTGCTTTCCTACTGAGCATATGGGCTTCCTGAGAATATGTTTCTGATGGATCAAATTTCACTTATAAATTGTTGTTTTGTTTTGCTGGGGTTTTTTGACATTTCTAGAGGGCAGAACAGAAACATTTCAGAGTTGAACTGGTAGGCATTCATGTATGTTACTGAATTGAACTCTTCCGTTTCTTTCAACCTACCAGTATTATATACTAATTTATAATATAAAACATTGTTTGAGAATTTGAACACATTACCACTTTTAACCTGGAAAAGAGCCAGACTTTGGATTCTTTTTGGACTGTGGCAATTAGGAGAAGTTATTAATGATGGGGTCATGCATTTATGTGACACAGTCATTTTCATTCACTAAAAATAAATAAAGTGCTATTTCTTTAGGAACAGAAGTAAACAAATTATAGGAGACAAGTTCCTTTCTCACATCCTCAAGGGGTTTTCAGGCAGAAGCTGACCTAAAACCTCCTCTCTGGGTTCCTTTCAGGACAATGCTTATTCTCCTTCTCCCAGCTGTGTTCAGACTGTCTTACTGTATTTTTCACTACCACTTTCACTCACAACATGCACAAACATACCCATATATTGCTACTCAGCAATGTCGAATAGGGAAATAGAAAACATAAGCTACATGGCTTTAATTAATGAATTGACTTTCATATTTGTTTTTAGTAATTATATGTTTCCCTTCTGTTCTGGGAGCCATGTAATATTTCTTTCAATTAATATGAACAAAAGGCAATTACTAACCTTAAGAGCTTCATGAGGTTCACTTCCAAAATGCATATTAGTGAATTCATAAATGGAGAATAGAGGCTAAATAAACAGTGGTCTTGTTTCCTACTTGCTTCCTTTCTGAATTTCATTCTTCTAATAAAATATGTGCTATTTTTAGACTTGTAAAGTCATCTGCATGTTAGCTTAGATTCTTGATGACCTGCTGCTGCCTTATGACTGCATTTCACTTATATTAAAAAAAGAAAAAGCATAATACCAAATAAGACAAAATATGATTATTCAACATCATTTACAATTAATAATCTGTATTTAGCATGGTTGGTACATAATGCAATCTAAAATACAGTGACAACAGTGAGCTATACATTATCAAAGCTTCAGAAAAGAGTTTTCTATTAGTTTATTATCCCATTAACAGGATGCACAAATGGGACATCCAATTTAGTAATGGCTCATTAACTCTTTTCCATGTTAATAATATTATGAAAAAGGGGCTTAGAATATGAAACCTTTTAATCATATTGGACAGCTAGAAAAGGAAAAAGCCCCTTCATTCTGACAAGCATATTTTTTAGTAAGGATGAGGATATTCTATAAGCAGTGATCTGTGCCAGGCCTGTGACAGTAGCAATAATTATCTCCATCCAGTTGTGCTGGGAATGAAACTGTCATTTGTCTCCATTATGGTTGAACATTGAAGCTGCCTTACACTTTATTTAGCATCTGACTGTGAAACGCTACTTGGAAAAACACCCAAAAAAACCCACCCCAAAAATCCTCACTGCCAAAACCAAAAAGAAAAGAAAGATGTTATCACAAAATAAAGATAAGAAACAATGCTTAGTCTTCACAGGACACACACTGTCATAATGTTAGACAAATCAGCATTTCACATAATAGATACTGGTACCTAAGTGTTCTCTATCAATGCTTTTGTGGATCATTATTTATATTCTCACTTTGATGTGATATATGAATGCAATCTATCTCACACTATTATTTTCTGTAACTACTCTACATTTCTTTTTGTGAAAAAGGAGAAGCTATTGATGCAAACTGTTGACTGAATACAGACCAATTATAATTTTAATTTTTGTTGCTTTGAACAAGTATTTTCCCATACTAACATGAAGTAAGCACAGGGCCACAGAAGTGGAGGGATATTTTTATGCACAAAATTAGAAGTTATTTTCTTAAAAATACATTACAGTGTCATCTTTGTATCTGTATGTGCACTCCCTTAAGTACTGAGTGGGAGTACACCCGTGAATCTTGGTTTTAAGTCCATTGGTTTCAGAGTAAGGATTTTTTAAATTTCATTAAGTATTGGCTAAATCTTCTGGTGAGAAATTGACTTATCAAGAACAAAGGATAACTCAATACTAACTGCAGTGGTTGTAGTTACCTCAGAGACACACACATTGTAAAGGAAGGTTGAAATTAATCCCTTGTGGAATTATTTATTTCAGTTCCTACATTACAATGGCTAGCATGAGTAGCTAATTAGATCACAACAGCATGTCTGGAGGCTAGCTTGGAAAAGTGTATCCTATATATATGAGAAAAATTTTGTTCATTCTGTTGGTACATGAACAGAATTTTTTTTCTCTTTTTTCCTTTATTTTCTATTGATATAATTGTTAACAGTTAACCATTTATTATCTGTCAGAATGAGGAAGCTCACTAGATGACAAAGAAAAATAAACACACAAAACTAAAGAACTTGCCTCCTACCATGAAGTAAATGTAAACAATAAGTAACAACAAAGTCCTAAGCCAGTGACATTAATAAGTCCCAAAAGAAAACTGATCAACTGGCCTTCAGATTGTCAAGAAGTTACTGCAATTTAGGGGATTTATATTCAAAACAAAACCACAAACCTTTGTCTTTGTAAACCATTCAAATTAGTACTGGCATTGTCAAGAAATGATGATGAGAATCATTGTAAGGTACTGGAAATATGCCTTACCAATTGCCAACAGAAGGGTCCACCCCTCTCTTCTCCCCTCACCTAACCAAACCTCATTCCTAACACACTACATCACCTCTGGTCAGGCTCAGGCTTCCAAGGACCTAATGACTATTCAACAAGCCGCCCAGAAGATAGACCTCAGGAGAGACATCAGGAGCCATTCAGACATCAGGAGAGCATTCCACTATCGAGAGCACACATTGGGAGGCATTCCCTCATCCACCCTGAAGCATTCCCACAGGCCAGGTGGAAGCTTGTAGACAAAGGATCTGTATCCCTACAAAAAGGGAGCATTCGGCCATGGTAAAAGGGGGAAGCAACATGAGAGAAGGGAAGCAATGGAGAACGAAGACATTGAGGGACCGCTCTCCCCTTCCATCGGACCGGAGAAACAGA
This sequence comes from Laterallus jamaicensis coturniculus, assembly GCA_022605575.1. Lineage (NCBI taxonomy): Eukaryota > Metazoa > Chordata > Aves > Gruiformes > Rallidae > Laterallus > Laterallus jamaicensis. Next base: position 8,970,233 of record JAKCOX010000019.1, read on the forward strand.
AGAATACTCTGCTGTTGGACGGAATGCCATAGCCTCGTGGTGGTAGATATACCACTCCTTCCCCTTCCTGTTTCCACTGTCTCTCCCTCTCTCTATTTCTCGTTTTCACCCCCTTTTTTCTTTCTTCCCCCCTTTCCCTGCACATTTGTTCCAAATAAAGCAACCTCTAACCTTGACTCCGTTTGGAGTCTTGATTCTGTTCTCCGAGAACTGAATTGAGAACTTTGCATGATAAAACACCTAGTAATTGGACATCACTTAGGGGTTAAGCCCAGCCAACCACCCAGAGCGATCTGAGGCTCGGTTGGAATGCAAGGGGGTTTAGCCTCTGCCAAACTAAGTCTTGTCTAGGTTGTGGATCATGACAATCATTAACAAAGATTGTATGAAAATTCATATCAATTAGAAAAATATCAACCACGACAATTTTAAGAGTTAGGGAGACATTATTATTATTATTATTATTATTATTCAATTGCAAGATACCACAAAAGTTGGAATTCATCTAAGCACATCTTAAGAGGTCTTTACAACCAATTAGTCACTGCTCATTTCAATGATCTGCTCCAGAAGTAGAGCAGGATGGCAGGAATCCCTCCCCAGCAGGTATGTCTCTCTTTATGAGCACTTAACAGTAACAAATCATAGAATCATAGAATGGCTTGTGTTGGAAAGGACCTTAGAGATCATCCGGTTCCAACTGCCCTGACAGGGGTAGGAACAATGTAGATGTCCTTTCTGTTATTGTTCTAAGCTAGTAGAGAGGTAGTCCTCCTAGAAGGATTAATTTTTCATAGATAAACAGGAAATTTGTTTTGAACAGACCCTTGTATACATTAACAAATACTTCAGTCCTACAATAAATCCTGTTTTCTCATATGATTAGCATATATCAAAACATTTCATATGTGAGATTCTGGAAAATGCATAAGCAACCTCTATGAAGTTTTCCTTTTCAAAAATATTCCTGCAAGCTTTTAAATACTTCATTACTTAAAATTATCTCTCAACTTTCTAAATTTGAAAAATATCAGCACTACTGTCCCATATACAAAAATAAACAATTCACTTCTTCACAGACAAAGCTGTGAGACTTTACGGCATGTGTCTCTTAGAACACACTGACATCATTCATTTCAGTCTCTGAGTTTATATGCTTAGAGTAGCAACAATGGAAGTAAAAGTCAACTTTTTCTTCTGGAAAATATAATCACATTGAAAAAGGAGGAACAACACATTCTAATGAGAGTTCAACTTACAGTGGATTCTGTCTTTTTTCGTGTTCATTTCCTTTGAGCTGATCTGACCTGAGTACTTCTGCCCTTTCTTAATCTGAGTTATAACATAAAGCTTATATCCAGTTCAACTAAATTTAGGCACATGGATAAATGACATAGATAAGAGGTGATGACCTTCCTCTGACAACTTTATTTGCCTTGACAGAAGAACTCAGGTGCTTCAAGAATCTTTCATTTGGACCCTAAAATAGCAGGAAGTAGGGTACTGAAATTGAATCCTCAATTTCAATTCTGTTAAGTTTACTTCTCTATCTATATACAGGCATATGTCATTTGTATATCTAAAACCGTATAGTTAAAACCAGTTATCTAACTCTTCCGGTTTTCCTGCTTGTTTTTGTTTGATTTTGTTGGCCTATTCTTTGTATCTCACCAATAACAAAAGTAATGCTCTGGACCCTTCCTTAAATACTTATGCTGAAATGATTTTATGCCTTTTCAACCATAAGGCAGAAGAATTTTGTACTAATATCTTTTAAAATGGGATCATGGCCTAGTTCTGAAAAAATACCAAACATATTTCTGGGTGGCATTATGATCCACAATGGGACAGTTTAAATTCTTCTCATAATATGAACTGTTGTATCTGCTTTTAACCTTCACTTACAAATCTTCACTTCTAGATCTTCATCCTCTGACTAATCCAGAAACCACATTGTAATGTTCAATTTTATTGTTTCTTGAGCAGTATTGTGCTACAGAATCCTTTCTTGTTGACTTGAACAATGGTGCAAATGTTTCCCTGTTTGTACTGGAAATACTTAAACTAATATATCTTAAAATTCCTTATACATCATTTCATGCCAGTAGCATAGTGATTCATTAATGAGGCAAAATATACTTTTATTTTTCTCTGACCTTTCAAACAATGATTTCCTGGTTTACGAAGAAGAAAATATTTTTGAAAAGAATATCATTTCAGTTTGTAATATTAAATTTAATTTCATTCCTATCACCAGCCCTGCATCTCCAAAACTGATTAATTAATGCTAGACCAGAAAGTAAAATGTTGGCTGTATATTGCTGTAAGGGACTGCAGAACTGCAGCCCCCTTTCTTTCATCTCTATATGTTTTACGGATTGCTGACAGAACTGTAATCTCCTTTTTCTTTCTCAATCTCTAGCAATGACTCTCTATTACCCTAAATAATTTCTTCATCACCACCACCACTAAACAAAGTGAATTAAATGAATTCCACATGTCAGGAGCAATATCTTGAAGAATGTAGCACAAGTCCTCTGCACATCTGCCCAGTCCCAGAGGCAAAGTGTGAGGGGCCTTGGACCCTCTCAAACTTTCAAGGACCCTCTGGAGGCTATACTGGGCATGAGTCCCACCACCAGGTGGAAGGTGTGGCTATGCCAAGGACTCACTGACTATGCAATGAGACAATACTGTAAAAAGGCAACACATGAGGGGAGATGTTCCTCCTCACTGGACAAGGACAGCCTGGACTGACAGGACACCACAGATCTGTGGTAGCACCTAAAGCAATATGTGAAGAAACCTTTCCCCACCAGACCTGAAGACATCGGACTGACAGGATGCCACAGATCCATGGTGGAATCTATTGGAATCTCTCTCCTTCTTTCTTGCTGTTTTCCACTCTTGTCTCTTTCTTCCCCCATTCTCTTCCATACTTGTTATAGGCCAAATAATGTGAACCTTGACTCCATTTTGAGTCTCAATTCTGTTTCTGAGAATTGCAAAAAACAGATCATGAGGAAACACCTGATTGAACATCACTCAGGGGTTAAGCACAACCACCTCCAGCCACCCAAAGAATCTGAGGTCAGTTGTAATGCAGGGGGGTTTAACCTCTGCCAAACTGGTCTATCTTTGTGGTTGTGAGTAGTCGTGTGATAGTGTGGTAATGAGAGACTGAAAGATAGATGATTGAATAAAACACTGAAATCTTTGTAATTCAGAAATGTAACTGATTTTTTTTTTTTCCCTAAGAGTTTGAAGCTGCAAATCTAGATTACTGTTCCCACAATATTTATGAAGATTTTACAACATTCATTGTGTCTAAATGGTAGAAAAACAGAAACGTGATAGCTGCAGTCTGTAGGATCTTCATGTCCAAAATTTTGTCAGTGTTAATAGGTTTGTGCCATTGCCCAGTCAGCTGAATATCAGCTGTACTGTGCTTACACATGCATGCTTATATATATAACTTAAAGCCTTCAGTAGTTGGTTTGGCTGAAAAATAACTGCAGAATAATGGCTGGGAAAAAAACCCCAACAACAAACAACCAAAAAAGCAACCCAGTATTTAAATTTGCAAGATCAAGCACAAGTACAAAAGACTAAAATTAACTACTAGGGGACCCATCTCTGACATATGCATTCTTACAAAGCTGTACTTTATTATTAATAAGATTTTACATAGGGCTATAACATAGCTTTATAGAGATGAAAAATATGAATACTTAAGAAGTAAATCATGAGAGATTTCTGTTTCATCTCATTACATCCTCATGAACTACCTCACTCCATTGCTAAGCGGGATGATAGCATGCTTTATTTTGTGTGGATTTTTTTCCCCATATTCAAGAAGAAAAAATACATGCTACTTCAGATTTGGAAAAAAATTAAAATTTAAAAAATGTATAATTGCAGTAAAGCAAAACATCATGCTCTTTCAGCATTCAGTATTCTTAGAATGACTGTCATTACAAGGTATTGTCTTTATTTCTGTTTAAAACTGTTTTTCTTTTACCAAAGTCATACTTTTTCAGGGACAAAGGGAAATAGCCCTAAGATAAAGAACTATCACTTCTTTTGTTTTTTCCTCAGGATCCCTTATATTTCACAGAAACAATATTAAACATTGAGCACAGCATATTGAGCTGTATTTTTGGCATGAAAGGCTACAGACAGTAATTACCACTAATAATCCCTGCAAAGCTTTATAACTAGTGCAAATATATGAGTATACACTAATGCTGCAGTAAAGTCAACTCAGCACATGTCTAAGAGAGAATGTTGGTTGTCGGTTTCAATCATGGTTAAGCCCTTACAGCCTTCAGAAATAGTAGCAATCTCAGTTTCTCTAGGCCTTGCATAAAAAGAAAAATAAAAAAGAAAAAAAAAGTAAAAAAAAGAAAAAAAGTAAAAAAAAAAAAAGGCCTTTTTTATGAGAGGTAGACTCAACTGTAGTTTTAGGCCAAAACTCAGGGAGTGGTAAGTTGGTTGGGTGGCACATTACTTATTATTTACAGATACTTCTAGAAGCATGCTTATCTACTCTCCAGCTGATGGTTTGTTCTGCTGAATCCTTCTGATATAGGCAACAAAATGAAGTCCGGAATCCCAGATTCTTTATTTTCCTCTTAATTGACAGGTTCCTATGCATGCAAGTAACTAGGACAAGTAACTATATGACCATACAGCTCAAAAAACCACTTTGAGACAGACAGTTGAGACAAAATTTCACAGTTTTGATTAGTTTTCAGTTAATTTTGACTTATATTCCTCTTTTTAATTTTCTGCTTGCAATTTTCTACTTTCTTTAATTTTTGATAGTCTGTGTTGTTTTGGATTCCTGAAAGATAGTAAGACTTCCTTTCAATGCAATTTTAAGTATTTTCAATGTTTATACTTACTTGAGAAAATGAGAGCCCAGGTAATTTATTCTGATGAGAAAAGAATTGGGCTTTTGTCATGAAAGCATACAAAATTAACATTCTCAGTAATTATCTATACCTTTACCTTCCTTAAATGAACATGTGAAAGAGCTGCAACAAAGATAAAAAATTGCAATTTTCTTTTTCAAAACATAAATAGAAATATTCTTCTTCAGTTTTAATAAGCAATACAAAAAATGTGTACAATAATCAAATTGATATTGAGATTTTTACTTTAAAATACACCTTTGTTCTGTTTTGCTTTCATCAGTCTTTTCTAAGTGAAGTAAATTTTACCGCTAATGATATAACAAAATAACACTTTTTTTTTAAAGAATAATAATTTTAAAAAGGAAAGAAAAAAGTAAAATGCTGTCAGATACAAATATGAATCTCCTATAGTCTATATCCAAATATAATAAGAGCCAAGTGACTATAAAGCCTACACTCCACTTAGTTACTAATGTTTTGGAAAAGAACTAGTTTCAGAGGGTCCATCAGACATAACTATGTCGTTCCTTTCCATTAGGCAGACCAAAAGATTATTATTCAGTAATAAAATACTGTTGATCAAACACCTTTAGAGTTTCAAGCAACCTTATTTTCACTAGAAAGCTCTACTGTCTCAAAACTCCCAAATATTTACCAACTAAAAAATTTAAATCCCTTTCTAAAATGGAAAAAAATCTTGACCTTTTATAGACTACATCCTGTCATCTATAATTTTGAAATTATGTTTTAAGTTTCTAATGATTATTATGAATTAGAATGCGTTACTGCTGATATCTTTGCTTGCAAACAGTATTATTCCAAAATGAGACTTTTAACTTTTCTTTCCTTTTTTTTTTTTAATTTTCTTTAATTCCCTTTCTCTTTTTTCTTAAATATAAAGTGAATTGGCATTTCTTTCTCTGAATGTAAAATCAAATTGAACTTACTTCCCCAAAATGCAACATATATACAGTTACATGTAATTTAAAACCTGCATGTGTGTCAGAATGAGTGCATCTATGTGCACTCCAGTAAGAATTCATATGGAATACAATTTAATCTCTGGTTAGTAAAATATATAGTGTAAAATGAAAGACCTATTAACAGTACGTGAAGAACAAATAGCCAATTTCCTCTTATCTACATCTCTCTGAATAGGTAAAACATAATTATACAATTATTCAGGATGTTGATAAAAGATATGCATATGATTTCTATGCATGCATGTGCGTGTATGTCCATGAACACAGTAATATTTATTTTACTTTTGATTAGGTGCCATAAAAGAGTCTTGATTTCTGAAAAGTGTAAGGAAAGCCTGATATGATTATGTACCAATTTAGAAGAAAAAAGATTAAAAAAACCAAAAAATCAATCAACCAACCCAACACTTCCCCCCCAAAACAAACAAACAAACAAACAAGAAAAAACTCAAAAAAAAATAACCACTTTAGTCTCGGCATTAAAATATATTATTAGAGGACTGAGAGTGAAGTTTTTCATGTTAAATGAAAACTTCAGTTGTTAATGACACTGAAGCTTACTTACTTTAGGAGTCAATGCTACTCAGATATTACATTATGATATGTTTTCCAAAGTATCTTTACTTTCATACATTTAAAGGATATATTAAAAGACAGATATGTCATACAGGTACTTGATGGTTAACAGCTAGTTGACTGAAAGTCAGAAGCATGCCCAGGCAATGTATGCCATCCTGTTTTAGCGAAAATACAGCCAGCATGTCAAAGGATGTCCCCTGTACTTGGCATTTCTGAGACCACACCTTCAGGACAGTTTCAGTACAAAAACAAGATACTGACATACCAAAGTAGATCCAGAGGTGGATCTCTCAGGTGGTTATGACAAGAAGTTGTTATGGGTAAGGAACTGGGTCACCTATCTAACTTTGCTCCTCTATCTGACTTCAAAGTTGACCCTGGTTAAGGAGAGTGTTTGACCAAGCTGAGCTCCAGAGGTCTCTTTCAACCTAAACTGTTTGATGATTCTATGACTCATCTTCCCAGGACAATTGTTTTCAAGATAAATTTACTAAATAATAATTCCCTAATGTACAGTCATAATTCTCCCAGTTAACATTCTTGCCTGAATAAAAATAAGAAAATACATATGGTATATAAACACATTAATTTTTCAGTGTTTTGTGATTTTGTTCATGCTTCATGTAACAAATACAAATGCTCTTAATGGTCAGCTCTACATACTAACAAACAAATTAAGTTTTCTGTATGATACTCCTTTGCATAATCTATCTTGTTTCCTTAAAGTAACTTTTCCCTTGCTACTTGTTTTTATAAATCATTGACCATGAATAGTTATATGACAGTTGGTAACAATGGAGAAGATGTTTCTGTGGAAATTGGATAACACTGAACAGTGGATTTTCAGCCACAGTGTTTTTTTTTCAGTACTTTATGTTTGAAATACAGTTGCAATGTCCCCCAGGGACAACCTAGTATTATTATAAAGTATTTAAGCAAAACAGACCAGAACATGAGTTTGTTACAATGATGGTGTAAAAAGAAATAAATCAAAATATACACACTTAAATATGATCAAGCTTATGTGAACAGCTTCCTCATTTTTTTAACTCATGAATTACTTAGGAGCATACTGACTGAATTAAACATGAAACATTTACCAGTAGGTGCATTGGACTGATGCTGAACAGAAAAAAAAAAAAACCAGTATTAAGAAACACCACCACATACATAATGCTGAACTTCCTATCAATAATCAAGATTCACTTTGATGCATCAGAGATACCTCTTGATTAAAAACTTTCATCATCATGAAAGTAAAATGTGTGTGGAATAACACAAAAGCATATTAGCATGCTAGAAGACATGCAGGAATGTTGACTACTTCTGAACAGATATCTCTACTGATTTTTGCTCCTTCATTTCAACACTAGGGTAATAGACATCCATCTTCTAAAAAGAAGCTTTAAAGCTTATGTCTCATGATACCTACCTTTCTTCCTACCTTTGGCTGAAAACTGTTTGCCAGGCAGCTGAATTTGCTTAGCAAGTGTCTATATAATCAACATGAATGTCGACTACATGCAATTAAGCTTTATTGATTTCCTCTCATACAAGCATCCAGTATAAGAATAAAGCATAACATAGTTCCCCCTCCTTTTTTTCTTTTTTTTTGCATCAAATAGGTATATAATGTTTTCTCTTTCTTCTGCTCTTTTAAGTGCAAGTCTGCTGCTTTTCTTTGGAATTAAGGAATGGCAATTTTATGCATGAACACACACACTACAAGTCCATCTGCTCCTTAAGATGTCTGTATAACGGGTGAAAATCTTCTTTGTCACAGGTATTAAAATATGAATTTTCTAATTAGAATGGAATAAAACAAGATTTTTATGCCTGACAACTTGAAGTGATGTCCTTATGAAAGATATGAAACAAAAAATGAAAAATACAGTGAATAAAGGACTTCATAGTTCAGACTTCGGGGGAAAAAACCAAAACAACAACAAATGCCTCCACTGCCATTTTTGATGGAATGGCTACTTGGGAACATTTTATTGACATAACATTGCCTTGTTTGAAAAATAAAGACTCAAAAAAATCCTTGTCTTGTTTTATATTTTAATAATTTTATTTTAAAATACAAAAAAAATCAGAATGTGTTTGTTTAGATTGTTTCTGAAATGCTGACTCAATCATCATGGAATTACCATTTAAAGTACTAAAAAAGAAAGACAGGTTTGAAGGTAAAGATGTGAAACCAGGAATATATTATTTAATTGGTAGGAAGCACAGGTGTTGGTGTGGCTTTTTGGTTTTGTTTCCCCCCCCCCCCCCCCCCCCATAAAAGCAACAACAAACTAGGAAACAAAGAAACCCAAAAGAAAACTAACTTTTGGACTCTCTATCTTGACTCCCTCTTCCACTAAGCATGACTATTACACATTATCAGAAAAAGTGGTGCCCTAGCTACTTTTTTTTTGTTTTTTACTATATAATCATACTTCATATTTTAAGAAAATATCTTTTTGAGGTGGCATAGTTCTTAGAATAGTTTGGAAACAGTGAAGGATATTTATATCTTAGAGGTATTTATTCAGTTTTCAGAAGTCATTCTCAATAAAATAATTAGGAGGTCTTAGGGACTGATTTTAAGATCTATGAAGTAAGTATTATTCTCTAGTTTATAACATGTATTAATTTTATTTAGTTTAAGATGATAACATTTTTGGCAGAATGTTTTCTTAGAATTATTTTAATTTATGCTTAAGTTAAAACCAAAACAAAAACCTGTATTAAAGGCAAAGAAAGATTCATCATTATCCTTCTTGCTAATTTTACATATCCATTTTTCATACCACTACTGCATATTCTTATTCTTTTTGTAATTGTTTTCTCTTTTCTTTTTACATTAATTTTAATACATTTTACCCTACATTCATTTAAGCTAACATAATGGACAGGCTAAACTAGCAATTTCTAAATGCTTCTAAATTCTCTTCTTATATTACCCAGGGTATTTATTTCTCCGCTATCTTGAAATCTCATAGCTCTACTGAAATGTGAAATCTTAGATCTAAATAACTGTTATGGTAAAATGTAAATACTATACAGTGATGTCCAGTGTAGCCAGCCTCACTACATTGGAAAGATAGCAAATGTACACAGCTTTTTCTTCAGAACAGAAAGATAGCCTTATTCCTTCTTTTATGATGAAAAGAATAGTGGAAAGTGTAAGGAAAAAATATTGGGACATTTACTATTGAAGGATGTGTGTGTGTAGTTATTTCATTTTCATTTGTTATAAACCAGTGACCATTTCAATTGATACATTAGAAAAAAAACCCACAAAAGAAACCAAGCAAATTAATCAGTCATACTCAGGGACTTTGATGTTTATAAGGCTATAAGAACCGTCAAAATATATCAAGTGAATTAAGATGAAAATGAGTTTTTCATTGGAATTTAATAAACCCACTAAACCCACTAAACTTATATGATCCTTTTCACAACACTTTAGTCTTTAGGCTTTTTCATTCATAAAAAGGTCTCAATAAACCTGGCTTCACACAAATGCCATCTCCTTGCTGGATTCATTTCCTCTTTGTCTCTCAAGTACACATTTATATGTGCGTATGTGCCAATTAGCATTGTCACTGTTAAGCATCACATCAGGAGAAGTACTGGCAGCAGCAGAATCATGACTGAAACAGAAAGTGAAAAGAGGGTTTAATAAATTCATTCCAGCAGGTGTGAATCATTCTGTTTCCTGTATTCAGACTTGCTCCACAGCTAGTCAGAGCACAAGGGATGAAGCGATTTTCTGGAAATGTAATTGTAATGGAAAGAGCTATACTGGAATATAGTGTTGGTACTTCCTGGTTGATTTTTAAATTTTTTTCCCAGTAAAATGTAAAAGTAAAATCATTATTTCATCTCTCCATTATCTGCAAGTTGACTATATAGTTAGTTGCAATTGGCACATCTTGCTAACTGCACTTATTTCTAAAGTTTGAGGTAAAAACATGAATAAGGTATAGCTTTGTAACACACTTCAGGGAGCTTTTTTAAAAAACAAGGGAACAAATATTGTGACTCTGTAATTCATTATCTAACATATTTTTTTAATAGCAGGTCTTACGTAGAATATCTAGAAATATGCCTTTTGAATAGGTTATTTTCTTTCACATTATTTCTTTATTCCTTAGAAGTAATGTGCTTTGAAAAAATGAATTTAGAGTAGCTCAGGTATAATATTCTTAAATAACCAGAAAGTGAAATTTCACATTATTTCTTATCATATAACATGGTCAAAATAACTGAAAAAAAAATCATAATACAATACTATGAAATTCACAGTACTTGATGTAATAGCCAGATGATTTAATTCCTATTGAGAAAAAATAACTAGGATTTTTAAAAATTTTATTTTATTTTTTTACATTTGGATTAGTGGAAGACATACAAAACCAGCAAAGGCTAAGTATTAGTATCTGATGTCTCTTTTACTTTCAACCCTCTTTTTACCCTCCTTTACTTTGCCCCTTCAAACACTAAAAGTGAAGACGATTAGCAATAACATTTGGAATATGAGCTGGTTTTAATTTTATGTAAAAATTATAAAGTCATAGAATTAATTAGACAGGATTTCTGAATGTCATCTAGTTCTACCTCCTACAAATTCAAACCATCTCTCTAGTTTAGTTACAATGATGTTGTGGGAGACTTCATCAAAAGCCTTCTAAAAGTCAAGTTAAATAACACTCAGTTCCCTATCTATCTACAGAAGTTCTTTTCCTTGTCCTTTGCATCTTAAAATGTTAAAAATTTTAACTTGACTTGAATTTGAATATTTGTATTCTCTATTCCTGCATGGGGATTCATTCTGGGTAGTTCATCCCTACTACTATTTCCTGCATGCTCTCTTTCTGTTTGAGCTAAGCTCCAGCTATTCCACCAGGGAAACCTACTCTCAGCCCTGCATGACTATCAGCATGTTACAGTGGGCCATTATACCATTTTGAGGAGGTTGTCCTTGAAGAATACCCTCAAAGGCACTTTCCCATGGGATCCTGACCAATAAGGGGCAGGTCAAGTACCCCTTCAGCTGATGCTGTGATAAGTGCCAGCTTCACATGTAGCCAAACGTGTTGGTAGTGATCTGCCACAGCACAGTCTCCAGCTGCCACTGCAGCAACAATCCTGGCATGTCAAAGCCTGGACTCAGATGGAAGTACATGGAAAAGGATACAACTCTTCATCTCTGAATCTGCAGAGACTGCCTTTGCTGAGACCAGGGCTAGCGGTATCCTTGCATTCAGGAGATGTACACTCTTGGATATGTGTGCATCTGCAGTAATGCAACTGCAGAAGAGGTTCAGTGCCCTCTTCTGAAGGTGATCTCTTCAGAGGTGTAGGGGACCACCTTAGAGAACTGAGGAATTCTTAGTCGAGGTTGATGTCCTAGCCACCTGATATAGTGGGGCAAAACCATGTTTGTCAACAGGCTGTTCAGTCTGATGCTTTGGTAAGCAAAGGGTGAATGATAATGCTGAAGAGACCTCAAATTAACAACTGAAACAGCTGAAGGGGTCTTAAGCATATTTTCATCATCAAATAGCAAAAGGTCATAAAAAAGACAACATTATTGGGGAAGGCTTTTTTTTGGGTTTTTTTTGTTTTTTGGGATTTTTTTGGCAAAGGGGTGGGTGGGAGTGGGTGGAATTTATGTGACTGAAGTTTCTACATACTAACAGGCAATGAATGGGCAATAAACCGGGATAATAGAAGTCTGTGTACAGTTGCAGAGCAACAAACCCCTGAATATGAAAGATGTGTTGGGATAGTTTGCTTAAGTGATATGCTGCCAAGGAAACATACAGGCTTTTTGGTAAGGACAGGCCAGCACAATGGTGGAAGAGTTGTCCTTTATGAAAATGCATGCAGTTAGGTGTTAACTGAGAATGAATGGGTGAGCATTAGAGAGGGCAGACCAATATTGGTCGCCTTGTGCATGTATGCTACAGAACATCTGATGAGAAAGAATTAGAAAAGGCCTTCTTCAGGCAACTGCAAGAAGCCTAAAATTCTCAGAACTCGGTCCTTATGAGGATGTTAACATCATCATCAACAAAATTTTAAAGCATGCATCAGAAAAGTGGACCGATAGCACACACTAATACTTTAGCACAATAGGCGTTATGCTCAATTTAAAAAGAGAGAAAAAAAAACAAACCAATAAACAACAAACCCTTTTGCTCTACAGAACTCATCAATATTGTCATAATAATGCATTGTCTTTTATATGCATACTATAATCAAGACTAAAGAAACCACACCCCCCAACAATTTATAAAAAATGCTGGCAATTTGAAAATAAGGAACTATCAGTAACAAGCAGAGCTGAAAAGTAAAAGAGGGCACAGAAAATTGCTAGATAAATAGAAACAGTTATTTCTAGCTATACTGTTTGGTAATAGATCATGGTCTGAAATTGGAGCTATGGTCCAAAGAAACTGAGAGATATTGTCAGAATTTCTTTCATTTAAGCTGTCTCAAGAAAGATTTTTGATCAGATTTTTTTTTTTTTGTTAAATATTATGATAAAAAAACTGTGGCTTTTTTTTTGTTTTGTTTGGTTTGGTTTGGTTTGGTTTTTTCATTATCTTTTTATTTTAAATAAATTGCCCTGACCCTTCACTAATGTTAATCTTGGAATGAGATTCTGATTTCTTGTCAAAATTTTCAATATTCCCGCACAAAGATTTGTGACTCAATATTCAGAATGAGAAAGTATGTTCAACTCTTATTTCATATTGTCCTCAGTTGGAAATCAATTTCATAAAGAATAGATGAGTTTCAACAGGATGATAACTGGGGTTTTTTGTCAACTGACCTAGAGCCTCACACTTTCACAGATCCAGGTGATTGTATTTTTTATGCCTGTCTCCTAAATATTGAAAAATGGCTTAGTTTTTTTCCCCTTTGGGGTTTTGGACACATATATGTATTTATTACTATACTTGCATAGTTGGCATTATTACTCACAATTCTTTCTCCTTTTTTTTTTTTTTCCCCTGTACTGTTAATCAGATTTATCTACAAGAGAAACTGTCTTTTTGGCACTTAATTCTTTTATCACTTGCTAATTTTATTGAGATTGGTACAGCAATAAAGTCTTTAAACACCTTTAAGCATCTCTATTTAGCTAATTACACAGCTTCATTCCTCACATTGAACTAATGTCCATTCAGTCCATAAATACCGGAATACTATTTTGATTTCAGAAAACATAGGGAACACATGTTACACTTGTTAGGTGATAATACCATCAGTATCTGAGGACAAATATATAACTGCCATAGCCATGTGAAAAAGGAGATTGGCGGAAGTAATTATTTCTACTGTTGTTGTAACAATTTATCCCATGCCATTGCATGCAGTAACATTGCACTTTTCTTAATGTTTCCTATAAAAACAGTTTGATTAGACAGGACACAGGAGCCTGAGTGATTTTTGTTTAGGTGTAGTGCCATTGTTTTCCAAAGGAGAGAACTGAACAGGCATAATTCAATAACAGAGTTCAATTTCTCAGTAAACAGAAAATGACTTTATGTATATCTACAGGAATGGGGTAGGGACTTGAGGTGGATAAGGAAACGGAGATGTTTGTATCATTTAGGGTCTAATTTACTTAGGATTATGCCCATGTTTGTAGTGAAATCCTCCTTTACATGTGGCACTTCCAATGTAAGAAAAGTATCAACTCTTTTTAAGTTGGTGATATGCAAAAAAAAAATAAATCAAGGCACTATATTAAGTATCTTAAATAGGACAATCTAATAATGGACAACATTACAGTTCAGAGAGAAGAAATTGAATTAGTGATGGAATGAACTTGCCAGCAGTGGGTAAAATCATCTGAAAATTCTTGAAATTACATCTATTCACAGATTTTTAGCAAATATTATTCTGTAACTTTACAATAAAATATTTATTTGCTTTCTAATGGAAGTGAAACAGTATCTTAAATCTTCATTTTCTGGTATGAACACTGAGATTTTACATCTTTCTCCTATTCATTCTGTTTACATTTAAATACATATTTATACTCTGCTTCATAGGAGTCTACATAGTCTTTTTCATATCATATGCATGCATTTCATTAAGCTAATCAGCCAATTGACCATAGAAGGAACACAGTTATTATTATTATTTACATGGATTTGAACACTTCACTGCAGCATCTTGTTTATTTGATGTCACTTAATCTTTTTCCCCTCATCTTCCTTTCATATTTAGATTATAGTGTGCTTTGATACAGTCTTTTTAATCCTGGCACAACAATACATCCTATTAATATGTTATCAAAGTAAAAATTCCTAGACATAGGAATTTAAGATTTGCATTTTTTATTACTGTTTTAAGTGGTTAATTACATGCTTTATTGCTTTGTCTATGTATTCTATCACTGTATATCATTTAACATGGTAAGAATAAGCACTAAGGATCAAAAATAACTAAAATTTTTATTTAATCTGTTTTTCTCCTGATTAATAGTATGCACCATTACTAACAATGCATTTTTGGTTCATGCCTGTGGTGGGCTGACCTTAGTCGAATGCCAGGCAGTAACCCAGATGATTCACAGAACCACAGAATTGTAGGGGGTTGGAAGGGACGTTGAGAGATCATCGAGTCCAAACCCCCGTCAAAGCAGGTTCCCTAAGACAGGTTGCACTGGAAGGCATCCAGATGAGTCTTGAATATCTCCAGAGAAGGAGACTCCACAGTCCCCCTGGGCAGCCTGTTTCAGTGCTCTGTCATCCTCACTGTGAAAAAGTTATTCTGCATATTGGTGCAGAACTTTCTATGCTTGAACTTGAGGCAATTGACCCTTGTCATGTCCCCACAGATAACTGAAAAGAGACTGGCCATTTCCCTCTGTCTCCCACACTTGAGATAATTATAAATATTAATCAGATCCCCTCTCAGTCTTTTTTTCTCAAGGCTGAACAGCCCCAGTTCATTCAGCCTTTCCTCATAGGGAAGATGCTCCAGGCCTATAAATCATCTTTATAGCTCTCTGTTGGAAAATGATCTCTCATTTCTGTTCTCAACAAGACAGGAAGACAAAATAAGATGAAAAGCTTTGTGGGAAATCACCTGCCAATAACGGTCATAGGCCAAACAGACTAAACTTGGGAATTTTTTTTTCTTTTTTCTTTTTTTTTTGCCAATTATAGAAGATTTGGGTACTGAGAGATAAAGACAAATTAAAACACCTTTCCCCAACCTCAGCTGTTCTTCCTAGGCTGAACTTCATTCCTTCAGTCTTTACCTTTCTACTTCCTCCCTGCCCTGCTGAGTGGCAGAAGAGATTGTGATCTGTCTGAACAGTTCCTTTCTGATGGTACTTTCTCCTCACACTTTGCCCATGCTCCAACATGTGTCCCCCATGGGCTGCAGTTCCTTCAGGAAATAGCTACCAGCTCCACCCTATTGGCTGCAGGGGAATCTCTTCTCCATCACCTGGAGTACCTTTTCTGCCTTCCTTTTCTAACATCGGTGCTTGCAAGAATATTTCTCAAACTTTGTTTTCTTCTTCTCTCCCTGGCACAGAAAGCCATTGGCCTTTTCTCACAGAATCTACTCCTGAAGTCCTTCCCACCAGCAACTTGACACCTACATGCAGTAAAATGGATAAACCTCTAACTCTCATTTTTACATTATTTTTACAACATTAAGTTGTATACATTAACAGGAAGATCATAAGAAATAATAAACCTAGACTATTTTAAACTATTAGGCTTTGGGGGGGGATAAGGGGAGTGTGTGTTGTTCCCATGTGTATTTCGAAACTTAACTATGAAAGTTCTTTCTGTTTTATTTTGCAAGTTTTCAAGGTTAATCAAGCTGTCAGGAAGAAATTGCAAATACATGTGCTTGCACTCAAGAGTACAAATGTGCAATCACAGCAGGAAAAGGAATATGTTTTCCACTTGGTTGCAATGCATTTATCGGGAGAGTTCTCAAGGAAAATGTCCTGTATGTTAGACGTAGTTTTGAGTCATTTTTAAAAATATCTTCTCACACCATGTAGTTAATGCCATTTCAAAATACTGCTTTGTAAGGGTATAAACTAGGATTGAACTTGTAGGCAAGAAAAATATATAGCTAAATCATATTTCTTTCCTGTTGTCTTATATTGATTCTTAACACTTCATTTTCAAAAAGATGAGACTGGCACAGCCTCCAGACAGCTGCTTATCTAATTGGGCACGGAATTGAATTGCATGCAATTTAACTTTTCAACAAGGTGGGACATGGCCTTGGCCTAGTAAAGATGGTTAGAGAGTCAAAAGAGGAGAATATTTACTTTTAATCCTTTTTCCTTTTTTCTTGAATGCAACATCAACATCATTAAAACAACCTTCAATCCTTTTGCATAGGTAGGAAAAGAAAGCAATAATTTTAAAAATTGACTGCTATCTTTCTTTACTGTTTTAATCACCAGTGCCTTAAAATTGTTTTCATTTTGTGGATTGATTAGCCGAACTGTTAATCAGTGAGGAAGGCATATATTAACTGTATTGTTTCAGAAGACATTAATAAAAGCTAAAACTCAAAAATTTTATGTAGGAGTTTTTTACCATAAGAACAGTTATAGTAGTCAAATCAGAGATATATCTAGTCATGTTTTCTTAGTGACTTTTTAGTGTACAGTTAAGTAAAAAGTGTATTGACACATCTTTATTTTGTTACCCTTCCAAATACCAGTAGTGGCTAGCAATTAAGCTTTGAAGTAGTATACAGCTGTTTTGTGTTTTTTACAAGAGCTATTTTCCATTGCTATGGTTATGTGATCATTTGAATACAACACCAAAATTTAAGTCCCTAAGTTTGTAGATTGCAGATTTTAATGCTTTGGGTTTAAAAAAAAAAAAAAAGGAAACCAACAAGAAAAAGACAAAAAACTTATTTTGAGTGACATAAGTTTTTTATTTGTGTGTTTATTTTTCTTCAGAGGGCTGAGATTCAACTTTTTCAAGAAGAGTAATATGATGTTAGTTTCTCTAAGTCAAGGAACTTTTCACTGGTTTTCTGAGAGGTAATTTCAGATTTTCTGTCTAATATCTCCAAGTCCTGGGCATGTTTTCACCCTGCTTTTCTCAGTATTCTCTCACTTTGTTCATGTTTTCTCCAACTTGTGTCACTTTCCTTTTCCCCTTCTCCCCCCTACCTGCTTCAACCTGCCCCCTGCTTGGTGCTCACTGAGGAGGTGCACTTTTTCTGGAAGGCTCTAATTGTCTCAGCATGGAGCTGACAAACAGACAAGGTGAACAGGCTACTTTCTTCCCTGATGCTCAGAATTATATATCTTTTTGCCACATATTTTAAACCAGAAATTTCTCTCTTGTAGATCGACAGCAAGATTAATTTTCTACTTAAACTGCAGATTACTGACTTCCTCTGGTGGACTTTACAATTGTTTACACTGAGTTTGATTGATGAATAACATGAATAAGATGTTGCCAAACAGGAGATGGTAGACCCTGTTTGACCTGCAGCTAACAGCACCACCTTAGACACAGACAGACTCTCCCAGGTGTTCTGTCCACTACTCCAATAGGACCAGTATTTTAGGCTGGTCTGAGCTGTCAGTTGATGCTTAATGTAATGCCAAACTGACTGATAACTGTGTATACAAAAGGAACTTTAAGAATAAAAACTAGCAAAAAAGATTAAGTATTTTTTTCTCTAGCATAATTTGGCTGTAAAATAAATACTAAAAAGACAAATTCCTTCTGTGTAGTTTACTGAAGCTAAATGAATGAGTAAAGGATAATGAGTATGAATAAGTGCTCTAAAGAACTTGGCACCAAAGTTGTAAGGTTAACAAAGTGATATTTTCATAAAACTCCAAAGTGACAGGATATTTTAATAAACTCCACATTGCCAGTCTATTTCCAAGCAGTGATCCTGCCCCCCAGATAGCCTCCCTAGTTATGTCCAAAGCATGACAGTACATGGTAGTCAACATTCCTTTGGTTAGTCTGGGTTCTGGCTGTTCTCTCCAAGTACTTTGTGCACCTGGCAGTATGTCAGAAGCTGAAATGTCCTTGATTTAATGTAGACACTACAAATACCTTGCCACAGCTGAAAACATCAGTGTGTTATCAAAATTATACTAAATCCAAAGCACAGCACTGTACCAGCTACTAGATAGAAAATGAACTCTATCTCAATCAAAACCAGGACATATTCTAACATTGTTTTTCAAAGCCTGTTTCTTCCAATTCTAGCCCCAAAATATTTGTCTGCCATCCCTATGTAAGACAGCAATATTTACAGCCACATAATTATTCTCTTCCCATGTCTATGATCAGGCCACTCTCCACATGCACTCCTCAATTTTTATTTCAGTGTCTCCTCTCTTAATTCTAACTTTTCTCAGTGGAATGGTTAATTCAAAAGTCCCTCCTTGTATGTGAACTTTTAACACATATCCTTTTGTGGCTTGAATACTCTGCACGTACTTTTAGTCCATTTGTCTTCTCCCACTGTTACTGTCAAGCTCTGTGTCTTTCCTCCCCTCTCTGCTTCATAAGAAATTGTCTGCACTGTAGTGACCTTCTTTAAAACTAGTTCTTCTGTTATTGCTTCCTCATTTTCTTACACATTGTTCCCCAAAGAAAGGTATCAGGACATTCTTCTGATAGAATAATGTAACATTTTATCATCTTTATTTCTCCAGGCCTCCATCTGTTTCCCTTTTCTCCTTATCTGTGTCATTTTAATGGACTCAGCAAGCTCTCTGAGGTATGGGTAAAGAATCTCTATAAAACACAGCGTGACACTGGTGAAAATATATAAATTTGTCAGAACAGTAAAGATTCTAAATTAATTGCCAATCTCAGTTTTATGACGAAAATGGCACAGCTACTAAATTAGGTCTACTGTTATCAAAGACAGAATCAAAGATATATTGTATATAAGCCACCTGCTTAGAACTTTATCCACTTCAGTTTTACATAATCAGTATCCTACAAAATGTTTTAAATTATTTTTATATAGCATAAGAACAGAAGCATGATCATAAACACTAATAATTTTCAAATTTTTCTTTGAAAAGTACTGAATATGGTGTCCTGTGCCTTGATGTTACTTTTCAAAGTAATTCTTGGTATTGTGCATGCATAATATACAAAAACGATTTGTTTAAATACAGTGTCTGCAAAAATCACTACTTTTATGACGTGCATATGTGGTTCCTATTGGCTGTTAAGTGGGAACATAATTGCTTGCTAATTTCTTGGGTTTTATCCTGAGCTATACTTTTCACAAATCACATCAGCAAAGTGAAACCTTTTTAGAATAAAAAAAATGCAAGAAGCTTTAATCATGAAAATTCTAAGATGTTTATTTAATACAGTGAAAGTTTTGAAAAATCATTTTGCTTTGCAGAATAAAATATCTTCATTCATGGAAAAAGTGCCTGTATTTTTTATCTCAGGCATTTGCTGTATAGAGACTTCTTCCTCCCCCTCCTCCCCCCATATAAATTTAAAACTCTCCTGGTGTTTTTTGTTTGTTTGTTTATTTTTGTTGTTTTGTTGTTAGACAAGAATTGCAGTGCTATGAGTGAGATATTATCCCAGAGAGTACTCAACATATAGGTGAAGTTAATATTCACAGATGGATTAAGTTCCACAAAGGAGACAAAATAATGGTTTTGCTACTGTTGTTTAGCTGCCTCTTTTAATACCAGTCATCAGAGCAAATGCTAGTGGCAGTGGCAATAATTACAGTTATTGTGCCTCCTCCCAGAGGCAGAACTACCTTTACCTCAATATACAGAAAGAACTGATTAATATAAACAACTTTTGTCATTCTCAGAACCAAAATTCCTATATGGGTGTTAAATTGTTTTACAGGCTTCTATCAGCTGATGCTCTTTAGAGGTTATGGAAAAGAATGACACTTTAGAGTTCAGGAAATTTCTACATAACACAGAGTGTGAATGGGAAAGGGGAAAAAAAAAAAAAAAAAAAGACCCTCTCTATCCAAAGGTTCCTTCTTAATGGAGGAGGTCAATATTAAACATAAGCACCCTGTGGTGGTTCAGCCCCAACCAGTGGCTGAGCACCAGAAATAGACAGAGCCTCTGTGTGTTGGGATAAGGACAGTTTACTGACAAAATCACTGTGAAAGTAGCACAATAACAGCCAGGATGGACCCGTAATTTTTGTGCACCAAAAAGCTAGTAGCATACAAAAATAAGCTGTTAAGAAATAATTTCTAAGTATTCAAATTTTTGGTGATATTAGGTCCCAAATATCTAGAGGACTGCATAGCACATGAAGAGAACAGACAAGCATGCACCTCTAACTACTCTTCTATAGGGTTGTTGTTTTGGTTTTTTTTTTGGGGGAGGTTGTATTTTTATTCTAATGGTTGTACCTACATACTTTGATTATTGGATTTATTAAATGTGAAGATGTGCTTTTTTGAAGCTCTGTATGCATGTATTGCCATATTGAAAAACTTGGTCTGACAATTGGGGGACAGGGGCAATTTCAGTTTACATTTTTGAGGGGGAAATAAAAGAGTCTAGTATACCTTTAGTAATCTTTAGAAAGATCTTTTAACTGTTAAGTAACCAAGCAAGTTTTTTCAGCATACTACTTCCTTTTCCCCTTAATCCTCATTCTAAAGTTCAGGAATTAAAGCAACATGTGTTTTTGTATTCATTTGTGGATGAAAGACCCTGCAACATTCGGGCATAAATCCTGTAACAGTGATGCCTGAACAAGACTGGAAACAAAACTCACTGATTCCTTGTGAAACATGATTTTCCATGCAAAACGGACAATTTTATCTCATGAAGAAAAGCCATCGACTATATACTCAATTTATCCTTTTACAGTATATAGAATATATCATCCAACCAAACTTCAAATCAAAGAATACAAAAAAAAAAAAAAAGCAAAACCTTTTGGATCAACATGTATGCCCTTTGTATGGGGTTTTTCATTAAATTATTATTTAAGTTGTTCATAACAGTCCTTGTAAAATGTAACTACTAAAGCAAATGGATTAAATAAAGGAAGGTAGTATACAAAAGAGAATTTTTCAAGGAGATAACTTTAGCACTGATTATAGGAAATTGTTTCTTTGAATCTTGATTATTTGCATTTGTCTTTACAAAAATACTCTACAGCTTTATTGAATCATGTGTTGAGAGAAATGCATGATCTAAAGCAACATCTAAATTTTGAAAAAGTATACACAACATGCATAGAGAGTAAAGCAGATTCTGATCATGGAATATGTAACCAAAATTTTATAAATACATGTACAAAAGTTTCCTGTAGCCCTACTTTTTAGCTTGCTTCATATCAAATTATTTCAAAAATTACTTGATAAACTGATAAAAAAGAGAACAATTTTTAAATGTATTTCATTTAACAGACACGACTATTGTCACAGTTGACCTATTTTATCTACTCCTGGCTTGGTCTATTGCAGCAAAGTAATACTTAGTCATAGAAAATATCTATGTATAGTTACCTGCAATAATTTTTGCAGATATACCGAACATATGAGAATTTAGCAAATATATTTAACTTGTGTTAGATCAGATTAAAAATAAATCATTCAAGGACCTGATTAAAAATAGGTGTGCATTAATTGGAGATGTGACAGTTTTGTATTTTTACTGACTAAAAGTGTCAGAAATATGTGAAAAATTTTCAAATACCTGAATAAAATACTGAAATTGTTACTTATTAGTAGTTTTCATTCACTAAACCCATCTCAGTGGTGTATGTGCCTGTAACAGAGACAAACAGACTGCAACCAAGGGCTCAGGGAACAGCTTGTTTTTCACTTAGAAGGAGGTTATCATGCATATTAACAGATCCCTGATCTGAACAATTAGAGTACTGTTACAGAATTCCAAAGAATCATACTCATCTCAGTAAGGAAGACAAACTATATTCTTAATTTTTTTTCCTAATATGCATTTGTTATTATTTTGGAAAACCAATAAGCTTCATCTAAGTCTCTTAATCTGTAAAATATGCATGATATCTAGTAATGATTTTTACACATTTAAGCTACTACTGAGTTAAAGAGAAAAAGTAATAATACTGATTAGTGTACTTGGATCTTGATCAGAAAATATGCTCATATCAGAACTATGTAAAACTTGTCAAAGTTATGATGAAGATTAATGTTCTGAAAACAGAAGAAAGAAAATGTTTGTATTTTCAAGCTGTTAATCTCATTAAAATGTTGTTCCCTTTCCCACAGCTAATTTCTCTGCAGTCCAATGAGTCACACATACCCCAATATTGAATTTGTGTCTCCCTTTAGGGTTCTAGCAGATGGGAAGTGAATGGTGAAGTAGGAATATGGCACCATCCTCTTCAAACCTGCTATCAAAAATAAATTCAAGCTTAATAAAGGGACATTTGCTATAGGAACAAATGAGAGCTAGGTGAGTAAATTATTTTTAATGTAACATGAAGCTTCTTCTATGAAACTCCAGTAATTTATCTAACTCAAAAATATACTGTTTTTTTCTTGTCCTACCTTCTTCTAAATACCCAATTTACAATATTTTAAACAAGTGAAATGTTATATTTCATGTTGGAGATTATTAAAGAAACTAAGGAAAATATAAGACTAAGCTTGTACAGTGCTCTCAAAATGAAGACTATGTTCATGGGTAATAAAATCAATTAAATCATCTGACACTGAATGAACCCTTTTTTCCCAACAGTTTGAGCTAACTGCCCAAAAACTTCCTAGAAGAAGGTGGAGATTTAGAAAGTTTTAATGTTTACTTTTTTTGTTGCTGAACTTTGCATAGCATTTACAAATAATAAAGTGCTGAGTGTTGGAGATGATAACAGAGCTAGAAGCAAAAGTCTGTGTTCTACACCAGTCACTTGAAAACAGAGGGTTTAGGTTCAAATCCATTCTTCTATATATCAAAGGATGACTCAAGGCAGGCAATAAAAATGCACAAGTAAAATGTTCTCTTTTTCCCAGAAAATCTTCTAGCAAAATTGCAGGCTTAAGTCTCCAGAGGCGTCAAAATAAACTGAAACCGTTTTTTAAATTGTATGTGAATTCTCTAAGAACTGAAATCTTCATTAAATCTGTGATTTTCGCTGTCACACATGCAACTGCCTCATACAATATCATTTTTGACAGTTCATAACAAGTCTTCAATACAAAATGATCAACACTTTTTTTTTGTTCCATGAACTACATTTTCATAAGCAAATCACCAGGTTTTATAGAATACATACCAAATCTCTCTTTACACAAATAATTAGTAAGGAACAATTGTAACCAAAGACATCAAGCAGCTTCTAACCAATGTAGCATGTTACATAAATAAAGTGCATTTAAATAGGATACTATGAAGTCCATTTGAATCAACCTCTTAATGAACAAAAAATATGTTTTTGCTATAATTACCAGCACTTTTGGGTAAAAAATTAGAGTAAATATATTTATTCAAAAAGACAGTGAATCCATTTACAATTACTTCTACTAAAATTTTTGAAAAACAGCCTATTATGAAATTAAAAAGATTAAAAATGGACCAGCATGTTTTGAAAACAATAGAAAATATATTACATCAGGTTAAATTCATTTTTAGGATTTAAAAATCTAGATTAAAAAAATTATGATTCAGGTTTTAAATTTTACACTTTTTTTTTTCCCCCACCTGGTCTGCAGTGAGAAAACACAACAAACCAACCCTCACAGAAGAACTTTAAATCTTAAGTGACTATCCAAATTAGGTGTTATGCCTGTAAACACGTTCATGAATGTTAACACATACTCATGGTGTAAAGGAGTCTATGTTCCCTTTCAGCATACAAATCTTGAAAAATGCAGGTTGGATTTCAGTATTGCTTTTCTTGGTAGGTATTCAGTGTTGTTCTAATTGACACTCAAGGATATATCCACTGGCCTCCAGGTTTTACACTAGAAATACATCAGTTTCTTGTAAGTCTTCAGTCTGTGTATGTCAGGCAGCCCAATGTGGATATCACAGTGAGGTGTACAGTTCCCTTTTGGAACAGGAATATGTTTTTTAATTACTTTAAAATTAAGGAACGGGACTTGTATTTCTCAAGGTGCATCTAGCGTGATGGCTTCTGTATCTAACAGGGCTGTATAAGACAACCGTAGTGATATTTGCCAAAATTGTCAGAAACCTTGCCACTGCTTTGATCCAAATTGTGTGAGTTAAATGGGCTTTCTCTGAAACTTCTTGACACAGTCGAAAGGTTTAAAGGGGCTCCCAATACTACAGGTCCCATAGCCTGCTATTCTGAAACATTGTGCATTAACAACAACAAAAAAATAAATTCTTCACGAATCACTTTATTTTCAGGTAGCATGCTTAAGGGTTAAGCAGTTACACTGAGTGCTGGAATATGTGCTTGACAAAATCCTAAGGTACCTAAGGCTTGTTAGAACTTCTTACAAAAGGTTAAATTTAATTCCAGTATTTAATATAAGGTATCAGAGGGAATACACTGTATGCCACCTTACCAGTTTATGCCTAAAAGTTTATGCATTTGACAAAGTCCTTTAGCTTCAGGGAGAGTAGCAAGTAGTGAGAAAAGAGATAAAATATTTTTAATTTATTATACAAGGGTTTTCACAAATGTGAATGAAAACAAAACAAAACGGCTACTTGGAAGGGCTTATTGCAAGTTTGTTCATTTTCTAGTAACAGGATTGGGGCAGCAGATGGAAAAAAACTGGCTGGCACACTCCCCACATCCAGGTTGTCACTATAACCTCACTCATAATTAATCCCATAGTTTCTGTAACTCACCTGGCATAAAAACTTAATCCTTGCAGTAGATTCCATGAGTATCTCCATTCTAAAACTCCCTTCTGTCTGTCAGAGCGTTTTTTGGCGTCAGATAGATTAGTTTTAATGGGGCATTTTTAAATATTTTGTCCCTTATGATTTACCTTCAGTGTTTGGACAATCTTGACCCAACGACTAGTGTTTTGGGGGTAATTCGCTGTCCTTGTTGTCCTCCTAAAGAGGCTATCCAATTCTGCAGACTGTGAACCATTACAATCTTCCAATCAGTGTTCCTACTGTGTAATATTAGGGCTAAAACATTTGCACCCCCCCACCCAGGCACTGCATTTTGCTATAGTCTTGCTTTTCCTGCTGCAGTTACTAACACAGTTTTTATGTCCAGAGGTACAGCACCTTGTCTCTTAAGGGGAGCACAGGCAGTCGGTCTCATTGTCTGTTCACTAAACCTGTCCGGAGTATTTCAGGGAGGGGACACGTTACATTGACATGGTCCTGGCACTTGTCTAACAGCTTGTATCACCAAAGATAAAGAGAGAAGTATAGTGACCAGCGCCTACATCAGGGTTCTGAAAGCTACTCCTCCTAAAAGTGTTTGGCCTTGTTTGGATCCTGAAGAAGTTGGCTTATATCCTCCCCCTCTACTCTGCCCTGGTCAGGCCCCACCTGGAGTACTGTGTCCAGTTCTGGGCTCCCTGGTATAAAAAAGACAGGGTTCTCCTTGAGAGTCCAGAGAAGGGCTGTGAAGATGATTAAGAGCCTGGAACATCTATCCTATGAGGAAAGGCTGAGAGAGCTGGAGCCTGGAGAAAAGAAGACTGAGGTGGGATCTAATCAATGTTTATAAATATCTTAAGTATGGGGTGGAGGGGGAATTGGCCTGCCCCTTTTCTTTGGTCTGTGTAGACAGGACAAGGGGCAAAGGCTGCAAACTGGAGCACAGGAAGTTCTGCACCAACATGCAGAGGAACTTTTTCACAGTGAGGGTGACAGAGCCCTGGAATAGGTTGCCCAGGGAGGTGGTGGAGTCTCCATCTCTGGAGATATTCAAGACCCGTCTGGACGCCTATCTGTGTAGTATGAGCTAGGGAGCCTGCTTTGGTAGGGGGGTTGGACCCGATGATCTCTCGAGGTCCCCACCAACCCCTACAATTCTGGGATTCTGTGATATCAGGAGTGTGAGATTCAAGGGGCGATACTCGAACTACTCTAACTCACTGTAAAATATCTTTAGCTTCCTATTTAACAGCCCACAGTCAAATCCATGCAGTTCTGTATGTTTCTGTGAGAAGCCCTCTACCTTTCCTAACACTCATCTGCTTGTATGGCAGACGTGGGTGGACAGACCAAACTGACCCCAGAGGTAGGACCAATACAATAACAGGAAGAGTCTGACTTCAAAGGTGATCCACATCATGAAGTCTGTAGCTAGACAGGTGTCGCCAGTAACAGTCCATGATCTCATGAAAAGTTCATGTGGGGAATTCAACCTTTTTAAGAAAGGAAAAGTACGTGTTACATAGGAAATTCTCTGAGAGAGAGGCTTAATTTTGGATAAATACTAAGTCCTTTTTATATCATAGTGACATAAAAGGTCTTAGGGCATCACTTTGAACAGGCAACACATGCTATTAATTTATATTTTTCACCTGTTACAGCTAACTTCTGTTCCTTCAGACCAATTTTATTTTACCAATCTGTTTCCACTTTTTTGGATTATAAATTGTCGTTACAGTTTCATGGGTTTTGCACTTATCAGTGGTATCTCAGGATGTCTCTTGTTTCTAGGTACCCAGCTGCACTTCAAAGATCCCAGCTGTGCTTTTCAAAGATGTTTCATGTTCTCAGTCCTAGTTCAAGCCTCACAGCTCCCAGGGTAAGAAACAATTTCTCTGTCAGTATTTTTCAGCAGATGTTTTCTTCTGTTCAGTAATTTTCCCTTTCTAACCAGGCCACCTTTATGGCTGCTCAGATCAACAGTAAAGTTCTCTGTGTCTGCTGACAATAACGGGAACTTTGACATCTACACTGTGGATATTAAATCTAGTTGTTTCTGAACCTGGACCTGGGTCTACCGAAAAGAAAGCTGTTCTTATGCAGCAGATGTATCTGAAATCACTGCTATTCAAATATGGGCGGAAAAAAACCCCACCAAAAATCCTAACTAAAAGCCAACAAAACCCAAACAACATAAAAACCCAAAAGGATGGACTAGTAAATATTTTCATCTACTTTGTGGGACGTATTATCTCTGTCATTATGCATGATTGCAATACGTGTTCTTATTGTGTCAGTGAGCATTATCCCATTACTGAAGAAGGGAACAGAATACTTTTACAGTCAGTTCGAACAGCTTTGACAACATTCCATAATATCAAGAAATAAAAATATAGAACATCTCAAGTTGGAAGAGACCCATAAGGATAATACAGAGGATAATCAAGTCCAACACACTACTCTTGAAGGACTGCCCAAAACTATATCATATGATGAAGACGGTGTCCTAGTTCCGGTTAGGAAAGAGTTAATTTTCTTCCTAGCAGCTGATACAGTGCTGTGTTTGGGAGTTAGGATGAGAACAGTGCTGATAACACACTGATGTTTTTAGTTGTTGCCAAGCAGTCAAGGACTTTTCAGCTTCTCATACTGCCCTGCTATCAAGAAGGCAGTGGAGCACAGAAAGCTGGGAGGGGACACAGCCAGGTCAGGTGGTCCAAACTGGCCAAAGGGATATTCCATACCAATGATGTCATGCTTGGTATAAAAAGGAGCTAGTGGGTGAGGAATAAGCAGCTCCAGGACATGTGGCTCAGGGAAGGTCTGGCTTTGGGACGGCTCTGAGCTGTATGGTCTGAGTTGTACAATGCAGTCTGAAACCATGTATCACCAGTTTTGTATATTCTGTTATATTCCTGTTGTTATTTCTCCCTCCCCTTGCTATCCCAATAAACTCTCCTTTATCCTAACCTTCAAGGTTTGCCTTTGTCTCCCCATTCTACTCCCTATCCTGCCGTGGGGGTGGGGTAGGTGGTGGTAGGGTGGGTTGGGGGGTTGTGAGCAAGCGGCTGCATGGTGCTCAGCTGCTGGCTGGGGCTAAACCACGACAAAGAGTCATCCAGAAACTCCTTGAACAGAAAAGGGGAAACTTATTGCACTCCTTTTCTATTAAAATCCTGCCTTTTTGTGGTTTTTTTTCAAAATTTGTATACTTGAATGAAGTTCAGTGCAGTGACTGAACATTCATTCCATTCACACATTCAACATTTACTATTAAGATGGAAGTTTTATCTAAGTCACACTGTCAGTGCCTTTGTGCTGTTCTTGTTTAGTTTCTGCAGTAATGCCTGTGTAGCATGCAATGCGGCTGATTACTTAGAGCCTGTTTGGAATTTTAAGTTTCATCTTACCTCAAGGCAGGTACAGTCATGATGCTCTGGCAGTCCAGTACTTCAACTGTTCACTGAGATTTCTTCA
Organism: Laterallus jamaicensis coturniculus; assembly: GCA_022605575.1. Classification (NCBI taxonomy): domain Eukaryota; kingdom Metazoa; phylum Chordata; class Aves; order Gruiformes; family Rallidae; genus Laterallus; species Laterallus jamaicensis. The sequence continues at coordinate 8,998,999 of JAKCOX010000019.1, forward strand.
AATGCATCATACCTCGCTCACTGACTGCATACCAATCTGTCCTTATAGAAGAACTGAGCAGATAGGTACTTCACACCTAAGAGTTTCATTCCTGTAAGCTGTCAGGATGCAACCTTGAGGTGCCATGAAACTTTTAAGCTGACCAGATATGTACTTGATGATCTTTGACTTCTGCATGGCTAAAGAAGGGAGTGGGAACAATCTCTGGCCTGCAGAACAGGTAGCATGCATAGTTTCTTTAAAAAAGTGATTAGAGATAATCCATTATATATTAAAAACGTATTAGTGAGATTCTCACAATAGGTAGTGATACTACTAATCATAGAATCATACAATGCTTTGGGTTAGAAGGAATTTCAAAGATCATCTACTTCCAACCCCCCTGCCATGGGCAGGAACACCCTCTGCTAGATCAGATTACCCAAAGCCTTATCCAACCTGGCCTTAAACACTTCAAGGGATTAGGCTTCCACAACCTCTCTGGACAATCTGTGCCGGCGCCTCATAACCATCATAGTAAAGTAATGTCTAACCTAAACCTGCCCTCTTTCAGTTCGAAGAAATTCCCTCTTGTCCTATCACTATACCCCCGATGAACAGTCCCTCACCCACTTCTTTACTGTAAGAACCCTTGAATTATTGGTACACCAAGAGCCATCTCTTCTCCTGGATGAACAAGCCCAACTCTTTCAGCCTGTCTTCATAGGAGAGGTGCTCCAACCCTCTAATCGTCTTTGTGGCCCTCCTCCAGACTCACTCCAGCAGTTCTGCCAGTCCCAGAGCTGGATGCAGTAGTGCAGATGGGGTCTTTTGGGAGCAGAATAGAGGGGAAGAATCACCTCCCTTGACCTGCTGGCCACACTGTTCTTGATGGCCTTCTATGCTGCTAGGCTGAGGACATGGACAGCCTTCTGAGCTGCTAGTGCTGGCTCATGTTGAGCTCATCATTGATCATCACCCCCAAGTACTTCTCTTCAAGGCTGCTCTCAATCCATTCTTTGCCTAGCCTGTAGTTGTGCTTGGGATTATGCCAGCCCATCTGCAGGACATTGCATTTGGCCTTGGTGAACTTCATACAGTTCACATGGGCCCGTCTCTCCAGTCTGTCAAGCTCCTTACAGACAGTATTCATTCCCACCAGTGTGTCAACTTCACCACACTGCTTGGTTAGAATTTACATACATATTGCAAATACATATAAAATTATATATAGATATATACTAGCATAATTGCTATATTATATCATGGAAAAAAGGCATTCATAAAGCTACAAAATAAAGTATGGTTTATTTTTTAGAAATGAATAGCTAACGACTAAAAATTTTTAAGGCTATGCATTTTCGAATTAAATTATGCATAAAGAAACAACATTTTGAATACTTATATGTCACTGTCTAATAATACATATGTAAATAGTAGACCAAATCTTGAACAGTTAATCTATTTTGTTGATACTTTTTCAAAAAGTTGTATAAAAATAGCTTGAAAAATATTTAGCAATGAGACAGAAATGTACACTTGCTTAATTGCCAGTGGTTTTTTAAGTAATTTGTCTTGGGTTTTATTTCATATGAAATTATCAAGATGTGTTTTAAAGGGGTGGTCTTTATTTTACTGAAACATATATGTCTTTTGTGGTTGAAGCAATTAATTATATTTATGCTATTAGGGATGTTTTCAAGTGTAATTTATATGTAAATTTATTTTGGAATTATTCATCTTGTTAAATTCAATCTTCTTCATAAGCCATGAGACAACTAGACCCTTGTATAATTGCATTGTTTTCCTGCTTTACACACAGACATGTTGTTATTTTATTGATTTTTCTTAATTATATGTATAAATACCCCAATGAAAATGCATTAATGACTGGAAAATACCCAAAAAACCTGTTTAAAAAAGTAAATACCAATTCTAATAAGGTATTTATTTCCCAAACCTGAAGGAATCTAACCTAATGGAAACTTGCATCTCACTTCAGGATATGTAAAGATTACCAAAACAAACAGCAGCAACCATTCACCCTATAATTCCAGAAACAGAGCTAAGGAGTTCCCATGTTGGATAACTATGTTTTCAGTCAGGTTATGGAACTAGACTTTTCTCTCATCTGGCATTTACGGTGCTGCAGGGGAGGCTTGTGTGAGAAGACAGAGGACGTTGCCAACATATAGGACAGATCCTGTTTCAACCATTCCCAGTATAGAACCATGGCTGGCAAAAGCTGCCCCCATCAGCAATGCTGGTGGCACCTCTGTGATAACATATTTAAGAAAATGTGAAAAATAAAAAAGAGGGCTGCGCAGTGGCTGAGGCAGAACAGTAAGAAAATATGAGATGCAAATCTGCTGCCACCAAGATCAGTGAAAAAGAAGGGGAGGATGTGCTCTAGGTACTGGAGCGGATATTCCCTTGCAGCCTGTGGAGAGCCCACACTAGAGCAGGTTTTCTGACAGAACCTGTGACTCCATGGGCAACCCACACTAGAATAGTTCATTACTGAAGGACTCTACCCTGTAGAAAGGACTTATGATGGAGCAGTTCTTGAAGAACTTACAGTTTGTCCAGCAGAGGTGAGGAAGAGATACTACCTCTGTCCTCAGCTCTGGTGAGGCCACACCTCAAATACTGCTTTCAGTTTTGTGACCTTCACTACAAGAAAGACATTTAGCTGCTGGAGCATATCCAGAGAAAGGCAATGAAGCTGGTAAAGGGTCTGGAGCACAAGTCTTATGAGAAGCAGCTGAGGGAACCATGTTTGTTTAGTCTGCAGAAGAAGAGGCTGGAGGGAGACTTTATCACTCTCTACAGCTACTTGAAAGGAGGTTGTAGCCGTATAGGTGTTGGTCTCTTCTCCCAATTAACTAGTAAAAGGACAAGAGGAAATGACCTCAAGATACTTCAGGGGACATTTAGAATGGATATTGGGAAAAATGTCTTCACTGAAAGAGTGGTCAGGCTTTGGAACAGGCTGCCCTGAGAGGTGGTGGAGTCACCATCCCTGGAAGTGTTTAAATGACATGTAGATGTAGCACGGGATATGGTTTAATAGACATGGTGATGTTTAGTTGATGGCTAGACTTAATGATCTTAGAAGTTTTTTCACATCTTAAAGATTTTATGATTCATAAGGAGGACCCACTTTGGAGAGGTTTGTGAAGGGCTGTGTCCCATTGGAGGAACCCCATGTTGGAAAAAAGGAACTGTGTGAGGAGGAAGGACCAGCAGAGACACAGCCTCCATTCCCCATTGCTCTGTGCCACTTGTAGTTGTGTGGGTTTTTTACCCTACAGAAAATATATGAACTATGTGTAGCATGCATCCTAATTTCACACAGCCAGCTAACTGCAAGCAGAAGTATGGTTCCTAAATCCAAGTGATACACTTTCAGACATACCCCACTCCAGCATGCTCTGTTAGGTAACAACCTTATTCTTACCTTATTCTTTGGCATGTAATTTTCCCATGCAATTTATAAAAAAACACAACCAACCAAACAAAAAAACCCCAACTTAATTCAGCACTATGATTTTTGTCCTTGTAATTAATTTTCTAAATTTTAGTCAATAAATACATTACCAAACATCACAGTGCCTAGTCTCTTTCTAACATTTGATTTAAATTTTGTTTGTGGCTCTGTGCCCAGAGTTCTAATTGAGCAAGGTGGGAAACATTTATCTGAAACCCATCAATCTTCATTCCACATTAATAGTAAATCAGAGAAAGTTTGGAGGTGATAGATTTTTTGAGGGAGTTAGGCAGCTTAATTGACATTTGTATCTCTGGAAAAATTTTTGTTCAAAACAGCGAGTCAGAGAAAGTAAATCAGAAATAGAACCTGGAATTTAGTGCTGGGAAACTGTCACACCTGAAGTAATTGTCAAAATTTGATGGATTTTTACTCATTTTTACTCTATATATCTAGTTATACGAGTCCAGTATAGATTGAAATATTGTCTAGCTTCTTGACTACCTCGGAAATTCTATCACTATCATTAAAAGACCAAATGACTTTATAAAATGCTAAATAATACATTTATAATGTTTTGCAAGCTGCAACAGCAAGGCACACATATAAACACAAATATCTTAAATAGATCCGTGCATTTCAATATTGCCTATTTTTAATGTATTTTGTTAAAATTACAGTTTTAAAGAAAGTGACATTCCTAATCTGTAAGGAATATGCTTTGCTGGTCCATTAAAAGCCCCCAAGTATTTTCACAAAGATAAAGACCAATATTAGAAATGGCTGTTTTACTTCTCAGCTGAAAGCCCCAGCACTGTTAACCAGGCAATCAAGTTCTGCTGGGAATATTGTAGATCTAAATCTGTGGTAAAGCTCATGTCTTATAATTTACTCAGGGAAGTGAATAAACAGGCTTCAGGATATATGCAAAACTACCTACACATACACTAAACCAAGATTTAGGTATCTATGGATATATCTGCATGGCTAAATGAAAGAAAGAAGAATATTAAAGTATTGGGTCCTAATTTTCTGCACAACTCCATGCTTATGGGATTTAGGTTTTGTTAGGTCTTTTTCAAGTATAGCAAGTACTAACATATCTTCATTGCCTGCATTGATTTCATGGCATTTATTGGGATTGTTAAGTAGGCTCTTATTAGATGTTAAAATGAACACCAATAACTACATTGATATTAAGAAATATCACCTTGACTTTTGCAATGCTCTCTCCCACAAAAATCTGTTATCCTAGTTACGACATTATGGTCTGCATGGGTTTACAACTAGACAGGTAGAAAATGGCTTCAAAGATACGGCTCAAATGATAGTGGTTAATGAGTAGTACTCTACATAGAGGACAATAACATGAGGAATACTGCATAATTCTATTCTGGAACCCATCCTGTTTAACATCTTTATTGATGACTGGAGAAAGACAGAGGGGATCTCCATCAATTCTGAAGATGACAACTACCTGTGGGAAAAGTAGCTGATATACTGAATGGCATGGATGACCATTCAGATCAAGACAGGTTGGAGGAAGGAACCAATAGAAACCTCATGTAATTAATGCAAAGATTTTCCTCTGAGAAGGAAGATCCTCCTGCAGCATTATAAACTGGGGACTGATGGGTTGGGAGGCATCTTACTGCCCCTCAAGGAGCCTTTGGCAAGGATGATGGGGTACTGATGGCTTATTGTAACAGTCTCTCTTCTTAAGGGAAACTGGTAGGGGAGAAGGAGAGTGTCAACATTAGAGCTCAGAAGACCATTGAAAGGGGACAGTTATAATAAAATTATATACAACAATTCTAACTGTAATACTAATGAGAATTTTGTGCACTGATAAGCATCTTGTTAAATATTAAATAGACTAACATGAAAGTGCATTTTCCCTTTTGTTTGAAAAACATTTTGAGTGCAACAGGCAGGAAGAATTTTGAGCATGAAGAATCTAATGTTGGAAATGGGCAATTTGCTTCATCAGTTTTGAGTCTACATTCTTCAGAATCAATATACTTAGTTTCTCTTAAATTCCAAGTAAATTTCATGTTTTCTTATTTGTGCTATGGTTACTATATGGATACTCATTCTTTGTTGATTTTTTTTTTAAACAAATGGTGTAAATTTTGAAGTAAAATGAGTTAATAATAATTAGATTTATTACAATCATGAATATATAAAATAAAACTTACTTTCTAAATAAAGAAAATAAACAGAATTAATAATAATCTGTAAAGGCAAGTGAAGAATTGGTTATGTTATTGTGAACTAACAATTATTTCTGGCTGTTTAGTCTATTTTAAGAAGTTATTCTTTTAGAAAAGGTTTCCTTTTCAATAGTGTCAACCACTAAAAGTAGAAAATTTCAACATCTTGCCTGTGTTACAAACAAAGTATGCATTAGGGAACGTAACATGATTTTAAAATGCATCATGAACAGCAGATTGTAACATTCCAAATGAAAGCATGTTAATATTAAACAAAAAAATGTCAATTTTCTAAACATCAGATATTTCCTTCCAAATTATGATCAAGCTGTGAGAAATCTAGGTGAGCTTTTAAGGCTAGCAGGGGCATTATAGACTCTAGTTTTATTTATAATACTCACCATTGCTTGTCCTATGTTGCTAAAAGAATGGGAAAAAGAAAAGAAAATGGGTTTTAACAGCAGGCAGCAGAACTCACAGATAATATTTGTGCAGAAGATAAAGTAGGCAGCAACTATAATTATGGTAAGTCCTAGTGTTTCTTTTGGATAAAGCCTGAATGTTAGAAGACAAAAATTCTGTTATCTGCTTCTGTAAGAATATTAGCATTCTTGGCTGTCTAAGTAGAAGGCCATGAAATTCATGGACTACATCACAAATACAGCATAATTATTATTTTAAAGCAGTTACCCCTCTCAAGGTCATCAGATTCATGCTAGCACTCTCATACAGAGAAGAAATGTCACACATTAAAGAGGTGGTTTTTTTCCTAAACAGTATGATAAAAGTCTCATAGCAAAGGTGTTTGTAATTATTAATCCATAATGCATTGACATTACTGATTTCTGTCAGAATGTTTGCAAAAAATTAATATGCATAGGCATAATTTAATTTAAACACAGATGTCACTGCACAAGGGCTTGAAAAGAGTAACTTCCAAATCTATATGCTTTTGAAAATAACATTATATCAGAAAAGAAGTGCTGCGTGTATATTTTTTGTAAATGACAAAGCCATTTAAAAGCTGCTATTTAATAAACAGCTTTGTACTTCTATAGCCTTATATTAAAAGAAAAAGTTGTATTTGTTTCCATTTTTCATATAAGTGGGTTATCTGATGTTTATAACAATTGGGTTTGGTTGGCCTAGAGCTACATGGAGTATATAATACCTTATGCATTTTTCTTCTTTGTTCATAAACTGCAAATAAAAAAACTTCCAACAAATACTTTTCTTTTTTTCCCTGTTTTTTGAACAGAGTTAAAAAGAAATATCTGTTTAACATAAGCTTCCATGTTATTACCAAGATGAGAAAAATAAGTTCTACTTTCCAGAATATAAAAATGATCTCAATAATGCTAATACACAACCTAAACTATATCAAATGATTGAGTCTTTTAACATTCTTGAAGTTAGATGCCAATTCAATAAAGCAAAATAAAATAATTTTCAAAGAGAAACATAATGTTGATACTGAAAATTTACTGAAAGTTGGTACTAAAGTTAGGGCAAAGCGTTAAAAAATGTGCAGGAAGAATAAGAGCCTATGGGATAAATCTTGATATTCTTGGGTGATATTTTTTTCTCATATTTATTGAAAAGAGAGTGTACCAAATAGATCAGAGTACTCTGACGGAAACAGGGAGCCCACCTTTACATATGCTCTTGAAATGAAATGGCGATCTACCCAAAGATCTATTCAAAGTTGTGCATTCACAAGCGTTAATATGATTGAATAAAAAATGAATGCTTTTATAGTATTTTTCTTTCTGAGGGGCTTATTTTTTTAAAATCCAACTACTATTATACAAATCTTCATTTGAACTAAAATACATACCTTTTGTCCTAAATATATTTAGCAGTTTTACGTGTTATTTTTCAATTATTGAATATATTTTCTATACTCTATATTGTTTTTATTATGGATTTCCTGCTGTTGACACCTTAATAATATAATTAATTACCAGACAAAATTGAATGGTTCTGAATGAAAGTGCAGTAATGCTACTTACTGCCTGTAATATCTGTTATCAACCCAAAACTTCTTAAATAAGTTCCTTAGTAGTAAGTAACAGCCTGTTACAGAATCTCAGCTTCATCATAAGGAGGTTCAAAATGCTGCCCAACTTTATATCACAAACCACAACACAAGTTTTGCCAGCTGAATCATTCTAAAAGCTAATTATGCATTGCACAGAATCATAGAATCATTAAGGTTGAAAAGACCTCTAAAATCATTAAGTCTAACCAACAACCCAACACCACCATGCAACCCAATACCACTGTGCAAGCGACTACATAAAATTAATGAGGGTGTTTCTTGCTGAGCAAGTAACAAATATATATTTCTTAGCTTGCTCACTCCCCCTCTATATCGTAACTATTGAATTGCCATTTGTTATTTTGCTTTCAAATAATAACAAGAAGCCTGTTCCAATCCAATCCTCCCATATAAATTATTTGCTTGTGCTTATATTGAAAGCTGATTACAGACCTCACTTTAAGGTCCCATATTGTGTTTCAACACACCTCAGGTATTTGTTATGTGCACCCTGACTTGCTGTTGAATTTGTGAGATTTCTTAAAGTGTGAGAGCCTTACAGTGTCTTAAAAAAGCCTTGCTGGAAACCACATTCTTTTTATACTTTTTGTGAAAAAAAAATAAAAATAATCCCAACACACAAAACACCCCCCCAAAAAACAACCTAAGTCAACCAACAAACAAAAAACCCAAATAACCAAAAAGCCCTATAACACCGAAGAAAAGCATCAAATCCACAAAAAAACGCACACAAACCCTCAAATCAAGAAAAATCCCTGTTTCAGATTATATTTACTATTCAATTTCTATACACTCTGAGGGACATATCTCTTAATGAAGACTATATAGTAAGTAGATAACTCCAATTCTGCTTCTTAAATTTATCACCTGAGTCACGACTCATTCAAAACCACTCATCACATTTCCAAGTAATAAAATATCTAACTGTTAGAACTGGAGCAAATAAAGCACTTAAAAGAACTGTCTCAGTCAGATTTCCTCTATTCTGAGGAATGTTTAAATAAGGTCCAAAGTTACTCATATAAACTCATAACTCCAACCATTACAGGTTACTATTATGCATGTATTTTGGTCTCAAGAATATTCTTCTTGAAAAAAATAATGCAGTTAGAAAAGACATTCTATATAGAATTATTTGTAAATGTCTAGACCATCATTTACAGTTTATTATTTAGCTTAAAATCACTGGCAATCATTAATTTAAGCTAGAAAAGATTTAAAACTCTCACCAAAAGAAATCCATAGAAGGCAAAGACCTTGATAGATTAACTCAAAATGCATTGCCTGTGTTGCTTCTTGCTGTGGCAGGTAGTAGTCTGATCAATTAGAAAATTAACAACATTTGTGATATTTTGGTTGATGTTAGTTTCTACCAACTTATGATTTGTGTTTCAATAGAATCACAGAATGTTTTGGGTCAGAAGGGACCTTAGAGATCATCTTGCTCCAAGCCCTCTGCCATGGGGAAGGACACCTCTCACTAAACATCATTTTCTAATACTGTTTGAGCTAAAAGGAGAGGGAGAGCACAGAACAACTTCAGCTGCACCTTGGTCCCAGGTGTAGCTGTGGAAGACCATCCACCATCTGATAGAGTGGATCTACATATACAACCCTCATCCTACAGAATAAATACCTCTTTCAGAGGCCTTGGGCACTCACCCACCCACCACATGATGGAGCAGGCAAGTTCAACTAGGTGTTCCTCTCCAGGTGCAACCTGGGGAGGAATAACCACATCTATCAGTACAGGCTGGGGGTTGATCTGCTGGAGAAGAGGTCTGTGGAGAAGGATCTGGGGGTCCTGGTTGATGATAGGTTGGCTATGAGTCAACAGTGTGCCCTGGTAGCTAAGAGAGCCACTGGGATCCTGGGGTACATCAGGAGGAGTGTGGCCAGCAGGTCAAAGGAGGTGATCCTCCCCCTCTACTATGCCCTGGTTAGGCCCCACCTGGAGTACTGTGTCCAGTTCTGGGCTCCCTGGTATAAAAAAGACAGGGATCTCCTTGAGAAAGTCTAGAGAAGGGCTGTGAAGATGATTGAGGGCCTGGAACATCTATCCTATGAGGAAAGGCTGAGAGAGCTGGGGCTGTTCAGCCTGGAGAATAGAAGACTGAGGGGGGAATCTAATCAATGTTTATAAATATCTTAAGTATGGGGTGCAGGGGGAATTGGCCTGCCCCTTTTCTTTGGTCTGTGTAGACAGGACAAGGGGCAATGGCTGCAAATTGGAGCACAGGAAGTTCCGCACCAACATGCGGAGGAAATCTTTTACAGTGGGGGTGACAAAGCACTGGAATAGGCTGCCCAGGTTGGTGGTGGAGTCTCCTTCTATGGAGATATTCAAGACTCTTCTGGACACCTATCTGTGCAGTATGAGCTCTGGAGCCTGCTTTGGTAGGGGGGTTGGACCTGATGATTTCTCGAGGTCCCTTCCAACCCCTACAATTCTGTGATTCTGTAAGTAACTAGTGTAAGGATGAAATAGGCGTGGAGCCTACAAGGCAGATAACGATGTTTTGTGATGGTTCATGCACCTACATGTAATATCAGTTTAAAAATAAAGACATCCTATGCCTTCCCCCTAAATTAAAAAGAATTTTGTCACATAGCTTAAGATTGAAGTTCAGTCCTTGTCTTATATCCTGAATAGTCTCTGTCTGTAAAAAGGAACATACATTACTTTTAGAATTTGCTTACTTTATTGAAAAAAAAAAATAAAAAAATCCCTCTTGCATTCTACTTTACTAACAGAAGGTTCCTATAGCTTCTCTCTCACAAGTAGGCCTCATAAAGATTGACAATTGTAATAAGAATCCCTAACTGGCATCAGCAAAAATAACATTTCACTGCGGATATCATGAAAGCTAAGAATAAAAAAAACATTTATTATAGAAATTATTATAAATTCTTTACAGATAATTTTGAACATATTTTAAATGCTATTGAAAAAATATTTTAGAGTAAGTAGAATACAATCATACTTGCATTAAACATGCAATCATTCTTGAATAAAGTGTATGTAATAAATATGTTGAACTTACATCGATACATACATGTGTGATACTGTTTTAGCTTTTTGAGGCATAATTAATAATGAAAAATCCTGATATGTCAGGGGGAAGCTTAGCTCAAGAAAAGGGTAGCAGAAACAACACTATGAATACATTATTAACATGACCATCTGTCAATACTCCCTATTTCTCTTTAATGTAAGAAGTCTAAAAAAAATAAGAACACTAAAAATCTTGGGGAAAAAGTTTGAAAAAAGGTTTCTTTTGTAGTAAGGCTCAACAACAGTAACAAGATAGATCTCTTTTTTAACTGGTAAGAAATGTATGTGGAATTTTTATGGGCTTTTTTTTTCATGCATCAAAAATTGATCACAGATATTGACCACGGTATTGTTATTTTTAAAAAAGAAAGAGAAAACAGGAATGAAGTCCAGGGTCTCCTCTCAACAGCATGAGTTCCTGCATGTTCTATATGCTTCTTGAACTTGCTGTGAAAGGAGTCATATTAACTGGGAAAGGGAATAATATGTTGTCTGCATTAATGATTTATGATTCCATTTGCATTCTCTTGTTCTACACAAATACACACATGCCTCTAGAATATTTTTCAATTCACCCTACTGTCTCCAAGTCACCGTAACTAATACTTCATTTAAGAATAAGATATTCTGGTCTTCACAACCTGCTACATCCCTGAAATCACTTTCTGTATCAGAGGAGGTTGTGGTATCTCTTCTTACCTCTTCACAAGGTAAGTTTCACTCTCCAGATACCCTACTTACAGTACAGGTTTAAGCAGACAGTTACAGCTGAAAGGTAGTTTGGGAAGAGGTCATCTCTACTCTTACATCTTTGTTACCAGCCACCAGCAAAGGCCAGATGACAAGAATGTGAGTGCAGATTCTCTCTTTCAGGTAAAAGTCAAAAGAGTGAGTTTAAATTATTATCTTCATAACCATGACGAACATACATCTGTCACAGTCTACAGTGGCTTAGAAAGCCACCACATTTCAGATGTACAAGTGTCAGAGTGTTATTGCATAATCTTAAAATATATCAAATATTAACCAGAAATGGCTTATTATTTAGCAAAACACTTTGGGGAAAATTAACTTAAGTATGGATTTGATTAATTTTGAGCTATTAGGTAAAAGCAGCTTGGGAGAGATCCATTTAGTTTTATGGATATATTCCAGTTGCCAAAAAATGCACAACTTGTGCCGTTACAGGATAGTCTCTCACGTTCTATACGGTCTCTAACTACTACTCAAGAAGCAGGTGAGCATCCCATTGTTCCAGTATCATATCTATAAAGTGCCCTTGAGTGTGTGAAATGTGAATAGATGCCCATGTTAAAAACAATTGTATCCCATTCCAGATCTTACAATAGGAATTTCCCAAGTACCATTCACTGGACCAAATTTAGATACGTGCTGTCAGATTTACTTAAATTGCTTTAAAATACCAATATCTCATCCTAAAAGAAACGCAGACGAGTATTGCAAATGTGGGTTCAGTACAGTTAATAGTCTAGAGATCTTTTCAGATGACCAAATGTAGTGTCTGCTTCAGGATATGGAAATTAAAGAATCAGTTCAGTAGCCTTCAGGTAGACCGCTAGTGCTCTCTAAGATGCCACAGAATATCTGAAACATGTAGAGTCATGTAGAGTGTGAAAAAAAATAAAAAGACCTAAGGACAGGCAACTGAACTAAAGATTCTGTTTCTTTTTTACCTCAAGTTGCTCAAATAAGTCATATACTTCTCACTTTTGCTAATTACAAAGAAATCATGAGTAATAGTATTAATCTTGTAATTTGTTATCTATGTTAAGAAATAGAGAGAGCATCAACGAAATGGTGAAATTTAATACTAATCAGCACAGCTTATATCGTAGGATAAACAGCATATTGTGTACATTTTTATTGGTTTTATGTCCTGTAGTAGTGATATGGGACACAGCTCTGTGGAGAGCTCTGTGGAGATTCAATAAGGGTTTTTTTCAGACCACATGCATACCAAGCAAGCAAACAAATTCAATACACAATGATGTTGAGAGCAGTGCTTTTGCTTTCATAAAGTATAGCTCTAGAAGTAAATAGTGGTATGTGTCTTTCACATACTGATGTGTCATTAAAGACTATGTACATACAAAATTCTGTCTGCTGACATTATATGCTGGTACCACTTCTAGTGATAATAAGAAGTTGTTATTCTTTAAAGAGATAAATCCTGTATACTTTTTCTCCCGATGCAATAACTTATTTTGATAAGAAAAAGGAACTAAATTATAATCACTGGACTGAAAAGACTGCGAGCTTCAGACAAAAGTCTGTGGATTACAGTCCACAGTTTTCTTTATTTTTACAACTGATAAATTACAGATACACTGCCATCACTATTATAATGTTATTTAAGTAAAGACTGAGAGCAAGGTAGTACAAGAATTATGAAAAATTAGAAATAAACCTATTTTTTAGGTTCTAGAATTAAAAAAATAATACTTTTGTTAATACTAGAACTTTTCATTAAATATAGCAGTTATTTTCATATTGATATAACCTGAAGTATTCCAATGCTACTCCAGCAAGATAATCACAGAATCACAGAATCACAGAATCACAGAATCTTAGGGGTTGGAAGGGACCTCAAGAGATCTTCGGGTCCAACCCCCCTGCCAAAGCAGGCTCCCTATCTCATATTACATAGATAGGCGTCCAGACGAGACTTGAATATCTCCAGAGAAGGAGACTCCACCACCTCCCTGGGCAGCCTATTCCACTGCTCTGTCACCCTCACTGTGAAAAAGTTCTTCCGCATGTTGGTGCGGAACTTCCTGTGCTCCAGTTTACAGCCATTGCCCCTTGTCCTGTCCCCAATGACCACTGAAAAGGGGCTGGCCAATTCCCCCTGCCACCCATGTCTAAGATACTTGTAAACACTAATTAGGTCCCCCCTAAGTCTTCTTTTTTCCAGGCTGAACAGACCCAGCTCACTCAACCTTTCCTCATAGGGGAGATGTTCCAGACCCCTAATCATCTTTGTCGCCCTTCTCTGGACTCTCTCCAGAAGGTCCCTGTCTCTTCTATACCAGGGAGCCCAGAACTGGACACAGTATTCCAGGTGGGGCCTGACCAATGCAGAGTAGAGGGGGAGGATCACCTCCTTCGACCTGCTGGACACACTCTTCCTGATGCATCCCAGGATCCCATTGGCTCTCTTGGCCACCAGGGCACACTGCTGGCTCATAGCCAACCTGTCATCAACCAGGACCCCTAGGTCCTTCTCCATAGAGCTCTTCTCCAACAGGTCATCCCCCAGCCTGTACTGATACAGTCGGTTATTCCTCCCCAGGTGCAAAACTTTACACTTGCTTTTGTTGAATTTCATTAGATTTCTCCCTGCCCAGCTCTCCAGTCTGTCCAGGTCTCGCTGGATGGCAGCGCAGTGTTCTTGCGTGTCAGCCACTCCTCCCAGTTTTGTATCATCGGCGTACTTGCTGAGGGTGGATGCTATTCCCTCATCAAGGTCGTCAATGAAGATATTAAACAGGACTGGACCCAACACTGAGCCCTGGGGAACACCGCTAGTCACAGGCCTCCATTCAGATTCTACTCCACTGATCACGACCCTCTGAGCCCGGTCTGACAGCCAGTTCTCAACCCACCTCACTGTCCACTCGTCTATCCCTTGTTTCCTCAGCTTCTCTATCAGGATGTTGTGGGAGACAGTATCGAAAGCCTTGCTAAAGTCGAGGTAGATGACATCCACTGCTCTCCCTCCATCCACCCAGTTGGTAATAACATCATAGAAGGCTATGAGATTGGTCGAGCACGATCTCCCCTTGGTGAATCCATGCTGACTATTCCTCATGACCTTCTTCTCTTCCAGTTGTTTGGAGATGGCATCCAAAACAAGCTGTTCCATCACCTTTCCAGGGACAGAGAATCTCTTTGTACATAGTCTCTGTTTTAGGGTATAATTATTCCTTTTTTCATTATGAACATTTCTCACTGTACCTCTTTGTACCAATGCTCATCATTCTTTGCTTTGAAACTTTAAAAATTGTCTGCACACTTGTCATGCAAGGCAACATTTTCAAAAAACTCAAGTCATGTATAGCTTATTCTTTGTAACAAGTAAGATTACTAATCAAAAGAAACCAAGTTATTTTATTCAATTCTTGACTACATAATTTCTCAGATGTAAAGATTTCTTCTCATTGATTTCTGTGAACTTTTTAGCTGCTTGTGATTCATTTAAGTGCTTCCATATTCAGTTCTTCATAGAGAATTCATGAGCTTTTCCATATTAAATAAGTAATCTACTGAATTGCTACCCATTGGGTTCTAAATGTCATTGGAATGTGTTCAATGGATATTTGGCCTATTAAGGTAAATATAGAATCTATAATGTTATTTTTGGAAACAGAAAATATGTGTTAAAATAAGTAGTTAGGTCAGTTATAATCAGCATTGAAAATGAAGTGACAGTTTGCAGTCAAGACCTGTTACAATGTAGCCTATCATATTTTATGCATTTTAATTGATGATACCCTATATGAGATATTTTTAGATAAAAGATAAATCCCCTAAAGTATTAGTTTGCTGTTCCATTTCTGACACTTTCCGCACCAGCACTTAACTATTATCTCTAGTATTTTACAGACATTATTCTACAAGTAGTAATTTGGGTTTTTTTAATCATCAGAGTACTGTTGACTTCAGTTCATCTTGTGGTACATTACAAGTTTGAGATATTTTATTTAGTTTTTCCCTGCATTTGTATTTTACTACCTTCTTGTTATGCTTCAATTTTTTACTTTCATTTTCATGTTTTTGAATACCTTTTGATGTTAAGATCAACTGCTAAGCATGTTATTCACCATGTTAATAATTACCTAAGCATTTCTAGTTTTGTCTTTATGAAATATGTAATTAAATTCATTGTCCCATCACTCAATTCATTAATGAAAATACTGAGTAGGCATATATCAGGACATATCCTAATTAGACAGCGAACTATTTGAGTGCATAACACTATGTGAAACAAACTCTGCACTCGCCTTCAAAATCTCAATGTTCATAGCTTTTAATTTCATTTGCAATGAGTAATGCATCAGAAACATGAAAGAACTGCAGAAGAGTTCCAGGGTTCTCTTGCACTATAAGCACAACCCTATCCCTGAATTTCACCGACAACGTTTTACACATATACACGTACACATACAAAACCACCTATGCATGCGCATGTATATCTCACAAGCTCCCATGGACTCCCTTACTTTTGTACTGGTTTTCATGGTTTGGATCCAAAGAAGGTGACTTGTAGAGCTCTGCAGAGGTTGCTCTTCAAGGCAGGTGCTGTACAATCCCAGGTGTCACTTTCTTACTCTGTCCAGGCACCCTGTGTCTGGTTTCTTCGATTCACTCTGCACTGCTCTGGCCCTTTTGGACTGTACTACTGAACCTAAATTCCTCCGGCTAATATACAGGCTTTGTTTGCAGGCTGCCACTTGCCTGTTTCTAGGCAGATACTCTGACTTCTCCCTGTTTTCATCTAGCACTCAAGCAGTTTTATAACTTTCAGTGACACTGTGGTGTACAGCAATTTACCTTCCATTGGAGGGAACACAAAATCCTTGACAAGCATGGGCTTTTTCTTTTGTTTTTTAACTCTCAGTTTTCACATTTCCGCCTTCTGATTTCATTCAAACAATGCCAGTTCTGTCTTGTAAGCATGCGAAAAGGATGCCTTGTTTGGTTCAATGGGAGATGTTTTTCTGATGATTTTGCTTACCTCAGATTACAGCACTGCAAAACCAAGAGCTTAATGTTATGAACTATACTCTTACCACATTAATAGTAAATGAAGACACTGTCAAGATGGCTAGGGAACTATAGTTTAATCACAGGTTGTTATGTACTAACCAAATAGGTGTTACACATTTAACGCAAAGGTAACATTATAAAAATGATAAAGAATATATATCAACTACAAATTATGTCAAATTATGTCACATTTACAATTTTCCTTTTGTCTACTACCAGAGAAAAATATTACATTTACTTAATACAACTTCTTCTTGGCTATACTATATTGGCCATTTTTTATGCTTAATCTTTCTATACTTAACACCATCTGCACCCCCACCCCCCTAAACACTACTGTTTTTAATTCCTTTGTGCCTCCTTTGTCCTTGATAAGCACTAAAGATTCAAGGACTGCTTCAGTTAATTCCTTAAATACTCCAGAGCAAACAGAGTCAGGCTCTATCAACTTAGATATGCATAACTTTTACATACTGTTCTTTCATCTAATTCTTGATACTAGCCTGCAATATTCATCTATTAACTCCATTAAATATTAAAGTTAACTACGTTCAAAGATGGGCTTTATGTCCTCTAATTGCACCCATTTAAATGTGTAATATGTAGTATTGAAGATATATGGACTAAAAGTCAGTATGGAGGGAGGAGAGCAGTAGCTGAGTCTTCAATCTGAAGATGTCATGGGCCAATTACTGTGAATATGTTCTTTTTTTTTTTCCTCTTCATTGGCTATGTAGAGTGTGGAGGGCTTGCTTCAATTGCCACACAGAAGCAGTAGCTGACTTTTACAATATCCTTGGGTACTCCAACTGGAGCTTCTGGTGTGGCTTAATGTGTTGAGCAGAGTGGAATAGTCACATCACTTGGTTTGCTGGCTATATAGTTGCTGATATATTCCAGGGCTTGGTTTGCCTTCATTGCTCAAGGAGGCCATAGTCATTTCACTCTTAACCAGCAAGCCTAGCCAGTCACACCCCAGCCTGTACTGCTAGTCAGGATTACTCTAACTCAAAATTACACATTTATCTTTGTAAAGTCTAATGCAATTCTTCCCATCTAAACCTTCCAGCTTGTTGAAGTATCTCTCTATTCCCTCTTTTCAGTGTATCTACCTCTCCTCTCTGTTTGGTATCCCTTGTGATGAGGGTGTATTTGATTCCATGATTCAGATTGTTAGAAAAGATAATGAATCATATTTGACCTAGTACAAATTCTTGAGGTACTTCTATCGTGACCATTTGACAGTCTGAATCTGAATCATTAATTGTCACCAAGGCAGTTTAGTTAATTTTAATTCATCTTATGTCATTTTTTCCAGTCCATGTTTTACCAGCTTCAAGAAAAATGTTATAAGACATCATATCAAGCACATTGTAAAAATTGAGGTAGATGAATGTCCACTGCTCTCCTCCAATTATAGAGGAAGGTATTTTATCAGAGAAAGCAATCAAGCTATTTAAGTACAATTAGCCCTTGGTAAATCCACATTTTTCCCAATATCTTTCTTGTCTTTCATGTGTGTGGAAATAGTTTCCATGAAGACTAGTTCCATAATTTCCCAGGGATTGAAGTGAGGCTACCTGGCCTAAACTTTTCTGGATTTTCCTTTTTCCTGTAGAAGGATATAAAGTTTACCCTTTTTCAGTCATCTTGAACTTCTTTGGATCTCTATGATCTTCCAAAAATAAAAGAGAATGGCTTTGCAATGATACATTCCAACTTTTTTCCGATACATCCCATCAGGTCCCATTGACCTGTACATCTCCAGCTTGTACAGATGGTCAACACTTCTCTATTGTTGGTGGTCCATCATTTGCTTTGTCATTTCTTCTTGAAATTTAGGAGCTTACCCTTAAAAATCAAGGTGAAAACAATACTGAGTACCTTGTTATTTGTAACTAACTTGCCAGCCCCATTCAGTAGCAGTCTTATGTCTCATACTTCTTTTTGCTACTAACACAGACAGAAGCATCACTTGCCAGCTTAAGCTGCAGCTGAGCTTTTCTTTTCCAACTGCAGCTCTAGTTGCTCAGTATTTTTACATTTGTCTATGGATATCTGTTGATCTTTCCTTGTCTCCTATGTTTGGTTTTGGTTTTTTTTCCCTGCATTTGAAGTCTCCTAGTAGCCTGCTGTTTAACAAGGCTGGTTTCTGAGTATACTTTCTCCATTTGTTTTTTGTTTGGTTTTTTTTTCCCATTTAGGGAGATGGTTCATACTTGTGCTTTGAGACGGTTGTTCCTGAAAAATCTCCAAGTACTTTTGAAGTTCTTTTTACTCTTGGGACAGACTCCCTTTGGATCATTCCTAATAGTTTGCTGACCTTGCTGAAGTCTGTTCTTCTGAAGTCCATAGTCTTTATTCCTTTACTTGTCTTTCTCATGCCTTTTTTAAACTTAACCTCTAAAAGTTTAGGGTCACTGAAGCCAAAGCTGCTGCTGACCATTTCTCCAAAGAGTTCTTTCCTGTTTGCAGACAGTAACTCCAGAAGGACACCAATCCTTGTTGCCATATTCAGCAACTGCAGTAAAAAGCTGTCTTTGACAAAGTCCAAGAATCTCCTAGATAACCCACATTCACTCCAACTGGTCTCTTACACAGCACACAAGCTCTTTTCCTCTTCTATCTTTTGTCTTTCTGTAAATGGAACTGTTGTTTTGTGGTCATATTTTTAGTCTGAAATGTACTTATGAAACTTTTTCATTTCTTAGGTCTCTGAATGCTTGACCTATTCCTTTGTAGTAATCTTAAGCGATGTCCTTATTTTCAGTTTTGTATGATCCTTTTTTAATACATTTTAAAGTCATTAAAGAGCTCATTATATAGCCATTAGGTTATTTCAGTATGCCTCCTAGCTTTCCTCAGTAATGGGATATTTTGCCACTAGTTCATTCATCTTATTTTGCTGCTCCCACCCTATCCTTTCCTGCAAGGTAATACTTGTATTTGGTGATTACTCTTACTCATATTAGATTTTAATTCATATGATCAATAATTTGCTTTTAATGATAATAACAAAACAAAACAAGATAAGAAAAAGTAATCTAAGGTAGCTTCTTCCCTGAAAATTCTTCCATTTTTAAAATCAAGAAATTTCTCAGGAACATTTAGATTTCCTGTTCTAATAGATTTATTTTCCAGCAGGTACCCAAACATTTGACACTAGCAGGATGTAATATGTTTTGGATGTATGTTTCATAAAAAAATATTTCTAGTAAAAAAAAACATATCAGCATGACCTGGGTTTACTCTATATAAACAAAATTAAGTGATAGTGCTACTTTTCTTTTTTTTCCCTTTAATTTTAGAAGATAAATCTATGACATAATAAGGATGGGCTTTACTTCTCCTAATTTACTCAAATAAAGCCTGATCTAGTCGTGCCGTTCATTTTATAATTAAAGGGATTGATTAATTTCAAAAGAGGTGTTCAATATTGATCAAATGAGTAAATCTGTGGACTTTTATTTTTCTTTGATATTTTAAATAAACAGATATTATATATTTTCTTCCTAACATACTGAGTGTGAATTTGTCTCTTAAAATTCAACAATAGATTAGCTGATTTATATTTATTTCAAATATAAAAATACTTTTGGAAGCTCCAGAGTTCTAAAGACATGTGAAACAGTGAAAATGGAAGGAAAAAACCCAGTAGTAGCATTTTCCTTAATAGTTTGAATTAGTAACACAGCATGTCTAGTATTCCAACTGTGTTTACCAGCAAGTTGCAGGTTTAGAAGGAAGTTTATATTAACTAAATGAAACTTTTTTACTATCCTAAAAATAGATTTCCTAATTTAAAAGACATGAAAAACAGGGAGAGTATTAATTTATGTGTTACTAGATTAATAGTTCTCCTCAATAAGAGGTCTCGTATATCTAATCTCTATTCACACGTGGTCTTCAAAGTAAGGTTCTTACATTTTCTATTTTATTCAATTTTTTTTCTCTGACTTTCGCCTACTTTATATTTTCTTTATATAATCAGAATTATTTAGGAATTTTTCTGGTATACTCAAATTTCAAAATACCGCACTTTTTTTATTACAGCGGGTTTACTGGACACAAACTAGACTCCAGTATTAGAGGACTGGGGACTGGGAAAACATGAATGCTATGAAGTTCAACAAAGTGAAATACCAAGCCCTGATTCTGCCCAATGCACCATTATCGACTAGGGCATAAATGGATGTAAGAAGGCAGCTTTGCAGAAAGGACAGGGAATACCACAGGACAGCACACTGACCATAAGTGAGCAATGTACTCTCACAGGAGAGGTGATCAGCAGTAGCTTGGATTGTATTGAGAAGAGTGTTACCAGGATGTCTGGGGAATTCGGCCTTTCCCTTATCTCTGGTAAAGCCACACTTGAAGTGCTGAATCCAGTTCTGGCCTCACAGTGCATGATAGCTACAGAAGTAGTGAAGAGAATCCAAGAAAGGACCGAGCATGATTATAGGATTGGAGCATCAATTATGAAAAAGAGAGGTTGAGAGAGATGGGATTGTTTAACCTGGATATGAAAAAGCTCAGGGTTATGTTTACCAGTGTGTGTAAATACCTGAGAGGGGGAAGTAAAAAAGATAGAGCCATACTCCCAGACTCTTCCCAGTGGAGGTAAAGGCAGAAATTGAAATTTTATATGTTCTGTCTAAACATAAGAAAATTCTTTTTTTTTCTGTAACAGAAATGAAACACTGGAACAGGGTTGCCCAGAGAGGCCATGATGTCCTTATCCTTCAAGAGACTTCAAACCAATCTGGGCAAAGCCCCAAGTAGCCTGTTCTAGGTGACCCTGCTTTAAGAAGGGTGCTTGGACAAAACCATCTCCAGAGATAGTTTTGAGCATCAACTTTTATGTCATTCTGTAGTACTTGCCAATATCTACTTATAATTTGCTGCACCACTGAATGTTTTCTTGCAATGGGGTTTTTTTAGTACAGAAATCAGAGTAAGATGACGCTACAACTTTAAGAATTAAGGTAAATATTTAAAGAAAAAATAAGTATCTAATACAAATATCTCTTCAAGGGTGTTATAATATTGGTGTAGTAGTTTTCTACAATTAAGTGTAATTATTATCTTTTTACTTCTGAAGATAAATGGGGTGGTTTGGTGTTGTTTAATTTATATTAATGCATTTTATATCAAAACTATTTTTTGCAGATAAATAGATAAATAACTAGATAAGTGGTGACCTTTTCTTCAGCCTAAATGTAAATTAGAGAAGAAGTATTCCTCACATTGACTTTTAAATTTACAGCTCTTAAAATTGTTTTTTTAATCCTTTTTTCCTTTAGTGTTTTTCTATCTTTTTCTTAATACCTTTCAGGAAAAACAAGAATTAAGGCTACAAAATCTAGTTTTTACCAAAACTGATTGTGCTATTCTATAGAGTCCTGATCTTTAGTTGCATATTAGACCACCAATACAAATAATTTTTTGTTTCTAACTCAACATTAAGTACAGTGTAGATTGTTTGACAGATTCTTATGCACATCTCATTCAAATTCACCTGTTTCTATTTTCTTGGTGGAATAAATTCTAATATATAACAGAAACAGATTTTTAAAATGTTATTATATGACACAAAACAGTGAGGAGTGGATGATACACCAGAGGGCTGTCCTGCTATTCAGTGACATCGCAACAGGCTGGAGAACCGGGATGACAGGAACCTCAGTCCTGCACCTGAAGAGGAGTAGCCCTGTGCACTGGTATACACTGTAACGAGCTGGAAAGCACCTTTGCAGAAAAGCCCGAGAGTCCTGGTGGTTGTCAGGTTGAACACAAGCCAGCAAACTAGTGGTATCCTGGGATGCATTAAGAGGTGAGTGGCCAGGAGGAAGAAGGTGATCCTTCCCCTCTATTAAGCACTGATGAGGCCACATCTGGAGTACTGTGTCCAGTGCTGGGCTCCTTAGTGCAAGACAGATATGAGCATACTGGAGAGAGTCAAACAAAGGACCATGAGGATTACTAAGCGACAGGAGCATTTCTTTTATGAGGAGAGGCTGTGAGAACTGAGACTCCTCAGCATGGAGGTCAGAAGGCTCAAGGGGATCTTATATATATATATATATATATATATATATATATATATATAAACATATGTGTGTGTATACATATATAAAAAAAATACCTGAAGAAGGTATGAAAATAAGATTGAGCCAGGCTCCTTTCAGAGGTGCCTACTGACAGAGCAAAACATAATGGGCACAAAAGAACCAGCACATCAGGAAATTCTTTTTGCCAGGAGATGGGATTACTGCTTGGAAATAGATTACACATGTTTGTTGTTGGGTTTTTTTTCTCTGCAGTTTGTGAACAGTTGTACTTGTGCATCATTTGTTTTATTTTTCATTATTATTATCTTCCTTTGTTATCTTATTATACTGTCTTTATCTCAATGCATGAGTTGCTTGGGTTTGGTTTTTTGTGCTTTTTTTTCCCCCCCCATTCTCCTCCCCATTCCACTTAGGGGAGAAAGGTGAGCAGCCAGCTCTGTCATGCTTAGTTATCAGCTGGGGTTAAACCTCAACAAATCATTTTCTAAAGAGATAGAATCAGTGGAACAATTTTCTATCCTGATATCACTTAGATGTAGGAAAGTTAAAAAAAAACCAAAACAACACACAGACAACAACCCCCCCCAAGAAACCAATCCAAACAAAAAACAAAAAAAAAAACCCCATGAATTCCACTGAGATTTATAAAGAAGCAGAGAATTATTTAAAACATAAATAGTTTACATAATAATATGTACTCTTTCTGTGACAAGAACTCTGCCATTTCTTGGAATAAGTTTATGAAAATGTGAAGTATTGAATGTGATAAGTATATAATTCTGATATCACATTTACTGATAATTTTCTCCTCTTGCTGAGGCAGGGGCAGGCAGAGATGGTGACCTTGCCTGCAAGAGGTGCACACCGGTTGGAAGTCCCTTAAGTTGAGCAGCTGCAGCAACAAGGAGAAAAAAAAAAAAAAAAAAAGGGACTAACAGTCTCTTCAGAGAAGCTCTGCAGAGATTACAGCCTGATCCCCCAGTTACACAGAGAGAGGAGCAGCCAGGGACTGTACCTGATCAAATGCAAATGAAGACTCACACACTGGTGACAGCTGGGAGTGTGTGGCTCCTGGCAGCAAGACAATGGCTACTTCTCCACCCAGAGACCTGCAACTGCAGAATACTTTAATGCCCCGGTATTCCACAAAGGGTATAAATCTCTGTCTGAAGAGGCACACAGTCCCACCACAAAGTGAGTAGGACACACCTGAACCAGGTGTGCATCTGCACCAAGTGGTGGGTGATTGATATGGGAGACTCCCATATCTGTCTGACTGATCTATCCAGAGACCCACATCTGCCTGACTGATTTGCTGTCTGGGGATATTTATTGCTTCCTGAAGATTCAGATCATGGATGCTATGGAGAGTCTTTTATGTTTGTCCAGCCCTCAGACTACTTCCCTATGCTGGAGAATCTTTGTGGGCATGCAGGGTGAAACCCTGAACGTACTAATAATGTCCTACATGGTTCCAGGGGCCAGCAGGTAGTATATAGCATCCAAGGTGGCATATCTTCAGTCTTGTCAATGGAGTGGAACAGCTGGGAGTGGAGACTAGATGATGTTCAAGAGGTGCTTTCCAACTGTAATTATTCTATGGCTTGAGATGAGTAACTTGAAATCACAAAGAAAATTAAAGAAAATTACACACCAATCCTCATGTCCCCAGTGTGTTGATCAAACTTCATGAGCAACGGGAATATTTTTTTGTATTTTGTTATACTCTGAGGACCTTTATCAGTAAATTACATTCTGTTACTTATTCATTTCATTTTATCATAGAATCATAGAACATCCCAAGTTAGAAGGATCATCAAGTCATCAAGTTCAGCTCCTGGCTCCACATAGAGGCAGAATAGTCAGAGCATGGGACTGAGTGCATTGTCCAGATGTTTCTTGAACTCAGACAAGTTCAGTGATGTGACCACTTCGCTGGGGAGCCTGGAACCACCCCCTTGATAAAGAACCTCTTCCTAATATCCGACCTAAACTTCCCTTGTTGCAGCTTCATATTGTTCCCTCAAGTTCTATCACTGGTCACCAAAGAGAGATCGGTGCCTGCCTGTTCACTCCCCCTCACCAGGAAGAAGTAGAGTGTGATGAGGTCTCCCCTCAGCCTCCCCTTTTCCAGGCTGATCAAAGCAAGGGACTTGAGCCTCTTGTCATGAGACTTCCCCTCCAGAGCCTTCACAATCCTCTGGACACTCTCCAAGAGTTTCATGTCACTCTTTTACTGTGACACCCAAAACTTCACACAGGACTCAAGGTCAGGCCACAATAGCACATTGTAGAGTGTGACAATAAACCCCCGGACTGGCTGGCAATGCCATGCTTGATGCAGCCCAGGATAGGATTGGCCCTCCTGTCTGCCTGGGCACACTGCTGGCTCATGTTTAACTTGCTGTTGACCAAGACCCCCAAATCAATCTCAGCATGGCTAGGCTCCAGTGTATGATCCCCCAGTCTGTATGTGCACCCAGAGCTTCTCCTTCCCAAGTGCAGAATCCAGCATTTGCCCTTGTTGAACTTCCTGTGGTTGGTGATTGTCCAGCTCTCTAATCTGTCCAGGTCTTTCTGTAAGGCTGTTCTGCCCTCAACAGAGTCAACAGTTCCTCTCAGTTTGGTATCATCAGAAAAATTTACATAAGACACCTTCGAGGCCTGAGTCTAGGTCTTTTATGAAAATGTTAACAAGCACTAGACCTAAATTTGAACCCTGGAGAGCCCCACTAGTGACTGGCCACCAGTCCAATGTTACCCCATTCACTATCACCAGACTGATAGCATTATGTCTGAGATAACACTGATATTCCTATAAATTAATGTATTTTCTGTGTTTTAAGAATAAAAATGATCAATATTTTAACATCTGTTTTGAAATACAAGACAGGTGCATGTTATGACCTTTATCATGTGAAATATGTAAAGCTGTGGTTTGATTTATGTTTCACAGATATTTGATGTGCTTAATTGAGACCTGAATAAAATGGACCATATATTGCACAACAAATCATGTTATTAAATCATCAACTTCTTACTAAGGCAGAATCTCAGGCTTTGCAGAAATCTGAAGGATATTGGAAGAATATTACACTCAAATGTAAATATGATACACATAGATTACAGATATATGAACACTTAAGTCATGGCGCAAGCAGGCAAATATTTGAGTTTTGTGATATGTTTGGGTTGGGTTTTTTTTGGGGGGGGAGGTTGGTGGGGAGTGGAGGTGGGGTGGAATATCTGCTCTCATCTCCCCTCTCCCAAGAGGCCTCACTGCCTTTAATGGAAGTCATAATTTTTATTTCTAGTATATGAATTTGTCAAAGGCAGATATATTGTCTTATAAATTGCTACTAGGAATAGATAATGAAAACCTTTTGGTTTCTTTTCAGGACTTTTTGTAGACTAAGTTTATGAGAAAAAGTGTTAAGAAAAAAAAAATCTGGATAATACTTACAGATCCTTAAAATATTCATTTTCTGCATATATTTTACACTTCCTTGGTTTCTTATTATCCTGCTTTCCAGGCCAGCAATGGACTCTTACCACCTGAAAAATTTATGCAGATGAAATAATGCTACAATTGAATTTCATCTCAGGAGATGACACAATCACATTATTTATAAATGTAACAATAAGCAAACATTATATCTAAATGTAATATATTTGGAATATAATTAAAATATCATTAATCCTGTCCTAGGATAGATTTTCATAGACTGAGTATTTGTCATGGATATATTTATTCTAATGAAGCTTATCACTCTATAAACATTTTATATCTTTTCAGAAATTTATGATAAATGCAATTTTCAGTAACTATCCCCCACAACTTCCTTCTCTCTAAACTGGAGAGACAGGGATTTGATGAGTGGACTGTTTGGTGGATAAGGAATTGGTTGGATGATTGAATCCAGAAATTAGTTGCAAATGTTCCAATGTCCAGATGGAGATCAAGTGGTATCCCTCAGGGGTCCATACTGGGACCGATGTTATTTAATTTATTCATCAATGGCATTGATGGTGAGGTTGAGTGCATCAACCTGGGCTACATCAAAATGAGTGGCCAGCAGGTCAAGGGAGATGATTTTGCCCGTCTACTCTGCTCTCCTCTCATGTGACCCCGTCTCAAGTACTGTGTCCAGTTCTGGAGTCCCCAACATAAGAAGAACATGGAACTGTTGGAGTGGGTCCAGAGGATGAGGCTGGAACACAAAGATGAGGCTGGAACTCCTCTCCTATGAAGACAGGCTGAGTGAGTTGGGGTTGTTCAGATCGGAGAGAGAAGGCTCTGGGGAGATCATATACCAGCATTCTAGTACCAGAAGGGGGCCTACAAGAGGGTGGGGGAAGGATTTTATTGAAGGGCATGTCATGATCTGAAGAGGGGGAATGGTTTTAAATTTAAGTGGCATAGATTTAGATTGGATATTGGGAAGAAATTCTTCACTACATGGATGGTGATGCACTGGAACAGGTTGACCAGGGAGGTGATGGGCGCCCCCTTACTGGTGTTCAAGCGCTCATAGGTCGGATGGGGCCTTGAGCAACCTGGTCCAGAGAGAGGTGTTTCTGCCCTGCCATGGCAGAGGCATTGAACTTGATGATCTTTATGGTCCCTTCCAACCCTAAACTTTCTATAATTCTATGACTCCATCCCATGTATTAACTTGAAGGTGAAATCATATAATATTTCATTTCTGAAATAAAAAGTATGTTTAATAGACTAGTTTATTTTTCCCCCAATTTAAATGTGCATTTATTTCATATACAGCTTATTTAACATTCAGACATGAAACTTTCCAGGAAAACATCAGTTAAAGCCACAAAGTAAGCAAATGTATTATTATTTAAAGCTATGAAAGAGGAAAAAATTATACCAGGCTTTTAAAAATCTGTATATTTGTATGAATGATTTTTAATAAACTGAAAAGGGTTAGTGATACTTCTCTACCTGATCACTTCTCATAAAAATCCTAACAAGGCAAAATTTATAGAGAGAGGTGGAGCTCTTTTAAATTAATCTACTTTGGGGGAAACAGGGTTTTTTCAGACACAAAGCGCTTTTCCTATATGAAAGTCATACCCTTGAACTTACCAGAGAAGATATCAAAGTTTTCTCCTTCAAATGGAGGTGATGCTATAAAAACACTTCTCTTTAAGATTGCTGTGACCTCTGTAATGTGTCCTCTGACATGCAATGGAAATTTTCTTCTATCTAGTGAAAAAAACATAACAGCATTCAATATTAGATTATTTGCATTTTTACATCAAACTACCATTGTGCCTGATTTTATAAGCATTTTTAAAATGGATTTAACACAATACTATGAACTATAAAAGGCAAAATGAATGTCCTAATTTTGGCTAGGACAGAGAGTTAATTTTTACATGAAGTCAGCACAGGTGAGCTAAGCAGGTCAAGGGTGTTTTCTATACCATGTGACATCATACTCCCCATAAAAGGGAGATAGTTTGGGAGGCATGGATCCACATAACGCCCCCATGGTCGGATTGTGGGCTGAGTGTGTCATCAGTCAATTGCCCTGTGTTATCGTTGTTATGTGTATTTTGTTATAAGTCCGGTTGTTGTTTCCTTCTCTCTTTGCTGCCCTAGAAAACTTCCTTATCCCAGCTCAGTGGTTTGCCTTAGTCTGCTCATTTCCCCTCCCTGTCTGCCACATCTCACCAAGCAGGCAAACCAGAGATTGGGATCTGTCTGTCCTGTCCCAGAAGGTGGTTACCTTTTCTACCAGCCCCAGGGGCTAGGTTAACCCTCTTGTAGATAATCTCTTAACAACACCTTCAAGATTAGCTCAAGTAGTCCTCTCTGTGGTACTCAGGAGTAAGGACAATTACCCAGGAGGTCCAAGCAAAGCACAACTTTCTTAAAAGCCAGTAGAACTATAAAGTTTGCAAACAAAACCACACGATAAATTCAGAGCAACAGATTACAATCAGTAGAATTTAACAAGACTGGAAATGCTATTATTATGTGTTAAGAATAAGGTTAGAAGTTGAGAGAAACAAAAAATTAGAAGATATCACCACCCAGGGATCCAGCATAGATCATCATGCAGTTCTAATTCTTGGATGGAAGACGCGTGCTAGGTGTCCTGAACATGAAGGGTGGGGCCAGGGAACATAAACCCTTCAGGGAGGCAGAGCATATCTTGCTCAGATTCATTGTTAAGTTGCAATGTTTTGGAAATGAGTCAGTGGGGAATGGGGGTCCCAAGCTTTCTTTGACCCCCAACTGGGCTAATAGAATAATGATCCCATTCAGTGGCCTCACACAGGACTTTAGCAAGAAGGTGCTCTGCCTCTGTAGGGCCCCACTTGCCCACCACTGCTCCTTATCAGATGAGGACAAGATCCTGGTTACCAAGGTGGCTACTGACTGAGGGGCTGCCCTTGCAGGGAAACTGTTCAGATGGTTTCTTGAATGAGAATCCCACCTAAGCAAAATGTCCAGTTTGTAAGTCTTGAGAAAAGAAGACTAAGAAGGGATCTTATTAATGTTTATAAATATCTCAAGTGTGGGACACAAGGGAAAATAGCCAGCCTCTTTTCAATGGTCGGTGGAGACAAGACAAGGGGCAGTGGCTTAAAGTTGGAGCATAGGACGTTTCACACCAAAATGCAGAAGACCTTTTTCCAGTAAGGGTGACAGAGCACTGGCACCGGCTGCCCAGGGGGGTTGTGGAGTCTCCTTCTCTGGAGATATTCAAGACCCATCTGGACGCCTATCTGTGTAGTATGAGCTAGGGAGCCTGCTTTGGTAGGGGGGTTGGACCCGATGATCTCTCGAGATCCCTTCCAACTCCTACAATTCTGTGATTCTGTGATGTGATTCTGTCAGACCAGTTGCTTGGAGATCATGACTCTACAGGCCCTTCCAACCTTTAACAGATGGAGGCCCTAGTCCGAGGCCCCATAGATGCTTGCAGGATCAAGCCCCTTGTCAGGCAAGAGGCAGCCCACAAAACCTTACCCTGTCTCTGCAGGTCTGTTACCTTGCAAGACAGAGTGTTTGAGACAAATCGGTCATTCCAGTTCCTGCAATATGGTATTAGGAGTAATACAGGGTCCTGCCAGGGGAGGGGGGTGTGAGTAGCACATGAACTGCCAGTTGGTGCTGAACCATGATAATGAATAAAGAAACTCAGGAAATGCAAGTGAAAGTAAGAGTAATTGTCTCCTTAGATATCAAAATATAAATTGCATAGAAGCTATAATAAAGTTAAAAGTAAAAATGTAAGTAAAAGGCATAATGGTAAGAAAAAATATTGGATAAAAATGTACCTAGAAAAGAGAACAAGAAAAAAAATAATCTCAGTTTATAAAGAGCTTTGCAAATACTATAATTGGAAAAAAAAACATGAAGAAACTAAATCAAAATGAAGGCAGGTTATAAAACTGTATGGAACGAAGAAATTTCATGCAGTACAATAACAAGGAAATGTTCAGATGATAGCTTCCCTCTCTGTGAGAGATATAGTGAGACCAAAATAAGGATTAGAGTGGATTAGAAGGGAACAGCTTCAAGCATTTTTACAGTTCCGATCTGTATTCAGTTTAATCATTTGGAATGAAATCTAGAACTCCTTTATAAGGCATAGTAAATAAATTTTAAAAAAAAAAGATACAATCTAATTATCCACATTTCCATAAATAGCATTTTCACCACCTTTTTGATTGTTTATCTACTGTTTTCACAGTGTCTTGGTTTAACCTTGCCTGGATGCCAGGTGTCCACCAAGCCACTCTCTCACTTCCATGGCTTACCTGGGCTGCAAAGAGAAGATATAAAGTCTTGTGGACTGAGATAAAGACAGGGAGAGATTGTTCAGCAATCACTGTCACAGGAAAAACAGACTCAACAACAACAAAAGAATCTAATTTATTGCCTAAGCAAAATAGAGTAGAGCAATGAGAATAAAGACCAAATTTTTAAAAGAACTTCACCCCACTCCTCCCTTTTTCCCAAAGCAAAACTTCAACTAAGTTTATTTCTCACCCGACCCCCCCCTTCTTATATAAAGCACACATAAAGGCACTGCCATCATGGCTGTTTTTCTTGGCCTTGGCCAATGGCAGGTTTCTCTCAGAGTTAGCTGGCATTTGCTCTGTCAGACCTAGGAGAAGCATCTAACCATGTCTCACAGAGGCCACCCCTGCAGCCCCTCATGTTACTTTGCCACACAAATCCAAAAAACTGAGCTTTCATCATTATCAACAGTATGACATGGGAAGAAATGAAGATACTGCAAGTTCACCTTTAACCAGAGATACGAATGGGAACTCCTTATGATTCAGACTTAGCAGTAGTCAACCAGAGTCTACAACAATAACACCATCAGGCAGTTCACTTGCGAGGGTTTTTTTTTTTGTTTGGTTGTTTTGCTTTGTTTGCTTTTGGTTTGGGTTGGGTTTTTATGTTTGTTTGTTTGTTTCATTATTTGGGTATTTTTGTAGGATGCAGTAGAACTTGCACAGAATTGCCCCCAGTGGAATCAGTGAAGATGATACACAAAGTTACCACATTTGTCACTGTTGGATGCTTTGGATGATTAGGATTAGTTCAGACAGCTAAATTTAGCTATCTCCAAGGAATCTAGGTGCTGGACATCTCATTACAATCACAATGGATGTACACAGTCAGTAACCTTCTCACTATCAAGACTGAAGAGCTATTCAACTCACCCCAAAGCAGACTATGTTCAGTCACCTGAATATAGGTACCTTTTCCAATGCTCTAGATGTCTGAGACATCATCAAGAGGGTTGCATATATAGAAGACCTGTTGTACTTTGGAAAGATAGCTGAATGCCTGGAAGGATACTCCAGGGCATCTCTTGATGTCTATGTGTAGGTAAAGGAATTAAATCTGTACCTTTGATCTAGTAAATCAAATGTTAAAGCTCTCTGACTGTTTTAGCTAAATCACCATCGACTATAACCAAAGCTTAATCACATCACTCACACACAGATGCTATTATTGGCAGTTCAACTAGATATTTAAATCTGACACTGATCGTTCTTGCTCCTAACCTCCTTCATCTACTCACATTATTCGTCGCACAGATCCCCACAGGGTTTACTTGCTATAGCAGACTTTGAGGTCATTCTGCTGAGGAAAACCAGAATCTGGGCATTTTTTCCTTTTTAGCTTTCATAATTATTTCAGGATCTGAAATATTCTCTGTATATAGCTATGTCAAAGTTGCCAGGGGGAAAAAAAAAGAGTAACTCAATCAATTCAAGGAAGACATACTTTTATAATAAACTTGTGCTATTCTTTAAGCTATATAATTCTTCATGTTGAAGGCAGATAACAAAAACACTTTTTTCACCATAGAAAATGATCTAAGTAAGAAAGACGACTGCGTTCTCATTATTGTTCACACACATATTCCCATCTACACAGACCAGCTTTTTTACTTCTAACAAGAAAGATCTTCCATTTTACCTTCTCACATATAATGAATCAGTTACTGAATATACGATTATTTTTCTTACCTGCAATGAAATATCTATATCCTGATGTTATCATTAAAAACTGGACATACAAACAGGGCAGAGATTTTGTGTGTGCAGTTCCTTGCATGGTTTCCAAAGCAGAAGACAATAGAATATATTTTAGTCAATTATTTCTCTCCCCTTCCCCAACTCAAAATAGCTTTAGAAGACAGGAGCACTGCACTGTTAATCCTCTAATTCAGCAATGAAAAAAAGAAAAAGGAAAAAAAGCCCACAAAAACCAAAACTCTCCTGACCATAACTATTAAGTTGGACATAAAGTTTGGTAGCATCTATAAAAACACACACACACACACACACACACACACACACACACACATATTCACCTGCATAGAGTCTTTAATTAAATATAACAAATCTGCTATTCTATTGCTTATAGGCTTATAAGAAATAATTTTCCAAGTAATAGGATAATGACCAATATATAACACTGAAAGAATCATGACCGAAAAGTGAAATAAAGTCATCAAAACTTTTTCCTATAAGCTTGTGATCAGAATCAATATTTTATTTTATATTCACAAATGATGTAAAAATATTCGGTTTTGTCACTATGTCCAAGCCATGTGGAACTAGCTGTTTGTATATATATTACTTTCAGATAAATAAAGTTCATATTCTCCCAGAAAAGTGAATGATACATATATAAAATAAATGTGCCCTTGTTACGAAAACAGCTCAACAAGCAAACAGATGTAAGACTATTTTTCCTTGAAAAAATTAAGTTAATGCCTTAGTGAGGAAAACCTACTTCTTATTACATAGCCATTTATACCTATTATGGATACTACTGCTTATTAATAGCAAAACGATAGCAGAAATAAAATAACAGCTATTACATTTTTATATTGTTACTTTCATTGTTATTACTGTTACTGGCATTTGTGCTTAATTGGATCTTGTTGAAATTAGAAGCCTTTAATCTACCTTTACAGAAATACACAAAGACTTAGATTGTCAGAATTTTCTTGAATTGAATACATGCAATACATTATTGAATTGAAAACATGCAAAAGGAGTTCAGGCAGAATTTATGTCCTTATATCCCATGCAGCAGAAACAGCAGTCCAGTATGATCCAGTTACAGAAGACTGCAATTAACAAATCCTTTTCCGGTTATTCTGTAAGTTTCCTTGGCACACAAACATAGAAGTTCAGACTGAGCACTCTGAAGTGCTAAGTTCAAGTATTTAGAAGTGAAGTTACAACAAAATGTCAATAATAATTGGAGCTCAGGAAGAAAATACCAAAGTCACAGAAAGATGCAATTCAATAAACATATTAGCATGCTTAACTCTAAGCTGACATGATAAAAAATGTTCATTTGCTAGAAGTAGCAAGTTAAACAGAACTACAACATACAACTTTATCAACAAATTATAGTAATGGTGTTTCTATCAACCTCTTTGAACGTAGATTTGCAGCACTTAGAGAGTAGAAGATGTGTATTCTTGTCTTTTTGCAACTGGAGGAATAGAAGCTGTAGTTCCCATTTCCCAGGTGAGTGCACTAGGCACTGAGCTAACAGTAGGAAGGAATAGAAAAAGGGGAAATGTTTAGTGCCCCAATTTACCCGCTGAAGTGGACTTACAGTGAAAAAGAAGGAAAAATGTGCAGAACACTGCAAGCCTAATGATTAGGGTTTTTTGTATTTGTTAGGTTTTTTTCCTGCAAGCAATTTAAATGCCACCTAATTTATATTGCTAATGAGGAGACAAGGATGGTTGAAAATAAGTAGTTTACCTGGCACTACACAATGCAGAAAAAGGAGAACATAAGGTTATAGTCACATACTTGGATAAACTTTTAGAATTTCACTCTGTAAAACAAAAAGCAGTTGCAAATAGAGGGATTTTTTTTTCCAGCTGAAATGTCTGCTGAACATCTGGCATGATCAACAGGTGTTGCATTTGTTCATGCTGTTTGTTTTGTCTTGTCTTGTTTTAAATACATAATTGAATGTATTTAAATGATAGGTGCTATTTTTTTATCTCTAAGTTAAATACATTGGAAAATTAATTTATAAACAAATTATAAAATATGGCTAGCAGTTTCAATTAATTAAGGATATGCTTCATCCACATGATAACATTTTAAAAGTTCATATTTTTTCAGAATATTTCTCTCTAAGCTGCCTGTATTCTTTAAATACTTTTTGTGAATTAAATTTAACCTTCTAGGAGGTTTCTTTCCAGTAATTCAAAATCACTAACTAAACCATTTTCTGGATTAGCAGAGACAGAAATAGAAAAAACTTTTAACAAAATACATTGATTATCACTTCCAGCCTATTTTACTTGCTGAAATACAGGGCTTTTCACATGTTAATGCATCCTCTTTTTATGCTAATTATTTTGGGGGAAAAAATAAGAAGATACATTAACAATACAA
Organism: Laterallus jamaicensis coturniculus; assembly: GCA_022605575.1. NCBI lineage: Eukaryota > Metazoa > Chordata > Aves > Gruiformes > Rallidae > Laterallus > Laterallus jamaicensis. Next base: position 9,033,599 of record JAKCOX010000019.1, read on the forward strand.
AACAGATTTATATTTTGTCCGTAGGGTCCGATTCTACTGTTCCAAACATACTTAATACTCCTTATAGATGTCAAGATGACTCCTTGGGAGCACCGTTTTGTATTTATTATTAACTTGCAACAGTGCATATTTTCATTTACTATAATGTAAAGTAACAAATGTTCTTTCTGATCTAAGCTCATTTCTAGTGTTTTCCAAACAATATTTTCCTTCAAAGTTACTACTGAAATAATATAACAATTATACCCATCTCTACTGGAGACAAAGCTGGCAAGTGTCATTGCTGAAAGAGACTGGGAAGCTTGGATGTTCTTTAAAGAAGAAAGCCAATGGTGGTTTTGAGAGAATAGTTTTTATTTAAAAAAAAAAAAGAAGTTTTCATTTCCTTTTTTTTTTTTTAATAGATGCCCCAAAATATCTTTCTTGAAACCCTTTCACTCTAAGGACAATACTCATTTCAGGTGACATGTTCCATATTAAGAATGGAAGCCTCCATTTGCTGATAATAAATAGAATCTGTAGAGAAGAAGCTGGGTTCTCTTCGTATTTCATTTTGTACTCACAACTGAGCAAAAATTCTCTGTGGAATACAAGTCAGAGCTGAAAAGAAACGAAAGCAGCTTGTTTTAACATTGTATCCCTTCAGGCTTCAAATGAACTTCAGGAAAACATTTATTTTCCATTATTTGCTTACTCTGAAGAGACTGTCAATTTTATTGCTTACGGAACAAACTCACACTTAGGGATTCAGAGTGCTCTGCAATTTCTGATTCAGACTAAGCTTTCTGTATACATACTATATCTTAAATACTTGTTTATTATTAAGTCTGTAGTTGTCACATGCTTCTCCTTTTCATTTATCTTGTTTTCACCCTTGCTATTCTGAAGAGTCATCTAGGCTTTTGTTACCACATTTTAATTTTCTTTTCATGCTGACTGCACTATTTCAGCAATATAATGAGTGATATTCATGTATGACAAAGGTGTCTTAATTCTAAGATTCCTTTGGTTATTCAGCCCACTTCAATAGGAAGCATGTTTCCATTTAAGAGACATACGTACCTGACTCCTCCTATTATCCTTATTATAAAACACTGGTTGCTATCCAGCCTTGACAGAACCACATCTTGCCATCACTTTAGTCTTGGATAATGAAATATATCCTACAGCCTTGTCAGCTTTTGTGCTAGTATAACTTCACCTGCAATTATGGAAATCTTATGAGGAAATTGACAGCTCATGGCCGAATTTAAATTATATTTCTTTTCAAAAACCACTTGATTGATGGCCACAGTGGTCTCATGTCAATATTAACTTTTACATTTCATTGGCTCTGATAGACTTGGAGATCACGCCAGTACTTTTATTCTCCTTTTTCATTAATTACAGTCCTATTCCAGGTTTATTTCACCAGCTTAATGTAAATATCAACAAATGCATATAGAATAATTCAGACAGGATAATAGCTATGAGTTTTAAACCAAATGTCTACTATTTCATTCAATGCAATAAATAATCTTAAATAATCTATTTAGCTGTTGTCCTAAACCAGATTTTATATACAGGAAAGAAAATTCATTGAAGCTGCAAGATTTCAAATCAAGGGATGGTGTGGTGTGTGGGCATTTGTTTCCTTTTAAAGTTTTCATAAAGATCCAGTATTTCCTGTAACAAGGGTGACTCAAAATAGGCTTTTCAAAGCATCTTTAGTAGCTGGAAGAATTATATTTAAAGTGACTATATATTTTTTTTAGATTTTCTGGAAAGAATAAACAGTAGAAAAATAAACCTTTAAATTAACATAGAAATTAATCAGATAATGTATTATTTGCTAGTAGAGGCTGAATATTTTGAGAAGCATTTGACTGGCTTGCTTCAGCAAGATGCGAGGCTTGCTTTATGTTGAAACATAGGGTTCCTGAGTCCCTTGAGGTGATCTAGTATATCCCAGTTGAACTATATCTGCAGTTTCAGAAAGGTAAGGTCTTCTCTGAGACCTTCATTGTATCTTCCATCCTCACTCACTCAGCACATCCCAAAGAGCACTAGCAGGAAAAAGCAACTGAACTTAGCCCTCAATATTCATAGGGTTTTTTTTTTTCAGAAGAGTGCCTCTCACAAAACTGCACTGAAGCTAGCCATATTGGCTTCTCACTCATGACAAGTATTAAATGCAGACATTTAGAAAATGTTATGTATCCACTATATGAGTTAGGTTTTCAGAATTATGTTTGACCTTTATTACAGGTACATGTAAATTTTCATTCACATCAGTCAAGTCAAGATGCAATTCTCTTGGACTAACAATTTAAGAAGCAGTGAAATCATTAAGTGTTCTTTGAACCGTGCTCAGCTAATGCTGCTATTCATATTTCTGCAACAGTTTAACTACTATGCAATATGGAAATTACCACACCACTACAGGAGGAGTGGATTTTTTGTTTTTTCCCTGTTCTGAAATTGTTTCTTCAAATCAGAAGCAAGTAAGAAAATAAACAATATTTCTGGTCCATTTCATATACACAAACCTATATTGTGATTTGGGTTTTTTTAAGTCCAATTTTTATACAATGCAAATGTGCAATAAATATTCATTAAAATACTTTTATTCTTTCTAAGTCTTATGGATTTGGAGACGTCCTGCTGATTTAAATACTGTGTGTTTTAGATTAAAACATAATTTGCATTTCTTAAAATAAAGCAAAATATACTTTTTTTTTTCTTTTCAGTCTTTTGGGGGATTTTGTTGTTGTTTGGCAGTTTGTTTTGTTTTGTTGTAATTAGATCCCAGAATTTATCCCAGAAATCTAAACATATTTTATATTTCTTACTCAAATATTCTAAGTCTACAAAACTTTAGTGTTGTTAGAAGCACTTTCTATTTTTAGAGATAACAGTAGCTATCAAACGTCTGTACTTCCTAAATTTAAAATGCCAGATGGTCATGGTAACAAGATGTAGATTCATGTATGACCCAACAATTCACTTCACTTATGGAGTTAAACAGTCTTTTTATTTGGAGTAGAGGCACTGAATTATATTCTGCTTCTGATGTTTTCCCCTTGAAAATGATGTTTTAACCTAAGTTACTAAACTGCAAAAATTCAAATTAAAAAGTATCTATTAGATCTACTTATTTTTTCTCCCTCAGAAGAAAACCCTATAAAATCTTACCTGACTTTAAAGGTATGATGATAGTGTTATATTTACATAAACAAAACAAAAAATAAAAAATACAGAGACAAGGAAAAGGTAGGAGCTTAGATTATAGTGAGGAAAAAGTGATGAATATTTGATCACTCCAGTAATTGAACAGTCATAATTAAGCTGTTCACTTTCACAGAGATAAAAAACATTACATCAGCCCAGGAAGAATATGTATATTTCAATCTCAGCTCATAAATGATCATAACAACTATGTGTAATAAAAAAGCAACTATCAACTTGCTTATCAACTGTTTCATTTCTGACAAAATGTCTAGTAACAACCAGACACTTCAAGAATATCTTGTACATATATGGAAAGCAGGAAAAAGGGCAGATAAATTGTTGCAAATCACACAGAATTATAGAATGATCAGGATTGGTATGGAACTTCTGGAGAACATCTAGTCCAACTTTAGTATAACAGCAGGATCACCTATAGCAGGTTGCACAGGACAGTGTCCAGGGGGATTTTGAATGTCTCCAGAGACGGAGAATTTACAGCCTCTCTGGGCAAAGTACTGACAATATTGTTCACGCACCATATAAATGAATTTCATTAAAAGAATTTGTGTCAATGACTGGTTACCTCTTGTAATCACAAGACTCAAAGTGCTTGAAACATAGATGTAATATGCATTTAGTTTTAAAAGTAAAGTAAAATGTGATTCGAGTTGGGGAAAGTGGTTCTCCACTTCCAGGTTTTCTGATACCATAAGAGGTTTGTCTGTGTGTTTGTTGTGAGGGGGATTGTGGTTTCCTGGTGGAGGGAAAGTGGGAAATGCTAGAGCCCTAAGATAGAGATGACTATTTCTAAGTAAAATCCTCTGGATAGTGCAGACTCACTAGTTTTAATTTATCTCTTTCATGTATTTTCATCATACTATAATAAATTTGCTGTGCTTTAGCTAGTTGAAATTCTATTTGATTTGTAATAACAGAATTAAGCTGATATTAATTTTCTACAACCTTTTAGAAATAATTTACATTAGGATCAGCCTGTTTCTGTCAGTGTCAGTAGTTAGTCAAATTTAAATTAAATTTTCTTTTTTTAAACTCTTTCTTAATGAAACCTTAACATTGATAAATGTTATAGTTAATTGTTTTAAAGCACCATATTTCTAGAATTAATATGGTCAGAGAATGGTTTGCCAGGTTACTGCATAAAGGTTTCCATCAACATGGCAAATAAGGACAGAGTTATTTCCCTAACAAAGTTTCGCTGGGGGGTTGTGTTTTATCACAGTGTCATTATAAGATCTTCCTTCTTCCTGTTTCCTTCATACATATACATGACTTTGACAAGTTTTGTGACAATAAATAAACCCTGTAATAACAGGTACTGTTTTATGTTCTTAGTTGATCTTATTATCTTTCCACAAATGTTTTGTCCCATAAATAAGTTGTCATTATGATTATGTGAAGGCATATGTGGAAGCCATAAGCAAGAATATACAGGAACAGAAGCCTGACATACAAATAAAAAGTAGGTGGTGATGAAAACCAAACCTGGTCAGTCACACTAATCAATGAAAGCATACAGTGATGTGAGAATGTTTGTTCCAGCAAGGTTATCTGATAGGGGACCTCATCAATTAGGAAAAAAAACAAGAAGGGTAAACCAGAAACAAAACATCCAGACATGTACATCTGAAAAAAGTAAGAAATATGGTGACAAGAAGTAAAAATCCTCACCACCAGCATAGGTTGATGGGCTATCAAGAAACTACAGGTACCACTTCCAGGAAGATCAACTACGATTTTCCAACTGATAAAAAAGGAGGGTACCCCAAACCAAGGGGCATACCCCAAACTGGTAGAGGTTTGGGAACTGGTAGAGCTACAGAAACCCAGAAGACAATGTGCAGGCCAAAGGGAAGCAGGGAACTAAAAAAGACAGTTGGTTAACAGAAAAGAGTATAAAAGGGTCTTGTTGTATCTAAACAGGGACAAGGTTGTCTGGCTAAGCCCTACACATGATCACCACAGTTTATCCTGCCTTCTTAGATTTTCTTATTAAATCTTTTTACTCTCTCTGTGTAATCTCATTCTCTATTCCATGTGTACATGCGTTGCAAGAACTAAGACCCAATTGCTGGTGAGACCTGTAAGTGTATAAATGGAACTTGTTGGTGGCCTGTGGTACTGGAGTGAGAGGGGGTCCTAGCGTGAGTAGTTGGAAGGTCCATAGGTCTCTGGATGAAGGGAGGGTCCTACAGAAGTGCCCAGAATGCCAGGTACTGGTACAACTGTTGTGAATGGATCTGATTCTAGTTACTGGATCTGTCATGTTTACATGTGCTCAGCCTCTGTTGTCAGCTGCTGGAGCAAGTGTGTGTCCCTGTCCACTGTTCATTCAGTTGTAGGCTCTAGCTGTCCTACTTCCACTGAACTCTGTGACTCATGCTCTCACCTCTGCAGAGTCTCTGTGGGTATTCTTGATCTCTTGCTTATCCTCCTGATATTACAGAGTCCTTGTCTTGGTTTTGCCCCAGCTGAGAGCCGAGCACCATGCAGCCGCTTGTTCTTTAAAAGGGAGTGGGGTGAGGGGAGTTGGGTGATGGGGAGAGGGAAGAAGAAAATCTAAGGAACCAGAACCTCATTGGTTGGGATAAGGATAGTTTACTGGGATAGCAGAAAAATAGATATAACAATAATAACAGGACTTTATAGCAAAATATATGAAACTGGTGATACATAATGCAGTTTCTCACCGAACCACACAACTCAGGCTGCATAGCTCAAAGTTGTCCTGAAAAATGGGCTGTCCCCAAAACCACACGTCCTGGATCTGCCTGCTCCTCTCATCCACCACCCCCCTTTTATGCTGAGAATTACATAATTGGCATGGAGTACCCCCTTTGGCCAGTTTGGGTCACCTGTCCTGGCTGAGACCCCTCCCTTCTCGTTAGTAGAGAAATATGAATAATTGAAAAGTCCTTGACTGCTTGGCAACAACTAGAAACATCAATGTGTTATCAGCACTGCTCTCATCCTAACTCCCAAACACAGCATTCCATCTGCTACTAGAAAAGAAATTAAGTCTGTCCTAGCTGAAACCAGGACATGCTTATTTCATCCAATACCAGATGACTCAATGTATTGAAAAGCGTATGCCTCCTATAGGAGATAACACTCTGGTTTCCAGTACCAGAGAGACGCCACTGCCATCCTTGCATTCCATGGTCTGAATAATGGTATCCCACAATCACAGAATGCTCGAGATTGGAAAGGATCTCTGGAGGTCATCCAGTTTAACACATCTCTGACCACCATCACCAGACCACGACCAGATGGATTTTGACTATCTCCACTGCCTCTCTGGGCAACTTGTGCCAGTGCTCAGTCACCCTCCTAGTGTCTTCTAGTGTTCAGAATAAACATCCAGTGTTTCAGGTTTTGCTCATTGTCTCTGGTCCTCTCACAGAACACTACTGAAAATAGCCTGACTCATTCCTCTTTACACACTCACTTCACATATTTGTACACAATCATAAGATCCCACCTGAGCCTTTTCTTCTATGGTCCAAGTAATCCTAGGTCTCTCAGCTTTTCCTCATAAGGGAGATGCATCAGTGCCTTAAGTACCTTTTGTGGCCCTTTGCTGGATTCCATCCAGTATCTCCTCTCTTTTACTGGGGACCCCAGAAGTAGGCACAGCACTCCAAGTGTGACCTCACCAGTGCTGAATAGAAGGGAAGGATCACCTTCTTCTCGGTCCTAAGGAACCTGCTTTGTCAGAGGTATGGACTAAATGATCTCTTGAGGTCCCTTCCAACCCCTACAATGATGTGGTTCTTTGGACATGTTTGCAACACTCCTGTTACTGCAGCCCAGGATACCTTCACCTACCCTTTCAGCAAGGGTACATTCACCTTTACAGTTCTGAGTCAAAGTCTCTGTTTTGTGCTGGGCTGCCACTTTCTATCTGTTCCAGGAACAGAGCCCAGGGGCTCATTACCACTGTTTTCAGACTTTCCTACCCTGTCTGGAAATGTTTTTTGATTTCTTTCATATCCCCAACCCACAAGTACCAAACCTCTCACAGGCAGTCATGTTTGCTGGGCTCCTGCTTATCAGCTGAGAGGGACTGCCTCTCCCATCAGGACAGTCTCCAACACCCTCAGATTAGAAGAAAGATGTAAGAAGAGGAGGGACCTTTTTAATTAAGAGATAGCATATGAGGAAACAGCTTACAATCATGAACATGCCAGTCAAGAAACATCTAACAGAAGCTTTTACCAGCAGGGTCTGCTAGAAGCTTCCAGAAGCATACCCTCAGGGATGGCTACCCATGAAGATCTTTAATTGGAAAAATCAAACCGACTCACATAATCTTACAAAACTAGATATTTCTAATTTAAAAAAAAAAAAAGACATTAAAAGAAAAATAATTGTATGTGTGCCTGTATGTGAACTTGTTTGCATATGTGTCTATAATCAGAAACGGTCTTAGCTATTCCAAGCAAATAGAAAACCAAATATTTTAATCGTGTCAATAAATATTAATGAAAGCTTACTTATATTTTGGTAACATACTTCAACAAAAATAACTAAGAAGGGGACTGGAGGTGCAGAAATTAATAGGAAGCCAGGCTCATTTCAGTGGTACTCAGTGAGGACCAGAGACAACGGGCACAAACTGAAAAACTGGATGTTCCCTATGAACACCTGGAAACACTCTTACTGTGAGGGGGACTGAGCACAGGCACAGGTTTACCAGAGAGGCTGTGGAGTCTCCCTCCTTGGAGGTCCCTTTAAACTTCAGTCATTCTGGGATTCTGTGATTTAATTCTGTGTTAATTCTGGCAGAGATGAACAGCTTTCATTACAGTCTTATCAACTTAAGTATTTAAAAACCTACAACCTCTATTTATCAAGTACCAATTACCATAGTAACCAAGCATAATATTTCTTCAGCATTTTAATAACATTGTTATGAAGCTTTTAACAAAAATACTGACACAGAATTTTAATTTAGCAGAAAATAATGCTCTGAGTTTAACACCTGGGGGGGAACACAGAATCTTCTACATGCCTGTTCTATAATGTCTAATATTCTATGAATGTCTACAGACATTTTTATCTTTTTCAACAGAAAAACATGAATGGTGGTTTTTCATTGTTGTTTTTGGGAGGGGAGGGGTCTGCATCCTTATAAAGACTGTCATTGGACACTTCAGGAACTGAAGTAGTTTGCTAATCTTTGAATATATCTACTTGAAAATATGGAAACTTTATCCAAGTCTAAACCTAAAATCTCTTAATAAGCAGTATGGTTGCCAATTAACTTCACATAAACATTTGCAAGGACTCCAATTACATGGTTTAGAAAGAGGATTTTACAACAAAATCAAATACATGCAAAACATTTTGGCACTTCTAGTCATCAAAATTACAAAGTCATCAGAAGGATCTCCAGGACAAGCAAGATTCATCACTAGTGGATATTAGTATTTGGTCTTTGTGTTTCCCCAATCTGTTTTACTTCAGTAATGAGACCACTAATTCATCTTCTAGATTTCAGAGAGTGAAATATTAATTTTCTTCACCAATAAAATGATACATGTAGAGCCCCAAAGAATACAAATTTGAGAAACAAAAAATTTGTTTAAAGGTTTTTGTGGTTTTATTGATGAAAACCAGCTGTTTAGAATCATAGAATGGAAGGGACTTTTAAAGGTCATCTAGTCCAACCCCTTGCAGTAAGCAGGGACATCTTCGCTAGATCAGGTTGTTCAGAGCCCCATCAAGCCTGACCTTGAATATCTCCAGGGATGGGGCCTCCACTACCTCTGGGTGACTTGTTCCAGTGATCTACCATCCCTCATATTGAATTTTTTTTCCTAATTCCAATTTTCCCAATTTCCTAATTCCATTTTCTTAATTTCCTTAATATACAGCCTACATCTAACCTTTTCTAGTTTAAAACATTTACCCCTGTCCAAGGGCTACATGCCCTCATGAACACTTCTTCCCTAGCTTTCTTATAGGCACCTTTCAGGTTCTAGAAGGCCGCTATAAGGTCCCCCCAGAGCCTTCTCTTGTCCAGGCTGAACAAGCCCAACTCTCTCCACATGTCTTCACAGGAGAGGTGCTCCAGCCCTCTGATCATTTTTGTGGCACTCCTCTGGTCACTCCCCAACAGGTCATCGTCATGGTTGTGTTGAGGGCTCCAAAGCTGGACTCAATATTCTCATCAGAGGAGAGTAGAGGGGCAGAATCACCTCTCTGTGGACCACAGTTCTTTGGATGCAGCCCAGGATGAGGCCTTCTAAGCTGCAGATGCACATTGGTGGCTCCTGTCCAGCTTTTCATTCATGAATATTACCAAGTCCTTTTATTTAGGGCTGCTTTCTAGTTCATCATCTCCTAACCTGTATGGATAATAGAGGTTGTCCCAACCCAGGTGCAGGACTTGGCTTTGTTGAACTTCATAAGGTTCACCTGGGCCCACTGCTCCAGCCTGTCCCAGTCCCTCTGGCTGGCATCTCATCCCTCTAGCATACAAACCTTATCACTCAGTTTAGAGTCATCAAATTAACCCCTCCAACTCAGATCGATGTCATCAGTTTAAAGTCTTACAGTTATTTTGCATACACTGAAATGTACTGCAGATTAACCCTGTTTTCAGAATAATGTGTATCAGGAAATATCCTTCTTTCCTCCCTACAATTCAGCTTCTTATGGTCTTTGTTGTAGGTTTTTTAATTATTATTTTTGAACATGCAGTATTTATCAAAAGTCTTAAGAGCCATGTCAGCTGCATGCCCTGAGTGGCTTCAGGAACTCTGTTTTGAAAATGGAAACTTAAGAAAACATCAAAGGGCCATAGATGATAGGAAGGAATTTAGAATGCTGTTTTGGGCAATTCTTAAAACTACTGCCACTCGCCATCCCTTCTTGCTACAGCCTTGGTGGTGGCAATGCAGCCCATCTCCTTCAAGGTCCAGGGTATCCTTGGCTCCCCACTCCCTACTGGCTGACATAAGTGATGCTGGTGGCAATGTTCAGAGAGATGGAGAAGTTGAAGACACAACAGCCGTTTGTGTCACTTTTTCTTTTCTGGGGGAGGGGGGTATCTGCTGCTCTCCCCTGCTGGGACCTCAGATGCCATGCAGGGAAGGGGCTGGGGGGTGGAAAAATGCAGCCCAAGATGTTTTCATTTATGCTCATTTTATATATGCTAGGCTGCTTTCAGTGTCACTTTCTGTTTCAGTGTCTTTTTTTTTCACCCTCCTATTACTGTTTCATCAAAACTGTTTTGCTCTTGGTAGGGAGAAGAATGATTCAGATAAATTGGCATTTTCTGATGTAAATCTGTTTAGTTAAAAATATCCTTGCCTACTCTGCCAAACACACATACACTAGCACTGTGCAGTTTAGCAAAATGCGTAAGCATGGGATTTAAGGATATAATTGAGCACAGCCTTGTTAGGTAGGGATTTTTTAATTAAAGTCAAGCATTAATTAGGCTCCTTCCAGATGATTCAAAGGACTCTCATCATTGCCTACTCTTATTAATCTCAACCTAAACAAGTTCTATGGTGCTTCAAACTGGTACTCTTGTTTCTCTGCTCCTTGTTCAGTATGTTTTAAAGGCTTTATTATTGCATCATTTTCTGTGATACAGGAAAGAAGAAAATAACTTCATACTTCATATTTTACCAATATTTAAGTATCTATATTTATACATTTAACCTGATTAATGGATAGCTATGGAAGTGTATAAGGCCAGGGCAGATATATTGTGATATGTTTTCATAAGAACTACCATGACAGATGTAAAAGAGATTGTTCTAGGTGTCAGTGCTTGAATGGAATTTAAATAATACATTCCAGGACTAGAGTACTCTACCACGGAATACCAAACTGCAAATGCACGCATGCTTATGAATGCTTATGAGGGAATAGCAGAGTGCAGATTAGAAATCCTCTGCTACTCAGACATGTAGCAGAAAACAGAGAAGAGGGAATCATGTGTTACGCTTGGCCTTCCTGTCAAGGATGAGTAAGGAGGTCGAGAAAGTAGTGTTGGGTTGCAAACTTTGCTTCTATGAGATGTGTGGCCTTGAAACTCTGTGTATTACGTATATGGACTCTGTTAGAAGACATACAAACACAAAAAAAGGATAGGAAATAATCTGACAAGTTGCAGTAACCTCTAATGTCACTTTTGAATATGTGAAGTTTTAATTAACAATATAAGGACAACATGATCATGTTATATGCATATGCACGACTAGCCAACAGCTGCTCCAGAAAACCTTGTAGAACTACTGAATTGCTGAAATTCTAGAAAAGAAGCACTAAGTTTTAAGAAAGAACTACATGCTTCTAAGACTATAACTCATTAAGACAGCCTAATTCTAACAAGTTCTAAATGAAAACTATTCAATATGTAGCCAAAGCACACATATAAATTAAAAGTCCATTAACCAAAATATAATTTAAATTAGTTTACTTTGAAATCAAATGCATGCATGCTAAACTGATTCAAGGAACAACAGTGCTTAAATATTTCGTAATACTGTGATGGTATAGCCAGACACAATGAAAAAGCGTTTTAACATAAATATGCGAGCAATGTGACCAAGAAAAAAAACCCCAACATGTAGTTGCATTTAAGTAGTCTGAGAAAATGTACACAAGGACTGATGTCGAAGAAATTTCAAGAGCAAGGAAGAATAGAACACAGCTTGATTTGAGATTGGGACTTGGAATAGATATAATTTCTGCTCTACACATAAGCAGCGTATCTACCAAAACCAAGACAAACATCATTGGAAGCAGATGGCATATCATCTCTGGGAAAGAGGAAAGAAACTGATCAGTGGTGACTGAGCAAAAATGGAAACAAGCTAAACCTACTTCAATACTGAGTTTTCTCACTAACAAGCACTCAAACCTGATCATCAAAACCTCTGCAACTGAGGAATGTCACAAACAGTAGCCCTCAGTATTGATTTTACGGCATATGCTCATCAGTAATTTAGGCTATTATGGTTAGACTATTGTCAGTTTTGTATATGTAGTAATGATTATTAATAATTTGTAAGAGCTAACCACTTTCACAAAGTATGCTGTAAATTACTTAGTGGTTGTTTTTTATTTAAACAACATAAAAGCAGTAGAAGAAAGTGGATCCTCCTTAAAACTGATGATTATACAAAAGCTGATTAAGACTGTTAGAATGTGTCCTTGGATTTTTTTCTGGAATGTATCTGATTTACTTCATTCTGTTGCTAGGAAATCTTCCATAGCTCAACATTAATTTATGAAATACACTTAAGATTTGTTGTTCTTTAACTTTTCTCTATACATTCTGCAAATTACTTTAACCATTAGAAGTTCTAATAATGCTTGTAGTGGTAAATAGCAAAACCTCAAATGAAGGCTAAAAGCTGTGGGGCACAGAAGCAAAAATCAGTTTAAGATATCATTGCTAATATTAGCAGGACTGTATTTTTAATTTGAATGCAGCTTTTATTATTATTATAGCTGTTATACTCAGTTGGATAAGCTTTTTGTTTTTTACCAAATTCTAGCAGCCACAAATTGTAAATCATACTTTGATTTTTCTGTCTTTCATGCTGAAAACCTGTGGTGGTTTAGCCCCAAACAGTGGCTGAGCACCACACACTGACCACATGCCACTCACTCCCAGAGGCTAAAGACTGAGCCTCCATGTGTTGGGATAAAGAGTTTACTGCCAAAAGCACCGTGAAAGTAGAACAATAACAGCCAATTACACTCACGCCGGGTGATAAGGCAGAGTACTTTACGGACCCAAGAGTTAGAGACTAATACATGCCCCAGCCACACTTAGCCTATCCTGCAGGCACCCATCACCAACCAACTCCTTTTTGGAGAAGTGATGTCAGGTGGTGTGGAAAACAGTTCAGGCTAACTCAGCTCACCTGAGCTAAATCAGTTCACCTAGGTTGGTTGCTTGGGGTGGTTAATTCTGGCCTGGTCAAAATCAGGACAAATCCATATATGAATTGCCTCAAAATGATTTTTCCTTTACAGGTGACTTTTTTGTTTTCCTCTTGTCAAAATTGTATCTGGTTGTTTTTCTGTTTTCATCAAAACAAATGGTGGTTTTCTTCTTACACATTTGAATAAGCACAATACTGTATTTGCCATTATACAGTTTAGCATAACTTCTATTCCTTTTGTCTGTTCACTGCTTAGGCGAATCATTCTCTGTAAGTCATATATTCACCTAGCTATTTCAATAGACTGGTTAATCCCAGGAACTCTATGTCTTTTGTCTCTCTAGCATCAGTGTGAAAATATCACAGGTAGTAATGGATTCTCTGCTTTTTTTTTTAACTTCTTAGGGCTTTACCACTCCTTTTTTTAAGGTTTGGGGGTGGGTTTTTTTTGGTTTTTTATTCTTCATTTTACCTCAATTTGGGTTCTATACAAAGCAACTGTTCATGCAGATCAGACAGCAGTGCTGGACTGGCCCCCATCAGTGATGACACCGAACCAAACCCAAGCAGTGTCAGATAACAAAAACACAATATACATACAGATGATCAAAAAGGCTTTTATTATCAACAACTGATCTCTGTGTTCTATCAGGTGTGCCCCAGCACTTTCACAAGCAAGGCAAGCAGAAAATATGGAGGTCCCTGGCACTGCAGAGCGATAGCCCATGGTGGTGAGTTTATGAAGATTTTACTTGAGGAGGCACATGTGCAATAAATCTGTGTGATGTGATGGCTAACTGACTGACTTGCAAGCAGGCATGCAAAGAGTGCATGGCCAGCTGCAGAGAAGGCAAATGACAAAGGAAGATAGCCAAGGACAGTAAAGGCAACAGCATGCTACCGTGTGGACCAGAAATCTTTGCTACCTTAAAAAAACATAAAAGATTCATTATAAAGAGTCTGGGAAATAGCTGTACTGACCTCTGTCGCCTATCTCCTCATCATTCTTCTGCACGTAACTGTACACATGCTTAACAAAGAGAGGCTATTGATTTTTACTAATTTAAAGCAATGTTATTAACCACTACAACATTACCTACTGTGTTTAATGAGGCTTGAGACAAACCTTACAGAAGGTAATAGCAAATTTTTCATTAAGTACAATGATGTAGAATATATACTGGATTTGGAGCAAAAGTTAATTTTAAATAAACATTTAGGACTTAACTAATCTTTACTAACAGCAATACTTTATGCAGTAATTAATATTTTTATTTGGGAAAATGGAATCTTTTTATCAAAAGTATGGTTAATGTTTTTGAGCTATATGCTCTAAAGCATAGTAATGTTGAAGCTTACTTTGACATCAAGGCATAACATTTTTAAGACAGCATGTAAATACCAATACCTTTTCAAAACAAACAAAAAGTCCCCTGTAAAATGTCAACTGCTTGAGTAGATTTCCTTCTAAGCACTTGGTGAAAACTGGGAAAAATGAAACAAGATTAATGAGTAAAAAGAGAAAATGTAAGATAAATATTTAGTCCTGAAATAATTCACAATAAGGCTGCTGTAGGTGAAAGAAATTTCTAGGCTTTGGTCCATGATCCTATTGGAGCTTCTACTGAGTTTTGTTCTGGTTTGGATTTAGGGTTTTGGGGGTTTTTTTGTTTATTTGTTTGGTTTTCCCACAGCATACCTTTAATGGAAAAATAAGCTTTCAAGCTTGATCACCCTGACCACCATGCCTAAGAAACACTGAAGACCATAATCATCAGTACTAATTATACAGCATGAACTATATAGCATTAATTATTCAGGGATGATATAGGATATGATTGTTGTGTACAGTTTGAAATTCAATATTTTCTTTTTATGGTTCAAAGCCAGCCTTATTCTGTATTTTCCCAAACAGTCTCAATGCAACAAATTCCAATTCCCCAGCTGATAATATGTATTTTTTCCAGTTGTAACATTAGATTCTACAGTTTTATTAATAATACCTTAATCATGTACAAAGTAATGGTAGAATAATACCTGTACAAGTTCTGAAATAAAAAGTAACATTAGTAGATGGATGCTAATATTCTCAATTTAAATAAAGAAAAAATCTCGAAGTCTTTAACTGCTAAAGGTTTGAAGTCCTTACTGTCTTGTGTGCTGGTTCTGTGAGGGTTTTCTTTTTGTTTATTTCTCATTTGATATAACCCACGGAGTTTAACATTCTGATATGCTTGTTGAGCAGCAAATGAAAAGATTAACAGTTTTGACTGATATGTATCCATTTGGAATAGTAACTGTTCACTAGTCCAAGTCATTCTAAAGAATATAAAATATTGTAGGTAAGGGGGAGAAAAGGAAGCGTCCAAGAATACATTAGTAAATGTCCTCAATAGTAATAAAACATGTCAATATGAAGTTTAAAATTCCTATTGAACAATCCTGTGTGTCATAAGCATAGGAAAAACCTACTTTGGACAAAAAAAAAAATAAATCTCTGCTGTCATTGTACTTTACATGTCTTCCTTGTTGCATAATACTGCATTTTATCCAATTTTAATTTGGATATGACATTTTTATGAATCTTACATATAATTTGGCCTTCTCTTTCACATAACTTCAGGTAGATGTGTGTGAGAATACTAAGTTAGATGAAATGGTTCAATCACTAGAGGACAGGTCTGACATTCAAAGGGACATGGGCAACCTGAAGAAATGGACTGTCAGAAACCTCACGAATTTCAAGAAAAGCAAATGGGAAGTCCTATACCAAATTGATTAATATGCTTAATATTGTAAGTAATCCCAAAAATAAACTGGACTAAAATATATATATATTCATACGCATGCTATAGATATTAAAATGAAAAAAATAATAATCAAATCTTTAAAAAATAAAAGGAAAATTTATGGTAAGGGAAAGTTAATTAAGATATTTGTTTTGCTGCTATAGATAAGTCTAAATGTCTGTCTACATAGAGATCAATACCTTTTAAGGGTAGATATGGAGTTGTAACAGCTTAAATAGTTACAAAAGTTTTACTTTGCTAGTAGAATATTAATTCTAATAAGAACAGGCATAATTTAATGTGACATTTAAAAGCATGGCATATTAAAAATAAAATTCTGAAACTCTTTCCCTATTTACATATAGACAGTGTCAAAAAGGAGGTGACGAAGCAGCCAGAGTGCTGCTTTGTCAACTACTATATAAACAAAATAGGTTTGTGATCAACATATTTGTTAATATTTTTACTAATATAATTATACAACATTCTTAACATTGAAGAGTTGGGTTTGTTTTGGTTTTTTTTCTCTTTTTGCTTCTTAAAAAAAGGCATATGAGAAAATTTGCATGCTATATAGAGACAGGTAAAAGCAAGCACATTTTCTTTGATCTTCCTCTTATGAACATATATCAATGAGTTTTGCACATACGTACCTGCATGCTACTGGGAAGCAGTCAGTCCTCCTAAAGTCTGAAAATTTTGATTCTACACTATTAGTCAATGTTAACAAAATGTAATTTATAACCTAAATACACCTAGTAATTGATATTATTTGATGATTGCTATGGCTGTATGTTTGGAACAAAATCTGGTGTGATATTTTAAAGTGTGCATATGTAAGATTGGATGACTGAATTACCATCTGCATTGCAAAGACATTAAAAAATGTTCAGAACAACAGAATTCTAAAGCCCCCACCTTTTAAACAAGGAAATCTAATGCTGAGTATTTCCAAATTTTTATGCATATGAAAGCAGGATGGACTTTGTTTTGCAGTACAGTATATTTTTGCATTCATTTCCACTGAGGCAAACTTTTACATTTGTAATTTTCTACCTTGTATATTATACTGGGTAATATTTTGATTGCGTTTTATTTTTTAAGTGTGAAAGCTGTTTTTCAATTTACTCATGCAACTTTCATAGTAAACATGAATACAAAACATTGATAGTGCTTAGAGTTTATTTTAAAACAGGCTTATGTAAAACAATAAGGTTGGAGATAAAAAACCCCACACCTTTCTAACATATATCAAATAGCTATTGTTACCCTTTTATTAGGCTTTCTGTACACACCTGCAAGGATATCTCATGGTTCTATTTAAAATCTGACCTTCTTAATTTATTTTTTTTAAAAACTTATTTATTTGCTTGTTTATCATTGATACCTAGATGTACCTGGGCAAAGATGTGACAAGTAAGTTAACATAACTGAACAGGATGACTCAGTTGTCACAAAATTATTGTTTGTCAAATGTGGCATTTCAGAGGATGATTCCTGGTAGGAAGTTCTCTAGGACATTCACCTTCATTTGGAGTGATTCTTTTTTCTGAAGCACTCATATCTTTCTAGTTGCTGTAGAAGTAATTCATCAATCTTGTTGGGCCTCCAGGTAAGGGGTTCCACAAGTCCTGTTTCATATCTGCCAAGTCTGTACAGATAATGTACCTGTGCTGTACGTGGCAGATATCTTTGAACATCTCTAATGATGCTAAATTACTACAGTTAGGTAAATTTATCCCATTCTGTGTGTCTGCTTTATATGCCAACTTTAATGTGAGCTGAATAGCTGACTGTCTTCTGCTATACTGACTAAATTAATTTGCTCTATAATGAGACAATACCAACTCACATGCTGGTATTTAACATTTGTTCACCTGTTTGTAGACTTGAATTTAAATGTCTGTAGTCTGAAGCTGAATTTTATCCATATTTTTGGAGATGCCACTAATAAAAACAAACATTATGATGGGTGAATTCCAAGTTAATAATATAATTTTGCAGCATTTAAAGAAAACAATTTCATTTATTTAAGCAAGCATGTTAACCTCAGGGAAAAAACACAAACTGACAAAAAAACGCTCAAGAAATTAATAGTTTGCCTATTGGAATAATTATGTGTGTGTATGTAGTGAAGCAGAGAAGGCAGAGTGCCAGAGAAAGAGATTTCCCTGGAGCCTGTGGAGAAGACCATGGTGGAGCAGGTGTCCCCCCACAGACCATGGATAGGACGGGGAGCAGAGACCATCTGTGGAGAGATTGATCCACGATGCAGCAGGATTGCCGGGGTTACTTGTGGGGGACCAGGCCAGAGCAGTCTGGGCCCGAAGGTCAGCACCTCATGGAAGGAGCTGCACTGAGGCAAGTGGTGAGGAGATGACTCCCCGATAGAGAGGACTCATGCTGGATAAGTTTGTGGAGGACTCTCCCGTGGCTGGGACCCCACGGTACTGCAGGGGAAGGGTGTGTGTGGAATGCCCCCCCCCCCAGCTAAGACGGAAGACAATTCAGGAGGGACAGCCTGAAAACCTCCAATCACCATTCCCTGTCCCTCCCTGTGCTGCAGTGGGGGGGAAGAAGGGATCAAAATTATGACTAAAGTCTGCAAAGAAGGAAGGGGTGGGAGGAAGTAAAAGTGTTCAGATCTGGAGGAGGAAAGCAGCTTGTGAGTAATTTCCTGGAACACCACTCCCCATTCTCTGTTCCACACCATGTTTGGGGGGGAACAAGGGAGTAAAATGGGGCTTCTGCTAAGAAGGAAGGGATGGACGGAAGGTGCTTTAAGAACTAGCCACACTTCTCATTTCCCGACTCTGGTTCACTGTGTGTGTAGCTGTAGTATTCCTGTATTCTGTTTTGAGTCTGTTTTGCCCATGACACTAGTTGCAGAGTGATCCCTCTCTGTCCTTATCTTGAATCCTAACCCTCCCAACATATATTTTCTCACTTTTTTGACTGAAATAGAGTGGCTCTGGTGGGCATTCGGCCTCTAGCCAGGGCCAAACCACCACAGTCCATAAGTAAAAAGCACAGTATTCTAAAACATGATATAAAAAAGGAAATGATTCTGTTTTCCTTAATTAATAAACACATTAACTTTGTTTTAATCCTTCAAGCATCTGTAGAGGGCAAACTGAAACAGAAGACATAAAGATTTTTTTTTTGTTTTGTTTGTATTGACTTTAATCTGAAACTTCTTAAAATATTGGAACAGAAGTTATAAATAGGTTGTGTACTTACCCTTAGTGATAACTATCCTAAATAGTATTATTTAATTGGAGAATTTATAACTTTCTTCCAAAATAAAACTCAAAAAAACTGTCTAGCACAAATAACAAGAGAGTTAACTAATGGTCAAGCACTAAGTGGATCATAATATCAACAGGAGTTTAGCCCTTCTGTTTCTGTGCCGGATTCTTGAAGTGAAAAATATCTACTGCCTCATTACTCTTCAATTAAGGTGGTAAGTGCATTTTTTTGGGTGTCTGTTTCTGCAAGCTGCCTAAGCTAGAATCATACTAAAACCGTAATTGGTTGTTAGGATCCTAATTTGGAAGAGATACCAAATTTTTATGAGAATATTGTTTTATTTACGCATTTCATCACCTCAAAAGAGAATCCAGAGCAACACAGTATTGCAAATCCAATTATAGAAACATACACATTAAACTTTAAAATTTCAGATTAATTACAAGATTTTGGAAGAAATATTGCAAATCTCAACACACACAAAATTGGCATGACAATTGAAAGAAAAAAAATGGCTTTTGATTATTTTTTATTTTCCTGGAGAACTAAATATTGTTTCTTTTAATTATAAATGCTATTTTATTTCATTTGGGATCATGGCCAGACTTTCCTCCCTACTATGAGTAGCTAGCTATTAGGTTCAGCATTTACAACAAACCTCTTGGAATTCTTTATTCTTTCAGATGTAAATTTATGTAAATTACATCAAACATACAAGGTACTATGCTACATTTGTTTTCCTTTTACTTATAAGGTTTTTATCTTATAAACAGAAGATAAGTAAAGCAGAAATTTACATTATACATTGTTTTCCCTCAAAGTTTAATGTTAAATTGATATTTTTTTTCTATACCAACACATGAGGAAAGTTAAAAAAAAAAGATCAGCTATTAAATGCAGGATAAATTAAATGGGTGGTGTTGGGAAATAATTTAAGAAGTTGTTGCTAGCAGAAAGAAGCAAAAGGTAAAGAGATAGAGACAAATCTCTGATGCACTTCTGACTATGAGAGCGCTGCAGCTGCAAATGGGCTAAGACACATTCACTCTATAGAGTCCCTAACAGAAGGAAATCCATTTTTGGCCTATTGCTCAACCATTTTCAGTATCATTGTATTAGATAGTACTGAAATAAAAAAATAAAAATCCATCAGTTCATCTTAGATTCCCTAACTGAAAGAGCAGTCATTATGTATAGGAGAGCTGAGATAGTACTGTAAATTGAAAAACTGGAATAAGTGCTGTATAAATGAACTCTAGTTCCTTAGCACCATCAATACACTTTAAATCTTTATCATCCCCATTCAGCAGTTGTTTTAGAAGCTGTAAGTTTGGAACATTTTTGCAGCTAAGATGATATGCTGCAGAGCAAAGTGGAAATGATAATTTGTTGGTTTTATATATATATATATGTAGATATATACACACACACACATGCATACACACTAAATATATAATATGTGTTATATGGGATATGATATGCATATTATATGCTTATGATATATGAGATATATTTTTAAAAAAACCATTATATATAAAGTGTCAGAGATCCTGTTAACTCTTGAGTACTGCTATATGGTTCTATATTGTGTTTTCTCCTCTCTATGGCTTTTATATTTTGTATATTTTTTCTCAGTACTTCTGTTTATTTTTCACTTGTTTTGATAATTTTGTGTTCTAAATAATAAAGTACTATGCTTTAGAAATAACAAATATTTCAGAGTGTGAAGGGTTGGAACC
The DNA here is from genome assembly GCA_022605575.1 of Laterallus jamaicensis coturniculus. Taxonomy (NCBI): domain Eukaryota; kingdom Metazoa; phylum Chordata; class Aves; order Gruiformes; family Rallidae; genus Laterallus; species Laterallus jamaicensis. The sequence continues at coordinate 9,054,521 of JAKCOX010000019.1, forward strand.
CAAATGTCTGCCTAAACTTTTAAAAACTTTTTCCAGTCCAGAAACTAAAGACTGCTGTGTTTGATTTTCAAATCTTTCTGTGAACAGAACCCTGCAGAAATCATGCAATCCCAAACATAATGTCCTGGTGTAGGGATAAAGTTTAATCTAAGATAGAGTTAATTTTCCCAAGGAGCCAAGGACAGGTGAGCTGAGGTGGCTAATGGTGTTTTCCATACCATGTGACATCATGCCCTCCATAAAAGGGGCTGGTTGCAGAGCAGTGACTCCTGGGTTGTCTGAGTAAGAACTGAGCATCTGGTCAGTCATCAGGTCAGTAAGTGATTTGTGTTACTGGGTTGTGTATTCTGTTACAAGTTTCTATTGTTGTGATTTCCCTCTCTCTGTGCTATGTCATTAATTGCTGACCCCATTGTTGCTTTTGTCCATGAGTGAAAATTGTTTGCCGCAGAAATAGTAACTCAACATAAAAAAAGAGTATTGAGTTTAGCTGGAAAGATGAACTTCAGCATTTAAAAAAATAATTTGAAAGAAAGGAAAAAAAGGTTATATTTCCTATTTCCATATTAATTTTTCCACTTTGCTTTGTTCAGGTTTTTGTTGGGATTTTTGTTGTTGTTCTTTGGGGTATTTTTGGTTTTTTCTTTTTTTTCCTCACAGTTAAAAAACTTTACCTTAATTTTAACAGCTTACTCTGCCTTTCTTTTATGTTTTATATTTCCAAAACCTGGAGTATACTAATATTTGTCAGAATGCATTGCTTTCATCATATTTGAGATTTTTCTCTTCATTATTTCACAAATGATCTCTACAGTTTCCCATGTTTGTATTAGGACTCTGGAAAGTACATTTTGCCTGTATTCTTTCACGTGACATTTCACTGTGAATTCTGCGGTTTCATTCTCTGGCATAAATTCCTGGTTCCTTCTTATTGAAACACTTTGATTTCTTATGTTAACAATGAAAGCTCACTTCCTTGAAACATGTTTTTGAAGCACATGGATATTACACCCTCAGAATGTGGGGTAAGAGTTCCCTTTTCTTAAAATGAAATCAAAGAAGAATTAATAGATAAATAAATATTTTATTTGACGTATGAATAAAGTAGACTGTAAGGCATAAGGATACTTTGCTTCACTTAAAAGTTTAGTTTCACATGGGAGCCTAGCATTACTGACACATATTATGTTAGTCAAAAAAATACTGTCCAACCTCAGCATTAGTAAAGAAAACATGAATAATGGTATATTATTATTATTAAATCATAAAAAAGACATAGCAAATATCAATAGGCAAAGTTTACATAAGGATTTGTTCTCAGGGTTCCACAGCTTTTGCTCAATGTCTTACATCAGCTGGACTCACTTGAGTATATTAAGGAATTCTATGTACGTTATTACTGTCTCTTATTCTATAGGCATATCTTTTTATGGTTGTTGATATGAAAATTGTTTTGAGTAGCATTGACTTATATGCCCTGGTTACTTAGCCATTAAAGTGAAATTATTGCAAATAAACTAAGTCATCACACGTAGAAAAAAATACCCTGAGGCTGAAATCATATGTTTTGCAGTGCTTCATTTCTTTTTCAGTCTAAAGAGACAATGGTATCTTGCTCTTCAGATGTATCTTCTCACAGTCTGTCTTTTTCAGAGCTAAGACCTTATCACAGAATCACAAAAAGTCCTTCAAGATCATCAAGTCCAACCATTCCTGTCCTATGCTAAACCATATCCCTAAGTACCTCATCTTTTAAACACATCCAGGGAATGGTGACTCCACCCCCTCCCTGGGCACTCTGCTCCAGGCCCCAACAACACTTTCAGTAAAAAATTTTTTTCTTAACATCTAATCTGAACCTGCCCTGGCACAGCTTTGTGCCATTTCCCCTTGTCCTATCTCCTGTCCCCTGGCTGAAGAGACCATCACTCACCTCTCCACAACCTCCCTTCAGGTAGTTGTAGGTGGTGATAAGGTCTCACCTCAGCCTCCTCTTCTCCAGACTAAACAGCCCCAGCTATCTCAACCATTCTTCATAGGATTTTCCTTCTAGGCCCACTCCCCAGTCTGGTTGCCCTTCTCTGAACTCACTTGAGGACCTCAATGTACTTCTTATGATGAGGAGCCCAGAACTGGACACAGCACTCAAGGTGTGGCCTCACCAATGCTGAGTACAGGGGCACTATCACCTCCCTAGATCTACTGGCCGCGCTGGTATTTTTGATGCAAGCCAGGATGCCATTGCCTTTCCTGGCTGCCTGGGCACACTGCTGATTTGTATTCACCGGAGAAGGGAGAGAGAAGATGTAAGAAACTGTGCAGACACCAAGGCCAGTGGAGGTGGCAGTAGAGGGGGGAGATGTTCAAGGTGCTGGAAAAACTCCCCTGCAGCCCATGGAAAAGACCATGGTGGAGTGGATGTTCCCCTGCAGCCTGTGGATGATGACAGGTAGCAGAGACTCCATCTGCAGCTCATGGTGAGGTCCCACAGTGGAGCAGGTGGAGACATATGGAAGACACTATGATCCACATAGGAGCAAGCTGCTGGCAGGACCTGCAGCCCATGGAGAGAGAAAGTGACAGAGACCCACATTCAGGGCAGGTTTGCTGGGGAGATACTTGTGACTTCAGGAGGGAACAGGCTGAAGCAGTCTAGGCTGGAGAGACAGAGACATTCTATGATGTTCTGACTGCATCCCATAAAAGTGACCCATGGTGGGGCAGTTGATGAAGAGACGAAACCCCATTGGAAAGGACTCACATTGGAGAAGTTTATGGAGGACTATCTCCTGTGGGTGGGACCCCATGCTGGATCAGGGGAAGTGTGTGAAGAATGCTCCTCCCCTCCCCACTAAGAAGGAAAACAACTCTTGAGGAACTGAATCCCCCATTCCTCATCCTCATCTATGTGCTACCCTGGGGAAGAGAATGAAGAAAATTCATAAACAAAGCTGAGTCTGTGCAGAATTGAGAGGTGGGGGAAGGTGTTGCAAGATCTGCTTTTAGATGTGTTTGTTGGGGGTTTTTTGTCCCATGTTGAGTCTGTTTTGCCTGTTGTGGTTTAAACCTCAGCGGAAAGCTGGGGCCACAAAGGTCAGAAACAGAAGCCCCCTACCTCTTTAAGAGGTGGGGGATGGGCGAACGGAGGGAACCGAGGAGCTGCGAGACAGAGGGAAAAAAAAAACAAAGGCCCGTGGGTTGGGATAAGGATAGTTTACTAAACAACAGGAGAAAATATGAAAACAACTAACCACAGTGCTATTATATACAGTGCAAACCTCTCTCCCCACTATGCAATTTGAGCTGTGCCCAAACCGATTCAGATTCAGAGCCCCGAACGCAGCACTCCCCGAGCCTGGCACCCCCCTCACCACCGCCTGCCGCGCTGATCCAAATGAAGAGAAAGAGAAAAACCGGAACTGCCACTGCGCCTGCCCAGACTGGAACTTCCCGTGCCTGGGTCCGGAGCAGTTTCTGATGGGTCCGGAGTCGCCCCCGGCACTGGCACTGCGCCTGCCCAGACCAGAACCTCCCGTGCCAGAGTCCGGAGTCGCCCCTGCAGGGGGAGGTGACAGACTGCCTGATCATGATGCAATTGGTATGGAATATTCTCAGGGCTAACATAGCCTGCTGCTGGGCTGAACCCAGGACAGACGCTAATTGCAGAATGATCTCTCCCTGTACTTACCTCGCCTCCTAAGCCTCTCCATATACATTTTCTCCACTGTCAAGCTGAAAAGGGGAGTGATTGAGCAACTTTGGTGAGCATCTGGTCTCCAGCCAGGGTGAAACCACCACAAACTGTGGTGAGCATCTGGTCTCCAGCCAGGGTGAAACCACCACAAACTGTGGTGAGCATCTGGTCTCCAACCAGGGTGAAACCACCACAAACTGTGGTGAGCATCTGGTCTCCAGCCAAGGTGAAACCACCACAAACAGGTTGCCCAGAGCAGTAGTGGAGGTCCCATCCCTGAGGGCATTTGAGGTCAGGCTTGATAGAGCTCTGAGCAACCTGATCCAGTTAAAGGTGTCACTGCTTACTGCAGGAGGGTTGGACTAGGTGAACTTTCAAGGTCCTTTCCATCCTATACATTCTATGATTCTATTATTCTATGTTTATATGTATGCATAATCTGTTTATTGTATGATGTTGTGTGCTATTACCTGTTCCCCAGGCAGGTTCTTTTAGGGGAAGGAAAAGTGAAGCAGATGGAATATATTTTGAAAAAATGAAACATGTAAGAAGTAATGGAGGACCCCTAAGAATAAAGAGTTGAGAAACTGACACATGAAAAAATGAAAACTACTACAAGCAACTGTTGGAAAAAATGCAGTGATGTAGTTTTTGTGGTCCTCAAAAAAGGTGGAAATTGCAAAAATTGTTCATAGTGAAAAATATGTGGATTTTGTTTTTTCTAATATAAATGGATAATTGAGCTTAGTTTTTCTTTTACACTTTGAGAAATTTGAAAGGATAAAAGAACACAATGCATTATTTGCTAAATATTTTGGTGGTGGCTTGTTTGATTTTAGGGTTTTTTTTAAATTTCAAGTTATGCTTACTTAGTTAATAGGATAGATTTTAAATCCCCATACTCTACCTAATGGAAGCTTTAACAGCATATTGATTTCCGTATTTGAGCATATTCCCTCATAGCTTGCATACAGGCCATTAAAATTGGTTACTACTGAAGGAAATGATATACTGTCGTCAATTCAAAACTTAACTTTAGCATGATTTATGTTATAACCCAGGAAGGCTCAACAAATAAATTGTGGGGTTTTGTACAAAGGGTAGATCAAAATGTAGAAGTGTAAATATATCTGATTTTATCAGAGTGCACTGCACTGCTTTTTTCCAATAAAAATAAAATGCATCTAAGTTTAAGATTTAGCCTCAAGGCAATTTATGTTTCCTTGCGTATAAGAACTACTTTTATTTGATGTAATATTCTCCCATTCGGGACTCTGGCCACTCCAGTTTTATGGTTTTGAAAGCTGTTATGCAGAGAAAAATGAAGGAAAAAAGGTTTCTTCTGATTGACAAGCAATTTAATTCAGGTGAGTGTTGGTAAACTGAGTGGACACGGAAATCCTGATTAACGGAAAAAACATGTTTCTACTTTTCCAAGTAGCAAAAGACATTTATCTCAGACTGTTTCTGCCTCTCTGCTTCCAAATTTGTTTGTCAGAACAGTTTCTAGGGAGAAATAAATTGTTCATGCATTGGTTTCTGAGGCTGCCAGAAATGGTATCTCTCAAAAGAATTTTGGTTTTCAGTGGATAATTTGTGAACAAGTTTATCTTGCAACTTATTCTGTAGTTTCAATTACTTTCTCTGATTTCAAGAACATTAATTTGGAATAAAGGTTTCTCTTCAAGAGCTAGATTTCATGCTACATATATTTCACATTATATGTATGTAATGGTATATATTTCATGGAATCATAGAATATCCTGACTTGAAAGGCACCCATAAGGATCATTGAGTCCAACTCCTGGTTCCACACAGGGCCAGCCAAGTTAGAGCATGTGACTGGGTGCATTGTCCAGATGTTTCTTGAACTCAGTCAAGCTGGGTGTTGTGACCACTTCCCTGGAGAGTCTGTGCCAGTGCCTGATTACCCTTTCAGTATTGAACAAATTTATATTTATGTATGAATATACATATATAGTAATCATATTTTTATATATGTGGGTCTACACAGTAGTATTTAATTAATATATGTGTATACTGGATTATATTTTTGCTGTATGATTTGTTTCCTTCTAAAGTCAGTTATCAGCAATGTAGATGCGCAAAGATTTCCTGCTCTGTCAGTGAAAATAAACAATTTTTATAGAGAGGAAAGAAGGAATTGGAAAGAATTTATGATGAGCCACTGTGGATAATAAAAGTGTTTCTTTCAACATCTTTTAAAGCAACAACGCATGTACATATGATCAGATAAATCCCACTCTATGTTACTCCAATATTGAATCAAATACTCTGATATCAATAGACAGGCACTTCTTTTAACTTGAAGTCTGCTCTTTTAATGTTGTCCAAAGTTAGTCAGATTTCACTCTAAAAGGTTTTTTCAACAGCAATTTCAAATGTATTTTTGAGAAATTCTACTAATTTAAACTACTTAATTGAGGTCTTCAATTAGATTTTGAAAAATTTTAAAATTGTAAGATGTCCTACAAAACTTGGTTGTTATCATTAAAGGCTGCAGTATACAGTCTGTAGGCATAAGAAGACAGTGCAATGGACCAAGATATTTATCTCTCTTCTCTTAAGTCTTTCTTTCTGCAGAGCCCACCCAGGTGGAGTGGGTGAGTAATATCTCTGGCAAAAGTTTTACTGTGTTAATAAAAAAATTTCCTTTGAAAATTTAAGCACAACTGAGATCAAAAGTAATCTGCAATCTGTTTGAGAGAAATGCTCAGTGAAAAGCTGAAACCTTGGGGCTTTTGTTATTTTTTTTTTAAATCTATTTTTTGTGTTTCCTAATTCAACTACACAATTTCATTCTAGTAATCACAGTAATGTTACAGTAGGGTCCAGTGAATCATGAGGCAACACCTATTAATCACATTATGCCATGTCTTATGAGCATGGCTATACTAAAAAAGAAAAAGCGGAAAAAAAAATTTATCTACACTAAGGTGAAAGGAAAAAAAAAACAACACATTTTTCCTTCAATACCTTTTCACACTCTGCATTTGGTTTGATAAGAAATTCAAACTCAAGTTAGTTAATGTAGTGCATCAAGAATATGAGTTTCAAAATAAATTAGTCTCTTCTAACTGTGCAGAAGCTTTTTTTGGAAATACAGTACGTAGCTCACAAGTTATTTTTGTTTAGGTTCATGTATTTTTTCCCAACTTGAATGAAGAAATAAAATATTCAGAATTCAGTAAACATAAAAGTATACAGGCAATATAAAGTTTTCTGAGTGAAAATATGTACTAATTTGGACAAGCATTCTTCATGCAGCTGAAGAAATATGTAGCTTTATAATTAATCTTTCTCCTAAAACTTGATAAATTTTCTTGAAGGGCAAGTCTGCAAAGATATTTTAATAATACTAATATTTAAGGACCTGACTGTTCTTTCTGTAAACAATCAAAAGGATTTTCAACTTTTGTCTTCTGTTCAGTAGAAATTGTCCTGTACACTTCAAGAAAAAGAAGATTTAACATATAAAAGATATCATGGATAGTAGGGTTTGTTAATAGTGATTGTCAAAGAAAAGTTAAAGGATGACATAAATTTGAAGGATGACATAAATAAACATGAAAAATATCTTACTTGTCATATTAGTCTGGAAAGTCTATTATTCAACCTGAGTATGCTATAAATTCATAAGTAATTTTAAAAATTATTTATTTTTAAAGCACAGGACATGTTATCTACTGTGATGATAAGATAGAAAAATGCTTTAAAACTGTATTCAGTTTTATAAAAATATTTTGAATAAATATATATTAGAAATTAGCCTTAGTACTAGAAAACATTTGATTTTTTTTTTTACTTCAGAAAAATATTGTTGAGATTTTTCCACATGAAGTGCTATCAGGATGTGTATAGTCAATATAAAAGCAGTATGAAAACAGCCCATTGCAAATGCTGAGCATTATGATCCTCTCATAGTGTTTCAAAACACAAGAAGTTTCTCCTCACCTCTCATTTGCCAATGCCTTATAAAGGTTGATTAATCACTTATGGCAGAAACCAGAATACATAATTGTCCTCCACTGGATAATCTATAGGCTATAATAAACATTATCACTAAAGGTGCCAGATACTTATTGGAGTCTAGCAGATTTATAATAGACTTTACCTATCAATTGTCATATTGTAGCTATATGTATTTTAATAATCATTGATAAAACTGTATGATCCATTGTTTTATCTCTAATCCATATACATGTTGCTATTTATCACTCTCAGGTCAATATATATCCACAGTAAAACAAAATTATTAAAAAATCATAGAGTATAATTTTAGACTCAAAAAAGGATTTTTTCTTATTTTTATTCTATATATCAATTCCTTGGAAGATGTTAGAATCTCAAAACAGAATTCATGGATGTTTTAATTTTAATTCTTCATCAAGCCACAGTTTGAACTGAGGTCTAAGAAGACGTGGATAACTTTTTCATTTTTTTCTAATGACACTGCTTTGACCTGAGTTTGCACTTTTCAAAGTAACTAATAATAATTATTATTAAACTACTTAATAGAGTATTTAAAATATTTTTGCAGGAAAATTAAAAAGTAAAAATGTGATCCTGATAATCCCACACTACCTTTTTGATGAAACTTTAGCCTTATTACAATTTACTAATCATGTCAGATATCACTATAATGTATTCTGCCTTTTGAAGAGTGGCAATAATATCTATTGTGAAATTAGACAAAATTTTCACACTAAACTATAAAACCATACAAAAGCCTTCTGCAAACATACACTACACTGCTGTAAAATTTGAAACTGTAATCATCTGTCATTGAGATAAACACTTTACATTAGAAAAACTAAATTTTAGGGTATTTATTTTTCTATATATGCTATCCAGATGCTTTCTAGAGGTATAAGTCATACCTATTATAAATAGATTATTGATGGCTTTGAAATTGAGGACTGTCAGATGTTTATTGACATTAAAAAAAAGTTAATTCTTTCTGTGCAGATTAAATGAAACAAATAAAAGTATGAAAACGCTAGACTATGATCTGTTGATGTAATTAGGAATTTTTATTAAACCTAGATTTGTTTCTACATCTTCAATGCCAATAAAAATAAAGTTTGTTATGTGTTAATTTCACTTCATTTTGGTTTTGTCCATGGACCTATTTTTCTCTCTATTTAGAAGCCTTTATCCTACAAACATGTTAGGTAATAGAACCATTCTAAATGAGTATCAAGGTAGTTTGCAACAGTTCAAAGAATTAAAAAAATATTTCTTTAGTAGGCATTCTTTTATGCTGCTTCTGTGCCTCTGGGAATGTACACTTATATTCCTTCTGAATACCATTTGCCTGATTTTGTTTTCATAATGAACAAATCGTATTGCATCCCTTAAGTATGATCTTCTGTTTTTTCTTGATTAAAATATTCTACAACACAAAAAGTTTAAGACAATGTTGGCTTCCTTGAAGTAGGAAAAGCAAAGTGCAGAAGTTACTGTGCATTATAGTTGCCATATAAAGAGCCAGTCTAATGTGTAGCTGGAGGATGGGGGATCATCATATTGGGTTACAAGGTTCAGAAAGGGCCTCCTTCCTTTTTTTTTCTCAGAGGGGAGCCTAGGTGCAGCTAGGTGCAATCTTATTCCCAGGCTTTGTAAATTATTTATGTCTATGGAGTACTATGTGTATATATATATACACACCTATCAAAGTCTGTGTTTTCCTGTCAGAGCCCACAAAGGACTTTCACTGAGACAGTTTGCAAAGTTGAGCCTAATAGGAAGTTTATTAAAGGACATATATAAAAAGTTCAGAATTCTTGTTGATAAATGCATTTACTGCAATAGTGCTTTATATGATTATAATTAAAATGCTAGCAAAATGTTATCCCATATATCAAAAAGGTGAAATTGCAAATGCTTACCAAGAGGGCATCCCTGTCTTGTCATTCAAAGCACATCCCCACACAGCCCAAGATCTGCTATCCCCTTGTCCAAGTCTCTGATATTGCTATTTGCTTTGATTGTTTTTTCCCAGTTTAACTTAAGATCCTGAGCTCCATTGTCTCCTGGTCACTGGAGCCATGTGGATGGCTCTGGAGCCACAGGATGTGGATACAGTTTATTTGTTACTACTAAAGCATTATTTTTCTTTTTTTTTCCAAGAGAAAAAGTGTCACAGTCTTGTGTAGCTGGGGGCTGGGAGAAACCAGGGGGCTGCAGAAAACGGCTGCCGGAAGGAGCAGTTAGAGCACTCTGCAGGCCCCGAAGACTGCATTACAGAATCCTTTTTTTTTTTTCTTCTTAATAGTGATGACTCAATAAGATCTTCACTTCAGTATAAGGTGCAGAGATGAAAAATTGTAAGGTAACTGTAACAAAACCTTCTTAATCTTGTCATACAGAAAATTTTGACATACTGAATTTTAAACCTGACTCCTTTTTTTCCATAATCATACCACCAAGTTTCTGTATACATTCCCTAGCTGTCTGGATTTTGACTGAGACAGAGTTAATTTTCTTTCTAGTAGCTGGTATAGCTCTGTGTTTTGTATTTAATATGAGAATATTGTTGATAACATTAATTTGTTGATAGGTAATGTTTAGACCAAGTCAAAGACTTTTGAGCTGCTTACACTACCCCACCAGCAAGGAGACTGGGGAAGCACAAGAAACTGGGTGGGGACACAGCTAGGACACCTGACCCTAATTGTCCAAAGGGATATTCCATGCACACGTAGATATTGCACATAGGGACCTGGTTTATCCACTGTAACCCCACTTAAGATTCTTTATGGAAGCTGTGACCTTCAACTGGGAGTTCTGGAGGAACTTCATCACAGTGAAATAGCACATAGGAAAACTACAATGAAAAAGAAAAAAAAAGTCATTACTTGCATTTCATTTTCTTAGTGTTACACGTGATCAGTAGGAAAAGAATTCCCATTAAGAGCTGTGAAGCCACTACCTCACTTTCATTCAAGCCCCTTATTAAAACATTACTATTATGAGGCTCATAGGAAGATAATCGCTAGGCAGGTGGCAAACTTGAGTAACTGTGATTACTACTGCTACTTTATTTAATATAGCCATAATTTGTTCAATGAATTCTGCAGTTTGTCTCACTGTTCTAGTCTGGTTGATGTCTTGGAAGTTTTTTGAGGACTGTGATTAACATTTTCTGGAAGTTCAGTCAAAAGAACAAAAGAAGTTTCTTCAAGACTTGATAATTTCCAAAGTTTTCTCCTTCCCAATTTATGAGCACAAGGAAAAAAAAAAACAAAAAACTTACTTTTCTCTCTCGGTATTCAGAAAATCAAAAAGAAACAGTGATGCTATAATTTCCTGTTCATATATATTGCCCTACTTGCTATTTCTCTTCACTATTTTGTGAAATTACTTGATCCACTATGACATAATGTTAAAAAAACCCCACAGTATTTTGGAATCCTCCCTTACCCTGGGAAATGTATTTTCCTCAACTAAAGATGAAAGCATTCTGAATGAAATAAAATACTAATAAAAAAGTTTGTCTTTGTTGTTCTGAATCTATAAGAACAAAGGCTTATCCACAAAAAGAAATAAATGGCAATATTAAAAGAAGCATGAAACTAACTTGTGAGTTTTTGTCATTTACACAAAACACACAAGCTTCTCTAGAGACCTATTATAACAATCTTTGAAATATTATTGTGGTTGGAATCAGGATATTAAGAAGAATGTTGAAATATTTAGATTCAAATTTGTGTTCTGGTGGCTGAAGGCCTTCTGTGCAGGCATATGTGATACAGCTTGGTTTCGATAATTTATCTACTTCCCAGTAGATTATAAACATTGACAGTCCAATTCTCAAGGATATGTGAAGCTTCTTTTATATATAAAGATACTAAATGACAAATTTTTTTTCCCCAGCAAAAAACAAAATATAGGGCTGTAAATAGTGCAGAAAATGTACAATATATGCATGTTTTTGTCCTGTTTTTGGCTGAGGTAGGTAGGGTTAATTTTCTTTCAGGTTGCTGTGTCATGTTCCTCAGAGAGGAGCCTAAGTATGGTGAGGTCCAGTCGTAGTCCCAGGTTTGGCCTGTGGTTTATGCATTAGAAAATACATAAAAACATGCATCAGAGTCAATGTTTGCTTGTCAGAGACTCTAAAGGACTTGCAAAATTGAGACTAATTGACAGTTTATTAAAGTGCCACATATAAAAGTTCATTATTGTTGTTGATAAATGCACTTACTGCAATAGCACTAATATATGACTATGGCTATTGTTGTGGTTCCGCCGGAGCCGGGGACCACGCATTCAGATTTCCCCGGAGCGGGGGGGGAAAAACCAAAACAGCCCGCAGGTTGGGATAAGGGTATTTTTACTGGAAATAACAGGGGAAGAACAAATAACAATGAACAATACAACCTTTTGCTGAGATGAGCAGTTCAGATCGTGCACTCCCCGTAACGGACACCGCGCCGCAGCCCGCGCAAACCCCAGCCGCAACACAAAGGACCCGAGCTCGCACCGCGAGTAAACAAAGCCCGGAGCCGAGAGCACACTGCCGCCCGGTCCCTGCTGTTCGCGCGCCCACACTGCAACACCCCCTGCTTTTTATACTCGGCATGATGTAACTGGCATGGAATGATCCTATTGGCCAATTTGAGTTACTTGTCCCGAGCCCAGCAGGTTAAACCCCTTCCTGGCTGAAGCCCCTGGCTGAAACCAGGACATCATCCACCCCTCATTCCATGCCATTTACGTCATAATCAAAACCAACAAAATCTTTTATACAATATATAACAATTATAATTCTGGTTATAATGAATATACAATAACAAGTTATTCAACAGTCATTATACTACAATTTCTACTTAGTAATTATATTGGTTATTCTCCCCCAAAATCAAATCCCGTTGAGGTACACATCGCACTTCTCCATCTCTCTGCATTATCCACCAGGTACAACCAGGTCCTTGTGCAAAAACAACTCCAGATATGGGCTTGCCTTTGCCCGAAGCAGGGATGACCCAAACTGTCTTTCCCAGTATGCTCTTCAGATGCACTACTGGGACTCTATTTCCTTCTACAGTATGTGGAAACTTTGTTTGGACAGGGCCATCCCGATTGGTAGATCCTCTGGAGCTGACTAACCAGGTGGCTTCGGCTAGGTGTGTGTCCCAATGCTTGAATGTTCCACCCCCCATTGCTTTCAATGTAGCTTTTAAAAGTCCATTATATCGCTCAATTTTCCCAGAAGCTGGTGCATGGTACGGAATATGGTACACCCACTCAATGCCATGCTCTTTGGCCCAGGTGTCTATTAGGGTGTTCCTGAAGTGAGTCCCGTTGTCAGATTCAATTCTTTCAGGGGTACCATGTCACCACAGGATTTGCCTTTCAAGGCCCAGGATTGTATTCCGGGCAGTAGCATGGGGCACAGGGTATGTCTCTAGCCAGCCAGTTGTTGCCTCCACCATTGTAAGTACATAATGCTTTCCCTGGCGGGTTTGTGGGAGAGTGATGTAATCAATCTGCCAGGCCTCCTCATATTTATATTTCATCCACCGCCCTCCATACCAAAGGGGCTTTAACCGCTTGGCTTGTTTAATTACAGCACATGTCTCACATTCGTGGATGACTTGTGCAATAGCATCCATGGTCAAATCCACCCCTCGATCGCGTGCCCATCTATATGTCGCATCTCTCCCCTGATGACCTGAAGTATCATGAGCCCATCGAGCTATGAATAGCTCACCCTTACGTTGCCAGTCTAGATCTACCTGAGCTGCTCCAATCCTAGCGGCCTTATCCACCTGATGGTTGTTTTGATGTTCTTCTGTGGCCCGACTCTTAGGTACATGGGCATCAACATGACGTACCTTTACGACAAGCTTCTCTACCTGAGCAGCAATGTCTTGCCATAGATCAGCAGCCCATATGGGTTTGCCTCTCCGCTGCCAGTTGTTCTTCTTCCATTGCTGCAGCCACCCCCACAGGGCATTGGCCACCATCCATGAATCAGTGTAGAGATAGAGCATTGGCCACTTCTCTCTTTCAGCAATGTCCAGGGCTAACTGAATAGCCTTAACCTCAGCGAACTGGCTTGATTCACCTTTTCCTTCAGTAGCTTCTGCTACTCGTCTTGTTGGACTCCATACAGCAGCTTTCCACATGCGATTCTTTCCCACAAGGCGACAGGAACCATCGGTGAAGAGAGCATATTGCTTCTCATTTTCTGGCAGTGTGTTGTAAGGTGGGGCTTCTTCAGCACGTGTTACCTCCTCATCCTCTGGTGACATTCCAAAATCCTTGCCTTCTGGCCAGTCTGTGATTACTTCCACAATTCCGGGGCGATTGGGATTTCCTATTCGAGCTCGCTGTGTAATTAATGCAACCCACTTGCTCCATGTAGCATCAGTGGCATGATGCGTAGAAGGGACCTTCCCTTTGAACATCCAGCCCAGCACTGGCAGTCGGGGTGCCAGGAGGAGCTGGGCTTCAGTTCCAATCACCTCTGAAGCAGCTCAAACTCCTTCATAGGCGGCCAATATTTCTTTTTCTGTTGGAGTGTAATTGGCCTCTGATCCTTTGTAGCCCCGACTCCAAAACCCCAGCGGTCGACCCCGAGTCTCCCCTTGTGCTTTCTGCCAGAGACTCCAAGTAGGGCCATTCTCCCCCGCTGCAGTGTAGAGCACGTTTTTAATATCTGTCCCTGTCCGGACAGGTCCAAGGGCTACTGCGTGGACTATCTCACGTTTAATCTGCTCAAAGGCTTGCTGCTGCTCAGGGCCCCATTGGAAGTCATTCTTCTTTCGAGTCACATGGTAGAGTGGGCTCACAATAAAACTGTAGTTTGGCACATGCATTCGCCAAAAACCTATAACGCCCAAGAAAGCCTGTGTTTCCTTTTTATTGTTTGGTGGAGACATGGCTGCTATTTTATTGATAATGTCCATGGGGATCTGACGACGTCCATCCTGCCATTTTATTCCTAAAAACTGGATCTCTTGTGCAGGACCCTTGACTTTACTTTGTTTTATGGCAAGGCCAGCCTTTAAGAGGATTTGAATTATCTTTCTCCTTTCTTAAACACTTCTTCTGCTGTGTCGCCCCATACAATGATGTCGTCAATGTATTGTAAATGCTCTGGTGCTTCACCTTTTTCCAAAGTGGTCTGGACTAGTCCATGGCAGATGGTGGGACTGTGTTTCCACCCCTGGGGCAGACGATTCCACGTATATTGTGTACCTCTCCAGGTGAAAGCGAATTGTGGCCTGCACTCTGGCGCCAGTGGGATTGAGAAGAAGGCATTGGCAATGTCAATCGTGGCATACCACTTAGCTGCTTTCGATTCCAATTCATATTGGAGTTCCAGCATGTCCGGCACAGCAGCACTCATACCTGGAGTGACTTCATTTAGGCCACGATAATCTACTGTCAGCCTCCACTCTCCATTGGACTTCCGCACTGGCCATATAGGACTATTAAAGGGTGAGCGAGTCCGGCTGATCACTCCTTGACTCTCCAGTTGACGAATCAGGTTGTGGATGGGGATCAGAGAATCTCGGTTGGTTCGGTACTGTCGTCTGTGTACTGTTGTTGTAGCAATTGGCACTTGCTGTTCTTCAACTTTCAACAACCCCACAACAGAAGGATCCTCTGAGAGTCCAGGCAAGTTACACAACTGTTCAATTTCGTCTGTCTCCACAGCAGCTATTCCAAAAGCCCACCGGTACCCTTTTGGGTCTTTGAAATACCCTCTACGGAGATAGTCTATACCTAGAATGCATGGAGCTTCTGGGCCAGTCACAATGGGGTGTTTCTCCCAGTCCTTTCCAGTCAGGCTTACCTCAGCCTCTAGTACAGTCAATTGTTGGGACCCCCCTGTGACTCCAGAAATGCAAACAGGTTCTGTGCCTTTATAATTTGACAGCATTAAAGTACACTGGGCACCAGTATCCACTAGAGCCTTGTACTCTTGTGGGTCTGACGTGCCAGGCCATCGAATCCACACCGTCCAGTAAACTCTGTTATCCCTCTCCTCCACCTGGCTGAAGGCAGGGCCCCTCTATTGCTGCTGATCATACTTGCCGTTCATTAAGTGCATGAAGGACTTGGAGGTTCCCTCAAGAGGATCAGACATATCAGGAGTGTAGATAGGCCTTCTGCTTGGTCGAGGGTTCTGTTCGGTGGTAACTGGTGCAGCGTTCCTCCTGGTGAAATCTCGACGTGCGATTGTTTTACC
This sequence comes from Laterallus jamaicensis coturniculus, assembly GCA_022605575.1. Lineage (NCBI taxonomy): Eukaryota > Metazoa > Chordata > Aves > Gruiformes > Rallidae > Laterallus > Laterallus jamaicensis. The sequence continues at coordinate 9,070,441 of JAKCOX010000019.1, forward strand.
TTGCAGCTCATTCACTCGTGCTCGAAGGGCTGAAGTGGGTTGCATATCCCACTTCCTCATGTCCTCCCCTTGGTCAACCAGGTAAAACCACAGTTTACCTCGTGGTGAGTACCCTCGGTTTTCTCCCTCTCGGGATGATGGACGCCTTCTTCCAAAAGCTGCCACACTGCTCTGCAAGGGTCGGGAGCTGTACACATTGTTGTCAAGGCGCTGGACCAGTTTCTCTACCGCTGCGATGACAGAGAGGGAAATATTGTCTTGGTATTTGCGGAGCCTATAAGACACATCGGCTACAGTTGGTAGATCCGTATCACTCCAGTCTATTGCTGCCAGTGAATTGACGTGCCCTGCTGGTACACTTTGTACAACCTTTCGCCACATGCCTGGGGTGCACGGGACTTCATCAGGATCGGCAGGGAGTTGTGAATTGTTCAAATCATAACTAATTATCTCCCGTACAGCTAATTCTCTAAGGTACTGGACAGCTCTTTCCATACTGTTGCACTTGGGCATATGGCATGTAATGTATTCTTTTATGGGTTACCTTTCCTTCACACTTAACAGTAACCGTTTCCAGAGGCTAAGGATTCCTGACCTTTTTCCAATGGCTTTATCAATGCCTCCTTCTCTGGCAAGGGATCCCAACTGCTTGGCCTCCCTGCCATCTAACTCCAAGCTATTAGCCCCATGATCCCAGCACCGAAGCAACCAGGTGACAATGGGCTCACTAGGTTGGCGGCTAAAATCCTTTCTAACCTCACGAAGCTCACTCAGGGACAGGGATCGGGTGACAACCTCTGGTTCTGCCTCATCTTGATATCTCCCTGATGGCCCCGGTTGATCATCATCATCAGCTGTTGTACGAACTGATTTTTTTGTGTATTTCCTCTTTTGTACCGGGGCGACAGACACTGGTGGGGATTGTTTCTTTTGTTCATCAGTGGTGTCTGCTGTGGGGATTGCAGTAGCTGCAGTGCCAGTTACAGGGGTTGCAGTAGCTGCAGTGCCAATTACAGGGGTTGCCACAGCTGCAGTGGCAATTACGGGGGTTGCCGCAGCTGCAGTGCCAATTACGGGGGTTGCCACAGCTGCAGTGCCAATTACGGGGGTTGCCGCAGCTGCAGTGCCAATTACAGGGGTTGCCGCAGCTGCAGTGCCAATTACAGGGGTTGCTGCAGTATCTGACAATCTGTTTTCTTCCCCTCCCCCCTGACAGTACGGACAATGCAGACAGCGCTGTCTGCTATCAAGCAGTGTTTGAGCCGTACTTAGGTAATGGCCTATGTTCTGCCCCTCGTGGTTGTCCTGCCCCTCGTGGTTATCCTGCCTTTGGGAAACCTCTTGAGCAGTATTCATAAACCTGCTCTTAATATATGATGAAAACAGGATCAAGTGCAGAAGAACTTCTAGCACTGTGGCCATAGTTTCCATGTCAAGGTGATGGTGAAAGTTTTCAAAAACTCTCATAAGAGCTGTTATGTTTAGCCCAGAAAGGAAAAAACCAGTGTAGTTCTCTCCCTCTGTGCTCTCACCAAAATGGCCACCACCACCAGCCCCTCTCAGCCCAGGGACTAGACAGGACCGCAAAACCTCATACACTTTCCAGATTAAACTCATAGTCACTAATATAACTGCATCATAAAACATTGTCATAAAGCACACTAGAGCAAAGTATGGGAACAAGCAGGGAAGCTGCAGCCCCGAGATGATACAACATCCTGCCAGGACTGCAAACAGCCTGCTGAGGTTTTTTTTCCACAGCCAGGACCACACCTTCATAAATAATACCCACAGCATCTTAAACAGCATCCTTACAACTTTTACCGTAATTGCAACCGGGTCAGAGTCAGATCTACCGTTATCCCAACCTTTATTGCCCCACGTTCAGGCGCCAAAATATGTTGTGGTTCCGCCGGAGCCGGGGACCACGCATTCAGATTTCCCCGGAGCGGGGGGGGAAAAAACCAAAACAGCCCGCAGGTTGGGATAAGGGTATTTTTACTGGAAATAACAGGGGAAGAACAAATAACAATGAACAATACAACCTTTTGCTGAGATGAGCAGTTCAGATCGCGCACTCCCCGTAACGGACACCGCGCCGCAGCCCGCGCAAACCCCAGCCGCAACACAAAGGACCCGAGCTCGCGCTGCGAGTAAACAAAGCCCCGAGCCCAGAGCACACTTCCGCCCGGTCCCTGCTGTTCGCGCGCCCACACTGCAACACCCCCTGCTTTTTATACTCGGCATGATGTAACTGGCATGGAATGATCCTATTGGCCAATTTGAGTTACTTGTCCCGAGCCCAGCAGGTTAAACCCCTTCCTGGCTGAAGCCCCTGGCTGAAACCAGGACAGCTATAATGAAATGCTAGCAAAATGTTATCCTGGGTATTATCACAATTGCTTACAAAGAAGGCATCCCTCTCTTGCATGGAGGAGAAGGAAACAGCCCATCATCTGCTTCTTTGGGGTTTTTCGTTGGTTGGTTGTTTTTGTGATTTTTTAATGTGATACTTTTGATTCCTAAGTATTCCCTTTCTCACAACAAGCTAAAGGAGTAATCTCCCAGCAAACGTCCTGTGTTATAACACTGACCAGAACAGACTACTTTGTCACATTAAGTCTTAATTATTTTAATAAAAATGACATCATAAGTTAGAAAGTCTTTTCATCTTAGTTCCTATTAATGAGTTTTCAGATATAACCCTTAAGAGTATTTGGAAATCTTATTACTATTTAAATACCAGCTATAATTTTGGCCTTAACAATAGCAAAGAAAAAATATTTCTCTGAGATTCTGCCACAAGAGGCGAAGCAGATAAAGCTACACTATAGCTAAGAGAGAAGAGACTGTGGGTGATACTGCATGTTACAGATCAGGAAATACAGTAACATGAGAAACTTCAGACTTTAGAGAATGCTTAATAAATTCACTCAGATAAGTGAGGATAAAGTATCAATGTTTGTGGAGTTGTTGCTATGGATGATACAGCAAGTTCTTGAGACACCATTTGTTCTTAAAAAAACCCTGCTTTTATCAAAAGATTTCTGCAAATTTTTTGAAGTGTCAGACGTTATATAGGATAGTTATGCAGCATACAAGTAACTAATCCAGGGTGTTAATTAGAACAAATATTGAACTTTTATGACACTTTCATCAGTTTATAATACTTTGGATTCTGATTAGCATTTTTTTCCTCTTTCAGACAAAGTGGTTTCATCGGTTTTTATTGTAAAATTGTTATTACAGCAATGGAACTTCAGTTAATTAATTAAATAGCTTAATTATTTATGAGGTCACAGGTGAAAATTAATTTGATCTTTACCATATCATTTCCTATTTTCACAAAAAAGTCTACAGTTTGAAATCTGTTCAAGGATGTTAGGTGCTACTATAGAAATACATAGGAATTAACTGTCCAAGATGTAGTAAGTCAGGCTGTGAAGTTGTTCAAAGACACACACAACCTTTATATCTGATCTTTTCCAGACCTCGTTGCATTCTTCAGAGACATTAAATCCAATTATGAAAACTAATATCTTTTGGGTTGGATATTCCTTTAAAAAAACCAACAAAAAAAGCAAGATACGCAAAGATAAAGAGATTTCAGGATTTCTATGGAATACAACCTCACTCAGGATCAAAAAAGACAGGTAAAACTGTTAGAAATCTGACAGTGGATATGTAACAAAAAATGGAGGGGAGGAAGTTTTGCACAAGTAAGTTTTGCATAGAAGGGAAAAAAAAGAGTTTGACTAAATTTAGCTTTCTCAGCCTTATTTTGCATTCTGTCCTTAACTCCTAGTTGTCCTGTTGGTCTGCTTCAGTGTGAATCTGACTTCTTTATGGCTGAGAAGCAATGGCACAGAATAAAGAAAACTCCTGTTTGCAGACTCTACTCCCCAAATACATGAATGCAAGTTACACCAGACCTGACTCACTCAGCCTTTTGCATTTTCCCAAGGTTAGATCAGGAGACTCTGCCATCTTCACTAAGTCAGGAGGAAAATGAGTGCTAGGGAATAGTAATGTGCTGGGTAGTGTTCTCATGCTGTCTGGACAAGAAAGCCTAAATGCCTTGCCTTTATGTGCTCCTAACATGTCCTGTATAGCCATACTATGGATATTCCTGAGTACTAAATAAAATATGAGTGTGGAAACTGGTTCCCTTGGCCAGGCAACGGCAGGATGCTCCTGCAGCAGTTGCTAGCATTGTAATAGATGCAGCTTTTGCATTCCAACATATCCACATGCATTATCTTTAGGTTTTATATGTGGTGCAGGTATGAAACTATGGAAGATAATAGGTCCTAGAAGCCACTGTAACATGCGAGAGCTGCCTTAAAGTATATGAGGATCTTAAAATAAATCTAGAGATGTAGGTAGACCGACCTACACCTATAGAAGTAAACTTTCAATTCCAAATGCAATCCGTCAAATATTCATCTGCTTCCAAGAAACAGCAAGTTTTCCATGTGTGAGGTATTAAAAAAAAAACCCGAACAACTGTAGTCTTTTGTCCCGCTGCTTCCTTATCCCACTACTCACCTAAATGACATAACCTGAAGTTTAGTCACTTAAACAGTTATTAGTATCTTAAAATATTAAATGTTTCCATATTATGCAATTAATAGAAATATAAATTGCTTTACATTATTTCAGTTAAAAGTTGAATTTGGATTGTTAAACCTACAGACAAATACTCCTTTACCTTGCTGAAACAGCTGTGTTGCCACAAGATGCACTAGTGATGAAATTATTTTAACAGTGCTAAATTGTTCTTAAATTGTCTTTAACAAAAAAACCTGCGTGTGTTACTGAAGTATTGACATAAGCAAGGCTTTGAGTTCATTTTCATGTTTTTCTTAGTTTGCTCCATAAAATTATGGAAGAACTACAGAAATTCTACAGATAGGCTTAAGTAGAATATTGGAACATATTTAAAAAAGAGATAGCACAATTTTTGGGAAGAACTGTAAATATTTTCAAAAACATCCCCCTCTTCCCTAAACTGTTCTTATATACTTGTTCAGCTGAGTGATTTTTGGAAACCAAATCTTCAGTCTTTCTGGATCCCACAAGGTTTCTATTCATCATATCTCAGGTCAGCCTGTCCCCATTCTTCACAATTTCCTAGTCTGCATTTGCTGAAGGCTTCCTTCTGCATTTTTATTACTCCCTCTGCATACTTGAATGCTCTTCCCTGCACTCCAGAAGGTTCCCCCTATTCAACAATCACAGCTGATCCCACAGAAAGGTTGATTTCACTCTTCTTCAACAAATTCTATCTGATTCAACAGACATGAGTCAAGATGAGTAAAACAGACATGATTATTCTTGGCTGCTCAAACCATGTCATTTAAAAAAGCATAATGTAGCATAAAATAACATACAGCTAGCAATAAGTAAAGCAAGCATGTCATCACTCACACTCATATTGGAAAAGTAACTAGTATTATTTCATTACTGGCATTATTTTCAAACAACTGAACTGTGCACACTCAGAAATACGACTTATTAAAAAATGCAAAATATTTTACTGAAACAATTTTACATATGATTGAAATGTAAATTTTCACTTGTAAATTTTCACTTGATACTTGATTCAAAATATTTGAAAAAAAAGGGAGAGGGGGTGGAAGGGAGGATGATATATATCGTGCAGTAAAAATTGGATTAAGTATGGCAGCAGAAAGAAATAGGAGTCTCAAAAGTGGCTGATAAAACATTACAAAATACTCGTACAAATAGAGAACAGCTCCTATGAAAAGTAAATTACACTCATTGACCCATTTGCAATGCCAGGCTCCTCTTATTCTGTTTTTTAACAGCAGTTTAGTCATTAACCACACTTCAGCATCCTGTGGTATTTTCTACAAACAATATAACTTGGCTAATTTCTGGGACTTGTGTTTTTTCTGCAGACTTGAAACTCTTCGGCAGACTTCCTAATGCACACAAAGCTTTCAAGAAACAAAATGGGTCTATTATAGAATTGTATCAAATAGCTGCTTGTAGTTTCACCTGGTGTTGACATGAAAGCTTAAGAACTCTGCTGGATTGATTGAATCTTGTTTTGAAGTGAGAAGTTCATTTGAACCTGACACTCAAAGAAAAAGTCATGGAGTACAAGATCAAGATGAACTAAAACTGGGGAGAGGGAGTTATATAAAAGTTCTTTAAATCAAAACACAACTATGTGGTGCTGTTTATAACAGCTACTTAGTAAGTAATTTCAATTATTGAAAAGTAATCTTAAAATTAATTTCTGACATTCCTCGAAAGTACTGAATATATTTTAAAGGAAATTTTACAATGATACATCATATTTAAGGGATTACCTAGAAGTTAGAAAGCATCTTATGCAAACAGCAGATGGACATTTTCAGAGGAATGTATATCATGCCCAAGGGAGGTGAGGCTGCCACAGTTCCATGACCCCACCTCCCTTAAGCTGCAAGACTGAAACCAGGACATGTACACAGCCCACAGGCAGGCACACATGAACACAACACCAACAGCATCATCTTACTCCCTTCTCTGATTTATTAGTCCAAATAGCCAAACCCCTCTGTGTGCTCACACTCAGAAACACACAGGCACTCTCACACAGAACTGGCTGGCACTCCACGGTGATGGAGCTGGGAATGCCCTGGAAGAATATTATTTGGTTTTCTCCTCATGTCGTTGTCTCTCTGAGCTCCTCTGTGGGTGTGTAGATGAGCTTGCATCATAAAACATAACATGTTTCTTCAAAAGTAACTATTTTCATTTTCTTTTCAGTAAAATAGGCATCTTAAAAATCAATGTGAAAGGTCAAAGTTAAGAGAGTGTGTTAGGAACCAGTCTTAAATTTTCTTTGCATGAATGCACACTCATTTTAAATGGAGACTTTAGTGTAAATGGTTTATCTAATATATTGTAAAATTACTCACATGCTGACATTAAATTCTTCAGGTCTATTGGGTTAACTGTCATGTGAAGAGACCAGAGTATTTTTTTTAAATTCGAATTAATTTAACTATATTATAGTTTTGAATTGTTTCCATAAGTTTTTTTTTTGTTTTGATTTATTCTGACAAAACACTGCTGATTTGTCTATACATATCTACTAGTGTATATATATATATGATTGTTTTTTTATGAAATAAAGTATAACAATGACAAAACATTTAATTGAAAACTCTAGTCTGTACAAGTGTCAAAGTCTGTCACGAAGCAGTTGTGAAATTCTATTATTAATGATTTTGCAGTAGAAGTTACATTTTAAATGAAGGACCAGATATTTTTCTTTAATGGAGTCTTAACTACAAATGAGTTACAGAAGGGTTTCTGGTTTTGCAACTCATTAAAATTTAATAAAGTCACTTCCTAGAGTTTTGCCTTAATGGTTCCTAAGGAATTACATACCTAGAAATTTCACTTGCTATATAGCATATACAAAACAGTGATAAACAATTAGCACTGGAAGTTATTATAATGAATTCTCTTCTACTGCACGTCATCTGCAGTTAAACAGATGCCTATCATTTAACTGCTGTGTTTGAAATATATTTGCACCTGTTTCTATTCTCCACATGAGTTTTTCACATTTTTTAATCTTCTTGTGAATGTGTAAGATATTTCAGCAATTTTTTTATGGCTTTAGAATTCATGAGGCTTGGGCTTTTTCTATTTTTTTCTAATTAAAGTACTTTTGTTGTAGTATGTGCAAATTCAGAAATAAAACATTTTATTGAGAGTCTTTAAGAATCCTTAAATTTTAAGATTATTCATAATCACTCCATTTGGACATTTGCACAGAAGAGATATTGGTCTATGAACCCAGTAACATCTATCAGAAGAGTTATTATTATCATGTTTATGTCACAAACTTGCTCATTAATAATCCATTGTTTTAGTTCTGTATCTCTAATGGAATATTATCTTGCTTTGTTCTCCAACACATTTACAGAAGTTTTGTTTTATATGTCTGATTTGTTGTATGCATAATGCATTATTTGTTGTAAAAATGTACATATGGATACACTACAGAACATACCTATTGGACACATGACAATGTAGACAGATTTTCATGTTGATATTTCTTACATATCCCAAAATTATAGGTATGTATTGAGTTTTCAAAAAAAAGTCCTATATATATATAAACTCAACAACAACAAAAAAAACCCCAAACAAACAACTGTACCTATTTTAAATTCTCTGACAGAAATTTAATTGGGTACAAGTCATATTTAAAATGGTTTAATTTTATTTTTCAGATTTGTTCACTTATGCATTCTTAAATCTGCTTTACCATTCTTTTATAGACAATGACAAAACTCTTATTTTCATCTGTTTTAAAAAATCTTTGGGCAGTTATCACATTTTTTCATGTTTCATGTACTTCCATGAAGATTAGTTTAAGTTTTTTTCAAATCTTTTCATCCACCATCAAGAGTGATTTTTTTCAGTCTTAACCTTTACTTTTTCAAATCCTAGCCAAGTATATCTATTTAGGTATTAGCAGATCATGTTGAAAAATAAGCATTATTTTGTCAGAGCAAAGCCTCATGAAAACAAAGAAAGAAATTTGTGGGAACAATTCAAAACACCTAATCTATCATTTAACTACATGAAAACCTCCTGGAAAAGATATTCAGAAAAAAAAGTATCACTTCCTGTGACTCTATAACAACTTTTGTTTCACATCTCCTTAACTTGGAACCTAAGAAGACGATCATTAAATAAAGATAATCCATAGTGGAAGATTACTATACCTCTATATTTTTTCTCCTCTGAGCTCTTCTTTCCCAGTTGTTCTAGCTTTCAACAGCCTTAGTAGAAAGGAACTTCCCAGAGATTAAAATGTACATAACAGAGTAATCTTCCTGACACCACAGTAAATTTCTCCATGGTCAATGTAGCAAAATCCTAGAATTACCTAATGCAGATATTCTTCATGTAGGGTGTCAAATGCCAAACACACTCTGTAGATGAGACCATACAATTACCCATTACCTATGTTGCTCATCTGTAGATACTGTATTATACCTATGTATGTTACAGCTATAAAATATCCTGTGTGGCCTACAGCTGCTCTGCCAAAAGCTTTCCCAATCTACAAGTCCCAGTTTGATGTCTCCAATATCACAAAGCATCTCCAAGAGCATTAAGAACTTATTTGTACCCATTTTATTAAAAAAACTGGATTCCTTAAGACAGATAAGAATGTTTTTCATGTATCCCATTAGTTCCGTCTCTGACATATAAGTACTGGTGTTCAATGCAAATTTTACAGACCAGTTTCAGAATAGATGACCCAAGAAACTAAACCTCATGTATTGCTTTCAAGGCCTACAAAAATTTACACCAAAACCTTTAGTCATTGTATGCCTCACAGGAAAAGGTTTCCACCCCTAACTCCTCTAAAGAATTTCAGAATTTTGTACCCAACTCTGTTCCATACCTTTTTTGCCCAGTTTCTCTAATCTATATTTACAGACTGAAATAACAAAGCTAAGCATAAACTATCATTGGCAGTAGATACATTTAGTTCTGAATTAATGTGCTTCTGTTTAATGTATTGAAAAAAAAATTACTTGAAAACTCATCTGTTTGTTGAATTGATCTAATAAAGCCATTGTCTTCATGCAAACTTTGCTTTATGTCTTTAAATCTAAGATACAGCAATGCTATCCATAATGCCATGAAAAGCAACTTACAGGCATGCAGTATGAAGGTGACAAAAGTATAAACTATAGAAGTCATATCTAAGAAGCCCTGAAAATTCATAGACATATGTCATGACTTAAACCCAGCCAGTAACTAAGAACCATGCAGCAGCTTTCTCCCTCCTCAAGGGAACACAAAGAACTCCAATATTTTCATTATCTACTAGTCTGTTACAATGCTGTGAAATCATATTAATTATGCTATGGTAAACTCCCCTCTTGCTACAGTTTTGTGTTTTGATTTTGGTTTGGGTGTTTTTGGTAGGGTTTTGTTGGGTTTCAGGTTTGGGGGTTTTTTTGATACCCTAAAATATATCACAAACACGTGGATAGATTCCTGCATAGAGATAGTAGTTGATCCATTTGGTTTTGGATTGTTGAAGTAACATGAAATGACAAGAAACTCAATGTTCTTAGGATTACTTTGTCTCATAAAACATATGCAGATTGCTCAAACAATCTGCATTTTCTACATCCTCTGTTACAAATGCCTAACTCAATAACAAAGTCTTCAAAACCAGTCAAAATATTACACCATTTTGCGAAAATCAGACACATTTGGGGAAACAGATGCTCAATTAAAGGTCTTTCTCTTCATTAAAATAACATTGCAACATAGTTAACTAAGGTTGGCAGAAGTCGCTTGGGAGAACAGATTTCCATGTGGAAGCAGCTCTGAAAGAACTGTGTGTCTAAAATTAGCATGTTCTTACAATCCAGTTCAAAAACATGGAGGTTGAAAAAATCATGGCATTACATGTAAGGAATGTTAGGATAAAACAAAAGTAGGTTTTAAAAGTCAAATCTGAAGTCTTAAAAAATTTAATAATGTTAAGTATTCAAAACCTTAAAAGAGAAAAAAGAGAAAGTTTTTTTTTTTTAAATCCACAGTTCTACAAAATGTAAAGCCTATGTACTGGAAGTGATGTTGAACTAGATGTATCGTGTAGGAGCTCAGAACAGTTCATTAGCACAGGCTCAAGAAGTGATTGGTCCTCTGAACTTGGCACTTGTGAGGCCACATCTCGAGTACTGTGCTCAGTTTTGGGCCCCTCACTACAAGAGAGACATTAAGGTGCTGGAGTGCGTGCAAAGAAGGACTTGCAAAGGGTCTGGAGCGTAAGTCTGATGAGGAGTGGCTGAGGAAAGTGGGGTTGCTTATCCTGGAGAAAAGGAGGCTGAGGGGAGACCTGATCGCTCTCTGCAACTATCTGAAAGGAGATTGCAGCCAGGTGGGTGTTGATCTCTTCTCCAAAGTAGCAAATGATATAACGAGAAGAAATCTCTTCAAGTTAGCCCAGGTTAGGTTTAGATTAGCTGTGAGGAAAAAAAATCTTAAACAAAAGGATTATCAAGCACTGAAAAAGGCTTCACATGGAAGTGGTGGAGTCACCATCCCTGGAGGTATTCAGAAGATGCATAGATGGGTTGTTTACGGATGTGGTTTAGTGGTTGGATGGAGTGTTAGGTTAATGGTTGGACATGAAGATCTTAACCGGCTTTTCCAACCTAAATGATTCTATGATTCCATGAAAAGGAAGTTGTGCTTCATGTATTGTTGGGGAAGACAGCAGGCCTGCTGGCGGCCTAGCTCTCTTCTCCCAAGACATAAGCCCTGACAATATTCTTCTGTTCCCACAAGAAAGGAAAAGTTCCTCATGCTGAGAGGATCATAATAATCACATTTTCAAAACACAGCAGCCTTGCTGATAGGGGTACAGGCCACCCTGAACCAAGAAGCAGTTATGGGAAGGTATTTGGGAGTAACAGAACATGTTGAGAGCCAACCATAACAAGAGGGTCAAAACAGCAGGTGTGCAGATACTTTTAGGTATTAAAGGTAAACTAAAGATGTTTAGCTATAAGATAGGTTTATCAGAGCTCATTATAATTACTAACCAATCAATATGGTGTGAACAGTGTGTGTAACCAATTAGCAGTTTTTTAGCTTGCCACGTTGGTAGTAAAAAAGGTATATAATCTGTGTGATTTCACCTAATAAATGGCTTCACCTACAATTCATATTGAATTGCGTGTTGTTCTCTGCCGCTCGCCACAATGTAATGATAATAAAATATATCATACTTTACCAAACATACAAGAAGTTTTTTAAAAGACTGAGAAAGTGCCATCATGACCCTTTACTTCAGTGCCATAAGCAAGCAAAGTATTGTGGAATGAAAATGATAATTGTTTTACTTAACTTTAATAATGTTAGATTCCTACTGAATAATATATGGTCTTGTATCATTGGGAGATAAATTAGTCTGGCAGATTTAAAGCCTTAACAGTAAGCTAAAAATCCCTGGAATATTTTTATAGAATCATAAACCTTAGTTTTATTTTGCTTATTTTAAAAAATATTATGCTGCCTCTACAGAAGAAACTGGATCATAAAACAGAACAATAATATTCTTCCTCATGTAAGTTCTTTAGTAGAAAAAAAGAATATTTCCAATTTTGAGATCTCAAGTGTTTTGAAGATCATCATGTTCACCTAGACTAGTGACAAGAACCTGGAGTCCATTCTTGTGAAAATGTCCTTAAGGTTTCACACCAGATGAAATAGATGAAGGTTATTTCTAAGTACTGGCTGATTAACTACAGTGAAATCTTACATGATTACATTGATTCATATAGAGAACAATTATGACATTTGTAAATCAGAATTTATAATAAGAATTTATAAAACTTTTATCTAGAGTGTAATTAATTTATAGAACCAAAGAATATTAATCGTATGCATAATGTAGAGGTGTAACTAAATTAAATAATACAAGGCATTATATTTAACATACTGCACAATTTCCTTCTTCCACATTGCTGTGGTTTTTTTAACCCCAGCTAACATCTGAGCACCACTTAGCTGCTTGCTTACTCCCCTGTGGTGGAATGGGGGAGGAAATTGGAGGAGTGCAAGTGACACAGTTTGTGGGTTGATAAAGACAGTTTAATAAGTAAAGCAAAAGCTACATATGAAAGCAAAACAGGACAAAGAAACATTCACCACTTTCCATCAACAGTTATTCAGCCAACTCCAGGAAAGCAGGGCAGAGGGAGGGGAGGGAAGGGGAAGGGGAAGGGGAAGGGGAAAGGGAAGGGGGAAGGGAAGGGGGAAGGGAAGGGGAAGGGGAAGGAAAGGAGTAACCTTTGCATACAAACTATGTGTACAAGCAGGTGAATTTTGATCTCCCAATATTTTTTATACATGACCACTCACTTCCATGAACAAAAGGATGATTTATTAGTATATAAAGTCCATCCCCAGTAGAAATCAAAGAATTAAAGAAAGACTGATGTTGGAATGGACCTCTGGAGGTTATCTGGTCCAAGCACCCCTTCTCAAGAAGAACCACCTATAGGTATTTGCCCAGGACATGTCCAGATGGCCTGTAAATATCTCCAGGAGTGGAGTTTCCACAGCCGCCCTGGGCAACCTGTGCCAGTGCTAAGTCATACTCACAATACAAAAGTTTTGTGATGTTTAGACAGAACCTCTTACATTTCAGGTTGTGCCACTGCCTCATGTCCTGACACTAAGCACCACTGCAATGAGCCTGGCTCCATCTTTTTGCACACTGCCTTCAGATGAGATCACTCCTTCAGGCTTCTCTTCCCCAGGATGAACAGTCCCAGCAGTCTCAGGCTTTCCTCATAGGAGAGATGCACCAATCCCTCCACAGTCCTCAGGGTCTTTGCTGGATTCTGTCTAGTAGCTCCAAAACTAAACTGGCAGGAAGAGTATAGCTACAATATTTCATTGTCTTTGCCAAGCTCCACAGACTGATTTTTTAATTTCTTTTCAAGAGAAGCGTGCCTTCCTAGTCATAGCTCTTAGTCCTGGCTATCCCAGGGGAAACTCAAGATATATATGACTGCACTTAAATTGAGGAGACCCTTGACTTCAAAACTTGCCAAACTAATGAGTGTTCTGAAAACCAGTTTTCATTTAATGAGATTTCATGTTTAGTCACAAAACATAAACGAAAAATAAAAGATTGCCTACAATCAAGAAAAGCTGTTTACATTTTGTTTTTAATCATGGGCATAGGAAGATTAGAATGCATCTTGGCTATTGCAGGGTTTTCCTCAGCCACCCCTATCCTTGAACAATGTGCTGGTTGCTGGATCTCTAAACTCATGGTCAAATCTTAATGTGCCCTGAAAGCAAACCCGAGGTAACACATCACATCAAGTACAACATGTGGAGTAGACAGCAGTCATGTAAAAACTTGTTACTAGCCCACCTATGCCCCTTCAGCCTTTCTGCTACAACTGTCTTGCCTCATTTATGTAGAATGTTGACCCTGTTGGAAACTTTTTGTGAAAGGTCCTGCAGGATCAGTACCAACACTGATCACAAGACTTACACCTGAACTTTCCAAAAAATACCAGTTGGGAAAAGAAATTAAATGTAACGATTGTGAAGGTAATAGTACAAAAGATTATAACAAGAGGCAGCATTGCTACAGAATTTGTATGAAACCACTACAAAAGATCAGTATTACATTTCAAAATGCTCATTTTTAATATCCATTATGGATTGCCTGTCACTCAGTGCAACTTACAACAGGTACCTAAACACTAAAGAGCAAATCACATATAATAGGCTGCCACCTTGAAAAGGCATCTCTGTATATCTGGTATATGCATTCACAAGATACTTCAGTTGACTTATTGCCATTAGTAGGCGTCAAGCCAACTCAGTCTCCCACACTAAAAGCCTTGTCTTCCCCAGGGATGTCTATTGTCATGCAGGGAACTTTAAAACTAGAGGGTTCTTTTTCTGGAGCAAATTAATAATACTCTGAACCCCCAGAAAGCACTTCTGTTCAGACAACACATAGGTGAAACATGAGCACAATGTTCCCAGAAAAAGACAAGTAAGAAGCAAAGTCCTGTCTCTTCTCTTGCCCTAAAAGATTCAAAAGGGAAAAGCAAAAAAGGGGACTACATAACCCTGGGCCCACAAGACAGACAACTTAATTCTGAATAATTGTTTTAATTATCTTTACATGATACTTAGAAAAATAAGAACAGGAAAAACCCACAAAAAAGGGTAGATCTATTTCAAATATAATAACAAAACTTACAGTATCTTTTGAAACCCTAGTCTGGTCTCATCTGCCTATCTATACTCTGAGCTGGCGCTTCACTTTCTAAAAAGTTGTTCAGGAGCTCTAGCTTTAGTGGGCCTGTTTCTGTGGATGCCATCCAATGCCTGCCTTTTGTAGGCATGACGTGTCATATGATGGCTTTTTTCCTGGTGCCACTGAAAATCACAACGATAGCCAGTGAAACAGACTGCGGCATGATTTGTTTAATGCTCAGAGTGTCAAGTTTATGAAAATGTCCTGAGCATATGCCAGCTAGCTTGATTTCTCCCTTGAAAAAGTAATTTTTGTATAAAATTCTTAACATTAAGATTTTTCTTCTGTATCTTGGTAGAGTATTCAAAGCACAACCGCTAATTCAAGTTCATCGTCATATGATTCATGTCCTACAGAAAGTTCCTGTCTAGCAACCTTTGGTGAGCTGCCTCCAGCTACCTTCCAGATATTCTCTGTAACCATTCTCTCTCTTCTCTTTTCACATTTTTGGCATGGTGCAAAATACTGTAGGTGCTGTACATCTGCAATAGCTCAGATGATGCTCATATAACTCATTAGGAGACTGAAGGGCAAGACAGAGCAAATACAACAAGGGTCAGTGAAGCAAATCAGAGTTGTTCAGTGCCAATTGGAGCAAGGTCTGTAACCATACATGTTAATCTTGTCTGGAGACCAGGGATCCACCAAGCCACTTCATGACTCCTATACAAAGTAGGACAGGGAGGAAAAAAAAAAACCATGGAGGAAAAGAAGAACCCAAAACAACTCTTGAAGATAAAGGTAATGGCAGTTAAATAACGTAAAAGCAAAATACCATGCATGAGAGAAAAATAATAATTAAGGTTTATTTTCTACTTCCCATCAGCAGGTGATTTCCAGCCACTTCCAAGAGAAGCAGGGCTTCACTACACATAGCTGTTGTTCTGGAAGACAAACATTGCACTTCCTTCTCCTTTCTCTCAGTTTTTTATTGCTGAGCAGACTTCATATAGTAAGGAATATCTCTTTGTTCAGTTTGGGTCATCTGTCCTGGCTGTGTTCCCGTTCAAGATCATGCCCACTCCCAGTCTACTGCTGAAAGGGAGAGAAATGTTGGAGAGAGTGTCTTGATGTGTGCCAGCAATGCTCAATAGTAGTCTAAACACTAGTGTGTTATCAGCACCTTGCCAGCTACCAAGACACAGCTCAGCACTGTGAGTGCTGCATTGGGAAAATAAACTCCACCTCAGCCAGACCCAATAGAGTACCTTATACTTTCCTCTGTGTGCATGTCTGAGTCCTTGCACAAAAACAGAATTGTGGTTTATTAAGAACAAAGTCACTTGTGATCTCAATCTCTTCTCATGGGAAACAGGACATCCATCAATGCTTGCAGTGACTGAGGGTTTTTTAACAGAATTGCTGTGAGCCTGCAGCTACTTAGAAATTTTTATTCTCATAGGATGGAGATGTTAGACTCACAAAAATGTATCTGTTAGACATTGAGAGTGCCAACAGAACTTTCTTTTTCAATCTGACAATTTTCGTTGAGATTCTGTGTAGTGAAAGTTGGTTCTTAAGTCTAAGTATAGCAAGAAGAGCAAAAGTCCTAACATCAGGTTGGCTTCTCCTTGCATGAGCAATATCCTACAGATGTTCCTTTTGCCCTTTTCAGTACTCCACACCCAGTCCCCTTTGTCATGTGAGTCACTACTCCCCCGCTATAATAAAAGAGTAGTAGCAGGTATTTCACATATGCATTGCAGTACTTCAGAGATTACCTTTATTTATTCACATTTTATATATGTTCCTTTGATAGCTGTTTTTGATAGGTTTTTCTTTTCACAGAAACAAAAGCATTGTTACTGTTTTCTGAAATTTCCTTTGGTGTTCCATACAGAATAATCTGTATATTCTTTTAAATACCTTTCATCTGATATAGAAATTCATTTCAAAGCACAGGATTTTTACTATTTTTTTGTTTAATTTTTCCAGCAAATACAGTCTTCTTGCACATCAAGTCTGATGTGCACATTGATGGTCTGATCCAGGGAATATGGTATAATTAAAAGTGTAAAAGAAAATGAGATTCCCAAGAACTTCTGCCTGATCGCTTATATTGGTTCATAGCAATTTGGGTTAAGTATTAACCTGGACCTCCCTAAAAGCCCTAATACAGTTTTGGTAATAACTTTGGTAATAAATACACAGATTTTTTATTTTAATGTGTAAATTATTGTTCATTATCATTTGAAATATAGCATGACATTATTTATTTAAGTATCAGTAAATTTCAAACTAATCCAATAAGACAGAGTCTTTGTCCTAGAAAAAAAAAAAAACAAACCTGTCTGCTTTTTTCAGCACATCAGATTTTTGACATGTCATTTATAACTAACATTGTTTTTAGAAAAGAGAGATTTGTGGCTGAAAAAAGTGATTCTATAAAAATGTTTGGTTAAGTGATAAAAAGCTCATCTCCCCACTCACATGGATGAGCAGAGAGGTACAGGGCACGCAGGGAAAACCCCATATCTTATCCCTGCCCTGTCCCAGGGGTCAGCTGAGATGCACATGCATATCTGTGTGCCTGTGTCTGTCCATCAGTGCCTGGGGCAGCAGGGGGAGAGCAAAGATTCAGGATCAGCTGAGGAATGAACTATGCATGGAACCCAAGTTCCTGGAGGGTTACAGAGTGTGTGTGTCTGTGTGTCTGTGCCAATGCATGTGTGCAAGGGGGTCTGCGCCAGCGACTAGAGTGGGGCTACAGTGCAGGTGGTCGGTGCAAGCACCAGCAACTGGAGAGACTGGGATCCAGGGGCAACTACTGGGCATACCAAGTATCTGAGCTAGTGGGATCCATGTCACACAGATGCCCATATATATTTTCCACTAACTGGCCTTTATCATCACCAGTCCCAGCCAGCAGCAGGATGAGGTAGTTTGTGCTGTGCTCATGTGAGTTCACCTTCTGTCTGTCTGTGATTGATGTGGCTTGCTGGGTATTTTTCTATGGATGTGTTGTTCATGTGCTTCTCTGCATGTTTCCATTGAGAATCCATGCTCAGACTCCCTCGTGGCTGGATGTTGGAATGTAGCGCTGGAGCAGTCTTTTCTCTATTGGGCTACTGGATTTGAGAACTTATTTATACTAATACTCATTAGTATAAAAATGTGGGCTGATATGATGATCTCAAATAATATTTCACATCAGGTTAAATCTGCCGGATTCTTTTGTAGATCTGATTTTAGTGTTTCAAAATGTTTATTTCAAAGTAACCAAAATGGGGCTGCCAGAAGGAAGACCTAAAAAAACCCCAGACTTATTCCATAACACAATGTACAGCCTTGTGTACTGTAATATTTCAACAACTGCAGAAAGATATGACTGTGGTTCTCAAATAAATTCTATTATATTTTTGCTTTTCTATTGAATGTCTTTTGGTTTTGTTTCCTCTACAAAATGAGAAATATTCTGATGTATATCCCAGAATATCCTATGCTATGTTTTTTGAACACTCTTATTCACAACACTTTGCTGGACTTTTAGTAAACGTGCTTATTCTGCTAAATAAAAGAAGGCTGAGGAAGCTTGTTTGAGTGAGGCAGTTCTTACTACATACTCCCTGCTTACTCCCTGCCTCTGTCTCATGCTGTTCCAAAAATCATCTGTCCAAAATAATGTCCAAGTGTGCTTCAGGGGTTATTTCATTGTAGGGATCACTTCTGAGAGGTATTATGGATGGAACTGCACCAAATGTGATTCTTTGCCTGTCTCAGGCACCTTAGCATCTTCAAACAATCCCTTATATACTTGAGCTGCACTTCAGCCTTACAGGTGGTAATCTCGGTTTTGTGGTATGGAAAACAGCACTCCTGTTACTGCATAAGAGTCCTCTCACTATTCTAAACACTTTGAATTGAGGGGAAAAAAAGCCCTCGTTATGAAACATTATTTGTCTTAGATTTACAGAGATATTATATGGTTGACAGCAAAGATAAAAGGCCAAGTGTGAGCACAGCCAGACTGCTTTACTGTTGTTTAAACAGATTTCAGCACATGTGGGCTCCTCTGCTTTTGTTTAGGACTCATGGACAATTTCTTGTAACAAATGCATTTAACTGTACTGATGTAACTGTCCGTGCTTACAGAGCTTCAGCAAGATTTATCTTCCATGATGTCATACTGGTACAGAGATATACAGGTCAGAGAAAAAAACTGACACCTTTTGTATGGGAAGTCTTGCTCTATAGCAATCCACTGTGAAAGATTAACTTTACTGAGCTGCAACAATAATGAGCAGAATCTATCTTTGCTGCAAACCCAGCCCCATTAAAGTTACAAAAAAAAAGACACTACAGGTACAGGTTCAGCATTTATTCTAAAGAATCTTTGTCCAAATCTTGTTAAACAAGGTTTTACCATGTCAAAGATTTTTTCCCTTAAAGCTAATGAATACGTCTTACATGTTTAGGTGTACAGCCAAATATATTTTCCATGTTGGTTAGATACTATGGCAGTTACTGTAGCTGTAAGAACTGCCTAGCATTACTTCATAGTCTTTTAACACTAATGAACCTTAAAAAGTTATTCCCAGGTTGGTTTTGCTCGTGATTATTTTTTCTTAATCAAGTTGCATATCTGGATCCAATCAAAAACGTACTTAGTGGAATAATTTAATTCTGCTGATTCAAGGAGAATCTTCAAAGCAGCTTAGGCAGGTATGCAATCAGGCGTTGATGTAGTCATCTTTAGTTAGGATGCTACCTTTAGGATGAAACCTCCCTTCCTTTTCTATTGCTCCTCTCCATTCACTTATCAAGATGAAAGAGATAATTGTCTTGTTAAGAAAAAACCTGTTCTTTGCTCTAATAGTAGCCATTTCCACTATTTTGCTTTTCTTTTTTATTTTTTTTTTTCTTTTTCCTCCTGTCATTCTTCATTCCTGCTTACCATTTGGAAAATAGCCAATAAATATAGGAGCAAAGTAGGCTGATCAGTAATGTGTTCTTACACTCATTCTCACAGATGAAGCCAACCATAAAATAGGTGATGTTTTCTGGTATTACTCTATATCTCACTAGTGCTTAAACCCAAATACTGAAACTCAAAGGAAATGTACAGAAATTTTAGGTGGCGTATTTTATCACATAGACCCTAGAAAATCTAATTTTCATTGCAAATGAAAATGTATCACCCTCAGTTTTCTTTTTCTTTTTTTCCTGAATGTTGCAATTATGGAAGACATTTAGAACTGTACAAGTTATGGATGTTCCTGTCAAATACACTTTATAAGAACTTAAACAGGTTTTATTCATAATACAGTACCGGATTTAAGAATTTTAATATGCTGATTTTGGCATACATTTTATTAATTAATTTTGGAAGTGACTTCTCTATGGAAAGCTTTTGTGTTTTCTCCTTCACTTTGGCACCTCTACTCTTTTACCTATCTGTCTGTCTGTCTAAGACAATCAATTTTAGGCAAAACTTTTTTTTTCTGGGATTTGTTTTTTTTAGTTTGAATGGTAAAAATCTTGTCATCTTATCCGTTTGATTTTTCAATATTTTTTCCTTTTACCTTTATCCATTTTTGCTACTGCATTTGATCCACACGTGTATAGTTTTAGTTACTCTGAACTGCATTTGAAGGGAAATATATTATTATAGATAATCTCTACAAATAGCAATTATCCTATTAATAGGAAGAAAATATAGGTGGGTTTTGTTTGTTTGTTTATTTGTTTTAATAACACTTTACAAACAGTATCACAAGGTTGGAAAAGACCTTTAAGATCATCACATCCAACCATTCCCATCCTATGCTAATCCATATCCCTAAGTACCTTGTCTACCCTTTTTTTAAACACATCCAGAAATGGTGACTCAACCCCCTCCCTGGGCAGCCTGTGCCAGGCCCCGACAACTCTTTCAGTAAAAATTCTTTTTCCTAACATCTAATCTGACCCTGCCCTGGCACAGCTTTGTGCCATTTCCCCTTGTCCTATCTCCTATCACTTGACTGAAGAGACCATCGCTCACCTCTCTGCAGCCTCCCTTCAGGTAGTTGTAGGTGGTGATAAGGTCTCACCTCAGCTTCCTCTTTTCCAAGCTAAACATCCCCAGCTCTCTCAGCCGCTCCTCATATGATTTACCCTCCAGCCCCTTCACCAGTCTGGTTGCCCTTTTTATGGACATGCTCAAGGACCCTGATGACCTTCTTATATTGAGGAGCCCAGAACTGGACACAGCACTCGAAGTGCTGCCTCACCAATGCCGAGCACAGGGATCACAATCACCTCCCTAGACCTACTGGCCACACTGATATTTTTGATACAAGCCAGGATGCCATTGGCCTTCTTGGCCACCTGGGCACACTGCTGACTCATATTCAGCCTGCAGTCAAAAAACACCCCCAGGTCTTTCTCTACCTGACAGGTCTCCAGCCAGTCTCCCCCAAGCCTGTAGCGCTGCATGGGGTTGTTATGTCCCATGTGCAGCACTCTACACTTGGCGTTGTTAAATCTCATCCCATTGGTCTCAGCCCATCAGTCCAGTCTGTTCAGATCCCTCTGAAGAGTCTTCCTACATCTTTTCTTTCTAAACATCTAAAAACTATGGCAGATATGTGTTTAAAAAAATCAATTAAATGGACTAAATTGAATTAAAATTCAATACTAAATTAGAATTTCTTATGTGAAAAATGTATATATTATTAGTACTGAACAGAAGATGGCTTATGTTATAAAATGTTTATTATATATGATGGCTTATTATAAAATGTTTTTAATAAATGATTTAATTCAGAATGATTATTTAGCTTTCAGAGACAAATTCTTCAAAAAGCTGTTGATAAACTACATATTTTTTCACAAACTCCATAATTTTTTTTCACATTCCATGAATAACTGTCAAAATGCAAGTGATATATTACAGACTGTAGTTATACAAATGAAATTGTGATTGACTCATTAAACATAAAGCTATAATTAATCACATCTTAACATCTAATTGCACTTAATGTGGAACTTTTGTGCATAGCTCAACAAATCTCATAGGCAGAATGTAAAATAAGTGGAGAGGCCTCAATACATAAATGCAAGAAGGCCTTTTAAAAGGTTATGAAGTCTCTCATACTCCTAAGCTTTTCTTTTTGTTGAAAAACTTTTGTGAAATAAAGCTGACTACTGAAAACCTTTTGTAAGGTTTCTTCAGTATAAATCACATATATATATCTATAAGCTATGCTGTGCATAGTTCTCTCCTTAAGACATACAGAAATTAGAAGGTTTTTTTATGTCTCCCAGGCCTTGGATAATTCAAAATAAGGGGTTTTTTTAGCTGTTAGAGGGTCAAGTAAATTTGTTGAGCAATAACAGAATCACAGAATCACAGAATCTTAGGGGTTGGAAGGGACCTCAAGAGATCATCGGGTCCAATCCCCCTGCCAAAGCAGGCTCCCTATCTCATATTACACAAATAGGCGTCCAGACGAGACTTGAATATCTCCAGGGAAGGAGACTCCACCACCTCTCTGGGCAGCCTATTCCACTCCTCCATCACCTTCACTGTGAAAAAGTTCTTCCACATGTTGGTGCGGAACTTCCTATGCTCGAGCTTACAGCCATTGCCCCTAGTCCTGTCCCCACAGACCACTGAAAAGGGGCTGGCCAGTTCCCCCTGCAACCCATGCCTAAGATATTTATAAAAAGTAATTAGGTCCCCCCTAAGTCTTCTTTTCTCCAGGCTGAACAGACCCTGATGAGAATTTCCATATTCATTTTCACAGAGGAATTAAAACACACTTGTGCCCACCATTTCTCTCCTGACAAGTAAGATCCAGTTTAGTCAGGTAGGCAGAAAAACTTGGGAGATTTTCCAGTGGTTCCTTGCAAGGACAGTGATATTTATCCCATCCTATACATACATACATACATCTTCTTTGCCAAATCCTCCTGTCTTTCATTATCCATGTCATCCGTACTGATGAATTTCTTCTTAAAGTTTGGTAGAACATTCCAGACCTATTTTGATGTCTTTTTTGATGTCTACTGAAGAATAAAAAATTTCCACATTTTCTACAGATTCAAATATTGAGCAGACACTAGAATTTCTATAAGCTATACATTCACTCACACACACGTATGTATGTATGCATCTATTTATGCATATACACACATCATGCCTTTTCAAACCAAAATTCTCATAATTTAGCATTTTGTGGGTAAAAAACCCACCCCAAATTCCTTTATAAAGTCTATACATTTGGAAATTTCTGTGTAGCTGATTTTTCTGTCGAGAGGTATGTGCAGAAAGATTTTTTTAGGGTTGTTCAGCTTGGAGAAGCGAAGGCTCAGGAGAGATCTTATAGTGGCCTTCCAGAACTTTATGGGTACCTACAAGAAAGCTGGGAAGGGACATGTAGTTATAGGACAAGGGGGAATGATTTTAAGTTGGAAGGAGGTAGATTTAGGTTGGATATTAGGAAGAAATTCTTTACTACGAGAGTGGTGAGACACTGTAACAGGTTGCCCAGGGAAGTGGTGTTGGATAGGGCTTTGAGAAGTCTGGTCTAGTGAGAGGTGTCCCTGACCATGGCAGGGGGGATGGAACTTGATGATCTTTAAGTTCCCTTCCTACGCTAACCATTCTATGGTTCAATGATTCTATGATATAAAAACATTTTAAGTGAAATGAGAGTCAGAAATTGATTATATTCTTTAATAAAAATGTTATATCCTTTGGAAAGCAGTTCCATAGAATAGATATCAATGAAAAGAATTAAAGAGCAGAAAACTTCTGGGAGGGTTTTTTTGAGAAAAAAATGATTCAGTATAATGGAGTAACTTTTGTCCAACAATATTTTCTAAGTTGACAAACTGGAGGAAAATTGCAGGGAGATTTTAGAGAACAGAAGTTAAATAGAGAAAAGAAATTTAAAAAGAGACATTAGAAGAAGAAGAAATTTAGATGAATTTGAAAAGAACTTAAACACTTGTAAATTGTCTATAGCTCTGGTGCCCTGTTCCTACTCACCCTTCTTTTGAGGTCTCATCAGCCAGCTTGATACATCCTAGTATTTTTCTGCTCTTATGTTAGAAACAATGCACAGTAATTCAATAATACAAAACTAATTGCTGTTCCTTTTTCATAACATGATAAAGGTAAGAAAAAAACCCACCTGCTTGCTTTAGTAGTTTTGACCATTTTCCAATTCAAAAAATGTTTAAAACATACTGGGGTTAAATGATGATCAATATTCATGGCAGTTAATTACAGGTCAGAAATCATGACAAAGTTTTATGCAGTGGAAACTTTTGAAAAAAAAACCAAAACAAAAAGGAACCAGATATTTTTAAAATAAAGTAATTTCATAACTTCATTGAAATTAAATATTTGAAAATTTCAAAGGAGATATGGATATTTAAACTTTAATAGGCATCTTGTAACATTAATAATTATTTCACCAAGTTGCTTTGATGATTGCTGTCCTGTGTCAAACATACTGGTCAGCTCTTCAGCTGATGTGAATAAACGACAAAAAAACCCCAAAAAGCCCTCAAAAAACCCCACAAAAAACACACAACAAGAACCCACCTTGAAATCTTTTGTTATCTCAGCCAGTATTCTTTGACTGCTGGGAAATGGCCTGAGAACCCCATATAAGATGTCACTACCTAATGATTTTTTGGTTGAACATTTCCCAAGAACTCGCTGGAATGTTTTTTATATGATATATAATTCTGTTATGTTAATATTTTGAAACCTGTCACTGCAGAAAATTACTTAAAAAAAAATAAATCAGAAAAAGTAGGTTGCAAGGGGAGTTTAGTATCATCCTTTCCCACACAGAAGTTAATGAACTGCGCTGGACTCTTTTCACAGCACTACATCACATCGACTCTGTGAAAAGAGCACAGTCCGGCGATTCTTGAGAGCAGAATTAAGAAGAGAGATAGAAAGAAGTGACTAGTCAATGAATAACCAACATTAAGGATATTCTAGAAAAGGGGAATCTGGCCAAACCCACAAAGGTTTAGCCCAGACAGAGCTACAAATCTTCACTGAAAGGCATGTTTTCATAGAGCTTGACCAAAAGACGCTTCAAGGGTAATCAAGGATTTTAGTTCCCAGCAAGACTGGAGGGTTCTGTAGTGCAGATTCACATAGTCCAGCAAAAGTTCTGCATCATGGCCATGTTATCCTAGCTGTGGAGTAGGATAGCACTGTGAAGGTCCCTGGAGGACTGAGCACTGGGAAAGGATCCACACTGATATGCCTACTTCACCAATGGAGTTCAAAGTGAACTCTGGATGACAGTTGGCAGGTTGTCAAACTTGAAACCTTCCTAAACTTGCAGGAGTAGACTCTGTGATGTTGCCAGTCCAGGTAACAGATCCTTCATCTGGAGCATTCTTTCCTATTCACTGATCCCCTCCAGCTGTGTGCAACTTTTTGGTGTGCAGCCTGCTCCCGCTTCTTCCAGCTGGGGTGTACCAGTCATAAACAGTACTGGGCTGCTTGCTAAGGTTTATCATGGAGGAGAAAGAAAGGAGATTTTCACTCAGATCACAGTGCTTTCCACAACTGCTTGCCATTCCCTTGACAACTAAAGCCTGCCAGAGACAAATGTGTAAACTCCAGCCTTGCAGTGATTGCTGTAAAAAGCAAACTAACTGCAATGCTAAGGTGACTGGTTCCCAGCAAATATATTCTGTCTGAGACTGATAATTTAATAAAATCATGGAAAGTTGAACGACTAAGCAGCTGACTGTGTGATGCCAGATTGTGCATGCTGCTGGTGTCTCAGATTAGATATTCTTTATGTATAATGGAAGGATTATTAACAAGACTAACAATTGCTGTTGGATTATTGATTTATCTAGTAAACATCAGAGCTTTACCTGCTGTTGTGACAAGAACGAGAGCACAGATTGAAGGGATGCGTGCTTTACTGCTCCCCTGGGCTAGACACAAGTATAGGGAAAGCAAGACACTGCTTTTCTAGTGACATCACTCATACAGACATCAGAAAAGGAGTCCTCTGGTCCTCCAGACAGGGCTAAGGTCCACAACTTGACTGAACTGATGAATTTGAGCAATGAAAATTTATAAACCATCTAGTTACTACTTTTTAAAGAAATCTCTGTTTGAGGAATTTAAATATTAAACTAATCATTTCACTCTGCTTAGCCAGACACTGATGCTTAGAGTTTATTGAATAATGTACTTAATATGGTTGGCAACCAGGTAATACAAAATATAAGCTTGCATTAAATAATTTGCCCCTTTTCTTCCCTTTCAGTTACCATTACTTACTGCTTGTTCAGATATATCCTAAATAAATTAAATGGCTTTAAAAACCCAGTCATTTGGAATGTTACCTCTCAGGGATTAATTCATGCAACTCAACAAGATATTTTAAAAATATCTAAATGCAGAACTTTTAAAAAACATTATATTTAGAAAAAAAAAAATACAGGAAATTTATGTTTTAAAAAGCCCATATATACATCACTGACTTTGAGTAGACCAAATTCTGTACATTATGCTGAACTACTTCTGCAGGAGGAAGGCAGAACAGACAGTACAGTTGACCAAGAAAAGGATCTTTCATTCTACCAACATTTCTGTTTTTAGAAAAATTGTTGTACCTAAATGAGAAACAGAAGTAACTTCAAGTTTTGGGGTTTTTTTTGCTTTGTTCATTGGTTTTTGGTTAGTTGGGTTTTTTTTCAAATAGTACATAGACTGAATCTTCCAGGCCAAGATTATTCTGTGATTACTTCTCATAGAGATAACTTCTCACAATATGCAAGTTAGGTTCAGACAGATTTTGCCACAAGTTTAAAATGAAATTTGCTATGCCATTCTGATAAGGTTAAGAATTTGTTCTTGAATAGGCTTATTCTACTGAATTTCCCAGTCAGCGTATAAATTTAGAACAGCAGTTTACAAATGGACACTTCTGGAATTAATACAATCTCATCTCCTGGTATTGAATATAATTTTATCTGATAGTTTACTTTATTGTCTGCTTCAACAAAACGTGCAAAGTCTCTTCTAATGACAGACTAACCAGTCCAGGAAGATTCTTTCTAATGATAATGAAGCATAGACTATTTTATCCCTTTCTTACTCATCTATGTATCATAGCCCTTCACTGCCTCTCAGGTTATTATGAGATTAGAGATAGTGTCTTTCACTGACTTTGCATCCTGACAGGTCTGTTACACCTTTTAAACAATTTGCTACTTAAGGAAAGAGGTATAAGAGTTGACTTTTTCTGTTCTTTTCCTTCTTATTAAAGTGCTCTTTCATCTAGTGTATTATTCCACTTTCTGATTTAGTAAGGGCTAACGGTTATACCAAAGCACATACATACTTTTCTGATGTTTTTTCTGATCATGATTTAAAAATAAGTATCTTTAAAATTTTCTATATGCTTATGACTATGGGGTGTATCCAATACAAACCAATTCAGCAGGAAGATTGTGTTGTGGTTTTGCGTGGCTGGGTTCTGGAGGAGGTGGGGGGCTGCAGGGGGGGCTTCAGCAAGAAGCATCCAGAAGCTCTCTGCAGGCCCGACAGAGCAAACACCAGCAGGCTCCAGGCTGGAGTTGCTGTTGACCAAGGCTGAGCCCATCAGCTATGGTCACAGCACCTCTGGGAATCACATTTAGGAGAAGAAAAATGCAAGCAGCTGCTTTTTGCCACCAGAGAAGGGAGCGAGAAGATGTAAGAAACTGTGCCGGCACCAAGGTCAGTGAAGAAGAAAGGGAGAGGAGATGCTATAGCATGGAAGAGAAAGATTCTCCTGCAGCCTGTGGAGAAGACCATGTTAGAGCAGCCTGTCCCCCTGCAGCCATGGATGCTGACAGGGAGCAGAGACCTCAGCCTGCAGCACATGGAGAGGCCCCATGTTGAAGCAGGTGGAGAAATATGGAAGATGCTGTGATCCATGTAGGAGCAAGCTCCTGGTAGGACCTGCAGCCTGTGGAGAGATAGAGAGAGAGAAAGAGGCCCATGCCAGAACAAGTTTTCTGGGGGAACTTGTGACTCCATGGGGAAACAGGCTCAAGCAGTCTGGGCCAGAGAGTCTATGATTCTGTGACTGTGGAGGACTGTCTCCCAGGGTAGGAAACCACACTGGAGCAGAGAAAGAGTGTAAGGAATGCCCCTCCCCCCACTAAGAAGGAAATCAAGTCAGGGGTGACTGACTGAAACCCTCATTCCCAGGTGTGTGTCCCCCATGCCACCCTGAGGGGGGGAATAGAGAGAAATTATGAATAAAGTTAAGTCTGTGAAGAAGGCAGGGGTAGGGGGAGGTGTTTTTAATTTGGTTTTACTTCTCATTATCCTATTCTGTGTGTGTAGTGGAAGGTAATGAATGAGGTGGGGGGGGTTTATTCCGTGTTGAATGTTTAGCCCATGATGATAATTGCTGGGTGATTCTCTCTCCCAGTCCTTACCTCAACTCCTAAGCCTCTCAATATGTATTTTTTCCTCTGTCCAGCTGAAAAGGGGAGTCACAGAGTAATGTTTGTGGGCATCTGCCCTTCAGTCATGGTTAAACCACCACAGATAAGATTGCATGTGATTCATAGAATCATAGAATATCCTGTGTGGGAAGGGACCCATAAGGATCATCAAGTCCAACTCCTGGCTTTACACAGAGCCAGATAATTCAGAGCATGTTACTGAGTGTATCATCCAGACACTTCCTAAACTCAGTTATGAATATGTTGGATCTTTATTTGGAAATGTTGGGCTTTTAAAAATATTTTTCCATATTTTTGAAAGCCTCATATAATTATAGTAAAATTATATTTTTAATTCAAAATTGATGATTCCGTCTGTTTTCTGTCTTCCATTATTTATTTATTTTTATTTCATTAACATAAAAATGAATGGAAAGAAAGCAGAAACAGAAGAATAAAGGCAAAGGAAAAGCATGAGGAAGGTGTATAACAATAAAAAACCCAAAGTGTGTATGCTAAGGAAAATGGATGGAAGGATAAATTGTCAACAGGGTATAACCAAGGCATGGGGAAAAAAGCCATGAGAAAAAGTTTGCCTATTCTTAGATTTATATTCTGAATCCTAGAAGAAGAGAACAAATCCATTGGTTTTAGTGAACAGTTCAAGAACTGTTTTCTGTAGTTTGATGGTTAATGGAAATCAGAATCCATTTCCGAATGTAGTACTTAAATGAAAATGTGGAAACCTTAATGGCCACTACACGTGAGTTACAACAATTGCCAGAAAGCATTTTTCTTTATTTGTCACATACCAGTGGGGAAGGTGGTGGTTTTGTAATTAGAAGAGCAATATATTTGTGTGGCATTTGCTGCAT
Source organism: Laterallus jamaicensis coturniculus (assembly GCA_022605575.1). Taxonomy (NCBI): domain Eukaryota; kingdom Metazoa; phylum Chordata; class Aves; order Gruiformes; family Rallidae; genus Laterallus; species Laterallus jamaicensis. The sequence continues at coordinate 9,099,604 of JAKCOX010000019.1, forward strand.
TAAAAGATAATCTCTAGTAAAGTACGTTGTACTCAGTTATACGAGATTAAATAAAGCTCTGAAGATTTTCAGACAGTATCAGATTTTAGCTAACATGACTTTAATGGCAGCAGAATCCAAACAACTAAGACACTGTCAATGCAAAGAGAAAATCATCTGTCTATTCTGAGGTATTCCAAGACACTTGTTTTCCTTATCTCATTTTCTTTCTGTCAGAAGCGGAAAGACAGATAGACAGATAAGTAGCATCTCACAGTTCTGATCAGTGACAGAGCTTTGTAAGGGTTTGTGGTACCAACACTGAGACAGGAGAGGGTTTTTCCAAAAAAGCAGATGCCAGCACTCTGTGACCCCTACAAAAGGGATCTTTCTAGAGCAAGTACTTGGAGTTTTCTGAAACAGCTGCTATGAATTGTTCATCAGATGGTTGCCCTTTTGTGACTCCGGTGGGTTGACTCCAGATGGTAGGTAAGCCGTCACCCAATCACTTGCTCACTCCACCTCAGTGGGATGGAGGAGAGGACTGGAAGGGCAGAAATGAGAAACACATGGGTTGAGACAGTTTAACAGGTGAAAGAAAAAAACCCCAACCAACCAACCAAAACAAAACACCAAAATGATATTGTGGTTTTACGTTGCAGGGTTCTGGTTGAGGAAGGCATGGCTTCTGCAAGAAGCAGCTAGAAGTTTTCTCTAACCCCGACAAAGGAAGTGTCAGCTGGGCTTAAGACTGGACCGGATGCTGACCAAGGACAAGCCCATCAGTGAAGGGTCACAGTGCCTCTTTGAATCACATTTAGGAGGGAAAAAAAAATGCAGGCAGATGCTTTTTGTTGCCAGAGAAGCGAGTGAGAAGTTCATGATCAGCTAAGTTGATCTAGTCAATACATGTCTTTAAAAATTATTTTTCTGTTTGTCAGAAACACTTTGTATGGGACTAAACCTTGAGACTGTAGGTGTGAAACCAACTACATTCTGAGAACTTGCTCAGTGGATTATGTCTAATGGTCTTTAAAAGTTATATATATTTTAAAAAAAAATAAAATCAACAAACCATTGTGGTGAAAATAACTCATCAAGTTTATGGACAGATATATTTCATAATAATAAATGAAAAACAGGTTATTAAGAATCAGCTTGGAATTACACATTTTTAAATTTATGAGATAATTAATTTTAACATTACTGTTTCAAGATCTCTGAGGACTAGTAGATACTGTTATATCATGTCATTTTTTGAAAATATTTTTTCCTCCTGCAACAGATGCTCTTATTTTTCTTTTCATGTACTTTATTTCAGTCATTTAATTGATGTTTGAAATGCTGAATAAGAGATACCTGAATAAGAAATAAGAAGCTTTTGCAGCCATCGGGTGTAGCAAACCTAAGAATAGAAGAATATGCCAGGATTAAGATGCTAAACAGACCCAGGAAACATTTACTGGGAATGGAATGAACACAGATGTATCACTAAATTGTTAAATCACAGTTTTATCCTCAACCAGCTAACCTGCTTCCACCTAATTTTTGGGTATGTTTAAGAGGTAGGGATGAATCCATAATTTATTAAAAGGATGTTTAACGGCTGCTGTACTTTTTTCCCTTCCATAACTCAGAACCATTCATTCACTATGTGTCCTGTGACTCTAAAGATATCAAGGGCTACAAGGCACAGTCCTCATCTATCTTCTGTTTTACAAAATTGTGATGCCATGTAATTTAAGAATTTTACAAATGATCAGAAGCCTAATAATCTCTATCACTGGAAAAGAAGAGGGAACAAGAAAACATGCTGGCAAGGAATTTATTACATGAAAATAGCCAGAAAATTCTGTGCAAGTATGACATGATAGAAAATTCTTTCTAGTAGTAAAACAGATGTTCTGGTGATCTAAGAGATGTGAGCAACAGCAGCCAGCCTAGAGGTTTCACAAAACTGTTATGTTGACAAATGTAATCTGTACAGCATTGTTTTTCTTCCTGAGGCCAACCTTGCATGCTTCAGCAGACAATGAACAGCCTGGCATTCCTTGATGTCTCTCTGTGGACTGTCAGAGAATGCAAAAAACTTTTGGGCCCTTGGATGACTTTTGCTTCATAAGCCTGAAGCACGGAGTAAATATAAGTATCTTGAAAAAAATATAGACAATTCTTTCAAGACTATTACAAATATTCAGACATTTATGGTTAAAAAGGTCCTCCTAATTTCCTCTCCAAATACATGCTTGCTTTATTTCATGGTATCATAGAACTTTAAAATCATAGAATGGTTTGATTTGGAAGAAAACTTTAAAGATCATCCAGTCCAACTCCCCTGCCATGGATAAGGATACCTTCCACTAGATCAGGTTGCCTAAAGCCCAATCCACCCCGGCCTGTGAATGGGGCTTTGGGCAAACCAGTGATGAGCCATACACAACTTTTATGCAGAGCCTGTTCTGGTGTCCCACCACTCTCATTGTGTAAAAAAAAAAAATAATTTTTAAAATCTTCCCTTGTGTCCTATCTAAATCAACACACTTTCAGCTTAAAACCATTACCCATTGTCCTCTCACTAGAGACCTTGATAAATGTCTGTCTTTATATATTGAAACGCTGCAATCAATCAGACAATCAGATGTCCCTATAGCCTTCTCTTCTACAGGTTGAAACACCTCAAGTCTCTCAGCCTTTCTTTACAGCAGAGGTGTTGCAGCCCTCTCATCATCTCTGGACCTGCTCTAAGAGGTCCATGTCTTTCCTGTGCTGAGGCCTCCATAGCTGAACTCGGTACTTCATATGGGATCTTACAAGAAGGCTGTAGAGGGGAATCACCTCTTTTGGCCTGCTGGTCATGCTTCTTTTTATACAGCCCAGGATATGAATGGCCTGGGCTCTGAGAGCACATTAGCAGCTTGAGTGTTTCATTCAGCAATAGCGCTAAGTCCTTCTGCACAGTGCTACTGTCATCCATCAGTCTGTGCACTGATACTTAGAATTGCCCTGACTCATGTGCTGGACTTTCCATCTGCCTTAGTGAATTTCATGCTCTTTGCAAGGGCCCACTCCTCAAACTTTTAAAGGTTCCTCTGGATGTCATCCCTTCCATGAGGCATAGTAACTGCACCACTCAGCTTGTTGTCCTCTGTAAACTTGCTGAGGATGCACTAAATACCACTATATCATTGATTAAAATGATAAATAGTATTGGTCCTAGTATGAACTCTTGAGGGACACCATTCGTTACTGGTTTTCACTTGGACATTGAGGCATTGAATCTAACTCTTTGGGCATGGCCATCCAGCCAATCCTTTGTCTATCTATCCATCAAACTCTTATCTCTCCAATTTAGCAGCAAGATTGTTGTGGGGTACCATTCCAATTATTTTGTTTAGAAATATTACTATGTATTATACTGCATAATTTCCTCTCTCCTTATTAATCTGTGATTGTATCCATAACAGTGACCATACAATCAGTCTTTATGTTCCCAGGATTTGCAAAATTGTAATTTTTACTTTCATGATATAACATATTTTCCTCATCTAATAACTTTCCTTACCCCTGTGGAGATGGTCCAACTCATTAACATTAAAAAAAATCAGTATTTCTTCTTATTTGCAAGTCAAGAAAATGGAGATATATGTAATTTCTAAATACATTTAATTGTTTATCAGGATCTTTGTTGTTATTGATCATATTTAATTCTCTTATTTCTGATTTTTTTCCTCATACTTTGAAGTCTAAAAGTATATGCTTAACTGCACTTAAACTGTATTTCAATCTTCTCTTTTGCAAGGTGGCTTGAAACTAAAGGTACAGATAAATGTACTATCAAGATGTCCCCATCATTTGATGTATCTTTTTGCACTTCAGTCTTATTTGGAAAAGAATATTTGATTCAATACTACATTTCTTCCCCCATCCACTAGAATCCATTCCTCATTCTCCTGCTCTTTTTATGTTAGCTTCTCTCCTATCTCTTTACTTTGCTTTCACAAATATATAGAACTGGAGAGTTTGACATTTATACTAAAATGTTAGCCTAAGGGGGGTAAACGACACTGCCTGAGTGAACACCTCTATATTTAATTTTCAAAATGTTAAATCATTTATTTTGAGCAGTAAGTCCTATAATCATTCCAATCATTTTTTTCCAGGGTTTTAAGAACATTTTGTGATCACAGTAGCTGCTGGTGACAGGTAAACTACAGATATATACAAAAAAAGAGCTACTGTGCTTTAAGGGAAAAAAGGGATAGGAGGAGGCATTTGGCTAATGACATACAGCTCCAGCAAGAGTTTCCAGCTGTTGAGTTGCTGCACAGAAAATTTCATTATATCTTTTCAGAAAAACCAACACAATCTTATAGAGCCAGGCATATTTTATTTTTCAGATTAATGTTGGGGGAGAAGGTCTTGTATCATCTGCACATTCCCATCTCCTTTTTGAGACAGTACTTGATGATACATAGTGAATAATTTGTAATGTTTACTCACAAGCATACTGAGTTATGTTCTAGGCAATCCTTGTGCAGTGCACACAAGGTCTTAAATCCTTTCTTAAGTATATTACCCTTGAGAAGTTACTGTAACTTGTTACTGTGAAGATGGTCAGGAACTAGCACAGGCTCCCCAGGGAAGTGGTCACAGCACCCAGCCTGACTGAGGTCAAGAAGCATCTGGACAATGCCCTCAGCCCCATGCTCTGATTTAGCTGGCCCTGTGTGGAGCCAGGAGTTGTATTCCATGATTCTTATGGGTCCCTTCCAACTCAGGCTATTCCATGATTCTATGGGAGGAGATACCCATGAGCCGCTGCCTCAACTGTGAAACATCGTGCTCCCCCTCCCCCCCCCGCCCCCAAGTTCTAGGTTCAGGACATCAAGAAGCCCTTTGATACCGAGCGCTGCCCTGGCAACTGCGTCAGTGCGTCAGTTGGGCAGTTACACAGAGCGGCACTGGTGAGTGGAGCTCTGGCCCAGCAGCACCGCAACACCCCAATAAGCGTCACTCTGGCCAGCTGAGCTCGGCCCAGAGTCCTACAAAGGTATCCCAAGTCAACGACCTCCCAAGATCTTCACAATGGGGCAGCTGAACTGCTGCCACAGAGCCAGGTAGGCTCCCCCACAGCGCCAGGACACGTCGTCATGGCCAAGACCCGCAGTAGCCACATTTATCACACCTCACACTGTCCACTCTGCAGGGATGGCCCTGAGCCTGTGCAGCAGTGCCAGCCTACCCAGCCATCCTCCAAGCCGCTGCTCCGCCAGAGCGTGCAGGTGACACACGCCCGTGTGACCAAGAAGAGGGACCTCCTCTTCTTCTTGGAGACCTTGGTCATCGCCAAGTCCAAGTAAGACTCTCCGAGCCCAGCTCTCTTTCCTGCCAAGCCCTGGCCCTGGCCCCAGGATAGGGACACCCAAGCAGCAGCCCCAGGCCCCTGGTGCCCTGCTGCTGGATGCACCCCCAGCCATGCCTGGGGCAGGCAGGTGCTGGAGGGGAGCCACTGGGTTGGGCCACCTCCAGATCACTCCCTGATGCTCCTCTCTGCAGACATGGCAAGACCCCGTGCCCAAAGCTCTGCCTGCCCCTGGGCCAGCTGCACATACTGAGCAGCAATAATGGGGCAGCCAGGGATGCAGCCGGCAATGAGGAGGAGCAGGAGGACCAGGACACCAACTCCCCCGTCATCACTTTCTGGTGAGTCAGGGGACCATGTCCCACACAGCCAGGGCTGGGCAGCACCTCGGACCTGCTCCACAAGCCTTCATCCTGCCTCTGGGGCTGTCCTCATGGGGTAGGGCTGTGCCCACGCCCTGCTCTGCCTGTCTCAGGCTGGGTGGGTGGGTAGCAGCAGGCACTCAGGCTGCGTCTCCTCTCTTCCTGCAGCTCCCGGGCACTGAAGGAGCTCTGGCTCAGCACACTCCAGGGGTAAGCCTTGGCCTGGCCCCGCAGCCTGGGCTGCTCCTGCTCCCAGCGTGGCACTGGAGGGGATGCTCTAGGCATAGCCCCACGATTCAGAAACACCACTCCCGAGGTGGGGAGAGGTGCCCTGCGGCTGCCTTGGGGCAGCTCTGAGAGGGCAAAGGCAGCTTGTGCCTCACCTGGCTCTTTGTCTGCCCTTTCCCCTGGCACAGGCCACCACAAGGAGTGCAGGGAGCCCGGGTGACCCAGCTGCCATCCAACAGGCTCCTGCTGAAGGAGCTGAGGCGCCGTAGAGCTGTGAGTGTCCCTCCTGCCCCCGCTCTGCCCCCAGAGCCCGCTCCAGGCCAGCATCAGGCCCAAGGCTTCTTACCACTCGCTCTCTTCCCCTTGCACAGGCCACGCAGCTGGACACCAGCAGCCTGGAGAGGCTGCTCGAGCGCCAGGCAGAGGTGCGTGTCGGCTGGCACTGCAGTGCTCAGGCTGCCGTCTCGGCCGTGCCCACCTGTCCCACAGGGCCAGGGCCCGAGGCAGCTCACTGGGGGCCCTTGCTGCTGCGGGGCTGCTGGCTGAGCACAGCGCCTTTCTTGCAGGCTGGCCCAGAGCAGTGCCCACCGCCCGGCCCCTCCGGCAGTGAAGGCAGACTCGGCCACTCGGTGGGTGAGTGAGCAGGGGCAGGGGACACCATGGCCCTTCTCCGCTCCTTTGCCCGGCACCCACTCCTGCTACAGCGCCTAGGGCTGCTGCTGTCCTTCCTGCAGGGCACGGCGACCCCAGGGCTCTGTGTCCCTTCCTTCCCAAAGCACGCCTCCTTCCTTCTCTCCTCCTCTTTGTCCCTCGAACCCTTTGTCCCTGCCTCCCTCGCTGCCTCTGCGTTGCTTTCAGCAAGCGGACAGCGCCTAGAGGCTCGCGTAGCGCTCGCCTGGCGCTTCTCCTCCCTCCGCGGCTCTTTGCTCTCTTCTCCTTGGCAGCAGGCGGCACCCGCTGGAGGAGGTGGCGGCTGCCCTGGCCTTTCGGAAGGCGGAGGCCCCTGCAGAGGCAGCAGAGCAGCCGGCCGCCGAAGCAGGGGGGCTCTCTACGGCCGGCCCCTGCTCTCTGCAGCCACGACGGCAAGCTGCCCCAGCCCATCCAGGTAAGCGAGCCTGGACAGGGGCTGCCCGTCCCACTGGCTGCTGAGTACAGGCGCTGTCCCCAGCAGAGGAAGCCCGGCTGGGGCTCGAGGACAAAGCCAGCTGCTCCCCACGGTCCCCACCGTCGACCAAAGCAGAGCCGGCCCCCTGGCTCCTGCCCCTGCACAAGCTTGGCCTGGCCCAGGACCTGTCTCCAGCCCGGCTGCTGTCCTCCTCTGTCCCTGCAGGACCTCCTAACTGTCCTGGAGGAGCAGGGGCCATCCACAGAGGGGATCTTCCGGGTGGGGCCAGCGAGCATGCCTCCCGTGAGCTGAGAGAGGCCCTTCACAGCGGAGCGGAGGTCAACCTCCGAAGCCAGCCTGTGCATCTGCTGCCTGTCATCCTGAAGGTAAAGCCCGCTGACCTGTCCCCCTGCAGCTCTGGGCTCTGTGTGAGTTGATGGGCACCTGCGAGAGCAGGAGCTGAAAGCCAGCCGCCTGCTCCTGAGCCAGGCTGCCAGGGATGCTGCCCATGCTGCCGGCAGCAGTGCTCCAAACCTCACCCGGAGCCCTGGGCATTGCAGGACTTCCTCCAGCAGATCCCCTCCAAACTCCTCATGTCAGAGCTCTACGAGGAGTGGATGAGAGCCCTGCAGAAGACCAGGAGGGAGGAGAAGCTTGCGTCACTGAGGAAGTAAGCCTCGAGTTGGTGTGGCCAGGGAGCCTTCCATGGGCTGGGCTTGGCTGAGATCGGCCTGGGGGAGCAGTGTCGACAAGGTCAGCTTTATTGACCATGCCTTTGTGCTTTGCCAGAGTGGCCGGCAAGTTGCCGGAGGCCAACCTCCTGCTCCTCAAGAGCCTGCTGTCCCTGCTGCATAACATCAGCAGAAAGGTGGACAGCAGCAGGATGAGTGCCGGCAACCTGGCCATCTGTGTGGGACCAAACCTCCTAAGCCCACCCGAGGAGGTCACGCTGCCCCTGGACGTCTTGGTGCGCGTCACAGGGCAGGTACGCGGCATTTCCCAGCCGGTTGCAGCCTTCTGGGTCCAGCCAAGCACTGCTGTCCTGGGTGAGGCCCTTTCCGCCCCCCAGCTGCAAAACACTGCTTTGCTCTGTGCAGATGACGCAGCTGATGGCGTTCCTCATTGACCATCATGAGGAACTCCTTAGGGAGGAGGTGGCCGGGTTGCCAGCAGCAAGGCCTGATGCAGGAGCAGCAGAGGTACGTCAGGGCCAGAGAGAGGGGGACAGCAAAAGCCTCCCCCCTTCAGAAGGTGGGTGGCAGCACTGCTGCAGGGACAAGCCAGGTCACTGCAAGCCTGCAGGCCTGCCACAGCGCAGGGTCAGGCTGATGCACTGTCGGCCATTGCACTTGGTGCTGGGTTTCCCCCACCAGATCGGCCTCAGCTGAGCTAAGCAAACCCACCCAAGGGATGGATCTGCCTGTCAGAGCTGAGGTCCTCGCCACCTGCTAACTTGCCCGTTTCCACTGCAGGTGCCTCCAGTCGCTCCAGACAGCCAGCAGCCAAAGAGCTCCTGCAAGGACAGAACTTAAGATGAGCTGGCTTTGATGAAGAGCAGAACTGGTTTGCTTTGATCACGGCTTTCCCTGCCTAATGATCCTCTTGAATGGAAAGGCTGCCAGGATCTTCACAACAGTGCCAAAAGAGACTAAACACCTGTGAAGAGGGGAGTAACGGGCAACCAGGCAGGAAGAGGATAAAGTTGGAAGAACAGCTCTCCAGGAGGAGGAGGAAGTCCAAGCAGGGCAAGAAACGTCAGGTGCCCAGGTGTGTAGCAGACCCTACCGTCCATCTTTCTAATCTCTGACTGGAGGAAATCCTCCTGAGGCTGTTGTCTGAATCCCAGAGACACAGCAAAGAGCTGCTCTGCAGAGCTGTAGCTAGGGAGGTATTGTCGCTCCTCAAAAAACTGACGCTTCTCCTGAGAGACTTGAGGGAAGACAAAACCCAGCAAAAGCACCATGTTTTGTCCTCTCTTCCCATGCCAGAGGACGTCCCAAAGGAGGGGGGACCAAGTCCCGGGTCCATCAGCGCTTTCCAACTCTGTCCTTGCAGGTGCTGGTGTGTTTCTGTCCCTTGGATTCCCCGGATGAGCGCCAAGGCCCGGCCCTCGAGGGGCACGACGCAGCCTCCATCACCACCTTGGTGGAGGGGACAAGGAAGCACCCACACCTCTCTGTTGTCGTTACCTTACTAAATACTAGTTTATTTTCATTGTAGTTTAGGATAGGATTTGGATTTTAGAGAAATTGTAAGCATTAGGAGAATAAATTTTTTAAGGCCCTTAGGAATGGGTAACTAGAAGTGTGTGTGCCTTGATCACTATGGAATCGTTACGTGCTCTGAATTAAAACCCTGGTTACTGGTAATGGTCTTGAGTTTAAACACTAGGGACCAGAAGAACCTGGCTGTGGTTGGGGAGATCAGGTGAAATGAGCATGCACAAGGACAGGGTTCAACCAGCACACACAGTGAGGAAGACTCTCGAGGACAGCCATCGGACTCCCGCTCAACATAACTCTGCGTGCCTTGGGGACCTTTGCATTTGATAATGACTGTATCCAACTGTATCCTGGAGTGTATCAAGCATGGCATTGCCTGCCAGTCCAGGGAGGTTATTTTCATACTCTACATTACACTGGTGAGGCCTCACCTTGAGTACTGTGTGCAGTTTTGGGCATCACAATACAAAAGCGAAACAAAAATATTGGAGAGTGTCCAGAGGAGGGCAATGAGGAAGGTAAAGGGTCTGGAGGGGAAGACTTATGAGGAGAAGCTGAATTCCCTTGGTGTGAGGCTGAGGAGAGACCTCATCATGCCCTATAGCATCCTGGCAAGGGGGAGCAAAGGGGCAGGCACTGATCTCCTCTCTTTGGTGACCAGTGATTGAGCCTAAAGGAACAGTATGAGTCTTAAGACAGGGGTGGTTTAGGTTGGATTTTAGGAAGAGGTTCTTTCCTGAGAGGCTGGCTGGGCACTGGATATTCATCACATATCTATTCAGTTAACTTCTGATGAATGTTTTTTTTATGAGTGTTCCTGTTTTTCTAAACAAATTCAGAGAAAGTTTTGTAAAGTAGACAGAGGGTTTAGACACTGTTTGGACAATCTCTGTATCTCTTTGTTTTCTCATAAAATTGTATTTGTCTTCATACCTGTCCTATGCCTTCTTTATGCAGACAATGATCTCTGAGGGATAGCAGTTTACTATGTGCTATATATACTAACCATAAAAACTATGGGAAAAGCTGCTTTTCCTTCTGATTCCAAAGTCAAAGTCTTCTGTGTCTAGACAACAAATTCCTTCTTTTCATATAAAAAATTATTTTGTTTAAAAAAAGCATCTTCCATTTTTTAGGGTCTTAACAGGTTCATGCAAGTTTCCCCCTTACATGGAAGAAGAACAGATTATATTCTATACTTGGGGAAAAAACCAAAACAAACCAAAAGTAATTCCTGCCTCCAGTTGAGAAAGCTGGCAAAAAAAAAATAATTAAAAAATCTAAGTTTCTCTGCTGTTTCCTGGACAGGAGCTACAGAATTTTACACCTGTGGTATAGGTATTCCTCAGTAGTATTCAGAGTAGAAAAAATACAGTTCCTAGTTCAAACAACCACCAAAAAAACCGAAAACCCCAAACCCAGGAGGATCCTTGTTTTGGATGGCTGTTTTCAATGAAAATTAAGGTGTGGGCAGGGGAATAAAGTGCAATATTCCTAATGTAACCTTCTGCAGGGTCAATATACTGAAATCAATGTCATTCTTACCTGGGACTGGACTGTGGCACAGAAATTCCTTTAAATGTCCACAACAGCCACACAGTAGTGTGACAGGTACTCACATTTATCTATTTCAACTCTTTCAGGTGAAATACAAAAAATACAGTCATTGTAGCACACATCATATTATTAGTCACACTGCTACTCCCTTCTAATCTTAATTTCATTTTAACATGACTCTACAAACAGCTTTTCATTTTAAGAAGCTATCTTTCACTATTTAGCTTTTCAGAAGGAATGAATTGCAGGGTTTACACATGGGGCAATTTAGCACCAGTTAGTGCTGCTGTATATTATGTATATTTTATAGCATGAATCCAGATATAATAATTTAACAAGATAATATAATACGAAAGCAATACTTGATCTCACTGTGAATGTTTGAAATAGGATTTGTAATGACCATTTCCTTTGGGATATTAAACTATTAAAGCTATGCTAGTCACACAGACCATTCCTATGACACTACTATGCATAAACATGTTGGCTTTATTTCCTAGCATCTTTCATACAAGATATCCAGAAACAATGGACAAATGCTGATGGCACCCGGCCCAAATGGGACACTAACAAGGTGATATCAGGATGCTCAGTTCTGCTCTGGTGTTTTCCTTCTAGGTGGGGAAAGTACCCTGGATTATCCCGGCCCTGGAAGCAGATTTGACACATACTGTATGGTCAGAGCCACATGTTTGGGTTCTTGTTCTAATATAAGTTGTGGCAATCAATTGCAGATAGGGCTGGCTTACAGCCAGTCACATGACTTGCATACTTTACTATTCCTTTACCTATTTCTTGACCCTAACTTCTGTTGCTGCGTATCTCCTATTTTTTGCCTTTGTCTATTCCCAAATAAACAACACATTGGTTTCAGCTTTGCTACATATATACATATATCCATATTTGGTTTATCTGATTCTTTTCCTTATGTGGTGTCACAGATGGGGCTACTGAGGCACTGTTGGATTTACAGGACTCTGTACCTCTGAGGGTCCGTCGTGCTCCCATTCAGTTGCCTGTGATGGTTGGCATTTTGACTTTATAAAAAAGATCATTAAAGTTAAATCCAACAAGAAATATTTACAAGACCAACTAAAATAATTAGCAAGAATCTTCAGTTCTGTCAGAGGGAAATTTTAATATTCACAGTATTACCTTTCACTATTGAGAGGAAAAATAATTTATTCAGACTTAGTTAATTTAGTAACTATAATATTTTTATTTCTTTTAATATTACAGGGATTAGTTTTTGTCTCATTCTGTATATACTATGTCTTTGGCTTCCATTTTGCAAGGTAAAATTGAGAGACTTTTTCTTGATTTGGAACAATCTGATGTTGAATCAAGTAAAGAAAGTCCCAAAGGCATGCAGATCTCATGCCTTAGTAAAAAAAAAGTTTCAATTAATAAAATGCACATGTATGGCTGTTTCTGCAATTTCCAATTAAAATATTATAGGAACAATGGAGAATTGTAACACTTATATGTAAGAAAAAGAACCACAACACTTTTTACTTGTTTACAGTTGAGGATGTCATCACTGTTTTGATTCAGTTTGATTCTTTCCTAGAATATTATGCATACTAATATGTGATATGATGGGGGAGGGGCTGTGTTTGGGGAGGAGGTGGTTTCAGTAAACTAAAATCACAGTGAAAGTGGACAATTCTATAATAGGTTCTGTGGGACTGACACTGTAATAATGCAAAATAACTTGAAAGTTTGATTATTTTCATTGCTACTTATTCCATATCTGTATTATACAAACTGTATTTAGTCATTTAAGACATAGCCAGCCCACACATCTCCTCCTTCTTCACAGTCTCAAAAGTGCAAAGTTTCCTATGTTTCTTACTTTTTGGGCATAATTTTTTCCTACTCTTAATAAAGAAGCAAATTATAATACCTGAAAAATTCACTGTAGAAATTAAAATTTATGGCAAAATGATAATCTATTTAAGTGGATTAAAAAAACCCTACCAAACACTGAATGATCTGTGTATAGACATGTATGTATTTTTCCATTAAATTATCTGTTAAACTGTTATATTTTTTTTGCTATTGAAAGGCCATAGTAAAAGAGAACTGATGTAGACAGTTAAAGGGTTAGATGTACAGTGTACACTAGTGTACTGTGACTTCAGGAATTAAACCCCTTTTAACTCCACAGTTTTCAGCATCAGATAGTACTGCAATCCAGAGTTTATTGTTACCATTAATTTCTCCTTACCTCATCTGCTTTTCCTTTTCTTTTCCAGGTCAAAATCCTGAACAATTCTGTATGAAACTGTTAAAATAGAAAGAATTAAGTTTTAGAATACAGGCTAGTTTAGAAATAAAATTTACATTATTACATGGTAGAATAGCTACCCTACACTGTGGTCTGTAGGATAGTCAGGTTGAGTGTAAGTAAGTAGAGGCATTAAACAAATAAATTAGTTCACAAAATCACAGAACATTACGAGTTGGAAGGGACCTCGAAAAATCACCTAATCCAATCTCCCTCTGCCAGATCAGGATCATCTAGACTAGATCACACAGGGATGCATCCAGGTGGGTTTCGAATGTCTCCAGTGAAGGAGATTCCACAGTCTCTCTGGGCAGCCTGGCCAGTGCTCCATCACTTCACAGTGAAAAAGTTTCTCCTTATACTCACATGGAACTTCCTATGCTCCAGCTTGCACCAGTTGCCCCTTGTCCTATCACTGGTCATCTCTGAGAAGAGCCTGTCTCCATCCTCCTGACTCTCACCCTTTGCATATTTATAAACATTAATAAAGTCACCCCTCAGCCTCCTCTTCTCCAAGCTAAATGACCCAGCTTCCTCAGCCTTTCCTCTTAAGGAAGGTGTTCCACTCCCTTAATCATCTTGGTGGCCCTGAACCGGACTCTTCCAAGTCGTTCTATTTCCTTCTTGAACTGAGGGGCCCAGAACTGGACACAATATTCCAGGTGTGGTCTCACCAGGGCAGAGTAGAGGGGGAGAAGGACCTCTCTTGACCTACAAACTATACCCCTTCTGCTTCACCCTGGGATGCCATTGGCCTTCTTAGCCATGAGGGCACATTGCTGGCTCATGGTCATCCTGCTGTCCAACAGGATCTCCAGGTCCCTCTCACCTATGCTACTCTCCAACAGGCCAGTCCTCAGCCTGGTACCTGGGGTTGTCCTTCCCTAGATGTAAGACCCTACATTTGCCTTTGTTAAATCTCAAAACCTCCAGCCTGTCTAAGTCTTGCTCTCTGGTGTGTCAGCCACCCCTCACAGTTTTGTGTCATCAGCAAACTTGCAAACTGTACAGGCCATTCCCTCATCCAGGTCATTGATAGATATATTGAATAGTACAGGTCCCAGTACCAACCCCTTGAGGGAAATCACTAGCTACAGGCCTCCAGCTAGACTATCCCATTGATCAAAACTCGCTGGCTTCTTTCCTTCAACCAGTCCTCAATCCACCTCAATACTTGACCTTCCAGACCACACTTCCTCTGTTTAGCCACGGGGATGCTGCGGGAGACGGTGTTAAATGCTTTACTGAGGTCAAGGTAAACCTCAGTACTATAATGAGAATAAAGTAGGTCTCTACTGCCCTACCATCATCTATACACAGCATCACAGAATCACAGAATCACAAGGTTGTGAAAAAACTTTGAAGATCATTAAGTCCAACCAATCCCATCCTAAGCTAAACCATGGGGGTTGGACCCGATGATCTCTTGAGGTCCATTCCAACCCCTAAGATTCTGTGATTCTGTGATATCCCTAAGTACCTCATCTACCCTTCTTTTAAACACATCCAGGGAAGGTGACTCAATCCCCTCCCTGGGCAGCCTGTTCCAGGCCCTGACAACTCTTTCAGTAAAAATTTTTTTTCTAATGTTCAAACTAAACCTGCCCTGGCACAGCTTTGTGCCATTTCCCCTTGTCCTATCTCTTGTCACTTGGCTGAAGAGACCATCGCCCACCTCTCTGCAACCTCCCTTCAGGTCGTTGTAGGTGGTGATGAGGTCTCCCCTCAGCCTTCTCTTCTCCAAGCTAAACAGCCCCAGCTCCCTGAGCCGTTCCTCATCCAATTTGCCCTCCAGCCCCTCATTATATCCTCATAAATTCTATTAGTCAAATATATTTCCCGTTACTTCCCCGTCAGATTTATTTCTAACTGGGCTTTAGCTTTTCTAATCTGATACCCGGCAGCTCAGACGGTTTTCCTGTATTCTTAATGAAACAAACCAACAAATAAATAAGCATACATTTATTTTAGTCCTCTGTTCTGTTGGCATTGGTTTTATTTATTTATTGTTTGGTTTGTTGAGATTTTTGTTTGTTTGTTTGTTTAATGTAAAACAGCAAGATATTCCTGAGCTATTTTCTTGCTATTAATATCCAGCAGTAAGTATATTATGAAGTGTTTTGGAGTTATAGCTTTCCTTGTTAAAAAGGTTCCTCTCCTTAGCCTAAACTAAACTTAAACTTCAAGACTTTTATTTTCATGCGATCTTGAAAAGTGATTTTAAGAACATCCTGTTCTAATATGTCTACTAAGTAATCAAGACAATAGAACCTTTTACAATAAAACCTTATTCAACGAAGGTTTGGTTTGGATGTTTTCTGAATCTGTCTATTTTAAAATATCTCCAAGTACTGTGAGACAGCAATATAGCTTACTTTATGATATTTTGACTAACTATATGAACTATTACAAATATGGGTGATGTGCTTTAAAAGGTGAGCTCAAACATTGTATGGCAAGACATTAACTCATCTCTACATAGAACGTAAAGTAGGGTTTTGCTCACAGAAAACAGAGCACAGCTGCCTAGATGGGCGAAGTGGTTTTGTGAACCATCATTCCGTAACACTGCCAAAGACAGGATATTGATGCTAATGAAACAATAATCCATGTAAGTGAGGTAAGTCTGTACCAATTGCAATCTTCTGTAAAGCATTATTAATAGCTATTTTTAGATCAATTAATTGCTAATTTTATTGATAAATTACCCCAATAATTTAAAATTTTCTTTCCAATCAAATTCTTCCATTTTTTCCTCTGATAAAATCTACTTCAGTAAAGCAGAGGAAAAAAAACCAACAACCCACACTCCAAAACTAAAACCCCAGAACTCATTATTTTGCTCTGTATGCAAAGTAAAACATTGCAAGTTGATTTCTCCACTGCCAATAAGTGGATCAGCATACAATTGTTGGGACTGTAGAAAGAACTTTTTTGGAATATGCTGGCATCCCAGGCACCAATACTCTGTGGGCCAACTGTGTGGAAAGCAGCTTGACAGAAAAGGATCTGGATATCCTTATGGACAACACATTGACCATAAAGCAGCAACCAGCAGTGGCAGCAAAGGTAGCTAATAGTATCCTGTTAGCAGTAGCAGCAGCAGGTTGAGAGAGGTTGTCTTTCCCCTCTACCCAACACAGGTGAGGCCCCACCTTCAGTCCTTGGTGCAGGTCTGGGTTCCCCAGTACAAAGGAAGCTTGGATATACCTATGTGCTGGTTTTGGTTGGGATAGAGTTAATTTTCTCCATAGTAGCTAGCATGGTGCTGTGTTTTGAATTTGTGCTGAAAGGGATGTTTTAGATACTGCTGAGCATTGTTAAACAGTCAAGGCCTTTCCTGCTTCTCACACCATCTGTCATATGAAAGGAGGGTGAAAGAACTGGGTTTGTTCACAGTGTATAAGTATCTGGGGGTGGGGAGTAAAGAAGTCAAGCCAGACTCTTCTCGGTGGTGTCCAGTTATGAGACAAGAGAAAGAAGAAACAAATTGAAATACAGGATATACCACTTAAATATAAGAAAATAACTTTTACTGCGAGTGTGACTAAGTGCTGAAGCATATAGACCAGAGAGGCTGTGCTGGAGTCTCCAACCCTGAAGATACTCAGCCTTTGACTTGCCCTGGCTCACCATGCTTTCAGCAGAAGCGTTGGACTAGCTTACTTCCAAAGTTTCCTCCAGTGATTTTTTTTTTTTCATTCTGTGAAGCCCATCTGCAATAAAAATAATAAATTGCAGAGAAGAGTACTAATTTAATGTTATGTTGATCCAGTAATTTCTAATTTAACTCTAATGTAAATTTGGAAATATGTACATATGTTCATATGTACATCTGCATTCAAAAGGCAGACTTTTAGGAAGATTTAGAACATGTTAAAGAAGGAAACATGATTCTAGTCTTTCTTATCCCTTTGCCTGGTTATTATAGTGCTTTCTTAAAGTTTTTATTGAATGCATCAGTGGTTCAATTAATCTCATTCAGTTTTACTTACCTAAAAAGTAGTCGTGAACTAGCTTCTGAATCTATAGTTTATTTGTCACTTATTCAAAGTCATAGGAACTTTCACAAAGTCATTTTTTCCATCTGAAAAATATGTCTAAATTAGTCAAGAACTGACTATCTTTTTCCATCAACAATAAAGAAACTGTAAAGCCTAGACAGCCAATTAAAAATAGACCCCTAACTTTTATGTGGATGATATCAAGTAAGATGAACACAGAACAAGACATTGATAAGTCAGTAAAAATAACCCTACTCAGCTATGTATGCAGATGTGGTCATGCTGTCAAAGCCAAAGTCAGTCTATAAAATCTTATCATGCTTCCAGTGGGAGCACAGATATTCTGGGCTCAATTTAATTGTGCGCACCTAAATATTCGGTATTATTTAACATACTGTAGGGCATCTGAGACATCCTCAAGGTATAAACAGGCATGACATGGTACACATACTGTTAGATAACCCATGACATTCTGGAGGCCAAGCTTCTCACATAAACCCTCTATGGCAGCTTGAATTGTGCCAGGTACTTCAGTCTGTGTAACTGAGTCTGCCAAAACAAACAAGCATTCGTGAACTATCTAGATAGTATTTCTCAACTTGGTTCAGAACATTCTTAAGAAGCTACTCACTCTCATTTCCCTCCAAGCAATCTTGTTATTTATGACACTCCTGACATTACTTCTGCATTCAACAGTCTAAGAAAGACAGACAGACAATAATTATACTGAACTTCCAAATGTATGTTTATAAATTTAAACTAAGATATCAGAACAAATTAAAAAACAAACAAACAAACAAGCAAGCAACCAAAAAAATCTGCAAACCAACAAAAAAAACCCCAGCCAAAACACCCAAATATTTGGTAATGGAAAAAATCATATAGAGAGCACCAGCCTGACAACTGTAACTTTTCTTAGACAGTTAACCCCTTTTTAAGAGGTTGATGGCAATTACATTCAGTCTTTAATGGTCTGAAATGGTGTGTTTTTATCGTCATTTTGTACATGAGAAACTAGTTCGACGAAGCTAGTAATTAGTAACTAGTAAGCCAATCTCATTAGATAGGTTCTAATGACTTTTAAAAGCTTCCAATTGCCATTAAGCATTATCTCAATTATAGATTTCATAGAGAAATGTATGTTTTATTTCAATTACACATCTGTATATTCATAGTTCTACTATGCTGTTCTTTTCTACTTAACAAACACTGATAGGAATAATCCAAATCTACATATTTGGAATTTTAATTGAAATAGTTGAAAATATATACGTAAAACATACATGTAGGATCCGGTCTACAATCTCTCTTGAAACAACATCACATTGTTTTTGAGCAAGTTGAAACTGTAGTAACTAGTTTCAAAATTTATTCAAACAGATCAAAGGCATCTTAAGGCTTTAGAATTTGACAGAAGCTGAAACCTGGATTTTCTTTTTAAATGGTCACGTTTGCAAAAGAGAAAAACCGGTCTCTAAGGCTACACTTTGATTGTAACCTTTAGCTCCTTCCTGTTCTTTCTGTCATTCTCAGTTTACTAATGGGGCTTCGTCAGCCCAAGGGTCCAACTTCCTACATGCGTGAAAAGATAAATATGTTTGAGAGAGAAATAAGAATAATGGCAATAGTTCCACCATACAATCTTTTGTTACTAAAAGAAAAACTTAAAGACAATTTTTTTCCCCAAATAATGGCATTTTAATATTTATTTCTTTATTTGGCAGATTATTTAACATCAAACCATATTTTAATGATTATCCTCTATTTTTATCGTAAGTAAATTCGGACTATGAACACAAACATAATCTGTGGAAAAAAACTTAGAGTGGAGTAAGTTAGCATATTTTTTTAAGAAATAAGCCTCTATATTGTTTTCATCAGGTTTTCAAGAGTTTAGGAAATATTCATTGTCAGAATGGGGGAAAATATCTGGGTAAAATAAGCTCTTCATTCTGTTACCAAAATACATTTCCAACAGCAATAAATTTGTAAGGTACCGGAATTATACCTTACCAATTGCCAACAGAACCGACCCCCCTCTCTTCTCCTCACCTTACCAAACCTCATTCCTAAGACACTACATCACCACTGGTCAGGCCCAGGCTTCTATGACTATTCAACAAGCCACCCAGAAGAGAGACATCAGGAACCATTCACATCAGGAGCCATTGTTCCACTATCAGGAGCACACATCGGGAGCCATTCACACATTGGACATTCCGTCATCCACCCTGGAGCATTCCCACAGGCCAGGTGGAAGCTTGTAGTGAGACAAAGGAGCGGTATCCCTACAAAAAGGGGTGCAAGGAGAGAAATCGCTCTCTTTATCTTCATACTTTGTCATGGAGGGACAACGAAGGGAGCGCTCTCCCATCCCATCGGACCCAGAGAATACTCTGCCATCGGACGGAATGCCGTAGCCTCGTGGTGGTAGATATAGCCTCCCCTCACCCCTCTTCCTTTTTTCCACTCTCTCTCTCTTTCTATCTCTCTTTTTCACCCCCGTTTTCTTTATTCCCCCCTTTCCCTGCACGTTTCTTTCTAAATAAACCAACCTTCACCTTGACTCCGTTTCAAGTCTCAATTCTGTTCTCCAAGAATTTAATTAAGAACTTATCACGATAAAACACCTAGTGATTGGACATCACTCAGGGGTTAAGCCCAGCCGCCCCCAGCCACCCAGAGCAATCTGAGGTTCGGCTGGAACGCAAGGGGGTTTAGCCTCTGCCAAACTAAAGTCTTGTCTAGGTTGTGGATCGTGACAAAATTAAAGTGCATTTTTCAGGAAATAGTTAGGATAACTTAACCTTGGATCCAAATAAATACAGACTAAGCCTGTGTAAATGGCAGCAGTATAAAAGAACAGCGTAACACTCTGTTGCAGTCACAACATCTAAGCAAGTTACACAAGTATTTGCACAATGCTACAAGATTGTGTGTAGCTGCACATAATAGGGATCCAAGCAAAAAAAGTTGTGCAAGCGTTGTCCAAACAGTGGATTCATTACCTGGTGGTCAACAATCCAGTTCCCACACACAAGGCAGATACTGCTTTTATTCAGGCCTGGGTCCTCTGTGGATTTCCACAAATCAATCACTCACTAAGCCAGCGCTTTCATTATATTCATACAAAAAATATTACAAGGTAATATACTCCAACTTACAATAGTTGGCTAGCAATTTATATGTAATTCTAATAATTGCTGTTTCATCTTCTTCAGTCACTGTGTCTTCAGCTGGGAAAAGGTCTTCTTGACCTGCTTATGTGTGTGTTTTTCATACTATAATGAAGATTGTTCAGGTAGGGACCCCTGAACTTCGGTTTTCACTGCCAAACTGGCTGTGTGTGCATTAGATGTTCTTAGTGTTGCAGGACAGCTAGTATACAGGTGTTCCTGTAAATAGTTCCCTTTGATCCTTTTCTTAGCAACCACCTAACAACTATCTACAATCACCCTTAATTATGGAGTCATTGTAATACAGATCCATGGTTGACTTTTAAGTTTTATGATAGATATCTCAAGGACAAAGCAAACACAATGGCCGGCAAATGGGCATAATGTCCTGCAGGCAAGCAGCATTAGCAGCAGATCACACAGAATCACACAGAGTATTAAGGGGTGGAAGAGAACTCATATCGAGCATTTGAGGGTTTGCTCATATTGAGCAAATACGATAATAATTATAAGAACAAGCAAAGGTGAAATAAAAAGAAACTGATTTGCTCCACACACACCCTGCCCCAAACCAAAACAACAACAAAAAACCCCACAAACAAACCATCAACAACAACAAAAAGGCAAAACATGTTATTCTTACATCAGTCATCACAAACACAATGATCCAGCTGTCACATGGGAAGCAAGGCTTCCTTTAGGAGTGTAACAAGATCAATAGACCAGCTGAAGTGCATCCGCACCAATGCATGCAGCACGGACAACAAACAAGAGGAATTAGAAGTCCTTGTAAATCAAGGAGACTATGATGTGATTGTCATCACAGAAACGTGGTGGGATAATTCACATTACTGGAGTGCTGCAATGGCTGGTTATGAACTATACAGGCGTGACAGGCTGGGTAGGAGAGGAGGTGAGGTAGCCCTGTATGTCAGAGAATGCTTTGACAGCACAGAGCTGGAGTATGGTGAAGACAGGGTTGACTGTGTCTCAGTAAAAATCAGAGGAGCACAAAATCAGGGAGATATAGTGATGAGAGTCTGCTATAGACCACCTGGCCAGGATGAGGAAGCTGACGAGTTGTTTTTTAAACAACTGGGAGAAGTCCCATGATCACCAGCCCTCATCCTTATTGGGGACTTCAACTTTACTGGATGTCTCCTGGAAGTACAATACAGCAGGGAGAAAGCAATCTAGCCGATTCCTGGAGACAGCTTCCTGACCCAGCTAGTGAGTGAACCAACAAAGGAAAGTGCCCTGCTGGACTTGTTGTTTGTAAACACAGAAGGCCTAGTGGGGGTTGTGAAGGTTGGAGGACACCTGGGGCATAGTGATCATGAGCTGATAGAATTCTTAGTACTAGGTGAAATAAAGAAGGGAGACAGCAAAACAGCCACCTTAGACTTTTGTAGGGCTGACTTTGGACTGTTCAAAAAGCTGATTGATAAGATTCCATGGGAGGCATCCCTTGAGAGCAAAGGAGCCCAAGAGGGTTGGTTGCTCCTCAAGAGGGAAATCTTGGCAGCACAAGAACAGGCTGTCCCAGTCTGTCAGAAGAGGAGTCATCGAGGATGGAAGCCAGCCTGGCTGAGTAGAGAGATCGGGGAAGATATTTGGGAAAAGAGGGAAAAATATGGGCTTTGGAAGAAGGGGCAGGTGTCTTGGGATAACTATAGGAATGGAGTGAGATCACGCAGGGAGAAAGTCTGAAGGACTAAAGCCGAACTGGAACTTAGACTGGCCAGTTCTGTAAAAGAGAATAAAAAGTCCTTCTATAGGTATATTAACAGTAAAAGGAGGGTCAAGGAGAATCTCCAGCCCTTATTGGACGCAGGGGGAAAATTAGTGACAAGGGATGAGGACAAGGCTAAGGTCCTTAATTCCTTCTTTACTAGTCTTTAACAGTAAAGTTGGATATTCCTTGAGTACTCATCCTCACGAACTGGCTGACAAGGAGGGGAAGAATAACAAAGTTCCCATGATTCAGGTGGAAGTGATTAGCGACCTGCTTGGCCAATTAGGCACCTACAAATCAATGGGGACAGATGGGATCCACCTGAGGGTACTAAGAGAGCTGGCAGATGTGCTAGCCAAAACCCCTTCCATGATCTATCAGCAATCCTGGCAGACTGGAGAAGTTCCACTCAACTGGAGGCTGGGAGATGTTACACCCATATATAAGAAGGGACTGAAGGAGGATTCGGGGCCTGTCAGTCCGATGTCAGTCCTGGGGAAGATCATGGAGAGGGTCATCTTGGGAGTTATCATGCATCACATGCATGATGTCAGGGGATCAGGACTAGTCAATATGTGTTTACAAAAGGTAGATCCTGTCAAACTAACCCAGTCGCCTTCTATGACAAGGTGACCTGCTTAATGGACGAGGAGAAGGCTGTGGATGTGGTCTACCTGGACTTCAGTAAAGCCTTTGACACAGTTTCTAACAGCATTCTGATTGAGAAACTGGCTGTCACTGGCCTAGGCAGGTGGAATCTCAGCTGATTTAAAAACTGGCTGGATATCCAGGCCCAAAGGGTGGTGGTAAATGGAACAAAATCCAGCTGGAGGCCGGTTATGAGTGGCGTCCCCCAGGGCTCAGTCTGGGTCCAGTTCTGTTCAACATCTTTATCAATGACCTCAATGAAGGGATTGAATGCTCCCTCAGTAAGTTTGCAGATGACACTAAACTGGGAGGAAGTGTTGATCTGCCTGAGGGTAGGGAGGCTCTTCAGAGGGATCTGAACAGACTGGACCGATGGGGCTGAGACCAATGGGATGAAGTTTAACAAGGCCTAATGTAGAGTGCTGCACATGGGACATAACAACCCCATGCAGCACTACAGGCTTGGGGGAGACTGGCTGGAGAGCTGTCAGGCAGAGAAGGACCTGGGGGTGTTGGTTGACTGCAGGCTGAATATGAGTCAGCAGCGTGCCCAGGTGGCCAGGAAAGCCAATAGCATCATGGCTTCTATCAAAAATACCAGTGTGGCCAGTAGGTCTAGGGAGGTGATTGTGGTCCCT
Source organism: Laterallus jamaicensis coturniculus (assembly GCA_022605575.1). NCBI lineage: Eukaryota > Metazoa > Chordata > Aves > Gruiformes > Rallidae > Laterallus > Laterallus jamaicensis. The sequence continues at coordinate 9,122,910 of JAKCOX010000019.1, forward strand.
GTACTCGGCATTGGTGAGGTTGTACCTTGAGTGCTGTGTCCAGTTCTGGGCTCCTCACCATAAGAAGGACATTGAGATTCCTGAGTGAGTCCAGAGAAGGGCAACCAGAGTGGTGAAGGGCCTGGAGGGCAAATCATATGAGGAGTGGCTGAGGGAGCTGGGGCTGTTTAGTCTGGAGAAGAGGAAGCTGAGAGGAGACCTTATCACTGCATACAACTACCTGAAGGGAGGTTGTAGAGAGGTGGGCGATGATCTCTTCAGCCGAGTAACAGGAAATAGGACAAGGGAAAATGGCACAAAGCTATGCCAGGGCAGGGTCAGATTAGATGTTAGGAAAAGGAATTTTTACTGAAAGAGTTGTCAGGGCCTGGCACAGGCTGCCCAGGGAGGTGGCTGAGTCACCTTCCCTGGATGCGTTTAAAAAAAGGGTAGATGAGGTACTTAGGGTTATGGTTTAGCATATGATGGGAATGGTTGGACTTGATGATCTTAAAGGTCTTTTCCAACCTTGTGATTCTGTTCGATTCTGTGGGATTATAAAACGTTCTTTGGAAAAAAAAAAACAAACAACAAACCAATGGATTTTGGATGTTTATCCATTAAATGTAGCTTCAGCAACTCCAGAATACAAGCAGAGACTTTCTTCACTTTGGCTTTGTCTAGCAGCATGAGATACAACCTGCCTGTAAAATTGACCTGCTCAGGGATACTGTCATATACAGATAGGTTTCCAAGGATTATATTGATTCTGATGATACTCCAATCACTGATTAAGAGTTTTCTATCTACTGCTCTTCCAAAAACCCCGTAAGTGGACTGAGGCCCTTAAGACTGAGGTGGCTCTCAGCTAGATAAGTGTTACTAAGGGCAAGTAGTTAAGAAAAGAATTCCTGTTTTCATGAAATCTGTTTGGCTCATTAATCTTATGCCCATTGCTTAATATTGTTAGTATCTCCATTTTAAATCTTTTTACTTCACACATTGTATCATCAGAATCTCTTCACATACATATATAATAAATCAGTTATATAGATAGATTCTTGGTAGATTGTATACCTTCAAGAGGACTTCTGTGGTAAATGTATCCCTTTAGGCCCAACATAAGAGCAGTGACATTTCAAATTTATAATTTCATACACTAACTTGATGGAAGTTGTAAAATAAATTACAGCCTGTATATAAACTCTTCCAAATAAAAAATTCTTTCTTAAAGGCTACAGTGGAAGATTTCATGAAGAATTCGAATGGAAATGATTGAATTGGAAGTGAGTATCAAAATACAGGCTATTATATGTAGCCTACAAGAAGTACAAATCAATGTAATCTGCAATTCCCTGCGGATAACTTTCAAGGTAATTTTGAAAACTAGGAATGCTTCATAGTTAAAGTAGGAAGCTAAGTAACTTAAAGGGGAGAAAAAAAAAAGAAAACAAAGTCAATCAAGTGTGCTAAGCGATAACCACTCAACAAAGGTTAATTAAAATAATATGCAATACGCACAATACTGTAAGTGAATAAATATTAAGAAGAAAATCTCAGGAAAAAATTAGAATCTGTAACTGCATTTTAAAATACGCGTACATGGATTTTACTGAAATTCTGAATAAGTTATTAATCAGAAATATCATACTCTAGGGAGGAATACAGAATTGAAGAAAGGTCACAGTGACATAATTTAGTATATTATGTTGGACATGAATATAACCTTTTGACACATGATAATATCTTGAACAACATTTAAGGAAGAAGTGTTATTATTTATTTAAATATTATACTATCTAGCTGTCATACAAAACACTTCCCTTGATAAATGAAAAAATATCTAGAGTTTCAACACCAGCTGGCCAATACAGCTTGTGGTTTATCAAAGTAAAGGAGCAGGTAGTTACTTCTTCTTTTCTTGCGTTTTTGGTTTGTTTGGGTTTCATTGGGTTTTTTTGTTCATTTGGGTTTTTTTAGAAGACTTATGTATTCTTTCCTTTGGGGCTGGATGGCAGATAGATTAGAAGAGTACTTTTGTCCTCAGTTGATACGTTTTTTATCAAAACTAGCAAATTTCAGATTTTTACCTTGGTTTTCAAAGCTCATTCCAGATTAAAATTTATAGTAAAATCAAAGAGTTATTAACCCATATGAATTGAAGATGCTACTTAATTTAAATGGAACCAGACCACAGAATGGCAGTGCTGTTGAATCACCCCCCTTGCCCATATTAAGTGAGGCAGTCTTCTTTATTTGAAGTGAGACAGGTAAAAATCAGATTTAAAAAGATTCCAAAGCTATTCATAACAATATGATACACAGTCAGATTAAACAGATATTTCAAAAATTTATAAGCAATAAAATGCAAATATAAGCAATAAATATAAAGAACTGCATGTGCAAAAACATGCATTGCTATATGAAGTGCTCTAGGATATCTGAGACATGACCATGTGGTTCATAGACTATGAACAGATTGCCAGAAACAACAGTTGTAGAGCTACACTTTTCCAGAGAGGAACACAAGAGTTCAGGAAGACTACTCCATGGGTGATATTAGTTTGCATACACAAACGGTTACTCAGATACAGCACAATATAGTTGTTTAAGGACATTTAATCCATTTCAGTCTATGTTTTCAGGTGTCCCAGCATTTATACGTGCTTGGAAGGTATGACTTAGTATTTAGGGGAAGAGAGTACTCTTCTACATTGTCAGCTGGAGTCCACAGAAAGCTATTTCACAGTCTGAATGACACTACATGCCTATTTAGAAGTAATTGAATCCTATCCCTGCAAGAAGACATCTACATTTAGGCACCCCTCTGTTGAACTGAATCCCATCTCAGATAATCAAATAAAAGCTAAACCAGGACTCTGCACTTGAAGCAGGGTTTGAAAAAAGACAGAAGTAGAAATTTAACAGTTTCAATCTGGCATCAGTACTGTTCAAGTTCTTGAGTGTAAGGAGACAATATATTTTTCATGTGACATGTGTCTATAAAATAGTTGACACAAAGTGGTAGCTTATATGTCACATTTGAATGTATTAAGACCTTGATATTTATCCTCATATATTCAAAGCATATTCTTTCTTTGTGCTGAATTCTTTCAGATACATAAGAAATTTTTGTTATCTTCCTTTCTGGAAGATGATGATCTAGACATATAATTAATACATACTTAATACTAAGTCCACACCTCTGTGCTGAGTATGGTAAAGAAAATGATGAAGCAGTATTCTAGTCTGAACATGCAAACCAAAGAATTAGAGCCTCTGGAATATATTCATTGATATAAACACCTTTGCATGTGAGATAAAGTATGAAACCAAACTAAATATTCAGGTGAATATGATTGGAGCAATTGTTGCATGGTCCATTTATACAATGTACTAAACCACTGGCCAACAACAAATAAAATCCCCTGACAGTAACAGCAATCAATCATATGCTAGCTCTACCATATTAATACAACTTTATTATTCTTTATTATTCCTTAACCTGAAGAGCAGAAATTAAAAATATAATACAGTATAATAATGTAATGCAATGTTAATATAATTTCCCCTCTACACTGTGCTGGGGCAGCCTCACCTTGAGTACTGTGTGGGGGCCAGCGAGCCTGCCTCCCGTGAGCTGAGGGAGGCCCTTCACAGCGGAGCGGAGGTCGACCTCCGAAGCCAGCCTGTGCATCTGCTGCCTGTCATCCTGAAGGTAAAGCCCGCTGACCTGTCCCCCTGCACTCCAGGCTCTGTGTGAGTTGATGGGCACCTGCGAGAGCAGGAGCTGAATGCCAGCCGCCTGCTCCTGAGCCAGGCTGCCAGGGATGCTGCCCATGCTGCTGGCAGCAGTGCTCCAAACCTGATATCGGCCTGGGGTAGCAGTGTCGACAAGGTCAGCTTTATTGACTGTGCCTTTGTGCTCTGCCAGAGTGGCCGGCAAGTTGCCGGAGGCCAACCTCCTGCTCCTCAAGAGCCTGCTGTCCCTGCTGCATAACATCAGCAGAAAGGTGGACAGCAGCAGGATGAGTGCCGGCAACCTGGCCATCTGTGTGGGACCAAACCTCCTAAGCCCACCCGAGGAGGTCACGCTGCCCCTGGACGTCTTGGTGCGCGTCACAGGGCAGGTACGCGGCATTTCCCAGCCGGTTGCAGCCTTCTGGGTCCAGCCAAGCACTGCTGTCCTGGGTGAGGCCCTTTCCGCCCCCCAGCTGCAAAACACTGCTTTGCTCTGTGCAGATGACGCAGCTGATGGTGTTCCTCATTGACCATCATGAGGAACTCCTTAGGGAGGAGGTGGCCGGGTTGCCAGCAGCAAGGCCTGATGCAGGAGCAGCAGAGGTACGTCAGGGCCAGAGAGAGGGGGACAGCAAAAGCCTCCCCCCTTCAGAAGGTGGGTGGCAGCACTGCTGCAGGGACAAGCCAGGTCACTGCAAGCCTGCAGGCCTGCCACAGCGCAGGGTCAGGCTGATGCACTGTCGGCCATTGCACTTGGTGCTGGGTTTCCCCCACCAGATCTGCCTCAGCTGAGCTGAGCAAACCCCCCCAAGGGATGCATCTGCCTGTCAGAGCTGAGGTGCCAGCCGGGCAGGTGGGTCCTCGCCACCTGCTAACTTGCTCATTTCCACTGCAGGTGCCTCCAGTCGCTCCAGGCTGCCAGCAGCCAAAGAGCTCCTGCAAGGACAGAAGGTAAGATGAGCTGGCTTTGATGAAGAGCAGAACTGGTTTGCTTTGATCATGGCTTTCCCTGCCTAATGATCCTCTTGAATGGAAAGGCTGCCAGGATCTTCACAACAGTGCCAAAAGAGACTAAACACCGGTGAAGAGGGGAGCGACGGGCAACCAGGCAGGAAGAGGATACAGTTGGAAGAACAGCTCTCCAGAAGGAGGAGAAGTCCAAGCAGGGCAAGAAGCGTCAGGTGCCCAGGTGTGTAGCAGACTCGACAGTCCATCTTTCTAATGTTCTGACTGGAGGAAATCCTCCTGAGGCTGTTCTCTGAATCCCAGAGACACAGCAAAGAGCTGCTCTGCAGAGCTGTAGCTAGGGAGGTATTGTCGCTCCTCAAAAAACTGACGCTTCTCCTGAGAGACTTGAGGGAAGACAAAAACCAGCAAAAGCACCATGTTTTGTCCTCTCTGGCCATGCCAGAGAATGTCCCAAAGGAGGGGGAACCAAGTCCCGGTTCCAACAGCGCTTTCCAACTCTGTCCTTGCAGGTGCTGGTGTGTTTCTGTCCCTTGGATTCCCCGGATGAGCGCCAAGGCCCAGCCCTCGAGGGGCACGACACAGCCTCCATCACCACCTTGGTGGAGGGGACAAGGAAGCACCCACACCTCTCTGTTGTCGTTACCTTACTAAATACTAGTTTATTTTCATTGTAGTTTAGGATAGGATTTGTATTTTAGAGAACTTGTAAGCATTAGGAGAATCTGTGTGCCTTGGGGACCTTTGCATTTGATAATGACTGTATCCAACTGTATCCTGGAGTGTATCAAGCATGGCATTGCCAGCCAGTCCAGGGAGGTGATTTTCCCACTCTACATTACACTGGTGAGGCCTCACCTTGAGTACTGTGTGCAGTTTTGGGCATCACAATACAAGAGCGAAACAAAAATATTGGAGAGTGTCCAGAGGAGGGCAATGAGGAAGGTAAAGGGTCTGGAGGGGAAGACTTATGAGGAGAAGCTGAATTCCCTTGGTGTGAGGCTGAGGAGAGACCTCATCCTGGCCTATAGCATCCTGGCAAGGGGGAGCAAAGGGGCAGGCACTGATCTCCTCTCTTTGGTGACCAGTGATAGAGCCTAAAGGAACAGTATGAGTCTTAAGACAGGGGTGGTTTAGGTTGGATTTTAGGAAGAGGTTCTTTCCTGAGAGGCTGGCTGGGCACTGGAACAGGCTCCCCAGGGAAGTAGTCACAGAACTGAGCTTGAGTAAGTATAAGAAGCATCTGGACAATATCCTCAGTCCTAAGCTCTGACTTGCCTGGCCCTGTGTGAGGCCAGGAGTTCCAATTTTTTTTTTTATGAGATAAGGAAAAAGGCTGAGTATTTAAAGCAACAAAAGTAAAACAAAAAACCAAAAGCGATGGAGCAGGTTAAAAAGGAGAGAGCAGAACAAGTGATGTCAGCTCTAGAAACTGACAGTCCTTCAAAGTATGCGACACGTTCTAATACTTCCCACTCTTGTGCGCTAGTGATATGTTTTTCTTCACTAAAATAAATTCAATTGGCTATGTGTCCAATTAAAATATCTAAACCTTCTGGAAGAACAGGGAGAAGTAAAGTAACAGTCATTCAAGCATGTTGGTATTAAAAAATAAAAATACATCGTATTGCTCATGCTTCCTTCTAAGTGATGGGATTTTGTGGCTGCAGACTGAAACAATAAAATTTGCATGTAATGTTCTGATGTGAGTTATGACTGAAATTGGTTGGTAAGGTAAATTATACATCTCCCGATACTGTATATTGAGGACCTTCAAGTTCTAAATGCATTTATTTTCCTACCTTATTGTAAAATATCTACTTATTTTACACACTCACAGGCAATTAAGCTGGGACCATAGAAGAGTATGAGGTAGTAAGGGGTCAGATTTTTAGATACCTTCCTGTCTAAAATAGTAAGTAAGCTTATGGCACAAAGCAGCTAAATATATCAGGCATTTATTGAAATACCACTCATGTCTATCTGTGTCTTTACATGCTCAATTAGATTTGAAAAATTGGCTTTACGTGTCTAGGTCAGTGTAGTATAAGGAGTTTATAACAGAGGTCAGAACTGAATCCACTTTTACTAAATATTAGACTAAATTGCTTAATGAATAAAAAAATCCATTGTTTTTGACCTAGAAATCTATTTCATACTCCACCTTGCCTTAAGAAAACCAGAATAAATATCATTTGAAGTATTCTGTGCAAATCTATGTGAATATTCATCTTCACCAGCAAGGAATTAGAAAGGGGAACTTTAATTTGTAAAGAAGTAAACATTAAAAATAAACCATGAGAACATTCTCTGTCCATGATTTCTAAATATATAGTTTGCTTATCCATTTAACAAAGTACTTTTTTGGTAGACACTACTGGGAATATGTAGCAAGAATATTTTTGTCCTCATCCCCCATGAGTGATCATTGCTTGGCTTTGCCTGTAACATTCCTTTTACTTTCTTTGCCAGCAAGAATTCCATCCTGAAAATTGAAACACACTGACAATTAATTCTACATGCACATTTAGGCCTTTTCCTTTGCATGGAGAAGATAATGAGCTACTGGTCTAACTTAAGAGTATTGATGCCTATGTGAGTGAAAGAAATTATCTCACTGAGCATGTGTCTAGTCTGTGTTTGTGCGCATAGCTTCCCATAAACAATTAACTACTAATTTAATTCTGGATATGCTAATCTAGAAGAAAATATAGGCAAGTTCGCTCAATGCTGTACTATTCGGGTGCTCTGGACAAGGGTCTCTGAGATAATGAGAAAGATTCTAGTTTTCTTTCTGTCTTATACTGTTACCCTCACAGGGAATTCTGGGGAAGAAAATAAAAAGAAGACATTCAAGTATGATGAGACAAAAATAGAGAATTGGATTACACAGTGTGGATTCCTTACTGAATGAGAGTAGTTGGGGAAGGACCTGAGTATTGATCCTTTTCTAAATGTCCCCATATGTTTTGCCATGGTTTAATTTTTGATCAAGCACCAAACAAATTAACAGAAAAGGAAAGGAGTTTTCTAGTTCACAGTATATGTAAACAAGCCTGAGAAATTAGATCTGAAATAGAAGCTTATATTACCATTTAAATGATGTAGTAGACTGCACCGAGAAAACCCAGTAGTTTTCGTGTTCTGTAAGACATTCCAGTTAATTTTGCCTCCACCTAATTTCAACATATGGACAAAATAGTAGCTGATGTCATAAATTATCTAACTATAGAAGGTGAGAGACAGTTACACCTACAACACAGAACACACAAGGACTGAGCTTCAATGGAACTCCCTGGAGTACTAGGATGACGGTATGGGTTAAGTGTCATTATGATATATTATTATTATTATGTATCACTCAAATTTGGTGATCCATTTGAATTCAAAATGAAAAATTTGTCCATAACATATACATCTAAAAAAGAACAAAATAAAACATCAGTGAATATCATAATTGTTTATGATGCTTTCATACTATGAAAATACTACAAAACTCACAAGTGTTGTGGTTATAATTAAATGATCCATTACTTTTCTTCCTTTTTTTTATAATTATGAACTTATTTAAACAAATTCTTTAGTATATTTTGATCAAGAGGTTAGAAGGTGCTATTGATAAAAATCATGGGTTGAAAACATACAAGGAGTTAAAACAAGAAAAAGGGAAAGATAAAGATAATTGTTTTTCAGGTTAAGTTCATGAACTGAATGAAAAGAAAGTATTTTAGCCTTCACAGCACTGTTCAAAAAGAAATAAAAGGAAAAAGGCCGGCACAAAGATCAGAGCACCTAAATTAAACCTCCACTGGTACAAATTTTCCCACAACAATATCTTACAACTGTAATTTATTTCTAAGTGCTGCAGTACTAAGATATGTGTCATCAAGGTTCATACCTTATGAACTTACCTGGTGCCCAAGGACTCAGTCTTACTCAACCTATAGGTTACATTTGCATCCAATTTACTGAAGGTGTCCTCACAAAGGATAACACTTAGCTCACCAGACAAGTGGAACAGTGGAAATACTGTGGGTCTTTGACTTGCATTTCTAAATGTAAATAACGAAAGAAGTCCAAGTAAGACTTGAGCTATGCAGAAAATAAAGGATGAGTTTTCCTGATTTCAATTTTAGACATGCTAAGCTTGCATCTCTGTAGGTAAAAATTTAAAATTTCTTATAGACTTTCCTCCCTTATCCTGCTAAATGATTATTCCAAATACCTGGACCAAATAATTCCTTTAGATTTTTTCTTAAACTTTAGCACAGATAGCTGAAATCATAAATTCTTTTACTGAGAAGTAGTGGTTGTTGATGGATTTCATGGACTACCCTAACTTAGAAGTGAATTTAATTAACCCCAGATATAGCAAATGTGACATCTTATATGGCAATTTAAATTATAAAGGATGATCAATGCAGTCAATTTGACCTTGTTGGAAACTTGAAACTTACTTTTATATTAATATGAATGACAGGCTGACCAAGGCTAATGCTTTCTAGGACTCTACCTGACATACCTCCAAATTCCATTATGTTACAAAAAATGTTATCTGATTTTTTACCCATCATTTTATCTGAATAATCTTTCTTCAGCATCCTTCATTTCTAAGATTTTCTGTTATTTCAAAAATCTTACAAAATTCAAGGCAGCCTTTTTTCTTTTTTATTTTTTTCTTCCACAGAATCACATAGCAAAAAGATGCTGCAGATATGTTAAGTAAAAGCTGTATCTGCAATTTGTAAAACAACCCCAAAACATGCTGTGTAATATGGCATGTAATAAAATGTTTTCTTTTGATTATGATACATATTCAGGATATACTTTCAGAATGTTTTTAGCATTACAACCTTGGGCTCAACCTCAAAATGGCAAGACTTTGGAAAGATTGTCAGACTGCACCACAAGTGCATTAAACTAGAGGTGTTTGGTCTGCCACAAATACTGATGTAGATCCTGACACTGACATTGATGAGTCGTGTATATTGACAGCTAAAGATGAAAGACTGAAACATAGACACAAGGAATCCTCTAGACAGGAGTCCCTTGGCACCAGACTATTTGACAGCCTTAATTAACTTGACTGGAAGATAAATGTCTAGGAGCTGGTATGGGTTTGCATTTTGTACTATAGTTTGTCAAAATTGTTACATCTTGTTAAAGAGGTACGTGAATTCCATTTCTTGGGGAAAAGATGATCATTGCTAACATAGCACAACTTAAATGTTGAAACATCCTAGTTAATATAAACTTTGCATTTTTTTCTTAAATAAGTTTGACATGAAGCTAGACTACTATTTAGTTTTGAATGGCCTTATCAGGGGGAACTACACAGCAAACAGATAGATATGAGGACTGTGATCTAAAGCAGAGGGTATAAATATGTGATAATTCCTGCATGGGTTCTTCTTGAACTATTACGAATGTGAGGATAAAAGCAGTCTCTTGATAACAAGAATAATGTGGAAGAACAATAATGTTCTTTGGAACATTTATTTTTGAGTCTTTTCACTGAAAGAAAAAAAACCACCTCAAAGTTGTCAACTCAGTTCAAATGTATAAAGTCCACTAGCTAAATACTTCTTGAACTGTTTCGTAAGTGGAAAGAAATCAGAAAGCAAAATAGAACGCTGCAGTTTAAAAGAGATCAAAGTGAGTACATTTTCTTATCTCTGTTGCTAGAAAAAGTACGCAAGTTTTGGCAAAGTTTGAAAATCTTTCCATTTTTTTAAATTTTTTTTTTTTAATCTAGTAGTGTTTCAATTACTGTGTGAAGATATGGCAAACTGCTGTTAAAAAGCTTAAAACATCTCACATAACACATAGATCTAAGCAACTATAATTTGCACAAACCCTCAATTATATTTGAGGTCCTAGTTTGTTTAAAATTTTATACTTTCTATATCATATTTCTTTTAACACACCTTGAAAAGATACACTTGTAATATTTTTATTGACAACGAAGCTCTGTCATGTATAAGCGTACAAGCTGTACAGTATGTCAGAACTACTAAATACTTAATTGCTTAAAATGCTGAATGTAAATAATTGTAAGGTTTGAACTAGATAGTTTCTTAAGTGAATATTCTTTGAATTGAAAAAAATGAGACAGTCCTAATTTTTGCAGTTCAATTAACAGAAATGTGTTCTTTATTTATTTATTTAAACATAGTCCAACATTTCTGTTTAAAATATTTTATGAATGGCAAAAAGTATTAGGAGATAACAGAACATGAAGCTTTTCACTTCATTGTTCTTCCTTTGATTAAAATGTGCCACAAATGGCTGGTACTTAGTTATTGACTCATTTTCTAAGCAAGAGTAATACTGTTGGGGAAAGTATTCGTAATATTTAAAATTACATTGCATAAACTATTCAATTTATATTAACTAAAACTTTGCTACTCATTGAACATGCAAAGAGGAAAGCAGCAGCCAATTGTCTCAGGCTAGAATAAAGGTCCAGGATCTCTGGGTGCACTGGGATGGGCTCCAGCATATGGGCAGGAGGAATTACTTCCAAACATCTTTTGATAACAATAAAAGAACCATATTCAAGACAAGGAACATCATCTTCCTATCATTTTTTTTGCTAGTTCAAACCAAGGAACAAAAGGGAATTTACCTGTGGCTGAGCCCATAATTCCTTGATCCACTTGACTATTTCTAATTTCCAAGCAACAATAAGCATTTTCTTTTCAAAAGAAATTTAAAACTGCATTCATATTTTTCTCCACTGACTAGAAACTGTACTATTCTGGCACAATGACAGATGGTTAAATCAGTGTCTATGTACTCCTACCATAATTTGCAAGAGCAAAGGCAAAAAAAAAGTATCAGAACCTATTATAAATTAGTCATTATTTTCTCAATTTTGTTTCTAGCTGCTTGTTCAAGTTGCAACTGGATAAATTTGGAACAATCTATAAAAGGGCAGTTATGCAAGGAAAATATTTTGTGATGAATTATACTCTTCCTTTACAGCAACCAGCCGATTGCAAAACAAGGATGCAATTTCATGCCTTTATAACTAACATTTCAAAAAGGTGTAATTTGAATTTCACACTTGTCAGCAGCGATCACGATCTAGCCTAGCCTTTCCTTGGGTGAAAATGTTTTTGCCACTGTGTTCCTAAGTTTATTAAAGATTCTGTCCTTCTGACATTAACTAGCTTCTATTTCGACAGTCACTTCTGATTAACTCTGACTCATCAAGGAGTACTAGAGATAACCCTATCAGTTTATCAGAATGCTTATTTTCATTTTATGTTCTGTGGAGAAAAACAAAATAAATACTTATATTTTTCCTTTTTCAGGAGGAAATCTTGAAACTACTCATGACACTGAGTAAAACCACTCAGTTCTGTTGGACTACTTGTCATTCTATGTTTTCTGAGGCTGAGTTCAGGTCTTCAAACAAATGTGCTAACCACTGGTTTACTTACAACATTATGTGCATTGTCCGGGTCTTTAAGCACCCATTAATTTCCATGAAAACCAATACAATAATGTTGCTTTAGGCTGAGAAGCAACTAGTTACCTCAACAGAAATATATAATGCTGTTTGACACCATGACAAATACTAGATGTCTATGATGGATTAGTAGATAACACACAAGTAATGTGAGTCTCTTCTGCAGCTACAGCTGAAATTGAGGAGAGCTACCACAGGCCATAAAGTAATGTTATGAACCTACACAAACCCACATAGACAGCTGCCTGGTACAACCTCTTTAAGGTAATAATATCACACTGAGAAGTTGTATCACTGATCCTGAAGATAAAGCCCCTCCATAAGGAAAGTGTGACCAATATTCTGTGTTTACGAAGAAATAATTTTGTTTGCTTTAAAAATACTTATCAATGTAGCCAATTTTTTTCCTGTTATTTATTGCTATCCTTAATACTGGGTTGTCTACCGACCTTGTCAATTATATTCTTTCAAGAGTTTGAAAATAAACAAACAAACAAAAAAATTCCCAAGAGGCCAAATCTAATTCCTGAGTAGCTGAAATTACAATTAATTGAATTGCAATGTTCTGTTTTCAGCTGCATTTTCAGGCTTCGTGGTTTTAATGGTGTCTAATATTTACTATTACTATTTTAGCCTCTAAATTGAAATATATTACAATGTGGAATAGAATGTGTGACAGTAGTCTAAATAAATGTCACACTTTTGTGTAGCTGAGTGTTGGTAGAGAACGGGGGGCTGCTGAGATGCCTTCTGCAAGCAGCAGCTAGAAGGTCTCTGCAGGCTCCAGAAAGTAGACATCAGCTGATTTGAGGCCAGAGTTGCTGCTGACCAGGGCTGAGCCAATCGGCAATGGTCACAGTGCCTCTGTGAGTCATATTTAGGAGAAAAAACCCTGCAGGCAGGTGCATTTTGCCACCAGAGAAAGGAGAGAGAAGATGTAAGAAGCCTAGCAGATGCCAAGACCAGGGAAGAAGGAGAAGGGGGGAAGAATGAGGCGCTCCAGGTTTCAGAGAGAGATTCCCCTGCAGCCCATGGAGAAGACCATGGTGGAGCAGATGTTCCCTTGCAGCCTATAGGTAATGACAGGGAGCAGAGATCCCATCTACAGCCAGTGGAGAGACCAACCCATGCCATTTCAGGTTTTGCCTGTTTATCTGAATATGATTGAAAGTTATGCATTATGAAAACAGACAATATCTATTTGGATAAGTCAGAATGAATGGTCAGAACCTCTGGCAAGCCAGAACAGGCCAATACTAACAATGAGTAGAGGAATGAATCCACTGGACCAGACTGGTCTTGATTGATGCAAAAAGTGTGTATTACCACTAGCCATGTATGTAAGTTAGTAAATACAGAACACACCACCTTTGCTTCCAGCTTCTCTTGTCAGAGTTCTCATGCTTGTCCATCTCAATCTCAAAAGCCAAGATCCATCAACACCTCTAATGACAGGAGACAAAAAGACTCATGATATTCCTACATATACCTAATTTTACTAGTTTTGACCTATATTTGATTAATACTCGATTCTTAGTTATTAGCCAATTGGCTTAACAAGTAGATGAACCTAAGTAAATGTTTAAGTCTTGAGATTTGTCTTGTGTCTCAAATCAATTTGAATACTCCAATCATAGCAGTTTACTCTTACTCAGTAACGGTGCAACACTAGAGTTTGCTATTATCCCCTTAATAGGTTGTACAATCATTGGAAGTGTTCACCGTCAGGTTGGATGGGGCTTTAGGCAACCCAGTCTTGTGAAAGTTGTCTCTGCCCATGGCAGGGGGAGGAGAACAGATGATCTTTGAGGTCCCTTCCAACCCAAAGCATTCTACAGATCTGTATTACTATCTCAAATTAATATAGGGATCTAAAGATACTCATAAGCAAATACAGGCCCTCGTGATCCTCCATCTAAATTGCAATCACAGTGAATTCTTTTAATGTTATGCTCATATCACATAAAAAAGGCTTACTACAAGACTGAAATAAACCCAAAAACAAATCAACTGTAAAAACATTTTAAAAGATGGCTAGCATTTAAAAGACCTCTAATATTTCTTTCAATTAAGTGGGTATTAAAAATGTATGTCTTTCAATGGCACCTGGTAAAATGCTGTAATTCCTGTTCAGCAGAGCTTTAAAATTTTACACTTTAAAATTTTACAGGCACTGCGCCTGCCCAGACTGGAACCTCCCGTGCCCAGGTCCGGAGTCGCCCCTGCAAGGGTGGGGGGTGCAGACTGCCTGATCATGATGCAATTGGTATGGAATACTCTCAGGGCTAACATAGCCTGTTGCTGGGCTGAACCCAGGACAAACAGTTTTAATTATCGGACACTTTTAAATCTTAAAAGAAATAAATTACTTGCAAGGCTACCCTGATAATGAGTATTTAATTCTTATGGTATTTACAGTGTGTTGGTCATAGCATGCAGTGGCTGGTTTGAAAACATATTTCCCTTTTTCCCCACAGGATCCTGGGATCACATAATCACATGAATAAATGAGCAAGTCAAACACTAGCTCTGAAATACTACGGCAATATTGTGAGTTTCTGCTGACATGAACCACTAGCCTTTCTATCATTAATAATTTCAAAGTTTGAAATGACTCTATAGCAAAGGCACTGAAATGTACAAAATTAATTGGGTAGTCTGTCTTTTCACAACACACCCAGAAAAGAGAGTATGTTGGTGATTGTCTTCAAGAGTTCAAGAACTTGCAAAATTCTAGATTTTTTGCTCTATGTATCTGGCAGGATTTCTGGCCAGCTAATAGTTCTGATTCAACAGCTCCTTAACAGGCAGTCTGAGTTATATGTCAATCGAGAGATATCATATTGTAGCAGAATAAACACTAAAGAAAGGCCAAAGAAAAAGACTTGTAATACATCATCTTTATTAAAATCAATTTGATTTACAAGGTGTTTGGTGTTGTGTTTTGGTTTTGGGTTTTTTTAAGAATCAGAGTTCTTGTATTTTAGAAAATTATGAAGCTCTTCATATTTCCTTCACAAAGTTCTATACAAATTTAGTATCCTTGCTGTCATGATTTGCATTTTTGAGCCATAATTGCCAAAAAATATAAAACAGCATTTTAGCTCCAACTGAAGGAACATAATGTTCTGACAGATAAGCACTTACATTTTAATAATATTTCTATGAATAGAGGAAAGCTTTTATTGCAATTAAATTCCAATCTGGTTATCACATTGTCGTACCAATCTTATTTCATACTTCTATGTCTTTTCTTAGTAAATACACATGGATGAGAAGGATTAGTTACCTTGTTTGAACAATGAAGGTCAGTAGATACTAAAAAAATCCCAACCAATATGATCTTGGCAGATTTTCACATTTGTAAATACATTTCTTTCATGCCTAATAGCATGCATTATATTAAAATATTTTATTTCCTTTAACCTTTGACAAAGCAATAAAGTGATAAACTGAAATGCATCATAAATGAAAGACAAAAATTACTTCCTGAAGAAAAAAGCAAGTCTTCTAATAGACCAGGTGTGTAGAGATACTCTTAAGTTAAGAATATATTGAGGTAGACCCGTCAAGGTAGAAACCGCCTCATAAAAAAGTGCTCTGGACTTCAACATGTGGGAATGGATAGCAAAAAAACTAAATAGTCTTGAGACTGTATTAAAGTATCTTGCTGGTAGTGGAGGAAATAGAAGAATGTTTCAGCTTGTAGCTGTACCTCACTTTGTAGGCCATATTAAAATAACCCTCTCAACAAGGTTTATGATGTCAGTCTGAAAGTGTTGACCCTCCACAGATTATAGGTTGCTCTTTAAAATGGATAATTTCCTAAATGTTCAAAAGTTTAGCATGGCATTGGATGGCAATGAAGGTATAATCATGCAAACTGTTTATAGACTGTTTGTGAGACCAGCATGTGTATAGATGATGAATGGATCAGAAACCACATTGCTATGTGCTGTTTTAGCAAAGGTTGCATAGTAATGATACATTTTCTCCACTGACTACCAGAGGACTTAGTGAAGACAAAGGTCAGTAGATTTTTTTGCAGCTAAGTATATAGATTTATGCACTAGTTCGTGAAGTGACGATTGTTCTGAGGGCAGAATTTAGAGGATGGATAAATTAGGCTGTATCACATTTGAAAGCAGTGCTTTACAGTATTGATACTCATCAGTATACATTATCATGCGCTAGTTAATCATTATTAGCATTATTAGTACAAAATGGTTAGTACTTCATAAACTTCTTCTAAACTAAGCATAAGTATACAGTACCATGGAGCTTATGTTTTCAGTTAGCACTGGTGGCTGTGGTCCATTATCATTCCTAGTCACCAAGATCAAGGTTGTCATGCTTTTTGACAGGGAAACTGGAGCTGAGGCTGAGATGCCTTCTTTATTCACTGCTTTTCCTCTCTCAATGATGATTCCTTATACTCTTCTGTCCCTGCTCCCAAAGAGAAAGAGATGATCTCATATGGTCTTGGTATATTATTTTGGAGATCAGAGCTTGATATGGTTTTGCTTATTCTGCAGGATAATTCTGTTTCTATCAGTCACACGGTCAGTACTCACTCTGGAAGATTGCTTGTTTTTTATCAGATATATTCCCTAATTGCTCTTGAAGTTTTTGCTTCTTGCACTTTTTTTTCTGAACTTCTTTTGTCCACTTGTCACTTTCTGCCTTCTGCTTATGGTTATTAATGGGGCTACTAAATACACATACATTGTCATTAGTTACATCATTATTATGTGCTTATGTCTGGATTCACAGCAGTCACATATGGAGCTGGGCTATGCTCTTGTAGAGAGCTCATTAGCTAAAATATATTATTAGAGATTGATTTAGGAGTTAATGTTTTGAGAGTCTCAAAAGTCTGGATCCCCTTCATACTTATTATAAGCATTATAATACGATTAATATAGTAAGCATTTATGTAGAAAAATAACAGCAATGTTTGTTCTCCTGCATTACTGAATGCAAGAGATGTAAGTTTATCAATCCCTATGCCCAAAATCTAGCAATGTTTTGTTTGGTTGACTTACATCCATGACACTCAAGAGCAGACATTGCCCTAACGAGCTTTACATGGAAATTGTTACTCAAATCAGTTCAAAACAGAACTAAGGATTAAGCCATCACCTGAATAATTCAGACAGTTAGGAGCATTTAGACTCATTCTTTGGTCTCATCTATATAGTGGTACACACATACTCAGCAGTTCCTAGGTTGGACTTTATGAACATTTCAGAAAAGTGCTTATACAGGGTTTACTCCCCAGTTCAGTCTGTTATTTTATGGTGGCAGGCTTCCAGGACTACTTAGTTTTACATTGTACTGAGGGAACTCTTTCCACTGTTGTTTCATTTGTAGCAAAAATCCATACACAGTTATTACAGTAATGACATCAACCTCCTCTTTCTTATCCTTTCAATTTTTGCTGCATACCATTTACTTTCCTTTATGCCAACTCTTCCTTGTAAATGCAGTTACTGTTATCCGAGATCAGTATCTCAGCAATCATATGCTTTTCAGAGTCTGCACTCTTGGTTAAATCCTGCAACTTCACTGAGTCTTCTCTGTGCCTGCCTTCTTCCCAGGATAGATTTTTTTTTAACCTATGTTTGTCTATGAGAAGGATCTACTAGTCAAAGCATGTTCATTTGCAGTTCAACTCCTTTAATGTGTTTTAGACCCAGATGAGATAATGAGAATAAGAAAAAAAAGAGAAACATCCAGCTTATTGGAAGCCCATATATTGGTTGGTACTTACCTGTTGCTTGTGGTGTGGCGAAGGGGCAAAACCTCAGAAGCTTCTCTGCTTTCTCTCTATTAGTCAAGTATGAAGCTTTTGTGAGTATTATAGGTGTTGTAGTTGTAGTTGTAGTTTTGCATGGCTGGATTCTAGTGGAGAAGGGGGGGCTGCTGTGGTGGCTTCTGCAAGAAGTCCCTTGAAGCTCTCTGCAGGCCCGACAGAGTATACACCAGCCAGCTAAAGGCCGGAGTCATTGTTGGTCAAGGCCGAGCCCATCAGCGATGGTCATGGCGCCCCTGTGAGCCACATTTAGGAGAAAAAAAATGCAAGCAGCTACTGTTTGCCACCAGAGAAGGGAGTGAGAAGATGTAAGAAACTGTGTAGAAACAAAGGCCAGTGAATGTTGTTGGGGGAAGAGCCCCGGTGCCAGAGTGAGAGATTCCCCAGCAGCCCATGGAGAAGACCCTGGTGGAGTAGATGTCCCCCATAGCCCATGGAAAAGATGGAGACATACAGGAGATGCTGTAACCTGCATCAGAGCAAGCCTCTGCCAGCACTTGCAGCCCATGGATAGAGACAGAGAGATGTGTAAGAGAGAGAGACTCATACCACATCAGGTCTGTTGGGTAGGTGCGGGGGGTTGTGTGTGGCTTGTGACTCTCTGGAGGACCAGGCTGGAGCAGTTTGGGCCTGAGAGACATTCTATGATATGTTACCACACCCCATAGAAATGACCCATGCTGAGGCAGCTGGTGAAAAGCTGAAGCCCTGTGGGAATGGACTCACGTTGGAGAAGTTTGTGGAGGGCTGTCTCCCATGAGTGGGACCCTATGCTGGAGCAGAGGAAGAGTGTGAGAAATATCCCCCAACACACACACTAAGAAGGAAAATAGCTTGTGAGGAACTGACCAAAACTCCATTCCCCCATTCCTTGCCCCTCCCTGTACCATTAGAGAGTTTTCTTTCGTTTATTCTGTGTTGAGTCTATTTTGCCCGTGTCACTAATTGCAGAGTGATCTCCCCCTGTCCTTATCTCAACTCCTAAGCCTCTCAATATATATTTTCTCCCCGTCCAGTTGAAAGTGGAGTGATAGTGTGACTTTGATGGGCCTTTGGCCTCCAGCCAGGGTCAAACCACCACAACAGGTCAAGAGAAAGTCAAGAAAATTGGATTTTTTTAGTGTCATAATCACAGATATATTAATTCATTAAAGTCAATTAACTTAAGTCATTTTATACATGTAAAGAAATGTATTAACTTAAGATAAAGTCAGATAAATTTACCAATCCATGTTTCATCAGTTTGACTTACCAAGGTAAATTACAAAATCAAACAGAATTAACCTAAATGTTAACCTGATTCATAGGATTTGTACCTATTAAATTAGAATTTATCGATCCCATTCCTTTAATGATGATCGAAATCTACAATTTCTTTTTTTTGTTTTTCCTCCCTTCCACCTCAGATTTTTTTATTATTTTTTTTTTTAATAATTCATCACAGGAATCACAGATATCGTCTAAAAGAGTGTTTCAGGCCCTAAATTCTAGATCTGTGAATGTTTTTTATCACTGTTGGAACTATCAAGTAACTCAAAATGTATCATGGACATGGAGTGTTGTGGAAGGAGAGTTGGAGTCACGCCACATTTTTTATGCTATACCTGGAACTGTTTCCCAGTGCCTGGCATGGGTACTATGGCCAGACTGGATCCAGGTAAATATTTTAGGCAAGATTTATCAGGGCCCAAATGTGACATGTGATGGATTCTTTTTTCTATAAAGGAAGATCAGACAGGCAGAGATGTGCAAGCAGGATGCTGAGCATCTGCTATGTCATATGACAAAATGTCATCTGTTGTCCCCACAACTACCCGTTCCTTCTGTAAGTCCGTAGGGAAGGCCAGCAAGCATGCCTCTCACCCTGTTACACAAAGGGCTGTCATTCCCCTTCCATCCCGGGGTATGACAGGCCATTCTGGCAAGGTGTTTATCCTCTTTAGCCTTCTTTGTACATATTCTACATACTGTGTCTTGTTTCCCTGACTTTGAAATCACCCAAAAACTCAGTGTGACTTTCCTTCTCTGCAGCACTTACGAACTCCTGTTTCATTTATTTGTAATCCAGTTGTTTTACTTCTTTATTTAATAGAAGAAAGTTGCAGTGAAAGCTGATACTACTTTGAAGTTTTGCTTTAGTGAGATACACATCCCTGATTTATTAGCACAATTTAAAACTATATTCTAAGTAATTAAAATAAAGTCTCACTTGTCAAAATAAATGAGCACAGTATATTTTGTGTGGAGGCAACCTTGATGGTTAATTGCATTTGCATCCTTAGTCATTTGCAAAAAAAACTGGTATTCTGCAATGAGTCTAGTAAGCATTACTATGAATCAGAAAAAAAAATATTCTACTGGACTGTTTCGTTAAGAATAGCCAGAGTTTCATTTTGTTATACTGTCTTTCAATAAGCAATTAACAAGTTCCAATTCTACATTTTTTCAAATGAAACATTGTGGAAAAACTCAAATCTATTTTGAAAACATCTCTTAATTACTTTGCTCTGGCAAAATAACACCAATTTCTAAGGAACATAAAAATACAGCCCGATTGCCTGCAGGCACAAAAATGTGTATAATGGGAGAGTACAGAATGCCATTTAATCTTTAGCAAGACTTTTCACCCTTTTTCTTGTATATAACTTGGTACATTACGGCCAGATGGGAAGACAACTAGACAGGTAAAAACTGTGGTGGCTAATGGGTCATGGTCTGCCTGGAGGCTGATAACAAAAAGAGTACAGCAGGGGTCAGCACTGCGACTTATCCTGTTTAACATCTTCATCTGACCTGGAGAACATGACACCGTGCAGTTTCATCAAGTTCACAGATGGCACCAAATTGTGAGGGATACAGCCGTTATGCACATGACAGCCATAGTAAGTGACCTTGACAGTATAAAGAAATGGGCCAGCTGGAACTTTGTGAAATCCATCAAAGAGCAAGAACCTGTCCCTGGGAAACCCAGGCCACAGGATTTGTCTAGTTTGAAGAAAAGGACTGAGGGGTAACCTCACTGCTGTTCACAGGGGAAGTGGGGAGGAATGTGCTCATCTCCCGGGTATCTAGTGGCAGCACATGTGGCAATAGCTCAAAAAGGCATCAGGGGATGTTGAGACTTGGTATTACGAAACATGTTTTTTTACTGAGAGGGTGGTCAAAAACTGAGCTTCCTAGAACAGCTTCCTAGAAACTGTAGTTGATACTCTGTGTATGAACACCTTTAGTCAGTGTCCTCAGTAATATGCTATAACTTTTGTCAGCCCTGAAGAAGGCAGGCAGTTGGACTAGATGATCCATGTAGGTCTTTTCCAACTGGAAGTGTTTTTTTCTAATAAAGGGTGGGGTCTTACAAGCCAGGGAACATATCAGATCCCAGAGGGGCTCTGGGTTAGCAAGTTGAATGAGACCCAGCAGCAGAGATGGCCAACAACATCTGGGGCTTCATAAACAAGACCAGAGGAACAACAGGTTCAGGCAAGTGATTATACCCCTTACCTTTTAGTCAGCACTTGGCAGACAACAATAGTACTGTCTCTAGTATTGCATCTCCCCATACAGAAAAGACATTAATTAACTGTGTTAAATCCAAGGGAGTGCCTCCAGGATGGCTGGACTATAGCACTTTTCCTGTGTAGAGAGGCTGAGGGTCTAGGGTTTGTTCAGTCAAGAGAAGAGGCCACAGAAGACTTAATAGCAGTTCCTCACATGTATGGAGATGAGGCCAGACTCTTTGCAGTGGTGGGCGGTGCGAGGATGAAGGTTAATGGGCATAAGTTGAAAGAAGGAAGTTTGGCATATGAAGGATGGCATATGTTCCCTCAAGCACATCAAGTGCACTATTCAGCTTGATGTCATCCGCATTATCTATGCCTCTGTAACTGAGGCATATAGTCTCTGCACTATTAATATAGTAGTTATTCTTCATGACATTTTCCAAAGTTACGTCTAGATTTAAAAAACACAAGTTGTTTGTTTTGAGTAAAAATTTTCAGAAATATTTTTCATTCTTTTTTCTGAATCAATAATACATTCTAAAAATAGTAACAGCCATACTAAAGAATGTAAGATGTCTGAGCACTGTATTTTTGCCTTTTTTTTGGGTGTTTCTTACTTTTTTCTGTTATTTTCTGTTCTTTGGCAATTCTTTTATAACTTTGCATACTTTTGTTTGGTTGTTGTTTTTTTTCCTTACAAAAAAACCCCAACACAAGCCTGCAACAACTTGATAAAGAGTTTTTAAATGGTCAGATGCATTTATCATCTGTTTGTTCTCCATCCAAAATTTTTATGACACATCCAAATAACTCCAGAATATTGGAAGGAAACCTATGGAAGTCATCCATGGTTTTAATAATTTCTTTAATTCCATTTCAATTGCTTCTCCAACTCCTGAAGGCAAGATTAGGATCATATGAGTTAAAAACATAGAGACTTGTCACCCGACACTCTGGGGACAGACAAGTTCTTGTGGCCATCCTTGGCAGTATAGTGATGGCAATAACTTATAGTTAGTGCTAAACTTTTCTTTTTTAGCAGATTTTCATTATTAGCATAGCATAGAATTTTATGATCAGAATAGTACAGGATTTTCATAAGCAGAAGTAGTGTAGCAAAATTTTCTAAGTGTCACAGCACAGAATTTTATAGCACAGTTCAGTTTACAGTTCTGAATCAGCTGGACCCTCTGCAGATTGGGTCAAACCTTAGTACTTGGTTGGCTGTATCAATATAACAGTCATAATCCAGACTCAAATCTCAAAGCATGGAACAGAGTATCAGTCACTCAGTTGTCAGAAGTAGCGCACAATGGTCACTGACCATGGGGGGCGAAATCTTAGGTATTGCAATCCACGAGCAACTGTGGTTCAAGTCCTATTTAGGACTTGTAACTGCTTGTTTTCATAGACAGTGTTCTGTGTGCTGTTATGCTTCCTTGTTCAGTCAAGGCATCATCAGCACCTGGTTGGCAGGGTGCCTGGGACCTTCAAAACCAGGAAGGAGAGAAGCGGCAGTTCATTTAGCCCAGTAGTTTCTCTACAGGAATAAAGATGGGAGAGGCCATGAAGAAAACACAGAAGAGTTTAGCTGGAGACCCTGACCATCTCCCCAAATCCACAGTAGTTGTTCAGGGCTTCTAACAAGGTACTTCCCTTGCTGTTCCTTCTGGTGTCTGCCTCCTGTTAATTAATTTGTCCAACCCTATTTCAAACCTATTGTTAATTTTCTCGTATGACAGCAGGCTCACAGAAGTTCATTACCTGTTCTTCATAGTGATATTTTGTTTTTATATGTTTAAAATCTGATGTGAATTTGCCACATTCACGAGTTTTTAAAGCTTGACTCAAACCCTCAGCTTTCTCCTCTCAAAAGTGAAACTTAATTATTTTCTCATTCTAAAGTCAGATGCTCCATCTCCTATATAATTTTAGTTGCTATTTTCTGTACCTTTTCTAACTTAATGGTATCCTCTTTGAGATGTAAAGACCAGAACTGTGCAGTTTTAAGATCTCAACACACCACGGTTTTATACAGCAGCATTATGACCTCCATTGTACTCTCTTTGGCTTTTCTGATGATGGCAACCATTTTGTTTGCTTTTTTTTGATAGCTGTTGCAGACTAAGGGAATGATTTTGGAGGACTGACAGCAATGGCTCTATGCTCTACTTAATAATGAGTGCTAGTATTTTCACCACTGCGTTTGTATATAATTAATATTTATTCCTTGAAACCATTATCATGGTAATTTTTTATAACTTCCCATGCATGTCCAGTTATGCTGTTCTTTTCGAATTGTTTTTCTTTTTTTATTTGCCAGGGATTTTTGTGGTTTGTTTTGTTGTGGGTCTTTTAATAAGAACTGTTGTACAATTTTGGAGTGTCTCTCTGCAATTGATTTAACACATTAAGGAAAGGAACATTTTCCAAAGTTCTCTATTTTTTACAGTGACACAAAGAATAATCCACTTTTATTAAACCATTTCACTGCTAGCATCCAGTAACTCTCATTACATTCCTAAATGGTTGCTCAAAAAAGTAGACTTTTTTCTTGGAAACATCCTTAAAGTGTCACTTCTCCTTTACTTCTCTGTGCCTAAGAAACCTGTGATCTGTGACTATTTCTAATTTTTTTTTCTTTTTTTTTTTCTTTTTTTTCTTCTCCTTCATGGTTCAGTTCCTGGAACAAAATTCTCAGTTATGAAATATGACTTTAAGTTTAAGCAGTTGCTATCCAAGAGATAACGTTGAGACAGAATATTGAATCTTGCTGTTTCTGTAGATAGTAATTTGACCTGGAACTCTGCCAAGATGAAAGAAAGAAAATCAAAAGCTAACCATTTAAATCTAATGAGACTGCTAGTCTTACTTGTCTTTGCAACTTTTATTTTTTTTCCCTTTTAACCAGAGAAAAGATTCTATAGTGCTACTAGATTCTTTATGCATTATGTATTTTATTCTATTAAAAAAGTTTCAAATGAGTTTTCATCCTTCTTCTGCACATTAATTCATTTCTGGGTACACCTATGTGAACACTTACAGTTCTACTTGTAGACTTTGAATAACACTGAACACATTTTGCAAACAAGAAAAAGTAAATTTTTAACAACTCTTTTTTTTATTGTCATATGTTCTTACTTCCTTTTTTTTTGTGTTTCAGATTTAAATATGGATTAGTGCTAAATTTCTTTGTACACAATATAGCCCATATACCTATTACTGTGTCCTAAACTTGAAAGAAGTAATTCACTGGTTAGTAATATGCAAACTGATACATACTGTAGAGATTTACACTTTCTGTTCCTCTACAAACTTATGCATATGTAGTTCTTCAGAGAAGACCTCTGCCAGACTAACTTGGAAATCTAGGGATAGTAAAGAGTACAGATCCACTTGGTGGTTATTCAAGAAGGTGCTACGTATGTTACCCAAGTACTATAAATAGAAGTAGCCTTCATGAAACCCATGACTATTTATGTAGGTTGTTAGGTCTTCCAGCAGGTGAGCAATGAAGGACTTGATAGCTCAGATACCAAATAGCAACAATTTGCTCTCATCCATACTATTAAGGATCATCTCCCTCTACAGACAAATCTTCCAGAAAAGAGGCAGCTGGAGCAACCCAAAATAGAACTAGAGAGTGAGCTAAAAAAATTAAGTGTTATCAAAACTAGATAATGGGACTGTCTTGTTTATACTCTCATTCTTAACACTTTAAGTGCTAGTACATTTCTGGCTATGGACTGACATTGATCTTAGCAGAGGCTGTGGTGTGTTCTGTAAGGCAGCATGAATGCAGCCACCCCGGGGAAGGAAAGAAAAGGAACATGGATGGGGTCTGTACTGTGCTACCTCCCTTCTGGGCTAAAGACTAGTCCAAGAATTATTTTATTTAATATGAATGAAGTTCATAGCCATCAAAGTTTGACACAGAAACTTGACATATCCTACAAAATGTTCATATCCTTAAACCTGATGCACATATACAAAACAAAACAACAGCAAAACACCTGCAGCAAACAAACAAACAAAAAAACCAAGCAAGAACAATTTGCAAACTTAATGTGCATCTGAGGGGCTTTTGCTCTGTTTTGGGTTTAGATTTTTTTTTCCTGTTTTGACAGTATTCTAGTAATAAGTTAAGGAAAGTAAGAATAAGAGTTTTGGAAAAATACATAATTTGTATCAGTCAGTGTATGGGAATCTTTGTCTACATGCCCTTATGTAGACTGAGGGAGAATATCTCTTCCCCTTTGATTTAGCATGTGTGAACACTTTCTAAATGTCATTATATATTGCAGTGAGCTTAAACCACATATGTTCATGTTTTTAAATAATTTTAAATTTAAATATTTTAATGTCTTTAAAATATACACTTATTTATTTTGAATTATATTATTTTATATAATATTTAAACCCTTTTATTAGAAATACTTCTGGTATTAAAAGTCTTCTTTGATACTTTTCTTACAGCCTCAGAGATGTTCTGAAATTCTTTCTGATTGTTTTTTTCCCTAGCTACTCCAATTAGAGCACCTCTTTTCACATTTAGCAAATTATTCTGTTGATGACATGTAACTTTTGACTTTTTTTGTGCCCATTATGATTATTTGGCATGCTTTTTTTTCCCTCTGATGCTTTTTTAAATTGTTCTGCATTCCAATTTATCATTTCACTATAAAATTTCTTCACATATTCTGTAACTAGGATTTTTTTCATTACTTTTAGACCCAAGTTTCATCCATTTTACCTCTATTATCTCTGTAGCATTTCATACAGTCTTTGTATATCTATTTCTGCCACTGCAGGGTCTCATTTATCTATGTCCAGCTTGAAATGGGAGTATATGCCCTTTATCTTTTTATCCCAATTGCTGCACTTTATAGTGAGATTTATCTTCTAAGGTTTAAATATATTGTTCTACTCCTATTTTTCCACATTATCTATGTCTCTAAAAATAAATTAAATATGTGACCTGATGGATGGCATGGAACAGCTGAAATCTGTAGTAATACAAACCCTTTACTGTCTTAAACAGGTGGACAAATAAAAAACTTTCTACTGGGAATGATGCATGATCATGACTTATGGACCAAAGAATTGCTTGGTAGACTGGTAGTTGTCATAGGCCAAAAGCATACCTGGGGCCATTTTAACAGCTAGCAGTAGAGTTGATTGAATCCCAGTGTCTGGGAATATTTTCTTCCACTGTGTAATGAGTGAACATGGCCATTGTACACATTGGATTGGTGTTATGGTGTAAAGTTTAATTTCTAATTTTGGGGGTTCAGTTTTGTTATTTGTGGATTTTGTTGTGTAGATTTTTCTGTTTGTTTAATTTTGTTTTGTGTTTTTGTTTTCGTTTTCCCCTATTACTATTATTATTATTATTATTATTATCCTTGATATTTTCCGGTAGCCTCAGTATATGTAGCTCAAAAATTTGGATGATTGGTTAGACTGTGAAGCATCAATTTTAGTTACTTACTGCCCGTTTAACCTGCACACTGCCTCACCTAAATATTGACAATGTTTAGTTTTCTCTTACGTCCAGAATTCCAATATAGCGTTCATCTTTCATCAGGTGAATGACTGGAAGTTATTTCCTTCAGTATGTTTTCCAAGTCTCACATTCAGCTTCCCTAGATATAGGTGGTTAAATGAAATCTAACATATTAAGAACATAAAATTCCATACTATCCTATTGAGATATAAAATTCTGGAGGATGGTACTTTTTTAGTGATTAAATCTAATAAATTCAAATTGGTCCAATTTCTCTTCTATAAAATAGAAACTTGAAGTTTAATTATATGTTAGGAATGAAACTGTCTTTGAGATTTGCCTTGTAAATCTACTGAACCCATTGTATAGGTACATGTATAGTAAGGGGGGGAACAAAGATGACCTATTTAAAGAATAGTCACTGTAATAGGTTCGTGGTAGAAGACTGCCTCTTCAAGAGCTGATCCTTTTGACAATGTCACCTGTTCTGTTTTAAGCCAGCCTCAGTGGGGTCCAGCACAGAAAAGTAAAGAATTAGGTCCCTGGCTATCTTTCCTGATACATCAGATTTTTCCCATTGTTTTCAATTGTCTCACTTTGATAAAGTATATAAATTGTTGTCTCAGTACTGAAAAACAGCACATCTGATGATACCCTTACATAATTCTGCTAGGAAGAGAGAATGATGCAACTCTGCTCACCCACTGTAAAACTGGAAAAGAGTACGGCAGCGCAGCTAGGAGAGAGGCCAGTGCAAGAGGTTCACAGTGATGCAATACAGACTCCTGTGCCCAGAATTTGTGTAGTTTCCATACCAAGCATTGAGTTGTCTTAATGGAACAGAAAAAGACATATGACTAGGGGGGTTGAGTTGTTTTCATGTATTTAATATGCACATAATTTTAAAGAGGTAAGATGTAACTAATCAAATCAAATCATCTGTTACAGATAATATCCTTGGAAATTCAGCAATCAAGACTACTTTTAAACTACTCCTGAAATTATCAGTGCCAGTAATTTCATTATACACACCTAATAAATGCTTCATAAGAGTGTATAAGAGCTGCAACAGAACTCTTAGACACCTAGGATAATATTTTAGTGGTAAGAGCACATGCTGGGGAAAAAAGTTTTTTGTTTAACATGTATTTCTATAAAGTCAAGCAAAGGTAAGACAGAAAAGAATGAACTGGGTGATACACTCCGAAATTGACCTTTTAGTTAAATACAAGTTGGTTTTGCTGATAATATATATGTATTATATTTGTATATTTTGTACGATGTAAACATTTATATGACATATTTGATGAGTAGAAGAGACTGCCAACTGTGTTCCAGCCGCACTACCTTCTGGCTGACTGCTTAAAGTAATAGCCTAACAGACCATCTGTAGAGAGAGCACTATGCCCATCATTCATCCTTAGAAAAAATGAAATTAAATAAAAAGGCATAACTGAGAGGCAGGTTGCTTCCCCAAAAGAAATACCATTCTTCTTGTTAGGCATGATAGTTTTTGGGTACACCAGCATATATCAGAAAGCAACCACCAAAAAAAGAGAAGAAAATCTGAAAGAATAAAAAATCAACCCACTATTGTGTTCTCTTACTTCATACTTTTTATGAAGAAGAAAGAAGAAAAAAAAAAAGATAGAAAAATATAAGTTAAAGATAATGTAATAGCAACAGTAAATGAAAAGTCGTTAAAAGAGAGAAAAAGAATAAACCTGAAATCTTTTCTTTGCAGGAGACAAAGAGCTTCCTAACAGCAGCACTTGCTGTAACAAAGGATCACAACAAACAACGCCTTTGCTGTGTTGTTCTCCTACTGAGCACAGAAGTGTCAGAAAGCTTGAAAGAGCATTTAGGAAATCTTGACAATTTAGCAAGTTTTTTAAAAAAAAACCAAAAAACCCACAACTGGAAGAAACAAGTAAATCTTTGTGTTATGGTTCCTTTGTGCTTGCAGCTAAAAGCAGCATCCCAAGGGGTACAAGGGCACTGTAAATAAAACGGAGGAGATCTCTAGCTCTCAGTCATAGCATACAGCTATTTTTTAAGTATTGTAACTGGTTCTGAAAGAGCAAAGTGTGACACATCTTAAGCTGCTTGTTCTCTTTTGCCAAGTGCAAGGAAACAAACAATACTATTATTCAAAGTGGGTATTGCTGTATTGTTTTCCGACATTATAAGAAAAGAAAAATGTTTAAGTAGTTTTAAACTGAGAAGTATTTCAAAATTGTTATAAATAAGCACTAAGGAATTTGAATATCTAACTGGACATATTTTACTGAAAACCTGTGATTTTTTAAGTTATTGCTCTGTATAACTGAAGCCTATTTTCAATGTATTGTTTTTTCTGATTGAACTAGGGGAGCAGTATTTTTAAAGATTCAAAACTGTATTCTTTTATAAGGAATTTATCATCTTTTCTGTCCAGTCATTTAGTGTTTAGGTTGTCTACCAACTTCTTGCCTATTATTTTATCACTGTGAACATAATCTTGATCCTGAGGTTTTGGTATCAAACAAGAACAAGTCTGGAAATGCAAGTTGAATTTTAATACTATGGCTAAAATTATTTTTTGGGAGAAAGGGATTAAAAATATTCTATGTGTTTATGTAGATCTAGAAGTGCATGTGCATTTATTTGCCAATATTCTATAGATATAAATCCCCATGCTAAATGCATATTTGTATTTAGGCCCTGTAGGCCTTTCATAGGACACTAGTGGACTATACCATGAAAATGGGGGATGATTTTCAGTGATACTATTATACCAAATGTACTTGAAGAAGATCTAAAATGGTCTAAATCTGTCTTGTTAGAATTGTTTAAATGTTGCCACTATAAATGACAATCAGACATACCAGACCCCAAAGTTTCTATGTAAATTTTATAGAATAAACCAGATTATTACCAAGGAATAAAATTAACAAAACAAAAAGCCTATCTTTAAAATGAACCTATTGTCTGAAGACTCGTGACTAACCATTTGATGTTTGAATGGGGTTTACAGGACTGAGAGTAAGAGAGATTATTCAATTTCTTTCCTCAATGCCTTTAGCTGGGGAAGGACTTAGTCACTTCGAAATTTTACATCAGATCCAAATATATTGGGATATAGGAAGTTGGGAAAAAATAAATCCCTATTACCAAGAGATATTGAGTTCTGACAAGAATTTATGAGTAAATTAATTTGTAATTATTGACACGAATGTCTTTCCAGTCATGAAGGATTCCAGAAACAAAAATGTTGTCGTGATCTTCAGAGATCTAAAAATCCCAGAGAACAGGAAAACTTGTGTCCATGATGAAATGACCTATTAGGAGGAAAGGTCACCACGATACAGAACTTCAAAAGAAATAGATACATTTTCTAAATTAGATCTAAAGCAGCAAGTTTTGTGATTTTGTGGAAGGAAACATATACAAAGTAAAAGAAAATAAACAAACAAACAAAAAAAAAAGAGGATCTTTAAAGTTCACTTTATATTCTTCTCTGTATCATGTAATACTCACTGGTTCTGAACTGTCCAGAGGAATGAAATGGAGCACTGGGTTACTAAGATGTGGGACAAGAGGAATATCAATGTTGTTCAGATTCTCTATTAACAGAAAAGTTTATTATAATCACAGATGGCTGGACAATTCTTTGAATTCGACGATGTATGCTTAAAATTAAGCCCAGGATTTGCCTAACTCACTGATCTGTCATGTCTGATTTATTTCCTCTGGCAATAGAAATTTTTTGATTCCTCAAAGCAGGAATAAAAAATAAATTAGTATGATGCACCTACACAAATCAGCAACATTTTACCAACTATTGTCCTCTTGGATGAGTGATTTTATATAAGGAATGGGAATTTATTACTGCAGTTTGAGCATGCTGTTACTATCAGCTGCCAAAATACCAGCAGATTACAGCTCCTTCTTTTGTCTCCACCAGGAGATCAGCAGTGCTGTTGTACAAATGCAGAGCCAGCAGTAAAGTGGGGATAATCTCGCTATGAATATGAAACATGCAGGGAACATTTGTAAAGAACTATGCTTGTCCTCTTGGCTGCATTTTTAATGTAGCAAGTTGGTTGTGGCAGATATATGTAGGTAAGTACATCAGCCTATTTCTGTTGAGGAATGTAACTTCTGTGATTTCAGGCAGAAGTGGCTACTGCAGTCACTTTATTCCTTCTCCCCACGTGGCTGTTCTCTTACAAAGCTTATTCATCACCATCATGACAATGAATTTTGGAACCAGGACCTTTGTTGAATAACCAGCACTGAAGCAGAAAGGAACCCTTTGTACCGTAGAAAAACTGAGATGTAGCATTAAAATGAAATTTAGAATTTAAAATAATAGTGGTGAGATTTGGAGTAATTTTGAGGCATATGACTGATGGCACCTATATCACTTGCAATCACTGTGTTAATGCACGATGGTTTCTGCACTGTGACTATAAACAAGAGAAAATCCTCTTGCACTCTGAAACAAGGTCTCCTGTAGTTACCACTGTTTACTGGGAAAAGAGAGAGTATGGCATCAGCTCCAATAAAAACATTTCAATTGTATTTTTGTGTGAATCAGAATAGTCTATATATTTTGCTGTCCAGAGATCTACTAATGTATAGGTCCAATGGTCTTTCATATACATGTAGAATGAGATTTAAAAGTGTGGAGCACTGACTACTTGAAATAATAAAAATCATTATTTCTAGCATCCACACAAATTTGATCTCATAACAACACGAGTTTTGAGGATTATAAAGTAAATATTTCATTGGGGTGTTACATTTTTAAGTTATTGATGAGTTAATTTGCCTAAAAAGCTAATTATCTGGAATGTGGGAGTAAATTTAGGTCTTTTAGTCATTATCAAAGTTAGTGAATTTAGTGAAATTATTGTCAATAGCTATTTCATGTAGAACGTTTTTGCTTCTTTCTATGAGAACATTCTCTTTGTTTCATACTACTATAAGGAAAATGAGTCAATGTAGTATTCATTAATATTTTGGTTTGGTTTACTG
The DNA here is from genome assembly GCA_022605575.1 of Laterallus jamaicensis coturniculus. Classification (NCBI taxonomy): domain Eukaryota; kingdom Metazoa; phylum Chordata; class Aves; order Gruiformes; family Rallidae; genus Laterallus; species Laterallus jamaicensis. The sequence continues at coordinate 9,154,916 of JAKCOX010000019.1, forward strand.
CCTTATTAGTAGGCATTAAATTTTAATCATACAATCATAGAATCATAGAAGGGACCCATAAGGATTATCAAGTCCAACTCCTGGCTCCACACAGGGCCAGACAAGACAGAGCATGTGATTGAAAGTAAGAAATATTCTAAGTATTTTAAAGAAGCCCACTAGCCTGCCAATATTATAAAGAGGGTAATTATTGTGAATCACATTTTTCAACAGTAAAGTTTAGTATTTCCACTAATTTACTTATTTATTTATTTTATACATACACATTTATATATATATTTGTTCTGATTTTGGCTGAGATAGAGTTAACTCTCTTTCTAGTAGCTGATCTAGTGCTGTGTTTTGGATTTACTGTGAGTATAATGTTGGTAAAACACTGAGGTTTTTAGTTGTTGCAAGGCAGTTGTATCTCCAGTAAGTCAAGGACTTTTCAGGTCCTTACAGTAAGTCAAGGACATTTTCACCCTGCCAGGTGCACAAAAAGCTGAGAGTTTCTATTTGTGTTGTTGTTGTTGATGTTATTATAGAACAGAATTACCTTCTTTTGTTATCCTATTAAAGTATCTTTATCTCATCCCACAAGTTTGTTGTGGGGTTTTCCTGTTCTTCTCTTCATGTCCTTGGAGGCAGAGGTGTGAATAAGTAACTATATTGTGATTAGGTATCAGCTGGGGTTCAGCCACTACAATACTTAGAAGAATATATTTTTTCTATACAGTGATATGGATATCTTTTATTTTTAATAATAACATATCACCACTTTCAACTAGACATAAGGATAAGGAATACTCTGATGTCCTGTGTCCATATTTCACCATGGAGTAGAAAAACACTTCTCTAAGAAGATATGTGCAATTTCAAAATACAGTTGAATATGTAGGTTACTGAATGCTTTTCTCATCTTGGGCCACTAACATTTGCACGTTATCAGGGTTTCTTGTAGCACTCGTATCAATAAAAATCCAATTCAGAAGTCTCTATCATTTAAACAGTTTGAGACCTAATGGCAGGTTTATCAATCACAGAGTCTTGGGAAGGAAATATAAGAGATTTCCCAGCCATAAACACAATGTACATGGGTTGGATGGACCAAAACCAAAACCAAAACCGAACAAAAAAACAACCAACCAAACAAAAAAACCCACAACCAAACAAACACATAAAAAAACACCCACTCTTTCCTACTGTAACGTCCCATCTCTACAGCACTTCAGTTAGGCACATCACAACTATCCTGCTTTCAACAGGAACAATTTTATTTCTCATAGCTGGTGTAGTGCAGAATTTTGGATTTAGGATGAGAGCAATGTTGATAACACACTGATGTTTTTAGTTGCTGCCAAGTACTCAATGCCTTTTCAGCTTCCCATACTGCCTTGCTAATGAGGAGCAGGCACTCAGGAAGCTGGGACTGGACTTAGCCAGAAGAGCTGATCCAAATTGGCCAAAGGGATATTCCATACCATGATGTCATATTCCTTATATAACTGGGGGTAAGTTTAGGACCTGGAGCAGCGGCTGAAGGCCTGGTATGGTAGTTGGGGGCCTTGTGCAGCATCACAGAATCATAGAATTGTCTTGGTTGGAAGGGACCCCTTAGATGATCACTAACCTGCCATCCACTAAACCATGTCTCTCAGCGCCACATCTATCTGTCTTTTAAATACCTCCAGGGATGGAGACTCCTCCACTTCCTTAGGCAGCCCGTTCCAGTGTCTTAATCAAATTCAGTGTGATGGCTGAACACCTGCCCGCTGATAGGAAGTGAGGAATGAATCTGGAATAGGCTGCCCAGAGAGGTGGTGGATGCCCCATCCCTGGAAGTGTTCAAGGCCAGGTTGGATGGGGCCCTGGGCAGCCTTGTGTAGATCCAGGCCTAAGGTTGGTGTCCCTGCCTGTGGCAGGGGTGTTGGAGCTTTATGATCCTTGGGGTCCCTTCCAACCCTTGCCATTCTATGATTCTATGTTTCTATGAATTCCTTGTTTTGCTTTGCTTATGCATTTGGGCTGACAGGGAACAGTTTGGGGGGGACCTTGTGTGACAGTTGTGTGTTCTCATGCCGCATCAACTGTGGGTTGAAAGAAATTTTGCTGTTCATCACATGATGATGATGATGATGATAAGTATTGTTATTATTTTAAAATTAATTATTGTGTGCATACTATAAAACTGTTTTTATCTGAACCTCCAAGCTCTCTCACTTTCACTCTTACAATTCACTCTTCCAATTATGCCAGGGGAGACAAGCAAGCAGAAATGTGGTGTTTAATTGTTAATTTGCTAAATTGCTAAGTTACTAATTGTTGCCAGGACTAAACCACAACAACACATCATCACATCATGTCACATATTACATCACCACACACAAACTTCACCAGCAAGACATGGATAACTTAAAAGTACATGATCATTTATTAGCTAATACAAACATTAAATACCTAAGACTAATCAGATTCTAGTTTCAGCTTTAATATGATCAGACACTGCTGAGTCTAAGCTAGAAAGGCAGGAATCAGACATACAGGGAAAGGTTGACCTCTATTACTTCTTGCAATAGGTCAGTCCTTAACATTTATCAAGTTGCCTCGCTGTCTGCTTCTTTGGGGGTAATTGATGTGTTGGTCCAGTTGTTGGTGGGTGCCTTGGGAAAGTAGAGCTTTAGGATTTTATAACCCTTCATGTAAGATTTTTTCCCTCTGGAATTTCTGAGCTGCTAAAAATTCATGTATCAAAAGCATTACATCTCTGAAAATTTATTTTTCTTATCTTGGATGACTCCAGTCTACAGACTTTTTCACACTTAGCAAATTTATCAGAGGTTTGAGCCAATATTAAGAAATTAAGATATGTCAAAACTAGCCTTGGTTCATAGACTGCAGGCTCTTAGGACGATTTCACTGTGGAACACATCTTGTAAAAATACTCAGTGAATTCTAACACAAATATATTTAATAGTACTACTCAAGGATATCCAAGATTTTTTTCTCATTGTGTATCTCCTTAATCAGACTTTATTTAATTTTCTTTTGAAAATAAAATAAATAAATCCAGACGGAAATTTATTAAAGATACTTTTTTGTGCAAATCTATTTAGTACAAATGTGGATCTATCTATCGATACACTATTTTTAGTTTATTATTTTGAGAGAAATTTGATCTGAGAAGGTGCTCAAACTGCTTGCTTTCTGTCTTTCCCTCTTATTAGTTACCAGGACGGTTTCAGAGAACCTACTATGGGGAATAGAGAAAAGAAATAGCTACTTCTCTTCCCTCAACCCCACAGTTTCTCAGAACTGGGATTCAGTCCATGATTTCCTTGCTTCTAAAGGAGAAGTATATAATTAAAGAAGATAATTAATAAAGGATAGCTTTCACTCTGATGTAATTAGTCTTGCTAGTGCCTTTTGATATTTTCAGAAAATTAAGTTATATTTTCCTGCCTGTCTGATTAACCCTAAGTAGTTGGGGAGAAAATGCAGGTTTATGTGATGATTTGTTTAAAAGATAATTTTATTTATCATTTTTCTTTGAAACTAGTCAGATTGCATAGGTAAATTCATGGAAAGAACTGACAAACGCTGCAGATATATATTGTGACATTCAGTATAAGTTCTACAAGGAATATAAATGAATAAAATAAGAAAAGTAACAATGACCCTGCTAACTGCAAGGGGTTGGACTAGATGACGTTTGAAGGTCCCTTCTAAGGTGTCAAATGTCTGCATGGAGAGGAACTAGAATCATAGAATCATCAAGGTTGTAAAAAACCTTCAAGATCATGAAGTCCTATGATTATGGAAGTCTGAAACATAAATTCAGTTTTTAAAATTTCAGTGCTATTTATAAGGAAAAAAAGATTTCCAGGAAAATCATATTTCTTATAGAAACACAGACATGCTTCTCAAACTCTGATCAACATAAGTAGAATTTGTGACACATGTAAAAATCTTCCCGTAAATATTAGAAATAGATCTCTGCTGTCAGAATGACTTCTGAAGGGGGGTAGGGGATTGGGGTAAAGACTCCTAATTACCATTTAAATAGAGAAATATGTGACTCTTGGAAAGAGTTTTCCTGGGATAGAATACATCTCAGGTTTGGGCTTTTCTTTCTGAGATACTAAAGGACTAGATCTGTAAATGAGATGTCAATAGAAGCATTACAATAACATAAATGCCACCTTCAGATTGATAAAGAATGAATTACTCGTTATTTAAGCAGGAAAGTAAAAGTGGTAATATCCTACTTGAAGAAAAATGCATTCATTTTCTCCCCCTTCCCCTTTAGAAGTTCCAACAGATTATGGCTGGAATTAACAGGCTCATTGACAAAATCTCATTAACAAAATGATCATGAAGATCATGAAGGATACATCATTGACATAAGTCATAGAATTATATAATGCATTAAGTTGGAAGGGACCTTTAAGTAATATTCTCTGGACATTAACCTTTACTTGTGCAGAATACACAATGCCTCTTTCCTAGCATTATTAAAATATAATGTCCTGGGTTCAGCCCAGCAGCAAGCTATGTTAGCCCTGAGAGTATTCCATGCCAATTGCATCATGATCCGACAGGCTGCCCCCCCCCTTTGCAGGGGCGACTTCGGACCCAGGCACGGGAAGTCCCGGTCTGGGCAGCCGCAGTGCCAGTTCCGGGGGAGACTCCAGACCTATCACTACCTGCTCCGGGCACGGGAAGTGCTGGTCTGAGCAGGCGTGTGGGAGTTCCGGGTTCTCTCTCTCTCTTTTTCGGGATCGGCGTGGCAGGAGGTGGTGAGGGGGGTGCTCGGGGGTGCTGGGCTCGGGGAGTGCTGCGTTTGGGAATCTGAATCGGTTCGGGCACGGTTCAAATGACATAGTGTGGGGAGAGGTTTGCACTGTATAATAATAGCACTGTAGTTAGTTGTTTTCATACTTTTCCCTGTTGTTTAGTAAACTATCCTTATCCTAACCTTGCAAGCCTGTGGTTTTTTTTTCCTCTGGCTTTGCAGCTAGCTCCGTTCGCCCATCCTCCACCTCTTAAAGTGGTAGGGGGCTTTCTTGTCTGACCTTTGTGGCCTCAGCTTTCCGCTGAGGTTAAACCACAACAACTTTTGGCGCCCAACGTGGGGCACGACGGGGGACCCCCAAGGGGGGCAAAAAGGTTGGGATAACGATAGATTTGACCTTAACTCAATTGCAGTTAAGATAGAGTTGTTGTAGGTACGGTTATTGATGTTGTGGCATTTACTCTTAAGGATGCTGCCATGGTTGCCAACTCGTGGCATGCTGCATTTAATCCTGCCAGGATTCGTTGCCATCCCGTACGTCTGTTTAGTGTATGTTGTGATAACAGCCTATGATTGGATAACGTTGAAGTTCATGAACTTAAAAGAGTACTTGTATCAGCTTTTGCTGTTTGGTACAAGGAGGGATAAAACAGGCCTTGTAAGAGTGTTTAACAATTTCCAATATCCCTGGGAAATTCTAACTAGCATTTTCCTACTGTTGGTTTTGGTGCAAATGGTTCTGCTTTCAATATATATATGTATATATATTAGGCACAGGTTTATGAATGCCACCCAAGAGTTTTCCCTGAGGCTGGATAAGCTTGAGTGGCAGGGCAAATGGCGAAATATGAGCAGGTACCTAGGCACTTTCTTACCCCCAGTGGTTTGGAACTTCACTCCTGAACAGCTACAGGATCCTAATAAGGTGACTGCATATTTGAAAAAGAACTGCAGTGGGCTCCCCAGAGAAATACGCCCCACTGCACTGTGCTGGGCCTTGGCTACCATCTACCAAACACTGCTTGATAGCAAGCAGCACTGTCAGTACTGTCAGCACTGTCAAGGGGAACAAGGAAATGGATTGGCAAATGCTGCAGCTACTGCAACCCCTACAGTAGACACTGCCCATAATCCAGACCATCAGTACTGTCAGGGGGAAAGAGGAATTGGACTGGCGAATACTGTAGATGCTGCGACCTCTACAATAGACCTTGTCCCTAATCCAGACCGTCAGTACTGTCAGGGGGAAAGAGGAAATGGATCGGTGAATACTGCAGATGCTGCAACCTCTACAATAGACCTTGGTCAACCCACACTAATGTCTGTTGCTCCCATTCAAGAGAGGTGTCAGCACTGTCAGGAAGAAAAAGGAAAAAGACTAGTACATACTGCAGATATTGCAACCTCTACAATAGACCTTGGCCAACCCACCCCAATGTCTGTTGCTCCCATTCAAAAGGGGTGTCAGTGCTGTCAGGGAGAAAGGAGAAATAGACTAGTACATACTGCAGATGCTGCAACGTCTACAATAGACCTTGCCCATAATTCAGAGAATCAACCCACACCAATGTCTGTTGCTTCCATTCAAGAGAGGTGTCAGCACTGTCAGTGCTGTTGGCACTGTCTGGGAGGAAAAGGAAATAGACTAGTACATACTGTAGATACTGCAACCTCTACAATAGACCTTGGCCAACCCACACCAAAGTCTGTGGCTCCCATTCAAAAGAGGAAACACACCAGGAAGTTAGCTCGCATAGTGCCAGATGATGATGGTGAACAACCGGGGCCATCTCAAGAATGTCAGGATGAGGATGATGGTGAAAAACCACTATCTCAAGAATGGCCGGATGAGGAAGAGGATGAAAAGTCAGGGCCATCTCAGAAAAGTCAGAATGGGGCAGGGCCATCTCAGACAAGTCAGAATGGGGCAGGGCCATCTCAGAAAAGTAAGAATGGGGCAAAGCCATCTCGAGCAGATCAGGATGTAGTAGGACCAGAGATTGTTACCCGATCCCTGACCCTGAGTGAACTGCGTGAGGTGCGAAAAGATTTTGGCCGCCGCCCAGGTGAGCACATTATCACTTGGTTGCTCAGATGCTGGGATAGCGGGGCCAATAGTCTGGAATTAGATGGCAGGGAGGCCAGGCAGTTGGGATCCCTGGCAAGAGAAGGAGGTATTGATAAGGCACTTGGGGAGGGGTCACAAATCCTCAGCCTTTGGAGGCGATTGCTGTCAAGTGTGCGGGAAAGATACCCCATGAAAGAATATATTACCTGTCTGAAACCCAAGAGCGACAGCATAGAGACAGTTATCCAGTACCTGAGAGAATTAGCTGTACGAGAGTTGATTTATTGTGAGTCGGACAACAGAAGGCTCCCTGATGATCCTGATGATGTCCGATGCACCCCAGACATGTGGCGTAAGGTGATACGAAGTGCACCACCAGGGCACACGAATTCGCTGGCAGTGATGGAATACGAGGAGATGTTTCCACCAACTGTATATGAAGTGACCCGCCGACTCCGGACTTATCAAGACAACGTTGCACGCTCTGTCATTGCAGCAGTAGAGAAACTGGTTAAACTTAAACTTGACGAACGCATGGCCGACTCCCAACCTGTACGGAGCGATGTTGCAGCTATCCGGAAAAGTCATCCATCATCCCAAGAGAGAGAACACAGCAGGTACACACCACGAGCCACACCACGAGCCACACGGCGAGCCACACCCCGAGCCAAACTGTGGTTTTACCTGCGTGACCATGGAGAGGACATGAGAAAGTGGGATAAGAAGCCCACTTCAGCCCTTCAAGCACGAGTAAAGGAGTTGCAAGGTAGAGCAAGTGCACGAGGTTCTGCCAAGAGGAATGTTGCACCAGTTTCTATCCAGGAGCAATAGAGGAGCCCTGCCTCCAGCTAGGTGGAGGAGAGGGATAATCGGACTTATTGGACTGTGTGGATCCGATGGCCTGGAACATCAGACCCACAAGAGTATGAGGCTCTAGTGGATACCGGTGCTCAGTGTACTCTAATGCCATCAAATTATGAAGGGACAGAATCTGTTTACATTTCTGGAGTCACAGGGGGCTCCCAACAGTTGACTGTGCTAGAGGCTGAGGTGAGCCTAACTGGAAAGGACTGGGAGAAACACCCCATTGTGACTGGCCCAGAAGCTCCATGCATTTTAGGTATGGACTATCTCCGTAGAGGGTATTTTAAAGACCCTAAAGGATACCGGTGGGCTTTTGGAATAGCTGCTGTGGAGACAGAAGGAACTAAACAATTGTGTGCCTTGCCTGGACTTTCGGAAGATCCAGCTGTTGTGGGGTTGTTGAAGGTCGAAGAACAGCGAGTGCCAATCGCTACGACGACAGTGCACAGGCGGCAGTATCATACAAACCGGGATTCTTTGATCCCCATCCATAAACTGATTCGTCAACTGGAGAGTCAGGGAGTGATCCGCCTAACCCACTCACCATTTAACAGTCCCATATGGCCAGTGCGGAAGTCCGACGGAGAGTGGAGGCTGACAGTAGACTATCGTGGCCTAAATGAAGTCACTCCAGGTATGAGTGCTGCTGTGCCGGACATGCTAGAGCTCCAGTATGAACTGGAATCAAAGGCAGCCAGGTGGTACGCCACAATTGACATTGCAAATGCTTTCTTCTCAATTCCACTGGCACCAGAGTGCAGACCACAGTTTGCTTTCACATGGAGAGGTGTCCAATACACATGGAATCGTCTGCCCCAGGGGTGGAAACACAGTCCCACCATCTGTCATGGACTAATCCAGAGTACATTGGAAAAGGGTGGAGCCCCAGAGCACTTGCAGTATATTGATGACATCATTGTATGGGGCGATACAGCAAAGGAAGTTTTTGAAAAAGGGGAAAGGATAATTCAAATCCTTTTAGAAGCTGGTTTTGCTATAAAACAAAGTAAAGTCAAGGGGCCTAAGCGAGAAATCCAGTTTTTAGGAATAAGATGGCAGGATGGGCGTCATCAGATCCCAATGGACGTTATTAATAAAATTGCAGCTATGTCCCCACCAAGTAACAAAAAGGAAACACAAGCTTTCTTAGGTGCTATAGGATTTTGGAGAATGCATATCCCAAACTATAGTCTCATTGTGAGCCCACTCTACTATGTAACTCGGAAGAAAAATAATTTTGAATGGGGCCCTGAGCAACAGCAAGCCTTTGTGCAGATCAAACGCGAAATAGTCCATGCTGTAGCCCTTGGACCTGTCCGTACAGGGACAGATATTAAAAATGTGCTCTATACCGCAGCTGGTGACAATGGTCCTACCTGGAGTCTCTGGCAGAAAACACAAGGGGAGACTCGAGGGCGACCGTTAGGGTTTTGGAGTCGGGCCTACAAAGGATATGAGGCCAATTACACTCCAACAGAAAAGGAAATACTGGCCGCCTATGAAGGGGTTCGAGCTGCTTCAGAGGTAATTGGAACTGAAGCTCAGCTTTTCCTAGCACCCCGATTGCCGGTGCTGGGCTGGATGTTTAAAGGGAAAGTCCCTTCCACACACCATGCAACTGATGCTACATGGAGCAAGTGGGTTGCACTAATTACGCAACGAGCTCGAATAGGAAACCCCAATCGCCCAGGAATTTTGGAGGTGATTACAGACTGGCCAGAAGGCAAAGACTTTGGGATGTCACCAGAGGATGAGGAGGTAACACGCGCAGAAGAAGCTCCACCATATAACCAACTGCCAGAAAATGAAAAGCAGTATGCCTTGTTCACTGATGGATCTTGTCGCATTGTGGGTAAGCATCGGAAATGGAAAGCTGCTGTGTGGAGTCCTATGAGGCAAGTAGCAGAAGCCACTGAAGGAAAAGGTGAATCAAGCCAATTTGCCGAGGTAAAGGCTATCCAATTAGCCCTGGACATTGCTGAGAGAGAGGAGTGGCCTATGCTATACCTTTATACTGACTCATGGATGGTAGCTAATGCCTTGTGGGGGTGGTTGCAGCAGTGGAAAAAGAACAATTGGCAGCGTAGAGGCAAACCCATATGGGCTGCTGACTTATGGCAAGATATTGCTACCCGATTGGAGAAGCTGACTGTAAAGGTACGTCATGTGAACGCCCATGTACCTAAGAGTCGGGCCATGGAGGAACATGAAAACAACCAGCAGGCCGATAAGGCTGCTAAGATTGAAGTGGCTCAAGTAGATTTGGACTGGCAACATAAGGGTGAGTTGTTCCTAGCCCGATGGGCTCATGATACTTCAGGTCATCAAGGAAGAGATGCAACATATAGATGGGCTCGAGATCGAGGGGTGGACTTAACCATGGATGCTATTGCACAGGTTATCCATGAATGTGAGACATGTGCCGCAATCAAGCAGGCTAAGCGGCTAAAACCCCTCTGGTATAAAGGACGGTGGATGAAATATAAATATGGGGAGGCTTGGCAGGTTGATTATATCACTCTCCCTCAAACTCGCCATGGTAAACGGTACGTACTTACAATGGTTGAGGCAACCACTGGCTGGTTGGAGACATATCCTGTACCCCATGCCACTGCCCGGAATACAATTCTAGGCCTGGAGAGGCAAGTCCTATGGCGACACGGCACCCCAGAAAGAATTGAGTCAGATAATGGGACTCATTTTCGAAATACTCTCATAGACACTTGGGCCAAAGAGCATGGCATTGAGTGGGTGTACCACATTCCTTATCATGCACCCGCTTCTGGGAAAATTGAACGATACAATGGGCTTTTAAAGACTACACTGAAAGCAATGGGTGGTGGAACATTTAAACATTGGGATACACATTTAGCTGAAGCTACGTGGTTGGTTAATTCTAGGGGATCTACCAATCGGGCTGGTCCAGCCCAGTCGGAATTCTCACATACTGTAGAAGGTGACAGAGTCCCAGTAGTGCACATGAAAAGTATTTTGGGAAAGACAGTTTGGGTCATTCCTGCTACAGGCAAAGGTAAACACATATCTGGGATTGTTTTTTCTCAAGGACCTGGTTGTACCTGGTGGGTAATGCAGAAGGATGGAGAAACTCGATGTGTACCTCAAGGGGACTTGATTTTGGGTGAGAATAGCCAATATCATGCTAAATAATTCACTACTGTTTTATTATTGTTATAGATACTGTATGTTATACTAATGACATTACAGCTAGGGTCATCGGTGCCGTGATGATGGAGTGAAGACCAGCCTCCCAAGAACTCTTTCTTTTCTCTTTTGTAACAAACACCTCTGACCCACGGACTATGAGCATGGATCATGCCAGGTGCAGTGTTCGAGAGATGAGATACAGCATTCAACGATCCAGTGGCACGTACGACTCTTCATACCCTGAGAGACTGTTGTGACAGAGGGACCAGTGAGCCTGGGAATCGTGGACTGAATGAAACCGACAGACTCGGAGGAAACGTCCACAGACTGAATCTATACGCACATACATGTGTGTGCATGTGTACATGCATGTGTGTGGATGCGAGAGACTCCCTGGATCCAAAGAAGATTGCTGGTCCTGCTCATGATGTAAATGGTATGGAATAAGGGGTGGATAATGTCCTGGGTTCAGCCCAGCAGCAGGCTATGTTAGCCCTGAGAGTATTCCATGCCAATTGCATCATGATCCGACAGGCTGCCCCCCCCCTTTGCAGGGGCGACTTCGGACCCAGGCACGGGAAGTCCCGGTCTGGGCAGCCGCAGTGCCAGTTCCGGGGGAGACTCCAGACCTATCACTACCTGCTCCGGGCACGGGAAGTGCTGGTCTGAGCAGGCGTGTGGGAGTTCCGGGTTCTCTCTCTCTCTTTTTCGGGATCGGCGTGGCAGGAGGTGGTGAGGGGGGTGCTCGGGGGTGCTGGGCTCGGGGAGTGCTGCGTTTGGGAATCTGAATCGGTTCGGGCACGGTTCAAATGACATAGTGTGGGGAGAGGTTTGCACTGTATAATAATAGCACTGTAGTTAGTTGTTTTCATACTTTTCCCTGTTGTTTAGTAAACTATCCTTATCCTAACCTTGCAAGCCTGTGGTTTTTTTTTCCTCTGGCTTTGCAGCTAGCTCCGTTCGCCCATCCTCCACCTCTTAAAGTGGTAGGGGGCTTTCTTGTCTGACCTTTGTGGCCTCAGCTTTCCGCTGAGGTTAAACCACAACAGCTCTTTCTGATGAATTAAGAAATTCAGGTTTTGAAAAATTTCATAAATTTTTGAGTTATATCTGCTCTTTTAGCAGAAACTTTTATTTAAAACCTTAATTTTAGTGTCAATTGCAAATGGTATTAAAAGATCTGTGAAACATCAGAGAAATGTAAAGATGAGAAGGTTTATGTATGAGAAGACCAAATTGTAGGACATAAAAAACCCCAAAACTGTCATTAGCAACTTGTTCTTGCATAGAATCTGTGAATAGCATTTGCTTGTACAAATTCTAGTGTTATATTTCACAGTTTATTAAGGTCATTAATCTTTTATAGCTATTACCAAGCCATGAAATAAGGTAAAAAGGGGGATTTCAATAAATGTAATTACAGTTTTAAAACAATGCTGCGGAAAACAGTGTGATTCTTTCTACTGATTTCAATAGCCTTAGTATCAGGTCTTAAATAATTCTTGTGCTTAAGTGTAACGATTTGTCCTAATTTTGCTCTTCCAGAAGTAGAAAGATTAAATTGCATTAAATCTATTCCAAAACACATAATACTCCTTCTAGTTGAATTAAGAAAATTTGATTAAATCACTTTCACCTGAGTTAGATCTACTAATTCTTTTGCTACCAGTTCATTACACAGAAAAGCGGTTCACATGCTTTAACTCAAACCAGGACAGATACGCTTTATTCATCTGTCCATCATGACATATAATTAGCCAGCAATCAATGAAACATACATTCAAGATTACTACCAGCAATCTAATCAACAAAACGCAATGTTAGACACTTACAAAATGTTAATAAAAATCTCTACTTTTCTCAACACCCTTCAATAACTAATCCCCAAATACCCTATTCTTCCCTTGCCTTCTCCCTGACACCCATGCTTTGTGGATGCCCACATCTATCTCTGCATAGAAAGTGGCATCATAAACCTCAGAGGTAAAGAGGTTACTGAAAACAGAATTCCTGCTCATGCCTCTTATGACTCTCAAGACTCAGCTCAGATACTTTATGTACTCATTCAGGGGTATAGAGAGCTTTGATTTAAGTTCAGCCTGCAATGCCATTGAATAAAATAAAATCTTCTCAAAAAAAAAAGCAGAACATTTTTTCCAACAGTAGTATTGATAATTTTAGCGTGTGCATATCCCCTAGAAGTACACCATCAATGCAGTTTAAATATAAAGATTAAATTGAAGTTTAAGTATATTTCAACCTCCCTATGAACGGTGTCAGATTATGCCTCTAGCAGTTTCTGAGAAGCAAAATGTTCACAAATATATTGAAATGGAGTAGACATTGAAGAAAGAGTAAAAGCGGTCCTGGTATTCAAATGAAAAATAAAAATGGAAAATGTTCTTTTTTTCTGTGTGTTTTGACTGGCTTTATGTAGCCAAAATAAGTATTAAATCTGTTCTTGAGATAAAAAATTCTTTGCTATTAAATTTATGTAAATATTTATGAATCAAAACATACTTATATCAATTTGAGAAACCACTTTTTTTATTTAATAGTTATGAAAATAAATGTTAGAGTTGATTTCTGCAGAACTTTCTTTTGTTGATGTGGTAAAGTTTTGGTGGCAGAGTACTACAGGGGTGGATTCTGTTAGAGGCTGATAGAAGCTTCCCCCATGTCTAACAGAGCCAATGCAAGCCAGCTCCAAGGTGGACCCACGTCTGGCCAAGGCCAAGCCCATCATCCACAGTGACAATGCTTCTAGGATAACATGTTTAAGAAGGGGAAACTAACCACTGTGCAATACCAAGAGCAATAGCAGCCAGAAAGAAGGGAGAGAACCTGTGAGAGGAACAACTCTGCAGATACCCAGCTAAGTGCTGGCTCGTGAAGCTGTTCTGAGATCTTGGGTTATAAACTAATAAAACAGAAAAACAGATTTGGGGCTACGCAGTATGTAGAACACAGATTTTGTAATCCAGATCAGTTATTGCTGCATGAAGTTTATGACACATTTGTTTGGGGTCTAAAGGTAGTTTTTAATAATTTACACCAGCTGTTAGAACTTGGTGAGTTCAGTCATGTCCATCTTGAAGCAGTCAGCATGCATGTCTGTATTTCTCATGCTTTACTCTCACTATTAATTAAAACAATATGTACACTGCAAAATTTTTAGATTTTTCCAGTGGTCTCCTATGAAGTAAAGTTGTGTTTTGATCAGAGTTTCTGCCTATCTGTCAATACTGTAAAAGCCTCTGGGGTGGGGTACAGAGAATCCTACAGCCTTTCCCCCATTCAAAAATTATAGACAAAACCCCCCTATGCTACTTAATTGATCTAAATAGCAGCAACAATAACATCTGTGTGGCTTTTTTGTTTGTTTGTTTTTTGGGGTTTTTCTTGGGTTTTTAGTTGTTTGTTTGGTTTTTTTTTTAAGTCACTCAGAGGGATCTTACAAATAAAAAAAATCTTTAAACAGAGGAGAAGAGCTACGTGACCAACTGGAGTGGTCTTTGTAAGGGAAGGTGACACCCCCTTTGAGCCTCTGCCACACGTTAGCATACACATCCTCTTATCTGAGAAGAAAAAGTTTTGGGGGACTGTTAAAACAGAAAACAGTCTTACATATCCCAAGATCTACTTTATGCTTTTATATCCCTGTATCAGGAACAGTGTAAGCAGGAGGAGTAGGGAAGTGATAGTTCCCTTGTACTCAGCTCTGGTGAGGCCACACCTTGAGCACTATGTTCAGTTTTGGGCACCTCACTACAGGAAGGACATTGAGATGCATCCAGTGGAGGGCAACAAAGCCAATTAAGTGTCTGGAGCACAAATCATATGAGGAACGGCTGAAGGAGCTGGGGCTTTTTAGTCTTGGGAAAAGGAGGCTGATGGGAGACCTTATCACTCTCTACAACTATCTGCAAGGCGGTTGCAGAAATGTCAGGGTTGATCTCTTGGGTGACAAGCGATAGGATGAGAGGAAATGGCTTAAAATTGCACCAGGGGAGATTTAGGCTAGATATCAGGAAGAATTTCTTTACTGAAAGGGTTGTCAAGTATTGGAACAGGCTGCCCAGGGAGGTGGTGGAGTCACCATCCCTGGAGGTATTTAAAAGACAGGTGGATGAAGTCCTTAAGGACATGATCTAGTGGTGGACTAGTCAGGGTTAGGCTGTGGTTGAACTTGATGATCTGTACGGTCTCTTCCAACTCAGGTGATTCAATGATTCTCTGTAAGTTCTTCTGGAAAACTTAGAGGAAAAGACACTTGAAAATCACCTGTTTTGAAAAAGAAGCTTTTATGTAACTAAAGATTAATAGAAAATAATTCTGGAGTAGATTTTTATAAATTCCTCAGTTTTTCTTAATTCTCCTCCATTTGAATTCATACACACTTATTAAGTCAATTTAAGTAAGATACTCCTATGTATTCTTCCATACTTACGCTGTTTTTCACATCCTTGTATTTCTGCACACACTTTTACATCATGAAATCAGAGCTGTTTGTTATTTGTTTGAAGACTGCAGAGGAAGCCTTTGGCAGACAAGGGAATATGGGAATTCTAAGGCTGTAAGGAGAGAGCCTAGTCAGCTCTAAGAATTTTAGTAAATCGGTATCTATATCTACCTAACCTAGGTGCTTGAAATACATATTTACTTCAGACAATTGATATTGGATCTGAAATGTTTAAAGTAAAAGATTATAAAAATATATTGGATCAAATATATAATCTATTTTATATTTTTAGTTATTACTTTTTATTTTATTTTAATTATGCCACATGAAGAGATGATCGATATCATGCTGTGATGCTCACAGTGTTTTTCCATTCACTCTTTCTTTCTATTTGTTTCTCCACAAGTCTTTGCAATTGCTCTCAAAACTATTTCTTACGTGCTTTCTCGCAATACAGCTCATAAATACTAGGAATATTAAAAAGGATACTCTTGCCTCTTTTAAAGTAGTTAACTTCTGTTAAGTCTGATGAGGTTAAGTATCATGAGACTATGATCATCAGCACTTTTTCTGTACTTAGCACGCAATTAACCTTGCTAGAAATGAGTATAAATGCAAACATTTCCCCTCTGTCAAGCATTTCAGTAATCATAAAGATCTCACTTGAAACTGTACTGAAGAACTTTGATACCTTGATGGAGTGCACAATGTAAGATGGATCTAATTTCCATAAAGCACTTACCCAGAACATTATCAGTCCAATAGGTTATCTACTATAGTGCAATATAGCTATTGAATTTTGAAATATGTTTAACTAGCGGGCTGAAAATATTCTTTTTTTTTTTTCAAAATAAGAGTCTAATCTTTCCATTTTAATCTGAGATATAAGTGAAGTTGCAAAGAAAAGATTTTTTTTCTAAAAAAATTATGAAAGCCTTCCTTTTTTTCATTCTCAGTCTGCTTTTGACAGATGAAGAAAACTCCAAGCCATCCTCCTTTCACATTACTTCTTGTTTATTTAGTACATGTCTGTTCTTTTGCCTTTTCTCAGTCACTTTGCTTTTTTCTTGTTCATACCGTCAGACTTCCTTATGCTTGTTCTTTGCAAAGAATATTTTCTGTATCTGCTACTTTTCTTCATGGTTGCCTTTTGCATACTGTTTTGATTAACAGCTCTTAGAGAGGATATGAGAGAAAGGTAACACTTAGAGAAATTAACTTCAAAAAGTCATCATCTACTTTATACAATTTCTAAAGAAGCAAACGCATTTTCACTGTGTGAAGGAGATTACTTGAAAGTTGTTTTCTCTATCTCAAGGGGGTTTTCTCCTGCTTTGAACCTTATCCGGCTTTTCTTCTGTCAGTTTTATTTAATGGGTTGAAAAGAGTGGAAAAGTACTGACTGGAAACTTCATTCTGTCTTTTACTAGAAATCACAATTTCTCACAGTGCTGTCTGCAGCTGTAAGCTGTCAGATACCGCCGTGTCTGTGGTGCTCTTATTTACTCTGCGTATTGCAAATTACCTCTACCTGAGAAAATAGCTCTTCTGGTCAGAATGACAAAATTACTTTGAACCTCTGCTCCTTCTCTCATTCCTCTTAAAACTAATCTACTCTTTTAAGAGCACTGAAGTATAGTTGTATCAAGTGTAAGTTGGAACGTTTTGGCAGCAGAGTGGGTGGGCTGCAGGATGGCCTCTGTGAGGAGAGGACAAGGCTGCCCTGTACTGGACACAGATGGTTCCAGCTGGCTCCAACAGACCCACCACAGGGAACAGCTGAGCCCAACAGCCACAAATGTGGCTGGGAAAAAATACTTAGGAATGAGCAAAATGTTGTAGAAACATTGAGGCATTAAAAGTGTGAGGAGCAACCCTGGGCTCCTCACCATAACAAGGTCGTTGAGGCCCTCAAGCCAGAGAAGGGCAACCAGGTTGGTGAAGGGACTGGAGGGAAAATCCTATGAGGAACTGCTGAGGGAACTGGTGATGTTTAGCCTGAAGAAGAGGAGGCTGAGGAGAGACCTTATCACCACCTATAACTACCTGGAAGGATGTTGTAGAGAGGTGGGCGATGGTCTCTTCAGCCAGGTGACAGGAGATAGGAGAAGGGGAAATGGCGCAAAGCTGTGCCAGGGCAGGTTTAGATTGGACATTAAAAAAACAAATTTTACTGAAAGAGTTGTCAGGGCCTAGAACAGGCTGCCCAGGGAGGTGGCTGAGTCACCTTCTCTGGATGTGTTTTAAAAAAGAGTAGATGAGTACTTAGTGATATGGTTTAGCTTAGGATGGGATTGGTTCGACTTGGTGATCTTCAAAGGTCTTTTCCAAACTTGTGTGTGATTCTGTGAACACCAAGTTCAGAGAATCATAGAATAAAATCATAAAAGGGACCTTTAGAGGTCATTTAGTCCACCTACCCCCCATGCAGTAAGCAGGTACACCTTTAGCTAAATCAGGTTGCCCAGAGCTTCATGAAGCCTGATCTTTATAGCCTCCAGGGATGCAGCCTCCACCACATCTCTGGGCAAACTGTTCCAGTGCCTCATTATCCTCACAGTAAAAAACTTCTTCCTAATGTATGATTTAAATCTACCCTGCTCTAGTAGGGTAGAAGAAGGATGTGGAGGAGGTGCTTTAGGTAGGTGACTGCAAAAGATCTAGCAATCTAGTCATCCAGGTTCTTTATATAATTCATGGAAGGAAAGAGGCATCACCCTGTGTCAATTTGTCCTTCCTGAAGTGTTACCTAACTTACCTTCCTCATGTACATCTTTCCTCCCTTCAAGTATAATGGGAATCTGGATAACTAAATTAAACTTAACTGCTCTATGTGAAAAGTTACATGAAAACAAATAATACATGCACTGATTCGCTGTGGGTACAAACACGGTGGGTGAATTCTATGCAATTATCCTATAATTGAAAGATGAAATTGCATCTTACATTTCTAAACTGCACACACAGTCCATCAAGAGAACTGTGCACTTTTGGTTGGGAGTTCTGCAGTGTAATGTAGAAAGTACAGCTGGATCTAAGAAAATAAAGGGATTCAAGTATTTCCCACTCAAGCAGAAGTAGGAGCCAAACATCTCTGTACTTTCAGATGAGTACTCTGACTCCTCAGCAAGAAGATAAAAAGAAATAACTTTTAAATGCAGCAGTATTTTGTCCAAAGCTCTGTTTGGTAAGCATGTTCTCAGAATGCCTGACAGATTAAGTGAATAGTGTCCCAAAATAAATGTCTCATTTCTGAACATATTTGAAGCTTGACTCTTTTACCAGAATTCTTTGCTGTTTGGTATGTGAAGTAAAAGAACATTTAGATGCCTGAGAAACATAAAACTAAAAACCATATGTGTCTGCAAAATATGAAGATTCTGATGCTAGGTAGTCAATATACATTCTAATAGGTGTTTTCAGGTCTGCCTCTTTGGTGTACTCCTGCAATACCATTTTAATGTCTCTTTTCAGGCATATAAAATTTTCTTCAGAGACATAAAGGGATGAGATACATACTCAATTCAGAGAATATCTAATGCAAAACAATTTATTTGAAATTTTGTTATTTTGTACAGATTTCCCTTTCATTTGTTTTTGCAATTAATTATTTTTCTGTAGCTGAATATTGTTCAGTCTGTACTAAGTCCCTAGACCCACAAGCGTGCTGCCCCTAGAATCATACAATAAAATGGTTTGAGTTGGAAGAGACATCAAAGATCATCTAGTTCCAAACCCCCTGCCATGAGCAGGGACAACTTCATTACCTCAGGTTGCCCAAAGCCTCACCCAACCTGGCCTTAAACACTTCCATGGATGGGGTTTCTACAACCCCTCTGGACAACCTGTTCCAGTGCCTCACCACCCTCATAGAAAAGAATTTCTTCCTAATGTCTTACCTAAACCTACCCTCTTTCAGCTTAAAGCCATTACCCCTTTTTGTATCACTCTACTCCCTGGTGAACAGTCCCGCTTCCCCTTTCCTGTAGGATCCCTTCAAGTATTGGTATGCCACAATTTGGTCACCCCAGAGCCTTCTCTTCTCCAGACTGAACAAGACCAAATCTCTCCTCCTCTCTTCATAGGAGAGGTGTTCCAGCCCCCTGATTATCATCATGGCTCTCCTGTGGACTCACTCCAACTGTTCTCTTTCCTGTGCTGCAGACCCCAGAGCTGGACACAGTACTCCAGGTGGGGGTCTCATGAGAGCAGAATAGAGGGGCAGAACCATGTCCTTCTACCTGCTGGCCACACTGTTCTTGATGCAGTCCAGGACACAGTTGGCTTTCTACACTGCTAGGACACACTGCTGGCTCATGTTCAGCTTGTCTATTGATCAGCACCCCCAAGTCCTTCTCCTTAGGGCTGCTCTCAATCCATTCTCCACCCAGACGGAAGTTGTGCTTGGGATTGTGCCAGCCCACCTACAGGACCTTGCACTTGGCTTTGGTGAGCTTCATGCAGTTTGCATGGGCCCATCCCTCTAGTCTGTCAAGGTTCCTCTGGATGGCATCCCTTCCCTCCAGCATGTCGACCTCACCACACAGCTTGGTGTCACTGGCAAACTTGCTGAGGATGCACTCGATCCCACTGTCTACGTCACCAACAAAGATGTTGAACAGTGCCAGTCCCAGTGCTGACCCTTGAGAAATACCACTTGCCTCGGAACTCCATGTGGACATTGAGCCATTGACCACAACTCTTTGAGTGTGACCTCCAGCCAGTTCCTTATCCACCAAGTGGTCCATCTGTTGAATCCATAGCTTTCCACTTTAGAGACAAGGATGTCATGCTGGACAGTGTCAAATGCCTTGCAGAAGTTCAGGAAGATAATGTCTGCCATCCTTCCCTTGTCCACCATCTCTGTTACTCCATCATAAAAGGCCACCAGATTTGTCAGGCAAGATTGGCCCTTAGTGAAGCCATCTTGGCTGTCACCAATCACCTCCTTATTCTCTATATGCCTGAGCATAATCTCCAGGATTATTTCTCACCATGAAATTATATCATATGGTGATCATGCTCTGCTAATATTTCTTAATGTATCTCAAAATAATTCAGACTTTTCCCCCCAACTAAATTATACCATTTCCTTCCTTCCTTCCTTCCTTCCTTCCTTCCTTCCTTCCTTCCTTCCTTCCTTCCACCCACAATAAAAAACAAAATCCTGTCCCTGGAAACCTGGAGGGTGCTGAAATGGAGTCTGGCTTTGGAAATAGAACAGCATATTATGTCTTCATAAAGATTAAAGGACTTAGAAGTTTCTTTCTTCCTCTTCTACAGGTATCATTAATGAACAGGGGACTGCAAAGTTACTGTCCTGTCACCTCATGGTTGCATTGCTGAAGGCAAGAGGCAGAGTATATGCCATCTCACAGGGCTTTCCCTGGCCCCACAGTGCTAAGCCACTGGTTTGGATATAAGGGAAGCTATGATGGAAAGATGTCTTCAGGATACTCAGCACGGCTGATCTATAAGACAACAGGTAGAAATCCTCTGTCCCCTTACAGCCATAAATCTAGGTTCCTGGGCAGCCATTTCTTGGAGACATTCCAATGCTCCAACACCTGCTTCCTAACCAAATTTCCATTTTGTGAGCTAGTAACTTCTCTCACAACCCTTATAAAGCTGTGACTTAACAACTATTCCCAAACCAAGCACCAGGCAATTTCCTTTTTCTGTCCTACTCACAGCCCCAAAACTAAGAAAACCTCCTCCCTGGATCCTCTGATAGCCACATTCTTTTTATTATACTCTAGACAAGGCCTGCAAAAGCAGTAGACACACTTCTGAAGAAAGGAAATCACAGTCAAACCATCAGTCAAAACCTTCAGCTAATACACAGAAAAAAAAAATACAAAAGAACATAAAGGGACATACCAACCAGCAGGTCAGCTTAATACTTTTCAATTCTTCTGTGATGGCAAATTGTAGATTATAAATCTTCCTTCTCAGCATCTTTTTGGGTCTTTCAGATGTCTGCTGTATGTCCATCAGGCATTTCTTTTCCAGGTTGAAGGATTGCAGTAAGTGTGGAACCAGTAAACAGTTGCATGTTTTCAATAATTCTTTTTCTCTTGCTTACAGTTTTTGCTATTCTGCCTGCATTGTAAGATACAATGAACTATGCATGCAGCACTGCAGTAACTTGTAAGCTTGATTTAGCTTTCTGGGCTTCTGAAGTTTTGGGGTTTTATTTTCCATTTGAAAATTAATTTTATTTCAGAATGTACCATTCTTCAAAAGTTTTCAGGATTAATTTTGGGCTTGATTATCCAGATTTTTTAAGTTTTATAACCACACTTTGCCTTTCTCCCTGAAGAAATTAAATTCTATACACTTCCCTCATTATAAAGAAAACATTGTATCTTTTAATTTTTTTTCTCCTATTCCATTGTTAAGTCACAACAGTACTCATTTTACGGAAGAGCTTAGTATCTTTATTTGCCAGGGGTGAAGTATTTTAAAGTCTTTTATGGTGGATTCTGTAAATAGATATTTGAAAAGCAAAATATATTTTATGAACTACCTGTCCAAATGCTTCAGATACTTAAATACATTTCAGAAGCATGAATATCTGCTATAAAATATATATCCCAAATATAAATTAACCTCTCTACTTATTCTGTTCTTTTGTTATTTTGGTTTATCTGTTATCAAAATCAGATCTGCAGGTCTGTAGTTCCAAAGGTCATTACAAAGGTTTTAGCCCTATATCGTAAACTGCTTCTGTCACCAGAATGGATGTAGCAAGAAGGGACATGTTATAGGTAGCTTTAAAAGTTTCACATTTAGTACCTTTTTTTTTTAAAAGTAAAATCTTGTCCAAATTCTTTGATACTTTATTGATTCTAATCCTCTCCTACTAAAATTAATTCGCGAATTTGATCATCAGATCCCATCTTAATAACAGGTTCTAGATACAAACTTGTTTATGCTTGCCTGCCATAAACACCCAAGCCAATAATACTTGCTTTGTTTTTTTTCTTCTATGGCCTTGAATTCACTGAGCAGATATTTGACACATGGTTCACACCTAATCTTATAAATCTATTCTTTGGCATGTTCACTGGTTATGTTTAGTTTTATCGTGGGTTTTTTGCACTTAGGAAGTTATTCCTTTAATCTTTTTTGCCTTTCTTTCTGAAGCATTACATTTAATGTCTGAAAAATTTTCTTCTCTACAGTCCCATCTGAACATGATGCCTGCACTTTAAGGATGTCAATTGTTTCTAATGGGCATTTTCATTCTGCTGTTTAAACACCAAGGCCCCATTTCTTGTTATAGGAATTTGTCTAAATGATAGTATGCATTTAATCTGAACCTTTAATATATTGTCTTTAAACACTCTCTACTGAATCTGCAAGAATTTTATATGTTTGGATGTGCTTTTCTATTTATCACTTTTATTTCTGTGCATTTACTCTTTTTAAAAGTGAATGTTACAGTGAGTAATAAGTATGATTTTCTTCCAGTGACAAGGATGGGGAACGTGAGTACATTATGGCCTCTAGTATAGTGTGGGTGTTTTACAGTTACATATTTTTATACCAAATCCCCCATAGTACTCAGAAAACATCTAACAGGGGCTTCTGATTCCCTTAGCAGTTACTCCAAGAAGCAGTCATTTAATGAGTCTAGAAATGTTTTTGCTGCTTCAGTCTGATGTGACATTTACTTATTTTACACAAGACTTCAGTCTTTCACACTGATTAAAAAAAAAATCCTATTTAATGAATTAATAATGCTTTAATATTATTTTTTCCTTCTAGAAAATGGAGTGCAATTCAGAGAAACTGGGTAGAACATAGTATTACAGTTAATTTCCGTACATTTTTCCTGTCATTATCTGTTTAATTCTTGAAACCTGGTCCTCTTATCTTCCTTAATACTGAGTAGTATCTTCTCCTGTAAGAAGTAGTATTGCCATTCTGACAGCATCCACACTCTGCCCTTAAATTCTTTAAAATAATAAACAATTCTTGTGGACATTTTTTTTTTCTTTGTTAGATTGGTTTAGTTTTTATGTAAACATACTCTCATATATATATTATTATGTGTGAATAAATTTCCAACCTGCTGTTTGAAAACTCAACTCTCTCAGCCTGTCTTCATAGAAGAGGTTCTCCAGACCTCTAATCATCTTCATGGCACTCCTCTGGACCCATTCCAACAGTTCCATGTCATTCTTACGTTGGGAACTCCAGAACTGGACACAGTACTCAAGGTGGGGTCTCACAAGAGCAGAGTAGAGGGGCAGAATCATCTCCCTTGAACTGCTGGTCACGCTCCTTTTGATGCAGCCCAGGATACAATTGACTTTCTGGACTGTGAGCATGCATGTCAGTTCATGTGCAGCTTCTGATCCACCATCACCCCCAAGTCCTTCTCTGCAGGGCTGCTCTCTAGCATATGATCTCCTAGCCTGTACTGATGATGACCGCCCTGATTCTGGTGCAGGACCTTGCACCTGGCCTTGTTGAACCTCATGAGGTTCCCACAGACCCATGTCTCCAGCTTCTCTGGGTCCTCTGGATGACATCCTGTTTTTCTGGCATGTCAGCTGCACCACTCAGCTTGGTGTCATCTGCAGACTTGCTGAGGGTGCACTCAACCTCATCATCAATGTCACTGATGAAGATATGAGTAATACCGGTCCCAGTACAGACCCCTGAGGGATACCACTTGTCACAGATCTCCATATGGTCATCAAGCCATTGACAAATACTCTATGGGGCCACCATCCAGCTGATTCCTTACCCTCCAACAAGTCCACTCATCAAATCCGTATCTCTCTGGTTGAGAGAGAAGGATGTTCTCCTAAGTTGTGGGGGTCTCTGTAAAAAGCTTTATAGAAGTCCAGACAGATTACGTCCATCTCCCTTCCTGTGTTGACTGATGCAGTCACCCCATCATAGAAAGCCACTAGGTTGGTCAGGCAGGACCTGACCTTGGAGAAACCATTCTGTCTTGAATCAGCTCCCTGTCTTCCATATGGTGCTTTAGCATAGCTTCTAGGAGGGTCTGTTTCATGATCTTCCTAGGCACAGAGGTGAGGCTGACAGGTCAGTAGTTCCCCAGGTTGTCATTCCTACCTTTTTTTAAAAATGGGCACAATGTTGCCCTTCTTCCAGTCACCAGAGACGTCCCCTGACCACCATGACTTTTCATATGTGATGGAAGTGGCTTGGTAACCATTATCTTAGTACTTAAATTAGTAATCTGGTGATAAAGTATTCTTATTTCCTGCTGAATTTGAGCTTAAGAAGAAAGTAACTCTAATAGGGAAAATTTTAAAAGTGAATGCTTTGTTATAAGTAGAGTGAAATCTGAAATAACAGCCACTCTTGAGCAGACAGTATCATTCTATGGGACATTTTAAGGTCGTGTACATTCTTACAAACTTAACTATAATACAAAGGTTCTCAATATTTGTTAGCCCTACAGAGAGAGCTTGAATGAAGAGAAAACAAAAAAAATCACCAGGGAGACAAACTGTCACAGTTTAGACCCAGCTGACAGCTGAGCACCACGCAGCTGCTCACTTCTATCCACTGTGAGATGGAAAGGAAAATCGAAAGAAAGCAGCAAACCTCATTGGCTGGGATAAGGGCAGTTTACTGGCACAGCAAAGGGAGGGGGAAATAACAACAGGACTTACATAAACAAAGCAGGAGACATACAATGACATTTGCTCATCTGACCAACGTACTCAACCACACACTCATCTGGTCCCATAGCCATGCTCTAACTAGCTCCTCTTTGTGCTTTATATCATGTCATGGCACACTCCTTTCGATAGTTTGGGTCACCTGTCCTGGCTGTTTCTTCTCCCCTCTTCTTGTGAATATCAACTTCACCCTAACCAAAACCAGGATACATATAAAAGAATATTTATTTAAAAATACACAGAATGGATATTTTCCTATTTATCTTTTGATAACATTTACTTAGATTATGATACATGTGTTTAATGGTTGCCAAATACATTCAGAAATAGTTACGTCCTTCAAAATACCTGATATTCTGAAATACGATGGTTTTAATACTGACTTCTTTTTGATAGTCTGAAAGGACTTTATGAAACATGTTATCAGCTAAGTATGTGACAAAATATCCGTTAACAGAAATACATATATTAAATATTTTGAGGTTCTGAATTGCAATGTTACAAACAGGCTGGTGATTATCTAACTAAATATGTACAAGAGGTAACCACTGTAATTTTCATGTAATATATCAAAGATTTCAGACATATGGAAATTAATGAGAAATTATGGTTTCCTAACTAACTGTAGTCTAATTTCCTAAATATTCTTTTTTAAAATTTACCTAGGATATTATTTTAGCTACTTATGCTATAGCGATGATTTTCGTTTCCTGGTTATTAGAGCTATAGTTCTGGTCAAAACCACATACATTGAAAATGTTGTCAACCGAACCATTAACTCTACAAAACAGGAATAGATATAACAATAGTCATCTCTTCTATTGTTATTGCAAGGAGCCTGAGGAACAGAAGCTGACACAACTGTTTGTGCCAATGAATTCTTGATAATCTTAGAAGTATAGAGTGCTGTTAATAGCTAGGATGCCAATACAGGAAATCATTTTAACTTAACAATTGCTTTCCTGAAGATCTCCTGAAATATGTTAAATGCTTTGTGTATAAGAAAGGAAAGCAATCATGTTTCTAGATGGAAGGGAGGAAGATTGTGTTGTCTGCAGAACAGATAATGTTTGTCAATGAAGCCCTTGCTATGGGAATGTGATAGAGAGACTACAGTAAATGTGTCTTTTCAAGATTAAATTCATGCAGTCTATTTTATTATTTTGATCAGGAAAGGGGAAAGTCTTCAAAGATGTTTATGTTGACTTTATCATCCCACACAGAACTGAAAGACTTAATTATGTGAAATGAATTTTAAAGGCTTTTTGCAGAAGCAGATAATAAAATTGTAAAATAGAACGCTCATAGTTATTGCAAAAAAACCCCAACGAGCTTTAGCAAGTTTAAAGCTTTTTTTTTTTCCTTTGTTGGTTTTTCCTGGTATTGGAAAAAGTGAAGCTTAATTCACAGAGGAAGAAATTATGTTCCTTTCCCAAGTCCCATCCAGACTAGTGGTGTCCAAACTGAGGTGTAGGCAAGGGGTCAAATCATGTTTTATTGGGGTTTAAGAAGAAAATATTAGAAATTCTGTAGTACATAGTGCATGTATAATTCATAAATAATTATACATATATTGGTGGGTGCACTCAAAATAATTTAGTGATATAGACAGATGAATGATCAAAAAAGTTTGTAAACCACTGATCTAGACCAGCACTTGATCCAGGTTCATGTTTCCTACCATTAAAAAAAAACATGACAAAAAAACTCAAACCAAAAAACCAAACAAAAAAAAAATCCAACAATAATTAGGACAGTTTCAATCTGGTGGAAAGAGGAGCAGACAAAACAAACACCCAAACATAATTTTTCATTTGCCGAGATGAGATCCATGTGATTTTAAAGCTTCTGAAAATTAGGAAAGAAAAAAAACAAACCAAGAAAGAGCGAAGAATCATATTTTTCAGTCATACCAATATTCTTGTCAAAAGGCAGCAATGGCAGAGGTAGTGATCATCAGCAGAATCTCCCAGTTCAGGAAACACAAAAACAATAAATCCTTTATCTATGCTATGAAATTTTGTTTTTCAGAGCAACAAGCCATTCAGTTACCAAACAATGAGATTATAACACAAATAAATTCTACTCTGTTTACCTTAGCTGCCACACCTTTCTGCGGTATCAAAGTAATTTTTTACCATTAATACTTCATAAGGAATAAAAATTCATTCAGACATGTGATAAAACAGAAATGTTGTGACCAGGATATTTAAGGTTGTGTTTCTGTCATATTAAAAGGAAAGTGAAGTTCTTTTGTTCAAGGTAAAGAATACTTCATTGGATTAATGAGGAGTCAGGGCTACATTTGGCATAGGATTGGTAGCATGAATGGTATTTGCTAATCTTATTAAAAAAAGTAATTATATATTATCAAGCAAATTCCTAAGTATTACTCATTTCAGTTCCATTAATTTGGGCTGTAACATAGATGAAATAATGAAGGATCGTCTTCAAGAATTATTGGCTTTGTCATTTTCTCCCCATTCTTGAAAACATACTATTACAGTATTACATCTAAAGCCGCATTCAGAACATAATACCTCCATAATTAAAAACTGTATAAAATTTAGAAGTTATAAAATCAGGCTGTTCATTAATTTTCATACAAATATTGTAATAGCTATTTTCAACATATGTTTTAATATAGTAAGTAGATAATATTGTTTCACAAATCTAGGCATTTCCCATGCTTGGCCATGTTCTTTATTTGCAGAAGTGAAACCCGGTCTTTTTTCACAGTTTTATAAATTGTAAACAAATGTACTCATTATGAACACATGAGCATATTTTCTCCCTCAGAGCATGAGTTCTGCTGCATTTTAATAATTTAAATCATATCAAATATAGATAAATGTGAAATGTGATCTGAGCAATAAACCACTAGTTTTGTCATCTGTGACCTGTGTGGGTGTCAGTGCTTGTCATTTTTCTCCAACTGCAGCCACTTTAATTTGAAAAAAGGCTGAAGACACACTCTTTTAGAACACTGTGGACAAGATTGTTTTTCCATAGTTATGTTGTGATTATTGTTTATTAGAAACTTAAATATACTTAATATGTTTTCTTTCTTTCTCTTTTTAATAGTTGGTAATTGTATCAGACAAGATTCTGATCCTCATTTTCTGATCCCCAAGTATCTCTCAGCAGCACTATTGGACCAGCTCCACACAAGTTTACACCTCAAACTGGAGTACTCTGTTTATATCCCTGTCTCAGACTTCTAGATCTGACCTTGGAAACTGCTCTTAAAGTCCTGAGGACAGCTTCAGAACAACCCGTGCAGGCTGGGATAATGACTAACCCACAGCCTTTCAGTAAAGACCTGCTGGCAGTGTGCTTGTCATTTTCACAGGCATTATGTCTCATCATACACTTTAATTTCACACTGTCAATATGCTGTAGAACCTTATAATGCCTGAGGCTGAGAATGCATAAGAAAAGAAGAAAGAAACCCCATTATTCTGAGGAAGGAAAAGAGGTAAAAAATGTGATGCTTTTTAAGGGACTATTGCTGATTGTCCACTTTAAATTTTTCACCCCAGCAGTTTTTTCTTTGTATGAAAATAAGCATGCAGAGCAACTTTTTGATCTGTATGATCCCTTCTTGCTGACAGGTGAGAGCAGTTGCTGAATTAGTTACAAAACGGTATCTGTGCTAGCAGCAGTAGCATCATCTGTAAAACTATAAAATATGTCCAGTATCACAGGCCTGCAGCCGTGGACATCTATGTACTGCAGACTGTGTTTGGATGCTCAACAAAAGTTACCGCTTGGGGTTTCATCCTGTGCAAAGCTGGATGGAGTACTGAACAATGCAAATCAGACATTGCCAGGAAAGCTGCAAAAGCATAGATGGCAAAATTGTGACTCAGTTTCACTCTTAACAAAAGAATCCCAAAACAATAAAACATGCAATGGTGATAAATTATTCACTCTGTCATAAAGACACAGGTTAGATGTTCCTATTTTTTTCAAGGACCTTTACATCTTGGTTTACATATTTTTCTCCCCTGGACATTTACAGTGAAATTCTGTTTACAATGGTAAACACATACACATCAGGTCTTCCTGAGGATTTGAAGGTACTTTGTTGTGGTGGTGTGGCCCTGGATAGAGGCCAAATGCCCACCAAGCTGCTCACTCACTCCCCTTTTCAGCCGAAAAAGGGAGAAAATGTATATCAGGAGGCTTAGGACTCGAGATAAGGACAGAGGGATCGCTCTGCAAATAGTGTCATGAGCAAAACAGACTCAACACAGAATAAAAGTCATTTATTACTACTACAACTACACACCCAGCAAACCAGAGTTGGGTAATGAGAAGTGTAGCCAGGTCTTAAAGCACCTTCCTTCCGCCCCTCCCTTCTTAGCAGACTTAAACTTCATTCACAGTTTTACTTCCTTCTTCCCCCCCGAACATGGTGCAGGGAGGGGCAGGGAATGGGGAGTGAGGTTCTGGGTAATTCCTTACAAGCTACCTCCCTCGTTCAGATCTTAACACTTCTCCCCCACCCTCCCTTCTTCGCACACTTGACTTTAATCATAAATGCACTCTATTCTTCCCCACATCACAGTGCGGAGAGAGGCAGGGAATAAGGGTTTTCAGTCCGTGACTCCCAAGTTGGTTTCCTTCTTAGCTGGACGGGGGCATTCCACACACACACCCTTCCCCTGCAGCACCGTGAGGTCCCACCCATGGGAGACAGTCCTTCAAGAACTTCTGAAGCGAGAGTCCTCTCTATCAGGGCCCAAGTGCAACCCCTTACACTTGGCAGTGTTGAACCTCATTAGGTTCACCCGGGCCCATCTTTCAAGCCTTTCTTAGATATTGATGTTCATGTCTGCTGGCCTGTTTCAAATAACTGCGTTTCTGAGGGTGTTGCACTTGGGCCGGAAGAATCCCAGACATATATACAGACTGGGAGAAGAGCTCCTTGAGAGTAGCCCTGATGAGAAGGACCTGGGTGTCGTGGTGGATGAGAAACTTAACATGAGCCAGCAGTGTGCTCTTGCAGCTCCCAAGGCCAATGGTATCCTGGGCTCCATCAGAAGAGGGGTGGCCAGCAGGGACAGGGAGGTGATTGTCCCTTTCTACTCTGTCTTCATGAGGCCCCATCTGGAGTCCTGTGTCCAGATCTGGGGCCTGCAATACAAGAAAGATGTAGAACTGTTGGAGAGGGTTCAGAGGAGGGCCACGAAGGGGATTAGAGGGCTGGAGCACCTCCCGTATGAAGAGAAGCTGAGAGAGCTGGGGTTCTTCAGCCTGGAGAAGAGAAGGCTGTGTGGGGACCTCACTGCAGCCTTCTAGTATCTGAAGGGAGCATACAAACAGGAGGGGAATCAACATTTTAAAAGGGTAGACTATGTCAGGACAAGGGGAAATGGATTAAAGCTAAAGGAGGGAAGGTTTAGATTAGATGTTAGGGGGAAGTTTTTTACAGAGAGAGTGGTGAGGTCCTGGAACAGGCTGCCCAGAGAGGTGGTAGATGCCCTGTCCCTGGAAGTGTTCAAGGCCAGGTTGGATGGGGCCCTGAGCAACCTTGTGTAGATCCAGGACTGGAGGTTGGTGACAGGGGACTGGAACTCTATGATCCTTCGGGTCCCTTCCAACTCAGATCATTCTATGATTCTGTAATTCTATGAATCTTTACATACTACCTAGACTACAAATTCTTTGCACCATTTTATCTGTAAATAGAGCGGTTACATTTGGAAACCGTAACACTGTACTTTGATAGTTATATATGAAAAGTGATGATTATTTTTTTATTCTGTTTGTAGTATGTTCCTTTATTGACTCATCAATGGATCATAAGAATCTTGCAGTTAAAGTTCTCTATGTTAGCAAAGTGATACGGATTTGATCAGAATGTAGTTCAGAGAGTTAGGAAATTAATCAGATTGAAATGCAAAGTCCTGCAAGGAGAAATAAGAAAACACCTTCTTTCAATATTCATTTTGGGGGTTATATTTTGTGAACTATATTACATAATAAATACACGTATTTACAAGGCCAAAGCAATGTAGGCTATTTATATTTTTCTCAATGGTTGATAATAATCAAGTTTTATTGCAGTGATATTTAAAGGAGTCAGATGGGAGACCATGAGCAAAATCAGTAGTTTCATAATGCTTTTATCATACAATTAAAAATGGTACAAAAAAAAAATTCAATTCAGTGTAATTCAGAGACGTAGAAATAGTCCATTTGTAATTAGAAGGCATATCTTAAGCAACGTAAAATACTTTAACATCATTTCAGTACATTACTATATACTGAAATTCCAAACCTCCAGTTGTTATTGATCAACAACAACAACAGCAATAATGTATTAGTTGATTAATACTGGCATAATTTTCTGGTGAGAAAGTGAGAACTATGTGTCATATGTGGGGTAGAGCATGAATTGAAAAGGTTCAAGTTGGGTTTATAAACTAAGTAGCTGAAAAGGTGCAGGACAAAAAAACATAGAAAATCTATGTGCAGAAAATATCTATGTATAGGAGCGGTGGTAAATGTTGACTGAAAATTTAGGTAAAATATAATCAGGTTCATTGTTAAGAGGAGTCTACTGGAACCTCAATATTCTTTTGAACCTAAAAACTGTCCTGAAAAGCTTGCTATGAGAGCCTAAGAACAATGCTTTGTGTAATTTAGATAGCCCACAATGAAGAGGGAAAAAATTGAGGGACAGTGAACATTCAGCTGTTAAGACATTGAATATTTTGCGCCATATTAATCTTGTTAGAAAATATTTCACCTTAAAGGATTGAATTGTTTACACTGATCTGGAACATAAACCTTCTTTGTTGTTTATTTTGTTTCATTTTCGTGTTTGTTGTTTTGATGAG
This sequence comes from Laterallus jamaicensis coturniculus, assembly GCA_022605575.1. Classification (NCBI taxonomy): domain Eukaryota; kingdom Metazoa; phylum Chordata; class Aves; order Gruiformes; family Rallidae; genus Laterallus; species Laterallus jamaicensis. The sequence continues at coordinate 9,186,771 of JAKCOX010000019.1, forward strand.
GCTTTTATAAATTTTGTAAACTCAAAACGTAAGAAATCTGAACAGCAAGGATCCCTCTTATTATATAAGAAAAATGTAGTTATGTGCAGATGGTAAGCTAGCTCCAAGTCAGTTCATGCAATTCACTCATAAGATAATTTACATCCATTGAATTTATAGTGAACTCATCTAAATTTTAGAACAAGGCCTTAATGTTTTACATTACTAAATTTCGATATATAAATTCTACTGTTGATGTTTATCTGCATATAGTGTATACTTTTGAAACTGTGTAAGTTTTACCCAATATTAAAATTAAGTATCTCTGTGAAAGCATACGTAGCATGGGGAATTAACAAGAGGAATTGGAGATTTGCACATGCCTGCAGGGCTATGATTTTACTGACATCATGGAGATGTGGTGGTGTCCTGGGTTCAGCCCAGCAGCAGGCTATGTTAGCCCTGAGAGTATTCCATACTAATTGCATCATGATCAGACAGGCTGCCCCCCCCCTTTGCAGGGGCGACTTCGGACCCAGGCACGGGAAGTCCCGGTCTGGGCAGGCGCAGTGCCAGTTCCGGGGGAGACTCCGGACCTATCAGAACCTGCTCCGGGCACGGGAAGTGCTGGTCTGAGCAGGCGTGTGGGAGTTCCGGCTTCTCTCTCTCTCTTTTGGGATCGGCGTGGCAGGAGGTGGTGAGGGGGGTGCTCGGGGGTGCTGGGCTCGGGGAGTGCTGCGTTCGGGAATCTGAATCTGGATCGGTTCGGGCACGGCTCAAATGACATAGTGTGGGGAGAGGTTTGCACTGTATATAATAGCACTGTAGTTAGTTGTTTTCATACTTTTCCCTGTTGTTTAGTAAACTATCCTTATCTCAACCTTGCAAGCCTGTGGGTTTTTTTTCCTCTGGCTCTGCAGCCCCTTGATTAGCTCCGTTTGCCCATCCTCCACCTCTTAAAGTGGTAGGGGGCTTTTTTTTTGTCTGACCTTTGTGGCCTCAGCTTTCCGCTGAGGTGTAAACCACAACAGGTGGGATGGCTGGAGTGCTGGGAGGTGGGATGGCACCTATGACTGGAGTGTCAGGAAGAAAGGATATAGGTGCTTTAGGAAGGCCAGGCATGGGACATGAGGAGAGGGTGTCACCCTCTATGTGTACAACCAGATGGAGTGCATGGAGCTCCACCTCTGAATGGATGAGGAGTCAAAGGAGGCTTTATGGATCAGGATTAAAATGGAGGAAGGGACAGGGAACATGATAGTGGGAGTCTGCTATATGCCACCTGATCAGGAAGACTGAATAGATGAAGCCCTCTATAGATAGGAGCAGGATCACATTCACAAGCCCTGGTTTTCTTAGAACTAATCTTTACAGGAAAATCTTGTTCTATTTATTTCTAAATACTTTTCAAAAGTAATTATATTTAGTGTGTTGCATTCTTAAGCATTTACAGCCATATGTCTCTCTTTCTCCAAAGGTTAAAATATGGAAAAATATGTAATATCTGTAATTGGTAGTTGAAAGAAAAAATGTTACACTAATAAGACAGTACTTGCAGCAAATGCAAAACTAGATATAACTTTCAAAATATTACTTTTGTTCTTACTAATATTTTTCCTGTAGTAGGAAGCCTTTTGTGCAATTATGACTGTCATATTTTAAAATGTCAACTTTTTTTTAAAAATCATACTTATTATCCCTAAAATCAGAAAGCAGTATTTATTTTTTTTTATAATAAAGAAATCACTATGACAGTGTACATCAGTATAAAGTTAATTTGGTGACCTAGTGCCTAAATTTTATAAAACTTTTGGTTTGGTTTACTGCATTTAAAAAAAAAGTAATGTTTCATGCAACTAGGATTTTCTTTGATTAATTCTGAATGGAAACTTTGAAATACTTTGGAATACTTTTGAAATATTTTAACATTTGTAAAAACATCTGAAATTTTCTTGAAATGATATAACATCCTCATCAAGATAGCCTGTCTGTTATGGATAATCACAGTAAGATGGGAATAACAAAATTAAATCTTGGGCACTGCATGCCTCTGTAAATCACAATCTAGTACTATCATAGCAAGGAATACCCAAACATACTTGTGGAAAAAAATATTTACGTGAATCAAACCAAACACAACAATTTTCTGTTTCCAAATATGTTATACATCCCTGTTTTTCTTTTATATATCACAGAATCAGGAGGCAGGAGGCAATATGTTTAATTACCATTTTTATACTCCTTAATTTTTTTTGCTGGTGGGAATAGAAATATACATGGTAGCGTGCTTCACCCTAGTAAAAAAAAAAAAAAAAGCAAAAAAAAGAAGCTGAGCTATATTTTATTTCTAGTTTAGTGGATGAAGCAAAATGTTACAAAACACCACATGTTAGAGCATAATTATTTGAGGTGCAACTATGCTAGAAATAAGAGGACTTCAGGGTAAGATTTTTTTTGCTTACACAATGTGCCAATTGTCCCAAACAGGTAATATAAATAAAGTTAAATTATTTAGACTGACTTAAAAGATTCCATACTGCAGCTGGATCTAGCAATGATTATCAGTGTTTTATGGTCATGATTACATACAAAATAACCATTGGATGCAACAATTTCTGTATGATCTGTTTTTTTGTCATTTTTAATAATCAAATTCTATCAACAACAAAGCATTTGGTATTACAAATTTGTTATACTAGTTACATTTGTCATTTAAGTGGATACCATTATATCAATACAATGCAGTTATATATAGAAGTTGCATTCCACGAATTTTTGGCACAGGGAAAACTGTAAGTCAGATACCTAGCTGATGGTTCTCAGGAGATTTTTTTTTTTAAACAATACTTAACCAACGTAATACTTCTTATCTATTTCTATTCTAATAGCACATCTCTGAGGGAAAATGGATGTTAAAAGGACAACTTAGTATCAAGTAGATCCCAGTGCAGATACACCGAATTGGATGAAGTGCTGACCTCTCAAAGACAAATCAATAATGTTCACCACAGCCAACGTTATTGCATAAATTTCTGGATGTTATAGTGTTAGAGATTGTTGTGTAATTATTTTAAATGTTGTCTTATTAGAATTTATTATTTTTAAAAGGTTATATTTTATTTATTATTAATTATAGAAGTAATTTATTTTATCCAAAATTATATATAAATAATAAATGTTCAAATAATAGATTTTATAGATGCTTGCCAGTAAGTAAAGAAATACATTATTTCAGATTGCGTGATAATAAATACTTAAATCGTTCTCATATCTCCCTTCACTAGTGAAACATAAGTTTTTTAGTTGTTAGTACTTGTCACATCCCACCAGTCAGGCAAGCCAGGGAGATTCAGACCTGTCTGTCCTGCCCCTGCAGATGGGCACATGCAGATTTAACTTTTGCTGCTTACCCAAGGGCCACGTTAACATTCTTGTAGCTAGTTTCTTTTAAGAACCCCTCCATTGAGATTAGCTCTTGTAATCCTCTTTGTGGTACTCAGGAGTAACAACAATTACCCAGGAGGTCCAAGCAAAGCACAACTTTACTTAAAAGCCAGTGGAATTATAAAGCATGCAAATAAAAGCATACTACACTATATATTCAGAGAAACATATTACAATTAGTAGAACTTAGTAACAGCATTTCTAGTTTTCCTATTATGTGCTAAGAATAAAGTTAGAAGTTGAGAGAGATTGAAAAAGAGAGTAAAAGAGGAAAAAAAATATAAATATCAGCATCCAGGGATCCAGTGTAGTTCATCATAAAATTGTGGTCCTTTACGCTGCCTGACACCAAACTTCTGGAGAGGCCAAGCATCTCTTATGCAGACTCAGTGTTGAGTTGCAGAGTGGTCTGGAAATTAGTCAATGGGGTATGGGGGTCCCACATGGTCATTTGCCCCCCCCCCTTCCCCCCAATCTGGACTGATGAAACAATGACCCTGTTCAGTGACCTCACACTGGATTTTTTCAAGAAGGTGCTTTGCCTCCTCAGGGCCCTCCTTGACTGTCACTGTTTCTTATGAGATTAGGACAGTATCCCATTTATCAGGGTGGCTACTGAATGAGGGGCAGCCCTTGCAAGGACAGTGTCTATATGGTTTATCAAATGAGAAAGTGCAATGTCCTGTCTGTCAGAGTAGCTGCTTTGAGATCAAGAGGCCCTTCCAACCTTGGGAGGATGGAGGCCCTAGTCCGAGGCCCCAGAGATGCTTGCAGGATCAAGGCCCTTGTGGGGCAAGAGCCAGTCCACAAAACATTACACCACCTCTGCAGATTCTGTTATCTTGCAAGACAGATTGTTTGAGGCAACCACTCATCCTGGTTCCCACAAAACAGTACTTGGAACAATACAGTACTCTTACTAGAGTAGTCTGGATTTCAAACAAAATGTCACTCAAGGCAGTCAAAACATATTATTCAAAATAAGTGACAATGTAGATTTTTCTATTAATTTAATGTGTCTAAAACTATTCAGAAAAACTATGAAATAATAATAAACCAAAAATTTTCTCCCTCCTCAAGTGAATTTTTGAAGGTAGGAGAGAAAGATAAAATAGTGTTTTTATTAAAAACTTCATGTGCAGAGTTATGTATTTCGTGTTCTGTCTTGTTCTTTCTTAGATTTAACAAATTGTAGCTGTCTCTCACATTAGCTAATGATAGTCTACATGATTGTCCCCATTTTTCAGAAACTTTCACTTCTGTTAAAACATTGGAAAATAGCCCATGCTAAAACCTGTTTCTAGAGGTTTAAGCGAGCAATCAGGAATTCCCTGATATTTTAAAGTTATGATAATTATGAAATATATTTTCTTGAATGCCTATGAATTAATGCTGTGATACAACATGTAGGAGTGTTAAAGGATGTCCTCTTCAAGGCAGAAAATAGGATGTATAGATCCTTAATTACCTTGCCATTATCTGTGTGTGGAATGATTAAATAAACACACTCCAACAAACCCCTCATTATTAAGAAGCTACCTCAAATTTATACTTCTCTTGGAACATTCACTCTTATTATTAGGACAGTCAAAATCTTCTTGGAATTTACCAATTTTTTTTCTTTTTTTTTTAAATTAAAAGAAGCCATGTTTTTATTAATAATTTCATGGGGGACATTATATTGAATTAACTGCGGCCTTGAATGGAACACCTAGTATATCCTCACTTTTTGCAGAGAGAGAATACCAACATTTATTGTCCTACATAGATACCCACTAGGTAATGATTCGTATGCCTTGGTACACTACATCGCTTTTTCCAAAGTCTAAGGTCCACCAGGATATCCTGTAGTCCCTTTTCAAAAAATTTAATGGCCATACTGAAACCTGATGGTTTGTGTTTCTCCTCACCATCCCTAATTTACATATGAAATTACTCTGTGCCCATTCAAAAAGGCTACTTCCCTCCCACCTTATTTTAAGAAGGTGCTAGTCAAGCTGTGCCACTAAGTATTTAATTCCAAGCAACAGGTGATAGGATGAGGGGGAATGGGCTCAAGCTGAACATGTTGCCAGCTGGGCAGGTTCAGATTCGATATTAGGAAAAAAAAATCTTCACCAAAAGGGTTGTCAGGTGTGGCGATTGGCAGAGAGCAACACGCAATTCAATATATGAATTGTAGGTGAAGCCATGAAGCCAGCCAGCCTTTTATTAGGTGAAATCACACAGATTATATACCTTTTTCACTACCAACGTGGCAAGCTAAAAAATTGCTAATTGGTTACACACACTGTTCACACCATATTGATTGGTTAGTAATTATAACGAGCTCTGATAAACCTATCTTAAAGCTAAATATCTTTAGTTTACCTTTAATACCTAAAAGTATCCACACACCTGCTGTTTTGATCCTCTTGTTATGATTGGCTCCTAACATGTTCTGTTACTCCCAAATACCTTCCCATAACTGCTTCTTGGTTTAGGGCAGCCTGTACCCCTATCAGCAAGGCCGCTGTGTTTTGAGAATGTGATTATTAGGATCCTCTCAGCATGAGGAACTTTTCCTTTCTCATGGGAACAGAAGAATATTGTCAGGGCCTATGTCTTGGGAGAAGAGAGCTAGGCCGCCGGCAGACCTGCTGTCTTCCCTGAAAGTCAGGCACTGGAACAGGCTGTCCAGGGAAATGGTGGAGTCACCAACCCTGGTTGTATTTAAAAGATGGGTAGATGAGGTGCTTAGAAATATGGTTTAGTAGATGACAGGTATGGTTGGACTCAATTTCAAAGGTCTTATCAAGACGTAGTGATTCTGTGATTTTTGCAACTATATGTACCTAGGTATCTGTGGATTAGTTTTGGATCTCTATTACAGCACATCGGTGCATGGCTGCATGTATCTATGATTCCTCTTTTTTGGAGAATCAAGTGATCTAACAGTGAAGTGAGTTTGGGTTCATACGCTTTTTTTTCCCTCTAAATTCACCTCTGTTCACCAGTTACCTTTACCATAAGGACCAAAAAAAGTGTTTTTTCAGATTTGCTTTTTTTATTTCTTAACCTGGGCTAGTCAAATCACTGCCTGCATACCACACGCAAATATTGTAATTGTGATATGCAAGCATAAAACCCCTTCAAATCCAGTCAAATAAAACACCACAGTAGGTGATAATGCCAATATATGAAACAGAGGAAAATCTTAACTAAAATTGTCAATGAAGTTTGGAAATTACGGAAGTTTTATTTCAGTAAACATATCATCTGAGATTTAGAAGTATGACTGAGTATCATTTTGTATTTGTAGCCAAAATTCCTTTTTATCAAGTAGATATTTCTCAGTATATTCCTGCTTGCATCAGGAATAGTATGGCCAGCAGGACTTGGGAAGTGATCATGCCTCTGTACTCAGCACTGGGTAGGCTATACCTCAAGTACTGTGTGCAGTTTTGGGCCACTCATTACAAGGAGGACATTGAAGTACCTGAGGGTGTCCAGAGGAGGGCAATGGTGCTGGTGAAGGGTTTGGAGCACAAGTCTTACGAAAAGCTGCTAAGGGAAGTACAGTTGTTTAGCTTGAAAAAGGGGAGGCTGAAGGAGACCTTTTCACTACCTGAAAGGAGGTTGTCATGAATTAGGGATTTGTCTATTCACACAAGAAACTAGCAATAGGATGAGAGGGAATAGTCTCAAGTTGCATCAGGGGAGGTTTAGATTGGATATTAAGAAAAAATTATTTACTAATAAGTGGCCAGGCATTGGAACAGGATGCCTGGAGAGGTGGTGGAGTCACCGTGCCTGGAGGTCTTAAAAAAATCCTGTAGATTTGGTACTCCAAGACATAGTTTAGTTGACATGGTAGTTTTGGACAGATATTTGGACTTGATGATCTTAGTGGTCTTTTCTAACCTTAAAGAGTCTATGGTTCCGTATTTTCTCAGGCAGATGACAGTTGTTAAGTACAGCTGGTTATGACATTGGTCATCTTTTTCTCTTTGGTTACTGTTAGCAATGGAAAGTGTGGTTGCTTAACTACATTTAATGCAATGACATGACAAAGCCTGTCCACACATTCTTTTTTTCTTTTGAGATTAAACTGAAGGCTAATAAAGCAATTATACTGATTTTTACTTGAAATACTGTAACACCTCAGGCTTAGTATTGTCTAACATATTGGTAAACCAAGTAGATAAAAGATAATTTAGCACTAAGCTTATGGACAGGAACTAAGGAAAAATGACAAATTGTAATTGAGAAAAGCAAAGGAGACTTGGTTAGAGAGTTAAAACTGGGAAAAATTAATAGGTCCTAAAGCAGAGCAAGAGCAATTTACCATTCGTCCAAATCAAGAATAATAATGAATTTCTACACAACCACACAGTATTCACTGAGAAGAAATGCTTGTTTGCTTGAAAAGAAGGAAAGTATCAATTTACACAAAGCAAGGGATCCAAAATGGAAATTAATTTTATCTTACCACCTATGTGTTACAGAGTATAAAAGTGAATTATCATTTCAGAGTCTTCAACTTTTATAGTCTTTGAATCTGTACCATTCTTTTTCCTTCTGGCCCCAAGAATTTGTTGGACAGATGACAGGACACACAACCAAGATTTTACAAAACAGGTTATTAGCACTGTCAAACAGATTTATATCTAGATGGATTGAGAGTTCATAAATACTAAAGCATGATTGATAGGAGTAGCTCAGGAGGAAGATGCAGATTTATAATAGTACCCAAATACTTTCACTGATGTGGTGGTTTAGCCCCAACCAGTGGCTGAGCACTGCATACCACTTGCTCAATCCCAGAGAAAGAGCCTCAGTGGGTTGGGATAAAGAGAGTTTACTGAAAAAAACCACCATGAAAGTAGAACAATAACAGCCAATTACACTCACACCTGATGATAACACAGAGTATTTTACAGACATCAATTACAGAATGCTGCTACACTCAGACTACCCTGAAGGCACTTAGAAGTACCCTTCTCCAGCCAGCCACTTTTATGGGAAAGTGATATCAGGTGGTGTGGAAAACAGCCCAGTCTAACTCAGCTCACCTGGGCTAACTCAGCTCACTGGGGCTGGCTGCTTGGGGAGGTTGACTCTGGCCTGGCAAGAATCAGAACAACTGGCTATTCTGTGATTGTGGCTGTCCTAAGAATTAAATAATTACAGGATTTTTTTCTCCACAACAGATGTGGATTTTTTTTTTTAAATGACAAAATACAGTAATTAATTTTATTGTGCAATTGTCCTTTCCATATTCGTTTCCCTCTTGTGTTTCCAATCTATGTCTTACCAATATGATCAACACAACAGAATTCCTCAAAATATCCCTACTTTGGTGGTTGGGGTTGAGAGTGAAAGCTAATTTATGCATGTTTTAACAAAACATGTCATATGCCCAAGGTATAATTCACAACCGACTAAGGATATGGTAACTACCCTGAAAACTACAAAGGAGTGAGAGGTTGTAAAAAGGGTCCTTAACAAATAGTTCAAGTTAGACACTCACATTCTAGATAGTAATTATGAAGTGAAATTAATCTCCTCCAAATGATGATTCACTACAGAAATATATTTGAAATGCTGAAACTCCTTAAAACTTTATTTACAAGCAAATGAAAACTTCTCAGACAGCCACAACTCAGAAAGTGATATCATATATCCCTTAGGAATTTGGTTTTGCACTAGCCTATTTTGGTTAGGATTATTTGATGAAAAAGTAAATACAGCATAGTTAATAATTAAAGTGATCTAGAAAGTAGATTCACCCTGAAGTGAAATTGCTTACATTTATTTTTGAGATTAATGATATCAGTCATCCATATAATGTTTACTGCAATTGTAATACGATGTTAACTTCTCAGGATTTTGTACAAATGCATTAATAAAGGATAATTTAATTCGACTTTTAATACTTCATTTTTTTACAAATCAAAAATAAGGAAAAAATCCAACAGAGTCCACAGGATATCAGGTATCTTTTGATCTGTAGTTAACTACTTAGGTGATATAACCAAAAGTTTTTCATTGATCACTCCATCTGTTCTGTTCTACTTTTCCTTTTCAACTTTTCTTTTATCCTTTAATGTGCTGCATATACGCAGCTTGAAGACATGATAGAAGTTCATTGTTTTTCCAGTTGTGGCTAGTCCTCACTTGGTTCTCTTCAGAGAAGATGGACAGAATGAATCCATCCTATAGGATTCCAACTTGCTTCTACTACACTTTTTATATGCCACTGAGTATAGCTGTTACAGTCACCCTAATAAAATAGTTTAACTTCTAGGTTATTTTGGTTTTAGTTTAGCATTTGATTTTGATTTTAAAGGAGTTATAGCAGCTATGAGAACATAAAGCATGTTAAGGCCCTTAGAAACCTAGAACTCAGTTAAAATAAGGTGAAGTTAATTGACTTTCTGAATGTGATTGAGCTTCAGAATTTTGACACACACATGCAGTCCTATTCATGCTAGCATCTACATGCAGAATAAGTATCCAATATGTCACAGTAGTCAATAGAAAAGTAGTCAATACAGAAATCTGTGTCACTTGAAATGGGCACATTGGGTTCAGCTTCACTGCCAAACACAGCATCCAAAGGTAATCAGGATGTCATAGAGATTCTTTCACAGCTTGCAGCTTCTCCTCTAGAAACTCAAAAGTTTCTATAGTTCCAGTCATATATCTAGCCCCAACTCAGATATCTCAGATATTCAGTTGTTTGCAGACAATTCCGTGTGTGTGTCAGTGGAGCTGAATTGCATATATTTTGGTAGTGTATACCTGCTACAAATTTACTATTTTTTCTGGTTGCTAACCTAGTCACTTGATAAAATGAAGCAGTTTTCTGTTGTTTCACTGATACTGTCATTTCAGAAAGGCCATAAAGAAACTTCCAAATTAAGACTGTGAACATGGCTATCTCTGACCTATGCCTTTCTAATTACCAGTTTTCTCTGTCTGATAAGGCTGGGAGTAGAACAGATTTAAAATTAAGGATCTTATCTCAGATAATACTGTAAAATATTGTAAAAAACATTTTTTATCAGAGTTGGAAGGGACTGTGTTAAAGATGGTGTTCTTATCGATTCGGAAACTTGCAGTTAAGTGCAAAACCAGGGAGTAGAAGACTTTTGGATTATAAAATCAGAATAAATTACCCCACGTATTGATAAGCTATAGAGAAACATTTAATATTTTGTTAAAGTTATTCTACTATCTACAATAAAAATCTATTAATTAGTTACATGCATAAGACATCTTTTGTTTAGTCAGTGGAATCCCTTTTCTGTGTACAGGAGAAAACTATTCTCTATTTTAAAAGCAAAAATCAGCATATGTAATTCTTTTTCATTATCTCGATATTTGTCTTCTATTAAATGTATGCAGTGTACAGAACATGTGAAAGTAGATTTTGCAAGTGATATAAGAAGTGCAGAAGAGATATGCATAATAATGCCCCATCCTTCTATTGTTAATCATATAGTAAACCAAGAGGTAATGTGACTTTCAAGTAGCCCTTCAACACCTTTTATTCAGATTCACAGAACAAGGGAGAATACAATATCTATCCTAAGCCCCAAAAACATTTTACCTAATACAGTATGCAAAAAGTTTGAGAACTAAGTAGAATCAAGGGAGGAGCAGCAGAGTAATCCTATTCTCATGTTATAGAATAGCAAATCTTGTTAATTCATCACTGTTTAGCAGTAAATGTTTCTGAAAGGCTAGAAACTATAATGATTGAAAGCATTTAATTATTGAGAAGGAGGTTTAACTTTTTTTCCCCAATTATCTCACAAAAGTAAATACTACAGCTTATTAATGAAAAATGAAAGGATGCATGAGGGATAATTAGCTTTTCTCACAGAAAAAACAAAGACTGTTTTGGTAGACTAAGACAAGATTTAGCTCCAAACATCAAATATTAGATGCCTACACATAGCTGTACACATCTGCATAGGTGTGAACTGCATGTCAGACTTCAGTCTAGTTGTTACAGTCAAGACAGTCTACAGTGATGTACCTGATATGACATAAAAGATTATGTTGCTTTAACATAAATTCCAACTTCTACTTGATTTTCCAAATTATTTTTTAAGGGATAACACATATGATACTGGACTAAATACACTGTCATCCAGAGTGGCAACGTAAGGCACAGTACCTCACAGTAGCAAGATCTTCATTAATTGTTTCATTCATTTGTTTATAGATAATGAAGAGTGTAATTTTAAACACCCTCGAGTACTCTGCCTGATTTCTGGCTGTCCACTACAGAAGACACCTGATTTTCAGTGTTACAGCTTTCAGCTTCATGCAGATGCCATGAATACTCAAGACACCTATACGTAGGCACCTGAAATCAGTTCTCAGAGATGTATTTTGATAAAACAAATTGTCATACAGGCTGAGAGAGTTGGGATTGTTTAGCCTGGAGAAGAAAAGGTTCCAGATACACTTTATAGTAGCTTTCCAATACCTGAAGGGGGCATACAAGAAAATGGAGAGGGAAAGTTTACAAGGGCAAGTAATGATAAAAAAGGGGTAATGGTTTTAAACTGAAAGAAGGTAGATTTAGACTAGATATTAGAAAGAAATTCTTCACTGTGAGGGTAGTGAAGGCACTGGAAGATGTTGCCCAGGGACGTTGAGAATGCCTTCTTTCTGGCAGTGTTCAAGGCCGGCTTAGATGGGGCTTTGAGCACCCTGGTCTAGTGGAAGGTGTCCCTGACCGTTGCAAAGGAGTTAGAACTAGATTGTCTTCGAGGTCCCTTCCAACCCAAACTGTTCTGTGATTATGATTCTAATTTTTCCTATCAATTTTATGACCCCACTGTTACTTCAGAATTCCTGAGTAGCCCAAGTTCCCCCCTATGGTCTTGACAATTGTGCCACATCAATAGGAGGCCCACAATCTCAGTCAAGAGCTCTTTCACAGGTGTATTATCATAAGGCAACACATCTGGAACTAGATCAGTATGCTCAGATACTCATACTCTCAACATCTACTTTAGTATGAGCTAAATAACTTTGTAGGCTCTACTAACTAGATCTCCTCTGAGTGTAGTGAGAGTTTTAAGGGCATTGCAAACACCTCCCAATAGCTATCTGTAATCTGTTTTCATTTCAACCTGGATCCCATCCAATGTATTAAATATTTTTTTTAAAAATTATACCTCAATTTCATGATTTTTATGTGATGTCTTCTTGCATTTAGTAGGAATTCTGCTGAAGCCAATAGAAAAATAGCCTAACCCAACCAACCAACCCAACCCAACCAAAACCCTCCAAAAAACCCAATAAAAACCCAACACACAAATAAAGCAAACTCCAAACAACAAATAAAACAGAAAAGGGAGAGGAAGAATGCCAAGTAACCTATTGTTACTATCAGAATCACTTTTCAAAAAATCTACTCAGTCTAAGGATGGATATACATACCTTTATGTCAGACTTTTCCTGTGAAATAAATAAGCCACCTTTTTTTTTTTTTTACCTGGAGTAAGAGAGCAGGAGGCACATCAACAACCCAAAAGAAATGATTTTTTTTTTTTTTCATTTTGAATGCTGATCTTAAAACAGCCAGTATGTTATTTTAGATTTATTTATATATATATATATATTAATATTAATAAAAATAATGAGCTATAGTCATAGAAACAATGTTGGTTTATAGGATTACATTAACTTTTTTCTACCTTAAAAGGAAAGCTAAGTTAAGTAATGTGTGTAAAGGAGGTTCCAGACTTCACGGGAGAAACCTCAGCATGTTAAAGGAACTGATGACTAAAATGAGGATTATGAGGACTTACATTTAGTATCTCTAAACTAAATTTGTGTTTTCTTCATATTTCCTTGTTGTATGTGCTGAAGATGGTGTTGTGTAGTTATGTAAGAAATTACAAAGTAGCTATACTGAAACTGGCCTCAGTAGCAAGAAGGGATATGATTGCTCTTTTTCGATGTTTACCAGCACTGGGGTAAGCTGAAGTCTTAACACTATAGGAAAATGAAAGTATACAGTAGTATTAACTGGTCATGGGTAGAAATAATAAATTTTCTGTCATTAGAAAATAATTGTTTTGGAACACCCTACCAAACACATTTGTGGGTTAAAAAATATGGAATTTAAAATTATATTTCAACAAATATGACATGATTTCCTAGGATTATAAAGGATAATGGTTATGTACCAGGGAATCTTGACTTTTAGAAGAAAATTTTAAAAAAAACAAACCAAATGATACAAAACAAATAACGCAAAAGTAGCAAGGTAAACAGCAGAATAATTTTAAGAAAAACTGGGGTATTAAAACCATCATTTTTTTACTATTCTCTGGAAAGAAACCTCTGTCGTATACTCTTATGATTCTCATTTTATCTTGAAATATGGCTTCTTACAATTTTTTTCCCTATAGAAAATCCCCATAGTGCCTAATTAAAACTCTTTTCTGTCACTGTTGCAGTTCAAAGCCTTAAAATCTTTTCATAATTACCAATTTCAGCTTGATGAAGTAACAATTACAAACAGAACAAATGGGAATTTATTTTTTATATCTATCTTTAGACATATAAATACACATACCCATCATTTTAATTATTTATTATATTTTTGGGGTTATTAGTTTATTCTATGACCTGCATCTAATTAATTTTATGTATTACCAAAAGAAAAATATATGCATGGGAGTCTATCTAGTCTATAAGAGCTTTTTAAGAAGATTGTGGGCTAAACATTGATCAGATTATAAGACTAATTGGTAACCTTGGTATCTGATTTTTAGTGCTTTTTCTTTAATTTATTAAAGTAATTAATTTACTCACATTTCTCAGCTAAGCTAGGCCCTTTTAAAAAGAGTAAGTGTTCTACTGAGTTACTTTGACATCTTCTGCTTCCATTTGTTTCTGGGTTATCACATTCTTCACATTATCTATTTTTTCTATGTATGATGCCTAAAACTATAATTCCTTTGACATCTTAAACAGATCACTAGTTTTCTGTGATTTAGAAAGAAAGCTATGTGTAAAGGGAGTTATTTTCAAGGGAGGCAACAGCAGTTTTTGTGGTGTTTCTTAGATACCAAAAATTAAGATTTATTATTTTAGACTTTGTTTTCTACTGATAACATGACACTAGCTATAGCTTTCATGTAAAAGAAATAATGGTGGAAAATGGAAAAGCAGCAAGACAGCATCTATTCAACTTCTCCAACTGATTCTTCCATCAGGAACTAACAGAACACTCATGTTACTCTCTTTCTGACTACAGCTACCCTCTTTAGATGTGAGAGGCTTCCTATGGCATAGGGGGAGCTAGTCACTAATACAGGAAGGCATTCTCCACATTTTCAGCTTGATAAGGCTACCTGTGGTAAGCAGAGGGTGTATAACTAAGACATTTGTAACTTAAAAAGAAGAAATCCATTCTATGTCAGTAACTTAGAAACTTTACTCCCTTCAAAAAAGACAGAGGTTAGTATTAAATTTAATGGTGCTAAAATAAGAGTAAGCCATGCAAGATTAATTAGTTCTGACTGGGTAGATTTTTTTGTAATATGTAGAATGCAATTCAGAGACAGAAAGAAAACAATCTATGATGCTGAGTGAAGGACATTTCTTAATTTACAGTGTGAGCACACAGCATGACAGTGTGGAATGTGTTTATTTTTTCCTGAGTGAGTTGTCTCACTTTACAGTGCAATCTGTAGTGCACTTTCATAATTTTCTTTGGCATGAATTGATGCTTTTTTAAAATGTTCCGAGAGACAGCTTTATTGCCAAATGCATTAGGCAAAGAATCCAGCTGATTCCCATGTAAAGGATGATTATGTAACAGGGAAGGGATAGCTGGTGCAGTATTAAACATTATAGGCTCTTAGGTGCACATGAATAATTGAAAATTAAAATATAATCACTTCAATATAATGGAATAAATAAACCTACCAACCAACATATAAATAAATAATTTGATTCCTTTATGCATTATTTTGTAAAAAAACCCACTGATATCATTAATATGTGAAAATTAATTCACTTTATTTTCCTGAACATGTTATCAGAAAATAATAAAAGACAGTGAAGTTATCTGGTTTTGAATTTCCTACTATAAACTGTATTTTGAACATCACGTTTTCTAGTCATTGTTATTTACCTTGCAAATAAATACACAGGCAATTCTTGTCTGTTAACAAAGCAGGACACTTGCAATTTAATGATTAATACTTGTTCTAGTGAATAGTTTCACAAGTCTTGTTGATAAAACAGAAATTAATATAGATATATTTGAAATATCTGGAAAAAGAAAAAATATTTTTAATTATTTTAGGATCTACCCCGTGCTTGTATTAAAAAAAAAAAGTTATAAAGTCAAGAGCTCATGAGACTTTTTTATGTTTGTAAACTTTTAAATAAAAAACAAAGTTTAAACATACACTAGTTATATGACAAAATTCCCAGACAATTACTACAGTAATATAGAGGTCAATATGTTCACCCAATGACCAGCTGGACTCAGACCCTCCTGGAGCCACCACTCCTACCTCATCAGCTACCTTTATATGCTGGGCGTGACATCATATGGTATAGAATATCCCCTTGGCTAGTTTGGGTCATGTCTCCTTGGCATGTCCTGCCCCAGTTTCTGGTGAAAAATAACTATCCTAGCAAAAAAAAAATAAAATAGGACATTTAATGCAATTTCTGAACAGCATTAAAGGACCTAAAAGTGATACTAAAAAACTATAAAAAAAAGAGACATAATAGAAGACAGGGAATAACAAAGTGGTTGAATTCTGGAAATACTCTGTTCTTGGTATATTCCCCACTGACAGAGTCTAAACTGTGCAGTAAGGGAAAAACTCAACCTTAAGCATAGAAGCTCCAGTGGCAGCTCCTTAAGAAACTGCTGACTGTATTTCTCAAAAGAAAAGGCTATGACTTGTAAAGATCTGAAAGATAGACACTTACTATAAAAAAGGCTCCAGAGGTCTGAGGAAAACAGACAAAACAAGGCATGCCAGGGGCCATCACAGAAAAGCTTTTACTTTCAGGTGATCTCAGTCACTGCTGTTGCTAACAGACAAGAAAAGATCAAATTGAGAAGCCAGTGGGAACCCTCAGATTTAATAATTGCCTATTATTTTTCACAGTCGGTATACACTACCTACCTTGCAGACCATCTGAACTTTAAATTAAATCTGAATAGATCAAAGATCTTTGAAACACAATATAATTTTAAAGTGAAAGCTAAAGTCCTAAAGTGGTCCTTTACAAATAACTTTCAGAAAAGTGGGATAGCAGACAACTTTTATTGTTGACACACTGAAAACAATATTGTCTTTTATTTTGGCTATAAGACAGTACTATTAGCAATATATATACTTTGAAACAGTTATTAAAGATATCTTTCTTTGAGGCTGCCTAGCCTACATAGCAAATAGACACATATACTTTATGATATTTAAAATAAATCCAGTGGAAAAAATTATTATTAAATTTCAATATATGGATTTAAAGTGAGTTTCTAAACATGAAATAGGAAAAAGATTTTTGAAAAAGAAAACAAGTGAACTACTTTATAATTTTAAAGTTTATTATAGAGTAGTTTTTTTGTTTAATAGTCATGACCTCATTTTGAACTATGAAAATTGAGTATGAAGACATAGCTAAGAAATTTAAAAAAAAAAAAAAGGAGTATATTACTCTTAAGTAATATTTTGGCAAAAAGAATGGAAATGTGCTAAGCTATTGTACCTATTACATGGGGATGACTGAAGAAATTACCTACCAATAAGGTTTGTAGGTTAGGTATTCCTTTATGTTCAGTGGGAAAAAATACTTTTTTTTTCCCCCTTGTTATATCGTGTGGTGGGTTGACCCTGGCTGGAGGCCATATGCCCACCAAGGCTACTCTACCACTCCTCTCCACAACTAGACAGGGTAGAAAATATGTAATGAAAGGCTTACAGGTCGAGATAAGGACAGGGAGAGATCAGTAATTCATGTAATGGACAAAACAGACTCAACACACAATAAAACACATTTAATTTATTACTTAATCAAAAAATAGTAGGTTAATGAGAAATAAAACCAAATTTTAAAACACCTCCCCCTACCTCTTCTTCTTCCCGGGCTCGTCTTTATTCCTAAATTCTCTGCCTCCTAGGTCTGAGTTATACAGGGAAACAGGGAATAGAGATTGCAGTCAGTTCATCATGTGTTGACTCTCCCGCTCCTTCCTCCTCAGGGTTAGGACTCCTCACATTCTTCTGCTCCACCGTGGGGCCCCACCCATTGAAGACTGTCCTCCAGGAACTTCTCCAACATGAGTCGCTCCCACAGGGGCTTTAGTTCTTCACGAACTACCTCAAAGTGTCCTGCATGGGATACAGACCTTCAGGAACAGGCTATTCCAGCATGAATCCCGTGGGGTCACAAGTCCCATCTACAAACCTGATCCAGTGTGGGGTCCTCTCTTTTCATGGGCTGCAGGTCCTTCCAGGAGTTTGCTCCAGTGTGAGCTTCCCACTGGGTCATAGCCTCCTTTAAGTGTCTCCACCTGCTCCACTGTGAGGTCGACCATGGGCTGTAGATGGAATCTCTACTCCCCATGGGCTGCAGGGGGACAACCTGATTCACCATGGTCTTCCCCATTGGCTGCAGGGAAATCTCCCCTCTAGCTCCTGGAGCACCTCTACCCCTCCTTCTTCACTGACCTTGGTGTCTGCAAAGTTGCTTACATCTTCTCACTCCTTTCTTTGGTAGCAGATAGCTGCCACATGATGTTTCTTTTCCTTCTCAAATATGTTATCACAGAGGCACTACCACTGTCACTGACTGGCTTGGCCTTGGTCAGTGGTGGGTTTGTCCTTGAGCTGGCTGGTATCGGCTCTGTCAGACTTGGGGGAAGTTTCTAGCAGCTTCTACCACTACCACTTCCTTGCCATGCAGACCCAAAATGAATGGACACTGAATTATAATCTTGCATTTCTCTCCATACACATTAGATAGCAGAGGAAGACATTACAGTGAAATTTAAACACAAAGTTTTAAAACCAGGTATTTTTCAAACTCATATATTGCTAGATCAGCAACATGGGCACAGAAACACATTTTGGTCCTTTTTATCCTTGTGTTCTACCCAACTTGAACTACTGCAATAATCAGTCCACCTCCATAACTATCAGCTCTTTTAAATGTTGAATTTTATTTAAAAGAAAATAAAATGTATATATTAAACTTGAGGACTACAGTTCTATTGGATGTGCGTGCCCAAGTGTTAATAGCAGGGTGGTTCCAGGGGTGGCCTCTGGACAGGGAAGAGAGGACAGGGCCTTGCCAGACACAGCCAGTTCCAGCCCCTCTGTTGTGGGGCACAGCTGAGCCCTGTAGCCACAGTCATGGTGCCCTGTGAAAAAGCTGTTTAATAATGGGCAAATTGCTTCACATCAGTGAGGAGAGTGGAAACAAAGTCGCAGAAACAGCCCTGGAGACACAAAGCTATAGAATCATAGAATCATAAAATGTGTTAGGTTGGAAAGGACCTTTAGAGGTCATCTAGTCCAACACCCCTGCAGTAAGCAAGGATGTCTATAACTAGATCAGGTTGCTCAGAGTTTCATCAAGCCTGACCTTGAATGCCTCCAGGGATGGAGCCTCCACCACCTCTCTGGGCAACTTATTCTACTATTTCACCACCCTCATAGTGAAGAACATCTTCCAAATGGCTAATCTAAATCTACCCTGCTCAAGTTTAAAACCATTGCACCTTGTCCTGTTGCTACATGCCTTTACAAACAGTCCTTACTTAGCTTTCCTGTAGGTCTCCTTCAGGTACTGGAAGGCTGCTATGAGATCTCCCCTTAGCTTTCTTTTCTCCAAGCTGACCAAACCCAACTCTCTCAGCCTGTCTTCATAGGAGAGATGCTCTAGCCTCTCTGATCATCCTCATGGCCCTCGCCTGAACTTGCTCCAAGAGATACATGTCCTTCTTCTGTTGAGGGCTCCAGAGTTGGACGCAGTACTCCAGATGGCGTCTCACCAGAGCAGAGGGGAAGAATCACCTCTCTCAATCTGCTGGCCACACTTTTTGTGATGCAGCTCAGGATGGGAAGGACCTTCTGGGCTACAAGTGCACATTGTTGGCTCATGTCAAGCTTTTCATCCATCAATACCTTGAGTGTTTTTCTGCAGGGCTGCCCTCTATCACATCATCCCCCAGACTGTACTTATAACAACGATTATCCTGACTGAAGTGTAGGAGTTTACACTAGTTCTTTTTTAATTTCATGAGGTTTGCCCACCTTTTTTTGCTTGCCCAGGACCCTCTGGATGACATCTCATCCTTCTGGCATGTCAACCACACCACTCAATTTGGTGTCAGCTGAAAACTTGTTGAGGGTGCACTCGATCCCACTGTCTGTGCTGTTGATGAAGATATTAAACAACATTGGTCCCAGTAGGAATCCCTGAGGGATACCAATTGTCACCCCTTTACATCGAGACATAGAGACATTGGACTCACATCTCTGGATGTGACTATCCATCCAATTCCTTATCCACTGAACAGTCCACTCATCAAAACCATATTTCTTCAACTTAGAGAAGAATGCTGTAGGGGACTGTGTCAAAGGCCTTGCAAAAGTCCAGATAGATTACATCCATTGTTCTTCCCTTGTCTACCAATGTAGTCACTAAGTTAACAGAACACAAAGGCAAAGGGGGAAAAGGTACTCCACGCACCACTGCAGAGAATACTCTGAAGCCTGAGGACAGGACCACCTTGGAGCCTATATGCACCCATGAAGAACTCTGTGCTGCAGCAGGTAGATATGCCATGAAGGAAACTACAATCCATGAAGAACCCATGCAGGAATTATCACATATTATGTATACCTGATCTAGATCAGAATATTGCAGCAAATCCTGAAACATTTATGGATGTAAAGCATTAGACATACCTTTTAGCAAACTGAGAATGTCATGTATGACCTTCGGTCTGATTATCCACTGACTTACTTTGGGTTTTTTTTCTGATCAAAGATTTGAAAGGATTAGTTGACATTATTATACTTTCTCCCAAATAATGCACGTTATTTTAATGAGAAATATTATTTTGCAGATTTTTCTTATTCATATACCTATAAGATCAAATATTTATCTAGCATTGTTCTCTGATTCTGCAAAATAGTCTATTAGGTGAGAATACAGGTTGTGAATTGCTGTTATCACCTCCATATGTATTTGTTTTCAGCTGTAGCAAGAAACTGAAAGACCTCTAAGATTCTAAACTAACATGCTGACCTCTGGGAAACCTCCCAAAAACAGCCTGCTTAATTGGCATTTGACTGAATATGGTTTTCTGGGGAAGTATATTAAGAGAATAAAATTTGGAATATATACAATCTTGACATAAATTACCTTCTTTCAGGCTTAAAAACAAAAAAACAACAAAAAAAAACCCAAACAAAAACATACACAAAAACCCTAACCTCTTAAAATAAGTAAATAAATGGGCTGATTTCCAAAACATGTAAGAGGAAAGGGAATGTGGAAACATCTGTGTTTTCCTGCCTTTATTTTTATACAGACTTGCATCCCAAGTTACTGTCAGCAGCATTTCAGGAGCTGTAAATTAATCTTACGAGACTACATTAACCAGCTGCCATGTGTCTAATCATCAGCAGAAGCTTTACTATACTGCAAGCACAGGACTAAATACTACAAAATTTATGACTGCATCCGGTGTCCACTCTTTCAAAATACGTGTAGTGTTTTGTACTTTTGTAACTTTTAAGCTGGCTGCTGTAAACTGTGTTGATCTATACAGATTCTGTATATTGCCCAGGTCCCTAATTTGATTTTAAATATGTATTTAAAAAAATAAAATAAAATCTGCCTTCCTAACACGATGGGAGCAGTCAAGAAACACAAAATTCAATAAAGGAAATAAAAAGCTGCAGGAACTGGAGAGATGCTAGACCTGACATGTCTAAGAGTTTTTTGCCAGTGAATCACAGTATCAGCCGAAGATGAACCAAGTTGTTTCTTGAATTTTTATTTATTTATTTTAATTCCCTGTGTTGGTTTTGGGTGGGACAGAGTTAATTTTCTTCACAGTAGCTAGTAATGTGCTATGTTTTGGATTTGTGCAGAAAACAATGTTGATAATGCAGAGGTGGTTTTATTATTTTTGAGCAGTGCTTACACAGAGCCAAGGCCTTTTTTACTTCTCACACCACACCATCAGCAAGTGGGCTGGGGGCACACACGATGTTTGGAGAGGACACAGCCAGGACAGCTGACTCATCCTGACCAAAGGGATGTTCCAGAACATTGATGTTATCCTCAGCATATAAAACTGGGGAAAGAAGAAGGAGGGGAGGAAGGCTATGTTCACAGGGATGACATTTGTCTTCCCAAGTAACTGTGAGACGTGATGGAGCCCTGATTTCCTGGAGATGGCTGAACACCTGCCGATGAGAAGTAATGAATGACTTCCTCATTTTGCTTTGCTTTGTGTGTGTGTGACTTTTACTTTACCTATTAAACTGTCTATCTCAACCCATGTGTTTTCTCTTTCACTTTTCGGATCCTCTGCCCCATTTTTCTGGGGGAGAATGAGTGAACAGCTGTTTGGTGCTTAGCTGCTGGCTGGGGCAAAACCATGACGTTCCCTTCCATTGTTTTTATTTGGGGTGAATTTATGTGAGGTTTTGTCTCACTAATATAGCTGAGGTTTTACTTGGTCTTTTTGCATGTACTAACTGCATTAATTTCTCCAGGAATCTCCTGCGGGAATACTGGCATATGCTTCTGTATATTTACTTATTAGCTCAGTAGCATAATTCTTTAAAAGTCTACTTCTGGGTTTATTTTTAATTTTAGCTACGTATATGATTTACAGACATCTAAATACAGAAATGCAAAATATTATTTTGTTTTATCATAGATTTAAATAACTTCTCAGTTGCTCTTTCTTTCAAGCTTACTGCAAAGAAACTGCTGATCATTATCCTATGATAAATACAGTGGAACTACTTTCAGCTGTTTAGCAATACTGTGCTAACTGCCTCACAGGATACAGTTGGCCCTTTTGATGATCAGACAACGTTGTTGGCTCATGTATAGCTTGTCATCAACCAAAAAACCCAGATCTGTTTGTACAGGGCTACTATCCAGAATCTTGTTGCCCAGTCTAGAAGTACATCCAGGATTACACTGAACTGGGTACAGAATCAAGCATTTTTGCTTGTTGAATTTCATACAGTTGGTGATTGCCCAGTATTCCAATCTATTGTGAATTTTCTCTAAGGCCTCTCTACCCTCGAGGCAATCAACAGCTCCTCTTAGTTTAGTATCATCAGCAAAATTACGTATCGTGCCTAGGTCATTGATAAAAAATGAAGAATTGAGCCCTGGGAAACACCAGTAATTCCTGACTGCCAGCCAGATGTTACCACTGTTATTACAACTCTTTGAGCCTGACCATTCAAATAGGTGTTCACTCATCATATTGTATACCTGTCTAGTTTTATGCCAGGCAATTGTCTGAAAGAATCCTGTGAGACACAGTATCAAAAGTTTTGCTAAAATAAAGTAGAAAATACCCTATATACACTGCCTTCCCTTCATTCACTAGGAAGATAATCTTACCTGTTGTGGTTTAGCCCCAGAGGGCATCTGAGCATGGTGTGGCTGCTTATTCACCCCTCTCCCAGGGGACAGGGAGGAGAAGTGGGCAAAGGCAAATTGAGGAATTGGGATAAGGAAGGTTTACAGAGACAGTACAGGGAGAGGAAAAGAACAGCAGGTCTTGTGGCAGAAAACACACGTGGTGATAACACAAGGTACTCTACTGACCTAAAAACTGACCAGATGCTCAGCTGTTCCACAGCTGCATGGAATCAACCCTTCCACACTAGCCCACTTTTAAGGGGTGCATGTCATCCAATATTATGGAAAATAACCTTAGCCAGCTTAGTTCATCTTTTCTGGCTCCTAGTGAAAATTAGCTCTATCCTAGCCACAACCAAGACATTATCATAAAAAGAAACTAAGGCAGTAAGGCACAAACTTTAAGAACTTATGCTGCCTTTGACAGATAGCTGTATTGTCTTTTAAGTGGTTTTCAGTAATTCCCAGCATAATCTCCAAAATTCTACCCAGTACTGAAGTGGGACTGACAAGCCCATACTTAACAGTGTCTTCTTTTATGGGCTTTCTGCAAGTTGGGATGCTGTTTGCTAGCTTTCAGTCAAATGGGACCTCTCCATATTCCCAACACCACAGATAAATAACTTAGAGAGTTCCTGTGCTAATATCAGCAAACTTTTCAGTGCCCAGGGATGGATCCTACTGGGACCTATAAATATGGGTATTCACTTACAGGAACAAATATTGTAGAAGTTCAAAGTAAGCTTCAGTCACGGTTTAGCCCTGGGCAGAAATTAAACACTGCACAGCTGCTCGCTTACTCCCCCACAATGTGATGGAGGAGAGAATCTGGAGAGTGAAAGTGAGAGAACTCATGGGTTGTGATAAAACCAGTTTAATAGGACACACAGAAAAAAGGAAAATAATCTATATTAATAACATATACACAAAACAAGTGATGAGCATCACAATATCTTTCAACACAAAATTGATGTTGCATGAGTCCCCCCAGGTGCCGTGCGAGATCCCATAGGCTGCCCAGCATGTCAGTCCACGTGCACAAGTAAAGAAACACAGGGAATTAATTCACCAGTTCCCATCAGCAGGCAGGTATTCAGCCATCACCTCAAAGCCAATGCTGCATTAGGCTCCCAGCTGTCACACCAAGCCCTCAGCTGCACCCCACCCCCCCCTCCACCCCCCGACATGCCATTCAACCCCTCAGTCCATCCACAGTTATAAACAGAACATGTCATTGCATGGTATGTATTCTGTCTTTTGCCAGCTTGGGTCCCATCCTGGCTGTGTCCCATTCCAGTTTCTTGTGTGTCCTCCACCTTTGCCTTAGCAAGGCAGTATGAGAAGTCGAACAGTTCTTGACTACTTGGCAACAACTAAAAACATCAGTGTGTTATCAAAATGATTCTCATCCTAAATCCTAAGCACCACACTACACCAGTTACTAGAAAGAAAATTAACTCTATCCTTGATGAAATGAGGACTGCTGCAAACTTATCACTCCCCAAGTCACAGTCTTCCAAACCAGGATTCCAGAGTTCCCAGCACTCTGTCCAAGACAGAGGCAAAGAAGGCATTAAATGTCTTTGTTTTATTTTCATTCCTATTTCTTACAGGGATGATTTATCAACCTCAGCTGTTGTGAATTGACCAGCTTCATCAAGGAACTGACCAATATTTTCTTTAGTCCTCCTTCTGCTACTAACATACTTTAAGAAGTCTTTTTTCTTATCCGCTAAGGTACTGCAAAACTTTAGTACCAATTGTCCTTTGGCCATATAAAGTTTCTCCCTACAAGAGTGAGTAATATTTCTGTAGTCTTCCTGATAGTCTGACATTGCTTCCTTCCTATACACCATCTTTTTCCTCTTTACTTCCAGAAAATCTCTTTTAAACCAATACAACCTTCTGCTTTGTGTGGTTGACTTTTGACACATTGGAATTGTGCTCCTATGGTTGTAAAAGGTCACTCTTAAAAAGTGACCAGTTTTTATGTAACCTAATACCCTCAAAAGCAGACCTTACTAATTGGTTGCTTGAGTCACCCTCTCCAGGGTAATACCAGGGTAGTACCTCTCATAACAGTTTTTTTTTTCTTGTTTTACCAAAAAAATTAAATTAATCCGTTTCATAATCCCTTTTGCCAAGACAGTTACCTATTAGCACTTCATCTTCAAGATCATCTCTATTTACAAGCAACAGATCCTATAGCAGGTTACCTTTCCTAGTCAGGTACATTGCTTGTGATATGGGGGAATATGGACATTTCCCCAACAATTATATGCATAGACCATTTATCTTCAAGAATGTAAACATTATAGTTCCATGTATGCTCAGAACTTTGAAAAATATAAAGGAAGTCAAACTAGACTATAGTAAGTCTTTCAAAATCAGTTTTCTATACAAACTTCTCTGTAGGTAAGGATTGCTAGGGTGGACAATAAATTCGAGAAGGAACAGGTAAGATAATAGTTTTGCATTTTTCAATAAAGTCAACCTTGTTGGTGTCAAGAGTTGCCTATGACAACACAAACTTGTTTGTAGGAGACAAATTAATCAGTTCATTGTAAGGTTTGAGTTCTGTTCTGGATGTGCATTTACATTAAAATAACAGCTGAAAAATATATTAAGTACAAATAAATAAAATATAAATATATATTTTTGTTTAAAAATATTAGATATTGGAACTGACTTAACTCTCAGATGTGAAACCTCCAATCTCTAGCTACAGAGGTGTTCAAATACAATTGTGAATACAGAGATGTCATTGTCTATAAGATCAGTAGTTGACTGGATTGTGAAATCTTTCCAGTGCTGTTTCTCTTGTTTCATCTTCTCCACCAGAAACCTGTTATGCTGAAGTTTAGGATTAATATTTGACTTTCTTGTGATGAATGCTTCATTTTCCCCCCTACAGTGATCCCAGAAGTTAGTTTTTCAAACTTGTTTTTCAATTGCTTGTCTTCATGGCTCTGGAATTTCTAATCATGAATACAGAAAAATAGTTACATCTCTCAATGCTATTTGGCAGTGTCCCATACTAGGAACTGTAAGGTTTTCTTTCTTCTCTTTTATTTACGCTGAGCGAGTAATGCTATTGTACATATTTGAGCAAAAAAGGAGTACTCGCTCTTGAATCATTTACACAACAAAGAGAAATAAAAATGGTGGTAAAGTAAATCTATTGTCACAGTGTCAGTGATACTTAAGCTGTTTACAGAGAACAGAATGTGCTTTCTTTATATTTCTGTTGTACTTGCCTGCATGCATCCCTTTACCAACTGCAGAGAAACAGTTTTGCACATGGGAAATTGTCATTAAATTCCTGTTGGAGTCTTTTGGAATTCATTTTCCTTTTAAACTTGTGTCTTTTTTAGATCATCAAAAATATGACTTGGGCAAGTGTGGGTAATGTGGGTTCTTCTCTTTTGTTTCAATTGGACATGATCTCAAACAGAGCCAGAAGAAATGGAGGCAGACAAATGGTTTCAAAGGATGTCAAAATAGTAAGGAAGTTCACACTCTTAATTTCTGTTGTGTACTTGTGTTTTTTAATCAGCTGCTAATTGAAAAGAGGTAGATAAGCAGAAAACTGCATATACTCCAGTTTTAGAGATTATTATGTACTTTTCAGCATGTTTAAATGACAGCATAATTAAACATTAGCTGTAAAAAGAACAGACGTAATAGAATGCCATATTAAAAATCAGTTCACGTGCATGGGTTAAGAGAATAAAACAGACAAAATAGCATAGCAGACTTTGAAATATTGGAGTTGGTCTATATTTACAATAAATATGCTGAAAGTATGAAAATTAAGATAAGCCTTTCCATCAATCAGTGAATTCTTACTGGTTTTTAAAGCTCCTCCTATCAGTTTAAATTGCATATATAAGTGTAACGACATGAAACTTTTACAATTAATTTTAAATCAATATCAAAATGTATGCAAAGTTTCATGACTTTATTAGAACCTTTTTTAATCCAAGTTTAAATAATTTGCTATGTTAAGCAAGAACAAAAGCTTTTTCAAAAATTACCAGGGAGATAAATGTACCTTCTAAAGAGAATGCAGCTGTTTTTTCAGTATATAAATGAAGGATATTGGAACCTGGCATGGCATACAAAGAACACACGTAAGGCCTTGTAGTTTTTAGCAGCTGGGTTCTGGTGGAGAAGGTGTAGCTGCAGGGATGGCTTCTGCAAGAAGCACCTAGAAGCTTTCTGTAGGTCCGACAGAGCAAACACCAGATGACTCAAGGCCAGAATTGTCGCTGACCAAGCACAAGCCCATCAGTGATGGTCATAGCGCCTCTGTGAATCGTATTTAAGAAGAAAAAAAAAGCAAGCTTTTTACAGTCAGAGAAGGGAGTGAGAAGATGTAAGAAACTTTGCAGACACCAAGGTCAGTGAAGAAGATGAGGAATGAGGTGCTTCAGGCACTGGAGAGAAATATTCCCTCTCAGTCCATAGAGAAGACCATGGCGAAGCAGGTTGTCCTCCCACAGCCCATGAATGATGATGGGAAGCAGAGACCCCATCTACAGCCCATGCGGGATCCCACACTAGAGCATGTGAAGACACCTGAAGGATACTGTTACTGATGGGAAGCCTGCATTGGAACAAGCTCCTGGTAGTGAAACCAGCAGCCTGTGGAGAGATCAACCCACACTGGAGGAGGTTTCCTGAGGGATTTTTGACTCCTTGGGGGAACCTGGCTGGAGCAGTCTGGTCCTGAAGGTCGGCACCCTATGGAAGGAAGCTGTGCTGAGGCAGTTGGTGAGGAGTTGAAGCCCCAACAGAAAGGACTCACATTGGAGAAGTTTGTGGAGGACTGTCTCCTATGGATGGGACACCTCACTGGAACAGGGGAAGAGCTAAGAAATGCCCCACTCGACCAAGAAGGAAAACAACTTGTGAGGAACTGATTCCCTCATTCCTTACCTCTCCCTGTGCCACAGTTAGAAGGGAAGAAGGGATCAAAATCATTAATAAAGTTGTCTGCTAAAAAGGGAGGGATAGGGGAATGTGCTTTAAGATCTGATTGTACTTCTCATTATTCAACTCTGTTTTCACTGGGTGTGTAGTGTAGCACAATAAATTAGATTGTTTTCTTTCCTTTAATCTGTGTGGAGTCTGTCTTGCCTGTGATGCTAATTTGGAATGATCTCTCCCTGTCCTTATCTCGACTCCTAAGCTTCTCAATATACATTTTCTCCCCTGTCCAGCTGAAAAGGGGAGTGATAGAGTGACTTTGGTGGGCAGCGTCAAACCACGACAGGCCTAATCATAGATTTCTGAGATGCAAAATATTAATTTTTTCAATTTTTTCTATATATTAATCCCTTCCAACTCAGTATATTCTGTGATTCTATTCTATACATCTTATTTTCCTGAAAATCATAGTTAACATATCTTATAAATTAGTCAATTAAAGTGGAACCTTTTTTTTTGTTATTTATTGCTATTGCTATTTGTTTGTTTGTTTGTTTAGTTAGTGATTATTGCAAATTTAGATATCTAAATTTAGGTGTCTAAATGTCTCCAGGAGAACTATGTTTCTAATCTTCCATACACTGTCAAGAGAAAAGAAGGGCTTAGTGCCCTAAATCCCTAAATACAGGTTTCCAAATACCATTTAAGTTTCTGTAATATATACAAAATATCTTCACAGATTGATAAATACCAATGGGAAACTTTAAGAGAAAACTTTGTCCTCTATTGTCATTCAAAATGTACAATGATAGAGAGGAAAAGAATTTTCACTTACAGAATGGCATCTTGACTAGCATTTCTATAGAAGTGTAATGTATGAAGAGTTGGTTTTAGGATTGTGTTGTGGTTCCGCCGGAGCCGGGGACCACGCGTTCAGATTTTCCCGGAGCGGGGGGGGGGGGGAGAAAACCAAAAACAGCCCGCAGGTTGGGATAAGGGTATTTTTACTGGAAATAACAGGGGAAGAACAGATAACAATGAACAATACAACCTTTTGCTGAGATGAGCAGTTCAGATCGCGCACTCCCCGTAACGGACACCGCGCCGCAGCCCGCGCAACCCCAGCCGCAACACACAGGACCCGAGCTCGCGCCGCGAGTAAACAAAGTCCCGAGCCCAGAGCACACTGCCGCCCGGTCCCTGCTGTTCGCGCGCCAACACTGCAACACCCCCTGCTTCTTATACTCGGCATGATGTAACTGGCATGGAATGATCCTATTGGTCAATTTGAGTTACTTGTCCCGAGCCCAGCCGGTTAGCCCCTTCCTGGCTGAAGCCCCTGGCTGAAACTAGGACATCATCCACCCCTCATTCCATGCCATTTACGTCATAACCAAAACCAACAAAATCTTTTATACAACATATAACAATTATAATTATGGCAGTAATGAATATACAGCAACAAGTTATTTTACAGTCATTATATTACAATTTCTATTTAGTAATTATATTGGTTATTCTCCCCCAAAATCAAATCCCGTTGAGGTACACATCGCACTTCTCCATCTCTCTGCATTACCCACCAGGTACAACCAGGTCCTTGTGCAAAAACAACTCCAGATATGGGTTTGCCTTTGCCCGAGGCAGGGATGACCCAAACTGTCTTTCCCAGTATGCTCTTCAGATGCACTACTGGGACTCTATTTCCTTCTACAGTATGTGGAAACTTTGTTTGGACAGGGCCATCCCGATTGGTAGATCCTCTGGAGTTGACTAACCAGGTGGCTTCGGCTAGGTGTGTGTCCCAATGCTTGAATGTTCCACCCCCCATTGCTTTCAATGTAGCTTTTAAAAGTCCATTATATCGCTCAATTTTCCCAGAAGCTGGTGCATGGTACGGAATATGGTACACCCACTCAATGCCATGCTCTTTGGCCCAGGTGTCTATTAGGGTGTTCCGGAAGTGAGTCCCATTGTCAGATTCAATTCTTTCAGGGGTACCATGTCGCCACAGGATTTGCCTTTCAAGGCCCAGGATTGTATTCCGGGCAGTAGCATGGGGCACAGGGTATGTCTCTAGCCAGCCAGTTGTTGCTTCCACCATTGTAAGTACATAATGCTTTCCCTGGCGGGTTTGTGGGAGAGTGATGTAATCAATCTGCCAGGCCTCCCCATATTTATATTTCATCCACCGCCCTCCATACCAAAGGGGCTTTAACCGCTTGGCTTGTTTAATTACAGCACATGTCTCACATTTATGGATGACTTGTGCAATAGCATCCATGGTCAAATCCACCCTTCGATCGCGTGCCCATCTATATGTCGCATCTCTCCCCTGATGACCTGAAGTATCATGAGCCTATCGAGCTATGAATAGCTCACCCTTACGTTGCCAGTCTAGATCTACCTGAGCTGCTCCAATCCTAGCAGCCTTATCTACCTGATGGTTGTTTTGATGTTCTTCCGTGGCCCGACTCTTAGGTACATGGGCATCAACATGACGTACCTTTACGACAAGCTTCTCTACCCGAGCAGCAATGTCTTGCCATAGATCAGCAGCCCATATGGGTTTGCCTCTCCGCTGCCAGTTGTTCTTCTTCCATTGCTGCAGCCACCCCCACAGGGCATTGGCCACCATCCATGAATCAGTGTAGAGATAGAGCATTGGCCACTTCTCTCTTTCAGCAATGTCCAGGGCTAACTGAATAGTCTTAACCTCAGCGAACTGGCTTGATTCACCTTTTTCTTCAGTAGCTTCTGCTACTCGTCTTGTTGGACTCCATACAGTAGCTTTCCACATGCGATTCTTTCCCACAAGGCGACAGGAACCATCGGTGAAGAGAGCATATTGCTTCTCATTTTCTGGCAGTGTGTTGTAAGGTGGGGCTTCTTCAGCACGTGTTACCTCCTCATCCTCTGGTGACATTCCAAAATCTTTGCCTTTTGGCCAGTCTGTGATTACTTCCACAATTCCGGGGCGATTGGGATTTCCTATTCGAGCTCGCTGTGTAATTAATGCAACCCACTTGTTCCATGTAGCATCAGTGGCATGATGCGTAGAAGGGACCTTCCCTTTGAACATCCAGCCCAGCACTGGCAGTCGGGGTGCCAGGAGGAGCTGGGCTTCAGTTCCAATCACCTCTGAAGCAGCTCGAACTCCTTCATAGGCGGCCAATATTTCTTTTTCTGTTGGAGTGTAATTGGCCTTTGATCCTTTGTAGCCCCGACTCCAAAAACCCAGCGGTCGACCCCGAGTCTCCCCTTGTGCTTTCTGCCAGAGACTCCAAGTAGGGCCATTCTCCCCCGCTGCAGTGTAGAGCACGTTTTTAATATCTGTCCCTGTCCGGACAGGTCTAAGAGCTACTGCGTGGACTATCTCACGTTTAATCTGCTCAAAGGCTTGCTGCTGCTCAGGGCCCCATTGGAAGTCATTCTTCTTTCGAGTCACATGGTAGAGTGGGCTCACAATAAAACTGTAGTTTGGCACATGCATTCGCCAAAAACCTATAACGCCCAAGAAAGCCTGTGTTTTCTTTTTATTGTTTGGTGGAGACATGGCTGCTATTTTATTGATAATGTCCATGGGGATCTGACGACGTCTATCCTGCCATTTTATTCCTAAAAACTGGATCTCTTGTGCAGGACCCTTGACTTTACTTTGTTTTATGGCAAGGCCAGCCTTTAAGAGGATTTGAATTATCTTTTCTCCTTTCTTAAACACTTCTTCTGCTGTGTCGCCCCATACAATGATGTCGTCGATGTACTGTAAATGTTCTGGTGCTTCACCCTTTTCCAAAGTGGTCTGGACTAGTCCATGGCAGATGGTGGGACTGTGTTTCCACCCCTGGGGCAGACGATTCCACGTATATTGTGTATCTCTCCAGGTGAAAGCGAATTGTGGCCTGCACTCTGGCGCCAGTGGGATTGAGAAGAAGGCATTGGCAATGTCAATCGTGGCATACCACTTAGCTGCTTTCGATTCCAATTCATATTGGAGTTCCAGCATGTCCGGCACAGCAGCACTCATACCTGGAGTGACTTCATTTAGGCCACGATAATCTACTGTCAGCCTCCACTCTCCATTGGACTTCCGCACTGGCCATATGGGACTATTAAAGGGTGAGCGAGTCCGGCTGATCACTCCTTGACTCTCCAGTTGACGAATCAGGTTGTGGATGGGGATCAGAGAATCTCGGTTGGTTCGGTACTGTCGTCTGTGTACTGTTGTTGTAGCAATTGGCACTTGCTGTTCTTCAACTTTCAACAACCCCACAACAGAAGGATCCTCTGAGAGTCCAGGCAAGTTACACAACTGTTCAATTTCGTCTGTCTCCACAGCAGCTATTCCAAAAGCCCACCGGTACCCTTTTGGGTCTTTGAAATACCCTCTACGGAGATAGTCTATACCTAGAATGCATGGAGCTTCTGGGCCAGTCACAATGGGGTGTTTCTCCCAGTCCTTTCCAGTCAGGCTTACCTCAGCCTCTAGTACAGTCAATTGTTGGGACCCCCCTGTGACTCCAGAAATGCAAACAGGTTCTGTGCCTTTATAATTTGACGGCATTAAAGTACACTGGGCACCAGTATCCACTAGAGCCTTGTACTCTTGTGGGTCTGACGTGCCAGGCCATCGAATCCACACCGTCCAGTAAACTCTGTTATCCCTCTCCTCCACCTGGCTGAAGGCAGGGCCCCTCTATTGCTGCTGATCATACTTGCCGTTCATTGAGTGCATGAATGACTTGGAGGTTCCCTCAAGAGGATCAGACATATCAGGAGTGTAGATAGGCCTTCTGCTTGGTCGAGGGTTCTGTTCGGTGGTAACTGGTGCAGCGTTCTTCCTGGTGAAATCTCGACGTGCGATTGTTTTACCTTGCAGTTCATTCACTCGTGCTCGAAGGGCTGAAGTGGGCTGCATATCCCACTTCCTCATGTCCTCCCCTTGGTCAACCAGGTAAAACCACAGTTTACCTCGTGGTGAGTACCCTCGGTTTTCTCCCTCTCGGGATGATGGACGCTTTCTTCCAAAAGCTGCCACACTGCTCTGCAAGGGTCGGGAGCTGTACACATTGTTGTCAAGGCGCTGGACCAGTTTCTCTACCGCTGCGATGACAGAGAGGGAAATATTGTCTTGGTATTTGCGGAGCCTATAAGACACATCGGCTACAGTTGGTAGATCCGTATCACTCCAGTCTATTGCTGCCAGTGAATTGACGTGCCCTGATGGTACACTTTGTACAACCTTTCGCCACATGCCTGGGGTGCACGGGACTTCATCAGGATCGGCAGGGATTTGTGAATTGTTCAAATCATAACTGATTATCTCCCGTACAGCTAATTCTCTAAGGTACTGGACAGCTCTTTCCATATTGTCACACTTGGGCATACGGCGTGTAATGTATTCTTTTATGGGGTACCTTTCCTTCACACTTAACAGTAACCGTTTCCAGAGGCTGAGGATTCCTGACCTTTTTCCAATGGCTTTATCAATGCCTCCTTCTCTGGCAAGGGATCCCAACTGCTTGGCCTCCCTGCCATCTAACTCCAAGCTATTAGCCCCATGATCCCAGCACCGAAGCAACCAGGTGACAATGGGCTCACTAGGTTGGCGGCTAAAATCCTTTCTAACCTCACGAAGCTCACTCAGGGACAGGGATCGGGTGACAACCTCTGGTTCTGCCTCATCTTGATATCCCCCTGATGGCCCCGGTTGATCATCATCATCAGCTGTTGTACGAACTGATTTTTTTGTGTATTTTCTCTTTTGAACCGGGGCGACAGACACTGGTGGGGATTGTTTCTTTTGATCATCAGTGGTGTCTGCTGTGGGGATTGCAGTAACTGCAGTGCCAGTTACAGGGGTTGCAGTAGCTGCAGTGCCAATTACGGGGGTTGCCGCAGCTGCAGTGCCAATTACAGGGGTTGCCGCAGCTGCAGTGCCAATTACAGGGGTTGCCGCAGCTGCAGTGCCAATTACAGGGGTTGCCGCAGCTGCAGTGCCAATTACAGGGGTTGCTGCAGTGCCAATTACAGGGGTTGCTGCAGTATCTGACAATCTGTTTTCTTCCCCTCCCCCCTGACAGTACGGACAATGCAGACAGCGCTGTCTGATATCAAGCAGTGTTTGAGCCGTACTTAGGTAATGGCCTATGTTCTGCCCCTCGTGGTTGTCCTGCCCCTCGTGGTTATCCTGCCTTTGGGAAACCTCTTGAGCAGTATTCATAAACCTGCTCTTAATATATGATGAAAGCAGGATCAAGTGCAGAAGAACTTCTAGCACTGTGGCCATAGTTTCCATGTCAAGGTGATGGTGAAAGTTTTCAAAAACTCTCATAAGAGCTGTTATGTTTAGCCCAGAAAGGAAAAAACCAGTGTAGTTCTCTCCCTCTGTGCTCTCACCAAAATGGCCACCACCACCAGCCCCTCTCAGCCCAGGGACTAGACAGGACCGCAAAACCTCATACACTTTCCAGATTAAACTCATAGTCACTAATATAACTGCATCATAAAACATTGTCATAAAGCACACTAGAGCAAAGTATGGGAACAAGCAGGGAAGCTGCAGCCCCGAGATGATACAACATCCTGCCAGGACTGCAAACAGCCTGCTGAGGTTTTTTTTCCACAGCCAGGACCACACCTTTGTAAATAATACCCACAGCATCTTAAACAGCATCCTTACAACTTTTACCGTAATTGCAACCGGGTCAGAGTCAGATCTACCGTTATCCCAACCTTTATTGCCCCACGTTCAGGCGCCAAAATATGTTGTGGTTCCGCCGGAGCCGGGGACCACGCGTTCAGATTTCCCCGGAGCGGGGGGGGGGGGAGAAAACCAAAAACAGCCCGCAGGTTGGGATAAGGGTATTTTTACTGGAAATAACAGGGGAAGAACAGATAACAATGAACAATACAACCTTTTGCTGAGATGAGCAGTTCAGATCGCGCACTCCCCGTAACGGACACCGCGCCGCAGCCCGCGCAACCCCAGCCGCAACACACAGGACCCGAGCTCGCGCCACGAGTAAACAAAGTCCCGAGCCCAGAGCACACTGCCGCCCGGTCCCTGCTGTTCGCGCGCCAACACTGCAACACCCCCTGCTTCTTATACTCGGCATGATGTAACTGGCATGGAATGATCCTATTGGTCAATTTGAGTTACTTGTCTCGAGCCCAGCAGGTTAGCCCCTTCCTGGCTGAAGCCCCTGGCTGAAACCAGGACAGATTGGAACCTAAATGTTGGCAATTTTGAGGTTTTCTGGATAATTTTATATGCTTTTAGTCATATATTGGAGAAAAAAAGAAGAAACGTTTATGGAACAATTACATCTTTAATAAAAGCAACAGGCACCTGTGCAAACTTCAGTTTGTCTTCTTGTAATATATTGCTCATTTCTAAAGATATAAATTAATTTATATAAATAAAAATGTTTTATTCTATTTGTCTTATTTTTCAACATGCTCTTGTCTATTTTCAAGGAGAGTAAAAGCAAATGACTGCAAGTAATTTTCTGGAATTTAATCTTTAGTACCTGTTTTTTAAAATTGCTGGTTTCATTCCAGTATTTGTTTGAGTACTAATTTTTTCATTCCTTTTTTTTTAAGCAAAGAATCAATATATAATGTCCCAATGTCCTACATAATGTTCACTCACAAAGAATGAACAATAAATCTTTGCAAATATCAGATGCTGTTTTCTCATCCTATAAAACTGTTTCAAATATTTTTCATGTCATTTATGGATAAAACCTGCACTAAATAACAGTATCTGTTCTCAATATTTCTGTCACGCCTTTAAAAAGGCATTGATTGAGCTAAGGAATGTTCCAAACAGAGCAGGAAGGTGTGGCACTGAATACAGTCATAATATGGTCGTATAAAGAACCATGGAAGTCTTCCTTGAGAGAGTTTGCTGAGAGCCCATGTGTATCTTTTAGTGGAGGATTTAAGTGATGACCCTGGACATTGCACACTACACAATCCCTATCATCCAAAGACCCCTAGCTGTTACATAAAAGTGATGCCTAGGGTAAAAGTAGAAATTATTAATCTCAATATGGAAAAGAAATTTATTTGGCAAAACTGAATAGCTTCAGTGCCTTGAAAATGTAGGATGTCTTGGAGATGGAAATTAAATTAATGATCATCAGTAATTCTAGTTTATAATTTATTTATAACCAGACTTTGAGTTTAAAGAAATCATTCTAGTCTTCTTTTGATCAAACTTGGTCTAAAGGAAAGGGCTTTACAGACAGACCACAAAACTCTGATCAGCTTTGTAGCTGTCATTTGTCATTCTAAGTGCGTTTCAGTGGCTTTTTGAAAGACATATAGGACAGAGAGTTGATAGAAATAGTGAACTATCAACATGTAAAAGGAAAGTGGTCGGATCACTTGCATTAAAACATTCCAAATCACTTCTGAATGTAGTACTTAGTGGGTCACAGGGGTGTAATGGCAGTATGATATCAAATATGGTTTCGTGCTTTTCATTTTCCAAAGCGAATCCACTCACAATCATATTTTTATTGTTCTGTTTATTTCTCCAGTCAGGCATTTTGATTTCAGACACATTGCATTTATCATGTTGCACTCAGATGACATTTATTACCGCTGGTGTGTATTAATTTACTCTTAGAATAGTACAATGGCCATAAGTTAGACCCTACTCATGTCATGACTTATTTTTGAACAGATCTATTTTCTTAGTGGGTCAGAAAGAAATCGATTATCATGTCAATCATATCTGTTACATTTTGTCTCTAAGTTTTACAACAGATAGGGTGAAATTGCCTGAAAACAAACATTACACCTACTGCTGTGGAAAGTTTACCTGCCTAGCCAGTAACTTTTGTAATCAACTTGGATAAAATTAATTTTAGTTTTTTAAATATACCTCACTTGTTTAGGAACATATACATAGAAGCTTTGTATGGAAGATAAAATGTTTTTATAATATATACATAAAATAGTGGCATCTTTTTTTTTATTTGTGTGTGTGTGTGTGTAAACGTTAAAAGTTTAATATTGATTTTTTTTTTTTTAGTTATTATTTTTATCAGCAACTCTAAAATCTGAGCAAAGAAAAAAGGAATTTTGAGAGACCGGTTTCTTCCCCTTAAATGAAATAATAAAAAAAATAGTTTCCATAAGTAATAGTTCCCTCATTGACTGTGGAAGAAATCTGGGCAACTATTTTAAATGAAATGACTACCTTTTAGACAGAGCTACATTGATGCAAATAATCACTACTTTTATTTTAGGACATACACAGAGAAAAGCTACTATAAATGATTATATCCAGACATTCATGGTTGCCTTGCTCAGGATAAAGATTCTGTCTTAATACCTATAGGAAAAAAGAAAGGAACTTCAGTAACTGCCTGGCATCTCTTGCTTACAATTTCATAAATACTTCCAACAAATTAGTTTAGACATCTTTAAAATTCATGTATTTTCTGCAGTTTTTCTGTGCTTTTATATGATGCTATTCATATTCTTGTGTTCAGACAGTATCCATCAAATAAACCATATATCCAACCTATATGTAAACTATAATTTGTATCTTAACCTGTGTGAATGTAGTCTTCAAATGCAATTTCTATTTTAATAAAAATAGTATTAAATTAATATATTTAAATATATACTTATGCACTAGTAGGTCCATAAACCTTCATATTGACAACTTTATTTTTTAAAATAAATTAAAAATGCAGGAAATTCTTTTTTTGATATGGTTATTCTGAATATTTGTACTGAAACTCTTAGTACTTCACTTTATCCTATACGCAGATATTTAAAAATGACTGTAAGTTAACATTTATTGTTTTAACATGTTATAGTTTTAAAATTAGATTTATTAGATTCATTTTTATGTGCCTACCAGTGGCAAAACTCACTTGGTTTAGTTTCTTGTTAATCTAGAGAAATATGTTTGGCAGTCTTAGAACAATTTGAATTCAGAAACCTGAACAGAACATTTTGCTCAGAAAGTTGTTCCAAGTCCCATTCCTGTTTGTGATAGAACCCGAAGAAGTTATGTTTCTTTGGTGGTTAAAGTAGATTATTTTTACAGTCTAACTACCCCACAGATACCTTCTGCTTATCAAGGCAGCGGATGTGAGTCTATAATTCTAGTCCAAATTAGAAAATGGAATAGCTGATGTGTGTTAGTAGTTGCTAATCAATTGCTTTTACATCTAAAAATATTAAAATAAAACCTTCAGACAAGACTTAAAGCAAGTCAGAAAAGGCAGTTCAATAATGTCCAGCCCTGAAGCCTGTCACAAAGTCTCTAACACCCTGATGTTATCAGTGCTGCAGATGGTTAATTAAGCAGTAGTTTAGACCTATTTGTGATTTTAATCTATCTGCTTTTTATGCAGGCATATTTTTTTAATATGGTTCAGCAAAGTCATATAAGAATAACAAGACCAAGATAACAGTTCCAAGGTTGTAGCTACCAGAGGGAAACAAACAACCGATGCACAGCTGCAAACACACATCTGAATGAGGCGATACACATCAGATGGCAGAAATCAGAGCCATTTGGTTTTTAACCTATGAGAATAGTAATTCTTCAGACTACGTGACCTTGACCTATGAAATACAAAAATGCCAGTAATGCACACTGTAGTTTAGGACACAGAGAAAATAAGTTCTTTGGCTATGGTTTCCTTCAGCCTGAGTCCAGCTCTCTCAGACTTGGAAACAAAATATCAGCAGACTGCAGCCATCAGAATCAACAACCTATTGTATACTTAGTACATCATTAGTATATGAGCTTAATATGTGATTCTTAGTTATTAGATTATGGTTTAATTGAACAGAACAAATAAATGCTTATTTGAAGTCCTGAGATTT
Organism: Laterallus jamaicensis coturniculus; assembly: GCA_022605575.1. Taxonomy (NCBI): domain Eukaryota; kingdom Metazoa; phylum Chordata; class Aves; order Gruiformes; family Rallidae; genus Laterallus; species Laterallus jamaicensis. The sequence continues at coordinate 9,225,669 of JAKCOX010000019.1, forward strand.
TTCTGATGTTTCGGTGCTTATAATTAGACCCTAAATCACTGGTATTGACAATTTCAGCAATGGTTAGAATATTTCTTGAGCTGAAGGCTTACAGTAGTCTTACTCCCTGCTATGCCTTTCATGAAGGAATGACCAGAAAAAAATCTAGTAGTAACAGTTGATCAGAATTAAGCTCTAGGAAGAACTCTTAACTGTAGAATAGTCTTCTAAAGATCCTGCATCGGAGATGCAAAATTTAAATGAACATTGGATCTGTAAAAATATATCCCTTTGAAGGATTTTTTCTGCTTCACCCTTTTGTTGCAATTTTTATGATTGTTTTCTGCTTGAGAGAAAGCTATGATTCTCCTGTCTGCTGCCAGAGAACAAATATAAGCTCATGAATTTATGGGCAGGCAGAAATGTTCTAAAACATTTTTGAATTTCAGAAATTGTCTAAGATGTGACATAGAGCAACACATGTCAATTAGAATCTTCTAAGCCTTGAGACAAATATTTGACAAATATATACATATGACTATAAATATAAAAGTGATATTATATAATCATTTAGGTTGGAAAAGACTTCTAAGATCATGGAGTCCAACTGTAAAGCTAACACTGTCAAATCCACACACTAAACCACATCCCTATGCATGATATCTATGTATTTTTAAAATACCTCTAGGTATGGTGGCTGTCACTTTCCTGGGCAGCCTGTTCCAATGCTCGATACCCCTGTCAGTGAAGAAATCTTTCCTAATACCCAATCTAAACCTTCCCTTGCGCAACTTGAGGCAATTTCTTCTTGTCTTATTGTTTGTTAATTGGAAGAGACCATCACGCCTGGCTTCAACCTCTTTTCAGGTAGTTGAAGAGATCAGTAAGGTCTCCCCTCAGACTTCTTTTATCCAGGCGAAAGAACCATAGTTTCCTCAGCTGCTCCTCATAAAACTTGTACACTAGACTGTTCACCATCTTCTTCATTTCTCTTCTTTGGACACGCTGCCTCACCTCATGTCTTTCTTGTAGTTTGGGGCCCAAAACTGAACCTAGTACTCAAGATGTGTCTTCCCCAGGGCCAAGAACAGTGGGGCAATCTCTAGTCCTGATGGCTACACTATTCCTTACATAAGCCAGGATGCTGTTGGCCTCCTTGGCAACTCTTCCCCAAGCCTGTATATATGCTAGAATTATAGAATTTTGTAGCCATCATCAGAATTTATAATAGATTTAGGAGGGGAATAGTGAGTTTAAAGGCAGCTTTAATTATAATTATACACTACAATAACTTTCCAATCTATCATGCTTAGCTTTCAATAAAAATATATCTCTGTAATATATATTTTCCTTCTGAATATGTTCATTTTTCCCCCTGATTTTAGAGAATAACAGGTCTTCTGAATCTGACACATCATAGAGTAAATAAAGGGAAAGCAATTCTCTAGGCAATCAAAAGTACAAATTATAAATGATGGAAACTAAGGCTTTATTGAATGTAGGAAACATGAGAAAAAAAGTACAGAGTTGAAACTTTAGGATGAGATGTCTAGGCTTTTTTTTTTGCTTTTTTTTAAAAATATGTACTTACTTTTCCATACAGGTTCATTCTTCTGAAAAGAGAAAAGGACTTCTTGTTTTTATAAATACCACAAAGTTTTCTTCTGGTCTCAGAGAGAAGACATTTCAGTAACTGTTGAAAAATGAGAATATAAGATATATCATTACTACTAAAATATTTCCAAGGTCATGCTTAGTCTCAAGACAACTCTAGGACCTGGCATTGGTGGGAAATTCATTGCACTAAACCTTAGATTAATCTCATCTTTGCTATCAGCATTATTTTTAAATATGCTGGCAGCCAACTTGCATGCAGCCTGTTAATACATCTCATATACTTTGCATATTATGGTATCAAAAACCTCTGATGAGAATGCGGTTTTGAACACTGTCACAGTGTGCAGTGAGTCTAACCTTGAAGTGTTGAATCCATAAAGTGTCCTTGGATGTCCCCTAAGATCTTCATCAGCATCCTTTAATTATTGTCTCTGATGCAAGTTATATGCCTGACCTGCTGTTTGCATCTCAGTAATATTTTTGATGCTCTTGCATTAACAAAGTATATATAATCTAGTCTACACCAATATTTCAGATCATGGATTCCTTTTAAATAGTTTGTGTAACCTGTAAGATATACTCAGTGAAGTTTTTCAAACATTAAAAAAAAATCTCACTACATAATGAATAATCTTGTGACATGCAATGCAAAGGTGAAGAATGAGAACTACCCAAATCTTCCACTTAAAAACCATCACTGAATTTATTCAAGGAATATGATTTTTTTTTGACAGTTTTATTGCCGCTTGATAAAATAGAAAAATGGGCACATCATTCCAGCATGATACTTATTTTGGAAAATTTTATTTTGAAGGTATATTCTGTTCACTTTGGGCCATGGAAGATAAAATAAAATCCTTATTGAATATCTTTATCTAAAGACACTTTCTAACCTGTGCCAAAAACTTTTACTGCATTGAAGGTACATTCATTCTATCTTCCTCACTAATACTGTCAATGAATATGGTGAATTTGACAGTGACTATTATATGAATAAATAACCCTTTTAAAGGAGAGACTAATATCAGGAACTTATGCCACAGGAAAAAAAAATCAGGATAAGAATAAAGTAAGCTAAAATTAGTGTGTTTATGTGCTTTAAGGAGTAATCTGTCCTGAAACTCTGTGGAATAAAGTCTCCAGAATGATTCAGCCTAAAAAAAACGACACAGAATGAACAAAAGTCACTTTTTTAATGGAATGTGTTCCCTGTCTTTGCCTGGCCTTCAATCATGTTTTAGAGAACAGGCAAGCATCAACAATACTTTGTTTATGATTCAAATAAATTCAGTAGTAAAATGAAATAGTACTATATACTCTTAATTTTTATTATACTTTGCTTTCATTGTGCTATGAATATATGACATAATTTCAGGATTTACAGGAAACCACAGTTATTAAAATACTTGTGTGTTCTGTGCTATAGTAAATCTCTTTATGTACTTGTAATCATTTGAAAACAAAACAAAACAACAACAACAAAAAAAATTATTGAATTAATATCTAAGATTAACCTTTGAGAGAAATTAGTCTTGATCTTTATTTTTCTTGTTGGCCATGTTGGTGGGATAACTTTGTCCAGAACAAAAAAGAGTTCTTTTTAAAAAAATAAAGCATATTTACTTTCACAGAGTAACAGAATCACAGAATGGTGGGGTTTGGAAGGACTGCTGGAGATGATCTAGTCCAACACCCCTGGTAAAGCAGGTTCACCTAGGGCACAGGCTCAAACCCAAGCAGGTTTGGTGGGTGTTGCTCTCTTCTCTCAAGTAAAGAGTCATAGGAAAAAGGGAAACAGCCTCAAGTCTTGCCAGGGGAGATTTTTATTTGATCTTTGGAAAAAGGTGTGTCAAGAATCGGAGCATGCTATCCAGAGAAGTGTTTCAATCACCATCCCTGGAGGTACTTAAAAAATATGCCCAGGGACGTGGTTAGTGTTTGGAACTGGCAGTATTAGGCTAAGGCTTCTACTAGATGATCTTAACAGTCTTTTCCATCATAAATGATTCTATGACTCTGTAAGACAAATTTTAAAAAGTGTTTTGGATAGGTTCCTCTTGCATATTTTTGAGAGATGTGGAGTCAAAAGAGAACAGAGTTGACAGTGGAGTAGACAAATTAAATTAAGAGACAACATAGCCCTAGACTATGATGATCAGTACCTCTTAATGAGTTTATATTCAGTAGGCCCAGATTTCCCTAAAATTATAGTTTTAGTGTTGCAAATATGAAATAAGAGTGGGAATGAAGCCTAAGAACCCACCAAGCAATAAAGATGAGATAAAAATAAATACTTACAAAGTAAGCTGAAAAGCATTATCCCCTGGATCTTCATAAGTTTATGAGGAGTTTTATAAAGTCACCTATATCCTTATTAAGGTGAGTTATTTTAAAAGTCAAACTTTGTGTGAAAATTAAATTTCAACTAGATGGTAATTACATTTTAAATTTGATACAGTATTTAAACACTTCACCAGATCTGTCACTATTCCACAAGAAAGAATTTTAACTTTTATATTTGTACTACAATAAATGTTTTTATATTCATTTTATTCACGACTTTTGATTCCGTTTCTTTGTTTAAACCATTGGACATTTTTGAAATAGAAAACTTTTTAATGTTGTCTTAGATACATTCATTTTCTAATTGTAGTGTGCACTAGTTTAAAAGCAACTACTTTGCTTTTAAAACATATACGTTGGCTAAAGATGATTTATACAATCTAGTTGTCTGAATTCACAATGGTTCCTTATATACCTAGATGCTGTTTTCTCTCTCACTGAATATACTACATTGTTCTTGAGATTTAATATTAACTTTTTCTTTCCATATCCTTCTGATGAAAGCAATATACAAGAGTTACAACCTGAGGTTTGGAATCTCAGCGAGTTTTGAGTTCTCCACTGAGAATGGAAAGTTAATAATATATGCATCAGTCTATGTCAATATCACTGTTGACCTTTTGTGACTAACAAATACCTTATGACCTTTCCACTTTTGATTTTTTAGCTCTATAGTTCAGATATTTTTCCAAAATCGACGGTGACTTCATTTATGCTAGTGATGGGAAATGCTTAGAGAGACATAAATAAATTGTATGTATTTCTCTGCTGAGGGTTAAAAAAAAACCACAACCAAACTAAAACAACAAATCAATCTAATTACTTTTAGGGATAATATAGAGCTTCTTATCTCTGTCTGCACTTTCTAGAATTTAAGCTGTACTTCTAGAAAAAGTGTAACATATTGAGCAGAGAAATGTACTTATATTTCTTCTTTGTTTCCTTCTCCCTCTCTGTTGGCATACTGGTGATAATTTATTTATAAATAGCTTCATATTTGGATATGTAATTTTCACCTTGCTTAAGTGTTTAAGCCTTTGTCTCTATCTGCCATTTTGCTTTATGCTTGCGATGCATCCATTTTTTATATTATGGGATACAAATTGTTACATCTACATAGTGAGGTGCTCAAATACTTACCTGTGTTCCTACAGAAGCTTTCAGAGTTTAACAATCATAATAACCTCCCCTTCAGAACAGTACATTCATCTGAGTAGCAGCTTACCTTCACTTTTCTCTCAAGTACCACTAATAAAAATTAAATAGATATTTACCAAGCTCACCAACTGCCAAACAAGAGAAATAGCAGAGGAAGAAACATCAAGAATTTCAGACCAAAACATAAATGAGTTCTGATTTTATTTTATTTTTTAATCTTGTTTGTTCATCATGTTGTGAGCTTTTGAAAAACAAGCAAGATGCTTGCATATGTGTTATTCAGATTAAACACTTATTCGATATCCTGAATCCAGATTATCTAGGCAAAGCCATTTCATGGTTGCAGAGATCCTCAATATACATATATACATTTTATATATATATATATGTATATATTTCCATCAGGTGTAGTTGAAGTACAGTATCTTCACAAGGCAAGTACCAGAAAAAAATACAATTTTTCTTGTACTTTCAGGTCAGTTGTAAGAGTAGGATCTGCAATATCACACATATTCAGTCACTCATTCACCTCCTTTTAGGTGAAGTAGACAAGCTTTACTCCGCAGGTTTGACTTTCCTCTGATTTCAGCAGAAATCCGAATGGACTGATGACAGTTAAATTATAAGAGCTTAAATGCTCTCCAGCAGTAGGCTCTCATCATTAGGATGAAGTTCACTCTGGAAGTTTAAGATATGTTGACTGTAGTCAAAAGAAAGTTTAATAAAGAACCAGTTCCTTTTTCAAATAGTTTTAAGGTAGACATAATAAAACCTTCATGATATACGGTGATATAACAAAGAATAACAGCTTATAGAGAAAGATGTATGCTTTAAGTTGCATGCAGAAATGGTTCAAATTGACAAGCACAATTTGGTTTTTTTGCTGGGTTTCTAGAAAGTTTATTATCTTTTGTAAACTTAGATTTTAGATAATAATGTTTAGTTTTGGTTTATATGGCTTTTCAGGATGAACTAAAGCTAAACACATTTTATGAATATGTGATATTTACCTTTAATTTACTGTGGCTATCAAGCAAAAAACAGTTTCAAACATGTCTTAACTTTGCATCTCATTCCAATGGAAAATAAAACAGTAAGTGACAAGAATATGAAGTAAAATGTCAAGACTGCAGCTGTCAATGATGAAGTCACAGAATCACAGAATCACAGAATCACAGAATCTTAGGGGTTGGAAGGGACCTCAAGAGATCTTCGGGTCCAACCCCCCTGCCAAAGCAGGCTCCCTATCTCATATCGCACAGATAGGCGTCCAGATGAGACTTGGATATCTCCAGAGAAGGAGACTCCACCACCTCCTTGGGCAGCCTATTCCACTGCTCCGTCACCCTCACTGTGAAAAAGTTCTTCCGCATGTTGGTGCGGAACTTCCTGTGCTCCAGCTTACAGCCATTGCCCCTAGTCCTGTCCCCACAGACCACTGAAAAGGGGCTGGACAATTCCCCCTGCAACCCATGCCTAAGATATTTATAAACACTAATTAGGTACCCCTAAGTCTTCTTTTCTCCAGGCTGAACAGACCCAGCTCACTCAGCCTTTCCTCATAGGGGAGATGTTCCAGACCCCTAATCAACTTTGTCACCCTTCTCTGGACTCTCTCCAGAAGGTCCCTGTCTTTTTTATACCAGGGAGCCCAGAACTGGACACAGTATTCCAGGTGGGGCCTGACCAATGCAGAGTAGAGGGGGAGGATCACCTCCCTTGACCTGCTGGACACACTCTTCCTGATACATCCCCGGATCCCATTGGCTCTCTTGGCCACCAGGGCACACTGCTGGCCCATAGCCAACCTGTCATCAACCAGGACCCCCAGGTACTTCTTCACAGAGCTCTTTTCCAACAGGTCATCCACCAGCCTGTACTGATACAGTTGGTTATTCCTCCCCAGGTGCAAGACTTTACACTTGCACTCGTTGAATTTCATTAGGTTTCTCCCTGCCCAGCTCTCCAGCCTGTCCAGGTCTCGCTGGATGGCAGCGCAGTGTTCCTGCGTGTCAGCCACCCCTCCCAGCTTTGTATCATCGGCGTACTTAAGTCATTCACAGAAAAAAAAATCAGAGAAATATGTTAATTCATACCTTAAAACAACCTCAGAAATCGTTAAAATAATTTAATTTAAACTTTCCAAAATAATATTTACTAATATCTAATATACTACTATTAATCTTTGAATAGGAAATTACTGTTAATGAAATCTTCTCAAGGTAAAAAAAAAACCAAAACAAAACCAAAACCCCTAGACCTTACCCTTAAATATCATAATATATACTTTACAAAAAGTATATAAATTAACTTTAAGATATACAATATTTTTTACAACTTATATAGATGTATTTATTAATGCATATATTTGCTTCTGAAAACAGGTATATAAGAATGTTAATAATACTTTCATCAAAGTTATTCATGACATTTTGAAAGCCTGTAATGGTGTTTTGCTTTTATTAGATGTCAGGAATGTCTTGAAGAAATGGTAAGAGAATAGGTAGAAAATGCACTTCATCCAATTGCATATAATTTTAAAACCATATTATCAACATTTCCAATTTAAAAGTCAAGTAATAAGTAATAATATTAAAGCAAATTATCTTTAAAGCTAAAGATTTTCACAGGCAGAGCCAAATAAAAAGGAATGTCAAAAATCACTGTGAAAGAACGCTGAATTGAACAAATGGAATATAGATGTCAAGAAGCCTTATTTTGGTATAAAACAGGATTAAATAAAATAAAACCACAACTATTTATTAAGATAGTGTTTTTAATTGAGGGATTTTAATGTTAAATACTTCATTTATCATCCTTTTTTTTCCAATACATTCGTTTCACGGATGTTTATGTCTTATTGTCCTGAGTGGTAAATAAATTAAGTGGCATTGTTTAAAGAAACAAAAAACTATTTGCACATAAAAAGCTTTGACACACAAAAAGTAATGGAAGAAAAACCTCCAGATCTAAATCTGATAATCAGTAAATCTTCTATTTTATTCTATTTTGTAATTCAGAAGAAGGAAATTGGTCATAGCCAATTAGAGAAAGAAATTTAATCTAATTATTTAATATGTTTGTTTCTGATTTATTAGTCCCATGCATTCTAATAAAAACCATGTCCATAGACTGTCTTTATTACAAAAGATAAATTTTGGATCATAATAGGTATCTTAATACCTTTTACAGTATTTATATCCTTGTATTATCAATCTTCATCAGATTGATGTTATAACAGGATCATAAAATGTTTCTTTGTTTTCGTAAATACATGATGAGTTTACATGTCCTACTATTTTGAATGTTTGCTATAAAGTCTCTTTTGTGACTAGACTATACTTAAGGAGGCATTATTTAAATTCTGACAAACATACATATCTGTCTCAACTTCTGACTCCCTTTAGTTTAGCTGCCCTATGTTCAGGCTTTTGATAATGCTGTTTCATTAGGAAATATTCTCCTTCCTACTTTTAAAAATAAATAATTTACTGACGGTTGAAAGCTTTTATTTTTTTTCTTCCTTGACCTCATCCGAGTTATGGAGAAAGCCTGTGATATAATAATCATCAAACTGATAGTTGGATATTGCTGAAGAATCAGTGTACCATTTCCCTGGATGAATTAAACACTACAATAAAGCACTATCTAATTTTAGAAAAAAAAATAAAATCAAACACAGATAAGTATTTTGTACAGATGCAAAGCTCTCAAGCAATTTAGTCTACTATGTCACAGTTTCTTTCTTTGAGTCACAGAATCACAAAATCACAGAATCACAAAGTTAGAAAAGGCCTTTAAGATTGTCAAGTCCAACTGTTTCCATCCTATGCTAAACCATATCCCTAAGTAACTCATCTACCCTTTTTTAAAACATATCCAGGGATGGTGACTCAACCCTCTCCCTGGGCAGCCTGTTCCAGGCCCCAACAACCCTTTCAGTAATTTTTTTTTTCCCAAAAATCTGATCTGAACCTGCCCTGGTGCAGCTTTTCTCCATTTTCCCTAGTCTTATCTCCTGTTACTTGGCTGAAGAGACCATCACCCACCTCTCTACAATCTCCCTTCACGTAGCTGTATAGGGTGATAAGGTCTCCCCTCAGCATCCTCTTCTCAAGGCTAAACATCCGCAGCTCCCTCAGTCGAAAAAATGTAATGGAATTTTCCAGTAAATGACAAAACTCTTTGAAATTGTTATTAGAACTTGTTTAACGATATCAGAATATTGCATGCTCTACGCTGAAAAGTATGGTACTGTATTTCAGGAACATAATAGGTACAAAAATTTTCACACATCCGGGCCATTAATAGATAAGAAAATAGTGAAATCTACCCCAAACATCAGCACCAAAGTCTCTCTACTTCTTGCAAGGCTGAAGAACAGATAGATATCTCTTATTTTAGAATATACTGTCAGATGCTGTTGAGAAAAAAATATATCTGAAACCTAATCTACTATGAATAATTAGACATTTAAAGGCTGAATGAACTGGGTCTGTTCCACTTTAAGAAAAGAATACTAAGAGGGGATCTTATTAATGTTTAGAAATATCTTAGGAGTGGGACACGGGAAAATAGCTAGCCTCTTATCAGCTGTCTGTGGAGACAGGACAAGGGGCAATGACTCCAAGTTGAAACATAGGAAGTTCTGTACCAAGAACTCTTTTACAGTAAGGGAACAGGCTGCCCAGGTGTAGTCTCCTTCTCTGGAAGTATTCAAGACCTGTCTGGATGCCTATCCATGCGATCTGTCCTGAGGAACCTGCTTTGGCAGTGGGGTTGGACCTGATTATCTCTGGAAGTCCCTTCCAACCCCTACAATTCTGTGATTCTGTGATATTTAAATGTGTGGCCTTCTTTTTTTGTGGTACAGGAATTAATATTCTTGTCTTCTATACCATTACCTCTATATGAATAACCTGTATTTTTATTGCTTTGTACGGTATTTTTGTCTTAAATTTCCACTGTGCTATAAGAGTACACACATGCAAAGGTCTACTGCAGAATTTCCTGTTGAGATCCCCGTCATCTAACAACAAAAAAAATTAGACTTGCCAGTGGCGGGCATATACTGCTGCAAAAGAGAAATGGAATGTGCTCTGGATTTCCTAATTTATCGTAAGCATTAGCTGGCTCTCTGAATTACAACAATCAGTCACAGTGTATCACTCTTAACGTCTTCAAACCAATTAGTGTTTAATGACTTATATAGAGTGGCATAGGTTCAATGGGAGGCAGCACCCTTTTCTGCCCTTTCCTACAAGCTAATTTATAGGGCTCCCCTTGTCAATGTACTGACATTCTAATTGTTCCTTACCTCTTCATGACTCAAATTTACCCCAATGGACCCTAATCCCTATCAAATAGAGAATCATAAAGAAATGGTAAAAATGGCATAATAAATCTCTAAAATAACAGATGTTAAAGCATATCTTAGTAAGAGGAATAGACATAGCCAAGACCATTGACAGATGTCACTAGTGGATAGAGTGTTGCTATCATTGTGAACTAATTGCTTTAATATCTAGTGATAAATGGATCGGTGGAAAAACATGTTTGTTTTTTTTCAAATGCAAGAACATTCTGCTCCAGAGATAGTTCTTATAAATATGTCAAATGAGCATCATTTTTTTCAGCAATTAGCAACTCAGAATGGCAAATAGCAGCAACATGTTGTGCATGTTAGTCATTGTCCCCAAGAAATTATGACCAATGCCAACCCAACAGGGAACCCAGTCATACTGAAACACATGTTTGAGACATGAAACATAGACAGATTTCCGTGGAGGTGGTATAGCTCTCCCCATATGTTATTGGTAGCTTATATCTATGGTTTTAATAAGAAAGATACAGAGAAACAGAATGGCAATTTTAATGCTGTGTGGAGCTCGCTCTTAGCTAAATCAGCTGCACTCCTAATAAAATTAAGCAGGTCTGTTCTTTGCAGGGTGCCTAGATAATGGTCACACACTAAAGTTTACTGAATTAATGGGTAGAGAAAAAACTTTATGCAGACATGACTTGTTCTTTAAAAAAAATTTAAATATTGTAAAATGACCTTCAACAAATAGGAATAAAATAATGATATTGGCAAGTGTGACTCATGGGATCCTAATCCCAAGGGGTACTTCTCTGACCCTTTCTAAAGTTCTCAGGCTCCACAAGCCTCTGCAACTACTGACATGGGAATAAATTATATTTTGAAAGGCAATGAGTGTCTGTCCAAACTCAGTAGACAAATAGAAATTTTTCCATGTTGTAGACAAGAAAAAACAGAATGATGTGTGTAAGTTTTCTCTATGATTTTCATCAATAATACAAGCAATATTAATGCAATTTCTATTATTATTTTTTGCTTCATTGGTGTATGTACAGAGAAATATAAGAAGGATCCATAAGGAAAACTGCTCTGCACTATTTTCTTGCAAGTTCAGCAAAGTCACCTGGTTGTTCCTATGAGAGACTTGAATGTCAAGACGCAGTGGGTAACTATTTTGTTTTATTAAACTTTGTATGTCAGTTGATTAACTGTCTCACATTAGGAGGCAGAAAATTAATTCCATATCAACTTCTGACCTACCAGGTTTACCATAACAGAGGAAATATATTTGCTTGGATCTCTGAAGTTTTCACCTATAATGTGTAAAGTGCGGTCCCCAGTAAAATCAGCATCAAAAATGCCAGTTTATTTCAAGGAGGAAAGGATTTCATTCCTGTTCTAATGCATGTCAATGTCTCTGTAGAGATTTGAAGTTGGAAATCATTTGAAATTCAGAATCTTCTGTAGCTTGCAAGGCATCTGACACAAAACATTTAAAAATCATTATTTTTTTCTATGACAATTTTTTTACTTAATTTATTTGTAAGCATTTACTTTAACTTTTTTTTTCATGAAAAAATAATTTATATCATCCATACTTTTATAGATAGCAAAAATTACTTTAATGGAAAATTTAATCTTAAAAATGTGCAGGAAAATGTATAGATTTTCCAGAACCTGTATTATACAGTAGGAATATTTTTATAATTCATAGAAAGTAAAATTTTGTGATATAGAATTGTTTGTGTTTTTTATTCCTCTCATACTATAAATTCCTTTGCAAGTTATAAAAGTTACAGTTTATGGGTGATCAATTATATTTATGTATACTGAAGTGTGCATTAAGCTGCCAATTTCAACTAAGACCGAAAAGCATCTATGCTGTCATAAGCCCATGATGCACCTGAGACCACCCTCAAAATGATCTTAGCATCAATGATATAGAAAGATTTTAAGAACAGTTTTATCCAAATATATATATATAAATATTTCGTGAATTATATGTGCTTAAGGTGTATGTCTAAAACCAATCAGGTATAATTAATTACTTTGTGGTATTTCATTTTTTTTCCATCAATAAAAATTTGAGTGAGATCCAAAACATTTGGATGAACATCAGAACTTATTATTCAGTGTTTGGTTTGAGCCAAATTACAGTGAAGTGTGGTTCCCAGATTCACAATTCTTAGGAAAGTGTAAGATACCTCCTGATAACTTATTTTCAGAGCAACAGTGCATCATGACTAGACTGACAGCAAAAAGGTACGCCTCAATATTCAGTACTTATGATTGAATAAACATGCAAAATCTTCTTATGGAAGCTTGAGTGCATAATCCTCAGAAGAAGGGCTCATACCTGCCTAGCAGTACATTGGCTTGGGTATTCTGCTGTGAGTTACAGATCATAGAATATTCTGAGTTGGAAGGGACCCACAAGCATCATGCAGTCCAACTCCTGGCTCCACACAGGTCCAGCCAAGTCAGAGCATGGGACTGAGGGCATCGACCAGATGCTTCTTGAACTCAGTCAAGCTTGGTACTGTGACCACTTCCCTGAGAAGTCTGTTCCAGTGCTTGACCACTCTCTCAGTAAAGAACTTCTTTCTAATATCCATCCTAAACCTTCCCTGTCTCAGCTTCATGCTGTTCCCTTGGGTTCTATCACTGGTCACCAAAGAGAGGTGACCTACCCCTTAGCTCCCCCTTTTCAGGAAGCCATAGACTATGATGAGGTCTCCCCTTAGCCTCCTTTTCTCCAGGCTGTACAAACTGAGGATCTTCAGTCTCCCTTCATAAGTCTTCCCCTCCAGACCCTTCACCATCCCTGTTGCCCTCCTCTGGACAGTCTCCAATATTTTTGTGTCCTTCTTGTACTGTGGTGCCCAAAACTGCACACAGTACTCAAGGTAAGGCTGCCCCAGCACAGTGTATAGCGGAACAATCACCTCCCTGGTGATGCCAAGCTTGATGCATCCCAGGTTTGGTTTCACTAACCTTTAAACATCTATCATGTAGTCTACTACATCTTAAATAATCACCTAGGTGACATTAATTTCCTATGAAGAAAAACAGGAAATTCTAGTAAGTAGTTTCTTAAATCAGTTTTAGACAAATACCTCAGGAGGAAATGAGTCCTTCCCTCAAAGACACGGCGGCTGCTGGAATGTGATTACTCACATGGAGGAGTTCCAACTAAGTCTGCATTGTATCTTTTTCACTCGTTTTGGAGAAACACTGTACTCTTTAAACACCACTAACTCATCCTTAAGATTTATGCTAGGGTCTTAGGGATTTAAAAAAAAAGTAATGAACTTCAGGCTGAAGGGTCTTCTTTTGTTTTGATGGGTTTTTTTTCTTTTTATTTCTTTTCCTTTTTTTTTTAAACTTTGTGACCTACCAGGTAACAGAATTAATATGTACATCACATTTCTTGTTCTAAGGAGAGAGATATTTAATTGTGGGTGAAATCTCTTTTTATCTATATGCTCTTAATTTTCTAAAAGAAAATTAATCATTGATATACATTATATTTATTTAGGCAGCCATTTGTGCCTGTTTTCAGAAACTTACATTTTTTTAAATCCAAAACCAGTTAGAAAGGCTCCTAAATTACCTCAATGAGCAGTATGATGCATATAATTTTTATGCCTGATAAAACTAAATTTAGTGCACAAATAAATAATTAAGCTCTAAAATAATTTAGCTTTTTATGTACCTTTTAAAATAAAAGAAGTCAACTTAAAACTTGCATTTTAAAACTTAAGGATGGCTGCAAGCTTGTAAGACAGTACAAAAAATCTGCTTTCAAATAATGTACATAAATGGAAAAAATAATCAGGAGAGGTGGTCATATATCTAGTGCTTGATTTTTCATTCTGTACTCTTATTTAACCATTTTAGAAATAACATATTTGTCCAGCTAAGATAAGATATTTGCATTTCAGATGCATAAAATTAGGAAATATGAGTGCCAATTAAAGTATAGGGTTCTCCTGAGTCATGAGGGCTAAATTTCCCTAACAATGGAATCTAAATGATACTTTAGTATTTATCAGAAGGTAAACATGTGCTTCAGAAACATAACCAGTCAGTATCAATAAAAGTTGCTGGAAATTATCAATAGTTTTGTAAAACATTTGGATGGACATCAGAACTTATTGGATATGTGAGATAAATTCTACAATTTTAAAAATGCACCAAGAATTAATTCCTTATGTTTGTGTTGGTGTGTATCTACAATTTCCACTAATATCTGCATGACCTCTTTATCCTTTTAGTTTAAAAATATCTCATAAAGCTATCATGTGTATCTAGCAAACATGAGATGTTGTGAAAAAAAACCTAGAAAGATTACCACATCAAAGATAGTATATCTCAATTTTATGAAGCATGCCAAATGCCATGACTTACAGTTATTATAACTTACAAGATAATTAAGAAATAAACGTAGTATTTTATAGTAACAGAAAAAGGAAAGGAAAAAAAAGATACCTCCAGGTGAGTATCAGTATTTGCATTTTTGTGGTTTTATGTGGTTGATCTGGTCCTGAGGCAAGCAGATCACAGCTATCTAAAAGTTCTGTAGGAGTGGCCACAATAAGCAAATACTCCTAAAACTGGCTAGTAATTTTTGTAATAGTAGAGAGCACCTTTCCTACAGCCCATTGAGAGTGTTTTTGCAAGCAATTCTGGAAACAAGAGACTAATGTGTTTAAATGCTGATACAGTCTCTGTCATTTGAAAAAAAATTATGATTATATTTTAAAGGTGCTGAATTTTAGACAACAGATTACATAGATACAGCAAAGAAAGCCAAGTGGAAATGCTAAATACAGGGATATTTCTCAGTTCCAAGCAAGCTTTTTGATATTTGAGTTTTGAACATATAGAGTCTTACATTTTGAATTTTGTGGGTTTTCAGCTTCCTGTCTTGGTATGATGGAAAATCACTTGATATTGTTTAAAACACCTTCCATTGTTTAAAGTCCTGTAAGATACATGCAAAAATTCCTACCTAGATGCTTTCTTTGAATCATCAAGCATTCTAGGAAGGAAAAATATCCAATCAACCTCTTGCACTAAAAGAAAAGAGCCTTGTCAGAATGACAGCAATGAACTTTAGAAGAAGGTTTATTACCTGTCTTGGTTAGACCAACCAGCAACTGAGAACTATGCATCTGCTCACTCACCCACCACCCCAGTGGGATGGGAAGTAGAACAGGAAGACAAAGCCAAACCTCAAGTGTTGGGATAAGGACAGTTTACTGGAACAACAAAGGAAGGGAGAAATAGCAAGACTTACAACAGAACATACAGAACCAGTGATGCAGTTTCTCACCAAATCATACAACTCAGACCATACAGCCCAAATCCATCACAAAGCTAGACTGCCCCCAAGATGCAAGTCATGGAACCATGCAGCCCCTCCCCAGCTCAGCTTTTATACTGAGCATGATGCCATATAGCAAGCTCCTTAGCTTGGGTCATCTGCCCTGGCTGTGTCCCACCCCAACTTCTGTTGAAAATTAAGTTCAGAACATCACCAAAAGTGTTAATCAATGTATTTTTGCACCCCTGACCCTGCTAGCAAAAAAAGGTAGCTTGCAAAAGTCTGACCTTGTTGAAGAGTTGTGCTGGTTTGGGCTAGGACAGAGTTTATTTTCTTCATAGTAGCTATGATGGGGATGTGTTTTGGATTTGTGCTGAAAAGTGTGTTGATAACACAGGGATGTTTTTGTTATTGCCTAGCAGTGAGTCAAAGCTGTTTCTGCTTCTCACATCACCCAACCAGCAAATAGACTAGGAGCCCACAAGGAGTTGCAAACAGACACAGCTGACCAAAGGGATATTCCATACCATATAAACCATGACAATAAGCTAGCTGCCTGTAGAGCTATGGTTTCTGACTTTTCAATCTTACTACATCATGGAAAAGGGTAGGCTATTGAAGCTGAGTAGAACCACAAATATTCTACTATTTTAAAGAAAATTAGGACATAGAAGCCACTATTCATCTTTTATGGGAAAAAAAATGTAGTTTTAAACCTTCTTTTATTTTTTTTTATCAAATACATGTAGTCTTTGCAAGAGGCAAATGAGGCATATTTTTTAAGTTAATGTAAGAAGGTGTAGCTCTGAAATCAATATTTCTCAGGGTCTGAATTTTCCTTGTTTTGAAAAATTCATGGAGACAAACGAATAACTATATCATCCTAATTTGCTTTTTTCATGGAAGTATAGATAAACAGCATTTTATTGTATACATCAAATGCAGATTAATCTTTTCCTTATTTAGTCAGTGTTTCAAATTAAGGTCTAAAAACAGTTTTACAAAAGAAGAGAACTGCTTACCAGTCTTCAGTATCTCAATAAATTTTTAACAGAAAATGTCCAGTGAGTGTATTTCTAATCTATTTGAATTCATATTTGTATTACCTGTAAATTTGATCCCTTTTTTTTCTTAAATTTACATTTAAAAAAATAGTATCTACGACTTATTTCCTTTTATCCAGAAAAGGAAACAAGCTCTTCCAGCTATAGTGAAACCAAGAGATTTAATGCAAATGCACTTTGAAAAAATAGCTTTTCAACTCCCACCAGCAAAGCTGTATATCAGTCAAGCTTTATTACTTCAAGTTTTGTTATTGCTTCAACATTTGTTATAGCAACTTTATACAGCACATTTGCAAAATGCATAATAAAATGGCTGAATGGAATAGAAGCAAACAATAAAAAAGCTCAATAAAACCACGTCACTTAAACTACATTACTAACTACACAAATAGTACGTTACTCTGCAGATAATTTTGCAGCAATCAAATACAAGCATTCTTATAATATTGCCCGATATTGTTATTTTGCTTCAGGAATTAAATTATTTATTGATAAACACATTAATAGCAAGGTTTTGGCAATAATGGACAGCATAAAATTTGGATTATTTTTGTTCTCTTTTTTGTTTTCTTTTCTTTGAAAAATCACCCAAGCCGGTTTCTTAAGCACAATGTGTCAAATGACAAAGAACAGTCTTTAATTTCCAGTGACATAAAAAACCAGCTTGTGGCCTCAATCGATTTGCCTTTGACCATGGCTTTAGAATTCAAATGCACCAGAATTAACTCTCCATATACGTCTGCTAATATCTAGATATTGCAAAATGTCTTCCTGAACAACTGAACTTTGCAGATGTATACTTGCAGACTTCAAGAATGTCTTTAAGAAACCCTATCAATTAAAAAATGTGTAGATTCTCTGTAGAGTTTTGATTTAGCATTATTATTAGCAGCATTATGTAAAACACATGCACATCTCCAGTTCAAGGTAGATTTTAAAATATGCTAGCAGAGACAGAAGACTCTTCATACAATGTATGTAGTGATATTACATGTTATATAGTGCTGATATCTGGTACAGAAGAATTGCAATCTCCGTGATTACGTATGTTGAGATTAGTCCCAAAAATATCACAAAATCAAAGTAATAATCTTTAAAATGTGGGTTGGTTGGCTGTTGATTTTTTTAGTTTAACTTGTGTCCTAAGTAAAACCTAATCTATGCATCAGGACATTTTCCCTCTATTTTCTGCATTATTTTGGGTTTTGGGGTTCTTTTTTTGTTGTTCATTTGTAACAAAGCACTTCAACCAGAACAATGTAAATGACAAGGCTGTAAAAGAGCTTTCCTTCTAAAAGATATAACTACACAAACTTGGAATCACCAAGTGACTTTATAATTTTTTAGAATGTGAAAAACTATTCCAAACTGGAACTTTTGAGACTTTTTTCTGGATTTTATGGAAATGAGGCATAATCATTAGCTAGAGAAGAATGTGATTGCTTAATTTAAGATGCTAATGAGAAATTAAACCCCAAAAAGTACAAACAAAAAGTAAAATGTTTATCTGGTTAATTTTTTAAGAAAGAAAATAGTATCCAAATAATATCTGAAAAGCTTTTTCATCTTGACTGTGAAATGCATTTTGTGAAAACAGAGATAGATTGGAAGTTTGGCTCCATGATGTCACTGAAGGCATTGTTATTTTACTCTGAACTGCACATTTTAAAGTGTTAATTAGAGAACTATGAAGTAGGTATGATATGCTGAATTAATTGATGAATTGCTTGTTTGATTAAAGTGTGATTAAACAGATTTATTTTTATTTCATATTCCATAAATGATAAATGACTCTAAAACTGGCTCTGTAATTAAGTTACACATGCAGTAAATGAAGAGATTAATGTTTAATTAACTAAGGTCTTAACTATAGCACTTGAGGCTCTGTTCATTAAGGAAAATCTACAGTAGCTATACTGGCCTAACACTTCTTTCATGGAACTTTTGTAAAACAGTTATTGCTTATGAAGAAGTAGGCTAGTTACTTAAATGTCTGAAGAGTTTTCTTTTTCCTCAAAGAAGATACTTGTAGGTGGAGATTCTTGCTTGTTGCAAATTACAACAGGGGTTGTACTTACTGCTTACTGCAAAGGGTTTGGACTAGATGACCTTTAAAGGTCCCTTACAAACTTACACATTCTGTGATTCTACACCTCTATCTGTACTGATGAAAATGTACTGATTTCCATCACACAACATTCTGATGCTGTGTGTTAGACAACTGCTGGATCAAACTAATCTTGAACATGGCTCAATGATCACATCATTACTATATTGTACCCCTCTTTTATTAAGTAAAGGTGAAAAAAAGTAAATCTGAGATTTTCAACTGTGGTTTCATCCACGTTCAGAATCAATCCTGAATGTCCTTATATTTTCTATTAAAGAAAATTCCCTTTAGTTTCATCTTTCAATTTTTTTTGAGTTTTCATGTTCTGACATAAAGCATTAAAATAATGAAATACGAGAAATGTGTTTTAAATGTTGAATTCTGAAAAAAATTGTCATTACTAAAGTTTAGACACAGTGTGGTTCTATATATGCGATGATATCAGCCATAGAGAGCAAAGGATAATTGACAGTTAATTCAGAGGGAGGAAACAGGAAAAAAAAATCCAGCTAAAACTAACAGGATATTTAGAAATTACTTGAAACTTGAAATTCACTTTCTTTCCAGTCAGAAATAGGAGTGTAGGCAGAAGTCAATGCATTATGGAGAGAAGTGCCTGGTTTTGTGGCTGGTGATGTCACGAGGGCTTTGCTTTCTATAATCACAGGTTCTTAAATACAACATCCACCTGTCTAGAAGAAGCAGAAGGATCTTTTCTAGCAGTTTGACTGATTTAGTGAATCATACTTTAAACTAATGAATTTAGAAGATGTAGGGCATAAAGCTGTGATGTCCTTATATATTCACGTACAACAAGGTGGATCAGCATGTGCACTCGAGTAGTGAGGGATGATCTCCAATATCTTCCAATGTCAACCCTACGTTGAGCCATCTCAAGTGCATATAAACCAATGCATGATGTCTAGGCCACAAAAAGGGGGAAGTGGAGTTCAGCGACCAGTCTGAAAGTTATGATGCCATAGAAGTCACAGAAACTGGTGGGACAACCCACACGATGTGAGGACCACAATGGATGGCTACAAATCCAAAACATAGCACCATGTGTGAGCTACTATGAAGAATATTAACTCTATCTCAGGCAAAACAAATAGAGAGCTGCACTGATGATCTGTTGGAAATAAATATTGAGCCAATTGATCTAAAGAAAAGAATTCATTACAACTGAATAGTAGAAAAAGATTCATTCATTAAAACTGAATATTAGATAAGTAATCACCTGGAAAAAGTGAGGCTGCAGTACTTTTCTGTGAAATACACAAAGTTGTGTTTTTTTTTTACCAGCTTTACTTGTTTTTATTACTCATCATCTTAAGTTGGGTTTTATTTTTTGATTTATTACAGAAAAATAGTACTGTTCAAAAATAGATAGGTATTTCTTTTAAATTGCTTTAAATTAATTGTTCCTTTATAATAAGCCACATGAAAGTTCAATATCTAACTCTTCAGCACTGCAGTGTTTTGGTGCTTCTAAAATATTGCCATGGCTGCAGAATACAGGGTTTGAATTTAATGCCAACTATGAATCTTACAGTGAGGTCATGGCTTAACATGTCTTTATTTTCATTTTCATTGGAAACAGCAGCATAGTCACAACCAAGAAAAATCATGTGTGCTTTGAGATCTCACAGCAAATATAAAATAATCCCTGTCAGTGGTCCATATGTGATCATCAGTTCAAGGATCCATAAAAAGACTTCAACAATTGTATTTTTATACTTTCAGTGTTCTGTTCAATACACTTGACAATGTTAAACTATTTTATACTAATGAGTCATTTGTATGCTGAACTCAGGCACATTTGGTATTAAAACCCTGGCATATGAATTTTACTAGCCTATGGAGAACAATTTTATTTATTTTTTTTCCTCAGCTGAGCTGGAAAACAAAGATCTGATAATGATATTAAACAAATAAAAATTAGTTTTGTCATATGATTACGAATTACTCTTGTAACATTTCCAAGCTCAGCAACTAAACATATAAAATTAAGCCTTCCTCATCACATTATCATAAAATAAATTGACCATGAGTAGCAACATCATCATGAGATTGATTATGGGAAGGTCTCTTTCCCTTTTGCCTTCAGAATTATTTAAGAAAAAGTTAGAAAATTTTAGATAAAGTTGTCAGCTATGCTTGGGTTTGTATTTCAGTTTTAATATCTATATTCACAGAATCACAGAGTCACAGAATCACTAGGTTGGAGAAGACCTTTGAGATCATTGAGTCCAACCATACCTGTCCTCCACTAAACCATATCCCTAAGCACCTCATCTACCCGTCTGTTAAATGCATCCAGGATTGGTGACTCAACTATCTCCCTGCGCAGCCTGTTCCAATGCTCGACAACCCTTTTGGTGAAGATTTTTTTTCCTGATGTCTAATCCAAACCTACCCATTATCAGCTTGAGCCCATTCCCCCTCCTCCTATCACTTGTTGCTTCGGTGAAGAGATCAACACCCACCTCTTTACAACCTCCTTTCAAGTAGCTGTAGGTGGTGATAAGGTGACCCCCTCAGCCTCCTCTTCTCCAGGCCAAAAAAACCCAGTTCCCTCAGCCTCTTCTTATAAGGCTTGCTCTCCAGAACCTTCACCAGCCTGATTGCCCTTCCCTGGACACACTCCAGGAGCTCAATGTCTTTATTATAGTGAGAGGCCCAAAACTGAACATAGTTCAGTTCATTTCCAAACACATAAGTATATGACTATACCCTCAATTTCACCATCTTCAACTGACCTGAAAACAAAAAATTCTCTTCTCTGGGATGCTGACAAGAGGAGTCTTGGGATCACTGGGAGTCCTGAAGTAAGTACATTTACAGCAGCAAGTACTGGATGATTAAGAATGAGCTTTGGCATTGGTTAGGCTTGAAAAAATGTTAAATGTGCACTTTTTACTATTGAATTTTCTTTTCATTATTGTTTGTTTAAGAGCTCTTGACTTGTATTTTAATCCATCTGCAAGACTCTACACACAAACATTAGGCTTTTATTTACAAATGGCATGCTTAAGAATATAGCCAAAGAATGACATAGAAAGTCAGTACTAAAGTCTTTACAGTTCCATGTGCAGTTTCTGACAGGAGCAATGCAAGCGCTTAAGGAAAGAGCATAAGAACAGAGCACATGTAGTGTTGTTTTCCTAGATGCTTAGATTCTTCCAGCATATAATGATTTGTGACTCAAGATCTTCCTGACCCAAAGGTGATTTCATTCTATTTAATAGACCTCAAAACATTTTTCTTTAAAAATCTCTCCAAATCTTCTTTTGAACACACATAAACTTAGAGCACTCAAAATGTCCTGTGGCAAACAGTTCAATAGCTGAACTGTGTTTTGTGTGAAGAAGTATTTCCTTTTATTTGTTCTGAACCTGGCACCATAGATCTTTCACTAGGAAAGAGAGTAAAAAACATCCTCCATGACTCTCAGGGTTTTATAGACCTCTATTTTAGACTCCTGTAGATTGCAGACCAAGAAGTCATGGTATAGATTCACTGCTATTAGTGCTATTAAGCTGTTCATCTCTTTACCTCTGCAGAAACTGCACCAAATAAAAACAAAGTATTTCTTTTCATTTTCAGCCAGAAACATTGTGCCACAAAAAGTTGTAAAAATCCAGCTTTAGCCTACTTACAGTCCAAATGAGTTCTCCTTATGGTAGAACATAGATGTAGCAATAGAGAAGTCCGGCAATTCACTTTTCCTTTGTCTATGATGTCATACTTCACATTATTAAGCGCAAAAAACATTTGCAATTTTTTGCTGGAAGGCAAAATGATGTAATTATAGCCTTGACATATGTCTTTATCTATTTCCCTATTCTTAAATCACATTATGTCTGTTTATATGTAAAAAATACTGTTAATTGCCATTCTAATGTTGGGGTTTAATTTACTTTTCTCCCATTTAATATCATTTCTAACTCCCATGCTCATTTTCTGAGCATTTAATCTGGACACGGAAATTTAACTTCCTTGGAAAAAAAAAAGGTTTTAAATAAATTTTAAAAATTCCTTTCTTTTTACATTGCTCATTCCTGAATATTAAAGGTAGTTATAACTTAGATCAATAGTACTTAGCAAAAATTACTTAAAACCAAAATAGCACTACTGCCCAGTATCAGATAAGTTCATGCTCATTGTGATTATGAGTTGCTTGTTTTTTAATGTCTAACTTCAAAGTCCTATTCTGAAGAATGATTCCACAGAGGATATTAAAACATTCACCCCTCACTACAAGGACTGTGAGATGCTTGAGCATGTCCAAAGAAGGGCTACAAAACTGGTGAAGGGTTTAGAAGACAAGTCTTATGAGGGGTGGCTGAGGGAGATGGGATTGTTTAATTTGGAGAAAAGGAGACTGAAAAGAGACCTCATCGCTCTCATGTCACCTTTTAGGTGGTTGTAGTGAGGTGGAGATCAGTCTCTTCTCCCTGGTAGGTAGTGACAAGACAAGGGGAAATGGTCTGAAGTTGCATCAGGGGAAGTTTAGGTTGGATATTAGGAAAAATTTCTTTACTGAAAGGGTTGTTAGGTATTGGAACAGGCTACTCAACAATGTGGTTGAATCAGTATCCCTGGAGGTGTTAAAAAGAAAAGTAGATGTTGTACTTAATGACATGGTTAGTGTTTGACCTACTAGGGTTGGGTAGATGATTGGATTTAATGAGCTTGAAGGTCTTTTCCAATTGAAAACATTCTACAATCCTATGTTTTCCAGGAAAGGAAATAATTTGGATATATATTTGGAAGATGAAGTTCACAGAACAATAGTAAAAAAATAAATAATGAGGAGACTACATTTTTATCTCACATAAATACTCTGAAGTTGATGCAACAATAGAAAATTATATCTGCTTAACTTTTCTGATGTTTTGCAACATACAGATATAAGCAGGTCTTTGTTTAGACACCCTAAACATATTTTCCAATCTTGTGACCAGAAAGAGGAAGTACTACCTTATATTAAATAAATAAATAAAGTTGTGTTCCAACCCTTTCAAGTGATTGCCCTTCCCTGTATTATGTTCTGGAGCATGCATGACATTTTCCACAGTATTCATGCTTTTTGAGATCTCTTTTATCACAAGATGCATTCAGTTCAAGAAGGACGTAGAAATCCTTTAAAGAGTCCAGTGCAGGGCCACCAAGATGATTAAGGGAGTGGAACACTTTCCTTATGAAGAAAGGCTGAGGGGGCTGGGCCTCTTTAGCTTAGAGAAGAGGAGGCTGAGGAGACTTATTAATGTTTATAAATATGTAAAGGGTGAGAGTCAGAAGGATGGAGACAAGCTTTTCTCAGTGATGGCCAGCGATAGAACAAGAAGCAATGGGTGCAAGCTGGAGCATAGGAAGTTCCATGTGAACATAAGGAGGAACCCTTTCACTGTGAGGGTAAGCAAGCACTGGAACAGACTGCCCATAGAGCTTGTAGAGTCACCTTTTCAGGAAACATTCAAAACCTGCCTGGATGTGTTCCTGTGTGATTTAGTCTAGGTGATCCTGCTCTGGCAGGTGAATTGGAATAGATGATCTTTAAAGGTCCCTTCCAACTCCTAGCATTCTGTGACTCTGGTACAGTTTGTGCTTTGAGTAAGGTGAAACTCCTCAGTGAAGATGACTGAATAATCATGAGAAAAGTCCACGAAGCTCATAACTACTGTAATTTTATTTTTCTCAAGAGTCAATCAACACAATGATGATTTGATCCTTAAATTGATTCATGTAATCTTTTCTGAAGAAATTGAGAGAACATTTTCAAAGTAACATGCCTGTCTTGCAAGACCTTGCATTAATGAATAGTTATACAGATTATCTTGCCTATTCCTGACCTCTTCAAACTCTTGGCATTCTAAAAAAGTCTTGAAACTATTCTTACTTCTTGCCAAATCACATCTATAGAAGCTATTAAACAAGTCAGTGATTGCATTAAAGTAAGACTTGATCCTGTGAGGTCTTTCAAATTAATCTCAAGTAGATCACAGGATCACAAGGTTGGAAAAGACCTTTGAAGATCATCGTCCAACCAATCCCATCCTAAGCTAAACCATATCCCTAAGTACCTCATCTACCCTTTTTTTGAACACATCCAGGGAAGGTGACTCAACCACTTCCCTGGGCAGCCTGTTCCAGGCCCTGACAACTCTTTCAGTTTTTCTGTTTTTTTTTTCTTTTATTGCCTAATCTGAACCTGCCTTGGCACAGCTTTGTGCCCTTTCCCCTTGTTCTATCTCCTGTCACCTGGCTGAAGACATCATCGCCCACCTCTCTACAACCTCCTTCCAGGTAGTTGTACGTGGTGATAAGGTCTCCCCTCAGCCTCCTCTTCTTCAAGCTAAACAGCCCAAGCTCCCTGAGCTGTTCTTCATAGGATTTGCACTCCAGCCCCTTCACCAGTCTTGTCGCCCTTCTCTGGACTTGCTCGAGGATCTCAATGTCCTTCTTATGGTGAGGAGCCCAGATCATAAAGGTGCTTGAAAGTGATGCTTATATTGATACAGCAGTGGGTCTACATAGGAATTTTTTAATTATTATTTTTCCATGTTATTTTGAGAGGGTTTTGACTATCATGCATCATTTCTGCTGGAAGATGTGTGTTAAAGGATTGTTATATTTACTAGTAACCTACTTACCCGTATTGTATTTGAAATCTAGGCCAAGGACAAGTTCACTTTTTCACTATAAGTAATTTTATAACCAGTTTTTTATAGTATGGCAGTCCAATCTTTTGTTTAATTAGAGAAATCATTGCCCCAACTTTTAAGTTTCCTTATCCAGCTTTTCCCATCATCTCCCTATTTCCAGAATAACAAAATTATTCTCCTGTGTGACTTCAGATGAGTGTTATCACATAACCTAACAAAGCCTACTCTCTTTTGGGGGGGAGACACACTACTAATTTATTTTGGATTAGGTGTGTGTTATTTAAAAATAGACAAATAAGATTCTAAATGAGAGGAAAACAGGTATTTCAAGACAGGAACAATTAAATCCTGCTCTTCTGCAATACTGAAAACTATAATAATAGAAAATAACAGATATTTGCCCCATCATACAAAAGAAAAAAAAATTAAGTAGGAAAATGACATGATACTCTCAGTTGCCTACAATGCAAAGTATTCTACTGTAGATTTGTCATGAATCTTATGTAAATCCTGGGTCCTCTTGATGTGAAACATCTCATGTGGGATATATTGTTATGTTTCAACCCTTCACAGGTCTTTTTTATGAATGTTACAGGGTTTTTCTGTCATTTTTAACTATGTCCATACTTTTGGATTAAACTCCCTACATACCTGCTTATAGAGAAGATAGCAGTTTTACTGTCTTGTGTAACATTAGACATGTGTTGTCAGATCTAGTCATCTGTGATAGTGTCTTGATTTTCACTATGATCAGGCAAATACCTAGAATGTGTCATTGATAATTCTTATTTAGAGAACTCAGTTTATTGCCCTCCAGGTATCTGCAGTTCATAGACGTCCTGAAGCAAGCAACCTTATTAGGAATTTTGCTACTGTTAAAGAGTCCTCTTAACAGTATCAATCTTCAACCTTAATAGAATCTATTTCTATGATCTTGTGTGGTCTCTTCTGAACCCTTGTTAACCCTCAGCATCTGAAGTGTCCTTTATCTGGGAATGTATCTCAACCTTCTAGTCGGTAAAATGCTACTCTCTTTGCTTGCTTTGAGGTTTTTGGCTTTTTTCCCTCCTAGTTTTATTGGATGTCCTATTAATTAATCCTCTCAATGTCAGCTTCATAATGCTTTAGTACTCATAACTGAGGGGTAAAATCCATGTACATGTAACAATGTAGCTAATTTAAGTCCTTACTCAACTGAGATTTTACTGTTCAAAAAAAAGGACAGACACTAAACCCCATTATTTATAAATCTTATCTAGCTCTTTTATTCATATATATATATGACAGATGAGATTCCTGTGCTATTTTTCCACTTTTGTTATTAAATTTATTTGTAATAGGCAGACAGGAAATGAGTTGAAGGCATGAGCATTTGGTTTGGAAAAGTCTGAGGGACAGTTTGGAGGTCTTTCCAAACTCTGTGTGCTTATTTTCAAGTGAGTGAAGAACACATGAAATGGGGTTGTAAGGTGAGACTGATGTTATCATAACTTATTTCCACCTGGGAAAATAAGGAGAATATAAAAATCTTCAATTTTGTATTGGAGGACTTGAAAAACAGGGATTTTGGACTTCAGTGGAGAAAATACTTATAATGGCAATGAAATATAATAAAACAGTTGAATAACAAATTAAAATGGAAGATAAGAAAGGATGAAGAGCTGGATAAAGATTTAGGGCAGGGCCGAATCAAAACAATGACATTCATGTGCCATTTAGACAAAGGGAAAAATGTCATATTAAGAATTTCAAACTTAAGATATAAAACTGGATATTTATTCACTGTTCAGTGAGTCCAAGCTTGGTTTCTCTGTATGAAATACCCACATCTGTATGGCAACACTCACACTGTACCAAAATCTCATGTATGTGCATTCAAATTTGTCTTTTATTTGCAGCGGTGAAATATCCTGTCCCACAGTCATGCCCTTGCTCATGATAACTTGTTTAGTCCTCAAAAGTGCAGTGTGAAGAGCAAGCTTTGCTGTCTGGACAGCTACTGTGAAGTTGCTCTTAGCCTGTGAAAGCTGTTACATCCAAATCCTGTTTCATTCACATCACATTCACTCCCTGTGGATGTCAAGGAGTGGAAACTGTTGTGAGAACTAGGCATATTTCAGACAGAGCAGAACAGAAAAAAATAATAAAAAAGCACCTGATATAGAACCACAGACACACTGCAGCATATTATGCTGACTTATAAAGACACTGGCATGCCCTAAAGAGATCACACATGGACTTAGTGAGGTCAGACATAAACCTGGCCAGAAAGAAAAAAAATCCTTTGATATTTTCTTTCAGTTCTGGAGCAAGACTTAAAGCATAAAATATTGTGGTTCCTTGCTCCTTCCTGTCAGAAGATACCTGACACTGCATCTAAAATTTTAGGTATCAGCGTCTTTGTTCTATCTGATCTCTGCTTCAGCACCAGAACACATAGGAGGTGCTGTCAGATCAGAATCAGGCTCCTGCTTTTTCTCAGTTATACAATCATAGTTAAACAGTCTGTTTGATGTTGACAGTTGTTGGGTCAGTGATTTGCAAAGCAAATATTGTTTCCTATAACCGTGAGCATTGAACAGCTTATTCACTATGCAGTGTTTATTGAGTGTGTGCAGTCTGCTTGAGCGGTTGGCATGAATATGATAATTGGAGACAACATTAGTAGCTCATTAAGAATGTTTTGATTGATCAAGGAAGGATGGCAAGCTCCATGATGGCATCTACACCTGTAGAGCAATCAA
This sequence comes from Laterallus jamaicensis coturniculus, assembly GCA_022605575.1. NCBI lineage: Eukaryota > Metazoa > Chordata > Aves > Gruiformes > Rallidae > Laterallus > Laterallus jamaicensis. Next base: position 9,254,001 of record JAKCOX010000019.1, read on the forward strand.
TTTATAAATAAAATATTTATTTACAAATATCATTCTGCTAGTTAATCCATTAAATTATAGCAGAAAAGAGCTTGCAAACCAGGATGTGGATTTGGCTGGTTGAAATCAAGATGGGAGCTAAGGAGCTAAGGAAATGAGAGATGTGAGTATACTATATCAGTGGAACTTTGTGTCTGAATACTTCATCAGTTTCACTGTGTTGTCAGTCTGAGATTTTGGAACCTAAGCTTCAATGTTTTGGCTTGATTTTTTTGGGGTGTTTTTTCTGTTTGTTTGTTTGGGTTTTTTTCCCCCATTAATACCTGTACATAAGGAGCATAATATTAACCATGAAAGCCAGTTTATCTCCTTAGAAAGTCATCAAATCTGCACTTCTATGAATATAAGAAAAGTAAGCACTCTTAAAAGATGACAGTTTTCCCTTTTAGAAAGGCAAAAAAGCACTCAAAAAAGTACTGGGTAATCCTTTTCTGATGGTGTTGCTAGTTGCAGAGAGTTTACATGAGCAGTTCAGGTTAGAGACCTAATGTGGCAGAGTGGCAGTGGCAGCTCTGGATATTAGAAACAATATGAAAATGTACCACTGCTCCCACTAGGATTTTAACAACTCAAAGACAAATTCAGGTCTCTGAAAATTAGAAATAAAGAATATATTCCCCACATGATAAGGACTGTCTGTCTTCAGGTTAATAATTTGCTTCTTGCTGAGGAAGTGGGTCATTATATGCATCTGCTTACATGCTTCCATTCATTGAACTTTGTCAATAAGCTAAAAATTCTTTTAGTAACTCCTCAATTTATAGAGGATGTCATAAAGGAAAAGAAAAACAGTTTAGAAATGGTCGGGATTTTAGCCATGTGTTGTGGGTATACAGAAGGAGGAAAACACCTTTAAGGGAGAGGTAAAGCTTGGATCCTTTAAAAAAAAAACCACAAACAAAACAAACAATAGTACGAATAAATTCTAAGCCAAAAGGAAAAAAAAAAAGAAAAAGAAATACACAGAAAAGAGTGAAGACAGAAGATAAATAAGGGAGGAATTATGAGAGAGGAGTAAAAGGAACAAAACCAAGACTCAAGGTACATCTGAAGAGAAATTCATTTTATGTGCATAGCTGATAGAGAGGAGAAACTGTTTACCCATGTATTTCTTGGAAAGTGGAAACTCGCTAGAAGAAGGAAAGATGTTCTTTGCTGGACTGAGCTAGCAATAAACTAGGAAAAATGCAAAAATTCTTTGGAGCTCAAATTATCTTGCTGAAATTTATTCACATAAATCCTATTCAGTTTTCATTAAAAATGCCTCTCTACAACAAAAAAAAGTAGAATGCTATGTTTGTGCAATAAGAAATAAATAGGAGTTAAGCATAAACGCATAAATGGTGGTATAAATTGGTTACATGTGTACAAAGAGGAGACAAATCATCAAATTTTACACTTACTTGAATGAGTTAAGACACTAAACATGCTTTCACTTTAATTTAAATCTGTGTGAGTCCAGTTACTTTCTTTCCTAATAGGAATGATCTTATCTGGGTCATTTATCCTTCGTGAGCTCATACTTTCAAGGTGAATGGATTTTAGTTAAGGAGGTAAAATATATTGCTTCCAGACATGCTTTATAAATGTTGTCTGGTATCCTGTCAGTGTTTTAAAAGCCAAGTTATCAATTAAATGGCAAAGATTGTTTTAACCGATAAGAAGAAAATTCTTGCACTTTATTATGCACTTGCAATATGTAAAGGCAACTCAACTATATAGAGACACTATTAAGGTTCTATATCTTTACAGAATAGTAGATAATAAATGAAAAGTGTTATTGGAGATAATTTATTTCAAATAGAGACTACAGAAATATTTACTGTGGACTAGGTGACTTTATCTAATAGTACGTTATCTAAATTCACTTGCAATTGTAGAGTTTCAAAGTGTCACAAGGAATGAAGCTAGTGACAGAAGTTAATGCTTATCACCAAAAAGAAACCACTTTCTCTAGATATAATAAAGTTGATATCTCATTTTATCTTTTAAACAGAAATCAAATAAACTTAAAACATGGTGCTTTATACTTAGTTGCAAATCGTGGTAAATGATCAGTTCAAAAAGGTGACAATTCCTTCATGTCAAGTGAGGAAAAATGAAACTGGAGAATGAGATGGGAACAAAACCCTGAAGGAACCTATGTCCTTTTAAAACCCTTTTGTTAAAAGGTCCCAGTACATTTCTTTATTCTTACCTTTTTTGAGTTAAAATTCATAATAGCATGTATTTATGGAAATTAACAGACAACGTGTTATGTACGTAGACATGAATACACACAGAATTGGTGCTAGAGAAACTATGGGATTTTTCTAGGAAAAATACAAAACTTTTAAGTCTCAAACTTCTGGGTAGATGTACCAATAATATGCCTAGGAAAAAACAAGATGGGAATGTTGGAGTTGAAAGGACTACTTTAAGTGTCTTTTTGACTGGAGGTCTGTCCTGGATGCAGCTAGGATAGAGTTTTGGGTTTTTTTTTTCTGGTAGCTAGTGTAGTGCTCTGTTTGGGAGTTAGGATGAGAACAGTGATGATAACACATTGATGTTTTTATTGTTGCTGAGCAGCCAAGGACTTTTCAGATTCTCATGCTGCTCTGCTAACAAGGTGGGGGTCACCCAGGAAGCTGGGAGGGGACACAGCCAGGGCAGGTGACCCAAACTGGCCAAAGGGGGTACTCCATGCCAAAGATGTCATACTCAGCATAAAGGGGGAACTAGTGGGAGAGGAACACACAGCTCCAGGACGGGCGGTTTTGGGGATGGTCCAGCTTCATTATGGCTCTGAGCTGTATGGTCTGAGTTGTGCGGTTCAGTGAGAAACAGCATTGTCTATCACCAGTTTTGTATATTTTGTTATAAAGGCCTGTTATTGTCATTTCTCTCTCTTTAGATCTGCTCCTAGCCATTACCTACATGAAGCAGTGTGAAATTAAGAGGCAGATCATGACTTCCAGACAAATTTGTCACAGGATATTTGAAGGCACTCTAAATCACAGTGTCTGAAAAAAAAATTAATATGGAAATGCATATCTTTTTCTGCAATAAGAGGACACTTGTGGAATATTGAATGATTAACAAGATCTATATAAAATGATTACTTAGAATAAGATGCTATGTAATAATTGCTAAAAGATTTTCACTACACAACAAAAAATAGCTTGAAGGTAGTATAAAACAAAACAAAACTCATTAATTAAATATATGCACACAATATCTTTTTTATTTTAAACACTTGTGTAAAAATATATATTAATGAAATATTTTAAAATAGAGGGAACAAATTAAATTTCCCTCTACGCCTTATGATTAGTTTTGCATATATCTATTCATTATAGGCAACCTTCCATTTTTATTTCTGTAAGGTCTTTGAGAACCATGAGCCCTTGAAGAAATACCTTCTTGCTTCAGAATTTCCCCAAGGACAGTAACTTTGATTTTTTATTCTTATTATTTTATCATGCTACTATAGCAACACTTTTGTTACTGGGAATTTCTGTAGTCTCTTTTTGTCATTTCTTATTCTGACATTGTACAACATGTCTTTGTCTGTTCTAGTTTTGCTTGCTTCCTCAGAGCAATGCTAAAAAGTATGGAAGGATCAGTACAGTGCTCTGTAGTTACCCACACCTACTTTGTTTCAACCTACGTTAGATGTCAATTATTTCAAACGTCAAACTGAAATAAAAAGAGATCTAGACTCATGGATGATTTCTCAGTGAACTGTGAAACAGTCTCTTAGAGGCAAAGGTTTCAATCAAATGTGATTGTTGTTTGCATATTGACTTTGAAAGCATCACATCAGGTAAAATCTGAACGAGTGAAACATTGCATGAGCTTTCTAAAACAAACACAGATCAGGACTCACATCAAAAACATGCTGTTGTGGGTTTGCTGAGCAGAGGAGGACCCTGCAGGGCTGGCTTCTGCAAAAAACTACTAGAAGTTTCTGGTAGTAAAGGAAAACAGAGCCAATACCAACTGGCGCAAGAATGGACCTACTGCTGAACAAGGCCAAGCCAATTAGTAAAATAGCATCTCTGTGGTAACATATTTAAGAAGGAAAAAAACCCCCACAAGCAGCCAGTTTTTGACACCAGACAAAGGAATGACAAGATGTAATAAACACTGGAGACACCAAGGTCAATGAGGAAGGAAGGAGAGGAAGTGGTCCAGGCACTGAAGAGGCAGATTCCCCTGCAGCACATCGAGGATGATGGTAGAGCAGATATCCACCTGCAGCCCATAGAGGACCCCATGTTGTAGCAGGTGGGTATAAAGGATGAAAGTTTGGCAGGAGGTTTGGACTTGATGATCTCTGATGGTCCCTTCCAACCCCTACAATTCTGTGAATCAGTTCTGTGAATCTGTGATGTGACCTGGGGGGAAGACCACAGAGAAGCAAGAACCTGGAAAGACCTGCAGTTCATGGAGAGATTGGCGCATTCAGGGACAGGTTTGCTGTGGGAACTTGCGACCCCATGGGGGACCATGCTGGGGCAGTCTGGTCCTGAAGGTCTGCACCACATGGAAGGGACACATGCAGGAGCACTTCATGAAGAACTGGAGCTCATGGGACAACTGTCTCCAGTGGGTAGAACCCCACACTGGAGCAGGGAAAGAGTGTGAGGAGTCCTCTCCCTCAGGAGGAAAGAGAGGCAGAGACAACATATGATGAACTGATTGAAACACCCATTTCCTGTCCCCCTGTGCAAATAGGAGGGAGGAGGTAAAGGAAAACAGAAGGAAAGTTAAGCCCAGGAAGAAGAAAGGAGTTGGGAGTAAGGTATCCTTAAGATTTGGTTTCATTTCTCATTATCCTCTGATTTGATTGGTAATGAATTAAACTAATATTTTGCTTCCCGTCAAAACCCATATTTGATGCGCTTAGAAATGGATATTATACTTTCTAGCCCATTATTGAAGTTTTGTATTTTTAACATGAAATATTTTAGTGGGATTCTCTTTTAAAATATTGGCAATTTATGCTTCTACAATGTTTTTATGTGCGGCTTCAATTTTCCTGTGAAATTAAGGATCAAATCTTAGTATAACTGAATTGCTGTAAGGGTTCAATAGCCTTGCACATGTACAGAAGTAAATTAAATATTAAGTATTTAAAATTAGTTGTTGAGTGGTGAAAAAAAATCACAGAAACACATAAAAACTTGCTTACAGAATTAAGCCATGAAAGTATTTTTTCCTAATTTCTACTTCTGCATATGAAGCCAATGAAAAAACCTTTATGTTTCAGTTGAAGCCTCATGTCACATCAACCAGCATATTCCTCCTACAACCATATAATTCTTTCCTTCCACCTCATACTTAAGTTCACTGTTTTGATTGTTCAGATCTGAGCTCCTGACAGTATCTCATATGTAGCTCTAAGCTGACTTGCTATATTTTCTTTATTTTCTTTCAGTGATAGCTCAACGCTTCATTGTATATTTTCCAAACATGGAAAGGTCTTCCAAAAATCTGATTTTGACTGGTCAGTGATTCAGCCTGTGACCAATTTATTGAAGCTAAGCTTTACATGAAAGCTTACAAGCTAGAATTAAAAAAAAAAAGTGGTACTTTCTGTCCCCCTCCTTTTCTGTTAAACTGATCACCTAGCACTGCTCATAAAAAAACCCGAAAAAAACATAACACATTTCATCCTCCAAATATCCATGCCAAAATTGCCTGCAAATCCTGTTCCTTTTCTACAAATTCCTCCTCAAAATTCATTACTTTTTACTGGCTCTCCAAGGTGACCTGTCGGTGTATCCATTAAAGAGGGATCACAAAGTATATCTCATGAAATTAGTAACTTCCTTACCTTCCGTATCAACTTTTTGATAGTTAGCTATCTGGTCTAGATAGTACAGGTAGATAGTTTTCTTCATTTGGCTAAATGCTAAATGATTATAAATAACAATGATATTCAAAACCCAGAATAACATTTTAGATTAAATTGTAGGGGGAGAGGAAAATATAAAATAAAAAATGAAATCTTAAAATTGGTAGACTATGAAGCAGATATGAATGAATTTTGATCAGAGGTAAATAAGTGTAAAACTCATGTGTGTATGCATATGTGTGTGTGTGTGCATATATATATATAAAATAGAATCATAGAATCATAGGGGTTGGAAGGGACCTCGAGAGATCATCAGGTCCAACCCCCCTGCCAAAGCAGGATCCCTAGCTCATATTGCACAGGTCAGCGTCCGGACAGGTCTTGAATATCTCCAGAGATGGAGACTCCACAACCCCCCCGGGCAGCCTGTCCCAGTGCTCTGTCACCCTCACTGTGAAAAAGTTCTTCTGCATGTTGGTGCGGAACGTCCTGTGTTCTAACTTGCAGCCATTGCCCCTTGTCCTGCCCCAGAGACCACTGAATGCTGACTCTGCTTTTTGTAAGAACAGAAAAAATGTGATATGAAATAGATCCTCAGTTACACAGAACTTCCCACATCACAAAAGTTAGACCTAAAAGCTACAGATCACATACTCTGTGATCCATCATTGCACAGTTTCTCTGAATCAACTCAGAGCTCTCACCAAAGAAGTTTACCAAGTTCATCAAGCATGACTTCCCCTTAGCAAATCCATGGTTAGTACTCCTGATAACTTTTTTGTCCTTTGTGTGCCTGAAAAGTGTTTCCAAGATTAGCCACTCTATAACCTGTCCAGAGATTGAAGTGAGGCTGGCTGGCTTGTAGTTGTCTGTGTCATCCTTCTCACCCTAGGTACTCAGACAGTGTCTCTGTATTCCTCCAAAGGTTACATTTTTCTGCTTCAAATTTCTAAATATTTCCTTCATATGTTTAGGATTTGAACAGTCCAAAGTCCTGAACTCCTGAAGTCCAAGTTTGTGAGCTTCCTTTATGCTGTCCTCTCTGGATCTGGAATTACAACATCTCATGGTAACTGCAACCAAGGCTTTCTGTGAACTTCACAATCTCAGCAAGCTTCTCCTTGTTGGTGAAGTTGAAGTTTAGCAGAGCACTTCTCCTTTTTGGAACCTCTATTACTTGTAACAGGAAGTTGTAATTGATGAAACCTCCTGGATTGCTTATGCCCTGTTGGGTTGTTCTTCCAGCAGATATTGGAGTGGTTGAATTTGCCTATGAAGACCAGGGTCTGCAAAGTGAGGCTGTTCCTATTTGTTAGTAGAAAGCATGATCTACTATTTCCTGGTCAGGTGGCCCCACTATAATACCACTCATACTGGTGTGCTCCTTGATTCTTACTCAAGAGATGGGGAAATAGCCAGCTTCTTTTCAGTTGTCTGTGGAGACAGAGCAGGGAGAAACGGATTTAAGTTGGAAGATAGGAAGTTCCATACCAATATGCGGAAGAGATATTCACGGTGGGGGTAACAGAGCACTGGAACAGACTGCCCAGGGGGCGTTGTGGAGTCTCCTTTTCTGGAGATATTCAAGACCTCTCTGGATGCCTATTTGTGCAATCTGTCCTAAAGAACCTGCTTTGGCAGGAGGGTTGGACCCAATGATCTCTTGAGATCTCTTCCAACCCATATGATTCTGTGATTCTGTGATCTTCCCTGCTTGTTATTTCTTAAAAATTCTGTATCCCTCCATTGGAGCACTTCAGTCCTATGAGACAGTCCACCACACCTCCCTGATCCTAATAAGATCAGAGCCATGCAACTGCAAACATATAACTCACCATCTTTATACCTTATGCTGCGTGCCATGGAGTACATACACATCAAGGTGTGCGTGTATCCAGCTTTCTGGGTGCCCCCCACCTTCTCATTAGCAGGGCAGCATGAAAAGCTGAAAAGTCCTTGACTGCTTGGCAATAGCTAAAAACATCAGTGTGTTATCAGCACCACTCTCATCCTAACTCCCAAACACAGTACTGCATCAGCGACCAGAAAGAAAGTTAACTCTATCCTACCCAAAACTAGGACTCTTGCTTTCATGCAAACGCTGGAGGTGACACTTTTTAAGCCTTATTTTGTTGATTTTTGTGATACCTTCCTGTAACATCTAGGCACCTCACCCATCAAACTTGTCTATTGCTCCTTCACAGGATTGCTGGTACCTGTATCCCTTACCTGTCATTCCTAGTTGAAATCAACAATGCCCCTTCAGATACACTATGTCCAAAGACCCGAGGTTGTAGGATTTGCTTTGAAGAATTTTAGTTTTTTCCTGAGAAATCAAAAAGCAGATTCCACCATAGAGGTGGAAGTCATATGATGATATGAATAATCATCCTCAGAAAAGACATTGGAAGATATTCAAGTAATCCAATTCTGCCTATGTAGTCAAATGAAAGAACATACACCTTCAGAATGTTTGTCATTTGTCTTACATAAAAAAGACATCTATTTTCAGACAAATTTTATGCAGGGAAATTTTCCTTTTCTCTTCTTTCTCTCTCACTGAAAAGAATATCTGATTCACCAGTCGACTATTATTTTGCTAATTACAAAAATAATGAAACTGAAATTTCTCCATGAATAGTTGTATCACCGTTTAATCAATTTTTATTTCATTGCACTTCACCATTAAGTAGTGCAAAGTAGCAGTGTTAGCAAGCAGTATGATTTTTTTGCTAGTAAAGACTTCCAGTGTTCAGCTCTTAAAAAGATGTAAAAAAAAAAAAAAAAATCAAAGAAGGAATGAAGTGAACATCTGAGTATCTGAGAATAAAAAAAAACTTCTGGCAAAACTTCTAAATTCTGGATAAATCCATCTAAGGTTTGTAGTGACTTCTCCTTTGGTTTAACTTTAGAAAGATTTATCTATTTCTATTTGAAAAGTGCTGCTACATGAGTGAAAAAAAATGGCACCAAAGAGAGTGTGAAAAAGGTTTAAATTAAATTCTTAAAAGTTCTATACTGTGTCATAATTTCATAACTTGTTTGAGAAGCTATTTTAATAAAATTCTATGACAATTTCCTTACACTTTATATAATATTTTTAAAAAGTAGATGACATAAAAATAATACTGTGAATAGCTTTGAAATAATAAATTCAAGTCACAATAATGTAATGAGTTTTTAAATTAATAATGTATGCAAATACTTTTAAAATAAGTTAATATTATATAATATTAATTAATTTTCCTGGCTAAAGAAGAGTGTCATAGCTAATGACATTTTGGGTTTGAGCCAATCTACAACCATTTCAGCAGCAGCTAACCTATCAAAATTTGGTACCCCAGGATTTCTGAAAGGGTACTGTGACACAGGAATTAATTGTCTCCCAGAATTACTAATTAAATGATGATACCTGTGTGTTTCCAAACAGCAACGTCATATGCTTCCCACAATGTTGTATAAGGCTCTAAGGAAGGACTGAAGAGGATTCACTCACACAGGGGAATATATCAGTTGTGTTCTCAGTTATTTTTTCATGTAGACTTTACAGGTTTTGATTTTCTACATACAGTGTACTTCTCTGTCAATTAAAACAAGCAGTGTTGCATTTGTGGTGAATATTCTGAGGTTATCAGAGACAAAATAATCTGTGGTTATAAATCTAAATCTGATAACTGCGAACATATTATTGAAAACTGCAGTCTGATATGGATATCATACAGTGTGTCTTCCAATGACAAATTCATCCCTTTCTATTCCAACCTGCCTTTACAGTAACCATAAAAAAGGTTTGATGGTTCTGCTTCATTTTTATTATACAGTGTTTACTTTTTCCTTTCCTTTACTCTTCTGCCGCATTCTTTTTTTTTTTTCTTCTATGCTTTAAGAAAAAAATGTTTTCTTTTGCTAGAGGTCTTTTCTCCAACTCTTTTTGATGTTACTGGAGGCGATCTGGAAAAAGTTTTATGTACTTTTAAACCAATATTTCCTAATTTTTATGTTCTGTTTCAAAATGCCTGTTTGTGTTTGACCACTAAATCTGTAAATGAGTTGACTGTACATCCTCCAGCTTTTCTTGTAATCTCTAATCTATGTGCTTGGGGAAAACAGGAGAGCACTTCGACAGCAAGAATACTAAAAATTCCCTATATTTCTTTGCAGGATATAAAGAAATTAATTTATAGTTCAGTCTAATGTGAAGTCTATAGAACTTTGTTGAGTATAACAGTAAGACTATGGGAACTAGAAGGGATGACTTCTAGCCTCTTGTACCTTAAATATGTGTCAGTTGGACCCCTGAGTGACTGCCCTTTCTCATAAGATACAGCATAAATATAATAGGAATCCATCAAGAAGTAGATTTCTCAAGAAGCAGGAGCTCTCAAGCTAAAATCTTGCAAATTATTTAAAGTTGAACAATTTGTTCCTTTCAAAATATTTTTGAGGGCAATATGTGGAGAATTCAACATGGTGTTCTAAAGCAGGGTAATAATCCTCTCTTCTCAGTCAAATTATAACAGCCTTTATAATTCAGCTTTTTTTTTCTTTTTCTGAACAACATTAAAAGTAACTAAAGCAAAGACATAACAATATCTACCACAAAATACTAAATGTTCCCAGAAGTCAAGACAAACAATTCTCCATTATATTAGCATATAAAAAGTAATCTTTTATTTCTTTGAAAATCTACAACACCCAGGAGCACCCTGGTGAAATTATTTTCATTTTGAAAAATGCCAAAACACATACAATATATTTGTATATCAAGCATACATTTACATTTCTCACAATTCTTATCATTCTGTTTTATTCCTTAGAATTTTTATTCTTTTGGACAGCAACTTTAAATCATTATTCTTTAACTTCAGAAAAAAAATCTAAATCTTTGTCACTATTTTTCTTTATAACTGCCTTATGCTTATGACATGCACTGAATAGAATACCCTGAAAAGACAAAACATTTTTTGTCAATACTTTTAAAGATTGGCATAAATCTGCCTTTCTGTTCAGTTTTTCATTTCTGTACTGAATAAATATTTGAGTTGGCTTTTTGGTGTTTGTTTTTTGTTTTGTTTTGTTTTGTTTTGTTTTTTACCTTTAAAACTGTGTTAGTGTGCAGTGACAACTGTAAAAAGTCATTAAACAAAACCCATGAAAACCCTACAAAAAAACCCTCCAAAACACACAAAGAACCCACCAAATTTTTGAAATTCAGTGAAATAAACTGAATTTGAATAATTACCTCAATCTTTATCTATAAAATAAGATTCAACTAAAATAAAGCCATCAATGTGTTGAATAGATTCACAGTTATATCACCTTTTATCTGTCATATCTGTAGGATTATTAAGGCTAAAGTATTACTTCTGACCCCTGGTAATGTAGCTGAAAGTAAAACTGCCCCTCCTCCACCAGCATAACGTGTTTTGTAATCACATCATTTCGTGGTAATTTTTTTTCTTTCATACTTACCTGTACAGATAGTTAGTTGGTAGATGTTGGAACTCTCTGATCTTGTTAAGTGAATTATGAATCATTGCTCTTCTTACATCCAGGGTAGTACAGTTCTGCACTTTAAATAAATTGAATAGAAATGTAAGAATCTGTGTAAATCTCAGTTTGCAGTTGCTGGTGGTTAATCGCCCAACTGTTGAGTTCCTCCTCCTGGAAAGCTAATTACCCTATAAACTGAGCTATGAGGTTGTGATTTTGTTTTGTTTAGGTTTGGTTTGATTTGGGTTTTTTTTTCAATAAATTGAAATGTAGGGATTATTTTACTGTCCTATAGAAACTGTAGACAGACTGCAATTTAAAAATGTTTGATTTAGAAATTGAGTTGTGACTGGTCCTCTCCTGCACTTAAGATTCATCTTGTGTCCTTTTTCATGCAGGATCTGAATATGTCCTGTTTCACTTTAATGAATATTCTCTTCTCAGGACTATGCTTTTTCCACATGATGGAGAAAAAATAATTTAAAAAAAACCTTTCAGGTTTTGCCATAATGATTAGTTTGGGGACTTTTAAATTCACCTGTCTCTAACTAAAAGCCTATTACTGTTAACCTGCTGGCACGCAATAATTACAGGTATTCAGGCAGTGAGGACACAAATAAGGTCAAAACAGTAGGGAATTCTCATAAATTTCAGCCACAAATGACTATGTTAATGTTTTAAGATGTTTGCATTTTCCTACTAGAAGAAAAGCCATTAATATAAGGTGGTCATTTATTGGACCTTCTATGATCAGTTGCTTGTTTCACATTAAATACAATTGGCAACAAAGCATTGTGATGTTCCCATTTCTTTGTATGTCTTTGTTTAAAACTTTCCTTGTTTTATCACTTAATTTACTTCAGTTCAACAAGATTTCCCCTTTTTGTGTAGTTTTCCTGTCTTGGTTTCTTAGCAAGATGCTCCTCCTAGATAATCAGTTGTCAGGTATTATCCAGATATCCTTTTAAAAGAAAAATACATTTTGAGACTAGATAGACAACTATGTACTTTGACGCTCTTGTGCTGTTTGAAGAAAATTACATGTCTAAGCAACAATTATTAATGAAAAATTAACTTAAATAACAGAATAAATTATATAATACATCAAAAAAACAAACAAAAAGTTGTGAGAGAGCTTTTTCATCAGCCAAAGTGCAAAAAAAGGTAATTTTTAGAATATATATGTCTGTTTACTTACCCAAGTTAATAAAAAATAACCCCACAGCAAAGCCACAAAATATTTAACTCAAACAGTCATGCCATAGGGCAAATGGAATTGAAATCAATGGCAAGTTATCTAGTTCAGTCAGACACCCATAAAAATAAGAAAAGAAACCATTCAGAGGTTCTCCTCTGTTTTCCATTTGTTTCTCTAGTTATAATATAAAAATGAAAATATTGTCTTTAGTTTTTGTATGTTTTGTTCCAGAGCAGGACTTTGCAGAAAGCCCATGCCATCAAATTTCTGGCATCAAAATATAAAGGTTGTTTTTTCATTAAAAATGACAGATGAAACCTTTTCCTACTGTAAACAATATAATAGAGGAATTTAAGCTTTTAGATATCATAGATCCAATAAAAGAAATATCCTGTAAAATATGTTGTAAGGATGGCAAGCTCTACCAGGCTAAGCAGAATCCAGGGGACAATGTAAAACTGTCATGAGGAGACTATGCCAAACAGCAAGTGCTGCTTGACATTTTTATGGAAAATAAACCATCTAAACAGACTTAAACAGATGTGTCACTAATGAAAAGCGGTACAGTGGTTTATGAATGCAGGCAACACAGAAGGTCCTCAGGGAATAATTCTGACACGGATAATAAGATAATGTATTTGTTACTTTTTAAATAAGAAGGCAGAGTTGATAGACATTTGGTGGCAACAAAAAAGTATGGAGATTTATTTTTGCCTGAGAACTTAATACACATATTTTCATATTGGAGTTTAATTTAAGTTAATGACAAATTTAACTGTTAGAGATTTAGTAATGTTTAAAGAAAAAAAAACCAAACACCTCTCTAGAAAAATAAAGACCTTTTCAAAATACTGTACCATCTTGATTTTTGGCAGACAACTTACAAAATTCTAAAGAGAGATGCAAACTCAGATATTCAGATTGCTCTGAATTGTACTTCAAAACTAAAATATTAAGGATGAAAAGATAACTTAAGGTCTTATATTAATATCAATTTATAAGTTGCAGTCATTTGTCAGCCAGGGACTGCTGTTCATGTATATTACATTAGGGAGCCCTTAGATATGGAAAGGAACTAACCTATATGCAAGGTATTTAAATTAGATTCACAAAGCTTCCATGATTCAGGCGCAAATGATTAGTGACCTACTTGGCCAGTTAGACACTTACAAATCAATGGGGACAAATGGGATCCACCTAAGGGTACAGAGAGACCTGGCAGATGTGTTAGCCAAACCTCTTTCCATGATCTATCAGCAATCCTGTCAGACTGGGAAAGTTCCACTAGACTGGAGACTGGTAGACATTATACCCATAAGTAAAGAAGGGTCAGAAGGAGGATCGGGGGAATTATAGGCCTGTCAGTCTGACCTCAGTCCCGGGCAAGATCATGGAGAAGGTCATGTTGGGTGCTACTATACATCACATGTGTGATGACCAGGGGAACAGGCCCAGTCAACATGGGTTTACAAAAAGTAAAAATAACTGATCAAAATAATCTGATCGCTTTCTATGACAAGATGACCCACTTAATGGGGAAGGGGAAGGCTGTGGATGTGGTCTACCTGGACTTCAGTAAAGCCTTTGACACAGTTTCTAACAGCATTCTGATTGAGAAACTGGCTGTCACTGGCCTTGGCAGGTGGACTCTCAGCTGGGTTAAAAACCGGATGGATGCCTGGGCCCAAAGGGCAGTGGTAAATGGAAAAAAATCCAGCTGGAAGCCGGTCACAAGTGGCATCCCCAAGGGCTCAGTCTGGGTCCAGTTCTGTTCAACATCTTTATCAATGACATCAATGAAGGGATTGAATGCTCCCTCAGTAAGTTTGCAGATTACACTAAAGTGGGAGGAAGTGTTGATCTGCCTGAGGGTAGGGGGGCTCTTCAGAGGGATCTGAACAGACTGGAATGATGGGCTGAGACCAATGGGATGAAGTTTAACAAGGCCTAATGTAGAGTGCTGCACATGGGACATAACAACCCCATGCAGCACTACAGGCTTGGGAGAGACTGTCTGGGTAGCTGTCAGGCAGAGAAGGACCTGGGGGTGTTGGTTGACTGCAGGCTGAATATGAGTCAGCAGTGTGCCCAGGTGGCCAGGAAGGCCAATAGCATCATGGCTTCTATCAAAAATACCAGTGTGGCCAGTAGGTCTAGGGAGGTGATTGTGGTCCCTGTACTCGGCATTGGAGAGGTTGTACCTTGAGTGCTGTGTCCAGTTCTGGGCTCCTCATCATAAGAAGGACATTTAGATTCCTTAGTGAGTCCAGAGAAGGGCAGCCAGGCTGGTGAAGGGGCTGGAGGGCAAATCATATGAGGAGCGGTTGAGGGAGCTGGGGATGGTTAGCCTGGAAAAGAGGAGGCTGAGGGGACACACTTTCACTGCCTACAATTACCTGTTGTAGAGAGGTGGGCAATGGTCTCTTCATCCAAGTAACAGGAGATAGGACAAGGGGAAATGGCAAGAAGCTGGGCCAGGGCGGGTTCAGATTAGATATTAGAAAAAAAAATACTGAAAGAGTAGTCGGGGCCTGGATGTAGGCTGCCCAGGGAGGTGGTTGAGTCACCATCCCTGGATGTGTTTAAAAAAAAGGTACTTAGGGATATGGTTAAGCATAGGATGGGATTGGTAGGACATGATGACCTCAAATATCTTTTCCAACCTTGTGATTCTGTGATTTCAGTTCTTCCTTTGCCTTCTGACTTTCCAAGCACAAGCAAGAGGATTGTTACTTTTCTTTTTTTTTTTTTTTTTCCCTCCCTCTAAAGAGATCATGTATCATGGCCTGGCTTTGGGAAAGATGGCAAGTGTTCTCTACATCATGCCCCACAGAAGCAGATGGGATACTTTTGGCATGTGAGAAACAGGAATTTAAATCACTGCAGAAGGCATTAAATGCAGGTATCCATTGTCCTAAACATTTGCTGTGACAGTTACTACCCACACCACTCTACTGAACAGCAGTTTCACTCTGTGTTTTGAGTATAACTAACAAAGTACTTTGCCACAAGGGCAGTTTTACTTATTAATTGCCTTGGACAAGATGAAGTATGCATAGTTGAAATACTGGTTCTAATCTATAGAATCATAGAATCATAGGGGAAGGGACCTCAAGAGATCATCGTGTCCAACCTCCTTGCCAAAGCAAGCTCCCTAGGTCATATTGCACAAATAAGCATCCAGATGGGTCTTGAATATCTCTAGAGATGGAGACTACACCACCTCCCTGGGCAGCCTATTCCAGTGTTTTGTGAAAAGGTTCTTCCGCAGGTTGGTGCGGAACTTCCTATGCTCCAACTTGCAGCCATTGCCCCTTGTCCTGTTCCCACAGACCACTGAAAAGGGGCCAGCCATTTCCCCCTGCATCCCATACTTAAGATATTTATAGACATTAATAAGATCCCCCCTTAGTCTTCTTTTCTCTAGACTGAACAGTCCCAGCTCACTCAGCCTTTCCTCATACAGGAGATGCTCCAGGCCCTTAATCATCTTTGTAGCTCTTCACTGGACTCTCTCCAGGAGATCCCTGTTTTTTTTATACCAAGGACATCAGAGGGTGGGTAGGAGTGATTTAGCAATGCAAAAAAGTTCTCCTGGGAGCTGTAGTTTTTATGACTCTTTTCCCTAGTAGGTTAGTATCTAAATGCTTGGATTGTTTTCTGTGTTGCCCTATGAATCTCAGCTTCTTATATCCTCTTCAATCTTCACATTTATGAGTTTGCTACTATTTCGGATCTTTGTTTTATCACTAGAAATTCTGCAGTTAGACAGACCAATCCCCTACCATCAGATGACTGTGTTCCCATCTCCAAGATGTTTTCCTGTTATTTATCATACTAACATTTTCTTTAATTTACAAATCTCTTTGCATTTCTTTATATGTGTCCCTCAGGTATTTACAGAAAACTGTTGTATTGCATTCAGACTTTGTTTTCCAGATCTTATTTTACTAGATTAATCAAGAAAAGCTCTGGTAGACTCCTGTTGTAAAAAAGGGCTCTCTATTCTTCTCATAATCCTACCCATTCTTGTCTGGATTCGTTTCACTCTGGATTCATGCTTCTTGACCACAAAAATGTACAAAATATGCTGTCTTCAAATGGATTCCACTGTATATATCAACCATATACAACTGCAAATCAGCCTTTGCTGTTTGTTAAAATACTGTTTTTTTCTGCTACAAAATTGAAAGAAACAGATCACAGTAGGGGTGTTGCCAAATACCTGTGTAATAATGGTTTTAGAATGAAAGAGAAGAGGAAAAAAGTCAAGACAGATTATTCAGAATAACTCGAGCTATTTAATAAACACTCTAGGTAGATGTTAACATTCTAATAAACTTTAAACTTATTTCATTATCTTAATGACAATAATTTCTGTATTAATCCTTTTATTTTTTTCAATGATGCTCTATGTCCTGATTTCTGAAACATTTTGACTGAAATGTTTAAAGAATAAATGCCTTTTAGTTAAGTCATAATATACAATTCTAATTACCTATATTTCTAAAATTGTTAGGACAGCTGAAATAAAAGAATTGCTATATTTTATCATGCTATAGTATTTTTTAATATTTTATAATATTTAACTGTGAGGAACACTTTTCCCAAAGTGTGCTTATTGATCTTAATGACCTATTTAATAATAAATAATATCACCTGCAATTGTAGCATAGTTATATAGGTAAGGGCAATTAAATATTTATATCAAGACAGTGCATTAGTTGATCCAGAATATGAAAATAAATTTAAAATTTCCTTTCCAGTGAAATGTTAGTCACATCAAGAAAGATTAGAAATGTATAAAATCACAGAAAGAGAATAATAAGGAAAAAATTATGCAGAGTTTTACTGTATCATATTATTTTTTATATTGTGCTATTATTGGTTTTGGTTGTTGTGCTTTTTTTCCAAAAATGGAAAAAAAGGGGTCCAAATCCACCTGTAGTACTTTTTCCCTGACAGGGACTATATACAAGCATTGCTGTCTTGATGTGCCATAATTTTCTTACCAATGATGCAACTTCACTGTCAGACAACAACTCTATAAATTTAAGACTCTTGTCAGCAGTACATTTTTGCCAGCAGGTAAAGTTTTAAGCTGATTGTCTTTAAGTAACATGGGTTTTACACTTATTTTGAAGACTCGTCAGAATTTTTCAGTACTGTGGCTAGTATAAGTACTTTTGAGCACAGATTGTTCTGATTTCTGGACAAATACTGCTGAGAAATGTAGTGATGTAGTCTGTACAGACTGTGATGTAGTCTATATAAACAAGAAAAATCTAGGAAAGAAAAAGAAAAGTCAATGAGAAATGAAACAATTTGATCCTTTTCTTAATGAGAAAACAGAAAATGTAGAAGAGTTAAGCTATTAGCATGGATTTTTTTATATAAAGGAGTTTCCAGTGAGCATCACAGAGCTAGGCACAAAGCAGCATGTGTTCATCTTTTCTTTTTTTTTTTTAAATTCTCGGTGAATAACCATCAAGTTTCTACTTAAAAGAATGTGGACAATAAGAGAAAAAAAATGAGGGAGAAGGACTCCACAGGGTAGTCTAATATTTTTAACCTATTCAAGAAGAACATATACTAATGTAGTCATGTACAGGTTAATACATTTCCATTTGAGGACACAGGCCGTATTGACTTTATGGAAGACTTCTAAAGAGCACTGAGAAGCAGAGCTGCCAGTGCAATGCTGTAGCCAGAAAGCTTACTTATAGTACCTTCACATCTATACAGAGAAGTGAGAAGGAAAGAAATGTCACTGCTGTGTACATCATAGGCAAGGAAACTGTTGGATTTCTGAATACAGATATCTAGACTTTTAAAATGGAAACTGAATGACTGGAAGAGGTAAAAGAACAAAGTACAGTATGTAGACAGACACAACATCTTACAATGAGAAACTTAATGCTCCCTACACTGATGCTAGTTTTTCAGCCAAGTTTACTCTGACTCTATTATGGTATCAATTATCTTGTCTTGTGGGAAGGCTGAAGCAAAAGCACAACATACACTGAGTTTTAGAATTCTAATTTACTTAACCTAATTATGTTGTCATTCATATTGTTTTATGTATGGCTGCTTTTTCTGCAGCAAAGAAATGTGGTGAGTAGTGAATAGAAAGTAGGCTTCCTGCTCTACTCGAGGGGAGGGTTACGTGCTGGCATTTAACTAATAGCATCCATCAATTGAGTTGTCCTTACTCAGAATAAACTGAAACAAATCTCTCTCTGCTCTTTTTTTTTTTCCTGGACAGACTGTGACTGTTTGCTATACCTTCTTGTTACCCAATCTCTTTTCACCATGTATGAAGCAGATATAGAAACATCAAACAACAGAAACAGTACATGTCAGTTCATGATTTTGACTGGTCTGAGCACATGTATTAAGTATTTTACTTGTTGTTATAATTTTAAATTTTATATATATATAATTTTTATAATCCAAAATTTTATAATTTGTTGTTATAAAATCGTTTATAGCCAGTACTTTATGCCCTGTTCCTCTTGTGAATGACAACTGATCTTTCTGTTCTCATGTTTTGCTGTGACCCTGATGTTAGGGATGTTTGGGTTACTATGACTGAACAAGTTATCAAATGTCAGTTGTGATAATCATCTTGTGCTGACTTCAAGAATGAGACCTGGACAGGCTGGAGAGCTGGGCAGGGAGAAACCTAATTAAATTCAACAAGTGCAAGTGTAAGGTCTTGCACCTGGGGAGGAATAACCAACTGTATCAGTACAGGCTGGGGGATGACCTGTTGGAAAAGAGCTCTGTGGAGAAGGATCTGGGGGTCCTGGTTGATGACAGGTTGGCTATGAGCCAGCAGTGTGCCCTGGTGGCCAAGAGAGCCAATGGGATCCTGGGATGTATCAGGAAGAGTGTGTCCAGCAGGTCAAGGGAGGTGATCCTCCCCCTCTACTCTGCATTGGTCAGGCCCCACCTGGAGTACTGTGTCCAGTTCTGGGCTCCTCGGTATAAAAAAGACAGGGACCTTCTGGAGAGAGTCCAGAGAAGGGCGACAAAGTTGATTAGGGGTCTGGAACATCTCCCCTATGAGGAAAGGCTGAGTGAGCTGGGTCTGTTCAGCCTGGAGAAAAGAAGACTGAGGGGGGGCCTAATAAGTGTTTATAAATATCTTAGGCATGGGTTGCAGGGGGAATTGTCCAGCCCCTTTTCAGTGGTCTGTGGGGACAGGACTAGGGGCAATGGCTGTAAGCTGGAGCACAGGAAGTTCTGCACCAACATGCGGAAGAACTTTTTGACAGTGAGGGTGACGGAGCAGTGGAATAGGCTGCCCAGGGAGGTGGTGGAGTCTCCTTCTCTGGAGATATTCAAGTCTCGTCTGGACGCCTATCTATGTAATATGAGATAGGGAACCTGCTTTGGAAGGGGGCTTGGACCCGATGATCTCTTGAGGTCCCTTCCAACCCCTAAGATTCTGTGATTCTGTGATTCTGTGAGGTTCAGCTCATGATTTTGCAGGATGGCCTAGGAATCAGTTGCTTAGGCATAGTCATCTCTTGGAATTGAAGATAATCAAGAATATCTAGTATATTCATATGCAATTGATACATACAACACAGAATATCATTAGTCCACTCACCCTCTAGTACTATATAATTGATGGATGCATGCAGTATTGTACACTTTAGCAGCACCTCAAGATACCCTAGTGTGGTGGACTTGGCTGAGCCCAAATGAGATTTTGCATGGGTTGCATGGGACCACAAAAACAGAGTAATTCCAGGGTCCATAAAGTAGAAGTATGGTTTTATTACTTAAGAACTAGAAATGAGAAAAAGAGAAAGGTAGAGAGGGGTATGGGAGATAAGGATAAGTGTATGTTTTTACAACAAGACACATCCCATTTTCCATAAGACACATGAACAATAAGGAGGTGATTAGTGACAGCCAACACATCTTCACTAAAGGCAAATCAGGTCTCACAAATTTGGTGGCATTCTATAACAGAGTTACAGCATTGCTAAATAAGGAAAGATGTAATCTATCTGATGTAATCTATCTGGATTTGTGCAAATAATTTGATATTGTCCCACATAATATCTAAATTGGAAAGAAGTGGTTTTGGATTTAAGGACCTCTCAGGACCAGTGATGAGTGGTATTCCTCGAGGGTCAACACTGGGACTGCTGCTGTCTTTTTGTCTGAGATATGGACAGAGGAATCAAGTGCACCCTTAGCAAGTTTGCTGCAGACACCAAGCTCTGTCGTGTGGTTGACACACTGAAGGAAAGGGATGCCATCCAGAGAGACCTCAAAAGTCTTAAGAGGTGAGTTTGTGTGAACAGCATGAAATTCAAAAAGGCCAAGTACAAGATTCTGCGCATGGGTCAGCTCAATCCTCAGTATCAATACAGGTTGAACAAAGAATGGATTGAGAGCAGCCCGAGGAGAATGACTTGAGGATGTTGATTGATGAAAATCTCAACATGAGTCAGCAGTGTGCACCTGCAACCCAGAAAACCAACTGGCTGCATCAAAAGAAGCATGACCAGTAGATCAAAGGATGTAATTCTGTCCCTCTACTCTTCTCTTGTGAGATCCCACCTGGTATACTGTGTCCAGTTCTGGGGTCCCTCATACAAGAGAGACATAGATCTGTTGCAGTAAGTCCAGAGGAAGGCCACCAAGATGATCAGAGGGCTGGAGCACCACTCCTGTGAAGATACGCGGAGATAGTTGAGCTTGTTCAGCCTGTGGAAGAGAAGGCTCCAGGGAGACACTGTAGCAGCCTTCCAAGACCTAAAGGGGACCTACAGGAAAGATGGAGAGAGGATGTTCATCAGGGAGTACAATGGTAGGACAAGAGGTAATAGCTTCAAGTTGAAAGAGAGCAGGTTTAGTTTTGGCTTTAGGAAGAAATTCTTTACAATGAGGATGGTGAGGCAGTGGAACAGGTTTCCCAGAGAGTTTGTGGATGTTCCCTCCCTGGAAGTGTTCAAGGCTAGGTCGATGGAGGTCTGGGTATTGTGGTCTAGTGGAGGGTTTCCCTGCTTACTGCAGGGGGGTTGGAACTATCTGGTGTTGCCAATCCAAACCATCCTATGATTTTTCATTATTCACATTGTTAAAGTCATAGTTATAGTCTATGGATATCTTTTAATTTAGTCTTTTCTATAGTTTTTTCTATGGTTTACATATAAGTAGCATTTTTGGCATTCTGAGTGATGCTATTTTTCCAATTGCAGTTGTTGCTGTTATTATATTACTACTGTCATTTAATATGGTATGACACAAGACATGTACTATTCATATCTTCAAAGAAATAGTAAGCAAGTTGCACTATCATATTCTTATTTCATTAACTTTTCCTGTCAGTGAAACATTGTGTTAAGTAGTTAAGCCAAGAGCACATTACACTATGGAAAGATTTGTTCAATAACTTTATATAATTAGTTTACCTTAAAAGTAAAATGATTTGTTGAATATCCTGGAAAATTTTGGCAAGCTAGCAAACAGAAATAGAGTTGAAGCAGCATTGGTTTACTAATAGCTTGTAGTAGCTCAGGAATTTCAGTCCTTTGAACACATACATCATCAGTATTTCAAGAATGGCAGCTGTGCAGCAGTACTGTGATGTGCTGTCCTTGCAAAGATTCAGTGCTGTGAGACAAATGACACATTAACTTTCCATCATGCTGTAGGCTGTACAAAGATATATCAGTCAGGCATGATAAAAGAACTAAAGATAAGTATTAATTTTGTTGTTGTTTTATAACTGATACTTGATCAAACTCACAGCCAAATATATATAACCCCTTTCAATACATACCTCTATATTATGACATTCAAATGGAAATAGTGTAATGCATGGAATGATTAAGTATCAGCACAGCTCTGGACTAATTGGATTGAAGATACTAGGAAAGATGAGAAGAGTATTGCCGCTGCGTAACCGAAGTATCTCTTATTTTTTATTTGCACCATATAGAAAGAGGTGGGGGAAGAGAACATTAAAATGTCCCTGTACATGCTGAGAGCAATGATGACAGGAGAAAAAAACAGATGTATCATGGGAAGCACCACCTTGACTGTAATCCCATGCTATCCCATCTACCAGGAGGGTGATTCCTACCGACATAATCACAGGAATTGCACTTCAAGAACTTTTCTTCTACCTGACATTCTAGCAATTAAAAATAAACAAAAATCAAGCAGAGACACATATAATTTCTATGGTCTACATGAAAGTCATCATGTAGAAAAGTGTGAAATGATTTTAAAACTTCCTTGCTCTCCTCTCAAAGTTACTATGAAAGCAAGCATTTATTTGTGAAGCTGAAATCAGCAGAAAAGCAGAAATTACAGATTCATACAGTTGAAGTATCACATTCATCTTGTGTGTAAGAGATGGGAATATGAAAAAAGATGGTGAATGACTAATGCTTCTGTTGCTTGCTCTTTTTTTTTAATGCAGAAAATGTACAGTTAGAGAAGACTGTCTCTGATTTTATCTGCTAAATTGCCATGTATCATCCATAAAAAAATGTTCTATAGGTATAACTGATCATCATGGTATAGGTATCTCTTCCTGTTCTGTTCTAGGCTTTCTACATAAACTAGCCAAATCAATTAAGCTTTTGAAATCCTACTTTTTTACAGTAAAACAGTATTTCTAGCAAAGGATGAAGCTTTAATTAAAAATATTTGATCACCTGGAAGTTCAAGTTTAGGGGATGATAATTATTACATAGCAGAAATTTGTTTGTCAGGATGTCATGTTATAACAAAAGAAATAAAATCCATGCTTGTTTCATGTTCTGTACCAGATTTAAATTGGTACAATGTTTATTTCAGTAGAATATGGGAAAAAAAAACCCACACAAAACCAACAAAGCAATCTAAGCTTAGTGCAAACCACCACAAAAAGCACAAAATTTTGGGCTATCAGCCATCTTCCACAGAACAAATGTGAATGCAAAACTCTCAATAACTGTACAAGCTAACAAAGAGGAGGACTCTTCAGTCCTGATGCTAAGTGATGACAACCCCTCATTCTGACCTGTAGTTTAGTATATATTAAAATTCTCAAACATTTATCCAGAAAGGCATTTGTACAGAGACATAAAAACATGACTGAGTTATCAGATAAACCGTTTAAATATTTGAGAATATCTAAGTGAAAAAAAAAATTCTGAAAACCTTTTATGACCTGGTAATGGCAACTGAAATCAACTTAAAAGATGGAAAATCAAAGCAATAGGTTCCAATTAACACTAATTATTCTATATGGTTGTTAGAGGATCTCAGTGGCACAATTGCCCAGCTTGCAACTTAATGTCTCCTTCCAATGAACTGTCTTGCCTTGAGGAAGCTATTGATACCACCTGAATATTTAAGAAGCAAAGTCATTGTTCCTGGGAATTAGTTATATCTCTATTGACTGTAATGGGAGAAAAAATGGCTAGTTTCTAAGTAAACTTAGATAGCTACATTTATTCACAATTTTGAAGCGAGATGTATGAATCCAAGTGTTCATATCAATTATACAACCATACTTTCTGTGATATGAGTAATCTCTTCTGGCATTCAGCTGTTGGGTGAAATGTGAACTGATTCTGTATAGTTATGGGTTCTATGTTGCATCTTCCAGCCTTATACAGAGGTCTCAAACATCTTCAATTGCACTAAACGCATATTGTTAAGTGACCAAGGTGAATGTTGGCTTTTTTTTGAATGGCAAAAGTTAGGTAACATAGAAAGCCATTTTTGTTACGAATATTCAGTAGCAAAAGGAAGATGAGGAAACATATATTTCAAATCTTTAAGAAGATACACTATTATTCTGCCTTGTAATGATATGATAACCCTAAAATTATAGCATATTGCTTCTGGGAGGGGAAAAAAAAAAGAAAAAAAGAAGAAAAAAAAAGAGTGCATTAGATTAATTATTCCTAATCAAGTAATTACTGGAACACCGGTTAAGTAATTAATCACACTGAATTAAATGCTGAATAAACTGGTACTCAGTATTAGGTACTCATTAAAAAAATTTGATCATGATGCAAGAATGCTCAGCTCTGACTATCTGTCAAAGACCTTTAGCTATCAACTTTAAGACTTACTGTCTGTATTACTTGCATGTACATTGATGCATTACTGGGTGCAAAGATACTGTATTCAGAACTTCAGAATTTTTAAGAAATCTGGATGCAAACATTAATGACAATTATGCTGATAATTTTAATATAGATGTGTTTTTTATATTATGAATTTATTATTAGTTTATTTTCTGTATTCCATAATGATTAGGATTATTTATACCACGCCACAAAACTAGGAATTTTAATTGGAATGAAAGGGTGAAAAACTCATAACTATGTAGAGCACAAAAGGAAATATTATATGGGTCTTAATGATTTTCAGCTTGACTAGAAGGTATATTTCATTGTCAAACCTATGCAACATTTTCATACATCTGCCTGTCCAAAGTACTGCAAGGTAGCAATTTTTCTGTGAACTCACTTTGTGTTTGATGTTCAATATTTTTCCCCCCATTCTCTGAATTTTACAAATGCGCCGGAAAAAATTTTAATATTTGAATAACATTCAACATACCTTACAAAAAAAAAATAAAATAGTGTTTATACTAAATAAAAGTTCCTCAGTAAATCAAACACAGTTTTAAACTAATACCAAATTCTTAAAACTCTCAAATGCATCTTTCAGAATATTTTTCTTTGCCATCTATGATGTGAACATTTTCCACTGACTTTTATGTGTATTTAGCAGTTGAAGGTTAGTAATACATGTCATGTTTACTCATTAGGCTTTCACTTATCACTATAAGAATCAGTGTTTCAGCTATTGACTGTGTTCTCAGTTCATTCATCATGAAAAAGTGTTTGCAAAATTGATTTTATTTATGTGTTGGAAAACAACATTTACAAGATTGGTTTCCCTTTTACTAGGTTCAATAAAAGAAATTAGTTTTGGAAAAGAGATCCTAAAGCTCCTAGCTTCCAGTTACCTCTGGAGACGTATATTTTGAGGTTTAAATTTAATAAAGGTTTTATACCCCTAATTGTTTAAGTGCTCACTTTCTATTGATTGCTACAGGAAGCTGAATATGTTTTCCTAAGTCTCTCACAGGGATGTGTCTTTTGATCCTGAAAAGCAAAACTGTCGTTTCATTACAGAATTTGCACTTTCACATTTAGATCCCATCTCATAAAGGCATATGTGGTCATACGAGGGATTTTTTTTTAATCTTTTTGTCAATACTTTAAGAAATAAGAGCATAAACCAAGAAACAGAAAACCTAGATTCTGGTACCTTCTAGAAGGCTGCAGATTAAGAACAGATTTCTATCATTTCATTCTTGACTTAATGACAGGCAGTCAACAAAATAATTATGAAACTCCAAGACCCTGATGGGAGTGTAGTTGATGGGTTTTGGATTTTTTTTTTCTTTTTTTTCTTTTCTGTCTTTTCTAAGTGACTATGCATTACTTGGATTTAAAAGGGAGTACCTGGATAACAGTGATTAAAGCTTTGTTCTACTTGCCTGGTGGAAAAGTCAGAAGGCACATTAGTTATTATGTACAGCTAAGGAAATATCAAGGTCTTAAATGTTTAATCCAGAACGGACCAAGCTTAGAAGTAGGTTGAGTTTATTTTTATGCTGTAGGAAAGTAGGGTTGTGATTGCATGACCTTCAACTATGGACTCCATTGTGATACAGAGGGTCTGTTTAGTGACATTGTCTTTCATGTCTACCTTACTGTAAATACTGTTTTCCAGAAGATAAATTTTAATGCTAAGATAACAGTTTGAGCACTAATATCAAACAGTAATCCAAATACATTGTATGTTTGCTAAAAAGAGGTTTAGAACACAACTTCAGTTACAAACAAAAGCATAAGAGAATACAGAAAATATATTCCAGATAAAGTTGTGACCTCCATGTGGAGAGAAAAAAAAATCAAATCACATAATAGTCACATCATTTTTCTTAGCATAAATTTCTACCCCTATAATCAACATCAGAAAGATGACCTAGGTGGCAAATAAAAACCATCGTAACAGTTGAAACTCATTATTTCCCAGTATCACAATATACTCAAGAGAAGAAAAAAAGATGATCTTCTGAAGGAAAAAGTTTTGCAGAATTTAGTGGATACTGTTATCAGTGAGGACTTGTGTTACAAGAGAGCTAGCTTTTAGTGGTTTTTAGTATAAGACATGTTAAAACAATACTTCTTTTATTACACATAGACAGAATGCATTACTTACATTGATTTATTTTCCCTTATATCAGAAGGATTTCCTTATTTTCCAGGATACTATTAATAGATCAATGCTATGACAATGTTTAATTGTTGGATCTCAATTCAGGAATTCAGTTCAGTGAATGGTATACTCTATAGATATTGCTTGTGAAATCACTTTTATTTTGGTGTTATAAGTGTCATATGGCTTGTAAAGAACATGAAAAGGAATAAATTAAATATTTTTTTTTACCTTATCTAGTAAAAAAACCTATTTCTTTTTATGAACTAGTAAGTTCTGCTGAATATTTTAGTGTCTCATTTCTCTTTTCATTAATTCTGTTTTAGCAGAAGTATTAACTTCTACTAGTCAGTTCTTATACCTGTAAGTCAGTAGCAGAAAACAAAGAAATCAAAAATCCCTCTTATGAAATAAGTATATTCCATCTTAGAACTGATTCACAGTGGATATGGGACAGAGGTGATGAACACTTACCTTCTTTACCGCTATATTTCTTCCACAGATATTTGATTTCTCTTCCATTGCAGTAATAGGTTATTGTTAACTGAATTATCATGCAAAGTTAATCTTTATATTAAAAATGACAAACTAGGAAAGAACACTACTAGATTTGGCTGGGATAGAGTTGGGCTCTCATAGTAGCTTGTACAATGGTATGATTTGGGTTTGTGCTGAAAACAGTCCTGGTAGGAGGCCCTTGAATATGGACCAACTATCTTGGGCCCCTTTTCTTTCCAGTAACCTGTCCCATGGGATTTCCCCCAGTAATTGCTTGAAGAGGACAAAGTTGGCTTTGCTGAAGTCCAGGGTTGCACTGCTACTTGCTATTCCTAGGTCATAAGATCTCAAGCTCCACCACCTCATGGTCACTGCAGCCCAATCTACCCTCAACCTTCACCTCTTCAATCTGTACCTCCTTGTTAGTAAGTACAAGATCCGTCTGTGCTCCTCTCCTACTGGCTCATCCACCATTTGCATTAGGAAGTTATCATCAATGCATTGGAAGAACCTCCTGGACTGTGAGCAGCTGTCTGTGCCAGCCTTCCAGCAAATACGTGGGTAGATAAAAATCCCCCTGTAAGAACCAGGGCTTGTGATTGCAAGGCTATTGTCAGCTGCCTGTAGAAGGCCTCATCAACTTGTTCCTCTTGAACAGGTGACCTGTAATAGACACCCACATGCTAGCCTGTCTTTTAATTCTCACCTGCAAACTCTTAACTTGTTCCTCATCTGCCCCTGGACAGAACTCAATACATTTTAGTTGCTCTTTTACATAAAGAGCAACTCCACCTCCTTTCCTTGTTGGCCTGTCTTTCCTAAAAATGACATAGCCATCCATGGTCACATTCCAGTCATGTGAGTTGTCCCACCATGTCTCTCTAAATTGCAACTAGATCATAACACCTTGACTGGGTGCAGATTTCCAACTCCTCTGATTTATTCCCCATACTGCATGCACAGATGTACAGGTATTTCAGGGAGCAAGCTGAGCACAGCATTTTTGTCTTAGAGGGGTGTGAGCTCTTCTTGTTCTCATTATTATCTTTCTTGAATTGTGGGGATCAGAACAGGATACTACTCTGGGTCCAGCCTGTCAGGTGCTGAAAAGAGTGGAATGATCATGTCTATCTCTGCTGGCAATCCTCCTGAAGATGCAGCCCAAGATCCAGTTGGCCTGTGCTGCTGCAGTGGCACACTGCTGTCTCATGCTCAGCTACTTGTCACTAGGACACCTCCTTTATCAAGGTGCTGTCCACTGTTGAAGTACTTTGGTAGTCCTTGGAGGTCGGTACCACAGGACCCTGGTATTTCTTTGTGCATTTTCAAATCACACTTTATTTCTCGTTACCCTCTCTGCCTGCCCAATACAGCATAGCCTGCTAAATTTCTCCCACACGTTCTCTACCTGCTGCTGGAGTTACTCCACCAGAGCACACCCTGTGCAGGTGGAACTTCCATGCTCCTTCACCCCTGATGTTCATTCCTGTTCCAAACTATACTGGATTTCTGGCTACTGCAGAGTGGAGCTTTTGCCTGGTATTTACTACCATGCTTTCAACAGTCTTAAAGCCCTTCCTGATTAGCTCTTTTAACTGCCTGGAGACCTCAAGTTTCTGGGAAGATTTGCACAACCACCAGCTACCTGGGGAGACCGTTGGTGCTGCTCCCTAAGTCCATGAGTGAACAGAGCAGTCAGCAGCCTGACAGGATGAGCTGCCCTTCGGCACGAAATACCATGCTAGCTGGTGAAGCTACTCCCTATTGATGCTGGTCCTTGGTTTTTGTTTTCTATTTTTAAAAAATAATATTATAATTTTATTCACTAATCAACTGTCTATATTTTTATTGTCAAGCTTCTGGATATCAGTGGGAGAATATATTTCTAAGCATTATTAAATTAATTAGATATGACTATATGAATTTGGAATTTCCTGTACTTACATTATTAATTACACATGAATGTCATTTGAAATGAAAGATGAAAGGGCAGGAAAGAAGTGGGAACCTACCTGCCTTGATTATATTTCTAATCATTACTATTCAGTGAACAGTGAAAATATATCCTGAAACATCTTCCTCTTGTAACTTATTTGTTAAATCTTCTCCTGACGTCTACTTTTCTTGAAAGTAAAGCACTCTTTGACTTGATATTGGAAGGACTATACAGGGAAATTACTCTGAGCTTTAAGGGCTTTTTAAAAAAACCTAGAATCATAACTTAAGGCATGCAAGAAATTCTGCACCATACCATAGTCCTAAAATATGGGGGAAAAATATTGTTTTTACCAAATTTTTTTTCAGGTGTTAGGAGGCTTAATGATGACAAGGAAATTCATGTTCTATACTCTATTCTGTGAGATCACCCTTAAACTGAGAGACAAACATTGTCAAGAAATTTGTGGGATTTTACTGCCTCCCAATATCCCTGCTGGTATGTGCCTGCATCACATGAAGAGAACTTGACATAATTAGACATCCACATCTAATGACATATTGGAGACTATTAGTTAACCAAGACATCTACACAAGGTAAACTCATTTGGCAAAGTTTACATCTTCCTTCCTTTTCTGTCAGTCAGGATGTTTTTATCTCACAAAACTCTAGATACCTGTTTCCAACTACCTGAATACCACCTAGGTTGTGTTTGAGGGGCTCCAATGTCCTTCCTCTTCTCTTACAGGATGGACTGTAAAAATCTATTGTAAAAAGCTATTGTGGGTTCTCTCTTGGATTTTTATAGTCTACCTCTGGCTGAGGTTTGAGGATGCATCCTCTCTTATTCTTCTCACCTTTATACCTCTCTCAATCCAATGCTTATCACTGAAGAGAGAATGCAAGAAATTATTTTCAGGGTGTATAGCTGATGCTATGCATTGACTCTTAAGGGTAAAAGTCACTTTGGGAGAAAAACAAAACTGAAGAGAGAAAGGAAGATGAAGGTGAAAGTAAAGGAAAAGAGGAAGGAAAAGCTCTCCCTAGTAACCATCAATGAATGTGTCAAGCATTCTCCCATATGAGAGTAGACCTCTGGAGGTCCTTTCTGGTGGAGCAGGTGGATGCCTCATACCACTTCTCTAATAGTAGTTATGTTGTTTTTAGAGGAAACTGCTCAAAGTCCCTGTGGGGTTTTCCCCATGATAATGCAATTAGTCCTGACTGGAGGATGCTTTGATCAGGTGCAGAAATTGCACTCTGATTTGATGCTAAGTTTTTTGCATATGTATTACTCATAGCCTTATCACATATTTAGATGATAATTATCTACTTTGTTATCCATTGAGTCTTGATTTTCCTTTAGTACAATCTAAAATCTACAAAAAGAGGGAATAGAAAATCCTCATCCCTATGAAAATCGCTTCCCATGTGAACCCACCACAATAAAAATACTAAATTTTGCAAATGTTATTTCATAAAAATAACAGAAAAAGAAATTACATGAGACTAAAAATAAAAAAATAAAAATACTGATACAGTAACTTAGTTGAAACGTGCCTGGGTTTTGACAAGAATAGAGTTAATTTCCTTTCTAGTAGCTGATGTAGTGCTCTATTTTGGATTTTAGACGAGAATCATGTTGATAATACATTAATGTTTTAAGTTGTTGCCAAGCAATTGAGGACTTTTCAGCTCTCTCATCCTGCCCTCCTACTGAGAAAGTGGGGAGGCACCAAAGAATCTGGGTGGGGACACAGCCAGGACAGGTGACCCAAACTTGCTAAAGGGATATTTCATACCATATGATATCATGTTCTGTTTATAAAAGGGGCTGGCTGAGGGTCTGAGCAGCAGCTGGGCTTCTTGAACAGCAGCAGCTTGAGGCCTTGCACAGCAGCCGCATATCTTGTGCAGCATCAGGTTTGGAGTGATGGCAATTAGTTGGACAAAGAAAATGACAAAAAAAATTATTTAATTACTGCATATTTCCTACTGGAATGTACTTTGTTCTCTGTGTGTAGAATTACTGAACAAACTAACAAGCAATTTAATGTTGTAATGATTGTAAAGATGTAGGCTAAGTAAACACTTGACAAAAGTTAAAAAAAAACAATCCAGAACATACCTGGCCGTTGTACTTTAAAAAGACTGAATCAGTTGTAGTTCTAACTCCTTCATTTCCGCAGTAAGTATGATAATCTGTATTACTTGTTTAGATTTTATGAATCTGTGTGATACTGATTCACATCTTCCAGTATCTTTCTGCTGCATTATTATTGTTTACATCCAACAGAAAAAACTGCTTTCGTTTTCAACATTTTCTACAAGAAAAAATCTATTCTATCTGTACTTCATGGATGTCTTTCTTGCCCCAAAAGAAAAAAGAAGAAACCTTTCAGAACAGCTTACTTGATAACGAAAAATACTACAAAAAATACATTGTATCTATTTTTTATAAATATATATATATGCTACTTTTTTATATATGCTACATTTCTGTCCAATATATTTCACTGACCTCCTAGGATTATGGTCTGAGGCTGGTTTTTTCACAGGTGAACAGACAAACATATTATAAAAAAATTCTGCCATAACAAAACTTAGCTTAGTTAATTTGATACTGTATTGATTTTTGTTACTACAATTGTTGTTATATATCAGAACTGGTTTCCTTTGTCTCAAAATAAAATTAAGTAAAATGTTCAAGGCCAGTTTGGATGGGGCCTTGAGCATCCTGGTCTATTGAGAGATGTCCTTGCCCATGGCAGGGAGGTTGGAACTTGATGATCTTCAAGGTTCCTTCCAACATAAACCATTCTATGAGACTATGATTCAGTAAATAATCAAAAAAAAATATGAACACACCTAACAGGAATTTCAGAATTTCAGACCCATGTAAGGCAGTGCAAAAGCCTTCCCCTGATTTTCTTGTGAATTTACAAACTGTTCAGTCAGCCTCCTTTGGTACTTCATTCTGTAGAAATCCAAAAACATTCATTAAAGCAGTAATTCTCTGGCTTGCCAAATTTTAAATTATAGTTCTGTCTACAATCCATGAACATGTTATTGTGCAATTCCCTCAGGACATAGTTGCATCTTCTTCTGCATCCATATCACAGGTAAATAGATAAATTGCAGAAAAATTATTTCACTGGAATGATGAAATTACTCTGTTGAAACTACTTTAAAAAAAGATAGCCAGATAAAAGCAAGCCTAATGGGAGAGATAGGGAGGTAAAAGCTTGGCAAGTTTTGGGTTGGGCATTTTTTTCGCGATCATGGTGAAAAACATAGGAAACAAAGAAGAAAAACTTAATCTCTTTGAAAACTAATGTGAACATCACTTGAAAAATTAACTCAAAGCACAGTTAGTATTGTCACCATATTTGGTCCCAGATCATTTTATAGCCTTGTTTCCATCTTTGTCTACTTCTACAAAATGTGCTTTGGATGTAAATTTCTTACTGTGACTGATATCCTTTTTACTTTAAATTATAATTCTGCAAGCACTAACATCCCAGGGCAATTCAGAACTCAAATAGAATTCATCAATACAAGGCAGAATAGGACAGAATGTAAGAGATTGAAATATCATAGAATCACAGGAGTTAGAAGGGACCTTGAGAGAAATCGGGTCCAATCCCCCTGCCAAAGCAGGCTCCCTAGCTCATATCACACAGATAGGCGTCCAGACAGGTCTTGAATATCTCCAGAGATGGAGACTCCACAACCTCCCTGGACAGCCTCTTCCAGTGCTCTGTCACCCTCACTGTGTAAATGTTCTTCTGCATGTTGCTGCAGAACTTCCTGTGCTCCAACTTGCAGCCATTGTCCCTTGTTTTGTTCCCACAGACCACTGAAAAAGGGCTGGCTATTTCCCCATGTATTCCATACTTAAGATATTTATAAACATTAGGGATGCAAGAGGACAATGTTCACTGGAAGTATCATAGAATCATAGAACCACAACATGTGTTAGGTTGGAGGGGACATTTAAAGACCATCTAATCCAAACCCCCCTGCAGAAAGCAGGGACACCTATAACTAGATCAGGTTGCTCAGAGCCCCATGAAACCTGACCTTGAATATCTTCAGGGATGGGTGACCTGTTCCAGTACCACCCTCATATTGAAGAATATTTTCCGAATATCTGACCTAAATTTACCCTTCTCTTGTTTAAAGCCACTTGTCCTAGTGCTGCATGTCCTTGTGAACAGTTCTTCTTATAGTCACCTTTCAGGTACTGGAATGCTGCTTTAAATTCCCCACTCCCTCCCTCCCCCGAGCCTTCTCTTTTCCAGGCTAAAGAAGCCCAACTCTCTCAGCCTGTCTTAACAGGAGAGGTGCTACAGCCCTTTGATAATTTTTGTAGCCTTCCTCTCGATGTAGTCCAATAGGTCCATGTCCTTGTGTTGAAGCTGGACACAGTATTCCAGGTGAGGTCTCTCCAGAGCAGAGTAGAGGGGAAGAATCACCTCTCTCAATCTGCGGGCCACAGTTCTTTGGATGCAGCCCAGGATGCATCTGGCCTTGTGGGCTGTAGATGCACATTGGTAGCTCATGTCCAGTTTCTCATTCATGAGTAGTCCCAAGTCCTTTTCCTCAGGAGATCTGATTCTTGAACATGTACTTAAGATTTTCCTTTAAATGCTTCTTTATATTTTACTTATCTAAACCTGTGTAGGATACCAGCTAGATCCTTAAACTGGTTTAGACTCACCATTTCCTTTTTGTCCTTTTTGACATCTTCTAAAAAACTGTTTGGAATATGCAGAAGTTAAAAGAATTTAGTCATGCTCCAGAGACCAAGGTCCCTGAAGTGAACTAAGTATGTCCTAAAAATACTCAAACTACCAGGAAAGAGATTGCCTCTAATTTTCATAAGAGATGGAGCTTATGCAAATGAAGAAAGGAACCAGGAGCATTGGCAGGACAGATGCTGCATCCAGGACTGGTGATATCTCTGTCTCTTTCTCTCTCTTCTCATTTCTTCTCTATCTTTCTCTCTTTTTCTCTCAAATCTGCTAAGTAACAGAAACTGACAAATAACTCCAGGCTTATGTTGATTCTTACCAAAAGTGATATCACTTGGCTAAATATAATTAGCAAGGGGTTGGTATTCTTAGGATATTCCTTCTGTGAAGATCTCTAATTTAAATTTATGTTTAGGTACAGACCTTAAGTGTTGTGTCGCTTCAATTCAAACAAAGAGAATTGGTGAATCTGAGTCACCTGTCCCTCCTTTTGGATCAGGGTGTGATAACATATTACTGTGTTTAAGAATTTGTGAGAATGAACCCTCACTACAAGTTAGATGGCTAGAAAGTAGAAGACTATAAATCAGGAAAAAAGAAAAAGAGAGAGAGGGGAGAGAGAGAGGAGAGGGAGGGAAGGAGGGAGGGTGGGAGGAAGGGAGGAAGGAAGGAATCTGATTTCAGATTATGCAGCAGACAATATTAATTGAAGTTTCTTTTGGATGAGAATTTTTTTTTTAGATGTTTTAATATGTTTTGTAGGAGGGGAGTTCTCCTGGACGAGGCAACAAAGTTAGCTGCTAGATTTGTCATTTGATTGTTCTTTAATTCATTGTAAAATCATCTCATATGGAATACAGATGCCTCTTGCTGTCCTTTGGAAATTGAAATAAATGAAATATTTCTTACTATTAGAGCCACTCCTTGCTTGTATCAATAGGATCCAGTTTCACAGCTGCAGTCTAATGATGCTAATAGGCTCTGTATTAGAGTGTATAATGTATGCTTCAGATTTATTGTAAAAGGAGCTGCTTCTAAATGAAAAATGAGGATAAAATATGACAGCTAAACGACACAAATATTAACTGACCTGCTTTTCTTAAAGAAACTTTAAATTTAATCCACATTCATTTATTGAGCTAAATCATCATGTTTTTAAAATACATTGTAATGCACTAGGTGGAAAACATTTCATATCAAAAGCTTAATATATCAAGCTGAAAGTCTTGGTTGCAGATGAATTACACCTGAAATATTTTAGTCAGCTGCTAGGTTTTAAAAACAGCATTTTAATAAATTGATGTATGACCCACTCTAACCACTGTTTTCCACAGTGCATTAAAAAGCTAAATAAAAGTACTAAATAGAATTTTTTAATCTTTTTTTTATATATCTTTTTTTCTTCTTTTTTAAGACATACTACATATTGCTGTGACTGGTCTGCCTTTAAACTCACTGATGAATGGATAAAGCACACTAAGTCTGTCCTTACCATAATAGTTGGTTAGTGGAGCACTGGGTGATTTAGACCAATATACTCTTCCTAGATGTTATGCTTCAATTCTTCCCTTTGCAGATAAATAATAAATACCTTAATTTGCCTTTGACTGAGAGCTGGTGCATCAACAAGGTCAAGTTAAAAAATGCCTTACAATTAGGTGTTGTTAAATAATAGACCAAATGCATGCCCTGTGCTGCACTGTTTTTCAGATCTACGTGCAGGAAACTCACAAAGATTGCTTCAGAGGAACTGTGATATAAACAGAAGGCAAGTGGACAGAGGGACAGAGCAGCACAGGAGTGAAAATGGGAACAGTGTAAGCATTTCTGAGAAAAGAAGATAAAGTAGCTTTGGAATCATACAATCATAGAATGTGTTTAGGTTGGAAGGGACCTTTAAAGGTTATGTAGTTTTAAGGAAAGAACTAAAGTGGAGGTGGTAAGGACTCTGCAGATGAGGAAAATCTCATTTTTTACACTGGAAGATCAGGAACTCATGGCAAAGTTTTGGAAGAATGACAGAAAATAGAAAAGATAAAAAGTAGTCCTGGAAACAGCGCAGGAGCCCGGGTTAGGGATATCACTAGGAAACTTCCTAGTCTGATATGTCCTTTGGACTACTATCCATTACTGCTCTTCCATGTAGGGGGTGATGAAGCTGCGGTATGTAGTCCAGGAGCAATCAGGGCCCTTGGAGGACTAGTGAAGGAATCTGTGGCCCATATGTTGCTTTTATTTTCTTCATCCTTCCAGTTATCGACAGTGATATTGGATGGAATAGGGGAAACAATCTATTAATACATGGCTCCAGGGCTGGTGCCAACATAACAATTGTGGGTTTTTTGAACGTGGGATGGCCTACATGGTACCAGGCTTAAGGGTGTCACATGGGAACCACTTTTCTCATAGAGGAAAGAGGGTCTTTGCCCAGGAGCTTGCAGGGCTCATAGACAGAGCTTTAAACTAGATGTGAAGGGGAAAGGGGAATATAGCAGACTTGCCCATGACAAAGTGCGAAGGGATGTGCTATAGTTGGAGGGAAGAGGTAGAGGTATGGGCCCTCCACCCGTTGTCCTGGGGCATGTTGAGGATGTTGGGCATGTTGAGGATTTTAAGACAAAAATGGTGGGATTGGCTTGCTCCTTGAAATGCCTGTACACCAACGTATGTAGTGTGGCCAATTAACAGGAGGAGCTCAGAGCAATTGTACAGAGGGAAGGCTACGACTTATTTGCCATCACAGAAACCTGGTGGGATTTTTCTCACAACTGGAGTGCTGTGATGGCTGGTTATAAACTTTTCAAGAGGGACAGGCAAGGAAGGAGAGGTGGTGGGATAGCCCTTTATGTTAGGGATTGTCTGCATTGTCTGGAGACTAATGATGGTGATAAGGTTGAATGCTTATGAGTCAGAATCAGAGGGAAGGCTAACAAGGCAGACATCCTTGTGGGAGTCTGTTACAGACTGCCCAACCAGGACGAAGAAGTAAATAAAATATTCTTCAGGCAGATGGGAGTGGCATCACAATCTCTGGACCTCGTTCCTGTGGGTGACTTCAACCTACGAGAAGTCTCCTGGGTACACACAGCAGAGGGCTCAAACTAGAAGGTTCTTGGAGTGCATGTGAGATAACTTCCTGATGTAGCTGGAGAGTGAGCTAACAAGGAAAGGTGCCCCTTCTGGACCTGCTGTTCATGAACAGAGAAAGACTTGTGGATGAAGTGACGGTTGGAGGCTGCCTTAGGCACAGCGATCATGAGATGATAGAGTTTTCAATTCTTGGTAAAGGAGGGAGGGCGGTTGGCAGAACTGCCAACCTGGACTTCAGGAAGGCAGACTTGAGCCTGTTCAGGAGACTGGTGAATAGAGACCCCTGGGACAAAGTATTGGAAGATACAGGAGCTCAAGAAGGCTGGGCACTCTTCAAGAATGAGCTCCTGAAGGTGCAGGAGCGAGCCATGCTGATACTCTAAAAGTCTAGTCTGTGAGGAAGACAACCTGCCTGGCTGAACAGAGAGCTTTGGCTAGAACTCAGGAAGAAAAGGAGAGTATATGATTGTTGGAAGAAGGGGCAGGCAATCTAGGGGGAGTACAGGGCTGCGATGACATTATGTAGGGAGAAAAGAAGAGACAAAGCCCAATTAGAGCTCAATCTGGCCACTATTGTAAAAGATAACAGGAAGTAATTCTATAAATGTTAAAAATAAGACAAGGGTCAGGGAGAATCTCCCACCTTTATTGGATGTGGGTGGAACCATTGTGATGGAGGATGAAGAAAAGGCTGAGTTGGAGACATGTCACAAGCAGTATTCCCCAGGGCTCGGTGCTAGGGCCAGTCCTGTTTAACATCTTCATTTATGATCTGGACAAGGGGACTGAGTGCACCCTCAGTAAGTTTGCAGATGATTCAATATTGTGTGGGAATGTCAATCTGCTGGAAGGTAGGATGGCCTTGCAGAGGGACCTGGGCAAGCTAGATCGATGGGTAGAGGCCAACTTTATGTGTTTCAAAAAGACCAAGTACTGTGTCCTACACTTTGGTCACAATAACCCCAGGAAATGCTACAGGCATGGGGCAGAGTGTCTGGAGAGCTCCCTTGAGGAAAAGCATCTGGGGGTGTTAGTCAACAGCCAGCTGAACATGAGCCAGCAGTGTACCCAGGTGGCCAAGAAGGCTAAGGGCATCAGGAATAGTGTAACCAGCAGGAGTAAGGAAGTGATAGTCTCCTTATACTCAGCTCTGGTGAGGCTGCAACTGGAGTACTGTGTCCAGTTTTGGAGCCCTCACTACAGGAAGGACATTGAGATGCTGGAGCACATCAAGTGGAGGGCAACGAAGCCAATGAAGTGTCTGGAGCACAAATCATATGAGGAATGGCTGAAGGAGCTGGGGCTTTTTTTGTCTTGGGAAAAGGAGGCTGATAGGGGACCTTATCACTCTCTACAACTACCTGCAAGGTGGTTGCAGAGATGTCAGGGTTAGTCTCTTAGGTGACAAGTGATAGGATGAGAGGAAAAGGCTTAAAATTGCCTTAGGAGAGATTTAGGTTAGATATCAGGGAGAAGTTTTTACTGAAAGTGTTATCAAGTATTGGAAGAGGCTGCCTAGGGAGGCAGTGAATTCACCATCCCTGAAGGTATTTAAAAGGCATGTAGATGAAGTCCTTAAGGACACGATCTAGTGGTGGACTAGTCAGGGTTAGGCTGTGGTTGAACTTGATGATCTTAAGGGTATCTTCCAATCCAGGTGATTCTATGATACGCTTGGGAATGAGCAGGAGTGAGGGTTTCCCAGTCTTGAGAGGGTAACTGGAGACCCTAGGTCTGAGATAAACAAAATGGAAGTAAGTATGAGTTTTAAGGATGGAAAGATTTGAAGAGCAGAGAGATTTGATGGAATCCTCAGGAGATGAGTAAGTAGTGTGAGGGCTGTTAAAAGACCAGGAAGACCTAGGTAGTCAGAGAATCTGGGACATTAAAAGAACAAGGAAGTGGTGAGGAGAAGACCTTTTTTCAAAATCTATGCTAGTGATTCTTAATATGCAAGGAAAGAAGATACTTTTAGACTGCAGTTGATTTTTTGCTGATGTTGAATCAGCTGCCTGTACATGCTACATAGGTAGCTATTGCTATTTGAGACATGCTGGAAGACCTGAGATACTCTTTTTAGACTGTCAGTGATGGCACAGGAGGACAGGAGCACATAAGCTCTTTTGAAGTGTCATCTACAGACTACGTGGCATGCCCCTGGATATCTCACAAAGCAGGAGAAGGGTATGCTTGGATGCTTTAACCAGGTTCACATGCTTACTTTGGTAACCATGACCATGTGATACCAGAAAAAGTTGTCCACATATTGTTGTCCAGATGCTTAGAAATCTCAATTACATTGTCTGTTTTGCCCACTGTTAATAGAGGTTTCGTATGGTCCAGAGGAAAAAAAAAAAAAAGAAAATCATTTTACTCTTTGTAAAGTAAGTGTCTCATGAAAATTAAGGAAAAGTAATGTCAGAATATACCTGATTATGGTGGGGTTTTTATAATTGCAGTTGCTTTTAACTTTCTTAGTTTTGTGTTAGAAAATTAAGATAGGATTCTCTACTCAAATTTACATGATAGGATTCTCTACTCAAATTTACCTTTTAAGAAATTAGGTAGTCATACAAGAACTAGCCACTTCAAGCTATTTTTGTAGTCAAAGAGAAGTTGATTCTAAAATAGACTATTAGGACAAACTAATATTTTTTCAGGTGCATATTTTTTTCATTGACTTGAGAGTCTAAAATAGCTACTTTTAATTTTAATATCTAGTATTTTATTTCTAGTTCACTCTTCTGATCAGTCATTAATGAATGTAAATACTAGGAAATGTAGGAAGAAAAATGAATTGAATTAAGAAAAGATAATGAGCTGGAAAAAGTTTTGTGGAAGCAAACAGAGTAGAGAAATAGAAAGACCTGATATACAGGGGAAAGAGGCTGCTGTAAGGACATGACAAAAGAAATACTAGGTTCATATTTTCTTTGCCTTCTTTTTTGTGTGTTACTCTGTCATCTCTCTCATACTGACATTTTTTTACTGGTGTTTATATGGAAAGGTGAGAAGAAGGTGAAATGCTTTCATAGTGTTCAATAAGACTCAAAACTCAGAATGTTCATATCTGTCAGAAAGTGTCAAACTCAGCAACTTCATCATTTCGGGGAAAAGACTGGAAATCTACTTCCACGAATACCTTCAACAGCACACGGATTTTTGTTCAGTCTTTTTTTTAATAGACATTTCTAAAATTCAACTGCACTGTATCTATATATATTATAGCCTAAATATGCCTGCATTTCTATAATCCAGAACTCAGTATTAATAATGCCTTTGAGAGATGCAGGAGACATTAAAGGTAAGAAACCAAATATTTTACATTCTTTAGAATGGTTTTACATTCAGAAACATAAAATATATTTATGTTTTATATGAGGTAAACATAGAAAATCTAATCTTAAAAACTCTACTGCTTTCAGGTGCAGAGACTCTGATGGTCCATCTCTTTTAATTTCACACAAATTTTAGAAGGCACTAGAGACACCTGTGGTAGTGAGAGACTAATTTAACCATTTTATGGAATCACAGTGAGATTTTTCTGCTCCAAAATAACTTCTGTCATACAAGAAGTAAGAAGTACCTTGTCCTGGTTTCAGCTAAGATAGAGTTAATTATCTTCACATTCTTCTACTATGGAACTGTGGTTTGGATCTATGCTAAAAACTGTTGATAATATAGGAATTATTTCATTACTGCTGAGCAGTGCTTAAACAGGGCCAAGGCCTTTTCTGCTTCTCACACCACCCAACTAGCCAATAGGCTGGTGGTGCAGAGAGAGTTGGGAGGAGACTCAGACAGGACAGCTGACCCCTACTGAACAAGGGGATGTTCCATATCACATGATGTCACACTGAACACATAAGGGCCTGGGGGAAGAGGAGGGGAAGAAGGGCATTCATAGTGATGGCATTTGTATTAGCAATTGCTAATTATGCATTATGAAAGATGTAACCCTGTTTTCCTGGAGGTGGCTGAACACCTGCCTGCTGATGGGAAGTGGTGAATGAATTCCTTGTTTATCTTGCTTTCACACAAAATAGAAGGAGAGAATTTAAACAGGAAAATATATCCTTGATCAGTCCTTCAATAGCAAGCGACTTAGTTCTTAGCAAACTGAAGAAGAGACTCAAAAGAACTGGTTGGAGCTCTTCTCACCTTTTCATGGACACTGATTTTGCTCCTGTGAAAGTGTCATTGAAATAATGAGTGAAATTATCACTCACTGAAATTATTTTTCTGAAAATTGTTATGACCATGTTTTTGATCAAAATCACTGAATCACTGTCTCATTATCCTTGACCTCCCATCCCTTTCACCAGTCATAGTTCAGTTCTTTTGTCAGAAGTAGGATCATGCACTCTCATGTCTAAGATTTTACACCTGAGTGCTCATTGTTAACACCTTCTCATAGCAGAGGTGCCTAATCATCGGTGAGACTGCTGTGAAAAAAAGGTCAGAAACAGTCTTGCCTGTGGCTTTCCCCTTCACCTCCCACTTCCTTTCTCTTGCAAGTACATTTAAGCTCAGGCCATTGCTTATTTTCCCTGACTTAGAAAAGCTGCAGGTATTACCAATCTTCTTTTGTCTGCCTTCCATCATCATCTTTAAACATGAAGAAAAGAATTTAAAGCAGTATATCCTGTTTAATGAAAAAAATGTTCTGCATGTCTATGCAAACCACACAAAAAAAACCCCAAACGAAACCCACGAAAGTGCAGCTGTAGCTGAATTAGATTAATTTTTAAAATATATAAGTATCCACAGTTAGATCCTGAGATAGTCTCTTAAGGCTCAAGGAAGGAAGCAGACCCTGAATTAAGTGATTCACCTGACTTATTTTAGGTATGTACTGTAGGGCAAGAAACACATCCTAGATATGCTTCTTTTTCTTCCCTGCTTATAAAAGAACAGAGTGAACAGCTCAAAATTGGGCATAAAATTTCAGTTCAATAGCCTAAATATAGTACTAGTCAACTGAGATTCCCTGTGGTATCTCCCTTCCCCGTTAGCTACCATTCCAGAAAGAATTGTTTCCCATGTGTCCTGTGTAATGTCTGCAGTTCCCATGTGGATGCTCACATTATTCAGGACATATCCTTTATGCTTACACTTCGACAACTGAATCTAGGTCAAGGTGTCTGATTTTCTGTTATAGCCAATGCAATTCTAGCAATCAGTTGAATTGTGCACAAGTTGTCTGTTG
This sequence comes from Laterallus jamaicensis coturniculus, assembly GCA_022605575.1. Lineage (NCBI taxonomy): Eukaryota > Metazoa > Chordata > Aves > Gruiformes > Rallidae > Laterallus > Laterallus jamaicensis. Next base: position 9,296,331 of record JAKCOX010000019.1, read on the forward strand.
CCCTATGAGATGCCTAAGATTTCCCTCAACCTGTCATTTGTCAATAGGTCAGAGGCTTGGCTGTGATCATACATTGCATGTGCCACCCTCATGTCTGCCTTGGATTAATACCAAATGGTTGCAAATGCTTATGTTTAGGCAGCTTCCTAGCCATATCTATTGGGACTCTCAATTCCAAATTAAGATTCAGAATGTGGACATACACATTACCTCTAATGTAAAGCAGAATTGATCTTATCTTCATGCCTGCCTAGAATTTCAGGTGTGGGATTTATTGTTGTGTAGACCTTTTCTAAACTTTCTTTAACTCAACTTTTTTTCCAAATCATCAGTGGGAACAGAAAATTAGTTCAATAAAAGAGACTTTTAGCCTCTTATGCCTATATTTTATATTCGTATAAGATTATGTTTAATGCAGTTCCTTGATCAAGTCAGAGAATAACTCTAGGCTTCATGAATCAAGAATTCCTCAGAGCCAAATTATGTTTGTTATTCCTAGAAAAGAAACCTAGTAAGAGGTGTATACGAGTAAGAAAATTACAGTGGTAAATAGGAAGAAAGAAGCAAGAGTTTATGCTAAAATATAGAGGAAATATCCCTAGACAGTATGCAAAAAGGAATAGCATTCTCTTATAACAGAAAGGTAGAACAATTGAGTCTGGCTTTATTTTGAAAAGTTAGTATACAGAAAAGGAGAAAGAAATTATTATCTGGTGATGGACAGAAATTCACGAGCAGCTTCAAAAGCTGGGTAAGCTTCAAAATGATAGTCAAAAATGCCATGATGCACTTCTGTTGAATTGAGCAGAGTTGATAAAAAGCATTTATGACTTGCTGTCCACAAAATGTCTAGCAGAGGCCTTTTAAGAATTTTGCAATGATAGCTCCTTTCCTGAAAAAGTGGAATATATAAAACATTTATAGAATAAATAATCTACAATTGGATGTCTGAGATTTCCATGTTAAAAGATGTGATGTAGTATTATACTATGATGTTTAATTTTGAGACTGTAATTTTAAAATAGTTGAATTAAAAAAACCCCATAACATTATTTTTGCACTTGCTGAAGAGAGGCTCTTAGCACATTCTTACTCTTTATAGACTTTGTGGAAACAGAAAAATGGTGAAAACAAGCTCCTAAGATACATAAATGCAAACTCTTTAATGAAATACAAGGCTCATATTTATTTTTCTTGAAAATAACATAGTAAATTTGACCACAAAATAATCCAAAACAAAACATCATAATATTACATTTATTGGTGTTGGGATTCAAGAAGCACTGTATTAGAAAATAATTTATTGCAAGGTTTTAGAACATCAATAGATGGATCTCCCAGTAAATCCAGAAAAAAAGAAAAATATAAATGTTTCCAAGAAATGTAACTGAAAGATATCAGAAAGGAAACAACTGCTGTACAAGTGAAGACTTTTTGATTCAGTGTGTAAATTATCAAGTGTTTAAAATACATTTTGTTAGTTGAGGGTTTTTTTGTTGTTAGTGTGTTTTTTGCTTTTGATTGGTTACAAAATTCCTAGGGTATGTCTCATACACATAAATATAATATCTGTGAATTCAAGAGATTTAACATAAATGTTGTATATAAGTATACTTAATATTTTTCTCATTTAAAAAAATACTATGTTCATTTTAAAATCTCTGGTATATCTTAGTATATTTATTGTGTTTCTTTTTTTTAAAAAAAAGTGCTTCTTAATACTTTAGCTTTCCTTATATTCAACAACGTCTTCTATGTTCTCTGCCAAATTTAAGATGCAAATTTCTGTAATGGCTTCTTTCTTGCATAATAAATAAATAGGTTTTTGGTTTTTGGTGGGGTTTTTTTTCACATTATAAGAATATACCTAAGGCTTTCATTCTCTATATAATGTGGAGAGAGAGAAGCATTTACAGAATGTGATTCATTTAATCCTAAAATTGGTTTCTAGTGCCCAAACTGTATTGCCTTTTAAAGATGTCACCACCAATCAAAAGAGTTATTTCCACAGTTAGTTTAGACTAGACAGCTACTTTTAGATGGTTACATTAAGATGAGATAAATCCCTCACTGCACTGAAGTGGTCTGAATTCACCCTCGGTAATTAGGATACTATAATAAGCAAGATAACTTAAAATCATGTCATCTAAAACAAGCAATTATTTTTCAGTTAAATTTTAACACGTTAATCCCCTTAAAGGAGGTGTTAAAGTTCCTAATATAGACAGTGTACTTACAGGTAACTTTGAAAGGGACAAATTTACAATTTAATATTTAGTTTTCTCATCAGATCATCTGAAGCATCTACTTCACTGCACCGAGGACTTGATTCAGTTGCCAACACGCTGAAGATTCTGCATGGCACTCTGATCTCAACCTGTGGTACACAAGTAGTGAGGTCTTTTACAAGACCAATGTATCTTATAGATCCACCAAGACAAATTAAATTTGCTTAGGATAGGTCATGGGTGTCTAAAGTTAAGCATAAATTGGTTATGGCTAGGGTTCACTTAACCCACCTGAATATGCATAAATCCATAAATTCATATGATCATGCACTTGAGGATGTTAAAAGCTGATCTTATTGCAAGGTAGATCTCCATGAGCTTTGTCAGGTCATGGAAATCATGAGGATGTTTCTGATATCTTGAAAAGGGCAGACATCATACTCATCTTCAAGGAGGATCCAAAAACCTACAGTCTGTAGGTTCATACAGATGCTGGGAAAGCTATGGGCAAAATCTTCTCATACACCAAGTTTTAACTACATGAAGGACAAAAGGGTGTTTGGCATCTACCAACATGAATTTACCAAGGTAAAATACCTGATCAAACTCACTGTTTACTGTGGTGAATTTATTGATACTGTGGATCAGGGCAGGACATTGTATGTTGCAAACTGTGACTTTTTCAATCTTTGGCACAGTGTTTCAAAGTTGTGGAAAATAAGTGGATAATAAAGTGAATGGAAAATTTGCTGGGGTCCTGTGCTCAAAGACTTGTGGTCAATGGTGCAAAATTCAGCTTTACAGAAGAAACCAATATGACTAATGTCTAGTAACCGTGGAAATTACTGGAGTTCCTTAGGAATCAATAATGTAACTAGTATTGTCTAATGTCTTCACTAAAAAAAAAAAGGATACTGGGACAGAAAGGACATTTAGCAGGTTTGCATATGATAATAAATTAGGAGGGGAGACCTTAGTATTGTAGAACGCAGGGATGTTATCCAAGGGCTAGGCAGGCTCAAGACATGGACAAACAAAATTCTTCTGAAGTTCAACAAAGGCAATGCAAAGTTCTGCCTTTCCTAAGAAATAACTTCATGTCCTAATACAGGCTGTCAGCTGGCCACCTGGAAAGCAGCATTGCAGAGAAGGACCTAGGGATCCTGGTGGATAACAAGTTGAACATGACAATGTTCCCTTGAAGCAAGGAAGGACAGTGGTTTCCTGAGCTGCACTAGGAAGAGTCTTGCCCGCAGAGCGATGGAAGTGATACTTTCTCTCTGCCCAGCACTGGTGAGGCCACATGCAGAATACTGAATCCAGTTCTCTCTTTCTCTCCTCATTTAGCTATTGCCACTACATATGGTTTTAATGAGATTGTGATCTTCTGACTAGTAACTCCCCTATATGTGCAATTACAGCAGCAGAATTTATAGATTCTGACACTTCCTGGTTTTTGTAGGAAAGATGTATCATGATGCTTTAATATTTTTATATATTCTTAGTATTTTTTCATGTAAGAGTGTATAATCACTAATATGCTTAAATACAGAATTTTTACTTTAGATAGAGATAATGTTTTGCTAGAAGGAGATTTCTAATCTAAATAATACTTGAAAAAAGTTATTACTTTCAATCTTTAATGCACTCTTGGCTATTCTCTTTAGTTATTCCCAGAAGATTTATAAGAAAATATTCTGGGATCTAATTGATTCTGGCAGCATAGGCTTTAAGAAAAATGTTAATTAACATGCTTATCACAAGTACTAAATTATTTCATGGGAGATGGAACTAATCAATATAGGGATGACACCTCCCCAGAGATATATAGATTAGTTGCCTCTATAAACAAAGGGACAGGCATAGATTCCAAATCATCTGGAGTGACGACCTTGTTTAATACAGTTATTATCTTTAATCAGAAGACAGGAAGGTTTGCTTTTATTAATTATTTTTTGTTTCCTTAATTAATTTTATATATGGGAGTAAAGCTTTGAGTGATAATGATGTGTGTGGTCAGCATAATACAATGCAAAAATTTTATCTGTGCTTCATGTTTTCATGCTAAGTCGCTGTCTACTTCCTCATCTTGATTAGGTGTCCTGTAATACACTCCTGTCACAAAGCACCCTCCTCTTTGATCCTGACCCTCAACCTTTCAGCCAGCCTATTATCCATCCCATATAGGAGCATACTACAGACAAGCTGCTCCTTCACATTGAAGACAAAACACTCCCCATCACCTTTTCCCACTGCCTTTCTTGAAGACTCTGCATCTGCTCGTTGCACCACTCCAGTTGCACCATGTCTTAGTTTGTTCAACAGCATTGCAGTTGTGCAAAAAACATGTGACATTCTGGCTCCTGCTTGTTTCCCAGGTCCTTCACATTTTTATATGTACCCTTGAGGAAGGTCTTTTTCCACCCTGATTCTGAGGTCTCTTTTGTTCCCGTTGTCATAGATCTTTGGCTTTCCACCTGTGCCTATCATTCCCACACTTGACTGTGTCATGTAATCTCTCTCCTCTTTTCTTCCTAGTTTAGGATTTTCTTCACAAATCTGGAAAGCTTAACTGTCTCTTGTCTTCGGCTGCTTTCATCTTTCAGCTGTTCGATGGGGTTTTTTTGCCTCACCACTCACTTCCCTGAACTAGTAAAACTATTTGAAGAGAATAAATGGCTTATCTTTTTTTCCCTTTTAAATGTTCCAGTCCTTTTGTCATTTAATTCCTTAACCAGTCTCTTCAGAGAAACATGAACAGTTCTCAGATAATTTCATTATTGTGGCATCTTTGCAGTACAAAAGTTGGTTATTCTCAGTAGGGACTTGCTTATTTTCAAGTGTATTTGTATTTGAATAGAGGTAGTTTTCATTGAGAAGTGATCTATTGTGAGGTTTGTGTTACCTTTTGTAAGATTTCAGCTAAATATTGCAACAGAAAGACAACAGAGAAAAGAGAGTATCAAATAGGGCTGACAACACAGCATGTCAGTTAGAAAATGGAAATGGGAACCTGATAGAGAAACACACAAAGTCTGAAACCTCAGACACAATTTATAAATTATATAGACAAATTCTTAACTTGTTATGGATTTTTTTCTCATAAAATCCTTTGAGTAGTATGAAAGAGATGTTTTGCACCTTTCTGTTTTATTATGCAAGATAAAAGTAATTAAAAGAAGACTTAGCAGAATCATCAGATGATATGTAAGCAACCTATATGTCAACAATGATGATCATTACTCTAGACTCTAATCATTGACTAGATTACATAGGAAGAACAAAACAAGATTGATAAGATCTTTCAAAATATCTTTCCTCTTTTAAAAGGAATCAATTTTTATTCTGAACTTAAAGCATATCTACAAGACAGATAATATAGCTTTTAATCAGTAGAGGATGCAGTATTAGGGAACTTAAATTTTAAGGTAAGTCACCACAAATACTTACTTCATGTCTGTTTAATTAAGAATGGATATGCTAGAGCCAGTGGCAGTTATAACTGTGGTTGAAAATCATCCATGAGCATTACACTGAGCAGGACAGAATGTTGACACAAAGCAGATTTAATTTTGTCAGATCTCTGATGATTACACTGTTGATGTGCAAACAGACTCTTACACTCTTCTTCAAAGACTGTGAAGTAATTCTACTGAAGTAAAGATTACACACACACAAAGTTTATACTTACAAATTTCTAAGGAAACTACACAGAAGCATCTGAGTATAAGATAAAGGGAAAAGGCCTTAAGATGAAAGAGGGTAGATTTAGATTAGATATTAGGAAAAAAAATCTTCACTATGAGGATGGTGAGGTACTGACACAGGTTGACCAGAGAAGTTGTGGTTTCCCCATTCCTGGCAGTATTCATGGCCAGCTTGGATGGGGCTTTGAGCAACCTGGTCTGATGGAGGGTGTCCCTGCCCTTGGCCAGTGTTGGAACCAGTTGACCATTCTAGGATTCTATGATTTTATATGTTTTCATTAGCTGCATTGCTAAAGCAATAGCTATCATTTGTGCTTTCATTTTAATCTCTGTATTTAGAGTGATATTATTATTGTTGTTATTGTTATTGAGGTTTATGCTATTATTCCTATTATCCAGGATGGTATGACTCCAGATATATCTTACTCTAAGATTTTATTAAAACAGGATATTCCACTAATTATAATTTTAAAATTGGTATCTTTACACAGTTTCTCTATTTTCCATTGGGGTAATTCTAAAAATTTGGACATTACAATTTTAGAGTTGATTAGAGGGGAGAAGGGAGAAAAAAGAGAGCGGAAGACAGGAAGTAAGAAGGGAGAAAGGACAGACAGACTGGACAAAATAATAATAAAAAAATATCTTATGTCTCAATCCATGTAACTCTTGGGCAAAGAATGTGGTGCCATAACCTAACATAGCAAAGCAAGCCTGAGATGCAACTCAACAAAGCCTGACTGCAGCAGGGACAGTGGAGCCACACAGGACAAAGCTCTGAGGCCATGTCCTTGCCTTTGGACTTGGGACAAAATCAGCTGTATTTTGAACCCCTAATCAGGGGCACAGTCACTGTGGACCCTCCTTACGAGACATTTGACTCAGCTTGAATAGAATTGCCTTGGTGGCTGCCTGCAAGGATAGATGTCTGGGAGTTTGATTGCCCTGTCGTAGCAAGGCATCACAATCGTGACGCACTTAGTGTGTGGCAATAGGGCAGATGTTACACTCCTGAGAGCCGTGAACTAACCCTGGCACTTCATGGCAGTGTGAGACAGCGTTTCTACAGTTGCTGCTAAAGTAACATTATTAAAAAGCTCTGCCTGCAACTTGAGCACTAATTTTAATCACAAAAAAGACCTGTATTAAGCTATAAAAAAGGCAATTCCAAAAGTGAAGCTTCTTGAATTATAGAAAAGCGAAATAGAAATAATTAAATGCATTTTCTATCGGAACTCCAAAGCCTTACAAAAAATGAGAGGGAAAATTCTGTTCTTTGTGAGAAAATAAAGCAGAATACATTAGAACGTAAGAAATAGCTTTTCTTGCTTTAAGCAGATGGTTCTGAATAAATGTTGGAGAATAAATAGCTGGCTATAGGCAGCGTTTTATCACCTTACTTAAAATAAATATTTTATGAATATATGTTTTCTCACTAACAAACATAAAATAAAAGAAATTCAGATTTTATTTTTTTTACCACTAACTATGTGCAAAATATGCTGATGTAAGATTAAAGTGTTTATGGAAGAATTATTTCCAAAGAAAAGAATGTTACATATTTTTTGAAATAATGTATTAAGCCAGTGAAAGACAACTATGCAAGCATATATCAAAAGGAAAAAAAAAACAACACACCATATATTTTTAAATCCTATAATCTTTGAATTATAAAAAATTTTAAATTACAACTTCAATATTCATGTTCAACATAGGACTAACTGGGAAAAGTGGTTTCATCAATGCCATGACTGAAGAGAAAATTTGTAATATTCCAACTAAATATCTCTGATGGCCCAGAAAGCTAAATGTCAGCTCTTCTACTAAAAAACCTCAAATATTCACACACACACACACACACACGCACAACCAGTCATGTCCTTATTTTTAACCCATTTCCTTGATTTTCAAAAGCATGAAGGTAACTGGCAAAAATATAACAGTAAAAGTACTTTTTAAAGAGTCTTGTTGAACGTATTTCAGGCAAGCTTCAAAACTCCTATTTGTTTTTCTGAAAAGATACAAATATTTTATCATAGTTAATGAAGAAAAATATAAAAATCTATGTCAGGTATAATGACATTAATATAGTTGGATCTAATTATTACTGACTTATCTTGAACCCTTCCTATTTCTGTAGCTGTCAAGAAGAACTGAGAATGAATATGAATAATAGATATAGGTTTTACCTACTCAGAAGAAAATGAATACTGTTACCTGTACAAAGAACTTACTGTATGGCAGAAGCAAACATTCAAAACCCACCCCCACGTTCCTGTGTGATTTAGTCTAGTGCTCTGGCAGGGGGGTTTGACTAGATGATCATTTGAGGAGTCTTCCAACTCCTAATGTTCTGTGATTCTGTGATTCTGTGATTCTGTGATTCTGTGAATGTGCAATGACAAAGAAATTAAAGAAACTTGGGTCTGTTTTTTTGTTTTTACCAGTACAGCTATATTGAAATGTCAGAAATATCAAAATTAAAAGTTAGGGTTTTTTAATTGCCTTAATTACGGAAGTTAGTATTTTTTCCCATTCTCTCCCTTTATTGTGGTGGGAATTTTGGGGGTAGGGGGTCGGAGTGGGTTTTTTTATTTGTTTGGGGTTTTTCTATTTCTAGATTCAGGCTGATTATCTTCTGTTTGATTGCTTAGGAAGGTTGCATGCATATTTGTATATGTTCAGAGCATACCTCTAGGCCTCCTGTGTTAATCCTAACAGCACTAATTATACAAAATTCTTATCTGACAAACACACACTGAGAACATTTGTCTTTTGGATTAGCAGTGTTTTAATACTGATAAACAGAAACTCTTCCAAGACTCATTGACTTCCATATTTTAATTAGATTTCACTGTATTGTTTGCCAGTTATGCTAAAAAGATCCTTTCTGAGGCATGAAAACAGTTTAGGAAACAGGCTAATACTGACAAAGTTTCCAAGGCTGCATGGAAGAAGCACCCCTTTTTATCTAATTACATGACATTATCAATGATTAGGGGACAGGGATGTGCTTAGGTCTAGATTCACTGATTTAAGATTTTGAATGACTTTGTGAATGTAGATTTTCTTGAGTGAACAAATTGTTGCTATCTTATCATATTTCTCAGTACAGGGAGAATTTGAAGAGCTGAAAGAGACAAAACCTTTTAGTATCACCAAATTTATTTATTTAATGTCTTTCAGGTTGATTCTACATGTGGCATCAGGTTTACAATCTATTCCAGACATTGGAAGTGCTTACATACTAAAAACCTTTATAAACACAATATATAAACTTATTGATTCTGACTTGGCAACATAAATGGAGGGATAGAAGGACTATGAGAGCTATGAGAGTACTTTTTACAGGGAATATGGGGTAGCAGCAAAACGTCTACCTGTATTATATTTGTGTGTTTAAAAATATCATGTAATCTGAAAAAGTGTTCAAAATGAGTTTGCTGTTCTGACTTTAATTACTCGTAGTTCAAAGGCCTTTGTTGAAATGGCTATTACAGAAGGTTAAGTAAAGGAGAAAAATAAATAAAAAGAAAGGATGCTGGCAAACATTTTATAGAGAAGTAGAATGGGAAGAATGCATTAGGGTATAAAAAGTCAATCAATTGAAAGCCTGAAACATAAAGCTTAATGTCATCTCTATTCATTTTTCTGTTAAAACAAGTAAGGGTAAAACACATCTACTCTTTGTTTAAAAAAATGTTTTCCATGATCTGGCTACATGCTGTTAGAAAAAGCTTTTTTTTTTTTTTTCCCTCTTGCTTTTCTATTATAAATATCAGTAGACTGAACCAAGGTGGTTTAATAATCTCACCACTACATCCCCTCTGTTCCTCAAGGAGAAAACACTGCTTTACTTCGGTAGTATTTGTTCACTGTTTGTGTTTTTATTTTTATTTTTTTCCCCAGACTGTTTTTACTCACCTTTATTGTCCTCATGTCCTTTTAATCTCAGCTTTTGCATCTGGTTAAGCATAAGAATGCACATAGTAATTCTTTCTCTGTGGTGAAAAAGTTTAATTAAAACTGATGGAATCCATTTGCACCAGGACCTGGTTCAAAGTCTTTACAATGTATATCATATTATTTTTATTCACTTAGACACTCAAATTACTTCATTACAGCAGTTGCACAAAAGAAAAGTAAAACTTTCATTAAGCTACACATAATGACTTTGAGATATTTTTACTTTGAAGCAGCCTGCAAATTCAGAAGCAATATCCATTTTTAAAAAATTCAAACATATTTTTAGGCAATTTTTCTTTTACTTACAAACTCATCATGCTTTTCTATTTGGGTTTGCAAGCTTTTTTTATTTTTCCCTAGATCAAAAAAGTGTCAGAATTATTCCAGGACCTATGACCCACAATGGTTTATAAATAAAAATGTGACATCATGAAGTACCTAGGTATCTAAAGTATTCTATGTATAATAAATGAAAGTTTTTCTGCTAAAAAGGTGTGCAACTGTGTTGATAGCAAAAGGAAAGTTCTAGCTACTGCTGAGCAGTGCTTATATGGAGCCGAGGCCTTTTCTGCCTCTCACACCACCCCACCAGCAAGTGGGCTGGGGTGCACAAGGGGACATACAGGACAGCTGACCCCAACTGAACAAAGTTTTTTCCATAACATATGACATCACGTTCAGCATATGAATGGCTGGGGGAAGAAGAAGGAAGGGGTGACATTCAATATGATGGCATTTCTCTTCCCAAGGAGCTCTTACACCTTATAAAGCTCTGCTCTCCTGTCTGAGTAGCTGCCTGCTGATGGAAAGTAGTGAATTTATTCCTTACTTTGCTTTGCTTGCATAGGCAACTTTTGCTATTGCTTTTCAACTGTATTTATGTCAATCCATGAGTTTTCTTACTTTCACTCTTCCTAGTTTCTCCCCATTCCTGCCAGGGAAGTGAGTGACTGGCTGTCTGATGCTCAGTTGCTAGCTAGAGTTAAACCGTGACAGCTTTTGAGTAAGAAGGCCTTGTCAAAAGATAGATTACAATTTAATGCTGCCTACTGTACCATCAATAAAATAGAGAATGAATTTTGAAGGACAGGGGGTGAGGGTTGGAGGTGAAGCACAGGAAACTAGCCTTCCGGTTTATCTCAAAATTCCTTCTAGTTTTGTATCTATCTCTGACAGTAGTCAACAGCAAAACAAGCATACATTGTATCCTGGAATATTTTCCTAGTCTACAGAAAATTTTATTTAAGTTTACTCAGAGATTTTCTGATGTAGAATTCTTTTTCTTGCTATTAGAAGCCTGAGTTCTATTGTCAGCTATTATCTTACCAATGACAAAATTCAGAAGATTTTTGGATAGTAAAGACTTCCATAGCTTTCCACAGTTTTCATACTACTTTTAATGGCTGCATTGCATTTGTGTGGCACAGTTTTGTAGGGGGATGGGGCTACAGGAGTGTTTTTTGTGAGATGTTAGAAGCTTCCTCCATATGCAGTAGAGTCCATGGCAGCTGGCTCCAAGTCAAACCCACTGCTGGATAAGGCTGAGACGCTGAGCACATCAGCAGCAGTGGTAGCACCTCTGGGATACCATAGTTTAGAAGGGGGAGAGAGAAACACACTAAAACCGACTGCAACCAGAAAGATGAGTGACACTATGTGAGTTACTACTCTGCAGACAGCAAGGTCAGTGAAGAAAGAGGGGAAGGAGGTGCTCCTGGCACTAAAGGAAATATACCCTGCAGTCCATGGTAAACGATCACAGTGAGGTATGGTCATGGTTCTGCCCCAGCCAGCAGCTGAGCACCATGTGCTGCTCGCTCACACACGCCCCCACCCCCGTGGGACATGGAGAAGAAATGTGCAGACTAAGGCAAACCGTGGGTTTGGGATAAAGGCAATTTACTGAGGCGGCATAGGAAGAAGGAAACAACAACAGGATTTATGTCAGGACATACTCTAACAGTGATAACACAAGGCACTTTACCAACCTGACATCTGACCTGACACCCAGCCTCCTTTTCTGGGGAACATGACATCCAATGGTGTGGAAAATACCCTCGGCCATCTCAGCTCTCCTGTTTTTGATCCTTGTGAAAATTTACTCTGTCCTAGCCAAAACCTGCTATCCCCCTGCAACCCATGGAGATCCACTGTGGAGAAGATATCCACCTGCAGCCCCAGGAGGACCTCATCTAGGATCCCAAAGAAGGCTGTGACCGTGTGGGTCTGGCAGAGGCTGTGGACCCATGGAGAGAGGAGGTGATGTTGTAACAGGTTTGCTGACAGGACTTCTTCCTCTGTGAGGGACCCATGCTGGAGCAGTGTGTTGCTGAAAGACTGTATCCCATGGAAGAGACCCATGCTGGAGCAGCTTGTGAAGAACTGCTATCTGTGTGAAGGACTCAGGTTTGAGAGATTCATGGAGGACTGTCTTTTGCTGAAAGGACCTCACACTGGAGCAGGGAAAGTGTGTGAGGAGTTCTTCCCTAGAGGATGAAAAGTAGCACAAAGAGAACGTGTGATGAATTGACTGGAATCCCAATTTAATTTTTCATTAAAATGTTTTCTAATGAAGGACATATTTTAAAAAATGCTAAGATGTGCCTTCTATGTTCAGTCTTCTCCCTGTGCTTCCACAGTTGACCTTGTTTCATCCCTAGATATCTTATATTGACATTTATGTACAATGTTGCTTTTACTTTTTATACATTATTATTTTGTTTATCATTCATTCTATCCAGGGTGATTCTGAGAAGTGGGGTATTTAGGAAAGATTTGAGCTGTATGAAGCATTCATTAAATCAAATAATGTTATGTAGACCTCAGCCTGCTTCCCTCACTGCTTTCCCTTCATCTTTTTACAGGTATTTTGGAACCTGTTTCTGCATCTCCTTATACAAAGTGTATTATGCCATGTTTTACATGTATCTATTGTATCATGTGGCCCTACTGTATAATAAAGTAAAGCTTTGGAAAATAAAACATTTAGGATACAGAAAACATTAGTATTATTGCTGTATAAAATTGTTTAGTTGTGTACAGAATTGCTTCTGACTGGTGAAATACAAAATAGAATAATTTAGCACACTTTAGACCACCAATCAATGTAATTTATTTAACCATAGAGGTAGCCAGAAGAACACTAAGATATCCCTTTGCATCTATTAATGTCTTTATATTTAACGTTGCAATGGCAGTCTTAGATGTGAGAAATTAGTTATATAGTAGAATTTCATGCCTTTGATTTTGAGTGGGACAAAACGGGAGGTTTTTTGTCAGGGACCAGGTGCACCATCCTTCCCCTACCCTGATTTTCAGCCTGCTGTACCATGCCAATGCTGGCAGGATATGGGGGTCCTGGTCGACGGCAGGTTGGCTATGAGTCAAGAGTGTGCCCTGGTGGCTAAAGGTGGCTAAGATCCAATGGGATCCTGGGGTGCATCAGGAGGAGTGTTGCCAGCAGGTCCAAGGAGGTGATCCTCCCACTCTACTCTGCCCTGGTCAGACCCCACCTGGAGTATTGTGTCCAGTTCTGGGCTCCCTGGTATAAAAAAGACAGGGATCTCCTTGAGAGAGTGCAAAGGGCTACGAAGATGATTAAGGGTCTGGATCATCTACCCTACGAAGAAAGGCTGAGAGAGCTGGGGCTGTTCAGCCTAGAGAAAAAAAGACTGAGGGGGGACCTAATGAACGTTTATAAATATCTTAAGTACGGGATGCAGGGGGAATTGGCCAGCCCCTTTTCAGTAGTCTGGGGAGACTGGACAAGGGGCAATGGCTGCAAATTGGAGCACAGGAAGTTCTGCACCAACATGCGGAAGAACTTTTTCACAGTGAGGGTGACAGAGCACTGGAATAGGCTGCCCAGGGAGGTGGTGGAGTCTCCTACTCTGGAGATATTCAAGACCCGTCTGGATGCTTATCTGTGTGATATGTGCTAGGGAGCCTGCTTTGGCAGGGGGTTGGACCTGTTGATCTCTCGAGGTCCCTTCCAACCCCTATGATTCTGGGATTCTGTGATTCTGTGATCCAGGTTGGTGACCTTAGATCAAACTATTGGGAAGCAGCAGGGTGAGAAAGGGCTGGGACAAGCATAGCCTAACTCCAGATAGTTTGGTTAGCATAGTCTAACTCCAGATAGTTTGGTTTGCACAAGCTCAGGTGTTTGCCCTGGGTCCTGGCAGTTGTACCTTTGCCCAGTCACATGCCTCCTTGACACTGGTCCTGGCTGACAAACACTTCTTCATATTTGTCCTTTGATCATAGGGATTTGAAGTCAACTTCATCCAGCAGTGATCATAATATAATTTTTTTACTAATAAGCTGTATTTTTCTTGTGAATTATCTTGATTGAACGTTTAATGATATTCCTTTAGGATATATTTCACACCCTTTACATTTCAAAAATGAGATAAACACATTTAACCTTGATTATGATCGGCTGGTTCAGCAGCTTGAGCCTAGAAAAAGATACTTGTTTCCTTACTCATCCTGTCTTGCATCTGGTCCATTTCTCAGACAGAGGACAGTGTTGGTAAAATTTGCTGTGGATTGGATAGATGTGGACTGACGTGTCTACACCTCATATATTCAATGCGCTTCAGTTAAAAGAATTCCTTGGAAAATCAGTTATATTACGTCCTCCTCAGCTTGAAGTCATTTGAAGCTGTAAGGCAAATACTAAACTGGAAAGTATTCTGGGAATTATTTTTTATTATTTTGAAAATTAATGCTTTAAAAATAAGAAGTGTGAGTTTATTTTGTTGCATGCTTGTTTTGGTTTGTTGTTTGGTTTTTTGGGGGTTTTTTTGGGTTTTTTATGTCTCCAGCCTTTCACATTTTTTGATAAAGATTACCTTCATATACTGGCTTTGTTGTTTCAGTGAACTTCAAACCGAGAAAAATCTGTAACAAGACCTCCAATTCTCTTGGGAGTTTGCATAAGCAATGTTTATTCTTAAGAAAGGATGCCACTACTGTGTTTTCCACTGATATTTCTAATTTAACTCAGGTTTTTAATGCATAAGCACCTTATTATAGATTGAGTGTGCATATAAACTTGGTTTTCAATGAATATTTCAATAAATAAATTCCAGTGTCACCAAATAAATCCTGAACTCAACTTTAAGTAACGGTACACTTTGAGTTACACCCAGAAAGATGTGTTGGACAGCCATATTGCAAGTTCATTTGAATTAGGGTGCATTTTGTCACTCAGGCCTTAGATTTCAGAAATTATTAGTTCTTCTACATTTTTACTTAAAATGTTTCTTAACATTATTTTCAATGCATCTATAAACTACTTTAATAACAATTCTTCAAATATTTATCAGGTGAGATAGATATTGATCATCCATTTATTAAATTGCAAAGTTTAAAATAAAGCAAGATTTTATACAGAGATTTCTGTAAACAGTCTGCAAAAAATATCCATTTCTTTGATTTTTCCAAAGTGTTCATATGTGACATTTCATTAGGCAAATTTCTTATATTTGAAATGGCTTTTTAAAGAAAATTGAGAAACTTATTTTTTTATGGAAACCAATTGCTAACAACGAGGACTGAGTTCAATAACTTGATGGACCATTTAAACAATTTTCTCACTGCTGGTTTGAAAATACATTAGAAAGTAATTTAAAAGGAAAAACTAAAATGTCAGCTTCACTTTGACACTAGTCTTCATAACCCTTTTTCATTTAAGACACTACTTTAAATTCTACCTTACACAAAATTGACAATTTGTTATTGCAGTCTTTCAAGACACACACTTTGCAAAAATCATTTCAGTACTCTGAAAGATATACTTGCATTCCTAATAAACCAGAGTTATAGCAAGCTGTTTTGCAATAATGAAAACTGCACTGAGCAAATTATTTTTGTATCTCAATGTGCCTTAATTGCCATTTCCCCCTCTGACTGTCTTCACATCAGGAGCATGGGCAGCAGTAACTAGGCTCAAGCTGATGAGAAAGGAAATATCAAGAACTTCAGAATATACTGTATCTGCAAATTTTTCACAAAACTTGTACTTCTTTTAAAAAAGAAGGAATGAGGTGCTACAGTATTACAGAATGATGTGATAGCTGTCACAGGCTCAGTATTCTTTTAATAGGAGCATATTCAGACTAAAGTGAAGATCAGTGATGTAAAAAAACAACGTAACATCTTAAAGAGATAAAAATTTATAGATATGGCAACAGACTTTTCACTTTTCCCACCAGATGCTTCTAAACAAATAAAATAAATTGCTTTCTGAATTGGTGCTCCAGACAACAATCTTCCCTAAGCTTATTGAGCTCCAGATACAATCACGCTAATCTTACGACTTTTATTATTTCTTCAACATAATTTGTGATCAATAATGTTGTTTGTTTTTTTTTCTCCAGGCATTTATCTTCTTTTCCTGACTCAGTGTTTTGACCCTACGCTGCCATTTAGATTCTCATATCAACCTTTCCTTGATGCTCTTTCTTTTTCCATCAGTTCACACTCTAGCAACAAAATTAGTGTTCCGAACTTGAAAACAACAAAAAATAAAATGAGGAACTCGAGACCATACACTTTTCCAATCTATATGATATCTTCCTTTCTCTAAGATTCTAAATTGGATATCATAACTATATGAAGATTTTCTTCCTCCTGTTTGGCCTCAGAACATCACTATGACAAGTCTATGATAAGTGCTGAGAGTCTGTTGTCAGAGCCTCGGAAACTTAACCATATGTGCAGAAACAATAAGTGAAGTAATTTTCTTCAGTGGAATGATAGTGGGAGAGAGCCTTATCTTTCCACAGAAAGAAGTTACAGAAAATCCAGGGATATTTATTTTATCAAGCTTTTTTTTTCTTTTTTTTTTTTTTTAGCTGAAATTCAGACAGATCCATGCCTAAACCACAATTTATATTTAAAAAGTCATTCATTTCTATTTGAATATATATGTCTTGAAGAAGTGATGAAAGAGGAAGTGATGATATGCAGAGTTCTGGTTTTTGTTTTCACAAATAACAGTTGAATATGATGCAACTCTGCTATGATTATGTGTTATGTTACGGTATGTTATGTTAATCACATATCATATACTTAGCCAATGAATACTCTTGCATAAGTAGATTGGGTAAGAGGAAATGCACAGAGATACAAATAGAGTTTGCAAAATTGGGCCTCTCATACAAACCATAATTGTCGTTGTTTGCAGCTGCACGGGAAAATTTATAGTGAAGTAAATTGCCAGTTTAAAGTTAGTTATGAATACATTTCATTGGCTTTATTTGAGCGATGTCACAATTGAAACAGTTAAGATGTGGTCTTCACACTAATTCTGGGGTCAAAAGATGGCTTTCTGTGCTTGAAACTTTGCAACAATGGTTTAGAATCACTCTTACCTAAGCAGCACACCTCCAAGCACAAGCAGCTCCCTGGCTAAGATAAATACCATATGTCTCCCTTTTTGTTTCCCATGGCAACTATATTTTCTCAGCGTTATTCTGGTGTTTTTATGAGAAAAAAAATAATCTATATAAAAATAATTTGTTGTTGAATTTTATATTAGTAGCATAGACATATAGACTACTCCAAATTTGCTATGAATATACTTTGCTTTTATCATCAATGTACAAGGATGACGTTTAGGTGGGGTTCAATTTTCTTTTTACATTTCAGTGTAATCAGTAAGTCGACAATAACTATCTCAAAGAATAGAAACGCACAAAATGCTTTAAAAGAAGAAAACATTTGTTTGTAGTTTTCTTTCAACCCTGCAGAATTAGGCTGTTTATGTTCCTTTAGTCTCAAATAAATCCTTCACAAAGCAACACAATGATTTTGTTGTGTTTTTTTCCTGTTGCAGAAATGTAGACTTAATTCCCATCTGTAAAGAAAAAAAGGTATTATTGCCTTGATATATGTGGGTTTTTTCAGTGGACAGAATTTGTACAACTGTTCATCCTGACTTTGCTTACTCCTTATAATAGGTTCACGCTTCAACTTCCCCTCAAACTTACTTAATATCCTAAATTGAAGTTACTCAAAGGAAAATGTTATTCAAAAGATAATTGAGCAAGGGAATAGATCTGGATGAAATTTCTGTTTATCATTTCACAGGGCCAGTATGCATGAGAAAAAAATATGATTCTGTGGAAAAAATAAAAAAATTAAAAACTTACATGCTTCAGTTGTTTTTCACAAATATATTAGCATTTTGTGTCTAGGAAAAAAAAAACAAAACAACTAAAAAACCCCACACAAAACCAGGAATAAGAGCCAAATGAAAGAACATGTTCTACAGGCAGCTCAATAGAAGATATGATGCTTTTCTCCTGGGCTGGTGATTTTCAAAAAGTGACTGAACCTTCATATCTCAGTAGTATATAAGTTAATGTATGACAGCATCTTACTGTTTAGTCACATACAAAATGTCTTCAGGTTTAGATTTACCTTGATATTAACTAGAATCCAATATAAGTACTTTGTGTATAGCCACTTTCATTAAATATTTGGAGGACACATTTGAATTAAACAGTTTAATGGAGACCAGATTATCATTGACACCTTTCTCTGTGCTGTCAAACACTTACGATCTCTTGATAACTACACTGTTTCAGTTATACCTCCTGCTAAAATTCCTCTTCAATCCCAAAATGAGCTTAGAAAACCTTTAGGATTTCTCACATAAACTTTGTAACTACAGCTAATGATAAGATAGTGCTCACTTATTTTCAAGGACACAATAACCAATTAATTAAATCTCTTTGCCAAAGCAAGAAATAAATCTTTCCTCTGCCTGCAGAGATTTGTACCCAAAAGACAGTCTTGGGTTTTAGACCATTGGATATAAATAGAAAGGGGGGAGAGAAAAACAGTTGTCTTCCATTCCTGCTAAGTCTGAACCTCTATGCAGGAAAATTTGTGTTGTTTGAGGCAGAAATTATTTATGCAAGTTATATGTTCCCAGGAGAAAACAAACAAACAAACAAATGAAAAAAAGAAAACCAAAACCCCAAAACCCCACAACAAACATTAAGGGGATCTTGACCACACTGCACTGGTGAGGATATTTTCTCTGCCGACAAAATTATGATGTAATTCTAGTCATTCCTACCGAAAATTCTCAATGGTTTTGTATTGTGAACAGGAGGTCCCAATAGAGCACTCTTAACTACCCAAGACATCTACAGGGAGCCAGGAAAGTACTTAGAACAATTGAAGTGCGAGAATTTTGTATGAGCAAAAAAGCAGTCTGGAAAACCTTGTTGCTCTGGTATGCAGACTGCATGTAAGAAAATGCTTGTAATTAATTAGAACTAGGTAGAGGAATCAAGGCTAAAGTAGAACATTGTGTTGCAAGTATGAACTTAATAATTGTATATATAGTTTGGGTGCACCTAGACAGCAGTGTCAGCGATATCACACAAGGCCAAATTTGTCTTATTGACAGTACTGGCAAATCCATATTTGGGTACATGTTTAAAAGAATTGAGACCAATGATAAAGAAACAATTACAGGAGAGAAGATGGGTCCAGAAGAAGAAAAAGTTGAAAAGATGAAGGCTGAAAGTCAAGGAAAGTGCAAAGGAGGTCACAGGCTTAAAGCATGGCAAAGGTACCTACAGCAAGTAATGCATTTGACATGAAGACATAAGATGCTGGGGACCTACTATATTCTGTCAAATTTCTATCTCCAACACGTGATCTGGAAGAGTGCAGTAAAGAGGAATGTGCTTTCATCCTGGTACTAAATGGTTTTGGGAGGGAAGGGTTATAGAACAGCAGTTCTGTAGTGGCTTCTGACCCATTTAACATCTCAGTTTCCAATTTATTTTTGCATTTTGGACCTGTAAATGTTTTCAGTGTGGTGTATCAAGTTGTCTAGGAGATTTTTTTTTCCTTCAATAATTGACATAACAGTTCGGTAGTTAGAGTGTTTTCTTGGAATATGGAAGAAAACAGTTCAAATATCTTCAGGCTGGAGGGACCCTCTAACAAGATGAAATCTAACCAGATAATAATTCCCTTAAGGATAATTTCCTCTAGGGGAAAACAAACAAACAAAAACCCCAAACCTTGCTCTTTTATTTCTTATTTAAAACACTCCAGTAACAGAATTCTGAGTAGATGATCTCACCAAAGTCTATTAAATATTTTCCCACTGACACTAACTTCCTAAGCATCCACGGAGTGCATTTTGTACCAAAGCTGTCTATATCAGATTCAACAGCTCTATGATTACCGAGGTTGAAGTCACTTCGGACTCAGCACGACCTGTCACATTCTCTTTGACTTTAAAGCTTTTGGGACATCTCATCTGGGTATGAAAGCACAGAAACTGTGCATTAGAAAGCAACAATGAAATTATGATATATAAATCTTTATTTCTCAGTGCTAACTTAATTTCTAAGCAGTGGAGTACTAGGAGAATTCATGTGACTCATTCTATTTAAAAGCCAATGCTAAGCAGACAGAAAGCTGAGTCCTACGTTACTTAAGACAAACTCGCGAATTGACATGTGAGGAGCCTGTTTTCCAGTCTTTATTGGAGTGGAGTTTGAAATAAAATGGCTTTTAGAACAATTGCCATTATTTATGAAATATCTTAACTTCATTCAGTTATTGATGTTTAAGAATATCTTTGCAACAGAAGTGTCCCCTAGGGGTAAAATCTTGATCCAGCTATATCAAAGAAAAATAGATTTTTCCTAGATACCTCCCAAGATGCCTCCCAAGATATAAGCAAACGCAGCTGCTGCCCTGACAGCAGATAAGAGAGAAAACTGCATAGTGATGTCTATGCTGCACATTGTGTGATGGAGAGTGTGCATTATGTGGGGTGACATATTATTTTTAGTTTTCTCACCAGTAATCTGCCTCAGCCCTGTTTTCCACTTGAGTAAAAAAGATTCCAGGTTCCTTTTTCTATTACATAATTTGTCTTTTATTGGTTTGATTAATTCCTGTTTTCACACAATTACATCAAAATCTCTGTAATTTACAGTGCACATCTCAAAGTGCTACAGAATAATAATCACTTGTTTCCCTAAGGCTGTTAAGATGTCATTCTTCAATATTTCATCTCAAACAGCTAGAACTTTATCTTATTCCATTTTGCTTCATGAAATTTGCTGTAAGTGTATTGTGTGTGTGTCTGCATGTATAATATATGTCAGCTTGTAAATTAGAGATTGGCATGTTTGGGTTGTATAGAAGACACAAATAAGACTAATTTCAAAATTTAAAAAAACCCTCCAAACTTCACTAGATGAACATTAATCAACAACACAGTTCAAGTCAATTAGTTCTTACAGATCATTTATTATGGCCATTCATTCAACGTTGTTAGTCCTTAGTAATCACAACCGACATTAGCTGTGAGGATACCAAAGTGCTGTGCAGTCAGCACTAATAACTATGGTCTGTGATAGTCTTTACTGCTGACATTGAGGTGGTCCGACTTGGCAGCTCTTCAGCAAGGAGAGCTCAGACCGAAGTGGGTTTGTCCTGTCTTTGTGACTCCATTTTTGGGACCTTATTCTTTTCCAAGACATTTAATTTTTTAATCAATGTCCGTGCCTAGTCTCTGACAGATGCAACAGAGAAGGGAGGAGACATATGTGACGGGGAAGTTACAGGGCAGGTTGACTCCTTTATTTGTCTACTTCCAACCTTAACCTTGTGGATGTCCATCCATAATATTTGTATGAGAGATATGTGGACACATCTGGTTTTAACCTCTTAGGTGCAATTCCCATAAGTCCCAGAAGCAGCCCACTTTTTGGTGAATCACCAGGTACAAAGAACTGTTTGTACAGTACAATTTATTAGTGGGCTTATATTTGGTTTCATAACAAGCAAATACTGAAATATGCTTGGTGTGCTGCTGTCTTCATGGATGCAACAGCCCTCTATTTTAGCTATACAATATATTATTTATACAATACGTCTTTTCCTCAAATAGTCCAAAAGTACTTAGTTTTATTTCAAAGTGGAGCTTTTAGTTAACATTTAAAATAGGCTATAATGTGCACAAACTATGTGTTCAATAAATGTGCTTGACAGAAATGTTTCAATATAATAGTACTACTCCTGTGAGTAGTTTTAAGGTAACTGACCTGTACAGTTGAAGTAGATCAAAATACCATGCTACACAGCTTTTCCACGTTTAATTATTCATCCTTCAAAGCCTTTGTTACTT
Organism: Laterallus jamaicensis coturniculus; assembly: GCA_022605575.1. Classification (NCBI taxonomy): domain Eukaryota; kingdom Metazoa; phylum Chordata; class Aves; order Gruiformes; family Rallidae; genus Laterallus; species Laterallus jamaicensis. Next base: position 9,318,416 of record JAKCOX010000019.1, read on the forward strand.
TATAACATGCATCAGATTTAACTATTTTAATCAGCCTATTTTCACACTTTTGATTACCAGAATTCACATATAAAGCATATCTAATTGATAATGGAAACTCAATATCTTTTATGATGCATTTATTCAGGAAACTACTTTAAGGAAATGTTTAATAAATAATGAAAAGTCCTATTGTCTTCTGTCTACTCATTGCTATGGCAGTCCTGTGAAAATTATTACACTGCTTGCATCAGCTAAAATACTATCCCCAAAAGTAATAATTTGATTTGCTCTCTTTATTTTTCACATGGACCACAACTCCACCACCACTAAAATAAACAGCATTTTTATCATTGGCTTCAAGAGAGTAACAGCAAATGACAAGGTGCCACTTTAAATGGAAATGTGATTAAATTATTTTTTTTTTCTCAGTTGAAGTTTAATGATTATCTCTGGAAGATTATAACATTATTTAATAACCAGGATTAAATATTACATACTAAGCATCATAGTTATATGCAAACTATAGTTGATCGTAAAGCAAGTAGAACTAGAATAAGGTCATATGTATAGATGGGACCAGAATTATGGAATAATTAAATAATTCTCTCATCATTAAAGACAAAGACAACGGACACATTATGTTATGAGACTGCAATGGAAATTGTTGGCAAAACAATGCAGCTAAAATTAAAGAATATGAGCAACAAACTAAAGCTAACCACTAAGTCTAAGGTGTGGATTTTCCCTGTATAGGTAGATCTCAAAACTTTCCTTCTTCTGTAGGTAAAACCTATAAATTCATTTATGAAAGCTACCTTTGAATGTAGTTTTGATTTTTGATGGATGGAAAGAGAGGAATTTCATTAGCATGAAGCATTTATCACCATGGTGATGTAAGCAGCCATAAAGGTGACCTGGCTAGAAAAGGAAAATTACTGAACATGAGAAAATGCCTGCCAGCCTGGGAACTGTGAGCCTGGTAACTACGTCTGTGAGGTAGAAACATCCTTGAAAATTACAGCTGGCCTCTTTGATGTACAACTGAGTACATAGAAACCAGACATATCCTGAGATACCACCAATAAGTTCTAAACCAAGGAACTCTAAGAAGATCTTGCTATCTCAAAAGGTGAAAACAGTCTGGAAAAAGGGGAAATAAGTCTTGAAAACTGGAAAAAATACCCTGAAAAAAACAGAAATCATCATCTCTTGATTGTTAGAAATTAAGAGCATCTTTTGGTGCCCTGAGCCCTCTTATGTCTCTGATATAAAAAGGATCTGAATTTTTATCAAAAGTTTGCCTTTTTCTCTAGGAACTTGCTGTGCTTTTCATTTCCTAATATATTGTGTCTCTGTGGCAAGGTTTTGGTAGCAAGGAGGCTACAGGAGTGACTTGTGTGAGAAGCTGCTAGAAGTTTCCCCCATGTCCAATAGAGACACTGCCAGCTGGCTCCAAGGCCAAGCCAATCACCAAAAGTGGTAGCACATCTGGGAGAACATACTTAAGAAGGGTGGAAAAAAGTGACCAAGAACAATTGAAATCAGAAACAGGAATAAGAATGTGTGAGTATTGCGGTTCAGTCCCAGCTGGCTTCTAAGCACCATGCAGCAACTCGTTCAACCCTCTCCATCGCAGAATGTAATGGAGAATGGGAAGACAAAAGCAAACCTTTTGGGTTGGGGTAAGGACAGTTTACTGGGACAGTAAAGGGAGGGAGAAATAACAACAGGACTTATAACAAAATATTTTTAAAAATGGTGATAATCAATACAGTTTCTCACTGAACCCATACAACTCAGACCATACAACTCAGAATTGTCCTGAAGCCAGACTGTCCTTGAGACACATATCCCTCCCTAACTAGCCCCCTTTTATACAGAGCATGAAGCCATGTGGTATGGAATACCCCCATTGATTGATTTGGGTCACCTGTCCTGGCTGTATCTTACCCCAACTCCTGGTGAAAATTAACCCTATCCTAGCTGAACTCAGGACATTCTCTCTCCTTTATTGTATACAATCTACATCTGCCCAGATCCAACAGTTCCCGTAATTATGACCATTTTTCCTTGTTTTTGATACACACACACACACACACATACACACACCCCATTCCCTCAGTGTGTAGGCCATACTCTAAAATGCCCATTGAGTTAATTTACTCCATGAATTTGGGCTCCATCTGTTGCTGGTCATCAGTTGCTGAGATCAATCCTAGTTCCATCATAGTGGTGTACAAGAGGAAGTACCCTGAAGACACCAAGGTCAGTAAAGAAGGAGGGGGAGAAGGTGTTCCAGGAACTGGAGTAGAGATTGTCCTGCAGACCATGGTTAAGACCATGGTGAAGCAGGCTTTCCTCCTGCAGCCCATGGAGGTTAATGGTGGAACAAATATCCACCTGCAGCCCCCAGAGGACCCTATGCCAGAGCAGGTGGATATACCCAAAGTAGGCTGTGACACTGTGGGAAGCTCACACTGGACCTGTGGCCCTCTGGGAAATTGACCCCATGCTGGAGCAGGTTTGCTGGCAGGACTTGTGACCCTGTGGGGGGCCCACACTGGAGCAGTCAGATCCTGCAAGTCTGCACTCCATGGAAGGAACCAATGTTGTAAAAGTTCATGAAGAGCAGCAGCCTATTCGAAGAGATCAAGTTTCTCATGGGAGGGAACCCATGCTGGAGCAGAGGAAGATTGTGAGGAGGCAACACACAGAGACAGCGTGTGGTGAATTGACCTCAAACCCCATTTCCCATCTCCCTGCACTGCTGGAGGGAAAGCGACAGAGAATTTGTGAGTAAAGTAAATACCAGGAGGAAGGGAGGGATGGGAGGAAGGCACTTTCAGATTTGGTTTAATTTCATATTACCCTACTCTGATTTGATTTACAATAAATAAAATTCATGTCTCCAAATCAAGTCTGGTTTTTTGCCCAAAAAAAACCAACTGGTGAGTGATCTCTTTGTCTTCTACCCTGACACATGAGCCTTTCATTGTATTTTTCTCCTCCTGTCTAGTTGAGGTGGGGGAATAATAGAGTGGCTTGGGTTCGCATCTGACATCCAGTCATGTTCAACCCACCATACCTAAATAAGTTAAGTCTCTTCCCCAACTCTATATGAGCTATTTGGCGCTCACTGGGCTCAACAGACAAACTGCAAACATCCTGATGTGTATGATCTTTGAAGTAAGACTCTGCCTATTACTTCACTGGCCCCCCTTGGTAACACTTCTAGAGCTGGTTTGATTTTTTTGTCCCACCTGTGACAGGGTTCTGTGATCTGTTTATCCTCCTTTCAGGAGGGTTTGGCCCTCTCTGAAATCTGTCTCATATGCTTTATTAGATATGTAATTACATATTCATAGAAGTAATATATCTAGAAGTGATATATCTGCTGTTACATTGTTGATGATTGCAGTAATTTGTAAGAGTGTATATTTACTTGCTGCTGTTATTTTTTTTTGCTGTAGCTATACTATGATACTGTATTAATGACTGCTGGTAATATTTTTTTAATAACTTAAGTTATATGTATATATATGTATTCATGTTATTATTCCTAGGTATACATCCTAGAGTTGATTATTGTGGTAGCTTACTTGCTAGTGAAGTATTTTCTGTGATATTTGTGTGTCGTAGTTTTGCATGGCTGGGTCCTGGTGGAGAAAGGGAGGTTGCAGGGGTCGCTTCTGCAAGAAGCAGCCAGAAGGTCTCTGCAGGCCTGGCAGAGTAAACACCAGCTGACTCAAGGCCAAAGTTGTTGTTGACCGAGGCCAAGCCAGTCAGTGATGGTCTAGCGCCTCTGAGAGTCACATTTAGGAGAAAAAAAAAAAAAAAACCAACAAAAAAACCCCCATACAAGCAGCTGCATTTTGCCATCAGAGAAGGGAGTGAGAAGATGTAAGAAACTCTGCAGACACCAAGGTCAGTAAAGAAGGGGGAGGAGGGACTTCAGGTGCCAGAAGGAAAGATTTCCCAGCAGCCCATGGAGAAGACCATGGTGAAGCAGGTTGACCCCCTGCAGTCCATGGATGATGACGGGGAGCAGACATCCCATCTACAGCCCGTGAAGGATGCCACATGGGAGTGGGTAGAGGTGCCTGAAGGGTGCTGTGACCCCATGGGAAGCCTATCTTGGAGCAAGCTCCTAGTAGCGAAACTTGCAGCCTGTTGGGAGACCAACCCATGCCAGAGCAGGTTTCCTGGGGGACTTGGAACTCTGTGTGTCATAATCGCTACACACCTACAAGCTGGACAACCCTATCACAGTCCTATCCTTACATAAATCTTATATACAATATTTCCTAATTCTGATACAGTTGTCCATAAATACTTAAAGCATACCCAAATAGCAATTTTTTATAATGCTAAAACCACATCCTTATTGTGAGACTTATTCAAATAAACCTTTTTGGAAAAAACTGCCACTATGAATCATACTTATTTTGTTCCAGGCAACTCAATAAAGCTAACTTCTTGTGTTGGGTCCAGAAAAAAACCACCTGGTCTGTCCCTGATGGGCATCAGTGTTTGTCTCTTTTCCTATTTCTAGCTGGCCTGTGTCCAGCACTGTCAGGATCTCATTTCCTGGATGGGCTCATCAGGTCTGTGCTACTGCTCATCTCTATCCCGTCTCCAGGCACTTCTGACAAAACCCTTAGCCAAGCTCTAACCCAGCATAAAAAAAATCAACAAGACTGTTGAGGACTGTTGGTGGTCCCTGTTACTAGCCCTGTTTGACAGTACACCAGCACTGCCTAGTGTGTGCTGTCAAAAGAGAGCTCATCTGATCTTGAGGTTCCTGCAGTGCCTAAGCTGCATCCCCCAAGGAAGCGGACAGTCCACTCTGGGTACTGACAACATACTGAGGACATTATATTCTAGAAGGGTATCATAGTCTAAAAAGAGCACTTCTGGCTGTTTCAGAAGCCATGACAGAAAAACATCTAGGTTGAACAATTAATCAGAGGCATGTTTACGATGCCCTTGAGCATCTTGGATGGCTGTAAATGCCCAAAACAGGAGTCATGACTGCAAACAGAATAGGATTCAGCTCTACATTTGCAGATGCCCAAACTGGTTGAAAATCACAGAATCACAGAGTTGTAGGGGTTGGAAGGGACCTCGAGAGATCATCGGGTCTAACCCCCCTGCCAAAGCAGCTCCCTAGCTCATATTACACAAATAGGCATCCAGACGGGTCTTGAATATCTCCAGAGAAGGAGACTCCACCACCTCCCTGGGCAGCCTGTCCCAGGGCTCTGTCACCCTCACTGTGAAAATGTTCTTCCGCATGTTGGTGCAGAACTTCCTGTGCTCCAATTTGCAGCCATTGCCCCTTGTCCTATCTCCACAGATCACAGAAAAGGGGCTGGCCAATTCCCCCTGCACCCCATACTTAAGATATTTATAAACAATGATTAGGTCCCCCCTCAGTCTTCTTTTCTCCAGGCTGAACATTAATATGTGTCTGCATGTAAGTTGTGTGTCCAGACTTGCTTTCTAGTTAATTAATATAGTTATCTTTGTATAGGCACCTAATAATGTTTATGTTGATTGAATGCAATCTGCTCACCACTCCAAAACTGGATTTCTGTTAGTCTAGTGAAGATGCTTTGGTGAACCTATATGTGCTACATGTCACTAAACTCCAACATTTAGGAATCTGAATGAATTTCTAAATCAATACTGAGGGTTACAAAACCCAATCTGAGAAATTCACACTTGTCATCAACTGAATAGCCTTCCAAACAATGCTAACTGATTTTTCTAGAAGCTATATACAGTAACTACAGCTATCTGCTACCATTGTAGATGTCCTAGAGTATGTGAGATATTATATAGAGGCATGTGCTTTTCAGGAACAGCATTTTGATGCCATACAGAATACTTTCAGCTTTGTTAAATGTATAAGACCCTTATATGCATGTAAGCAACAAAATTCCACACCTCACCCCCCCACCCCCTCTTTTTACTGGAACAGAAGCTCAGGTATGATGTTCACATGTAAACTCTCACATTTAGTCATCTGGATCACATGCAAGATGTTATTTAGGTTAACAGTACATAGGGAACTCAGTGCCCAAAACATCAAGATCTTAGAGGGATTTAAGAAGGTTTTATCATTTCCAATGAATACGAGAACATTGGTGTTTGTATCACATAAGCTTTAGTCACTACACACACCACCATTTACTTCACAAATCTTCATTTACCTGAGTGAACTTAGGAGGACAGTTTTCTTGGGAGGCAGGAGATCTGAAAAATTCTGCTGATTTTTTCTTATATCCTCATAAGTTTCTGAAATTGTTTATTTGAAGAGGCAGAATATTGAATTATTTGAAACACTAGTATGATTCAGTAGAGCAGTTACTATGTTACAGTTATCATTTGGGACAGCTTATTATGTTATCAGAACCAGTTGTATGAAATGATTCCTCCATTGTCACACTCTAAAAGGTGGAATCTGACTGGACTTTGTCCCAGGCACATGGATGAAAAAGAAAAAAATCCAACAGGCATTTACTGTGTAATCTTTTTACCTTCTAGCAAAATTAATTTTGTGCAGATTTTTTTCTTTTGTTATGACTTCTGGTGTTTAAATTGTTTTAGCTGCATTTAAAAAGAAAAAAAAAAAAGAAGTCATTATTTTGTACATTGAGAAGTCCTTACTGTTCTGGTTTCACCTAGGATAGGGTTAATTTCCTTTCTAGCAACCAGTAGAATGCCCTTTTTGTGAGTTAGGCCGAGAGCAGCGCTGATAGCACTGATGGTTTCAGTTATTGCCAAGCAGCCATGGACTTTACAGCTGGGGGGCACCCAGGAAGCTAGGAGGGGACACAGCTGAGACCCGTGACCAGAACTGACCAAAGAATTCCATGCAGTTTTTGGGGATGGTCCAGATCCAGGATGAATCATCCTGCTCTTACTCCCTTGCACTGATGTCATGTATACTGTATAGTTAAATACAGACTGTTACATGAAATGCTGTATAAATCTGAAAATCTAAATTTTGCCTTTACCTCTACTCTCTCTATAGATGGCTTTTAAGGGAGATTTCTATTTCTTTAGAACAGAAGTTGGAAGGACTACCTGAATGCTAGATTTGTTTTTGTTCTCACACTCATTTATGTAAATACTTAAATCCGTATGCAGTTTGAGAAAGAACACAAACTTTATTAGCCAGCTGTATCTATAATTTCAGTGAAGTTTGGAGACCTTCATCTTCATATCAAACAGAGTAGACACATTAGGAGGGACTGAAAGACCTCAGCTGCAAAGGAGGTAGCATCTTCCTCTCAGCAAAAACCCTGTTAGGAAATTCCAATTTAGAATTATAAGATATTTGGTCCAAAGGCTTCTAAAACCTTCTATTACACTTCCTTTATAGAAGAAATACATCTTAAAACATTTTGAAGAAGCTGATTTTTGTATGGCATTCACCACTTTTTTTTTTCTTTTTTCTTCTCTTTCGTCTGAATATCCATAATGACAAGATTCTGTTAACAAGAAAAAAATAGATTCTACCTAATTTCAGTCTTTCCTTTCAATACAAATAGGCACTAAACAGGTTGTTAACTGTGTTATATCAATAGTCTTTACATGTCTACTATAGGTGACATCTATTGAGCACAAATGACAATAGAAATAGCTCCTGAGGATTATGTTCTCCTAATGAAGGAGAAAGATGACAAGATACCTTTATGCATATTTCTTCAAGGCCAAAATCCGTATAAAGATTTTCTCCTTGTTCATTAAAGGAGTGAATAAAATTGTACAAGCAAACAGGCTTATTCAGAAGGTCAAGACTGAAACATCAAGTGCAGTCATATAAAAAACTACTGGAATAAGCTTAGCCTCTGAATACTTTCTGGAGTATGACCAGGCAGACAGGTTAGAAACTGATGTATGTTGTTGCTTCAGAGACTTTCAAAAACTTCACTTATTTCTTATTGTAGTCACAAAAATATGTAAGTAATAAAAAAAAAAAGAAAGTACAGTGTGACATAACATGAATATCAAATGCAAGGAATGGTTAGACCTATGGTGAGCTTAATTTTGAGCTTTGACATGTCTTGTTTGTTGCTCATATAATTTTATTTATTCCTCATAATTCTTTCATTTATTTTCTTAAGCCTGAAGCTATTTAGTAAAAGATGGTCCTCTTGGACTGCACAATGCCTAAACAATTTTTGTTTCATAGCTAAAGATTAGCACAATTTTTAGTAGTAGTAGTATTGATTAGCAAAGTATTATCAGTATTGGTATTTAATAGTAAAGCATTACCAGTAGCAGTTAACAGTGATAGTAGTACTATAATATCAATGGTGTTTATAGAATCAGAATCACGGAGGCTGGAAGGCACCTCTAGAGCTCATCTTGTCCAACCTGTTTTTAAAAGCAAGTTAAAACTAGATCAATTCTGGTCCTGTCCAACTCTGAATGTGTCCAAGAAAAGAAGTTACACAGCATCTCTTGGCGAACCATTCCAGAGTTTCACTACTGTGTTTTCTGGATGAGTCATAAGAAACAATAACTACACACATGTGCTAAATTTAATTTGGATAGTTATGCAGGTGTTCTTTTCAGAAAAGGAAGCTAACTTTGTGGAGTTATAATTTCATTAGGTTAAACAAATGTTATATGTCAATTTTGTTATTTTTACAAAATGAAGACATCAAGTAACTATCAAGAGAAGTTATATTACAAAATTTAATGCTTGTGGGTAATTATTTTATACATATTATAATATCAAACACTATTATATTGGATTAAAGATTATATAGGAATATTTGGGGGTTTTATACTAATTTTTTTATTTGATAATAATAATCTATTGTTAGATTAATTTTGTTGCATTGTGAAATTTAATAATTTTCTTTTTTAAAAGATAATTAAATGTGCAGAAACAGGCATTTTTACGGTAAGAAATAAAGAGTAAACAAACTAAACAAGTCAGAGTTTCTAAATTTAAAAAACTCTTAAAATAATATCATGTAGTTACATTTATTTATTTCAAGCTTCATTAATACGTAATTTGAACTATCTTTGCAATTGCCTCCTCTGAGGCTGCGCAATGGCAAAGAAGGTAAAATAGGATCTTTCATTGACTCAAAGCTGGATATTACCCTGTAATCTCAGTTTATTAATTGTGCTGATAGTGATGTGCAAAGCACAAAATTATCTCTGTCACTTTCCTAAGCCTATCACTTCCATATTCTATAAGGTCAAGAAAGTAAATGGCTATCTTGTCATTATTGTTCCATTCTAACACAAGTAAAGACATAAAAATATGCCCCAGAAAAGAACAAATTGTTCTGGCACACTGCAGCATTAAATTTTATTCAGAAGCTTGCAAGGGAGCTTCACAAATATCTGCATCTCTTTCTTGATTTTTGTTCTAAATTTTTGCTTATTTATTGTGTTTTATAAACCTGTAAGTGTGCAGCCCTTTCTTTTGTCTTCTTTCAGTATCTATTTTTTCGGTCTGAGACAACAAAAAAATTATATAAGATCTTTGTATTTTTCTGGTTTCTTACTAAGACAAATGTGAAGTCTGAGTGGTGTATACAAAGTAATCTGGAGTCTCTATCTGTGTCTACCTTGAGCTATGGTGGAGTTCCCCAAATGCTGGTATCTGCTTTATTCAAGATGCTCTAAGGTAGGAGAGACAGTTACACAGGCTGGCAGATATGAAGAAAGACCTACAGGGACCTGTGTTGATCTAGAAGTGCAATACATGGCTAAGTAACACACCTTAGGGCATGTCAAAGCACAGTGTGTGTTTTTTCCAGGCAGACAAGTTCCACCCTTAGTTTGGAGGAAGCTGAGTTTCCTTAAGCAAATAAACTCATTTGTACATTATTCAGTCTTCAAATTGCTGACATGATCTTTTAAAAGACTGCTAGAAAGGAAAATGTAAAGAAATAGTTGCAAGATGGTTAAACAGGCTACAACAGTGAGGATGAACACCTTGCATCCAGTTAAAGTAGTTTTCATAGTGATGAAATATAGGTCTTTTTTATTGCTGAAAATATATTGGCCAAATGTTGAAATCATTTTACACAGAGCTATATTCTTACAACACTACAGGGATGATAGAAGTGTCATGGAGGTGAGAGTCCGATATACATAAATAAATCTGTTAGGAAAAACATGACAAATTAGATTATGTTGTCATTTTTTTTGGATTTTTATTTTCCATTTAAATGCCTGACAGAACAACAAGGTGGGAAGAGATCTGCCTCCCAGTCCTTTCCAAAAACTTCCTAAAAATAAATAAATTTTACTACACCTAGCGGGTGCCTGCCACCCATTTCACATCTGGAAGACTTAAACTCAAGTCTATGAAAACAAAATGAGACAGTTTCAAATTTTAGGGTGGGCATTAGACTCACAAGTTTGGTAACAGAATTGTACAAGAAACTGCTGTGTACAATTTTAGTAGCAAGAGTATTTTTATCTGGGATATGTTTGTTTCTTTGGTAATCAACCTACTTCTGGCTAACCAGTGATAAATGGTAATTATTATGGCTGTGGGTTGTTTTGGTTTTGTTTGGTTTGGTTTGGTTTTTTCTCAAGGCTAGTTTTTGTCAGCTGAGTTGTAAAGTGAATATATAGTTATTTGGAAAGGGAGCTAGGTACTTTGCTAAAAATGCAATATTGACTGTAGAAGGCCTATAGAGGTTTACATATGAGGAGAAGTAGTGTTACTTGGTTAGGAAATTTACAAAGTTAAAAGAAACATTTAGATAAGGTGTTAAAGGTACATTGAAAATGACCAATAAAATAAGACGATATTTTAAGATGAATGCAAGTATTCAGAAATTAACATTGGTTTTACAGGAAGGTAGAAACACATCAGTTCTCTAATAGGAGAAGTTACCAAAATTATGTCGGTAGATAGCAGCATGTGGTATTATGCACACAGAAACTTAATGAAGCTTGCTTTCCCATATCTGTGCTTCTACTGAGTAACTGATGGTGGGACTTGCAGATGATGGTGAGAGTCTGCATGATCTTATTGAAGAATTTTCCACAACTGAGGCATTTTTTATTCTTAAGGAAACTTCTGGTGTTGATTAATATGTGTGTTCACGTTAGGCTCAGAATTTAATAATAAAGTATAAGAGATCTTGATCAAAATCTCAGTAGACTCCATGTGATTGGAGAGTATGGGGAGATATATGTGCATATGATTCCTGACTTCTCATAAAAACAAGAGTTAAGCAGAAAAAAAAAAGGGAGAAGTTGTATCCCTATATTGTATTTCAGCAATAAGTTTTATAGCAGAGGAACTTGGGAAGGTTCTTTAGCAAAAATAAGTAAGTGATGCAATTAAGTATTTGCTTCTAAGTGGAAAATTAAATCTTATTTTGTAATTAAGCAATGATAACTAAAAGTGCACTTCAACATAATTATGAGATAAAATGAGAAATGTCATAGCACAGAAGGTTAATAGATGAGGGGGTTTTGTTTGCTTTTGGTGAGGGTTTTTTTATACTTCTCTTACTTCTTTATATATGCTACCTCTGTGTCTCATTTTATGTTTATTACAGAACAAATCTTAGCCAGAAATTGGCAAAGTCCAAGAAAAAGAAAGAAGCCCAACCTCTCCTTCACCAGCTGTGCCAGGAACTGTGGGAGGTACATTCCTGTTTGCTTTGAAAGTTTCCCTGTTTCCATGTTGCAGTTCAAAACTGGGTTACCCAAGCTAAATCAAGTCTCTGAACACAAGTTTCTTTGTTATGGATGCTAATTCTCTGTAACACAGAATGTGGGAGGAATCAGATAAAGTATAAGATCCTTCAGTCAGAAAAGTGTCTGAAAAAAAGATGAAGTGTTGATGCTTACCTTTTGTGTCATAGCCAAATTATTATAGAAACTGAGAGAGAAGAGATATTATTGATTATATGATATAAGAACACATTAAACTATTGACAAAACAGTAAGTGGCTAAGCACGCTGTACAAATCCAGACCTGAACACACTGCTTGCTATACAACACAATAGTCTATAGTTAGACTTCACCATGCCTAGTTTTCTAGCTTTTAAGACTTATAATCTTGTCCATTTAAGTAGAGAATAATTGCCTCCCTAGTTTACTAGTCACATTCTTCCTCATGCAGTTCTGGATAGCACTGGCTGTTTTTATTGCAAGACTTTATTGCTGCTTACTTCTACAATTCCAAAGAGATTTTAGCTCTGAAAGGACATGTAAATTTTCAATTCCTCCTATCTGTTCCTCATGCTTCATGCTCTAGTGTAAAGCATTTCAGAGAGATGCAAGAAGCAGATAGAAGCTTCCCCTAGGCCCATCAGAGTAAACACCAGCCAGCTCAAGGCCGGAACCACCACTGACCAAGGCTGAGCGAGTCAGTGATGGTCATAGCACATCTGTGGATTACATTTAGGAAAAAAACCCATAAGCAGCTACTTTTTTTCCACCAGAGAAGGGAGTGAGGAGATGTAATAAACACTGCAGACACCAAGGTCAGTGAAGAAAGGGAAGGAGGAGGCACTCCAGGTGCCGGAGATAAAGATTTCTCTGTAGCCCGTGGAGAAGGCCATGGTAAAGCAGGTTGGCCCCTGCAGCCTATGGGTGATGATGGGGACCAGAGATCCCATCTGCAGCTCTGCCAGAGCTGGTGAAGACCCCCCTCCAGTTAAGAAGGAATACAACTTATGAGGACCTGACCAAAAACCTCATTTCCTGTCCCACCTGTGATGCCTAGGGAAACAAGGGAGAGAAAACATGAATAACGTTAACACTGCCAATGGCAACCTGGCTTGTAACAAAAATAGTGTGGCCAGTAGGTCTAGGGAAGTGATTGTGCACCTATACTCAGCATTGGTGAGGCCACACCTTCAGTACTGTGTCCAGTTCTGGCCTCCTCACTATAAGAAGGACATTGAGGTCTTTGAATGAGTCCAGAGAAGGTCAAACCACCACAGCCATTATCAGTTATTTAAGAATAGTGACTTTTATCATGGGTCATAATAAATATTTTAATCAAAAAAGTCTAAATATAAATGCTCAAATATGTAAATATTTTACAGGTTATATTAATCTCACTTTATATATATATAAATACATCGAAAACAAATTTCCTAAACTCTCTTCATAATCAGTGTTGAAAAAGAAACTAGATCTTTTTAATTCATTTATCTGAAGCTTTGAAATTTATTCCTGAAAAAACTATTTTGCTACACTGAATATAAGGGGACTTCAAACAGCTATTTTTTAAGTATATTTTTGTATTTAAGATATATAAAGTTCAGTGAAATTCACTGCAATTTTAATGCCTATAATATTTTAAATCTGAAAATAAATTCAAGCATATTGTTTTCAATGAACTGGAATTAGGATAATGCATCAGAATGTATGGAGGTTGAATTCAGCTCTAGTTGAAGCTCTGCAATCTTGATGTTTTTACTTGTGCTTTGGTTTTGATTTTCCTTTGATGATTTAGGTTTAAGCGGATACCTAGCGATTAGCATAGGAATCTAGTATTTTCTGATGTATCAGACATGCATATGGATCTAGAAGGTAAGACCTCTGATCCATTGGAGAAATGTGCTAATAGCACGGCAGCTGATGAGATATTAAACAAACTACATCCAGAATATAAAGAACTAATAATCTATTAAGATATTAAATAATCAAGTAAAAACCTTTTTGTCACCTGAAGAGCTCACAAAAAATTCCACTGTATTGACTATATTCCAGTCAAAATACACGTTGACAGTAATGTAAGTTTAACTAATTTTCTAATTAGCATGGATATCCTGGTTTAAGTGTCTGAATTTGAATCTGATTCCAGCTCTGGGTTATGCAAGAATTCAGGTGATGAACAGTATTACCTGATTGCATCAAGGAAAAAAATCTGTGGTGTAATGTATTGTGTCTAACAAGAGTTCTTGATAGTAAAGACTCTAGTGCCATATCCCGAAGAACTCATTAGTCAATGATAGAAATGCTATATTTCAAAGCATATACTTTGAAGGGAAACATGATTTATTCTGAAGCAATTTTACTATATATTGATAAAGAAATATGTAAGAAGTGTAAGAAGTCAGGCAAGAAAGGCAAGATACAGGCATGGCTGAGTCAAGACCTACTGGTCAAAGTAAAAGGCAAGATGGAATTACAACGGCAGTGGAAGTGGAGACAGGTATCCTGGGAAAAGTAGAGGGACATTGCCCAGTTGTGTAAAGAACAATGTCAGGAAGGCCACGGAGTGGTTGGAGCTGAACTTGACAAGGGATGCCAAGAAAACCAAAAAAAGGCTTCTACAGGTACATGAATCAGAAAAGGAAGGTTAAAGAAAGTGTGCCCTCCTCCCCCCCAACCCAATGAGGAACAATGGTGAACTGGTGACAACAGACAAGAGAACGGCTGACATTGTAAACAACTATTTTGCTTCAGTCTTCACCGGCAATGTCTCTCCTCCCTGCTCTTGAGTTAATGGCCTGCAAGATGGGCACCAGGGAGATCTAGTCACTCCCACTGTAAGCAAAGATAAGGTTCTTGACCATCTGAGGAACCTGAACATACACAAGTCCGTGGGACCTCATGAGATGCATCCCAAAGTCCTGAAGGAATAGGATGATATAGTTGCTAAGTCACTCTCCATGATATTTGAAAAGTCATGGCAGTCAGGTGTAGTCCGTACTGACTGGAAGAGAGGATACATCACAGACATTTTTAAAAAGGGTAGGAAGGATGACCCTGAGAACTACTGACTTGTCAGCCTCACCTCTGTGCCTGGGAAGATCATGGAACAGATCCTCCTAGAAGCTATGCTGAGGCACATAAAGGACAGGGAGGTGATTTGAGACAGCCAGCATAGCTTTACTAGGGGTAAGTCCTGCCTGACTGGAGTGACTGCATCAGGGGACAAGGGAAGACCTATGGTTATCATCTACCTGTATTTCTGCAAAGCCTTTGACACGGTCCCAAAAAACATCCTTCTCTCTAAGATGTAAAGATAAGAATTTGATGGGTGAATGGTTCAGTGGATAAGGAATTGGCTGGATGGTTGCATCCAGATGTGGTGGTCAATGTCTCCAAGTCCAGATGAAAGATGGTGACAAGTGGAGATCCTCAAGGAACTGTGCTGAGATCAGCATTGTTTAAAATACTGTGTTAATTATATTGACAATGGGATTGAGTGCACTTTGGGCAAATTTACTGATGACACTGATCTGAGTGGTGAGATTAATGTGCCAGAGGGATGGGACGCCATCCAGAGGGACCTGGACAAACTAGATGTGGGTTCAGGTGAACCTCATGAGGTTCAACAAAGTCAAGTACAGGGTCCTGCACCTGGGTCAGGACAACCCCTGTTATCTGTACAGGTTAGGCGATGATGTGCTTGAAAGGAGTCCTGAGGAAAAGGGACTTGAAAGTACTTGTAGATGATAAACTGGACATGAGCCACCAATGTGCATCTTCAGCCCAGAAGGCCAACTGCATCTTGGGCTGCATCAAAAGAAATGTGGACAGCAGATAGAAAGAGGTGATTCTGCCCCTCTGTTCTGGTGAAACCTCACCTGGAATACCGTGTCCAGCTTTGGAGCCATTTACACAAGAAAGATATGGACCTGTTGGAGTACATCCAGAGGAGAGTCACAAAAATGATCAAAGGGCTGAAGCACCTCTCCTGTGCAGATAGGCTGAGAGAGTTGGGTTTGTTTGAGCCTGGAGAAGAGAAGGCTCCTGGAGGGCCTTATTGCAACCTTCCAGTACCTGAAAGGTGCCTGACAGAAAGCTGGGGAAGAATTGTTCATGAAGGCATGTAATGCTAAGACAAGGGGTAATGGTTTTAAACTAGAAAATGGGAGATTTAGATCAGATATTAGGAAAAAAATCTCCAATATGAGAGTGGTAGATGACTGGAACAAGTTTTCCAGAGAGGTAGAAGAGGCCCTATCACTGGAGATACTCAAGGTCAGGTTTGACAGGGCTCTGAGCAACCTGATCTAGTGAATATATCCCTGCTTACTGCAGGGGGTTGGACTAGATGACTTTTAAAGTTCCCTTCCAACTTTCTATGATTCTGTGATTCTAAGAAACAGTCAGGCCACCATCCAGCTGTTGCCTAATCAGGTGAAAAGTGCAATTATTTGACAGTGTTGTCTTTCTTCTCAGTGTATATCACATCTCTGATGTACTACAACTGCTATTAAAAAGCTTCTACTTGGTCTTCTTGATAAAACTCCTTTCATTATACATATGCTGCTAGAAATATTTTCTGCCAGCTTTTATAAAACTGCAAAGTTCACTGTCAGTCAAAATGTCAGGTTAAATTGTCTGCTTTTCTTTATAGTGTGTAGTTGACAAATACTCTTGGAGAAAGAATAAATACATACTTTTGGCTTGCCTTCAGCTATCAGATATTTTAAAACATCTTTAAAGTATAGGCCTGAGAAACATTTAAGTCCTGAAAACTGCAAAGTTTGGAAAACATGAAATCTGGCATGTTGTGCTTGATATGAGTATTCAACAAAATCAGTATGGCTTCTGGTGATGAGTACACTGTGAATAATATAACTTTCATCAAATAAACTGGAAAAAATGTCAGGGCATTATAAAAACCTTTTCATTTCTAATTTCATCCATTAGACTTTAAATCATGAGAGCTATTATAAACACAAACTTTTCTGTCATAAGTATAAGTAATCAAGTGTAAAAAAAAAGAGAAAAAAAGACTGAAGATAACTGATTTGAGAAGAATAAAATAGGAATGGAGAGATGGAACAAACATTCAGTTCATCCATTTTTACACTTTTTCTTCTCCATCACTTATTAACTCCTTGTTTTATTCCAGTAAGGAGTCTGCAAAATCTTTTGAAATTAAATAAGGTGAAACTGAAGCTGAAGGAAAAGAAAAAAAGTCTATTGGGGGTTTTTCTAATAGTATTAAAAAGACTGCAATTAGTGTTCCATGTCAAAGAAAACTCTTCTGATTTTTTTCAGTGGAAAAAGTAGAATTAGGTACTTCAGTCATATAGAGAATCTATTTCTGTCCCTAACTGATGGATCATCTTGAGCTGTGAGGATAGATTCTTAAGTCCTTTTTTTGACATTTTTTCTTTTTTTGAGAATAGAATTTAATAGAGTATTTCAGTTTGAAGATACTTACAACAATCTTCTAGTCCAACTGCATGAGCAATTCAGGGCTGAACCAAAGCATGTTCTTAAAAGCATTGTCCAAATGCCTCTTATAGACTGACAGGCTTTGTGCATTGACCGTCTCTCCAGGAAGCCTGTTCCTCATAGTAAAGAAATAGTTCTTAATGTCCAGTCTAACCTTACACAGCTTTGAATCATCCCCATGCATACTGTCACTGGACCCCTTTCCATATCCTTTTTAATCTCCATATACTTTTTAATCGTCAATGTATATTTAAAGTAAAGTATAACTATAGCTTTGCTGTATCAGGAGGCTTGATATATTCCTGGGGAAAAAAGTCCTGAAAACAATGAATCTGTGAAAGATATGGAGAGGTGGTATGGTATAGTATATTGACATCAGTTACTTTTATTGAAGAAGAAGGCTGCTGTGTGTTTTACCAATAAGAGTTTTTGAGAAGCCTTCATCATTCTGTCCAGGAAATGACAGTAATCAAGTTTTGAAGTAACAAATGTGAATACAAAAGAGTGCAGTACTTCTACTGTCACTACAGATTGTTGTCTACAGCCATTGGAGTCACTGACCACTGGAGACAACAGAATATCAATTTTTGGTGCATTACACAATGAACAACAAAAAAGGCACATATAAACTACAGTTTTCCAGTTAGTGTAAATAAAATCTGCCTCATGGCGAAGTTCAAAAATAATTTGAGTGCATAGAGTTTATTGAATCCTGAAGCAAGCTGGGGATAGCTACATGCCAAAGATCTTCAGTACTGTACATCGAGTCAGTATGACTGCTTCTTTATCCTAATAAAGCTCCTTGTTTGCTATTAAATTAACTTGCACCTTCAATTTCATCATAGGAAAGTTCGTTTAATAGTACTGAGGGGACTAACAGTTATACTTAAAAACTGTTACACATAGTATGTCAAGATCCTTTCCAAAACTGGACTTTTAAAAATACGAACGTAGCTATAATCATCATCATCATCATCATCACTGGACAATTATTTATTTATACCTACAGAACATTATAACAAGCAAAAAATTAAATGGAAAATAAATAGTTCATGTTCTCTGGAACAAATGAAATCTAATGAAATCAGTTTTAAACTTTTTTTTTCTGTTGATTGTTTTTAGAGTATTAATTGAAAGTCTTACCAGGCCTGTGGAATTTATCTCTCTCTCTCGCTCTACTTTTCATGTAAGTTCTTCGTAATCCAATAATGTACAAATTCGAGTTACAGTCTTTCAGAATGTAATACAGACACAATATAGATTCAAAAATAAATAGATAACATACACAAGCAAAAATGTGCAGTGCAAGATGCACTTTCCATTTGACTAGATTCCAGTATTCTTCACACATATCTACTTTAAAAAGAAAATAAATAAACAAACCCACCCACCCCCCAAAAAACCCACCAAAACTCCAAACCAAAACAACGTGAAAACCTGTTCCAGTCTTCAAAGAATAGATGAAATTGTGATAGTCCTTTACTTCATGGTGAGTTAATTGTACATTCTGGGTTAAAAGAAATTAATTTAAACTTATACTTTAAAATTCAGAGGAAAATATGAGCTAATATTGTATCTTTTCTTTACAGTCAATGGAGAATACAAACAAAAACATTCAGTGAATGATTCATCCTACATATGTTTAAAAAAACTACTTTTACCTGGAGGAACTCGTCACTCTGCATTAAGTATAGAAGGAGCCTAAAGAGATACTTTAGATCAGATGCTTAAATTTATTACCTGGTATGGGTTTCAGTACACATCTATTGTCATTATAGGTTACTTAGAACCTTGGGAGCCTACGGACACTGCTCCAAAAAGGCATGACTCTTCCATACAGATGGCTCAGAAAACCTAAGATTTTTGAAATAACAGCATTTGTTATGTAACGGAATCAAAACTTTTTTCTTTTTTTTTTTTCCCTCCTTCATGGAAAACATAAAGAAATATATCCCTGAAAATCTCTGCCATCTCATCTTACTGTTGATAAATAAATGTCCTACATGAAGTATGTCTTGTTATTCTTCCCTGACTACAGACGAAACGCAGATTAGAAACTGACAGCTATTATTTGGTCATCATAAAGTAGTTGAGTTAAACTTCAAGCCTTATGCTAATTTACATGATGTTATGCATTAAAAACAGTCACTTTCTCCTGTGGATGAATGTAACCTTTACCAAAAGTTCCATTATGTCAGATTAGCAGAATTACCACTCTTACACTCCAAGTTCTTTTGCATATTTTGATTCCAGGACATTTAGAATTATGATGATGATGATGATAACAACGGCAATGACAACTATTATTATTCAGGATCTGAAAAATTAAGACAAAACTGATTTTTAAAAATTATTATTATTTTTTAGAACTGGGCTAAAAAAGAACCTCAGAACTGTTATATTATCATTAATTCATTGTGAGGATCAGATTAAAAATTCTTGGAAGAGACTAACCAATCATAATAAATTAGCATGCTTATTTGCCAAGTGCTTCCACAGTTACTTAATGTCATTAAAGCTTCATGGCTCTGGTTCCTTCATCTACTGCACAAACGGATTAAGTAGTCTTTTTATACTAGTAATTTAATTGTGTTGTCTTGGTGTTTTAGGTGGGTTTTAGACAGAAAAAAACCCCAGGTAAACCAAATTGATTGCAAGTAATCCAAGTAAGTCATCCCACTTCAGACATATGAAATACTTGTTCCTAATTTATTCCTGAAAATGAGACAGTTCTTCCATCAGAGGGTCTATAAACCACAGGTAAATATTGCTATATAAGGCTTGTAGCATATTCAAGACATATAGAAGGCTCTCAGTCAGGACACATACCTTTTAGCAGTAATAAAAACTTACAACTAAAACAGCCCTAAACTACAATGTTTGAAAAACTGAATCCTACTGTGTGTACTGGCTCTTTCCACTGCCTGGACTGTTTAAATGATTTGCATTAGACACATCTCTTTGGTGCCAAAAATAGTTAGAAGCATTCTGAGCCCAAGGCTATATATAAACATTGAATCAAATCAGTAAAACACTTGTCCTATGAGGAACTCCATAATTAATAGATTTAGGAGGGTAATGCAGTCCAACATCTTATCTGGTATTGAAGAAAATAACATTTCAATATGCAAAGTGACTGCTGCTAACACTTCATATTCTGTGCAATCTACCTAAATTATAGAATGAAAGAATAATTTAGGTTGGAAAGTGCCTTTGGAGGTCACAAGGTCAATATTTCCCTGAATGGTAGGCCTGTCCTCCAGGGAATCAGTAGTTCCTCAATTTGACCTAATAGAGTCTATCTTCTCTCTTCATCCAAGTTGCTAATGAAGATATGGAATAGTATTGGCTTCATTATCAATTCCTTATGAATGCCTCTACTAGTGAACAGAACTTCAAACTGTTAATCACCACACTTTCAACCTGATGGTCCAGTTAGTTTTCCACTCAGATAGCAGCCCAAGCCTCCAATTTCTGAGTCTAAAGTTTGGCTTCAAATAGACAATGTAGAAAATCTCGATCCACTAGCCTTTTCACCTTCCTTTTATTTTCTCCTCAATCTGTGGGAAAGGAGAGATAGAGATTCAGGATAGGTCTTAGGCTGCTGCTGAGGTCAACCCAGGGGGGGAAAGAATGCAGAAAGAGTTTCCCCTGCAGCTCGTGGTGAAGACCATGGTGAAACGGGTGTCCCCTCTAAGCCCATGGATGAGGATGGGGAGCAGAGACATCTATACCCTGTGAAGAGATTGATCCACGCCTCAGCAGGTTTGTACATATCAAAAGTTTCAAAGTTGCTCAAACAAGATCAAAGCATCACAACAAGTTCAAGGCATCACAACAATTCAACAGCACACGTCATCACTCCTTCCCTGAGGGACTGTTAAGACAGATGGGGCCCAAAGTCATGAACTAAATAAACTTAACAGACATTTTAGAGGGAATGATATCTCTGTGTGTGTATATCTATCTATCTATCTATCTATCTATCTATCTATCTATCTATCTATCTATCTATCTATCTATCTATCCATCTATCCATCCATCTATCTATCTATCTATCTATCTATCTATCTATCTATCTATCTATCTATCTATTTCATAGACAGGGGAAATAGAGGTGATTAAGGGTATTGTGGGATCTGAGCATGATGTGGATCAGATAGGATGAGTGGATAATGTCCTGGGTTAAGATAGGATACAGTTAATTTTAACTCTAATTTAAATTACACAAAATCCAGTCTCTCCTTTCAGATAATCACTGTGAGATACAAATTACATGTTATGAAATTATATCTAAAATGATAATACAATCTATATGTGGAATAACTCTTTTTCAATCCTAACTCATTACAAGTATACCATGTCTTTCATTTCTGTCAGTTTTTACACCAAAAAAAAAAAAAGGTCAAGATCAAAAGATTTCAGGAACTACTTGTTTTCTGATTAATGTCTTTGGGGAAAATTGCAAATGGTTGAAGCCCTTCTTGTATGCATTAACCACATAAATGAAAGCTAATTAGAAACAGGAATTAATGCTCTATACAGCAGATGGTAAATTAGGTAGTTCTGGTTCAGTGTCTGTAAAACTTCTAGATTTAACTGATTCAGTTCTTTCTAACAGGCACATTATAGAAATAAGATTTATCCAACAATGAATAAATTTTTCAGAGAAGAAGTAGTATCTATAGTTTACATACATAGTGAGGAATACACTTAATTATCTTAAAAATAATATCCTGAGAGGAAGAAACTGTTAAGGAAGAGCATCAAAAAGTGCTTGTGGCTAGCTTATAGAATTAACTCAATATGCTACGTCTCTTCAGACTGAAAATAAGATTGATTAGAGGAAGGACTTATGCTAAATTTCTGTAAAATCTTGAGTGGCATGAAGAGAGTACAGATAGACAAAAAATAGTGGCCATCAAAAGAAATGTGTCAAAACTGAAAAGATTGAAAGGTTATCATGTTAAGGTTATCAAATCTAAGGAAGTCCTTGCCAAAGGACATTGCTGACACAAAAAGTTGATGTGGATGTCCCCATGAAGATTTTTCAATCTTAAGCCACCTAAATTACCATGCATAAAATGTCAGGTATAATGCTTGCTACTTGAGACTTCCCTTCCAATAAGTTGATGACAGAGTGAGAATTACTGCAATAAAAATATGATACTTCTGCCATAGCAACAGGATGATGGGGCGACGGTCTGCAAACAGAGTGCTAACTAATGTGCAGCTAGAACAAGAACTGTCATTTGCACCAATCATATGGGACATTAGTCCCAGAGGGCAAAGCCACCTTTCACATAGCCCCTATTCAAGGTATGGCACCAATGCACTGTAAAAGGGATGACTAACACCAGGAGACATCAACCCTGAGAGGTCCCAGGTGAGGCAGACCATTGCTCTCAAGACGTCTGACCTCTGTAGTCAGACAACAGCAGGGATTCACAAGGGATTGTCCCTTGGATAGGGATGTCTACAAGTAGCTACATTCCTTACATGTGATAAGTGAAAGTGGATGGGAATCATACCCATTTTTTTGATGCAAGCTTTTTCCAATATAAGCAATTAAACAAGGTATATATGAATTAGAATGTTTCATATCATCCAGATCAATGGTTCAAGGGGGGAAACAACAGCACCTGGAAGCATAAAGTTTTAAAGATTACTAAATCAGAAAAAAACGTCAGGGTCAGGAAATTCCCCAAGCTGAAAACTGCTGGGGACTTGGAAAGAATCCTAAATGCCTTTCCTGCTAATAGTCTTTTGTAAGCATCTGCCAATGATCATTGTGAGACACAGGATATTGAGCTGGATGGAGCCTTGGTTTGAATCCAAACTTAACCATTCCAATATTTCTCAAAAAGAAAAAAATATATGTTAGCTGATTGTGTGCAACACTGATCTCCAAAGCACTAAATACACTCAATTTATTAATAAATTTGCCATGAAATTATCTATGAAACCTTACAATGCTTCTTCTATTACAGCTAACCAAAACTTGGAAAGCAAGGTCATACAGTGAAGTAGAATGTCCTCAACACAGTACTAAATATAAACCAACACATGTTGTGGATTATTACTAGATTTCTGTGGATTATTATATTTGATTTATGCAGAGTGCATTTTTTATCACTTTACTTTGAACACCAGTGATGAGGTGTGAAGGCAAATGTCTAGACCTTGTCCTGAAGATTAGCTAGCAACATCGCATGAGAAACTGCTTGACTTGCCATGCAGAAGCACTGGACATAATATATAACCGAGCAAGAAGTTGACCAAAGTTGCAGATAGCTCTTATGATGGATGAATAGATGGATCACAGAAGTAATTAAAAGGGAATTGTACAGAATGGCCAAAAGTTACAGGCAGCTGAAGGGAAACATTGGCGACATCTGAAATGCTGCAGTGCCTCACTAACCACGAGTGATACCACATAAAGAAGAGATGATACAGGTAAAGATGTTAGAATACATAAGTTCTGAGTGTGTTTAATGGGTAGAAACTATGTCAGAGAAAGGGAAGAATCAAGGCTGATTTGAAAGAATCAACAGTGTAAAGGGAAATACAAGGGGATGGTGATGTATATGCAAGCTCTGTCTGAACTGATGTCTGTGCCTGATCACTACTCTCTGCCCTGTTTTATGTGTGGTTATTCTTTATCTATGAGCAGGAACAGGAGAAAAAAAGACCTAGAGAAAAAAAAAAAAAATGGAGACCTTAAATCTACCAGACTCAGCTTTCCCCCATGATGTGAGCAGCAATACAAGTGGCCTCGTTAGAAGGGGAAAATTACTGACCAGGAAAGAATGTCTGCTGAAAATACTGACAGAGAAATTGCTTGCCAGTGTATGAGCTGTGAGCCTGGGAACTAGGGTTGGGAACCAGAAGCATCCTTGAGAAGTGCAGCTGGAGCCTTTGAAGTACAGCTGGGTACCTAGAAATCAGAGACATCCCGAGTTACCACCAATAAGCGTAAAATGCAGAATCTGTAACGACAATTTATTATCTGAGAAAGTGGAAACAGTCTGAGAAAATAAAAGTTGTCTGAAATTACAGAAAATACCATAATGTCTTGGCTGTTACAGGTAAAAACCAGAAATTAACAGCATCTATTGGCTGTTCGGCTGTCCTACGCCTTCATATGATATAAAAAGGACTTTATCCCAAATTTCTGTCTCTCAGAAGTTCCTATGCTGCAAATACTTTTTCCTTTCCTAATCAGGTTGAATTCTCCCCATGAACTCCCCACAAAGTCTTAAGACTCTCACTGGGCACACCTGGCTGACTGCAGGCTCTGTGAAGTTGATCATCTTTGAAGACAGACTGTTTGCTATTTTACTGGTCTCCCTCTGAGCCCACTCCTAGGGTCGATACAGTTTGTTGTTCCACATCTGGAATGGTTGAAACCTCCTTCAGGATAGTTTGGCCCTTTCTGAAATCCATGAAATTTGCTTGATTCCCTTATTATATAAATCCATGCAAGTACCAGGGAATGAATTCTCTGGCCTCTCACTGCCACTACTGCACCATCCCTTGTTTGTGGTACCAAAACTTCTGGGCTGCCTTTGCAAACCATCCTGCAAAATAGCGAGCTGTTAACTGTTTAAAACTCAGCTAAACTCCAATTTACCAGATGAATAGGTGTGTGCCATGTAATCTCACACTATTCTTAATCCTGTTCCATTACTCCAGCAGATGATCAGAAGCTTGATACTCCTGGATCAGTAATGAACGCAACCATTTGAATGTGCATGCCTTTTTCCAGTCATGAATTACGCAGCTAGCTACAGCAGCCTTTAAAAGCTAACAGGAATTGGTAGATCGTTGTACTAAAAACAGAAATGAGAAATGTGGATTTAAGAAAAAAAAAACAAACAGTAAAAATAAAAATAAAATATGAACAAGGGATTTAAAACAAAAAAGTGGGAAAAGACTTGAACCCCCTTTTTAAAAAAAAATATTTTATTGTACTGTGGAGTATTTTAAAAATATGCTTCTTAATTATGCTCAGTACTTAGGTATAGTGATAGATAGAGCTTTGCCGTAGCACCCTGATGCAACTTTCACTAACGTTTATTATATATGGATCTTTAAACCTAATTTACTCTGCAGGTTCAAAACAGTGTTACCTGATCTGAAGAGTGGTCACCTCAATACAGCGTGCTAATGTGGATACCAAAACCTTTGTAGATCCCTTTCGTTTTGTACTGCTACAGGAGCTGTTCTATCCTATATACTATGTCCAAAGCAATGTATGTCGATAGTTTCTAGCTGTTTACATCGCTGATTGAGATAGGACTTTTTATCTGTCTGTGTATGTGTGTGTGTGTGTGTGTGTGTGTGTGTGCGTGCTTGCTTGATCCTAGTAAACTAGGCATAGTTTCAGCATTTTGCATTTAATCTGAAGTTCCTAACACCAGCAGTGGTATTAGCCTGTAATCTGCTGGTTAGATCATGCTCATTGAACTATGGTTATCTTCTTCACAGAAGCCCTACAGTTTTTTCTTCAAAGTTGAAGCTATAAAGATTGCTTCTGCAGATTCAATTATTCGCTGTTATATTTGTTTTGACTGGGACAGAGTTAATTTTCTTCACAGTAATTAGTATGGGGCTATGTTTTTGCTGAAAGCAGTGTCAATAACATTGAGGTGTTTTAGCTATTGCTGAGGAGTGCTTACCCAGAGTCAAGGCCTTTTCTGCTTCTCACACACCCCCACCAGCCAGTAGAAGTAGGGAAGGGGGACATGGATGCAACTAGTGACCCCAACTGATCAAAGGGATATTCCATAATAGATGACATCATGCTCAGAAATAAAAGCTGGGGGAAGACAGCAGGACATTCAGAGTTTTAGTATTTTTCCTCCTAAATATACATATTGGACCCCTGTTTCCCTGGAGATGGCTGAACACCTATCTGCCCGTGACAATTGGTGAATTAATTCCTTGGGTTTCTTTGCTTGTGTGTACAGTTTTTGCTTTGCCTATGAAACTGTCTTTATCTCAATTCACAAGTTTTCTCACTTTTAACCTTCTGCTCCCCTCCTCCATGCCACCAAGAGGGAAGGGCATGAGCGAGCGGATGCACGTGGCTTAGGTTTACCCAGGGTTTAACCACAACAACTATATAAACTGATTCCTTTCAGGTACTGATGTTTCCACAGTATGTTTAGAAGTATATGACTGAGCCCATATTTCATTCCATAGATTGTAACTGAATTATGCTTGTGGTAAATATTCAATATTTCTTAATAGAAGCAATTGGCCTCATATTAGAAAAACAGATACAGGAACAGTTTTAGCCATCTGAAATGGCCTAAAATTTGTCAATTACCACATGCAGACTTTAAACACTGAAATGGTCATCCTGAGGCTTTGCATATTGATTCTTCATTGCTTCTAAATCCCTCCTTGCTGGGAAAATCATTGAACCTCTCAAATAAAATTGTTCCTTCTTTACATTACGACGAGAGTTTCTGGAACAGAAACGTAATCCATTTCAGTACTGAAGTACTACTTAAGTTGAAAATACAAATAAAGTTCCTGGATAAAGAAATCCAAAGAAGCTGTGATTCATGGCATCCATAATGATTATTTTACTGATTTTAAAAAAGAATTTTCATGAGTTTGAAAATTGCAAAGAAATTTCCACAGTACAGAAATTTTTAGGTCAATAACAACTATGGGAGCCAAGTAATCATTCTATCATTTTAAAATGGATTTTAAAACAATAAGATTGATATTTGGATAGTTATGCTGCTGGATTCACTCCACTCTTGTCAATTACATAATTTATTGAAATAATTTGTTTCTTACACTTTTATATGTATTTTTCCCTATCTGTCTGTATAATATTAAGTATCCCTGGTTCTTCCACTCCTGAGATGCCCATTCTAAAAGCAAATACATTTTTTTCTTTAATTTTTCTTTAAAAAAATAAACTTCCCATCACTGATCCACTCCTTATTGTTTCTATTGCTTTTTATCCTTTCTTTTTTTCTTTTTGAGTATTTGTTTATTCCTTAGACAGATAGTGCTGAAGCTCAGCATCTTCTAGAATGAACTCTTAGATCATTGAGTCACAAAGAACTTCAAGTACGCCGCCTACCAATATTTACTATAATTTGTTATGAACATTGCCTTGTAGAAGGTATATAAGAGAAATATGCTCTGTCATCCAATGTCACCTGGAAAGAGGAATTCCATGCATTAACTGACATGCTGTTACATTATACAAGGCAAGGACATCTTAAGTGGACACAGATCTTAAAGGCTGGATGATGAACATTAGGAATCTTCATAGTAAGAATAAAACTTATCACTTGCAAGAAAGAAGTTCACATTTTGCATGCTCATTTATTAGTGTTTTGGTTTCGATCTAGAAGCAACTTCTTGATTTTCTGGCTTACTCTGCATACCAGTCTTGAATTATATAAACTGGTTTGTTTTCGGATGAGACTTCACTGGCAGATATTCTCTGTCCTTATCAACTGCAATCACTAAAGCAGATGTATTTTTTTTTATAATTTTTTTTTATTTACTTTCTCCTTGTTTCTGTACATGTCCAAAATTTCTGCCTTTATTTCTCCCTAATGATAGAACCTCAAATTTTAGCTAATGATACGCTTTCTTTGGCTTGCTTTAATTCTTGACACATTAATATTAATTTCTCCAACTGCTAAGTCTGTTGCTTGGAATGGAATTTTGAAAGAATTTCTACTTTTATGTCACATGCAAGATTGTTATTTGGTGGATGAAACCTCTAAAATCAGATATCTACTACTTTTTCCTTTTTAAAATTTTAATCTATTATAAATTTCTCCATCTGTTCTTTACTTATTCACTTTTTAAAATGCACATCAATTTGTTTCAAGTGTTTTAATGACACTTGGTAACATTTAAATATTTTCATTATTCCTTTATTTTTTACCTTTGCTTTCTCATAATCTATATTATAACATGCATTATATCTGGCACATATATTATAAATGTCTTACTCATTTCCCTAGTCTTTCATTTTCATAATCATTATTCATGCTTCATTATAAAGTTTTACATGTAGATTCCCTTTACTGCACAAGTTCTATAGTTACTTCCACTGTGTCATTATTCAGTTCAATTAGTATTATTTGACTAGGCAGTGTACATGCTTTTCATGTACAGTCACAGAATGGTTCAGATTGGAGTACCTCTGGAGGTCCAACTATGCTCCTCAAGCAGGTCCAGCTAAGGCCAGTTGCTCACAACCACATGTATATGGCTTTTGAACATCTATAATGGGGGGAGACTCCACAATCTCCCTGGGCAACCTGTGTCAGAGTTCACAGTCACAGAGGTCACAGTTATACAGTAATAAAGTATTTCCTGATGTACAGATAGCACACTGTGTTTCAGTTTGCATCCATTGCCTCTGGTCCTAACACTGAGCAGCACTGAAAATGTGCCTATGTATTCTTTGCATTCCCCCCTTCAGATATACGTACATATTAATAACATCCTCCTTGAGTCTTCTGTTTCCTAGGCTGAACTATCACTGGTCTTACAGTCTTTTCTCATGCTGCAGTCCTTCAATGACCTTCTTGGGTTTTTACTGTACTCTCTCTAGTATATCCATATCTCTCTGGTAGGAGCCCAGACCTGGACAGTAGTGCTCCAGCTGGGGCCTCACCAGTGCTGAACAGAGACAAAGGTTCATCTCCCTCAGCATGCTGGCAGCACTCCTCCTAATACAGCTCAGGATAGCACTAGCCTTTTTTGCTGCAAGGGCACATTGCAGGCTCATGTTTAACCTGGTGTACACCAGGACCTTCTCTTCAAATCTGCTTCCAACTGGTAAAGCCCCAGTTCATACTGGAAGTGTATTTCCCTTTTTGGAACTGCATAGGGCTCCTATTAGCCCATTTCTCTCCCCATTTCCCCAGCTTTTTGGAGGTCCCTTTGGATAGCAGAACAATGCTGCAGCACATCATCCACTCCTCCTAAGCTGGCACTGTCTATAAACATTCTGAGGGTGAATTCTGCTCCATCATCCACATTATTGATGAGGACATGGAATAGGACTGCATCTATTATTAACCCCTGCAATGCACTGCTAATTACCAACCTTGAACTAGACTGTGTGCCACTGATCACCACCCTGTTGTTGAGACAGTTTTCAATCCACTTTTTAATGAGTTTGTTCCTGAATTCTGTCTTAAGAGCAGGATTCAGGCCAGTCACATGGTATCTTAATATATCCACAGCTTTGGGCATCTACAATCTCAGTGATCTATAGCAATTTGAGAATTCATGAAAATAAATTGGGAAGTTTAAGATGCAAATCGCCAAAAATATTTAAGACATTAATCTTAAGAAAGATCGATTGCTTCTATGATGGTTTGATTTCTATCTATTCAAAGAAAGAAATCTGGATTAATGTTGTTTCACAGTGCCTTAATTGATTTAACCTTTGTAATGCTGAATGTCTTCTACTTGCAGTTCTGTAAACCTGTGTTTTATTGGCTCTGTAACTGTTCTTTTCAGCACTTGTTCCAGTGTATTTCCTAAGTCTTTGTAGCAGCATTTTCCCCTTGTTTCAGCCACACGGATAAAGTTTTTGACATCTCAGCCTTCTCACTGTGGCTGTAATAGATTGTGATGGGAGAAATTTTGGAATAGAAGCAGTATGAGAATCATCCTTGATCCAACTTAATTTTTCTCATCTCTTGGATTTTTTAAAATGTATGTCAGATGAAAACCACATGTTACTGAATAACTGAATATAAAACTTAACCTATCAAACGAAGCAGTCAAGGAATTTTCATCACCTCACACTGCCCTAATAATGAGAAGGCAGGAGGAACCCAAGAAGCTGGGAGGGGACACAGCCAGGACAGCTGACCAAAACTGGCCAAAGGGATATTCTGTACCATACAACATCATGTTCTGTTTATAATGGGGGGTGGGCTGAGGTGGGCTGAGGTGTTGAGTGGGCAGCTGGGGTCCTGGTGTGGCATTAGAGGTTATTGTTGTATTGTGCAGCCCTGTGATGGCTGAAAACCTGCCTGCTGATGGGAAGTGGTGAATTAATTCCTTGTTTTGCTTTGCACATGTGGGCTTGAGAGGCTGGTCAGTTTGGGGGGGTCTTGAGCAGCACTGACTTTGGGTGGAGAGAAACTGTGTTGTTTGTCACTTCTTTTGTGTATATATTCTTAATATATGCACTTATTATTATTTTCCCTTTTTTGTGTGTCTTATTAAACTGTTTTTATCTCAACCCATGAGTTCTCTCACATTCACTCTTCCAATTCTCTTCCCTATCCCACTGCAGGGATAGTGGCTTTGTGGTGCTTAATTGGTGTCTAGGGCTAAAATACAACTCCTCTCCCCTCTCCCTGTTTTCTCAACACAGTGCTACTTTCACATGTGTATTCGTTGAACATAAGGTCAGAAAGAATTTATACCACTATATATATCTAGGACATAAGCTGAACATGTTAAATTCTGATTTAAATGTTTAAGGTGACACAAGTGATTTCTAATAGGGGTTTATACTTCATTAATGGCTGTAGGATTCTTGCTCCATAGATATTTATAGAATCATAGAATCATACAATAGTCTGTTTGGAAGGGACCCCAAGGATCATAGAGTTCCAACCCCCTGTCACAGGCAGGGCCAACAACCTCCAGTCCTGTATCGACACAAGGTTGCCCAGGGCCCCATCCAACCTGGCCTTGAACACCTCCAGGGTTCGGGCATCCACCACCTCTCTGAGCAGCCTGTTCCAGCACCTCATCACTCTCTCTGTAAAGAACTTCCCCCTAGTATATAATGTGAACCTTCCTTCCTTTAGCTTTAATCCATTCCCTCTTGTCCCACCATTGTGTACCCTTTTAAAAAGTCGATTCCCTTCCTGTTTATATGCTCCTTTCAGGTAGTGGAAGGCTGCAATGAGGTCTCCCCTCAGCCTCCTCTTCTCCAGGCTAAACATCCCCAGCTCCCTCATCCACTTCCCATATGATTTTCCCTCCAGCCCCTTCACCAGCCTGGTTGTCCTTGTCTGGACTCATTCAAAAACTTTCTTATGTTGAGGAGCCCAGAACTGGACACAGTACTCGAGGTGCGGCCTCACCAATGCCAAGTGCAGAGGCACAAACACCTCCCTAGACCTACTAGTCACACTATTTTTGATACAAGCCAGGATGCCTGGGCATGCTGCTGACTCATATTCAGCCTACAGTCAAACAACACCCCCAGGCCTTCTCTGCCTGACTGCTCTCCAGCCAGTCTCCCCCAAGCCTGCAGCGCTGCATGGGGTTGTTATGTCCCAGGTGCAGCACTCTACATTAGACCTTGTTAAACCTCATCCAGCTGGTCTCAGTGCATCGGTCCAGTCTGTTCAGATCCCTTTGAAGATCCTCCCAACCCTCAAGCAGATCAACACTTCCTCCCAGCTTAGTGTCATCTGCAAACTTTCTGAGGGATCATTCAATCTCTTCATTGAGATCATTGATAAAGATGTTGAACAAAACTGGACCCTGGACTGAGCCCTTTGTAAACCCATGTTGAATAGTACTGATTCCCTGGCCATTATACATGTGCTGCAAGATAATGCCCTGCTGCATGATAGCACCCATTTCATCATTAATGTCATTGATAAAGATGTTAAAGAGCACCAGTCCTGAGAGAGACAGTGTGAGGACACGGCTTTTTAATGGCATCCACCTGGACATTGAGCCATTGATCAACACCCTTTGTCTGCATTCACAGATTCACAGAGTCGTAGGGGTTGGAAGGGACCTTGAGAGATCATTGAGTCCAACCCCCCTGCCAAAGCAGACTCCCTAGGACATATCACTCAGATAGGTGTCCAGACGGGTCTTGAATATCTCCAGAGAAGGAGACTCCACCACCTCCCTGGGCAGCCTATTCCAGTGCTCTGTCACCCTCACTGTGAAAAAGTTCCTCTGCATGTTGGTGCAGAACTTCCTGTGCTCCAATTTGCAGCCATTGCCCCTTGTCCCATCTCCACAGACCACAGAAAAGGGGCTGGCCAATTCCCCCTGCACCCCATACTTAAGATATTTATAAACATTGATTAGGTCCCCCCTCAGTCTTCTTCAGGCTGAACAGCCCCAGCTCTCTCAGCCTTTCCTCATAGGATAGATGTTCCAGGCCCTTAATCATCTTCGTAGCCCTTCTTTGCACTCTCTCAAGGAGATCCCTATCCTTTTTATACCAGGGAGCCCAGAATTGGACACAATACTCCAGGTGGGGCCTGACCAGGGCAGAGTAGAGGGGGGGGATCACCTCCTTAGACCTGCTGGCCACACTCCTCCTGATGCACCCCAGGATCCCATTGGCTCTCTTAGCCACCAGGGCACACTGCTGACTCATAGCCAACCTATTGTCAACCAGGTCCATCTCCACAGAGCTCTTCTTCAGCAGGTCAAACCCCAGCCTGTATTGATACATACGGTTGTTTCTCCCCAGGTGCAAGACTTTACACTTGCACTTGTTGAATTTCATCTGGTTTCTCCCTGCCCAGCTCTCCAGCCTGTCCAGGTCTTGCTGGATGGCAGCGCTGTGTTCCTGCGTGTCAGCCACCCCTCCCAGCTTTGTATCATCGGCGTACTTGCTGAGGGTGGATGCTATTCCCTCATCAAGGTCGTCAATGAAGATATTAAACAGGACTGGACCCAACACCGAGCCCTGGGGAACACTGCTAGTAACAGGCACTAGTCTGACTCTGCTCCACTAATCACGACTCTCTGAGCCCGGTCTGACAGCCAATTCTCGACCCACCTCACTGTCCACTCATCTATCCCATACTCTCTCAGTTTTGCTATCAGGATGTCATGGGAGACAGTATCGAAAGCTTTGCTGAAGTCAAGGTACATGACATCCACTGCTCTCCCTCCATCCACCCAGCCAGCGATGAGATCGTAGAAGGCTGAGATTGGTTGAGAACGATCTCCCCTTGGTGAATCCATGCTGACTACTCCGCATGACCTTCTTCTCTTCCAGTTGCTTGGAGATGGCATCCAGAACAAGCTGTTCCATAACTTTTCCAGGGACAGAAGTGAGGCTGACTGGCCTATAGTTGCTAGGATGCTCCTTCTTGCCCTTTTTAAAAACTGGAGTGATATTGGCTATCCTCCAATCCTCAGGCACTTCTCCTGTTCGCCAAGACCTGTCGAAGATGATAATGAGCGGCTCCGCAATCACTTCCACCAGCTCCCTCAGCACACGTGGATGCATCCCATCCAGGCCCACGGATTTGTGTGCATTAATCCCCTTGAACTGCCCCTGGAGCTGCCCTACCTCAACTAGAGGGAAGCTCTTCGCTCCCCAAACACGCCTATTCTCATCCAGGATCTGTGGGTCCCGAGGGGCCTTTGGAGTGAAGACCGAGGCAAAGAAGGCATTTAGTATCTCCACCTTCTCATCATCCCCCGCTACCAGGACACCTGCCTTGTTCAGCAAGGGACCTACATTATCCCTGGTCATCTTCTTACTATTCACATACCTGAAAAAACTCTTTTTATTGCCCTTTATGTCCCTTGCCAGCTTCATTTCCAAGAGGGCTTTAGCCTTCCTAGTCGCATCCTTACAGACCCTGACAACATCCTGACAGCATTCTTTCAACCAGTTTCTTAACCACTGAATAGTTCACTTGTCAAGCCCACATCTCTCCAATTTAGAGATAAGGATGTGATGGGGGACCATGACAAAGGCTTTGCACAAGTCCAGGTAGATGACATCAGTTGCCTTCCCTTTATCCACTGATGCTGTCACTCCATCAGAGAAGGTCACCAGGTTGGTAAGGTATGACCTTCCCTTGGTGAAGCCGTGCTGGCTGTCCTGGATCACATGCTCTTCCCTCATGTGCTCCAACATGTCGTCCAGGAGGATCTGTTCCATGATCTTCCCAGGCACAGAGGTGAAGCTCACCGGCTTGTAATTCCCTGGGTCTTCCTTGTTCCCGTTCTTATAAATGGGAGTGACGTGACCTTTTTCCCAGTCCCCAGGGACCTCACCCGACAGTCACAACTTTTCAAATATGATGGACAGTGGCTCGGCAACCACATCAGCCAGCTCCTTCAGGACCCTGGGATGCATGTCATCCAGCCCCATAGACGTGTAGATACTCAGTCTCATGAGGCAGTCTTGGACTTGCTCCGCTCTTACAGTGGGGGGGGATTTACTCCCCCAGTTCCCACCTATTGGTCCAGGGATGCAAGGTTCTGGGATTTGAGAATTATGAGAATCCTGGCTCCCAGAGAAGACTGAGGCAAAGAACCCATTCAGTACCTCAACCTTCTCCACATCTGTTGCAGCCAATTCTCCTTTCTCATTTACCAAAGGGGGTATGCTATCTTTGGCCTGTCTCTTCTGGCCAACATACCATATTTTTCTGACTGTCCAAAAATTAAAAAGAACATAAATTTTAAAAGAGTTAAATTAAATATCTTGTGACAATCTCAGTGTTTTATGGACATAATCCAGCAGGGTAGTTAAACCTGTGGTTAAGTGCTTTGTTGGATCAAGGCCTAGCAACCTGTGAGGGGACTTTGGAGTTTTTCCAAAGTGGCTAAAAGGTTTGGCCCTTGGCCCTAGTGAAGTTGTTTTCTGAATATGTCATAAAGTGTATCAGGGAAGTTAAAAAGCTGAGGATGTTAAAATGTGTCTTGAGATTTTGCTCTGAATATCTCAACAAAGAAAATTCCTTAGACTAAGAGGAAATAACCCCAAAACCATAGAATTCAAGCTGAGCATCACACTGAGAATTTTCAGAAATATTTTAAGGAATTGCTGGATGACTTGGTGAATTTAAGGATATATAGTACTTTCCAGCTTTAGTATTATATAAAATCAAATCCGAAGTGGAACAGAAAAAGGGTATCAATATATAGTATGCCTCACACCACCCACATCTGGAACTGAAAATTTACGGGATTAGAAACAAATTAGATTCCTCAATAAAATTTACCTAACATATCTCTAGTCATATAGATGTGTCTCATATCAGTAACATTTCGTATTTGTCTTTCTCATTCTATTGATTAGGAAACAAACCTAAATGACCTGTTTTGATGAGGCACCCGGATTTTAGACAGCTGAAATAATGTGAGATTAATATTAATCTTACATTAAGTATCATATTTTAGAGAACAAACATAGTTTTCCTTTTTATCATATGCTTTTAAAAAATTATTTTATAGCTTCTACCTTATAATGTATCTGTGTTATACATAGGTTTGTATCTTTCCATTTTCTGTCTTGATTTTCATGACAATGTTATGAAAGGTCAGTTATATCTTATTTAGTAAACTATTGTGAAAACTTTCAAAAGGATACACTTATTATTGAATTCATATAAGAACTTACAAAAAAACATGATGTGAGCATGTATGCACACAAATGCACACATGTGGCTGACTATGAAATTATTAACACTTCTCTATTTTTCAAATAGCATTGTTATCAGAATGACATGGTAATTTGGGTCAATCTGATAAAATTTATTGTAAAATCTAATTAAATTATGATGTCTATATATAAGACACTCGGAACCCTCAAAGTAGGTAGAATCATAGAATCATAGAACTGTAGGGGTTGGAAGGGACTTCGAGAGATCATTGAGTCCAACCCCCCTGCCAAAGCAGACTCCCTAGGACATATCACTCAGATAGGTGTCCAGACGGGTCTTGAATATCTCCAGAGAAGGAGACTCTACCACCTCCCTGGGCAGCCTATTCCAGTGCTCTGTCACCCTCACTGTGAAAAAGTTCTTCTGCATGTTGGTGCAGAACTTCCTGTGCTCCAATTTGCAGCCATTGCCCCTTGTCCAGTCTCCCCAGACTACTGAAAAGGGGCTGGCCAATTCCCCCTGCATCCCGTACTTAAGATATTTATAAACGTTCATTAGGTCCCCCCTCAGTCTTTTTTTCTCCAGGCTGAACAGCCCCAGCTCTCTCAGCCTTTCTTCGTAGGGTAGATGTTCCAGGCCCTTAATCATCTTCGTAGCCCTTCTTTGGACTCTCTCCAGGAGAACCCTATCCTTTTTAAACCAAGGAGCCCAGAACTGGACACAGTACTCCAGGTGGGGCCTGACCAGGGCAGAGTAGAGGGGGAGGATCACCTCCTTAGACCTGCTGGCCACACTCCTCCTGATGCACCCCAGGATCCCATTGGCTCTCTTAGCCACCATGGCACACTGTTGGCTCATAGCCAGCCTGTCATCTACCAGGACCCCCAGGTCCTTCTCCACTGAGCTCTTCTCCTGCATATTTATTAACTATACCTCTGCCAATATCCTATTTCCTCATTGGCGTTGGGAACGGCTGTGGATATATAAACCTGAAGCCATAGAATCTCAGCTCTCTGTCACTTCATGCCATCCTATGGTGTATACAAACTAGCACGCCTCAAATTATAACATACATTGGTTTTATAGTCTCCTTATACTCTTGTTATTAGAAGCAACAATATTCCCTTTGGGGGAAAAGAAAATAAAAGAAAGGAGAAAAAGGTCTTTAAAGGTTTTAAAACCATCATAAAATGAAATCACTCTGCATGGGTAGGATGCAGTAGCCCTCTGAAACATCACTTGTTCCTGAGATAAAAATTTTGTTCATAGCAAGCATGAGAGATGTATCAGTCAGGTCATAAAATGTTACATACTCCATAGCATATCACCCTTCTGAAACCACCACCTGTTGAGTCGGGTTTTTTTTTTAAATGCTTGTTGTAAGTGTATCATAACCTGTATACCTTAATGGAGGGGATTCCTCACACATGAAACAGCACAGGGAGAAAAGAAAAGCCAGGGAGAGGGAGAAGAAACAAAAGAGAACAGAAGGGTATTTGAAAGGGCACCAAAGGAAAGGTGGCAATGCAAAGGTGTCCAGTGTATTGTTGTGACATTCACATTTCCCTGAACTTTGCATTTTTCACCTGCTCATGTTCCATAAGTATTTTTCTCAGCTGAATTCTCAATTATATAAAGATATTTTTGCACCACACCAACTTACCAATGATCACCACTTATGTCTGTAGATAAGAAGAGCACCCTATCTCAAGAAGTAAGTTGGATGAACATTACTGGGTTTTGTAATGACCAGAACACTTGTTCATATGCTCATGGAAAATGGTATTTTGTATGCAATATTGGGCCAAGAGATTTCTCTACTGATGCATTTACTTTCACAGAAAAATTCAGCACTTCTGCTAATATATACCATGCACACAAAGTTGTTACTCCAGTCAGCTTCTCTGCCCTCCTGAAGAGTGTCACCAGTCAGTTAAGCAGCAGTCCAGACCTGCTGTGCAGCTAGACACTGGCAGCTCTGCAGCATGCACAAGGAAAACACTTGGCATTTCCTCATGGCTTTTCAGCTTATCTCCATTCACAGGATGACAATACATGGCTATTAAACTGCTGCATGTCTCACACACTTCAAAACACTACATTTTTCCTCTCTAAGAGGAAAAGTGTCATTCCAGGAGATCAGGAGAAACAAATAGGTTTTCACTATTGTAAGCAAAAAATCTTTCTGAAATCCTTTTCCCATGTGGTTTATAATCTCTCTCTTGCCTGACTAAGCATGGGATCAGCAATTTCTTCACTGGAGGGTAATTCTTCATCCTCATTTCAGAAGCTTTATGCTGTAGGTGGGCTTTTTCTGTAGTCATGACTATATCATAGCTAAGAACAGCTGGTAGGTAGGCAGCAAAATCTCAGCATGGACCTATAATGGGATGCATTGTACCAGCTGCATGATGCCCACATTCTGCTTGCTGCACTCCTTGTGCAACAGAGGCAATACGAATGTCTTTTTGAATGATACATCTACTATGCAAGAACAGATGAGTGCCTTCCCTATGCAACCCAGGAGTGGGTGAGGAGGCAAATACACTGCAGCACAGATGTATCACAGCCCAAACTTGGGTATTTAATGGTGACAATTGTGAAATTTTTAATTGCTTTAATACCTCAGAAAAGCTATGCTAAGCCAATCTTCATCTAATGAGGGGTTTTTTTTGTTTTTTTTTTTACTTAACACCAGTTGCTGGTTGGGTTTTTTTTGGTTTTTTTTTTTCCTTTTCCCCACTCAGTTTTTAACACTCAACTCTCTAAATATGGCCGCTAACAGCATGGGTTTATTTTGCAGGTTTATTTTTTAAATATGGGATGCTTTTTTCAGAATGCTTCAGAGCAATCAGTGTGAAATTACTGCTTCAGCATAATTATTTCTTCAGAGCAACAACCATCCAATGCAGTGACCTTCTAGAGTAAGGACATTTCCAATTAAAAATCAATGCTCATGTCTGCCATATGAAAGACCCAGATTTAAGGTAAATTGGCAAAAGGACCAAGCTTATAATTTTTTATTAAAGTGATAGTTTTAATTATTTCAAGAATAAGATAAAAAAAAAGCTAAACAAAACAGACCCCACATGCAAACTTTATCAAAAGTGAGAGAAAAGAGCAAAACCAGTTAGAAATCCTATACCTGTTTCCACAATTTTATAACACCCTTCTACTTACCAAGATGTATAATTGGATGAAAACCAGTATGGTCACAAAAGAAAAGAATAACTCCTTTCAGAGAGATCTAATCAATTAAGCATTTTCTTTTTCATAATGATATAGTGACATGAAATATATTGAAAGACTATATTGAGTTAAAGTTTATTAACTGCAATTAATTGCAGTTCAATTGTAAAAAAATAATGAAAAATCTGAGTGATATAAAAAGGTTTAATTAATAATACCCTTTAAATCGCTATACATAATCTTTTTACCATCTACCCTTTTCTCTCTGGTGTTATCTTTAGCTTCCTAATGCTGAGTAAGAAGGTTTGGCTTTTATCAAGCAAAGAGGACATTCCACTGAGTGATCAGTGCCTGGTGGTCCCTCCTGGAAGGAGTGGGGTGATCATGGTGGGTAATGTCACCTTGGTCCAAGTGCAGGTGTTTCACTGCAAAGTGCTTCTGCTTAGCTTTAGGGGGAGTTGAACCTTCTTTTCCACCACAGAACAACATTCTCCACTTCTGAAAATAAACTAACCATATAGAAGTACAGCCTCTTCAGATCTGTAATCAGATCTTCAGATAAGATTTGTGCTCAGCAAGATGAGGAACTAAAGCAGAGCAATGTGTAGGTAAAGACAAATTTATAGTGAAGGACACTGCTAGATAAGGACAGGACACAATGTGATACAACAGTATTTAAAAAGCAGCTGAATGACCTTAGAACCTTTTTTAAAGGTACTCTGAGAATTTTGTACAAAAATGGAAATATTTTTTATTCTTAATATAAAACCTTACTCTTGTTTAAAACCTGTAGCTGTGTGAATTGTAAATATGTAATGAGGTTATATTATAATTATTGTCATGGAAACCTATTCTTACACACACTAAGCACTCATTTTACTCTTGCATGTTTCCAGTGGGACTTTTTTTTTTTAATATAAAGTTATAAAACAGTCATTAGGCTGTCCAAGAACAATAATGGTTAATTTTTCCTGAACATGTTTAGTATTTCTGAATCATTTCTGAAAAGAGATTTTTTTTTCTTTTCTCTTTTGTAGGTTACACATTTCAGTGCAGTGAAAAGGAAGAATAGCGGAATGTTTGGTGTGGACCAAACTAGTATCTGGCAAAAGTTTGCTTTCCAAAATTATAGATGTCACTGAATTATTAAACTGCTTTTCATCTTTAAAAAAAACCCCAAACAAACAAAATGAAACCCTACCTGAATAAGCAATGCTATGTCAATATGGCATATTGCTTACCTGGCACCTTGAACTGCAAAAAATACTATACATAAATTTCTGAAAGCCAAGGCCCAAGACTTGAACTCTGGCATTGTGTAAATGCCGTGCCACTACCAGAACATGAAATTTCATTTGGTCTGCGTAAAAAAAGTACAGATTTACAAAAAAAGACAGATTCAGTTCCAAAGCTGGATATTCACCAGATCTTACTCTACTTTTCTGTAAGAAAAGTCAATTATTGCCACTCCATTTCTGACAATAAGTTAAACTCATTGCAAACAGTACTCTCAGTACTTCTCCTCTTCTCCATAAACTGGGTCTAGCGTACAGTCAGATACAGCTAAGGTATTTGAAAATACTGAAATTTCAAAACTTATTAACCTTTAACTGGGTGCACAGAACCTTGGATTCATACAGAATGGTTAATGTTGGAAAGGACCTTCTGAGTCAAGCTCCTTACTCAAGCAGATCCACCTAAGGCCATTTTACCATAATCATGTGCAGATGGCTTTTGAAGGTCTACAGGAGAGATTTCACAAAATCCCTGAGCAGCCTCACAGTAAAAAAGTGTTCACTGAAGTTCAGGTGTCATATACTGATGCCCATTGCCTCTGGTCCTTTCACTGAGCATCACTGAAAAGAATGCTCACTGAATCACAGCTCACAGAACCACAGAATGTTTGGGGTTGGAAGAGGCCTTGAAAGATCATCTAGTCTAATCCCCCTGCCAGAATAGGGTCACCTAGAGTAGACCACACAGGAATGTGTCCACATGGGGATTCAATGTCCCCAGAGAAGGAGATCCACAACCTCTCTAGGAAGTCTATTCCAGTGTTTCATCAGCTTCACAGTGAAAATTTTTCTTATGTTCATATGGAAACTCCTCCAGCTTGCACCCATTGACCCTTGTCCTATCATTGGACATCACTGAGAAGAGCCTTGCTCAGTCCTCCTTACAGTCACCCTTCACATATTCATAGACATGACCTCTCAACCTCCTCTTCTCCACGTTAAAGAGACCCAGCTCCCTCAGCCTGACCTCATAAGGAAGATGGTTCACTTCGTTAATCATCTTAGTAGTCCCACACTGGACTCTTTCAAGTAGTTCCCTTTCATCTTCAACTGACGGGCCCAGAATTGGACACAATATTCCAGGCACGGTCTCATCAGGGCAGAGTAGAGGGGGAGGAGAACCTCTGTCAATCTACTAACAACACCCCTTCTAATGCACTGCAAGATGCCACTGGCCTTCTTGGCCACAAGGGCACATTTTTGGCTCATGGTCATCCTGCTGTCCAACCAGACTCACAGGTCCCTTTCCCCTGTGCTGCTCTCCAACAGGTCTGTCCCCAGTCTATACTGTTGCATGGCACTGTTCTTCCCCAAATGCAAAATTCTACCCTTGCCCTTGTTGTCTTTCATTAATTTTCTCCCTGTCCAACTCTCCAGCCGGTCTAGACCTTGCTGAATGGCAGCATAGCCTTCTGTTGTCTCAGCCATTCCTCCCAGTTTTGTGTCAGCAGCAAACTTGCTGATGGTGCACTCTGTTTCTTCATCCAGGTCACTGATGAATATATTGTATAATACTGGTCTCAGTACTGACCCCAGAGGGACACCACTCAGGTCTTCCACCATTTCTTCCCTGGGAGACATGCTCCAGTCACTTGGAATTCATGTACTCCAAGAGTACTGGAATCTCTTACTTGTTTATTTGCATAGTTACAAACTTGCAAGAGAGAAAAAAACGGGACA
Source organism: Laterallus jamaicensis coturniculus (assembly GCA_022605575.1). NCBI lineage: Eukaryota > Metazoa > Chordata > Aves > Gruiformes > Rallidae > Laterallus > Laterallus jamaicensis. The sequence goes on from JAKCOX010000019.1 coordinate 9,360,076, forward strand.
TAGCAATAAACCATGATGAACATACATTGAAATGACTAGAGATCAATCTCAGTTCTTTCAAAATACCTCAAATAAAGCACAAATGCATTCTCTTTATATCTGTAATAGGAACACTGACTTGAACACTAGAACATTAGAACACTGCTCTAATATGGGAAAGGGAGGTACTTTGCACTTGTTTCTTTCACAGTCTTAAAATGTTCAGAAAAAGTACTGCAAGTTAATGGTGCTGTTCAGTTTTAAATATTTAGTGTTGACCTCTATTTTTTGTATCCTTTGCAGAAAGATAGTATGAAGCAATAAATCAAAGTATAAAAAGCAGATATTGTGTTCATATAATTTCCTCTAATACTTCAAGTGAAATTTAGCAGAAAATAATTTTAAGTTTGATTTATTGGTGTTTGATTAAATGCTAACTCCTGAAGCAGAGGAGCATGACACTATTAAAACGTATGGTTACTTTAAGAAATCTGGGAGTGGCAATAAATTTAAAACCTAAATAAAAGGGAGAGGGGATTATTTTACCTTTAATTAAGCTTCAATGTAGACAAAATACTTTATACAGAGAAAAACTTTTAAATTAGTAGAATACTGCCACTCAAAAGAAATAGTAAAACCGGCATATGAGATGTATAAAACTATTCACAGTAACTGCCACAGCCTGGCACTTTATTTTATAGGTACTTAATCAAACAAGCATTGTTAATATTTTCATAATCAAATTATCTAAATGTAGAAAATTCTGATTAAAAAAGAAATACATCTTAGAGATGACAAAAAGTATCAGAAGTAACACATTAATGCCTTATCAATCTATCTATCTGTCTGTCTAAAATTTGGGGGGTTTTGCTGCAGTCTGTCTCATAGAATCATAAAATCATAGAATCGTTTGGGTTGGAAAGGATCTTAATGATCCCCTGACATGGACAAAGACACTCTCCATTATACCAGGTTGTCTAAAGTAACCTGGCCTTGAACACTTCCAGGGTTGGGGCATCCATTACTTCTCAGTGCATCCTGCTCCCCAGCTTTCATGTAAGTTCCCTTCAGGTACTGGATGGACACTATGAGGTATCCCTTGAGCCTTCTCCAGGCTGAACAACCCCAAGTTTTTCAGCCTGTCTTCATAGGATTGGTACTCCAGCACGACAACCTTTATGGCCCTCCTCTGCACTTGCTCCAACAGTTCGATATGTCTTTTGTACTGAGGATCTGAGAGCCAGACACAGTATTCCAGGTGAGGTCTCATGAGAAGTGAGTACAGGGGCAGCTCCCTTGGCCTTCTGGTGATGCTGGTTTTGATGTAGTCCAGGATACAGTTGACTTTCTGGACTGCAGGCTCAAATTGGCAGTTCACGTTGACACCAACACCCCCAAGACCTCCTCCTCAGGACTGCTTTCAATCCATTCTCTACCCAGCCTGTAGTTGTGCTTTGGATTGCACCAACCCACATGCAAGACCTTGCACTTGCCCTTGTTGAACTTCATGCAGTTCACATAAGCCCACCTTTCACGTGTGACAAGGTCCCTTTGGATGGCATCTCTTCCTGTCAGTGTGTCAACCACACCACACAGCTTGGTGTCAGAAAACTTGATGCGGGTATACTTGCTCCCACTGTCAATTTCTTCAACAAAGATGTTAAATGGTGTTGATCCCACTATTAACCACTGACAAATGCCACTTGTCACTGTTCTCAATTGGGATCATAACTCTTTGAGTGTGACCATCCAGACAAGTCCTTATCCACTGAGCAGTACATCCATCAAATCCTTGTCTATTCAATTTAGGGAGAAGAAAGTTGTGCTTTGCACAAGTCCAGGAAGATGATGTGTGTCACTCTTCTATTATCCACCAGTGATGTAACCCCATTAGAGAATTCCACAAAATTTGTTAGTTATGATTTGCCCTTAGGGAAGCCATGTTGGCTGTCACCAATCACCTCATTTTGCATGTGCCTAGGAGTATCTGCTCCATGATCTGTCCAGGCATCCCAAAAGTGGGATCATTACTCAGCGTGCAGTATACTAATATACACACAGAAAAGCGGTATTAGATTTATTCCATGTCTATGCAGAGATGGGTGTTGGGTGGTAATTCCACAAAGCCAGCACACCACACACAGTATCTACAACATATTTATCTTGTTACAGGATTAGAAAAAACTGCCTAAATTTATACTAATTTTTAGTAATCACTGCATCATCTACTATTGGTCAAGGATATTCAAATTAGCATGCATGCTCCTTGAAGTTCCAGGGTGGTCATTTGCATGGTCCTTTAATTGGGTGGGTAGTTGCAAATTCCCCCTGACACCTTTACTTTTCCTCTAGTCATAGCCCATTTCTGTGGACTTCAGGCCTCTTGGACAGTGTCCCAGCTCCTGAACCTGCTGGGATGGGATGTTCCCTCTTTATCAGCCATTCAGGTCTTCTTCAAGAATATGTTTTAGCAAAGCATGCTCTTTACCAGTCCTTTGGCTCTTCTTCAATGGTAGAGTTATTAGCAAAATAAGATACTACATTTAACCCTAAATTACACATTGTCTAAGCACTAAGCTAAATATATTTCTGTCCCTGTAAAGTGGAAAATTCTACTTTATAGATATCAGGCTGTTGTGGTTCAACTCCAGGCAGCAGCTGACCACCATGCACAGCTCACTCAACCCCTCCCCCTAGAAGAGACACAGACAAACCCCAAGGGTTGGGATAAGGACAGTTTACTGGCAAAGGACCACAAAAGGGGAACAACAACAGAGCGTATGACAGAATACACATCCAGTGATGGCACAGAGCACTGCACCAATGCAATACCCGACCCAACGCCTAACTGCACTTGGACTGTCCCAAAGCCATATGGACCCACCCCTCCCTGACCAACCCTTTCTACAGGGGTGTGATATTACATGGTATAGAAAATAACCTGGGTCAGCCTGGCTGACCTGTGCTGGCTCCTTGGGGCAGTTAACTCCATTTTGTCCAGAACCAGAACACAGACACAGATGACATTGACTGGCCTGTAGTTCCCTCGGTCTTCTTTTTTTCCCCTTTCGAAAACTGGGGGTTATGTTTCCCCTTTTCCAGTCAGTAGGAATTCACTAGACTGCCGTGACTTCTCAAATATGATGGATAGGTGTTTAGCCACTACATCCATCAGTTCACTCAGGAGCCATCTATGCAACTCATCAGGTCCCATGGACTTGTGCACCTTTATCTTCCTTAGATCACTGGAACATGTTGCCCAGAGATGTAGTAGAGGCCCCATCCCTGAAGATATTCAAAGTCAGGCTTGATGGGGCTCTGAGCAACCTGAGGTTGGACTAGATGACCTTTAAAAATCTCTTCCAATCTAACACAATCTGTGATTCTATATTTTTGAACCTGATCTCCAACTGTGGGTGGTTCTTTGTTTTTCCAGTCCTCACCTTTACCTTCTGTGTCCGGGGTTGTGTGACTAGAGCCTCTGCTGGTGAAGACTGAAGCAAAAAGGTGTCATGTACCTTAGCCTGCTCCATATCATGGGTAACTGCATCTCCTCAGGGGGCTGCCTTTTTTCTTGTCTTTTTATTTTTCATATACTTACAGAAGTTTTCTTGTTGCCTTTGACATCCCTGGCCAGTTTAAATTCTATCAGAGCTTTAGGTTTAAAAATGCAGTTAAAACAATTAAACACACAGAAAGATGAATAAATTTAATTTTGCTATCATAAGTTACACCTAAATTATTTATAGACTACTTTCTGGATCTGTCAAGCTTTCTTCAAGGTAAATTTTTTTATAAGGCACTGTAGCATGTTGCATTTATGTAGTTCTAGCACAATGATCCTGCTTTTGGTTCAACCTTGCCCACCATTTCAATCTATGCTAGTAATAATAATCAAAGTAGCAATAATCACAGAATCACAGAGTTGTAGGGGTTGGAAGGGACCTCGAGAGATCATGGGGTCCAACCCCCCTGCCAAAGCAGCTCCCTAGCTCATATTACACAGATAGGCGTCCAGATGAGTCTTGAATATCTCCAGAGAAGGAGACTCTACCACCTCCCTGGGCAGCCTATTCCACTGCTCTGTCACCCTCACTGTGAAAAAGTTCCTCCGCATGTTGGTGCAGAACTTCCTAACTTGCAGCCATTGCCCCTTGTCACATCTCCACAGACTACTGAAAAGGGGCTGGCCAATTCCCTCTGCATCCCGTACTTAAGATATTTATAATAATGGTGAAGAGAATATGATCACCTACAGTGTATGTCATTAAAAACATTTTAATTTCCTTTCACTCAATGATGTCTTGTAAAGGGATATTTTTTTCAGAACTGCTTATAACAAAAGAACAAGGAAAAGAGGAAAAGGGAAAAGGAAAGGGAAAGGTAAAGTCAAAGGAACAAAGAAAGAAAAAACATAAGAGAAACTTTGGTTATGAGAACTGAAATATAAAATAACAGTTAAATTAGAATTTAGTTTTAGTATTGTGATGTTTCCTGACTCAATGAACAGTTTAGGAGAGACCTGAAGTTAGAGTGAAGACAGCAATAGAAGAGGTAACTCTTCATTTCATTCTCGTAGCATGGATTGTTTGCCATATGTCATCCTCTGGCACATCTAATCCTGGAAGATCCATTAACCTTTTCCTATCAGAACATCTAGAAAGATGTATCATTAATCAACAATAAAATGATTGTTTGCTTTATTCTTGACATTACAAGAGGATGGAAGGAAAGCTTAGGCTTGGAAGTCCAAAAGGATGGATGAAAGGCAATATACTAGAGTTAAAATGACTGGAAGTGATCAACCCAATAAAAAATCCCAACCAAGACTATGAATGTGTTTGTAAAAAACAAATGCCACACTACAAGCAACAATTATATGAAATAATGTCATTTTAACTCACTTCAGTTATTTACTTAAAGCTTTGACACTGGTAACTTTCTTTCAATGCGATATTACTTTCAATCAGTACCTTATGGTTCATGAGCCAGGTGTAAGCAATTAGTCACTCATCGCAACTGTCATAGAAGATATGAAAGAAAATTAATACCAGCAATTGAAACAAAAGCAAAATCATTATATTAGCAGTAATCAGGCAATGTCTTTCTACAGTTTGCATAATCAAAAGCAGATGTATAATTCATTTAGGCAATTAAAAATACATTTTTAATGTTTCAAAAGCTTCCAGTTATGTCAGAGGTAGAGGTAATATTCGTAACATGTGAATAAGCAGAGATATAGATTAGTCATTGAAAGAATTGAAGAAAATTGAAGGCAATCATAGAATCATAGCAGCACTTAGACTGCAAAAGACCCTTAAGATTGTTATGTGCAACCACTAAACCATGTCCCTAAGTGCCACATCTACATGTCTTTAAATACCTTTTAAATATCTAAATAAGATTTGTGTTTCACCAGCTTCATTGTCTTTCTTTGGACACAGTCCAGCACTTCAATGTCTTTCTTCTAGTGAGGGACCCAAAACTGAACACAGTACACAAGGTATGGTCTCACCAGTGGTGAGGACAGAAGAATAATCACTTCCCGAGTCCTAATGATCACTCTATTCCTGATACAAGCCAGGGTGCTGGTCTTCTTGGCCACCTGGGCACACCGAATGACAGTCAGCTGCCAACCAAACAGCAACTTAAAAGTTTTCAGAACATAATGATAAAATGCAGTGCTATCACATACTTCATGTCAGACCAAGAATGGTGACGCTAGTCACAGTGGTCTGTATAGAATAGTACCACGTAACAGTTCATTATTTAAGTACTAGAAACATAAAAATCCCCTTATCTGAAATAAAAAAAAATATAACAGTGACCTAGTAAGATTCTGAAATGCTTGATGCACTCTGATGGGAGTTGATACAACAGTCGTCTAGTAATATATATTTCCCCTAAGCATTAAAAAACAGAGGGCATTTGTATTAAATGCGATAGTGTAGTAAGAAATAAAAAGTATAGTGAGTTTTCTTTAATATAACATTAACACTAGTGAGTGTCGTTCAGTGCTAGTGAATATATGCGCATATGGAGCTATCTTACTACTATGAAGCATAAAGGAGAATATGCCTGTATCTTACATTTTATGTCAATTTTTATTGTGTTTAAGTGCTCAATAAGTGCCTTCACATTCTACAAACATGAATGAATAGTAATACTCACAGGCAACAATAGTTTTTTCTCTCATTATGTTTTAGTTGGGAGTTACTGTTTTAAGTCTTTATAATGGTTTTGTAACAGTAAACCAAGGTATGTGAAAAGAGAAAAAAAACACGCGTTTTTTCCCCCTTGTAGCTTTCTTTTTCTTGCTCATGAAACAATTTATTTCAGTTTCATTGCAGTCGTAATTGGTTCCTCGTTACTATTTCTCACCTGTAACATCTATATTATTCACATTTTTACATACATGTAATTGGTCTAGAAATTACGCTAAGCATTTAGGTAGGCTACTTAAATGAAGGGAATTATCCTATTTTTAAAAGACTGAAACAAGAGTATCAGGCCTTTTGGCAGGTACTTAATGTTTTCAGCCCTTTTGCAAGTAAATAGGGTAATAAGTTTTCTTAGTAAATCAATTTGTCAGTCATTAAATTAATGCATATCTGGTTTTTTTTGTGAGAGGAGTATTAATATCAAGAAGTAAAATGCTTATAAGATGGGAAAAAGAAGAATTAAGGCAAGATATATAGTCAGGTTTTATCAGAGTAGCACTTTTTTTTTTCACTCTATCCAGTCAAACACTACACTAGAAACATGATTGCTTTCATATTTTGGGGTCAGTGAAATTTTACAAGGAATTCAGGAGACCTTCCAGGCCATCCTGCTATAGTGCAAGAGTTACTTTAGTAAAATTATGTTTCTGTTTCTTTATCTCTAAGGTGGACAAGTGCTAGGCTGGATGTCAATGTAAGCTGTTAATATGACCAGGTTCTGAAAGTAATATAGCTGAAGCCATGAAGGTACTCGACAGTTATTCATAAATAAACAGCTAATATTTTTTACAACACAACCATCAATTAGCCAAAAAAAAAATAGAGAAAATCTTTTAGATACTCAAAATTAAAGGAACTGCTAACTTGCACAATGTAAATTTGATTCTTGCCTTCTGCTTTTTCACGCTTAGAAGTACTAGATGGCTGTATTTTGTAAATGTAGTGTAGCTTGCAAGACTAGATTTCTGTATTTTATTAGATCATAGTTGAGCAGTTTTAATCAGGGATCATAGAATAATAGAATCATTTAGGTTGGAAAAGGCCTTTAAGATCGTCTAATCCAACTGCAAACTTAACACTGACAAAGCTACCATCAAACCATGTCACTAAGCACCACATCTACATGTCTTCTAAGCACTTCCAGGGATGATGATTCAACCACTTTGTGTGGCAGAATCTTCCAGTGCATGGTACCTCCTTTGGTGAAGATTTAGTTTTTTCTTCCTAATATCCAATGTAAACCTCTTCTGGTGTAACTTCAGGACATTTCCTGTCTGAGCACTTGTTACTTGGGAGAAGAGACCAACACCCACCTGGCTACAACCTACTTTCAAGTAGCTGTAGACAGCGATAAGGTCTCTCCTCAGCTTCCTTTTCTCCAGGCTAAACAACCCCAGTTCCCTCAGCCAGTCCTTATAAGACATGTGCTCTATATCCTTCACCAGCTTTGTTGACCTTTAATGGACACATTCCAACACCTTAATGTCTTTCTTGTAGTTAGGGACCCAAAACTGAACATATTACTTGAGTAATGGAGTACTTGGCTTCACCAGTGCTAAGTACAGGGGGACAATCACTTCCCTTGCTGGTCACACTATTACTGATGCAACCCATGATGCTGTTGGCCTTCTTGGTTACCCACCTGGGCACATTGCTGGCTCATATTCAGCAGGCTACTGACCAATGCCTCCAGATCCTTCTCCACTTGGCAGCTTTCCGGCCACTCTTCCCAAAGCCAGAGCTATAATTTTCTTATTCCTGTGTAAGATTTTGCCACCATGTAGATGAAGCTGACCACACATGTTCAAGTTCTGATTTAACTTTTATAATTTTGTATATTTTATGAGGTTATCAGGGATTAACATGTTTTTTTCAAGATTAGGAAGGAAATTATTTTACAAAACTGACTTGTCATGGTTGTTTGGATTTCAAGTTGTTGACGGTGTCCTGAGACTTAGTAGAGCACTTCATTTCCACTAAATGTCATAATTGTTATAGTTGCTTTTCATAGCTTTTGATTGGGAATGCAATTAGGTTTATTTCCCAAAACTCATTTCCTCTTTGTTTTATTTTGTTTGTTCTTGATATTTGCTTTCATTATTGAGTATGTGTCCATTTAAAACAGATGTGAGCCACCACAGAATAATATATTACAACTCCATAGTCATTTTACTACTTATTTCCACACTTTAATTGTAAATATTGAGTTGTTCTTTTGTATATTGGTATACCAGTGAGAACACTGAGATTTTTAATGACATGTGAAACATTTATTGAACTACTACAATCCAAGCCTGTATTAAATGAGATAATGACAGTTTTACAAGATTAGAAAAACTGAACAAAATCACATCATTAGGATGATAATTATAAATAGGGGTTTGAGTTAACTGAGCATGCCATAAATTATACACCTTTATCATTGCTTGTACCTCAAAAAAATGCATCCATATTTTATGGTCTGTCTATCATTTAAATAAATGCCTCAATTAATTATGGAAGAATGTAAAGAAAATTATTTCAGAAACTCTCTCAGCATATACAGACATATCCAATCCACTTTAAAATGCTTCATTTTCTCTTTTTGTCTATGTTATATGTAAGTGCATAGTGCATGAATACGTAGGTAGGCAAATAAAAAACACTGATACAGTTCATTGTTAAAAGAATAATCTTAACCCATAGAATCATATTCATTGATTGTCTCAATATGAGAGGTTTGACAATAACATTTTGATATTTGTAAATTATGTACTGAAACAACTGTATTAACGTTTACAATTTGTAATGTAATGTAGAAAAACAAATATGCAAAAATAACTTAGAATGCTGACATATTTTGTCACAAAAAGATAAAAAACCACATGTGCAAAGCTATTTAAGTATCAGCATGCAGCCACTAATTTAATAGACAGACTTCACATTATTCAGAGCAAAACGAAGGAAAATTGTTATTAGAACTACAAATCAGAATAAGATGATGTTTAAGAAAGTAAATTCCTTGTGCATCTAGAAAAATAGAATGGTATATTTAGCAGACAGTGTGCTTGTTCTTTGTCTCTGGCATTTTATTCAATGTCTTAATTAACTGGAAAATGCATTTTCCTACAGAATGGAGACTGGAAGTTATGGCCTCCCATGCCCTTTTATAAATTAATTTTCATATCTGAAATCTTACATTCAATCTGAAAATTAAAACATACATTTTCATTTAATTTTAAAATTATTACGTCATCTGGTTTAATGGTATATCTGCTCTTTGTTGATTCTGCTTTTTTATTTTTTTCTTTTCCTACTGTCAAAAGTTAGGAAGACCCTTTTATCACAGGACTGCTATCAGGATGTCTCAATTTTGTCATAAATTTCTTGTCATGGGGATGCTTTCCTAGACCATGCTTTATTTAAATGGTGAATTAAATTTGATTTCTTACATTACAGGAGAGTGGATTTTGGTTTATTTTTATCTCTTGTAATTTTCAGTCTATTTCCTGGTTATCCCTACACTCTAATTTTTAATCTTTTGTCTTGGAAATATATCTGTATATTCCCCTAAGATTTCATAAATTCTAAATACTTAAGCATCATATTTCTTAATATTTTTCCATGTTATTAACATAATATTATGGTATCCATAAAGTTTTAGAACTGACGATAATATTGTATCTCATTTATGTTTTCAGAGCTCATGCAGTTTATTCATGTATATAGCAGAAAAAGTAACAAACGTTCTAAAGAATTATATTTTTAATATAATTATTTCACTATGGCAATAAATCTAACATCCTTTTCATGTGCTTGTGGGTTGTTTTGCGTCTGTTTGTTGTTTGGGTTTTTTAAAATAAATTGCGTGAAATGGGAAAGCATTGTGTTAGTAAACCTTTCTAACATATGATTCAGCTTTCTCACCAGCATTTTTGTTATTTTTTAAAAAACTTTTGACTGTATATGTTTTTCTCCAGTACATTATAGTACAAGACAAGCACTCAGATTTTCCTCCTGAAATGCTGACTGTTAATCAAAGTAGTACAAGATTTAGCTGGTCTCAAATAATGGCCCAGAAAGATAAAACTTATGGCAAGATTTTGTTTTCTTTTACTTGGAATTAATAGTACCCTATTCATGAGACTATAATCACTGCAATCACTGTATGTGAAATGACATACAGAACATGATTAATGTTACCTAATTGTCCTGGAAGAATAGATACATAGATAGGCAAACAGCAAATAAGCAGCAGTATGATCATTTTTAAAAAGCAGTATCTCTGAAAACTTCCAGAATTTCTGACTCTAAATGACACCTTTGCTGATCTCTTCAATTGGTTTTGGTTTTGTCTTAACTGTTGTCAACTTTGCTCCTAAGTGGTCCAAATTACACTCACCACAGTGCAATCCATGTAATGAAGTTTATCTCAGGTAAAGACAGTGCTTGTATACTGTATTTAGGGGTAATATCACCTCCAGGTTCTCTTCAAGGTCTATTAGATTCAGACACTTCTAGAGCATAACTCACATAGTTCTAACAGAAATTATTTAAGAGGCACAGTTCAAATCTCCCACTGGTGAGGTCTGTCTCTCTTCATTAATTATGACTCTGATTAGATATTGAACTAGCAAGGGCCAAAATTAGATAGAACTAATTTCATGCTGTTCACAACCTGGTTTTATACACTGATCAATGGAAAACTAATTAAAACAAAATATAGAAGGTGTAGAGAGAAGTATTGAGCATAAAGAAACACAAAAGGGTAATCTGAATTCAGAAGAATAAAAATGAATATGGCAAATGGGAAATGGGAGAGTTTTACACAACTATATAATCTGAAACACTCACAGAGAGACTCAAGATTCAGGGGGATGGGGGGAAACCACCAAACAAAAAAAAAACCCAAAACCGACCCCTTAATCTCTCCCCATATTTCATTTATAAAATAGGGATAATGCTTCTCTATTCTCAAAACTCTTTTGAAACTACACTGTGAAGCATATGCATACTGTCACAGTTGCATTACATGTACAAGGAGTACACCAGAAACAGGGTGGGAATAACATGCAGCATTTATAGAGCACGAAGTTATGGATGCAACAGTAACAAAAATCTTCAAGTAATTAAATTCAAATTCATGATATTTGCATCAAGAGCAGAAAGATATAAGAATTGCATAGAGCACCTTTCTTAACTTATATACTCAACCTTGCAGCTTGTATGAAATTGTAATGACTATATTCCATGTGAATGGTAGTTCATTCATCGCTGTTATCTCTGCTTTATTTATTTCACGACCCAAAATTTAATTCAATACTCTTCTTTTGAAGTACATTTTTGTTAAAACTCTTGGACTTTCCTGAAAATTCCCTCAGGAAAAACAGTGTAAATTACTATGGTTCCACATGCAAATGTAGCTGGAGTAGCTGAGTTCTAAGAAGCAGATTCCTCTGTATAATTAGTTATCAGCAAAAGAGACATTTTGTTTCAGTAAGTAATAAAATGTCAGAAAACCCCTCAAAACTATGATACTAATTAGTGGCACATAACAAGAAGAATACCAGTCATATAAAGTGAATTTGGATAATAACATCCAAATGAGGACACTTGTATTGCAAGTCTCTCTACCGGTTATGAACAGCGTCTAGACTGCCACTTGTATTGCAAGTGTCCTCTAAATATTGAAAAATTCCACTCAGATTTATTTTTAAATATCACCTAATTAATAGTAACAAAGAAAATTTTAATGTTCTGAGAGAAAAAACATAATGTCTTCACCTGTTCTACATGTGATACATCCAATTTTCCAGATTCTGTCATGTAAAATGTATTGAACAGTAAGATATAAAGTATGCCTGGTTTTGTTTTGGGGTTTTTTGGATTTTTTTGTTGTTTGTTTGGTTTAGGGGTTTTTTTTGTGAGATTTAAGATAACAGCATAAGGCTTGAAAACCTTGCCATTCCACAAACCTTTTAAAGAGATAATTAAATGCAGTATTAAATCTGATGAATGGTCTTTGACTCCAGGAAAAAATCTTCCCTCGATGCAGTTTCAGTCCATTTCCTTGCATCCTATCAGTGGTGACCAGAGAGAGGAGATCAGGACCTCCTTCTATAATGCCTTCTTTGAAGAAGCTGTAGACTGTAATGAGGTTACCCCTCAGCCTTCTCCAAGATGAACAAGCCAAGTGACCTTCTGATCCTCATAACTCTTGCCCTCAAGACTTTTCACCATTTTCATTGCCTTCCTCTAGACACACTCTAATAATCTGATGTTGAGGTGCTGAAGTCTGTGCACAGTACTCAAGAGTGTTCAGTCACCTCCCTTGTCCACCTAGCTGTGCTGTGCTTGATGCATCCCAGGACATGGATGGCCATTTTGGCTTCCAGAGAACACTGTTGAAAAAAAAAATAAAATATATATTCATGTAGATATGAATACACATTTTTACGTAGACATGGATAGCAAACAGCTGTATGCCTGGTGGACATAAAACATACTAATCAACACAAGAATTCAGGTATTTAGTTTCTGAAACACCCTGATCATTGTTTTTTGAAAAGTGCTGATGAATGTCTTTCTGAGTAACTGGGTTCCAAAGGAGTGCACTTCATGTAAATGGGGATGAACAACTAAAGAAAAATAGGAATTGGACTCAATGATCCAGATGGGTCCCTTCCAACTCAGTATCTTCTATGATTCTATGAAATAGAAATTATTCAGAAGGTGAAAAAAACTATAGGTGGGTATTAATCTTACTCAACTATAAGTATCTCTGCTAGACATTCCTCTCTACCTTTATAGTAAAGGGGGAGAAATTGATACTTTTTGGCTGCAATTCACATGCCCTATTTTAAAACCCTATTTCAGAATGAGATGATTTACACTTACTTCTCTCTACCGGTTATGAACAGCGTCTAGACTGCCAGTTCGTGTATAGAGCTCACCAGAGTGTCTGAAATTAAGTGGTTTTGTGTTATGTACTGATAACAGTGGTGCAGTGTGAAGTCAATTTTGGTGTATTTTTATAAATTACTGATTTACTTTGTTTTAATATTTAGAGATGCTGATAACATTCACAAAATAAGAAGTAGAAATGTAAAATAGCTATAGATAGAAACTTCCAGAGTTGGAAAACTTTTAGACAATATAAAACTTGAAGAAGTCTCTTATACACTAGACAGGAGTGTTACTATTCAGACAATAAGACAGGCTAGAGAACTGGGCTGATAAGAACGTCATGAGGTTAAACAAAAGGAAATGAAAAATCCTTTACATAGAAAAGAAGAAACCAATGTGCCAACACTGGAAATTGGCTATCCAGTTGACTGGAAAGCAACTTTGCAGGACCTGGGAGTCCCGTTATGCCCAAATCTATCATAACCTATTTGTATGCCCTTGCAGCATACCACTTGCAACTGCCTCCTGGGTTCTAACACTTGGGCAGAGTTTCACCAGCTGGGCAGAGGAAGTGGGCTTTCCCTTCTACTCAGCACTGGTGAGTCCAAACCTAGAGTACTGAGATGTTGGTATACTGGAGCAAGTCCAGTGAAAGGCCAAAAAGATAATTTAGGGACTGGAACACAATTTCTGATAAACACTGAAAGTACACAATATTATTGGCATTTCAGATTTTCACACAGGCAAAACCAGAGCAGTTCATATTCTGAGTCTATTTTATAATTTATTCATACCTTTAAATCTTACATTTTGCCTCTGAACAGTACACTGAAAATCTGTCTGGTAGAGCTGTTCATTAATGCAATATATAACTGAAATTAATAAAAGATGAACCAAGGAATCTGTTTCACTGAAAAGTATTTTTAAAAGACAATATTGGAAAGTTCTGTGACTTTAAAAGCTGATTTTCTGAAAACATTCATCTCATTAATTGCTAATGTTTTAGAAAACAAAAGTGCTTAAATACAATTTTCTGCAAATTTAAAAATCAAATTAAGGTCTAAAACCAGTGGCGTCAGTATGGTTTTACATTTTTCTGAGATTTTAGAGTCTTCAACAGTTATAAAACCCCTCAGATTTTAACTGATTTTTTTTTCTTTCTGTGCATGTGGTTCTTCATTAGTATATATGTAGATTCAGTATTGCTTGAGGACCAAAGACAAACAAAATAAGAAAACCTCAAGCAGTTTCTTAACCTTCCCCTTAGACAGCCTTTTAACCTTCTTCACACTTTAATTTAAAAGCCAATGAGTTACTCTAAGGTTAACCATAAGTCAACCTGAAGGAAATCTTATAGCTGTGTAGATGATGGAACAAAACTGTAACACACAGATGACTTTAGTGTTGGAAAAGTAATCAGCTTCTCAAGTCAACTATGACAAAACTGCACATTTTCAAGACATATATTAATATGCTCAAGTTTTTATACATGTCTTAAAAAGTGTGTAGTGAATTTCAATTATTCCAGTTAAATATTTGTCACAACCATCAATACATATGTTTTTTGGGACATATCTTTAAAAGAAAAGATTTAAGACTATTGCGTATCTCTTATTCAAACAAAGAATACATCTAACACACTTCAAAACCTGGATTGCATAGTGATGTTTCATAACAACTAATAACTGTAAAGAAAGAATGATATATATCACTGTGTACATAATTAAGACAGCAATTATTTTGCATCTTCTTGATCACTTTCTTTGGCATTCCAGAAGGTAAACTGAATATTTACATGACCACTATTGCTGGTAGCATGGAATGAGGAGGAAACATCAGTGAAATGTAGCTACAACCTTTAAAATAGCTTTGAATATGTAGATTAATTCTAAGCATTAACTTTCTTATTGCTACATACACAATACAGTATTAGAAAAAAATTCACTCATATTTTGTGGCAAACCAAACATTTCTTCAAATGCAGAAAGTGCTAAAGCTTGCGTAATTTTCTCAGTTGTCTTAAAAGTTTTTGAAGCTATTTTCACATTATATGGTTGAAGCAAAATAGATAATGGAATTTTCAGTGCATCTATGTGTTTATGTTAACATAACCTAGGTTATTTTTCCATAATCACAGAATTGTAGAATGGTTTGGTTAAGAGGGATTCTTAAAGACCATCTAGTACAACCCACATGCACCAGTGTCTCACAGTTAAAGGAGGAGCTGCAGCTGGAGCATTTACACAGCATTCATAGTGTAGCACACACATACTCATTCTTGGCACACTTCAGCCTTCTTCAGGCTCAACCCCAGATTTCCCACAGCAGAGCCTCAAGCACCAGATTTTATAAAATAAGTCATTTAATTGAAAGGTACAGAAGCAAGAAAAACCTGGGCTGTGTGCCTCCAAAGCGAGGAACCCTAAACAAAGAAATCCCTGGGCAACTTTGTAATCTATACACCCTACCCTCATGTGCCCTTCATATGCTGTCCACACATTTTTTAGTCCAGTGATGATTTCTGGTGTGTGGTTTTCTAACACCTACTTGGATTCTTTCTCTCTGTCCAGGTAGGAGGGCTCTTATCTTGTTGATTTGAAGTTTCAGCCAAGGGTTGGAGCATCCTTATCTTCTGGTTTACATTCCTTACACATCTTCACTTGCTGGCAGAACATAGAGAACTGAAGAATCCAAGACTTGGGAAAAACACTACCAAAACATCACTGTGATATCAAAATACTTTCTAATTCTAAAAGACTAAACACAGTACTGTACTAGCTGCTAGGAATATTACTGAGAAAAATAACTCTATCATAGTCTAAAGGCTTCAGAAAATCTAGCTACTCATGCAAAGTAAAGCTAATCAAACAGCACAAATCACAACATATTATATTCCTAGGTAATTTATTTTAGTTAAAATGTACTCATTTACATTGCACAACTAATATCCCACCACACTCACCACCCTCACTGTAAATAATTTTTTTCCCTTATGTCCAACCTATCCTCTTCAAGTTTAAAATCGTTTCCCCTTCTTCTGTCACTATGGGTCCCAGTAAAAAGTCTTTCTCCATCTTTCTTATGTCTTCCTTATGTGCTGGAAGGCTGCAATAAGGTCTTCCCAGAGTATTTTCTTCTCTAGGCCAAACAACCCCAACTCTCTCAGCATTTCTTCGTATGAAAGGTGCTAAAGCCCTCTGATCACCTTTGTAGCCCTCTACTCAACACGCTATAAGAGGTCCAAGTTTTTCTTGTATGAGGGACCCCAGAACTGGAAAAAGTACTTCCAGGTGGGGTCACAAAAGAGCATGTTAGAGAGAGAGAATGACCTCCCTTTACATGCTGGCCATGCTTCTTTCAAGGAAGCCCAGAGTATGATTTCCCTTCTTCGCTGGAAGTTCACATTCACTTCATCTCCAGCCTGTAGTGATACTGAAGGTTTCCTCAACCCACATGCATTACCCTGTACTGGGCTTTGCTGAACTTATGACGTTTGCTTGGGCCCATTCCTGAAGACAGTCAAGGTCCCTCTGGATTGCATTGTGTTGCATTAAACAGGTAAAAGAATTTAGCAGAAAACAAAACTTGTGTTCCAGTTTGTTTTCAAATATCAGAGGGGCTAGCGGTGGCTAGGCTAGATTCCGAGTGACTTCTAATTCAGGACTATAAATCTGGTCACATTCAATACTGAACCATCATGACTGCAGATTCACAAACAGTGCGAAACACCCTCCAGTCTAGATGTCCTCAATGCACTAGCACAGCCAGACTCGAGGTTCTGTCACATTCAGTTGGGAACTGCTGTGGCTAGATTAATGAACGGTGCTGTTAATTGGGACAATGAAGTTTAGATTCTTTGGATTGCCAGTGATGATACACTGTCTACAAAAGCAGGTGCAAATTATATAGCAACATAAGACAACATAAAATTACACAAACAACATAAAATTACTTAATTAACACAAATAATTCTATGTAGAGGTTTCTAAGCTTCTTAGGATAGCTAACTGTTCATCAACTGGTCCCAGAAGTCAGTGATGAGATGCAGGTATGGTTTTGTATTATAATGATATTATAATGAGGAAAATTCACCCAAAAAATATGATCTTGACAGGAAAAATATTAACAGCTGGCCCAGTTCTGGTTCACCGCTCACTGACAGAAACAATGCAGGTTCCCATAGATCACAGATCCTAGCAATGGTGTCTCCACTCCACTCTACCCTCTGTGTAATGTTCTCTAAGTGTTAGCAGATCAAGCTCCCCTGATACCGAAGACCTCTAAGATTACCTAGGGAACTTACATGGAATGGTTTCTCAGCATATCAGATGCGCTCCACCCTGGAAGTTTCTTCAATGCTGTACCTTCTCTTAAAGTGTGAACATAAGTTTAATTTCTAAGCCAGCTCCAGCAATTATTCCACACATCCCTCCCCTGTAGTACATCACTGCAACATTCATAGAATCATAGAATTATAGAATGTGTAAGGTTGGAAGGGACCTTTAGAGGTGATCTAGTCCAACCCCCCTGCAGTAAGCAGGGACATCTTCACTAGATCAGGTTGCTCAGAGCCCCATCAAGCTTGACCTTGAATACCTTCTGGGACAGGGCCTCTACTACCTCTCTGGGCAACCTTTTCCAGTGATCCACCACCCTCATATTGAAAAACTTTTTCCAGATATCCAACCTGAATCTCCCCTTCTCAAGTTTAAAACCATTACTCCTTGTCCTATTGCTGCATGCCTTCTTGCCCTGACAGATTACATTCAACTTGATGTTATGCCCAAACTTGTTGCAGGTGTACTTAGCCTCACTGTTTATATAATTGATGAAGACACTGAACAGTACTTGTCCCAGTACAGACCACTTAGGGACACCACTCATTACTGGTTTCTACTTGGTCTGCTGAATATAGCTCTCTGAATGTGGCCATTCAGTATTCACTAAATAGTCCACCTGTCAAAACTATCGCGCTTCTATTTAAAGCTAAGAATGTTGGCAATACTGGTACCTAGGAAGAGAATTCTGGATCTTGGAAGTGACATGATGAACCAATGTTCTTACTGTGGATCAATTTGCTTTGGAAGAGTTGAGTAAAATGCCAAGTCTCATACAGATAATACTTTATTAATCCTAAACACAATTTCTTCTTCTAAGTAATTTTCAATCAAACAGTAACAGAAAGCTCTTTTCTTTAAATGCAGAATAAATGATTAATTGTCCAAGATAAAGGCAGACAATAGAACAAATAAGGGGTAACAGTAGAAGAGAGGATATTTTGACAGAACAAAATTAAATTTCTAGAATTTGAGAGCGATTCCATTCACAAAATCTGAGTGGAACACTTTTTTTCTAGTGCTACATTATGTAAATACCACTAAGCAAGCTAGTGCTTCAAAATAATAAATATATGCAAAGGCACTTTGAAAATTACAACTGCTTCTTACTTGTGCAAATATTGGGAATTCACAAAAATTTATTTGATCTACTTTATTTTTTTAAAATTATGTTAAAAAACATAGTGGGTGAATAGATCTTTTACCTTCTACCTATTTTTTCCCCCCCAATATTCTCTGCTAAGACCAGTTGGAAATTTTGAATATACCCAATTGTTTGTGCTTCAGGTATACCTAATACTCAAAGGGGTTCCCGGACTTTTGCTTGTTACAGCCAAGGACTAAAATACTTGTTGCTATGACTACTTTGTCTTTTAAAGCTTCACTAGCAACAATGACAGTTAGGACTCACAGTTCTGGTAGAGTTAGTACCTTAAAATGTATTAATACATAATAGAAATCCCAGAAAAAGGAAGTCTTCTATTGAGAATTACACTGTTCCTTTTCTCCACGTGTTGAATCTGCCCAGTGGCCCATGTGCATACATTATTTCTGCTAATTAAGCCTTTAATTAAAATTGGTAATACTAATTTTAAGTGAATAGATATGGTATCAGTCTATAAATACTGTTTTTTAATAACTTAGTTAATATCTAATTTACTTGCTCTAATTATCTTGCTAACACCAATAAAATGCTTTAATATATATTACAGCCTATTAATAGCAGTTCCAATTACTTTTGTATTGCTTGTGGAATTTAGAAGAACTAAATAGCAACAACATTTACGTTTTATCTTTTTACAATCCATAAATATTCTTCTAATTAATATTTAACTGCAAAAATACCAATAAATTTCTTAATTTGTAGTGTGATCTGTTCATGAAATACTCATTAATATGAGCTAAACATATAAAGAACAATCTTTCTTAAAATAAAAACATAAAAGTGAGATCAGTGTTTAGTTGTCAGTTGTTCAGAAAGACATTTTTCATCTCTGACTACCAAAACATTTTTTAATCTGGAAAAAAGAAAAAAGTATATTCATGAAATGTATTATATCAGAAGTTTCATACATATATTTCTCCATCATGGTAGGTTAAATCTCAAGACAAGAAACCTTACAGATAAAATTATTTTTTATTTCATTTACTAAAAGGAGAAAGAACTGCAATTGAAATCCTGTTTGGTACAAATACTCAAAAGTACAGTTTCTCTAGTGACAAAGTTGACTGAGGTCTGCTTTAAACTGAGACCAATTACAGATGAACCACTAAAATGTTGTAGGTGATTCATGTGGGACAAAACAAATAACCTCTGTGGTACGCAGCTGAAAAAACAAAGCTTGAGTATTTGTTACAGACCCATTCAGGCGCCTGATTTTTTTCAGTTTGCATTCTTGCTGCATTTTCTTTTAGTAAAAGGTAAGGGACCATTTAAATAGATGGATATAAGTTGAAAACATAGGCAGAGGAATAAGACAACTTGTCCATCTTTTCTTTCCTTGACATGAACCATTTCTCAATTTATTTATGAAAAGTAATTCTAGTATTATCCCAGCAAGGTGTGCCTTGCTTGGAAACAAAATAAGTCTATACTGTCTCTATTACACTACATTAAAACACTTTTAGTATCAATCATAGTAGACATTACAGCTGGTAATACTAAGGTGCCTATACCTATCAGGCACTACTAAAACGGAAGCTTTGCTTAGAAAAGAATGTTGCACTCATGTCCTCTGATCTCATGACAGTGTAGTATGCAAAGCAGTCCTTGAATTCATTCCCTTTCATACAATGTGTATTTCTATTATAGAATAGACACACATTTCTCACAGTGGTGTAAATCTGAGAGATTTGGGCTTGTTCATCCTGGAGAAGAGAAGGCTCTGGGGAGAATTTATAGCAGCCTATCAGGATGTAAAAGGGGCCTATAAGAAAGTAAACAGGCACTGCTTACATAGGCATGAACTAATAGGTCAAAGGGTAATGGTTTTAAGCTGAAAGAAGGGAGCTTTAGATTAGATATTGAGAGGAAATTCTTCACTGTGGGGTGGTGTGGCACTGCAACAGGTTGCCCAAAGAAGCAACTCCTCCCTGACAATGTTCAATGCCAGGTTGGATGGGGCTTTTAAGAAGAAATGCTTCACAACAACAGATTTTGTGTTAATGTGGGGATAGTATAAACATAGAAGACTTTGAAACAATAGATGCATATTTTCTGGAGAATATATAGCTCAGTCTAATAAAACACATAAAAAAAATGAAACATTATAACTTCTCTAACATTTATCATAATGCCTAATATAAGAAATCTAAGTTGTTATCTCTCCTTGGGAAATTACAGTCATTAGCTGGGATTAAAAAAATCTGATAAAAGGGCAATTTATAGCTTTGATATATCACTGGAATTAGAATCAACATAAAAATTTGCATTATTGTGAAATAAAAAGAGTAAATAAATTGGAAGAAAGGTAAAATACAACCACTGAGTTTAGGTTTTAAGTGGTAATATATAAAAATAATTAAACGGAAAAAAGAAGACTAATCTGTGGCCACCATTAAGCACTGCTGGCTATCTGTGATTTTTTTTTCTACAGGAAGCAATGTGCCACATATCACGTGCTTCCTTTTGCGCATAACCTCAGCTTGGAATTAAAAATATGTACTTTGTATGAATGATTTCTTGTTATTTCCAAAATAACTTTTAAAAACTACATTGATTGGGAAAGGAAGCACATTTTTGTTCAGTCTTCCAATTATAAAAAACATACACTTCTTTACAAGTAAGAAATAACATTTTTGGGAATTAATGTAGAAAAACAGTCCTGAAGGTGTGATTGAGAAAGCAAATTAACACATAGGAATCTAAAAGTGAAATTTTTGTTCTGTCAGTTCCTAAATATTTTAATGCTAGCATTTGTTGTGGTTTTTGCATGGGAAGGTTCTGGCGGAGAAGTGGGTCCTGCCAGGGTGGCTTCTGCAAGAAACAACTAGAAGCTTTTCCTAGGCTTGACAGAGTAAACACTAGGCAACTCAAGGCCAAACCCACCAAAAAATGCAAGCAGCTGCTATTTGCACCAGAGAAGGGAGTGAGAAGATATAAGAAACTGTGCAGACACCAAGGCAAGTGGAGGCAGGGGAGGAAGGAGGCACTCCAGGTGCCAGAGAGAAAGATTCCTTTGCAGATTGTAGAGAAACCCATAGTGGAGCAGGTGTCCCCACACAGCCCATGGATGATGACAGGGAGAGACTCCACCTGCAGCCCATGGAGAGGCCCCATGCTGGAGCAGGTGGAGACACACAGAAGGTGCTGTGAGACGAGACCCAGACCCATTCTGGAGCAGGATTGCTGGGGGAGGGAGTAGGTCTTGTGACTCTATGGAGGACCAGACTGGAGCAGTCTGGGCTTGAGAGACTGAGAGACATTAATATTATTTTATAACTGCACCCCATAAAAGTGAAACACACTGGGACAGCTGGTGAAGAGCAGAAGCCCTGTGTGAAAAGACTCACATTGGAGATTGGAGAAGTTCGTGGAAGACTGGCTGCCATGGGTGGGATCCCACACTGAAGCAAGGGAAGTCTGAGGAATGCCCCCTTCCCCTCCTCGCCCAGCTAAGGAGGAAAACAGCTCTTGAGGAACTGACTGAAACCCCTATTCCCCCATTCCCTGCCCCTCCCTGAGCATCAAAAGGGACTAAAGTGAAGTCTAATAAGAATGGAGGGGTGGGGGGCAGTGTTTTAAGATCTGGTTGTACTTCTCTTTATCGTAGTCTGGTTTCACTCTCTGTGTGTAGTTCAGTGTAATAAATTAGTTTTCTTTCCTTTATTCTGTGTTAAGTCTGTTTTGCCCGTGAATGATCCCTCCTCGTCCTTATCTCAACTCCTAAGCCTCTAAATATATATCCCTGTCCAGCTGAAAAGGGGAGTGATAGAGTGACTTTGGTGGGTGTCTGGCCTCCAGCAAGGATCAAACCACCACAGCATTTTAGATACACCAATGGGACAGGAATCTTTTCATGAACAACCTTAAAGACTTCAGATTGGTTATCTCAAAGGGTGAAAACTTTGTCGTTAAATACATTTAAGTTCTAAATAGAGAACTTTCAAACCATTTAGTCTCAAAACATGACACACAATAACATTTTTTTCCTGAAGTTTTGTACTAAAAATTATAATCCAGAGATACTGTAGGAAAAGAAAATAAGATTTTTTTTTCTTTAGATATAAGTAGATTACTCATAAAATGGAAATGCTAAAATAGTATCACTGCTGTGGTTGGTGGTGTAAATAATAACATGAATTTTTACTAGCTGGAGTCAGAATTAATATTAATAGGTGCAAGATGAAAAAAACTACCTGATGACCATGATAATAAGAAAACTCGCTCTTTCAGCTACAAATGTTTCAAATTGTCACAAAGACCACACACACCTTTTCTGAATCAGTGAGAGGTACTGGTGTGCAGATGGTATGGTAGGCCCCACAGCCCCAACGCACAGTTAAGTTGGCAAGCGAGAAAAAGCTGACTTTGTAACGAAGAGTATTGTACTTGCATTTAACCCAGCTCAGTGCTGATGTAAACTAGACTGAAGAAGTTTGAATACCACTACAGATAGTGGAGGGTCACTACAGAGAGTGAATTGAGGGTCAACTGGCTACAGCCCAGAAAAATAAACTTAGTAAAGAGCCTTTCTGTAGCACACAATGTGGGGTAAAAAAATACAAAATAAAAAACATCTCGAAAAGTAAATCAATGTCTAATAAATGCATATAGGCAATAGGTCTAACAGCCTATTTCAGAAAGAACAATGTGTGTTTTTATAGGATCACATGTAGTGCTGAATATGGATCTGTAAGAGTATACATATATATAAAACCACTATATAAGCTACAAAAGAGTACTGTACATATATCTCTATTATATAATAGCATATATAGTATTTCAACCACATACATGTGGTCATGGGTTTCAATTTTATATCCTTTAATTCTCTGGTATTTCAAATACAATTGTTAATAAAAATGCCTTTTGTTAGAACCAGAAAACTAGAATTGCTGTTGGGTTTTGTTTTGGCTTTGGTGGGGGTTTTCTTTGAATAACTAGATATCTGTAAGCCATCTCCATGGGAAATAAGTTTAAGAAACCCTTTCTATCTAAGGCAAGATCTGTCTGTATAATCAGATGCAGACAGTTTTGTGTTTCCTCCACATTATTTGGAGGATGGCCACATCTGCTCTGGAAACTTCATGATGGTAGTGAAGCTACAGATCAGATTAATAAGTTTCCCAAAGAGTCTGACAGCATAGATGAGCCTTGAATATCTAATAGTAAGCAGTTTTCTTGATATGTTCTGAAATGTGATAGGTCTTGGGGATCTCCAGGATGAAGATATTGATTTCAGTTTCAGATACTAGAATAAAAGGGATTCCTGTAAATTAAATTCAGTTTCAAAGGAAGTAAATGTTATAATTGGAAACATCTGATGGATAAATAGATAGACATATTTCAGTTGAAGATTCTGGAAAATTGCTAAAAAACATCCATTTGGTTCTCTGAAATATTGAATTTGTTTGCAGGGTTTGTTTGGTTGGTTTTTTGTTTATTTTTTGAGGTTGTTTTTTTTTTAGTAGACATGCTAAAGGTCCAAAAGGTGCCAGTATGCTTTATGTCTTGTATTATTTTGCTGAGATCACAGATATCTTTGATAACCTATTTTGAATCAGCATACATGTTTAGACAACTCAGTCTTGTCCTATGATAGATAGATAGACACAGATAAGGAGTATAGACACCTATCTCCTAACTAGAGGTTTAAACTCGAGATTAGAAGTCTATGGTCTGGAGCAGAATCATCTTTCTCTTTAAGTCAGTAAGGTAAAAAGCTGAACAGAGTGTGCCAAAAATACAATTCGGGCTAGGACTCAGGGTAAAGCCTGAGCTGAAACACCACCCTCAAGCTAATAGGACTGATGACACATACATGGAAGACCTAGATGAGGATTCTCTCACACCTTTCTTATAATTTAGATGTTTTCACTTAAATCCAATCCAAGATTGCACAGCTGGACCACCTCAGAGCACACCATAAACAGGTGACTAAAGCCTGAGGTGGGGCTGGAAATACAGAACCACAGAGGTTTACAGAGAAGAGGCTTTAACAGGAAATTAGAGGCTGTTAGTCCATTTGGGTATGAGGGCTACAATTAGAGAACTGAAGTCTAGAAGACTTTAAAGAGTCTGATTAGGCTTCAACTGCAGTTTAATCTGTTTGTTTTGCACTCAGATGTTTTTTTCCATTTAATTTTTTTTTAGTGTATAACTAAATCTCTTTTTCTTCTTCTCGTACTATTTTTTTTTTTTAGTGCCTGTCAAAGAACTTGAATACTGAATCACTAGAAAGTAAGTGTTTTATAATTTCTGGGTTAGCATGTTGCATGAGCAATCAGGCTGTATTCTTATGTTCAAGGAGTTATAAGATTTGCTGCCAGGAAAAAGTAATCACCCATGAAATGAAGGTATTTTCAATTGCACCTGAAATGTATATATGGAGGATGTATAAGATGTCATTTAATGTTTTAGCAGCACTTCCCCTGTCATTGGTCTGCTCATTTGAGGGTACATTTGTGGTCCAGGTATCTAAGTAAAAAAAGAAAAAAAAAAAATCTAGGTTTGATGGGCAGAAAAGACCGTTTGAACAGATTATATGAAACTGCAGTTCTCATGTAAAAAACATGGAAGTGTTGCATATATAATTTTCTTTCAATGCAAAAATCAAAATTATCTGCAAGTTTATTTAAGCTGACTCTTAATTAGAATGATGACAGATTCTTTTCTAACAATGGTTATATGCCTAATTTAGTACTTTACAATAAATGATGAGACACAGATTTTGAATTAATTTCAGTTTGGACTTCAGTAGTTTCAGGCATAAGGTTTGCCACATGGCATCAGAGTAGAGCTCTATCAAGCTCAGTATTATGCTTCAGGAAAAAAACTGGCAGTCTACATAACTTCTCATCAAAGGGAAGAAATTCATTATCTTCATCATGTCTTTCTTCTTCTCTACTTCAGTAATAACCTTTTTAAAGAGGGGCAAACCTAATAGTAATCAAAATGTAGATTTATTTGGTAGCGATGTTTTCTGTCTTGTTATCTGTTCCCTTCCAACTGTTTTTATAGGGCATCCTCTCCTAATAGCTATTGAGTTAGTGTTAACAGAAAAATCATGACTCCAAGACCACGTTCTTGAATTTTATCAGATCACATCAAACTCAGCACTACTTACATAAAATGTCATTCATTCATATAGACATCATCTAACATATCACAAAATTGCAAAAAGTTTTATCAGTTTTCTTTAGCCATTACCACGATTTTTTTGAGACTCTTTCCATTGAGTTTTGGATTTGACTATGCTGAGTAAGTTTGAAGCACCTGCTATTCTTTAAAAATTTCATTGTTTACATCTATTCTGCATCTGCTGTAGTCATACTGGTAGCACAATCCAACACAGTTCCTTCAGAGAGTCTTCCCATGGCATCAGGTGCATACACAGAAAGATTGCACAAACAGTGTTATTTCCAAGCAGTCCGTAAAAATATATCCATGTGAGTCTTGTTCTTACAGTTTGGTTCCTAACTATTCTGAGAAAAGCAGCAAACCCTAATAAGTCTATCTCCTCAATTGCGTCCTAGAATGTGGTTTTACTAATATCACAACAAAAATATCCCCGAATTTGGCTACTACTGAGATATTGTCTGTAAATATTACTCATTTGTTTTTACCCATGAAACTGAAAAAAAGACCTATATCTGTTACTTCAAGCCCATAAGAATCAGAGCATCTCCCAGCATGCAGACCACAGTTATTAATATAACACCCTTCCTTTTTCAGTGCCTATGCAAGCCATATAATCCAATATTGACATATTCAGGTTTTAGAAATTATCAAATTGTTTGATGCAAACAGGTGCCTCTTCAGTTGCTCATATTAGATATTAATTTATAGGTGTAAATATTTACATAATTTGGATCTTTTTTCAAAATGCATTCAATAAATGTTGAGTTAAAAAATGGAGGGAGTAAGCCCACATGAAATTTTTTCTCTTTGTCATTAGAGTCAGAAGTGCCTTGAAAGATTGGATATCAAGATTATGTCCTGATATATCCTTTATGCAGAAGTAACCTCCCTGTTACAAGCAATTTCTTGAAATAATAAAGATCAGGTGTTATTTTTTTGGGTTGTTTTTTTTTGTGGAATTTGTTTAGACCAGCCTTTATAATTTCATTATTAATTTCTATGCAGGCTTCTTCCTTGAACTGCTAAATAATTGTAGTATTTCAGTATAAATTTAATCATGTGTTTATTATAGGATAGTCAAAGGTTACTACAGTAATCTTGCTAGAAAGGTAATTCTTTTACATGGAAATAAGAGTCATGGCAATATGCTGTTACACAACGAGTTGACAATACACATGTGAAAAAGTTCAGCTCCTTTTATAGTCAGTTAAACTTAAATGGCTGCTATCTGTCATAAAATCATGTAGAAGGAAAATGTCCATACTGCTCTGAGATCCTTAACAGCTGAGCATACTGTTATTCTTTTTAAATTATTTTGCCTGCAAAATAATTCTTATTTTAATTATTCTGCAACAATATTTGAAAAATGACTTGCTGCTAACATCTATGCTGCAAGATATTTTTCATTCTGCTGAAGAATTTGAACAAGTTACCTTTTACTGAAACTCATGTAATACCTGCTGTGTAAATTCCTTTGCTCTCCATCACTCTCTTCAAAGCTGCCTTTTTTTGGGTTTTGTTTTTTTTTCATTTCCCCTCGGCACTGAATGGGATTTTCTTGCATCATGAGAATAAATACTTCTGTGTCTCTAGTAATAATTGAAGGACAGCTAGTAGTTGGCATTTTTGACATGTAAAATTAATTCTTTCATAGACTTCCCCTATTGTCTTCTTGAATTGGTTTCTGTATTCTGAGGAAAAAAACAAAGAAACCAACCCAAAAACAAACACCAAAACAAATCCACAACTGTTTCATTCCACATTTAGATACAGCTTGTGATTGGACAACTTCTGTCACCAGTGATGCCTTGAAAAGCTGGAAACCTTGGTGACTGTTAAGCAGGTATCCTTTATTGCAGCGCTGGGCACACAGGGGATCGCTCCTCCAAATGTGTGCCCCCGTTAAAGACAAATTTCTCATATTTATACAGATTAACTATACATATTCATTATAATTTCTAAGAAAAGGCAGGGTTATGCAAACTATTTCCAGGAAGTAATTTACCTTAACTCCTCCCAGATACAGCATGCTCAGTGACACTCAGGGGGTCTTCTGGTGGTCTTCAGTGATGAAGGCTATTCATCTTCCTCTCTCTCAGCGCATGCTCTTTACGTTTCTTCTCCATAGTTACCAAAGCACATTCCTGAGCTCAAAAACACATTCCTGCACAAACTAGTAAGGAATCCCTTTAGGTGAAAACAAGATATACTCTGTTTATTAATTGGTTGTTGGTCTCATTATTTATGACTCCCCTGTCTTCACTTTCTTTATCTTCAAGGCTGTTGCACTGTTATGGTTAAATTTTGTAGCCACTTTCACAAAAAAGCTCACACAGTTACAGCCATATTCTACTAAAATCCAAAACAAATTCATTCTTAAAACATGCAAATTCTTATATTAAAGTTACATTAATTGTCTCTTAAGCTACATCTACATCATTCTATTCGGCATTATTACATTTCATTGAATCACCAGGCTAACAGATATTTTTTTTCCCTGCTGCAAAAATACATTTTTATGCCATGGCACACATCTTAATTACTTTTAACTCTATTTATAATTATTTGTTCAAAATTTGAACTCATTGATAGCTTTACAAAAGCCTGATTCTTGCAGTTGTATATCAGAAGTCAACAGTGGTGTATATTCATGTAAAAATTACCTTTTGCCATAAAAAAAAAATAATTTAGAGAAGCAGCTTAGTAAATACAAAATAATGCACAGTAAAATTCATACAGGTGAATCTTCCAGTGTGATTAAATGTGCATTTAAAATACACAATATTGTGAGATGCTAAATATCGCAGCACCAATTTCTGTTAACACATTCGTACATGTGTATGAAATGCAAATTTTTAAAATCTTATCACATAGGGCCTTTTGTATATAAAGGTAAAAGAGGAAGCAATTAATCTTCCACCTTTATTCCCAAAACAACCAAAGTCTTTTGAGATCTGTTTCATGGCTACTATGTGTTCTTGCTTACAATTTGCAAATATGTCAAGAGAAGGCATTTTGTCTTCTCATCCCATGCTAGGCAGTATAAACAATCCATCCTGGAATTGAGGGAGAGAGGAAGAATACATAATTATCTCCTCATTCCTACATAGTGACATGGAACTAAGAAAACAAGCACATGAAGTTTCCATACTTTAACCCAAATGATATAATAATTCCTCAGACCCAATGTAAAATCATATTTCTTTTCTTTTACATCAGGCTATTTTCTAAGCCTGCTTAACCCCTATGGTGAAATACAGTACAAGAACACACTTATCAGCAACATCATACTGGTAGAGTGCAGTGAAGAAAATGAACCTTTTAGAATACCAGTCTGAAAAATAAAGGGGAAAAATAATGAAGGGAAAACAACAACTTAAAAACAGCCCTAACCTGTCAAAGGGAACACTCAATTCTTGAACATCTGCCACCTTATTCTGTGTCTGCTCTGTCCAGTATCATGAGAAAGCCATCACAAGTACAGAAACCTGTGTCCCAAAAGGAAAGGAACGTAAGTACTGGGTTGTGGGGGGTGGTGGGGGTGGTGTATTTGTTTGGTTTGGTTGTTTGTTTGTTTTGGTGGTTGTTTGTTTGGGGTGGGTTTGTTTGGGGTTTTTTTATGATAAATGAGTTTTAACTTTTCTTCAAAGGAAAAAAAAATGTAGCAGCACTTTGTGGATGTTCCAGACATTTCAGTTTTCATTCTGAAATTAATCTGGCTAAGTGAAGTTACTGGCTTTGGAAACGTTGCATCTAAGCATCATCTCAGTACACATACCTAAGTGGGCAGCTTTTAAAGGGAAGAATGATATCACTGTAATACCAACATTTGTAACAGAACAGATCCATTTGAACCTGGATGTGTCAATTTCCTCTCTCCCTTCAATAGAAAGGAGTATACAAGAACAATTTCAAATATAGATACCTGATTATGGGTGACAAATCCCAGTACTTTAATCTCAGAACTTTAAGTCTGGTTTTGTGCATGGGTATGAAGTGACCAAACAACATTTCTTCCTCTTATAATTACAACACAATTACCCAAGAGGATAGATGCTGCACTGTATTCACCAAGTTACTTGCTTTTGTGCTGTAATTCATTAAACAAAAAAGTAATTATGTGGAGTATCATTCCTAAATTAAAGTATACACAAGAAAAGCAGAACAACTATGAAATAAGAACCTGTTAGGCTATATGGGTGATATGGAGATATATGTCAAATATTTCTCATATTAATTGTACATAGTAGCAACCTTGAAGATCAAGTGAATATTGATACTGCACATTCACTGCAGTCAGAGTCTTCAGAGAAGCTCATCTAGTTACAGAAATAGAAATAGAAATAATGACCTCTCTGAATTAACAAGGGAATGTCTGTGGAATAACATTCTTTCATACACCAACATACAGACACATTTAAACAGGATCCATCTCATTCTCTAGAATGATTTACTGATGATACAAAATTTACAAAGAACAATTGCTACTTTTCATCTTTGGAGGAGTTCAAATGGCAAGACAACAGTAGTCCCTGTATTAGTACAGGGATTAGTCTGGGATTGCTTTGAAAGCTTTCAGAAGAGAAAAATACTTGATATTTTGGTTCACTTGTGTCCTGGGTTCAGCCCAGCAGCAGGCTATGTTAGCCCTGAGAGTATTCCATACCAATTGCATCATGATCAGATGGGCTGCCCCCCCCCCCCCCCTTGCAGGGGCAACTTCGGACCCAGGCACGGGAAGTCCCGGTCTGGGCAGCCGCAGTGCCAGTTCCGGGGGAGACTCCAGACCTATCAGAACCTGCTCCGGGCACGGGAAGTGCTGGTCTGAGCAGGCGTGTGGGAGTTCCGGTTTCTCTCTCTCTCTCTTTTTCGGGATCGGCGTGGCAGGCGGTGGTGAGGGGGGTGCTCGGGGGTGCTGGGCTCGGGGAGTGCTGCGTTCGGGAATCTGAATCTGAATCGGTTCAGGCACGGCTCAAATGACATAGTGTGGAGAGAGGTTTGCACTGTATATAATAGCACTGTAGTTAGTTGTTTTCATACTTTTCCCTGTTGTTTAGTAAACTATCCTTATCCTAACCTTGCAGGCCTTGGTTTTTTTTTCCTCTGGCTCTGCAGCTCCTCGATTAGCTCCTTTCGCCCATCCTCCACCTCTTAAAGTGGTAGGGGGTTTTTTTTGTCTGACCTTTGTGGCCTCAGCTTTCCGTTGAGGTATAAACCACAACAACTTGAATACCTGAAAATGATTGAGACTGTCTGTGAGTAACATATTACTAAGGTATAATTCTTTCCAATAAGAAAAGCTATCTATTGCTAACATATTCCTTTAAATTCTGTTATATATTAATAATAAACTTCAAATATTTTGAAAGGCAAGGCACAGTAGAAGCCTGTAGGCCCTATCCTGTTTCTTTTCAACATTACTTCTGAAACTAACAAGAAAGAGGCCATGTTTTTTCTGTAAAAAAGTGGTTTAGGTGTTAGTTTCAACTCAGTACCTCGGTAAGAAGATTGGAATTAGAAAGGAAAAATCAACACGATAATATACTGATTCTTATTCCTATTACATTCATAGGGTTCTGGACACATTTGATATTTAGGCAGCCTTGATAATAGAAAAAAATATCTACTTACTACATGTACACTTTTTTAACATGTAGTTAAAAAGCTCAATTAATTACTTCATAGGAAAATAGCTTTGGTTATATTAAAACCAAAACCTTTGTCTGAGCTAGAAAATAGAGTCTTGGCTTTATGAATGTGTCCTGGTTTAAGCTAGGATGGACATAATTTTCTTTCTAGAAGCCAGTGGTATACCCTGTTTGGGAGTTAGGATGAGAGCAGTGCTGATAACACACTGATGGTTTTAGTTGTTCCCAAGCAGTCAAGGACTTTTCAGTTGTTCATATTGCCCTGCTAATGAGAAGGTGGGGGGCATCCAGGAACCTGGGAGGGGACATGGCCAGGACAGGTGATCCAAACTGGCCAAAAAGGGTATTCCATGCCACTTAGATCATACTCAGCATAAAGGGGGGCTGGGTGTCAAGTGGAGCAGGCAGCTCCAGGACACGTGGTTTTGGGGATTATCTGGCTTCGGGATGGCTCTGAGCTGTACAGCCGCAGTTGTACTATTCAGTAAGAAACTACATTGTGTATTGTTTGTATATTTTGCTATAACACCCTGTTGTTATATCTATTTTTTTCTGCTGTACCTGTAAATTGTCCTTTTTCCAACCTGTGAGATTTGGTTTTAAGTTTTTTTTAAGTTCTTTTTTTTCTCCTTTCCCTCCACCCCCTCACTAGTTCCCCAGACACCCTCTTAGAGAGTGGCTGCATGGTGCTCAGCTCTTGGCTGGGGCAAAACCATGACAGAATGAAAGCTATTTAATTACAGAATTACAGAATCG
This sequence comes from Laterallus jamaicensis coturniculus, assembly GCA_022605575.1. Classification (NCBI taxonomy): domain Eukaryota; kingdom Metazoa; phylum Chordata; class Aves; order Gruiformes; family Rallidae; genus Laterallus; species Laterallus jamaicensis. The sequence goes on from JAKCOX010000019.1 coordinate 9,392,204, forward strand.
TATGGGTTGGAAGGGACCTTATCATGGTTTTGCTCCAGCTGAGAGCCAAGCACCATGCAGTCGCTTGTTTTTTAAAAGGAAAGGGAAGGGAAGGGAAGGATAAAACAAGAAACAAAAAACCCTGCAGGTTGGGATAAGGATAGTTTACTAGAATGGCAGAAAGATAGATATAACAATGATAACAGGACTTTATAGCAAAAAATATATGAAACCGGTGATGCACAATGCAGTTTCTCACCAAACGACACAACTCAGGCCACACAGCTCAGAGCTGTCCCGAAAAACCGGAGCATCCCGAAAAAACGCGCGTCCTGGAGCACCTGCTCCTCCTCCCACCAGCCCCTCTTTATACTGAGCATGACATAATTGGCATGGAATACCCCCTTTGGGCAGTTTGGGTCACCTGTCCTGGCTCCTTTCTCATTAGTAGAGAAACATGAACAAGTGAAACAGTCCTTGATAGGTTGGCAACAACTAGAAACATCAGGGTGCTATCAGCACTGCTCTCATCCTAACTCCCAAACACAGCATTCTATCCACTATTAGAAAAGATATTAACTCCATCTTAAGCAAAACCAGGACAGACCTCAAGAGATCATCAGGTCCAACCCCTGTGCCAAAGCAGGTTCCCTTGGACATATTGCACAGGTAGGCATCCAGATGGGTCTTGAATATCTCCAGAGATGGAGGCTCCACAACCCCCCTGGGCAGCCTGTCCCAGGGCTCTGTCACCCTTACTGTGAAAAAGTTCTTCCCCATATTTGTGTGGAACTACCTGTGCTCCAACTTGAAGCCATTGCCCCTTGTTCTACTTCCACAGACCACAGAAAAGAGGCTGGCCATTTCCCCTTGTGTCCCACACTTGAGATATTTATAAACATTAATAAGATCCCCTCTTAGCCTTCTTTTCTCAAGGCTGAACAGCCCCAGTTCATTCAGCCTTTCGTCATATGGGAGATGTTCCAGGCCCTTGATCATCTTCTCAGCTCTTCTCTGGACTCTCTCAAGGAAATCCCTGTCCTTTTTATACCAGGGAGCCCAGAACTGGACACAATACTCCAGGTGGGGCCTAACCAGGGCAGAGTAGAGGGGGAGGATCACCTCCTTAGACCTGCTGACCACACTCCTCCTGATGCACCCCAGGATTCCATTGGCCCTCTTAGCCACCAGGGCACACTGCTGGCTCATGCCCAACCTGTTGTCCACCAGATGAAACAATAAAAACTTACTTATCTATTCTAACAATCACATTAATATGTCTCCATTTTTATATTTTCAAATTACATTACATTTGCATTTAGCAGATACAGCTGATAGACATTTGAACTTTCATTCCTCAGTGATTTACATCTTTCAGGCTGTTTTCCTGACTATCTTCACAGCTACTAATTGACCAATGGTACAGATGAAATGAGATGAAGCTGAGAAGCTTTCCAGAAGTTCTCCAGTAGAAGTCTGAAGTACTCTTCTAAAAGTTATGAATATACTCTAGCACTTTCTGTTCTGCCTCTGAAAAAATGATCTCTATGGTTTCTTTTTTTTTCTTTCTTTTTTGTAATGTACTAGAACTAGGACAGCTGCATTATTTCCGTCTTTAGCATCCTAAAATCAGGGTTAAAGCCTAAAATTAAATTATTCTATTAAGAAACATATTTTCTTTAAAGTATTCTTTGGATGAGAGAGACAATAAATTGGCTTGGAGGTAACAGAATAGCAAACAAAACACAAACAAAAAGGCCACCCCCAAAGTCTAAAGTCCTTTCACTACATGTGAAAGGAAAATCCTTTATTTAAGGATTGCAATGGAAAGATGACATAGACTACACAGAACACATATTCTTGTAAGTTTAAAAAATTTACAGCTTAGTACAACCATTGACACAGGGTCATTTGTGCTAACTACTTAAAAATTCTTGGGAATAATTGTGTCTTATGTGAACAAGTATTGTTTCAAACAGTTTTTGGACTCGGCTGAAGAACTAGACCTGGAACTAGAAATATATTTGACCTATGGATAAAAGACAATAATGTCCAAACAAACAAAAAACAAACAAATAAAAAAAATCCTACACAAAGCCAAGACCAATACCACAGAACATATTGAACTCTTAATATAATTCAGAATTAATTTTCCAGAAAACTATAATTCTGCTATTTTACTCACACGCACTTGTCCCTAAACAACTTATTTTATAAACATGCTCCAAGAACAGCTTCACTTCTCCTAATTTTAGGAACTTAATCTAGAGGCCTATATTGCAAGGCTCATTTAATTTTGTTTCCTATAAAATCAGTAGCAAAAAGCAGATTCCTCCACAAGTTAAATTCCACCAGCAGCGTAATTAGATATCTGTCATCTCAAAATTGTTCTCTGAAGTAAAATTTTAATTGGTTATTCAGAAAAAAAAAAGTCTCCTATCTTAATTGTCTATAAAAGATATTTAAAATTATATGATATAGAAACATAGATTCATAGTACGCATTAGGTAGGGGAGTGGAGATTCCACCTGCAGCCATTGGAGGACCCCATGTTGGAGCAGGTGGAGACAACCTGAGGAGGCTATGACCCCATGGGAAGCCCATGCTGGAGCGAGCTCCTGGCAAGACCTGAAACCTGTGAAGAGAGGCACATGCTGGAGTAGGTTTGTGGGCAGATTTCTGACCCCATGGAGGATCCAGGCTGGAGACATCTGGTCCTGAGGGTCTGCACCCCATTGAAGAGACCCATGTTCTATGATTCTATGCTGGAGCAGTTCATGAAGAGCTGTCACCCATTGGAGAGACTCATGTTTGAGAAGTTCATAGGGGACTGTCTCCTGTGAGAGGCAAACCATGCTGGAGCATGAAAAGAGTATGAGAAATTCTCTCTGAGGAGGAAGAAGTGGAAGTCACAACTTGTTATGAACTGACCACATCCCACTTTATCTCTCCTCCTGTGCAGCTGCACAGGAGCAGGTAAAGAACTCAGGGTAAAGTTGAGTCTGGGAAGAATGTGTGTGTAGGGGAGGGTGGCTTAAGATTTTGTTTTATTTCCATTGCTCTAATGTTTTTATTGGGTAATAAATGAGATTTTTTGCTGAATATCTTTTGTCTGTGACATTAATTGCTGAATTACCTCTCCCCATCCTTATCTTGATCATGAGCCTTTTTATATCTTCTTTTCCCTTTCCATTTGAGGAGGGTGAGTGGTAAAGAGGCCCTCCAGCCAGGGTTAACCCACCACTCTATTTGAAATAACTCTGAAATGTACTATTATGTATGGGACTACGTCTGTGGCACATTTTTCTGATTGTGCTGAGCTATCTTAAATCTGTTGGTGGAAGATAATAAAACAAAAATTTATTTTTAATTTACTGTATTGATTGTGCGTATTGCATAATCTGTATTAGTTGGCTACTTTTTCTTTGTTCTATCAGTCTTTTCAGGAAAAGCCTGGCAAAATCTCTCCTTGATTACTGAGATGAGGGATCTTTATACGACTTCACAATGCAAAGTGAAAAAGATTATATTTTCTAGTACTTAAAGAGTGGCTAGAAAGAAGACAGAGGCTCTTCTTCAGAGGGTGGCACATGGAAAAGGCTATGACTACATGTTATAGGACACGTTTTATCCTGATACAAGAAAGAAATTGACTCATATTCAATTGTTGACCGATATTCAACTTCCCACCATCCCAACCACCCAGATCTCTTTCCACAGGGCTGCCCTCCAGCCTCTCATTCCCCATTTTGTATGTATAGTGAGGATTACCTTGTTCCAGGTGGATAATCTAGCACTTGGTCTTGTTATATTTCATACAGGTGGTGATTGCCCAACTCTCTAGTCTGTCCAGGTCACTCTGTAAGGCATCTGAAGAGAGGCCACAGCTCCTCCTAGAAGATGATCACTGGCAAATTTACTTACTTTGATTTTCTGTGTCCAGAACTTATATAAGAACATTTAAGAGCACTGTCACTAAAATTTTGTTATGGGGAACATCACTGGTGACCAGACACCAGCTTTATGTAACTCTTTAGGTCCCACCCATCAGACAATTGTTCACCCAATGTATTATGTACTTGTCCAGCTATGTGCAGGAAGTTTTATCCAGAAAGATACTGTGAGAGACAATATCATAAACTGTTGTAGTTTTGCATGGCAGGGTTCTGGTGGAGAAAGGGGGGCTGCAGGGGTGGCTTTTGTAAGAAGCAGCTAGAAGCTCTCTGTAGGCCTGACAGACTAAACACTGGCCAACTGAAGGCCAGAGTCATTTCTGACCAAGGCCATAGTGCCTCTGGGAATCACATTCAAGAAGAAAAAAAAAAAAAAAGCAAGCAGACACTTTTTGCTGCCAGAGAAGTGAGTGAGAAGTTGTAAGAAACTGTGCAGACATCAAGGTCAGTGAAGAAGGAATGGATGGATGGATGGATGGATGGATGGATGGAGCACTCCAGGTGCCAGAGAGAGATTCTCCTGCGGCCTATGGATAAGACCATGGTGAAGCAGACTGTGCCCCCCCCCCCAGCCCATGGATGATGACAGGGAGAAGACATGCCATCTACAGCCCCTGGAGGACCCCATGCTGCAGTGGGTAGAGACTCCTGAAGGAAGCTGTGACCCCATGGGAAGCCCATGTTGGAGCAAGCTCCTGGCAGTGAAACCTGAAGCCTGTGGAGAGACCGACCTATGCTGGAACAGGTTTTCTGGGGGACTTGTGACTCTGTGGGGTTCCAGGCTGGGGCAGTCTGGGCTTGAAAGTTAGCCCTCCATGGAAGGGAGCCACACTGAGGCAGTTGGTGAGGAGCTGAAGCCCTGTGGGAAAGGACTCATGGAGAAGTTCATGGAGGACTGTCTTCTGTGGGTGAGACCCCATGCTGGAGCAGGGGAAGGGTGTGAGGAAGGACCCCTCAGCTAAGAAGGAAAACAATTCATGAGGAACTGAGTGAAAAACTCCATTCATCCATTCCCTGCCCCTCCCCATGCCACAGAGAGGGTGGTGGAAGGGAGAGAAATCATTAATAAGTTGTCTGCTGAGAAGGGAGAGGTGGGGGGAGGTGCTTTAAGATCTGGTTGCGCTTCTTATTATCTGACTCGGGTTTCACTGGGTATGTAGTGTGGTGTAATACATTAGATAGTTTCCTTTCCTTTATTCTGTGTTGAGTTCGTTTTGCCCATCAACTCCTAAGCCTTCCAATAGATATTTTGTCCCTTGTCCAGCTAAAATGGGGAGTGACAGAGTGGCTTTGGTGGGTGTCTGGCTTCCAGCCAGGGTCAAACCACCACAGTCCTTCTTGGTGCCCAAAGTGGGGCTCAGGAAGTTTGAGATAAGGACAGTAATTGGAAGAGGGAGTGAGCAGAACAGACTGAACATAGCTGGGTAGTGTAACAATTGTGGGGAATTTCTGTTGGGATGTGGCTGTTAATAGTGATTCTTAAATATGCGATTCGCAGAGGAGCCCCTTCTCCAACGGAATGCAGCCATGCTAAACTACAACATAAGCTTAAGTTTTGCTAAACATCACAAACAAACACAAAAATGGACTCCCATATCTACTGGTTTCCCTTGGTGAACTAGATGACTTGTTTTACATAACCCACATGTACCCATGCTGGTTATGACCAATGTCTGCATTGTTTTGTTTCTCAATTTTTTTTCAGTTATCCCCTGAACAACCATCTCCATAATTTTATCAGGTACTGAAGTGAGTCTGACAGGCCTGTAATTACCAGGGTCTTCCTTCTTACCCTTCTTGAAAATTGTGACATTTGTTGGCTTCCAGTTGATGGGGACCTCTCCAAACACCCAAGACTGTTGAAAAATAATGTAGAGAGGTCTTGCAGTAACACTTTCCAGATCTTTCCCTGGCATGAATTCTATCAGACCCATAGATTTATGTGCAACAAACTGGAGTAGCAAGTCTCTTTAAAGTTCAGGGTCAAATTGAAGTTTATCATCCCCCCAGTTACAGTCTTCCAACACAGGGCTCAGAGTGTCCCAGGGCTCATTATTGGTGTTGAAGACACAGGAGAAGAAGGCATTAAACATCTCTGCTTTCTCTGTGTCCCAGTTTGTGGGGTGACTGACCTTATCAAGTAACAAACAACTGTTGTCTGCTCCTCTTTTAGCTAACATATTTTAAAAAGCTTTTTGTTATACTTCACAGTGCTTGACAGCTTGAACTAACTCTAATCACGCTTGGGCTGCATGAATTTGCTCCCTACAATTGCAAACAGCGTCTCTGCAGTCCTCCCATGCCACCATGTCTTTCCTTCAAATGCCCGTACACTATCCTTTTCCACCTATGTTCTAGACAAATGTCCATCGTCCAAGCAGAGGAAAACCTCATGGTTTGGGATAAGGACAGTTTACTGGGACAGCAAAGGGAGGGAGAAATAACAACAACAAGACTTTATAGCAAAATATATAAAACTGGTGATACACAATGCAGTTTCTCAACAAACTGTACAACTCTAGCTGTACAGCTCAGAGCCATCCCAAAGCCAGACAGTCCCCAAACCACACATCCTGGAGCTGTGCACTCCTCCCCCACCAGCCCCCACCCCCCTTTATGCTGAGCATCGCAACAACTAAAAACATCAGTGTGTTATCAACTCTCATCCTAACTCCCAAATACAGCACTACACCAGCTGCTAGGAAGACAATTAACTCTATCCTAGTTGAACCCAGGACCAGTTTATATAAAGTAATATATAAATATGGTTTTCTTCTGAAGAAATGCATTTCTATCTTAGCAGAAATTTAGGTTACTTTTTTTTTCAGTTCTGAATATGTATTTCCTTCTTCATTTTCTTAATTATTGGGTAATATTCCTGTCACGATGGATGTTCCCATCAGTATTTTTGTTTGTGCTTTTATAAAAGAAAATAAATTCTCCTAGAACAGCCATTTTCTTCTAATCTAAGGAATCAACTTGAAAATCTTTCTGTATATTTTGAAAGAAAATTGCACATTGTACTGGAAAATACATTTTCACCTACTTTACAGAATTTTAAATAGCTGCAAAGAAACAATAGTCTAAAAAAAAAAAAGTTTTTTTTACAGACACATAGGATAGCTGTGGTAAGAAGGGAATTCCTGAGATCATCTAATCTATGTAGCAGTGACAGATACAGCAGATTGCCTAGCAAAGTGTCCATTTGAGACTTAAATATCCACAAGGAAGGAGACTCTGTAACCACTCTGGGATCTGCAGTTTTACAGCCTTCACAGTAAAAATATTTTTTCTTATGTTAACATGAACTTTTCTGCTTTTGACTCTTCTGCCGTGTCTCCTTGGCTGGCTACTGGGTGCCCACCAAGTTGCTCTAAAACTCCTCCTCCATCAACTGGGTAGGAGGAGAATATACAATGAAAGGTTTGTGTGTCAAGATGAGAACAAGATCACTCAAGAATTACCACCACTGGCAAAACAGACCTGACATCAGGAAATAAATTTATTTTATTGGGTCAGTTTGACTCCCCCTCTGGAAGAAGTGAGCATTTAATCCAGATTTCCTACATCTGGGAACTGTATTTACCAGCAGGAGGGAGGGTAGGGGAGAAAGCATAAAAAACCAAAAAGCAGCAATGCATTAGGCCTTAGTTGCAAATGCTCTGAATTCTAAATCCCTAGCTGACTGTATAATCAGATGTAACTCCTAGAATCATATGCTCAGTGATTTATTCCCCCCAGCCAGATCTATTTGATTTCTCAGAAAATGTGTACAAGCATTTAAACTTTTCACAGAAATGCTTAATTGTCTTATTCAATGAATGGAAAAATCCTTACAAAGGCATTCTAAATTGTCCTCAGGAGGCATCAGAAGTCCCTAACACTTTTCACTGACTATGTAATCAATGCCCATCTTTTGTAGGCATGCAAATACCTGAATTAGGTGACTAATACAGTAACTGAGATATAAATTATATAGTGAAAATAAAGAGATTTGATTTCGATGTAATGCACAAGACTTTGCAGAAATGTTTAAAATAAGACATTCAGTCTAATCCTTTAATTAAAAAACACTCTGAAATGAATTATTTGAATGATATAGCTTCCTTTCCTGTATTTTTGACACAAAAATTCTCACAGCAATGCACATTATAAATTTGCTAAAAGAAAGAAAATAGAAGCATGTGTATGTTTATTAAATGATGTCAGTGTGTCATGAAACGACTCACCAGATTCTGCTAGAAAGCAAGATACGTGATCTTGTAGCTCAGTTTCATAAAACCATCTAATCTTAAGCTAACAGGTTTCCCAGATGCAATTAAATTAATGACAAATAAAAGTACACACCATCCCCTAAGAGGTGCTTGTAATTTCACAGAATTGAGTTCTTGTTTAGATTGTTATTAAGCTGTTGGCTTACAGCGTAAATGTATATGAAACTTTACAAGGAATCTATTCTCAGGACATTGCACTCTAAATTAAATATAACCCAATTTGCTATGTTCTGTAGGTCAGACAGTATTCTTATGGCAAGTTAAATTAATGAAGCTTCCAGAATCAAAAAACCTCTCCAATTAATATATTATTGATCATTTGTTAAGTGGGTAGGTTAACATGGATTAACAGTAAAGCCTTTTTAAAAATTCGAATGTTGAGAGGTTTAAAATGCATGGGAAATATTCACACGAGTAGTTGGACTGCCCTAAGGATTAAGTCTGGTGCTTCAAGATTCTCTTCTGAATCAATTAAGAATATTTTTTTTATAGATGCATGATATTGGCTTTGTTTCCATGTAATCTCAAAAAGATACAGTTTCAAGAAAATAATAAGCTTTAGAAATCAAAAGACTAGTCACAAGCATTTGTTCATTCCTTATGTATCCTTGGAGAACTTTAAATATTCAGTCTCTTAAACAACAGACACTCTGCCCCTTAAATAAACCTGAAAGTCTAATAAGCAGTCTAAGATACAGAGGATAAATATATTCCTTACAAGAAGGAAGGTTATTTATATTTGGACAAAATATATTCAGCCCTTTAAAAAGGAACAAATATGTAACTACATGGGAAAAAATAAGTAATTGCAAAAAATGTCTCTCTGGTTGTTACAAATTGGTTCATATCCACATTTTTTTTAATTATCTCACCTCTTAAACACTGAAGCTTGTGACTTTTCTTCAAAGTTTTGTGATTCTAAATTGCTATAACTAAATTCAATGACCTTATGATGTAGTTTTGCAGATGGTATAAGGTATGTTGCTATGAATGTTTGAGGGTACCTATCCTATCAAAGAATTTGACCACTGTTAATGTCCTTGATATCCTTTGCCAGATTTAATTCCAGGTGAGCCTTAGCCTTCTTTGTTGCATCCCTACATACTCTGGCTACATTCCTATATTCGTCCCAATTGGCCAATCCCTTTTCCACATTCTGTAAACTTCCTTCTTCTCTTTTAGTTTTTCCAGGAGCTCCATGCTTATTCGTGTCCATCAGGTCTCCTTCCTCCTTTGCTTTATTTCTTATTCTTAGGGATGCGCTGATTCTAAGATTGGAGAAAGCAGTACTTGAATATTGACAAGCTGTCACCCTTCCCCAACTCTCTAGAGCCCTAACCCATGAGATTCTCCCTATCAGGTCTTAGAAGAGGCCAAAGTTAGATCTCATGTAGTCTAGGGTTGTATTACTACATATTGTCCTGCTTCTACTGTCCTGAATTCTACCACCTCATGATCACTGCAGCCCAGGGTGCTCCCAACCTTCAAATCCCCAACCAATCCTTCTTTCTCTTCTAGTACAAGGTTCAGAAGCATTGTCCTCCTCATGGGGTCCTCCACCACCTATGTGGACAAGTTACCATCAATGCTCTGCAGGAATGCCCTGGACTGTGCATGCCTGGTTGAGTTGCCTTTCCAGAAAATACCGGATATTGCTCATGGATGTCTACAGCTGTATATTACAGAATCATGTCTGGGTTTGATTGTAGAACTGGAGGGTGAAGACAGAAGCAGAGTCCTGTTCTTGTGGGTCAACAGGGTCCAAGGTGCATCATTCCCGATACTGTCCACTACAGAAAATGCTTATGAAACCACCTATCTCCATCTCCGCCCCTCTAGTACTGTGCAGCCTTTAACTGTTTCCTGCAACTTGGACACCTGATGTTGAGTCTCAAAAGCTGGAATCAAAACTCATATTCATTAATTGTCTTTTAAGCTACATCACTGAATCATTGTCCAGATCATCAACTCGTGCACACCTTGTGCAAGTACTTAGCATTTCACCAGAAGAAGGGTCTAGGCATTCACTGAAAACTACGGCCTGCGCTGAAATCTCTTTCCTTACCAGTTCTACCTGGGTGGATGCATCAGACATCTCAGGGAAAATGTTCTCTATGGGAACACTGGTTTTGGCTCTGAGACAAGTGCCCACCATTTTGGGAGAGACCCAGAGCACTGTGTGCTCTCCCATGCAAAGTGCTGTAACCCACCCAACCAGTGTTGGCAGCACTTTGGGTCACTGTCACTCCTTCTGGATTCTTAAATGTTCTGCTTTTGCCCCTAGCTGCACCCAGGTCATGTCAGCCTCACTCAGGCCACATCATCCTCTCTGGCAAGAGCTGCTAGCTCCTGGCACCTCACTCCACTTTTCCTACAGTTTTCCTGGCTCCAGGAACCTGCTGTCCACCTCAGTCTAGGGCTTGGCCACAGGACTTAACATTTCTGCAGCCATGTCCTGTGACAGTTTTGTGCCTTGTTCCTGCCAGGTGGCCCCACAGGGGGCTGATCCGGGCACTTCAGGCATAATGGTGCCTCACAGTCAGACAGAAATGAATGATCCACATTTGACATTCTGCACAACCGGTAATAGTCACATGACATCATGTGAGATAGCTATTGCAGAAGGTTGCTGAGACAGTCATCTCAAGTCTCTCAGTAATCAGGGGAGAGAAATAATCACTTCTAGGAAGACATTCATCTCATTTCATGATTAACATAAGAAATAAGTCAGATGAATCAAAAGTATTTGATTCTTTCCCCTGATTTTGTAATGTCAAGATGACTGAACCACCTGTAGTTATGTAGGCAGCAGACACCTCCAGTTAGATGAGATGATTCCCAGCATCTCATCACCAGCTATATTTACATTCTTGACAGACATGTGAAGGTCATGTGAAAGCATAACAGAAAACAAAATTAGCTCTGTAAGCATGCAGCAAATATTTGAAAGTCAAAGAGATAATACCATCTTTGTGATAGTTTATAGTACAAAATTAAAACTTAAAAAAGGAAAGATCCTCAGCATGTCTTCAGTGCTTTCATAAGAAACAACTATTTTATTTTAGTAATGAAGGAATCTTAACTCACGTCTCACTTTCTGAAGTAAATCTGTAATCACCCTGTAAAAATTTCAGACTGAATAGTCAGTGATACTTATTAGGTACTAATTATTTAACTGTCCCTTCTAACCTAGATTTGACACAACAGATAGCATTAAACACACCCATTTTTAGAGTCTATTGACAAATAGTCATACACTGTAAACCCGTTACCATCAATAGTTCGTGATGTGATATGGTAGTAGGGATTATATTGAAAAGTATGAGACACTAGAGAAAAACATGTATATATACACACACAGAAAAGTCTTAAAATATGTGCAGGCTTTACTCTGCAACAAATCATGAAAGAGTTTAATGAAACGAAATATCTGAAAGATATATTTTAGTTGATACAATAATGAAAAAAAGTGATACTGTGTTGTGGTTTTTTTTGTCCACTAAAGCAATATCAACATTCTACAAACAAAATGTCTGTGAAAAATATAGATTCATATGCTGAAAATAAAATTTCTATGTACCTGATGAACAAGAATAGCAATGTAAGTAAATCTTGCAATTAATGTGTAGAAATAGTTTTCTAATTCAGCTATTGTGATCCTGTCAATTCAACAAAAGAGGCACCTCTAAAAAAAAAGCAGTCTGATCTCTGCAGTGCTGAAAAAAATTCTTAGTTATTTTTAATGCATAAAGACTAAAATGATAAAAGGTTTATTTTATTTTTAACTGAAACTTATGGATGTTGTTCACAGAAAAATATTTTTGTTGACTGAAAGATACTGAAACCTTTTGAAACACTGTATTAGTGAAGACAGGAGCAGAGTTACTTCATTAGGAAAGAGAAAAAGTGGAAGTGATCTTCATCTTCATAAATAGCTCACATATTAAATTAATCAGTTCTCAAAATCAACAGTTATTAACTTGTACTGTCAGAGAGGATATCAAAACCTGTAAGCAATAAGAAATACTGGGGTTTTATCAGTGTCTGTACTCATGTACTGTTACATTTTCTTCAGATTTGTCAGAGGTTAAAAACTGCATTAAAGTGGCATAATTTCATCTCACATTTGATTTATCTGTAAATATAGCAAACCTAGTTTTAATAATCTGTTCATATACCGTTAAGCCATGAACCTTGCTGGGATACATTTAACACTCTTTTTCATTTGTTTTCCAGTGGTTTAGAACTCCATTTGGCTGTAACCCTTTATATAAGAGGCTTTATAAACAAATATGTTGCACACTTAAAAGCACATTTAAAAACATTGAGTTAAATGCTGATCAGTTTTAAAATGTGTTTCATAATATGCCTTTTTGATACCCCTTTAATAATGCAACAGGGCTGATTTAGGTTTGAAATAATGTAGTATTTATTATTTATGCATAATACACATTAATAATACATATAACACACTCTTTATAATGCGTTCTAAACTATATGCAATGGAAATATATGCTTTTCAGAAATGATCATTCCATTTCATGTAAAGACTTACAGAATCCTCAAAGACTGAAAACTTTAGTGTCAAAAAAGATTAAATAGATTTTCTACATAGATGACTGAATTCTGGAAAAAAAAATCTGAATTGATAGTATAAGGCTTTCCAAAATGCTCTGTCCTTTTGCATTCATGATTTCAATGTTTAAGTATGTGTCCAATGCCATTTTAAACATAGTCATGTCCTGCCTGAGCACAAATTGCTGCACGAGAATGATACGGGTCTCCTTGAGATCCTGTGTTGGAACTATCAGGACAGTAGAGCTCTCTCAGATACGTGATGGTTCCAAAAAAAGTAGACATCTAAGGTGGAGTCTTTCAATGGCTCCCTTAAAAACCCTAACTTGGGAATGGTATGCCTAGAAAAGAAGTACCATTAAGTAATTTCCTTGTTTTTTTCAATACATATGTCAAATTCTAGCTGATTGGCTGCACATTCTGCAGGGAAAGTATGTTTTTCCATAGCTTAAGCCTATAGGTGTTCATCAAACAGAATTGTTTTTCCTTGGGGTAAGTGGGTTTAGTAGTAGCTCTGTATAAACAGCAGCACATTTTTTATTAATATTTTCAAAAAGGAAAACACCTGTAATTCTGTTTGTGAAACAGCATTGTTTCTGTATGTCCTGTGGGTTTAGTAGTAGCACTGTATAAACAGCAGCACATTTTTTTTATTAATATTTTTAAAAAGGAAAACACCTGTAATTCTGTTTGTGAAACAGCATTGTTTCTGTATGTCCTGTGTGTTTTGATAGCAGTTTAAGCTCTTGGGATTATTCAGATGCCTTTCAGATGAAATAAAACGTGTCTATACAGCAACTGGGGTTTGATGTTTGGATTACCATATTTTAATTATATAGCACTTAACTATGAACAGCAGTTTTTGCTAATCTAAATCTGGCCCAAGTTCTCTAATAAGAAAAAAAAAAGGTCTTTAATTCAGTAGATGGTAATAATTTTTTTTTGCTTGTGGAGATTTTTGGTTTTGGTTTTGGTTTTCAAGTGGACAGATGTTGCAAAGTTAAAATATTTTCACTTACTGTTTTAAAGACATTCTGACATCAGTATATTTAAAAATCTTGCATTACTATAAAAACAGTCCCAAGAAGCAAGAAGTTTTGATCTGTACAGATCAAAACAGGAATCATGGAAAAAAAAAAGACCAGCCCCACATCAAGTATGCTTTTTTTAAATATATATATATATATAGGTACCATAGTGCAAGGTATTTGTTTTTTTTGTCAAGCTTGCTAGTCAGATGTAGAGAATCAAATAATATAAGAGATCAAACCATATAAACAAAACACTTCCCTAGGCTGTGGGCCTACAAGCAAGTTGCAGGATCCTCCTTGCACACCCTCCCATTTGGTTTACCACTTGGCTTGCTTGATTGAAGCACATAATTCACACTCATGGATAATCTGCCCAAAAGTGTCCACAGTCTACCCCTTGATCACAAGTCCATCTATATATTGCATCTCTTTCTTGATGGACTGAGGTTTCATGGACCCATCAAGCTATAAATTATTTGCCCTTGTGTTGTCAGTCTAGAACTACCTGAGCCAGTTGAATCTGAGCACCCTCATCGACTTGCTGGTTGTTTTGATGTTCCTCAGTGACCTGACTCAGGTACATGAGCATCTATGTGAGGTACTTCTACAGCCAGCGTCTCTAGCGAGGTAGCAGTGTCTTGTCATATTCTGACAGCCCAGATTGCTTTGTCTCTATGTTGTCAATTGTTCTGCTTCCATTGCTGTAACCATCCCCACATGGTACTTGCCACCATCCATGAATCACTATAGAGGTAGAGCATTGGCCACTTTTCTTGATCAGCAGTAGCTAAAGCCAGCTGGATGGTTTTCACACTTCTGTACACTGGCTCAGTTCACCTTCTTCTTCAGCAGCTTCTGTGACTCGTTGTGTAAGATGGCGTACAGCAGCCTTCCACCTCTGATGCTTTCCCACAATGCAACCAAACCCACCAATTAATTGGGTATATGGCTTCTCGTTTTCTGATAGTTTATTATACAGTGGAGGCTCTTTGGCTTGTGTCACTTCCTCCTCTGACAACATTCCAACATTGCTGTCTTTTGACCAGCCCATGATCACTTCCAGAGTTCCTGAGTGACAGGGGTTTCCTGTTCGAGCCCACTGTGTGATTAGTGTGACCCACTTATTCCACATAGCATCAGCTGCATGATGTGTAGTGGGGACTCTCCCTCTGAATATCCACCCCAGTATGGGGAGTCAGGGTGCCAGAAGGAGCTAGGCTTCTCTACCAATCACTTCTGAAGCAGACTGAGCCCCTTCATATGCTGCCACTATCTCTTTCTCAGTGGCGTGTCACAGGCCTTGGGTCCTCTGTAGCCCCAGCTCCAAAATCCCTGCAGTCAGCCTCAAGTCTCCCCTGGTGTTTCCTGCAGAGACTCCCTGGCTGTGGTGTAGAGCACATTTTTTATATCTGTCCATGCTCAGATTGGCTCAAGAGCTACTGCACGGACAATTTCCTGTTTGATCTGTTCGATGGCTTGTCACTGCTCAGGGACATATTGGAAATCGTTCTTGCTGGGTTATGTGATAGAGAGGGTTTACAATCAGACTGTAATTTGGAATATGCATTCTCCAAAAATCCACATAATGTAAGAAGCTTATGTGTCCTGGTTTGAACTAGGATAGAGTTACTTTTCTTTCAGCAGTTGGTGGAATGCTCTGTTTGGGAGTTAGAATGAGGGCAGTGCTGGTAACATACTGATGGGTTTAGTTATTGCCAAGCAGTCAAGGATTTTTCAGTTGTTCATTCTGCCCTGCTAACAAGAAGGTGCGGGGCAGCCAGGAAGCTGGGAGGGAAAATGGCCAGGACAGGTGATCCAAACTGGCAAAAGACGGTATTCCATGCCAGTGACATAATGCTCAGCATAAAGAGGGGCCTGGTAGGAGGAGGGGTGCACTCCTCCAGGATGTGCAATTTTGGGGATGAACTGGCTTTGGAACAGCTCTGAGCTGTGCAGTCTGAGTTGTGTGGTTCAATGAGAAACTGCATTGTGCATCACCAGTTTTGCATGTTTTGCTATAAATCCCTGTTGTTCTTATATCTCTTTTTCTCTGCTGTCCCAGTGAACTGTCATAGAATCATCGAATCATAGAATGGCATGGGTTGGAAGGGACCCCAAGGATCATAGAGCTCCAAACCCCCTGCCACAGGCAGGGCCACCAACCTCAGGCCTGGATCTACACAAGGTTGCCCAGGGCCCCATCCAACCTGGCCTTGAACACTTCCAGGGACAGGGCATCCACTACTTCTCTGGGCAGCTTGTTCCAGGACCTCACCACTCTTTCTGTAAAAAACTTCCCCCTAATATCCAATCTAAACCTTCCTTAACTGTCCTTATCCCAACCTGTGAGGTTTGGTTTTGGTTTTCTTTCCTCTCTTTCTCCCTATCCTTCCTCAGAGAGAATGGCCGTGTGGTGCTCAGCCCCATCTGGTGCAAAACCATGACATGAAAGTATTTGGACTATGTTCTTGCTATTCTCAGAAACTTCTTCGTCTGTGTTTCTCCATATAATGTCATCAACATACTGCAGGATCTCTTGGGCTTCACCTTGTTCTAATGCAAGCAGTCCATGGGAAATGATGGGGCTTTCTTTCCATCCCTGGTGCAGTCAATTCCAGGTGTAATGGGTACATCTTCAAGTGAAAGCATCTCCAAGTGAAAGCAAACTGTGGTCTGTACTCTGCCACCAAAAGGAATGAGAAAAATCATTTGTGACGTACCACTTGGCTGCACTAACTCAATTTCATACTGAACTGCTAGCATGTCTAGCACAGCAGCACTCATGTTTTGTGATTTCATTCAGGATATGACAGTCTATCAGCCATCTCCACTCTCCACTGGACTTCTGCACTGGCCATATGAGACTCTTAAATGGTGAACAAGTTCTTATCACTCCTTGGATCCTATGTTTACAAATCAGCTTATGGATAGGATTCAGGGAGTGAATCAGTGATACTGCTGCCAATATACTGTAACAGTACTTCAGAAAAAACTCAAACAGCCTCCTGGAGTAGGACATTATTTGCAATAGAATAGTCTTCACCCTGCTTTAGATTTATATTCAGCATGTAATAACAGAATAACAAAAAATTATGAGTTAAAATTTTCTCATTCCCTTACATTAGTTCTATTCATAGAAGTGTTTTCAACAAAATGACCATAAAATTCCATTTGACCTTGTAGAACTGACCTATAGATTTTCTTCTTTCAACAGTGTCATGGTTTAAGGACAGAAGAACACATGGACATTAAATAGATTTGGACATTAAAACACTTTAATCACAGATAAATGTATTTTTACATATATTTAGTTCAATATGAGAGATGTGGCCTTCAGCACAAAGGATGCCCCTTTCAACCTAAATTATCCTATAATTCAGCAATGTAAATACAACTGAATGTACATAGATTCATATATATTTATGAAAAATATATCAAATTTACCTGGAAAGGTACATAGAAATCTCCACATAAATCATCTGTCATATGCATATTTACCTATTTATCCGTAAACTGATCTTTTCATGTTCACAAATGTTAGAAAAACAGTTACTTGCACAACTTCTGCTTAGGATTTTTTGTGTATGCGGATTGTGATGCAGTCTTTGCATATACATACTCTTATTGTTTCAACAGAAATACAGATTACTCTTTCTCAATTAGCATATATGAGACTCTCTAGGTCACTTATTCTCCTCCAACTTACAACAGCATGCCTACAAAACTCAAGAATGTTGTCAAAATCTGGATCTACTCCAAGGTATTTTTCAGTCTACTAATGGTCTTTAAATTTTTAGTGTGAACTGTTATCATAGCCTTCCCTTCCCAAATGGTTTGGTCATTGGTGGAGACATGGAGTTAAACTGAAAGAGAAATCATTCCTATATAAAGCTGTCTCTCCTTTCTCAACTTGGGACCAGGCCAGTCTTTAATAGCGTCCATCTATCTGAGTCCTGAATTAATGTAGGTGCCTACCAATTTATTGTACAGATAAACTGTTTGCACAATTTTCACTTTACACATCACCACCTTTACACACAGGGGGATCAAATTAAATAACCTGCAGGCAGTATTCACTGTAGAATTCCTACTTCTGAGCATTGAAGGTTACAGCCTTGATTATTTTTTTTTAAATTATTTTTTCTTGGGAGTCATATTATACTTAAGGAAAAAGTATGTAAAATACAAATAATTACTCGTGTAGGCTCAGGCTGATATCCAAATGGATCATGCATAGCTCATGATCCATTTTACAATCACTTGAAATCTCTGCAAGAATAGAATAATTTTAAAAAAATACAACCCAGTGAAGTCCAATAATTGATGAGAAGTACTGAGAATAGGTTTATTAGATTTGGTCAGAGGTCATGTAGGGATTTTTCAAGAGAAATCCCTGAGATAATCCCCTCAGGTAGAAGGGAGCAGATCACAGCTGGCAGATCCCTAAGGGTGCTTTCTGTAGATTGCAAGAGCTCTCAATACCCAGGTGCAATAAATCAGGAAAGGAAGGCAAGAGCATTTCTGAGTCAAGACCTGCTGGTCAAACTAAAGGGCAAGAAGAAAATGCACTGGCAGAGGAAGCAGGGACAGATAACCTGGGAAGAGTGTAGGGACATTGACGGTTGTGTAGGAAGGCTAAGGCACATCTGGAGCTCAGTTCGGCAAGGGGTACAAAGAGTAATAAGAAAGGTTTCTGTAGGTATGTCACCCAGAAAAGAAAGATCAAAGAAAGCATAGTCTTCTGAATAGCAAGGCTGGCAAACTGGTAAGAATGAACAAGGAGAAGGCTGAGGCATTCAAACACTTTTTTGACTGGCATCCTGTCTTCCCAGACTTCTCAAATGGATGCTCCAAAAAACAGAGATGGAGTGACCAAAGTCTCTCCCACTGTAAGAGAAGATCAGGTTCATGTTCACCCAAGGAGTCTGAACATACATAAGTTCATACCACCTGATGAGATACATTCCAGAGTCCTGAGGAAACTGGCTGATGTAGTGGCCAAGCCAGTTTCTGTGTGTGAAGGACGGATGTTTAAGGGACTAGGTCGAGACTGTTGGTGGTTGTTTGTTCCAGCGGATGTCTGTCTCAACATTGTTGGAACATTACATCGCCTACCACTGCCACAGCAACAAAGTATGGGGCAAACCACAAGACCCATTTCCTGCCCTCCTACATACCAGCCTGTATAGCAAAGTCTAAGAACTTTAACCCAACCCCCGTGCATGTGTCCAGACCCTGGCTGGAAAACAGAGGGGCCCGGAGACCCCTCAAGACCATGACGATGACAGGATATCCCCTAGTAATGGTATTGGGCATGTGCGCCACCACCAAGTGGTGGGTAGGGTTAAGCTAAACAGTTCTCTAGAATATGCTAATTGATTCTCTGGAGGAGTGATGCACCTCAATAAAAGAACTATGACAACCAGCATCAAATGGAATTCCCCACCTGAAGTAAAATCAAGCTGGACTGATGGGACACCGCAGCTCTGTGGTGGTAGCTATTGCACCTTTACTTTCCTTTTTTTCCATCTTTCTCTCTCTTGCACCTCTGCAAATTTTGATGTAACTATTAAACAACTTCTTCTCCTTATGGCATATGACCTCTTTTGTAGCATTGGGCTTGGAAAGCAGGGCCTTGGGCAATGCTAGATTGGTAGATAGCATGGAACATTTAGACCATAAACCCTGGCATGCGGCATGATTGTAATCATTGTCCCCTGCTACAGCAAGGCACCAGAAGCAGCCTCTTCCTTTGTTAACATAGGCCTGCTGTCTAATGACTTTAAGAAGGTCTGTTAACATGATACAGGTAGACCGTTGACCAATCAGATACAGCCCTCAAGCAGTTTATGTATGAAATAACCAATCTGTTTAAAGCACACCGTCTTCTGAGCGTATTTAAATGGATTATTTTATACAATAAATCAACTTTTGCTTGCATCAAGCTGTGTTCCGTCTCTCCGTCGTGGCACTCTTTTGTATTTTAATCTCACTCAGGGAATAACAACGAATCTCCCCCAGACCTGATCTTTCCAGGTCCAGATACCGTGATGACTGGAAAAGCCATGGCAGTCAAGTGAAGTCCCCAGTGACTGAAAGAAGGAAAAACTTTCACCCATTTTTTAAATGGTAAAAAAGAAGACCCTAGCAACTACCAACCTGCCAGCCTCACTTCTGTGCTTTGGAAGATCATGGTGCTAAAGCACATTGAGGACAGGGAAGTGATTCAAGACAGCCAGCATGGCTTCACAAAGAAGAAATGTTGTCTGACCAATGTAGCGGCCTTCTATGCTGGAGTGACTACACCAGTGGATAAGGAAAAATCTGCAAACATAAGCCATCTGAACTTCTGTAAGGCCTTTTACACAGTCCCACAAAACCTCTGTCTCTCTCTAAATTGGAAAGATATGGATTTGATGTGTGGGGAATGAGAAATTGGTTGGATGGTTGCTTCACATTGGATGCTCAACATCTCAATGTCCAGAAGAGCATCAGTGATGAGTGGTGTCCGTCAGGAGTTCATATTAGGACCAGATCTATTTATCATCTTCATCAATGACATGTACAGTGTGACAAGTGTACCCTCAGCAAACTTTCCTCAAGAAGTGGATCCATGTGATACTCATGAGTTTCAACAAGGCTGAGTAAAAAGTCCTGCACATGGGTCAGGGCAGCCTTCACTATCAATACAAGCTGAGGGATGAAGGGATTGAGAGCAGCTCTGCAGAGAAGGACTTGGGAATACCAGTGGAAGAAAAATTGGACATGGGCCAGCAATGTGAGCTCACAGCCCTCAAAGCCAACTGTATCCTGGGCTTCATCGAAAGAAGTGTGACCATCAGGTTGAGCGAGGTGATTATCCCCCTCTCTCCATTCTTGTAAGACACTGTCTGGATCCAGTTTTGGACTCCTCAGCACAGGAAAGACATGGAGCTGTTGGAGAGAGCCCAGAAGAGGGCCACAAAAATGTTCAGAGGGACAGAATACTTCTTTTGAGGACAGGCTGAGAGAGTTGGGATTGTTCAACCTGGAGAAGAGAAGGCTCTGAGGAGACCTTATTGTGGCTTTTCAATACTGAAAGAGGGCTTATAACAAAGATAGGGAGAAACTTCTTATTAGGACCTATTGTGATAGGATAAGGGGCAATATCTTTAAACTAAAGGATAGTAGACTTAGACAAGAAACAATTATTTTTTTAATTATTAAGGTGGTAAAAATCTGGAACAGGTTGCCCAGAGGAGATGTGGATGTCACATCATTGGAAGTGTTCAAAGTCAAGTTGCACGGGGCTCTGAGAAACCTGATCTAGTTGAAGATGTCCCTGCTCGTTGTTGTGCTAGACTACCTTTAAGACCTTTTCCAACCCAAGCAATTATGTGGTTGTATGCTGGTTTTGGCTGAGACAGAGTTAATTTTCTTCATAATAGCTACTGTAGGGGTATGTTTGGAATTTGAACTGACAGCAGTATTTGCTGTTGCTGAGCAGTTTTTACACAGACCCAAGGCCTTTACTGCTTCTCACACCACCCCACCAAGCAGTTGGCTGGGGGTGCACAAGGTGTTGGGAGGGGACACAGATAGGGTATCTGACCTTGGCTGAACGAAGGTGTATGCCATACCATATGATATCATGCTCAGCAATGTAAATCAGGTGGAAGAAGGAAGGGAGGGATGTTCAGAGTTATGGCGTTTGTCTTCCCCAGTAACCTTTATGTGTTGCAGAGCCCTGCTTTCCTGGAGGTGGTTGAACATCTGCCTACTGGTGGAATGTGGTGAATGAATTCTTTGTCTTGCTTTGCTTGCATATGCAGCTTTTGCTTTAGCTATTAAACCGTCATTATCTCAACAGACTAGTTTTGTCACTGTTCTTCTGATTCTCTCCCCCATCTGGCCAGGGGAGAGTGAGTGAGAGGCTGCATGATGCTTAGTTGTTGGCTAGGGTTAAATCACAACAAATTCTATGTACACTAGCCATCAGAAGTTGCTGTATTTTATGTCCTAAGCTTTACCAACGTGCCATGCTTAAGTCACAACTCAGTAACAAAGATATCTTGGGGAACAGGAAACAATGCATACTATAGTTTTCTTTCATAATTATTAGCTTCAAATCTTCCTAGATGCCATTAGATAAGTTAACTCACTTTTGCAGATCTATATTGTATATATACATTATTTTTTGATACTACAGATCTACTCTCCATTTTCAGCCAGCACCCCTCCTAATTGCCTCACATTCATATGCATTTTTTGTTCCAATTCTATTTTCCAAGGAACATAAGCCTTAAAGCAACATTGTCAATCAGCTGAGTCTAATCCTCTTCTATTGTGAGAAACTGCACCATAAAATCCCTATTTAAGGTCAAACCTATATTTGCACATGACCAGTTTACACCCATTTATGCCTATTAATATTTTAAATTATTACTTTTATCTCAATATTTTCTTAAAATAATCGTATCTGTTATTAACTTCCATTTAGCTAAGTCCAAATCCCCACATACTTCCTTAGGCTTCAGTGCCATGGAGCTTAAATCAGTCTAATTTAAGATTACCTTTTCTGCCTCTCCATCTTCAGTCATGTGTGCCATGAGTAGTAACTGACTTTCACGCTGTCATACACTAAGCCCATCTAAAGAGCAAATTCAAAACCAAACTAAATACATGAAAGTAAAAAAATAAAATAAAATAATTGTTGGGGATTTTTTCGATCTTTTGTGAAGATTTGTTTTCTTTGTTCTGGTTCTTAAACTGTGTTGTCAATCTATACACATTTTAGTGTATGTTTTTCGAATGTCAGGAGCAGTTGTCTCAAGGTGCAGGTTATGGAATTTCCAGCTTAGGTCATATCAAGTGTCATTAAATCACACGTTCACTTTCTAGCAAATTATATTCCCAAATGATCTGGATCTTCTCAAGTAACTGATTTCAACTGTTGATATATTCTCTTGTTAAAATATCCTACCAGCAGAATATTTTTGGTTTACCAATTCACAACAGGAAATACATCTCTCAGGCAAAAGAATTTAATGGATTATAACTTTCTAGCAGAGATGATTGATAGGTGACCTGTTGCACCATATTCTTATGAAGAGGAAGAATTATTTGAGTAAGTAGTCATCTTTCTACAGCTTTGGCTGTAGCAACCATGAGGTGATAGAATTCAGGATTCTAAGAGGAAGAAATAGGCCAAAAATTGTTATCCCGACCCTGAACTTCAAGAGAACAGATTTTGGCCTTTCTAAGGATTTGTTAAAAAGGATACCCTGGGAGACTGACCTTGAATGAAGAGGAGTGCAGAAGACCTGACTCATTTAAAAGGATCACCTCCTCCCATCTCCATAACAGTGCAGTTCCCTATGCAGGAAGTCAAGCAAATGTGGGCAGAGGTCTGAATGGATGGAGAGCAAGCTCAACTAAAAAAGAAAGAGGAATCATAGAAAAGGTAGAAGCAGAATCAGGTGACTCAGGAGGAACATGGACACTCTTTGAGCATGCAGGGATAGGCTTAGGGAAGCCAGGGCCTACCTGGAGCTAAATCTGGCAATGGATGTGAAGAGCAACAGGAAAAGCTTCTACAGGTAGCTGAGCAGAAAAAAGAAAACAAGGATAAATGTGGGCCTGCTGCTAAATGTGGCAATGAACATCATGCCAAAGGACATGCAAAAGGCTGAGATACTTAATGCTTTTTTGACTTTGGTCTTATACTTGCCTTCATGTAACCCAGGCCCATGTCCTGTGGGAAGGTCCAGAACAAAGAAGACTTACTCCCAGTGAAGAACAATCAGGTTAGAGAATTAAACAAATCAGACACATATAAGATGATGGTCTCTGATTGGTTACACCTCTGAGGGAGCAGGCTGATGTTGTTGCAAGTTCAGGTTTTATTATCTTTGATAGGTCATGGTGATTGGAGTTGGGTTTTGAGGACTGGAAGAAAGCAAAGGTTACTCCTCTATTCAAGAGATCCAAGAATCTCTTTGGCCAATTTGGGTCAGATGTTTTGCCTGTGTCCCCTCCCAGCTTCCTGGGAGCCCCCCTGCCTTTTCACAAGTAGAACAGTATGAGAAGCTGAAAATTCCTTGATCGTTTGGCGACAATCCACATGATTCTCATCCTAAATCCAAAACACAGCCCTACGCCAGCTACTAGAAAGAAAATTAACTCTTTCCCTGCTTAAACTAGAGAAATGGGGGAGACACAGAGATGGTACCCAGGTGTAAAGGACTGCAGAACTGCACTCCCTTTTATTCGCTCTCTCTCAGTCTGTTTTAACAGTTGTGGGCAGAACTGTACCCTCCTCTTTCTTCTCTTTCTCTCTCAATCATCCTAAACAATTGCCTCATCACCACCACCAATAAAGTGAATTCCACCCATCAGGAGAAATAACTGAAGAATGTAGCCAAAGTCCTCTGAGCATGTGCCCAGGCCCAGGGACAAGTTGTGAGGGGCCTTGGACCCTCTCAAACTTTCAGGGTCCCTCTGGAGGCTGTACTGGCCATGCATCTCACCACCAGGTGGAAGGTGTGGCTGCACCAAGGACTTACTGACTATGCAATGAGATAGCGCTATAAAAAAAGGGAGACCAAAAAGTACGAGAGCGTTACCCCACTAGATCTGAAGCAATACACAAAGGGGAAATGCTGCCCACTACCGGACCAGGTGACATCGGACTGACAGGTCGCCGCAGACCCATGGTGGGAGCTGAAGCTATATGTGAAAGAGTGTTATCTCACCAAACCTGAAGCAATACAGTAAGAAACCACTCCCCTACTGGACATGGAGACATCTGACTGATGGGATGACACGGATCCATGGTGTTAGCTATTGAAATCGTTTTCCTTCCATTTTCACTTTCTCTATCTCCCCCTTTTCCATTGTTTTCCCTCTTTCTTCCCCCCTTATCTTCCACGTTCGTTGTCGGTACTAAGCCTTACTGAATTTCATATAATTGGCCTCAGCCAATTGACCCAATCTGTTCAGGTCCCTGTGTAGATCTTACTATTAAAGACTGAGGCAAAGAAGGTATTAAGCCTTTTCTTCATGCTTGGTCACTGTTTCCCTCTGCATCCAATCAAGGATGGAATTTTTTCTTAGCGTCCCCTTTTTTTTTTTAATGAATATAAACTTCTTTGTCATAGAAAATCACAAAAAATTCCTAAAAGTAGTCAAACACATGGTCAATAAAGGTTCATTGTGATTATGCTCATGCCTTAAGTAAGCACTACTGAGCTAACACCTATATTCCCTTATTTAATGCTTTTAATGACTTAACAGAGAAAAGTGTTTGAGATATCTTAGGATACAGATGGTTTTGACCTGTGAAGAGAAATAACTACTGTTTTTCTCAGAAGTGAAGTATCAGTCATTTTTATGAACTCATTCTTCAGAGACTTTGAAAATCCAACAGCATTGTCTTAAGACTTTGAATAAACATTGACATTTTCTGTCTATCTAAATCAACCCTAAAGTAAAGAGAACAATTCACTTCCACCTTCAGTTATCCTTTTGTTTCAGGAAGTAAGTCTAATTTTATTTATTAATTTATTATATTAGACAATGCTTTTCTTCTTCCCGTATACCTATATAAACATTAAAATCCTCATTCACACTCTTCAGAGAAACTAATATTGCTTACATTTTTAATTGAATTTTAAATGCTAAATTAAACTTCTACTTTGTGTGTATGTGTGTGTACATGCACATGCATGCATATGTGCCAGACTGCAAACAGTATTTTGTATTTGTTTTATGTGCATTGTCTATGCCATTGAAAGTTCATTAAGGAAAGTTCATTGTAGACACTAGCCAGTCTTTATATTTGTTTAATGGTCATAAAAATGCTATTGCATATTGTCCAATAGAAAACTGAGAAAGTCACATGATTATGAAAAATGTTCCAGGATCACAATGATTGACACAATAGTGAGTATCTTCTTTCAATATATCAGTATATCCTTAAATACAATGTGTAATTGCCACATAAGGCTCTATATTATCACATTTAACTGTAGATTTTGGTATGTATTATTTCCTGCTTTATTTATCTGAGCAACCAGCTTTTATAAATTGTGACAATGTGTCATAAATGGGTGACATAGTCGTGGGTGTGTACTACAGGCCCCCTGATCAAGAGGAGCGGGTTGATAATGAATTTTATAAGCAATTGGAAGTAGCCTCAAGATCGCAGGCGCTGGTCCTTATGGGGGACTTCAACTACCCAGATATTTGCTGGGCAAGCAATACGGCCAGTTGTATGCAGTCCAGACAATTTCTGCAGTATATGGAAGACAACTTCCTGATACAGATGGTGCAGGAACCTACTAGGGGAGGGCGGATGCTTGACCTTGTTTTTACTAACAAGGACGGGCTTGTCAGTGAAGTGAAGGTCGGGGGCTGCTTAGGACAAAGCGACCATGAAATGATCGAGTTCAAGATCCTGAGTGGAAGAGGCAAGCCAAAAAGTAGGATAGCTACCCTGAATTTTGGAAGAGCTAACTTTGATCTCCTCCGAAATCAAATAGGGGCTATCCCATGGGCTGCTCTGTTTGAAGGAATGGGAGCCTGCGAGTGCTGGCTAACATTCAAACAGCACTTCTTCCAAGCACAGAATAGGTGCATCCCTTTGAGTAAGAAATCGGGAAAGAGAGGTAGAAGACCTGCGTGGATAAGCAGGGAACTTATGAGTAAACTCAAAGGGAAGCAGAAAACGTATAAACTGTGGAAACAGGGTCTGAGATCATGGGATGAATATAAGGATGTGGCCAGGGCCTGTAGGGATGCAATTAGGAGGGCTAAGGCCTGCTTAGAAATTAAGCTGGCAAGGGACATAAAGGACAACAAAAAGAGCTTTTTCAGGTATGTAAATAGTAAAAGGATGACCAGGGATAATGTAGGTCCCTTGTTGAATGAGGCAGGTGTCTTGGTGACGGGAGATGATGAGAAGGTGGAGATACTTAATGCCTTCTTTGCCTCGGTCTTTACTCCGAAGGCTTCTCAGGACTCACAGATCCCAGATGTAAGTAGGAGTGGTTGGGGAACGAATGGCTCCCCTCTAGTAGAGGTAGGGGTGGTCCAGGAGTGACTCAAAGGAATGGATGCACACAAATCCATGGGCCCGGATGGGATACACCCACGTGTGCTGAGAGAGCTGGCGGAGGTGATTGCGGAGCCGCTCTCTATCATCTTTGACAGATCCTGGACTACAGGAGAAGTGCCTGAAGATTGGAGGATAGCCAATGTCACTCCAGTCTTTAAAAAAGGCAAGAAGGAGGATCCCAGTAACTATAGGCCAGTCAGCCTCACCTCTGTCCCTGGAAAGGTGATGGAACAGCTTGTTTTGGATGCCATCTCCAAACAACTGGAAGAGAAGAAGGTCATGAGGAATAGTCAGCATGGATTCACCAAGGGGAGATCGTGCTCGACCAATCTCATAGCCTTCTATGATGTTATTACCAACTGGGTGGATGGAGGGAGAGCAGTGGATGTCATCTACCTCGACTTTAGCAAAGCTTTCGATACTGTCTCCCACAACATCCTGATAGAGAAGCTGAGGAAACAAGGGATAGACGAGTGGACAGTGAGGTGGGTTGAGAACTGGCTGTCAGACCGGGCTCAGAGGGTCGTGATCAGTGGAGTAGAATCTGAATGGAGGCCTGTGACTAGCGGTGTTCCCCAGGGCTCAGTGTTGGGTCCAGTCCTGTTTAATATCTTCATTGACGACCTTGATGAGGGAATAGCATCCACCCTCAGCAAGTACGCCGATGATACAAAACTGGGAGGAGTGGCTGACACGCAGGAACACTGCGCTGCCATTCAGCGAGATCTGGACAGACTGGAGAGCTGGGCAGGGAGAAATCTAATGAAATTCAACAAAAGCAAGTGCAAAGTCTTGCACCTGGGGAGGAATAACCGACTGTATCAGTACAGGCTGGGCGATGACCTGTTGGAGAAGAGCTCTATGGAGAAGGACCTGGGGGTCCTGGTTGATGACAGGTTGGCTATGAGCCAGCAGTGTGCCCTGGTGGCCAAGAGAGCCAATGGGATCCTGGGATGCATCAGGAAGAGCGTGTCCAGCAGGTCGAAGGAGGTGATCCTCCCCCTCTACTCTGCGTTGGTCAGGCCCCACCTGGAATACTGTGTCCAGTTCTGGGCTCCCTGGTATAGAAAAGACAGGGACCTTCTGGAGAGAGTCCAGAGAAGGGTGACAAAGATGATTAGGGGTCTGGAACATCTCCCCTATGAGGAAAGGCTGAGTGAGCTGGGTCTGTTCAGCCTGGAAAAAAGAAGACTTAGGGGGGACCTAATTAGTGTTTACAAGTATCTTAGACATGGGTTGCAGGGGGAATTGGCCAGCCCCTTTTCAGTGGTCAGTGGGGACAGGACTAGGGGCAATGGCTGTAAGCTGGAGCACAGGAAGTTCCGCACCAACATGCAGAGGAACTTTTTCACAGTGAGGGTGACGGAGCAGTGGAATAGGCTGCCCAGGGAGGTGGTGGAGTCTCCTTCTCTGGAGATACTCAAGTCTCGTCTGGAGGCCTATGTATGTAATATGAGATAGGGAGCCTGCTTTGGCGGGGGGTTGGACCCGAAGATCTCTTGAGGTCCCTTCCAACCCCTAAGATTCTGTGATTCTGTGATTCTGTGATTCTGTTTCAAAAGTAAACATCTTGTAGTGAAAACGTTGTTCAGGCTAAAAAAAATAACTATGTATATTACATAACAGTTAAATTTTAATTTCATTTTATTGTTCTCATATTAATACCTCCTGAATAACTTCTCTATCACAAAGGCTTTCTCTCTAGAATTCTACTGTATGTTTATAAATGTGGGATTATTAGAGAAGTGGATAGCTGGTTTTATTTCCTGTTATGCATGGAGGAATTAAATTATATACATTGAGTGAGCATCCTGAAGCCTTGGATGTGCATCTAAATTTGTTTTAATAGTTAATAAAAACCCGTGTTCCTTTTGTTTTTCAGCTGATGTAATGCTGTCATTTTCCCATCCGGAATCCCCCCTGGTCAACTGAATTATTCTAAAACAATGTCTGGGTTTCTTTACTAGTATTGAGCTAAATGCTGATTAGGGATCAGGATTATTTTCCAGTGATTATCTGTGATAGATAATTTATACTGTCAGCTCTTACTGTTTTTGATGAACTGTCCTGGTTTCAGCTAGGATAGAGTTAGTTTCTTTTCTAGCAGCTGGTGTAATGCCGTGTTTAGGAGTTAGGATGCGGGCAGTGCTGATAACACACTGATGGTTTTAGTTGTTGCCAAGCAGTCAAGGATTTCTCAGTTGTTCATATTTTCCCGCTAACAAGGAAGGAGGGGAAACAACCAAGACAGGTGACCCAAAGGGGGTATTACATGGCATTGGTGAGCAACTGCATTGTATATCAACAGTTTCATATATTTTGCTATAAAGTCCTGTTATTATTGTTATATCTATTGTTATATCTATCTTTCTGCTATCCTAGTAAATTATCCTTATCCCAACCCGTGAGGTTTTGGGTTCGGTTTCTTGGGTTTTCTTATCCCTCCCTTTCCCCCTCTCTCAACTCCCTCCCTCTACCCCATTCACTCCTAACGAATAAATGGCTGCGTTGTGCTCCGCTCTCAGCTGGGGCAAAACCACGACATGAATTTATTTAGGTAAAATCTTCAAGTTGAGGGGTAATTGGGGTCTTTATCTAAAATCTCTCAAAGTAAGCTTTCCTGTCAATGCACTGAAACTGAGCCTGTGAACATAAATATCAAACTTCAGCAACTGCGTCTTCATAGAATATTGTCTCATAAAGCTAAGCTAGCAGCCCAAATACCTTTCTGCAAGGGAAAAGACAACCATCTTCCAGATGATTCACTTGAAACATCTCTATCAATGGGAAGTATGAATGACTGCACCATAATCATACAAGGTTTGGCTCCACTACAGTCCTTCAAAATTATCTCAATGAACTTTACTCCGCTAAATTCTTTTCAAGTACTCCCAGATATCATAATCATATACCCCAATACAGTCAATGCATATTATTTTTTTCCATACACATGCAGTAAAGTTTTTTCATAAAGATACCATGATGATGAGATGCAGAACTATCATTGTGTTGTTCCAGAACTTTGAAATAAAAAAAACACACACAAAAATGTCTGAAGGTCAAAGAAGCACCGTATGTAGTCCAGAAATGAAGAGAACCAAGTCTTATGGAGGGTGGGTGTGGCCTAATTTGTACTAAAATTGGACAGTCTTCAGTAGTGTGGATGCTAGGTGCTGTATAGTTTTGCCTACAGGAAAAGCATTGGTCTGTATATTAGTAAATGCTAAGCACGCACTACTGTAAAGGGACTATTTCTAGTAACAAAGCAAAGGTGTGCCAGTTAGACATATCTATATGTATGTGCATAACTGTATCCATACACTATCGAGTTTCTCATATACTTAAAATTGACTTTGGAAAACACCATACAAAAAAGGATAATTGTTTTCAAGCAGCACTGTAACATCAAGACAGAAATGGATAACAGAAGAGGGAGGCAAAAAATACAAAATTTTCACAAAAAGAAAACAGAAAAAGCAGATGCTTGAGCACTGTGCACAGCAGGAACCACAGTTGTCACTATCAGGAAACAGTATGTTCAAGATTTGAAGAAGTCTATAGACTAAATAATAAACATCTGTATCTAAGAGAGACACTGAAGACAGATGTCAGATAAGAAACGGAGCCACTCTGTGAGATACTGATTCATGTGAAAGCTATATATTCATGAATGCAAGCAGCCAGTGAATCTAGTATGAAGAATAAAGATCCAGGGAATTTAAACACAACAGGAGGTTCAAAATAAATTTGGAAGACTGAATTAAAGCAGCAGGAGGCAATAAGTATACCTGGTAAGCACAGCAGAAAACAGTACCAAACAATGAAACTTAAATAAAGCTTATAAAAATTGCAATAAAACATCTTTAAACAGATGTTCAGAAAACCTATGGAGAGTTAAAAAGGGAGGAGCAGGGGGAAATAATGACAGTAGCTTCTGAAAGACACAAATGTAAATGTTAGTATATAAAAACCCTGCCCATTAAGAAAAGATGATAATATAGTTCGAATGTTTCACATTAAAAAATACTGTAAATTTGTCATAACTATTGAAGTAATAATAACTATTTATAAAGAGAATCTTAAAATATTTTAGCTAATTTAAAAATGTTTTTCCAAATATTATTAATGCTTATAATCAAATAAGTTAGTTGATAAAAAAATCACATAGGTAAAAAATCTCTGTAATATCATGATTCATATTTACATATCTAAATATCTATAAAATTGCACTCTCTATCATCTCTATGATTGTATAGTGAGTACATTCAGCAATGTAGTCCTGAAAATTCAATTAAGGAAAAAGATAAATAGCATAACAGTACTGTAAAAGATGTCCTTGGGATACAATTTATATCCTTGCCTCTTCTACACAATTTAGAACATACTCCATATCATGAAAGCTGGTAAAAAATATATAGCTGGTAAAAAATATATAACTGGTTTCTACACACTGCCAAAAATTGTATATTGAAGTATGTGGGAGTTTTCATAAATCTTGAACTGGTGTTTAGACAGAATAGACTATCTATTTAGATATGGTACATTATTCTAATACCAATTTAATTACATTCCATTTAGAACTGGATATATAATTAAAATGAAACTTTTGGGGGAGCTTTTATCAATAATAATTAGTGTTCTTTTCCTCCCCGAAAAAGCTTTATATTGTTAGGTTCTCATTGGACTGGGTTTATATGGCAAGATTTGGATAGCAGAGGGGACTACATGGGTGGCTTCTGTGAGAAGCAGCTAGAAGCTTCCCCGAGGTCTGATAGAGCCAATGCCAGCTGTTGACCAAAGCTGACACAATCAGTTATGGTGGTAGTGCATCTGGGATAACATATTTAAGAAAGAGAAAGAACCCTGCATGTGATTAACTGACTGCAGCCTCCCTTGCTTGTCCATCTGTGCTGCTCAGAGCAGTGTGTGTGTGTGTGTGTGTGTGTGTGTGTGTGTGTGTGTGTGAGAAACTGTGACTTTAAAGTAAATAAATTAATAGCTAAAAATGTTTAGATTCAAACTGTATTCACTTTAAAAGTCCTTCAAATTCTAAGAAGCCCCTGAATAACTCTGTCTCAGTGGTATTTTGGGTGTTCTGAGTTGCTATATTATCATATTGAGACTGGATAATTGAAGGAAATTAATAAGGAATAGGTATTTTCACTATGAATCTAGAGTACAAAACACCTACATGATATTTCGTGCTTCTCTCTCCATCACACTTTTTAATCCTCTTTCTCCCTGTATGTGTGTATTGGTGATCATCAAATAAGTCCTCTTTCTTGAAAATGGCTGCTGAAGGGAAGGGTTACTTCATGATTTTCAATTACTTTAAAATTCTAGTGATGTCCTGAAATTTCCAAAGATAGAATTCAGCCTTCATAGGAGTGGCCACCAAGAACTGGTTATCTTGGTCAGTAAATAGACTTTTGAAAACAAAGCCAGACCTAATAGGCTATACTGTTAAGATGGTAGTTGTCTTTTCATTCAAAAAAATGAAGGCAGACCCTCAGAAAGAGGGAGGATTCCATAGTAAGTGGCCAGTATCAGGACATATCTGTAAGGATGTCATGGCCAGTTTCTGTTCTAAACAAGACTTACATGTTGATAAGATACATAGGGTTGCTTGTCCATGTGTCAGTGTCTGCATAAAAATATAGTCATAAAGACTTTAGATATGATTAAAAAAGCACAGAAACAAGACATGTTTAAGACTTCAGGAGTGTTCAAAACATCGTGGAATATATAGCAAGTGGATCTGAAGAAGTGTCATTAACAAAGTAAGATCTGACTTGAACAAAAAGTAAAAGAAAAAATAGTCATGATGATATTGCTTACAGTTCATGCCAGTTTCTATGTCCTGGGAGAACTGAACAGGCATCACAGTTTTTGGCAATGATCGTTTTGTCATCATTTGGGAAAAAAAATAAAAAAGTCTTGCATATTTTTATAAGATCTTTAAACAGCTGATCTTTAGCCAAACATCGAGACTTTAAAACTGCTAGAAAACTGTTACTTTCTTTGCTTCATTGCAGCCACATACATAGAATGATAATAGTAATGTTCTAAGTTTTCTAATTCCAGAAAACCCCTTAATCAGTCCTATCAGATTTAAAATACTGTTTTCATTTGTTTTAAATGTAATGACACTTTTGGGACCAAAATATCTATTGTAATGTACTTAACATCAACCAATATAAAAAATTATATTTGTTTATGGTCTTTTACTATCTTAGTTGTTATTTTCCACTTGTCTTGCTCAACATAAATATATTTCAAATACAATTGAACACATTTCATTTTTCCTTTTTAGTTGCTTGTGACAAGTACCCAATATAGACAGTAAAGCATATCTTCCTGAAAATTATGTTGGCTACTTCCAAGCTACTGAAAATTTGCAGGAAACATAAAACTATGTCTTCAGCACTTACCAATTATTCATTTTCTTCCATTTCTTCCATATCAAGAAATTCTGAGCAGTTCTTTAGACTATCTGACTAATGATCAGGTGTTCACTAGAAAGGTAAGGGTAGAGAAACAAAGCCAGAATCCTATTGCTGACACCAATCTGGTTATTAAAGGGAATGAATATTTGTTTAATCCTTATGTTCATAAAATAAAGCACTAGAGAGCTGGTAAACAGTTTTTTTTCTGAGATGTAAAAGTAGGTGGTCTTTCTTCTTGTCAAGCTCTCTTGGTGTTGAAAGTGAGTCAAAGACCATGTCTTGAAATATAAGAAACCCTTATGTCTGATGGAGCCCTGCTTTCTTGGAGGTGGCTGAACACCTGTCTGCTGATGGGAAGTGGGGAATGAATTCCTACTTTTACTTTTTTGTGTGCACACACTGCTTTTGTTTCCTCTATTAATCTGTCTTTATCTCAATCCACACGTTTTCTCACTTTTGCTCTTCCAATACTCTCCCATCTCTGTGTGGGGAAATGTGCAAGTGGCTGCATGGTACATAGTTGCCAGCTGGGGTTAAACAACAACAGTATTCTATACCACCAAAGCCACCTTTTTGAAAGTGTCTGTGAAGAGCCTCAGAAAGCAATATCTAAAGTAATGATGTTTGACAAAGCATCTGATAATCTCAATTTATTTAACAAGATCACTGAAAAAATTTTATTAAAAAGTAATATTTCAATAAAGTACCATAAGACACAAAGTTCTGTACAAAATTTATCTTTTAAGGGAATAGGAATTTTATCCCCTTCATAATCTGTAGAACACCTGCACTTCAGCAAAACATGATCAGTATCTCTTTGCAGTGGACTTTGGAAAAAGTTGAAAATAAAAATAAGGAAGTTTGGGAGGTCACCTGTCTTCCAAGATTACATTTTTTAAAACTATGGACACAGCTAGGTGAAATTTGGCTTCATGAATGGAAATTAAAATAGGGTTCTGTTAACTACGATGTCTCATCCAAGATGCTCAACTACAAATGTAGCAACCTGTCATAAAACAATCTCTACAAGCAGTTTGAATTCAATTGAAAGGTCAGTCATACTATACACTGTTATCTTCAGAAAGCTGTCCTCCCAGAAACCATTTTTTTTTTCCTTCAATATAGACATGTACTTTTTTTCTGGAGATAGCTTGATGGTTTGAATGTTTTAGTATTTACATTTTAATTTTCCATGTCTTTTATGTAATTTTTAATTTTTTTCTTTACAAACTGAATGTAGCAATTTATGAAACCTTCTAAAAAGTCAAAGATGTTTCATCAGGTTCTTTGTAAATGTACATAAACATTTCAAGTGTTTAGCTGGACTGTGTTTATTCCAGTGAAGCAAAGTCAAATTATGACTAATTTATGATTTTTTGGATACATTTAGTCAGTTACATTATCAAGTTTAATTTTTATATTAAAAAGGCACCATTTTTTCCCCTCCAGTGGTACAAATTTGTTTATTCTACTTAAAACTCTTTTATCTGAAAAATTAGTTTCTTCCTAGTTTTACACTTTCTGATCAAATCTCTCACTTTTAAAGGAAAGAAGGTATAAGTTGTTTATCTTTGCATTCAACAGTAAAAGCAACTCAAATTTATGAATATGTGGTACATTGACCCCGTCCAATTGTCAAGCACTCAGCTGCTCACTCGCTCACCTCTCCCATGGGGAATGGAGAAAATAGAAGGATGGTAAGAAGCTTCATGTGTTGAAATGTTAGGTGTAGAAAAATGCAAAGCAACATAAGGAATTAATTCACTACTTTTCATCAGCATGCAGATGTTCATCCACTTCCAGGAAAACCTAAGTAATGGTTACTTAAGGATGATGAACATCATAAACACAAATGACCCCTTTTTCCACCTTTTCTTGAACTTTTATTTCTGAGCACATCATATGGAATAATCCTTTGGCCAATCCTGGTAAGCTGTTCCAGCTCTATCCATTCTGAATTCTCAGCTAATCATTAAGGGGGTGGAGTAGGAGCAGAGTGCATAAAAGAGAGACTTGATGCTGTGAAACTACTATTCAGTAACACACCAAATACTGTTGTGTTTTCAATGTCGTAGTCAGAAATCCATGCAGCTATGAAGAAAATTAACTCCATCCCAGCAGACTCATCACAGAGTCATCATTAATTTTCATTTATTTTTAGCAGGGTACACTTCAAAAGCCACTCACAGCTAGTTTATTATCACTACTAGTGTTAACACAAAGGTTATCAAAGTTGAGATTCCTACTGAAGTAAGTATTATGCAAATGTATGTGGAAGGACAGCACACAATATTATAT
Organism: Laterallus jamaicensis coturniculus; assembly: GCA_022605575.1. Lineage (NCBI taxonomy): Eukaryota > Metazoa > Chordata > Aves > Gruiformes > Rallidae > Laterallus > Laterallus jamaicensis. The sequence goes on from JAKCOX010000019.1 coordinate 9,427,856, forward strand.
CTACTGGGTAACTGACTGGCTTTTCACCAAGGTGGTCAGTTAGTAAGTCATAGTTCTTGTGACCTTTCAGCAGTCTATTATTAACTGACAGTCTCACAGTGATAGAAAAATAGATACCAAGATGAGGATGTTACATTTCCATGGTAATATAAATATTCATTTCCCCCTAAATGCTTTAAAGCAAATCTCAGAAAAAGAATCTGTGAGAGGAGACAGTGTAATGAAAGTACATTTATGATAGTCCATAAATAGAAGACTGTTGGACAACTAGAAACGTTCTTTAATCATCAATAACTTTTAGAGATCTATATGAGAGATATTTATTGCTTTACATGGAAGGTCTTTAACTGTCTGATATTATCAGAATAAGTTCTAGGAACTCAAATAACCTGGGGTTATCTCAGTTAAAATCAAGGAATTGCAGTCTAAGCTACTAAGAGAATGGGAGTTTTAAGAAACACATGAAAGAGCACTGACTAGTAACATGCTTATAGAGTTAGAGAAGGTCAAGATCACAGTAAGCCTAGAAACTGATAGAGTTTGATTTACAGTTTTGGAAAATAGAGGAGTAGAAGGGAGATGTTGACTTTTCAACCTCACCAAAGCAAGTGCCAGAACAGAGATGAGGATATAGATTACCTAATTTACGGCATTCTGCTCTAGCCATTAAGCTGTTTAACAGCATTATTTCAACTAATGGAAAACCATTAACTTTTTGAAGTGTCATTTAATGTTAGAAGAGCTGATCGCTACAGAACAATTGAGTTTCTACAGTATATTTTTATGGCTCTTAATTAAGGATATGTCCTCAAATAAACTCATAAAACCTATGTCTTTCCTGCTTCAAGCTCCTTATGTCATAGACTCCTAAATTGCTAATAAATTTCTGCTAGTTGACACCACCTCCTGACTCTTCAAGTGAAATTTTCCTCCCAGGTTATTATATTGCAGTCTTTGTTTCTGCATTAGTGAGCATCTTGTTATTTTCTACATTATCATTGCAAATCCATTGACCTTCATAGTGCTAAAGTTATTGGGTCTCAAATAATCAAATATACTATACTACAAAATGCACTTTCAAATAAATATTTGAATGCCTGTATGTGGGATAATAATATTAATAATAATATAATTTTACTGTTTAATTTAAATGAAAATTCTGTGCATCTTTTTGCACTTTTTAAGTACTTACTTTTTTGCCTTAATCCAAATATGTTAATTTTAGACTGGTTTAATAGACTGTGGGTTACTGTGAGTTGCATGCAAGGCAGGCATGAGTTCTTGGATTTCATTGTAAGTGTTACTTATAAGTGAGGGATTTTTTGGGGGGATCGTTTGTTTTGGTTTTCCCTCTTGCTTATATTGAAGTAGTTTCCTCTAAAGTAATTTTTATGAAAACTTTAAACCTTAGTCCACTTAGAGAGCTGCTACTCTTTGCATTAATCTGGTATATTCAATTTTTAATTTCAATTTTTTAGAAACAATTCAGCTTTCTAATTTGAAGTTTGTCCCATTCTATCTCTGAGGAAAAAAAAAAAACACTGCTTCAAAATAATAAAATTAATGAGATTGTGAAATATGAAGCAATTAAACAATTTTAGTCATTGGATCAGAAAAATAAGGAGTATTTTCCCTTTTTTGACTCTAAACTGTAAAAGTTAAATGTTAAGTCATAAAAAGGAGATGTTAAAAGACCAGTGGAGGGGTTGAAGTAGGCTGACATGTAACACGAGCAAAATCAATTAATCCAAAATACTGCTACTGTCTAACTGCTTTAGTGATTGTGGGAGCAACTCTAAACCTTCGTTTTTCTCCTAATCCTCTAAGACTTCAAGTTGCATATGCTGAAGAATATCTATGTCTACACTTGAAGTGGAGGTGTGAGATAGCATGAAAATTTGTGGCAAGCATTATCAGAAGAATATAAATTCAGAGTCTAGTTTAAAGCAAAGTATCATCTTCCCTCTGCCCTTTATGTCTAGCATTATTTTGAATACTTCAAGTGAAATCCTCTCCTAGTCGAATTAATGATAAGTCTCCCAGTGACTTTAATCAGGTCTGAGTTTCAGTTATATAACCTTTCCTATTAGAAATTGGGCAGGATACCCAGTATCTCTTCCCTGCAACAGAAATTTTTTTCCCTGGAGTATTCTTCAAGGGTGATATCTAGCCTCTAGGAATTCTAAGAGTTTTAATAAGAAGTAATCTAATTTATGTTCCAAGGGCAATGTCAAACTGTATAGTCTCACAGCTTCAAATATTGAAGGCAAAATAAAGCCTTTACTTTGAACGCTTACTTTGATATTCAAAAGTGTGAAAACACTCCCTTTGTCTTCCTTTACTTCCTCCTTTACATCCCTTTTGTCCTCAGAGCTTCTAAGCAGGGCACATCAGAGAAAATACAAAAATCTTAGATTGTTTTAAAGAAATAAAACTGAAAAAAAAATGCAAAGGTGGCAATTTACACAACATGAGAAAAAAATCAACATAGTTATATTCATTTTGACTCAGTATGAGAAAAAACAATCCCTTTAGAGGAAATATTCATGGATTTAGGAAGACAAAATCCACAAGTCTATATAGGTGAATGGTAATGGATCTAGGATATTTGGATTAATCTGGAAAAAAATATATTTCTTTCAGTGAATCTACAGAAAGATCTGGTCTTTCAGGTGTAAAACAGATATAGAATACAGTTATTCTTGGACTTAACAATGGCAAATAGTTCTTATTATTCCCTTTAAATTTAATCTACTTTGACAGAGCAACTGAGGGCTTGGTCACCTGCATGACATCTTAAATGGAACAGGCTCCAGATAAAAAACAAACCAAAACAAGAAAACCCCAACACTCATATCCTTTTGACCCATGAAGTATTCTGAAATTCTTCAGTACTTTTCTTAAATATATATCCTGAGACTCTATTTGTGTCTGTGTTTAACTTGAGAAACTTTATTTCCCTTGATATGCAGTTATAAATGCACTGGAATTACCTTTTCTCAATATTTTTTCCCATTCAGACTTATATTTCTATTACACTTCTGAAGTATAGAAAGTTGGAGTGCCACAGACAGGTACTTCTTTGTACACTCACAATGTAATAATGAACAACAAATTACATACTGTATGCAAAATGAAGGATTTGTTAGTGTAATATAAATCCTAGCCTGACCAAAGAATTATTTTAGTCTAAATCTAATTATTACAGGGGAAAGTATTTCATTAGTGAAAAAGTTGCAATAATAAGTTTAAATGGTTATACACACACTTTCTAGTATGTAAAACCTGGTGTTAGTTCATCACTTCCCTTTTTCCCCATGTCCTAATTCCACTTTTCCTCAGTAAGAAAAAGGGTTACAATCAGTGTCCAAAGAATGCACCAGGAGGAAACAGAATGAGATTTTCCTAAAAAGTAGATGTCTGAATATTATATTAGTCTCATTATATCAGCAACAAACTGGTGCATTCAGAACATATTTCTTATGAAAATAACGTGCTGCTTCACCTTTCTTTCAGGTAGGCATCTATGACGGTGTCACCTGGTGTTGACAATTTTTCTCAACTAAACAGAGAACCTAAAGTGATTGTACCAGTGATGCATGCCTAATTTTAAAATTAATTTGCCTAAATTCTGTTTTAGGCACACTTGGATATGGTAGACAGTTGTAGGGGCTCACAGTTGTGTTATAGGACCCTGTCAAGTGTTCTTCTGGAGGAGAGACAGGATTCTTCAGTGATTCTCAAGCATATTTCAATTTGACACCCTAAAGAAAAGGGCAATCAAATCTTATCAAGTATGAATATATCTTAAAAGTTTGATATATTTAAAAATGCTTGATTTCCTTTAAGATCTCACTGAGGCAGGTTTTGCTGTGGTGCTTACTGATGCAGAAAATGATAATTATAGACTAATTAAATTGGAAGTGACCTCAGAACTGGTGAAAACATGTCAAGCTCTGACCAGGCTAAGCAGGCCTTTCTCCAGTCTGGTGTTCAAGAAATGAATGTATGTAATGGTACATAAAATTTCTCTAGTCAACCTGTTCCACTGCCTTTTATTCTCATTACACCCAGTCTGAGCCTCTAAATTTTTAGTTTGTACGAAATATCTCCCATTCTCCTGCTATGCACACACTAGCTCCATCCCCTTACTAACCACTCCATAAGCAACCTCGGGCTGCTGTTAGATCTTCCAGCAAGCTATCTCTTCTACTGTCTGAACAAGGTTCCAATCCTTCAGCCTCTCTTTACAGACCGAGTGCTTCAGCCCTGATAATCCTGGTGGCTCTTCCCTATGAAATAGTATTTCTAGGGGAAAGGTGTGTGTCTTCATTCCTAAATGCAGGAGCCTGGATTTGTTCCTGTGTCATTTCATGAGGTTCCATCTGATACACTTCAGAGAGTCAGAGTAACTGAATGGTCTCACTGCCTTCCAGAATATCAACTTCCTTCCCTCAGTTTGTTTTCATCTGAGAACTTGATGAGACTAAACTGTATCTTCTCCTAACAACCATTCAGAAAGATATCAAACAGGACCTGAAAGAAACCCAGCATATGTGTATACATTCTATATACACATTTTCAGGAATCATCTATTAAATAAATTATATTCACACCCTTTGGAAACTGAAAATAAGTGTACATTATAATTGGGTTTTTTATTAAATTGAACAAACTGGATTTTCATCATGTAAGCTTGACATAGTTAATGTCAAGAGACACAGTTGAGTTCTATTAACGTAGAATCTGTGGAGGTATACGATTATTATTGCATGCCTTTGCATATTTATATTTATTTCTCCAGTTGTCTCTCTGTCTTCTATGACAGAAAACCACCAATGTTGGAGGTTTAAGAGAATACTTTTATTGGGGTAAGGTGTAACTTATGCTTGCAAGTTACAGCAAGTTCCCACCGTACCCCATCGACAGAGCAGAATAACAAATTCTTGACTTTTTCATCCTTTAAATAGGATTTCTTATGTTAAATATAGAAACCTTAAGCTGCATTCAATTGACTTTTTTTCTATTATATTTCCTAGCAGAAAACAAATTAAAATCAGTTCTGAATGTGTAAGAAAAAAGGAGTCTAAATATTTATTCCAATGATTGTATTCACCCCAACACTGGATGGAGATTAAGTTGAAAATATTGTAGCATCACAAAAACAACAACAAAAACAAAAAAAAACCCGCATGTAATTTGTAATTTTCATTCTTTCCAAGGAGATTCTCCAAAGTTTATACAGTTGAGCTGTTCGATTTTGTCTTATATTGTAAAGAAAATACCTCAACCAAACCAACCAACCAAAAAACCCAACAAAAGCCCCAACAACCTCACCCCTCCCCCAAACAAACAAAACAAAAAAATCTTTCATGTATCTTAAAAAAAATTTTTTGTGTGTGTAGAAAAGACAAACATGAATGTCCATGTATTTCTACTCTTTTTGCTTTGGTTTATTCAGCTGTCCACTACGTTTCTAATTGCATTGAGACACACATTTCTTTATATAACCGAGCTGTGTCAGTAACTGTCCTTATCCCAACCTGTGGGGCTTTGTCTGTTTGTCCTCCCGGTGGAGGGGTAAGAGAGCAGTGAGTGGTGCTCAGTTGCTGCCTGGGGCTGTACCATAACAGTCACAGTCCAGGTTAGGTGTGGACCTGCTGAGAAGTAGCTCTACAGAGAAGGACCTATGAGTCCCAATGGAAAACAAGTTATCCATGATCCATTAGTGTGTTCTTTGTCCAAGAAAGCCAGTGGTATCCTGTGGTGCATTAGGAAAGGCACGGCCAGCAGGTTGAGGGAGGTTAACCTCCACTTCTACTCTGCCCCGGTCAGGCCACATCAGGAGTACTGTGCTCAGCTTTGGGATTCCCCAGTTCAAGAAAGACAGGAAACGAACGGAGAGATTCCAGCAGAGGGCTACAAAGATGATTAGGGGACAGAAGGATCACTTTTATGAGGAAAGGCTGAAAGAGATGGGTCTATTTAACCCAGAGAAGACCAAGACATCTCATCAATGCTTATAAATTACTAAAGGGCGGATGTCAGGAGGATGAAGCCAGATTCTTCTCAGTGGTGCCCAGTGACAGGACAAGAGGAAATGGGCATAAACTGAAGCACAGAAAATTCCATCTTATCGTGAGGAAAATTTTCTTTACTTTGAAGGTGGCAGAGCACTGGAAAAGACTGCCCAGAGAGGTTGTGGAGATTTTTCTGGAGATATTCAAAACCTTCCTGGACTTGTTCCTTTGCAACCTGCTCTAGGTGATCCTGCTTTAACATCTGGGAGGAGGAGGGAACAAGCAGGAATAGATAATTCCCAGAGATCCCTTCCAATCCCTACTATTCTGTGATCAGGTATCTGCTTGAAAGAATCCCATGGGACATGAAGAGGTTGGAAACTGCTCTTCTGAAATCCATGGCTGTTATCCTGTTTTTGTCCTGCTTCCTCCACTTGGGATCCTGAATTTCACAATCTCATTGTAACTGTAGCCAGCGCTTCCCCCAACTTTCCCATTATGTAGAAGTCTCCCTTGTCCTTCAGAATGAGGACTAGCAAACCATCCTCCTGACACAGATGACCAAGTAGCCAGAGAAAGTTCTCATCGGTGCTCTCCATAAATAAATTTGATTGCTTGTGCCCTGTTGTGCTGTCCTTCTAGCAGATAGAAGGGTGGTTCAAGGACCCCATGAGGACCCAAATCCTGAGAGTGACGCTTGATAATCCCACACCACCCCAGCTGTATCATTAGTATCCAAATGGAAGAATAGCAGAGAGTAACAAGTTATTCTTCTTTTTAGAATAAGAGCCTTCTTTCTGCTATGAGGAGCCATCAGCTTCCAGCTTCATCATGATGAGATTTTCAACTTTCAGACTTCATAAACACCGTCTCCTCCTTACTTCACTATAGTTGGAGGTTTTGGCTCTTGCAGCTCTCAAAAGAGAAGAACTGGTGAGTCTCTGGTGTTGAAGTCTTCTTCCAGAAGTCCTTTTGCTCAGCAGCGCAGTTCCTTAAAGATAACACACTTTTTACAGTCTAAAGGAGGATTTCCCCCAGCCTCACTAAAAGGTCTACAGCCTGAGCCTTCCAAGGCATATTCTTCTTATAAAGCTCCATTCAGGTCTAAGAGTCAAATCAGAAAGGGAAGGTTACTCCAGTAGCACCGGAGGAACTGTATCTTTTAGCAGATGACTACTATAGTTAAGGACAAGTATGATAGATTGAGACAGTTTATTAACCTTATGTTCACATCCTGCTATACAAACTTCCAGATTCAGGAACAGTAGAAGGGAGGGAAGGGCTGCCTCTTATACAGGCTTCCCCCAGCATAGGTTATAAGGGTCCTTGGCTGTCCCTAATGAGGTGTCACCCAGAACAAAGGATGTTGGCACCCTTTAATCAAACGGACAGAATTCCATAAAAGTTACTAGAAATACACTTTAGCCTTTAGCCTTAGTGTTAGCCTTTAGCCTTTGCTGACAGTAGCTATGTTTTAATAGTTAAATCCTATATAAATTTAAAAAAGAAAACCTAGAGACAGCAGGTAATTTGACAACCAATTAAATAACTTTCTTGCTGAGCAAGATATAAATTCCAATTGTTTTTGGATAACACAGGAAATTATGACCAATCAAAACATACTATATCCCCTTATTGTTTAGGATTTTTTAATTGGACAATATTATAATTCTGACATTAATTTTAAAAAATATATATAAATAAAATAAACAGCCAATGCCAAGTAAATAAGCACTACTCAGCCAGATGTTTGTTTCAGTCAATATCGTTACTTTTAAAATGCGTGACTTTTACACTGTAGCTACTGGAGTAAATATTGTCCAAGTAATATCTGATGAACAGGTTTCAGCGATGTTTCAGCTACACAGACAGAATATCGGATTTAATTCCTGTTGGCTTTCACTTATGTTTTTTTGAGAAAGTCAGAGCCTACACACAAGTCTAACTGTGCTTCTCCATCATATGACTCTGATGAAGGAAGTACTAACCTAATAAAGAATTTTTTTCATCAACTTCAATTGGTGAAGACCTAAAACAAGCTTATATTTTAAAAATTATTTCAGAGAATGATCATTATTGGTAAGGTTAATGTTTGGTCATCATAACTTTTATTTCATCCCGTTGTATTTTTTCTCATACACTTCAGATCTCCACTGTTTGCATCGGTACTTTTAGGACATGGCTCATCTGACATGCGGATAGACATGAGATGAATCACTGAAGGGAGTCTGAGCCACCCCAAATTTATGCGTTTCCATGTAAACAGCAATATTTGGTTATATAAATCTTATCCATATGGCATGCTTAGTTTTACTTCATTTTCCATTGGGATCAGTTTAGATTACAGTAGCTGTTTAAACAGTTGAGATGCATTGGCTTAATGGGCACTTAGGGGAAAATACTGGAAGTAGATAAATATGTTAGACAGCAGGAGTCTAAACACAGATAAGGAAAGGCCTAAGCTCAGGAGCAGAGAGAGTTAGAAAATGGAGAGAGAAGAGGAATGAGAAATACAAAACACTCATACTGAAGAACATTCTATATGTTCTCAGATCTTTCGAACTAGATAGCAAGTTCGGGCTTGCAAAATGCTACCTTGTATTTTAAAGCAGAGGACTTAAAAGACAGAAGGCATCTTCCAGGATAGAACAACCTCACTACATGCATATTATAGGTATCACCATATGTAGTCAGTCAATTGTGTGGTAAACCCATGTCTAGGTTATTGTCTTCCTACAAAATACAGTCAGGCTCTTAAGTGCTATTAATCAAGTGATAGATTTCTGAGTAAAAACAGACATTTATGGAGACAACATGGTGTCAAACTAGCAATTTTACTGCATATGTAAGAGTTTAGGACTGAATAATTTTAAAAATTCTGTGGGTCTGTTTTCTTATGTTGTGGAGAAAAAAAATTGGGGAATGGAAAATATTAAGAAATGAATGATGTGAACTAGCACAGAATCTTCACTGTAAGCATGCTGGTAGTCTCCAGTTCTAGTTTAGGTTTGCTGATATTCCCTGGACCCAGAAATTACTCCACTATTTTTCCCAATTCCATCTAGACGGTATTGGATCATAGAATCATAGAATGGTTTGGGTTGGGAGGGACCTTAAAGTTCATCTAATTTCAACCTCTCTTCCATGGGAAGAGACACCTTCCTCTAGACTGGGCTGCCCAAAGGCCCATCTAACCTAGCCTTGAAAACATCTAGGGAGGGGGCATCTACAGATGTGCCTACTGTTTCAAGAAATTTTTCTAATCCATCTTCCTGCATTTATAAATTTTCTTTCCCATAAGACTTCAGGGAAAAGAATAAAAAAAGTTTTTACAACTGTAGCTATAGCCAAGAAAAATCATAATATATGGCAACATCTTTTTCTAGACAGGTAAGAGACCAGACTTACATACACTAGAAGAAGATTCAACCAAATGCTGACAGAGTTCTGTGTTGAGAGTAACTCTGCCTTCAATATGTGGTTTTATTATATCACATAGTCCTTACCAGATATCTCTACCTATTTTTTCCTGTCACTTGTCAGATATGGAAGAACCCTGAGAAACAAACCCCTACTGGGAAAAGAATGACATCTCTGTTGGAACATTTATGGTAGAGTCATTATTTTAAACATTAGACATGCAAAAGTAAATAATCCAAAAACCAAGTGAATAATTTAAAGCTTTATAATGATGATATCTTATTACAATTTTTTCAATTCTTTGAAAAATTAAGTTCTTCAAACATTATCTTTCAATAAAATAAATTAAAATAGAATAAAGCAAAACAAAAGACTTCAGATCTTTCTACTTTTTTACTAGTAATGTCAAAGTATTTGCTTAAATATATGTTCTAAAGGTCAGAGCATGTGAATATACTCTACTTATGTACAAGATAGGTCTATGATGGATGAAAGTAATGAGTGTCAAGTTTTATAGGAAGCACATGAGTTTTAACTAAACAACTGTGTATTTATAAATGTGCTTTATTTATTACTAGAACTTGCACTACTGAAATGAATTATGGTGTCTCACCTAAATAATCCAACAAAAAACAAAGTAGACTCTGGACCTCACAGACATACTAAATTGTTTATGTTATGGTCATAGAAGATTGGGAAAAATATAAAAGATTTACTAATATACTCTGTTCTCTGTCAGAAAAGAAAATGTAATAAGAAAATGTTTTCTGTGTTCAATGTGTCTATGCTGTAAATGAAACACTTTCTCATTGACTATTAACTCGCAGAGTCATTAAACACTGAAACATGTTGCCATCCTAGCAATAGGTTGAAATAAAGTTAATTTCATCATGGAGCAAGGACAAGTGAGCCTAGCTGACCATGGGGGATATTTTATACCATGTGACATCATGCTCACCATAAGAGGGGGCATGTCAGGGGGTGGTTCCATGGATCCAGGACAGTCTGAGTGAGGGCTTAACATCTGGTCAGTCATCATGTTGACCAATGGCCTTACGTTATCATAATTATGTATTTTCTGTTGTCCTATTGTTACTTCTCCTTGTGCTGGCCCAGTAAACCTTATGTCAACCCACATGGTTTGCTTTTGTCTCCCCATTTTCCTTCCTGTCCCAACAGAGGAGGGATGAGTGAGCAGCTTCATGGTGTTCAGCTGCTGCTGGCTGGGGATGACTCACAACGTGTGTTAACAGAAGTGCAGGAAAGATTCAGCAAAGGAATCAATTCTTTAAGACTTTAATGTAAAAGCATATACAGTTGGGAAGGGAAGGGAAGGGAAGGGAAGGGAAGGGAAGGGAAGGGAAGGGAAGGGAAGGGAAGGGAAGGGAAGGGAAGGGAAGGGAAGGGAAGGGAAGGGAAGGGAAGGGAAGGGAAGGGAAGAGAAGGGAAGGGAAGGGAAGGGAAGGGAAGGGAAGGGAAGGGAAGGGAAGGGAAGGGAAGGGAAGGGAAGGGAAGGGAAGGGAAGGGAAGGGAAGGGAAGGGAAGGGAAGGGAAGGGAAGGGAAGGGAAGGGAAGGGGAGAACCAAGAGCCAGGGACCCATTATCAAATATTTGTTAGGGCAGACTTTACTTAAAGCTTTTAACACATTTGTCTTGTAACTGTAAGATTAAGATTACTCACAGCTTTGGGCTATACACTTTATATTTCATGGATGGTCAGATGCTCATTTCAAGTTGGAAACAATGTACCCAGAAATTGCATATATGCTAGTAATTAAATTAAATTACTCATGGCCTGTTTTCTAGAATTAGTGACAAAATGCGACACAGCTTGTGATCGTATCTGAATTTTCTTCTCCCCCAAACCAGGATGGCATTTTTTACTTGCTGTTGTTGTCAGCCCTTTGCTCATGATTTCTGTGAGCAATGCTCAGGCATCAGACAGTGGAAGTCTGTCTGTCACAGCAAAGAAAAATGCTAGCAACTATGTGGACAGTGAAACAGCATGGATGACCATAGAGAAGAGCCTGAGGTGGCATTACTGGTTCTGTTTTACTTACTCTTAAAAAAGTAGCCTAAGGTGAAAGCATCGGTACAAAACTCCAAACTGTATGTATTTAAGTTTAAAGGACCACATGTGAATGAGGCATCTAAGCTCCCATTTGTGGTCTCAGTGGAGTCCAGGAAGCTGATGAGAGCTGCATACATTAAGACAAACTAAACAGCTCTCTAGGCTGCAGTGATAATATTAATTTGGTCTCCATTGACTGCAGTTGGAACTTAGATACCTCTCTAATATGTTGACATGCCTAATTCTGTGTCTCCAAAGATGGTTAATCTGCTTTGGGAACCAAACAGGGGGGCAGTTTACAAGCCAGTTGGAAAGGACTGGCTTATGTCTTTTCCCATTGGCCCAAAAGTACTTGATGCATCTGCTACATACTACTCAGCTCAAATTATTTTGTGTGTGTGTGTGTAACGTTGCAGAGTCCTTATTATTATTATTATTGCATACTTTCAATAAAATGTGTCTGAAATAATGTGAGGACAGTGTTGCTGACTGTCAGGGAGGTGTTGTTTTCACAACAACACTACCAGCCTCTACAAGAGAATAGCACACAACATTTTTGAGGCCCATTAGGATAATTTTGGGACATATCCTAGATAATGAGAAATAAGCTTGTTCCAGTGTATTTAAATACTAAACAGACGCTGAAACAAAAAATCTTTCCAATTCTGACTCCAGTTCTCAGTGGCAGGAGCCAGCTGGCAAATTTCCAAAGGGAAGTCAACTGGCATTCATGCAGTGAAAATAATCAAGGATCTCAAATGAAATAGGACTCAAGATAAACAAACAGAATATATGTACACTGATCTTCAGTTACATCCCAAAGTTAATTTTATAGGACAAATCTGGAAAAAAATCTGAATTTAATACTTACATATTGTGAAAAAAATACAAAAGTATATGTAAAAAAAAAATACTCGATTAAAAAATAAGGAATGACTTTCTTTTCTCAATTTCTAGGAACAGACAAAACTAAGGTAAGTGATATGAAAAATTAAGGCAGCTTGAGTTGCTTGTTTCTACCTCCAAATAGATAATTTATTAGGAAAGATTACTGTAAAACATGACCTGTTGGTTTCTCCATATATGGTCAGAAAGAAAACAGAATGCTTAACCACAGAAATCTTTACAGTGGTACCTGTAGATTCCTTCTGTCACACTTTATCCTCAGCTGCATCTCTAATATACCTCAAAGATACCTGTGTACTTTTTTCTTTCTGTACAGAAGGAACTCCCAAATTTTCTAAAGTTAATTTTAACTTGATGCAGTGTAATTATGTCAAATGATTTCTACACGATATTGAAACCATTTACTTTGTGTTCTTATCTGCAGTTTCCTTTCATTATGAGGGATTTCTAGGTTAACTGATTAGAAAAAGCAAAAGAAATATTCTTGGATTTTGAAGTTAACTGACTAGTTCAGGTCTGTTTCTGGTCTGGTTTAACATGAGCTTTCCGATCAGCCTGTAGTTTCCTAGGCCTCTATTTTATTGCTCACTCATCTGAGATGCTTTAGGATATTTGTGACTACAAGTTATTGTATGTTTGCAGCTAGTGCAGGATATGCAAGTTGCAAAAGTTCTACATGTAATAGTGTTAAGTAGTGATAATGTGACAGAATTAGTTGAAGTTTTGTTTTAAAAATTGAAACTGGTCTGATTTGTGAGTATTTTGATCACAAACATCACAGGCTGCAATTCCTGATCTAGAGGTATCTAGATACATCAAAAATATATGTATGTGCATTTGCACTGCATGTAACTGGTAATTTTAAAGGATTACATTCATACCTTTCCAAGCCACTAATGAAATACTATCACAACAAATCAGGTGACATACAACTAATTTTCTTTTTTAAAATACTTACATAAACATTGTGGAATGCAGGAAGACTGCTTCCATATATAATTTTTAAGATATTTCTAACTAAGTGATTTCAGGGAAATTTGAAATCAAAAAAATATTATTTGTATTTGGACAGAAGAGCTATTCCCTATAATAAAAGCCCAGCGAAATTTTAAAGACAAAATATTTTTTGTTCTACAATTTTTTTAAATTATTTTATTTTTAATTTGAGAATGAATTTTTGTGAGACAGTTATTATTAATTCTGGCATTTTTCAGCATCTAAACCCAGCACTTTTTGATATTTAAAACAAGTATATTAATCTAAAAACATTAAGAAATGTCAGCAAATGTAGAAGTAATCAGTAAATTTATTCATGGGTACGATGCATATGTAACCCCACTGAACTCAATAGACAAGCTTATTCAGAGAGAGAGATTCACAGATTTAACACTGGCATCTCAGATACGCTTTCCAACTCTTCATAATTTTTAATATTAAAAAATTATACCCTTAGAATTTATGAGTTCATATTCTCATATATGGGTATTTAACAAATATTTCCACGGATTGGAAGTATTATAGTTAAAACTTTTACATTCTTTAGTAATGATAACTAACTGATTAAACCTTTCTTGTATTATAAGAGAAAAATATATGACTAATATTACCTATTAGAAGAAAAAGTATAGATTTCATATTTTATATTTTATACTATGTATAGAGTTATAATTTATTTGTCCTATATTTCTAAGTGATATTAGCCTTACTTTTTGAAAAATTTTAATCTTGTGACACATATCTCTAATATCAGTGTGTTAATTGTTCAAAAAATGTGATGAGCATCAATTGTTAAATATATATTTCTTTTTTCATTGAGAGAACTGATAAGCTATATGAAATGTTCATTATTTTGACTGCTTGGATGACCTTTTAGAAATTCAAATATTTCTGTCAGATCAACCAATACTAAACCATTCCTTCCAGTTTATTTTTTTAATGAAAAACTGAATTAATATGGCATTTGTAATAACAGTTGTAGATCAAATTGTTTGCTGCTAGAAGAGAGAAAAAATACTGTATTAGACCCTATATAAGATTGCAAAGCCAAACAAGGAAGGTGATCTATATTCATTTTATGACCGAAACTAAATTCATAGATGCAGGTGTTCATGACACAACCACATATTGTTTTGTAAATGGAGGTTGTCCATCTTTGTCATTGGTAAATGTAGCCAAATGGATTAAAAACCAAACACATAAAACCATATAAGTAAAACATATAATTAAAAAAAGAAAATTCAAATAATTAGCTTCATATTATGTTTATTTGACTTGTTCTGGTGTTGTCCACCCAAGTAATGAAAACTACACTTAAATGGGAGTTGCTTAACTTGGAAGTCTGTTAAGTCAAGAACTCTGAAGTTACAAGTGATAGGACAAAAGGAAGCCACCTCTAGTTGTGCCAGGGGAGGTTTAGATAGAATATTAGCAAAACATTTTTTCTCCAAAGGGAGTCTCAATAATTGGAACAGGCTGCCCAGGGAAGTGGTTGAGAAACTGAACCTGGAAGCATTTAAAAAATGTGTAAGTATGCTTAGGGACATGGTTGAGTGATGGCCTTGGCTGTGTTAGGGTTGCAGTTGTACTCTTAAGGTTCTTTTCCAACCAAATTGATTCTATGATTCTATATAGGTAACTTTCCTGGGTTTGGATAGGGCAGGATTATTATTTGCCAGAAGTTAGGATGGGACACAGCCGGGAGACCCAAAGTAGTCATATCATATTCTCTGTCTAAAAGGAGGGGACTGCCCCCTCCTTGTCAGGGACGGGCAGTGCGGCTCCAGGATGTGTGGTTTGGGGGTGGTCTGGCTTCAGGATGGGTCTGATCATGCAGCCTGAGTTGTACCGTTGTTGAGTGAGAAACTGCAGATTATGTACCACCAGCTCTGTATACATTGTTATAAATAACTGTTGTTCTTTCCTACTCCCTGTGCTGTCCCAATAAACTGTCCTTATCTCAAGCCCCAAGGTTTGCCTTTGTCTACCCATTATCCTTGACATATTGGTGGGGGAGGGATGAACAAGCGGCCACATGGTGCTCATCTGCTGAGTGGGGATAAACCACAAAAGGAACACGTCACTAAAGGTCATAAGGGAATTTTTCTTTAACTAGGCATACATTATCAACAAAAATTTAGTCTTCAGATCTAGTGGTTCCATATACTGCTCATGAAGAGCATATATGAAAATTATTTTTTCCAGAAGAAAATCTGGTATGAAATATAGGTACAGACTGTTGCAAGTATTCACAAGAAATACTAACTTTCTCTTTGAATCACACAGAATCACAGAATGTTAGGGGGTGGAAGAGATGTCAAAAGATCATCTAGTCCAATCCCACTGCCATAGCAGGATCACCTAGAGGAGTTCTAGCAATAATACGTAATAACCAAGCACATTGTTAGTTAATAATTTTTCATCAGGAATTTTCATAACACAGCCAGAATTCCTATCTTTGCATTAAGAAAAATCTAAAAACTAACGGATAAAGGAATGAAGGAAAGCTATATTCTCATCCACTTCAAATAATTTTGAAGTGTGATACAACTACCACATATCTACAACAGTCTGTGAAAAAACAGAAACTCTTCTGTTCATTAAATGTTGTACAATTCACAATAACTTGAACTGCAAGTCAGATCTTGAAGGTAGTACCTACATTTCAAACTCAAGCAAGGTTAAAATTAATAATAATAAAGTTCATAAAAATTAGTGCCTAGGAGACAGCTTTACTTAAGTACTCTTTCAGTGCGGTATTTTTAGAGATAAAAAATGAGTCATAGTGGCATAACTTCAGGTACATTATAACTACATATATTTGATACTTGGAATCAGGGTGATCTGCTTATCTATAGCAAAAAAAAACCCCATCTATGGTATTTGCAATTTGATTTTGAGATCGTAGCTTGGTAAATATATGGACAGTTACTGGCATTTTACAAGTGCAGAGTGTACCATATTATATAGATCTGTTATTTGCTACTGCAGTGTATTTCTGAAAGTGCTAATATGTAGATCTTCTCCCAAGAAGAATGTGTACAAAAACTATTATCCTTGTCTGGAAACACCACAGGTGTCTTCAACTGGTACCTGAAAAAGTTTTTTCCTTTCAATAGTTGCCCATACAAACAATTAAGATGAAAAGAAGGCCAGTAACAGTTTCTAAAAGACTACCAAAGAGTGGTAGGAGTCACCACCTAAATATTTTGCTGAATATAAACATTGTTGGCATGCCTAAGAGTACTTTCTGTTGTTCTACTAGATAAAAAGAGGGGGAAGGGGAAGGAAGGCACCCAAAACCAAACACAAACACACCAAACAGCCTTTGGGTTACAACTACTTGTCTTCCAGGAATATTCCTTTTACATTTCACAATGCAGATATTTGGACTTCTTTTAAACTATTTTTTTAAGCTGTGCTTTGCAGGAATGAAATATTCAGAGTGTATAATTTTTAGTAAATTTCAAAGTAGGAGCTCCAAGCTGAGACAATAGTCAATTTTCTGTCTGCTTGATTGTTTAGTTTTCTTTTTGTTTGGTTTTAAACAAAAAAATACAACAATTGAGTTTTCTTTATATTGTTCGTTGACTTATACCATTATGAAAAGGAAAATATTTTTGTTCCTAGGAAAAATATTGAAAATGAAAGTTTAAGAGAACAGCTGGTGTCAATTCATTTGGGAAATAATAGAAAAATAAACAAAATGCAAGATAGATTAGACAGAATGGAGAAAGAGTGAAAACTGCTGAAAGTGAAGTATTTGCCTACTACTGTACTGTTTTTAAAAAGAAAAGTATATGTTACTTTACAAGTAATGCTAATTAACTCATAGAGGCAAAAGACCTACTGAAATTATTTATCCTATGTTTTCTCTTTTTTAAATTTTATTTACAAAACCAGACATAATTTACAAGGATGAGGAAACACTGGATTTAGGATGCTATAATATCTAGTAAGGATATGGATTTCTATTACTATGTTAAAATTTCTGTAATTGCTATCATCTAGTATTTTCACAGATAAAAAAATGATAAAAAATATAACTACTGTTCTAACTGAGGCATTACTTATTGAAAGTTATTACTTAACATGAAAAGGTGCAAAATTTCTGAAGGCAAAGCAGCTTTGTGGATTAAATCTCTTTCATTATCTAGATAAGATGTCCATTTTAAAACCTGACAAGGAGCCAAAATCTTCTACATTTCTTGCTAGGACATTGGGGTTTTTTTTTATGTCCTATGATTTGTGCCAAACGGAGTATACAATAGGTAGCACTTACCTGTAATTGCTCAACTTCTTTTTCCCAAAAATGGATTGCATTAAGACTAATCACAGAAATTGTTCAAGGCAGCCAGTCTCACCTATAAAGCCTACATGCACCACATTTTTTCTACAACATTAAAACAATCATCTTGAAATCATATTTTGAAAACGGAGTACTTTTTTTTGTTAGTTTCAATGAATTAAAGGAATATAAATCAAATATCTATTTGAAGATCTTCCAGGAGTCTATAAGCAAGCATAAAACAATAACAAAGAAAAAAATTAACAACAAAGACAACAACAAAAAAAACCACAAAAAAACCCAAATGGACCACCCTTTTCATGATTCTTTAGTACTGAGTTTAGGCATGATCAAGAGATGTTTATTCACCAGTGATAGAGGCAAGAGGAGAAAGTCTGCATTGCTGCACAAATACAGTCAGATATAATACACAAAACATCTTTTCCACCTTTTGCTGAGGTAGTGATAACTAACCACTGGACCACTTAGATTTATTTACCTAATGGAGCAGGTTAATATCACATGGATACTGATAAGAAGAATGAATTCTCCAACTGCTGTATAGTTTTATTCCTGCTTTATCAGTCAGATGGCCACCAGCCAAACAGGCATTTGGCAGAATTTCCCTTACTCTGCTTTCTGACTTGCATCTATTGCCTTTGAAAACTAGACTGATCAAAAGATACTTTGAATTTATATTCAAGCTGAGTGGTAGTTTTTCTAACTGATACTTAGGTCTGTCTTGTGTAGCACATCAACCCTTTTCCTGAAAACATTTCCTGTCTAGCTTCTTCAAAAACTAGTTAGCTGTATTCTCGATTAACATAGGCTTCTCTGTAAGGGATCAGAGATATGCCTTAACAGTTGCTGACAGAACCATATACCCGTCTCTTTTATAACCATATTCCCCCCTCTCTTTCTTCTCTCTCAACCACTATGGCCATTCCCCCTTTTTCCTCCTTCTCAATCACTATAAAACCGCATCCCTATGACACCCACTCAGCAAAGAGAATTTCAACTGTCAGGAAATTATATACATCCTGTTTATCTCAAAGTGGTTTATCTCAAAGCATGTAGCCCAAGTCCTCTGCACAAGCTCCCAGGCCCAGGGTCAACTGAAAAACAAAGTGGGGGTGGGGGCTCAGACCTCTTGAGGCAGCTTGGACACTCTCAAACTTTCAGGCACCATCTGGAGAAGGCAATGGGCGACCACCAGGCGGTTGTGGCTATGCCAAGAACTTATTGACTGTGCAATGAGACAACACTGGAAAAAGGCAAGACCAACGAAGATTAGGTGGAATGTTCCCCCACCGGACCCAAAGACATTAGACTGATGAGACACCACAGATCCATGTCAGTAACTATTGCACTCTCAGTCTCTCTCCCCCTCTCTTTTTCACTCCTTCTTCCCCTCTTCGCTTGCACATCTGCTGTGGGCCAAATAAAGTTACTTGACACTTTGCTCTGTTTTGAGTCTTAACTCTGTTCTCAAGAACAGTGAAGAGCTAGTCATGATAAGCACCTAACTGGACCTTACTCAGGAGTCAATCCCAGCCACCCCCAGCCACCCAGAGCAATATGAAGTCAGATGGAAAGCAAGGGGGTTTAACCTCTGCCAAATTAGTCTATCTGGTTGTGGATCGTGACACTCTTCCTAGCACCTGCTGAAAGGATCACAGAATCACAGAATCGTAGGGGTTGGAAGGGACCTAGAGAGATCATTGGGGCCAACCCCTCTGCCAAAGCAGGCTCCCTATCTCATATCGCACAGATAGGCGTCCAGACAGGTCTTGAATATCTCCAGAGAAGGAGACACCACCACCTCCCTGGGCAGCCTGTTCCAGTGCTCTGTCACCCTCACTGTGTAAAAGTTCTTCCGCATGTTCGTGTGGAACTTCCTGTGCTCTAATTTGCAGCCATTGCCCCTTGTCCTATCTCCACAGACTACTGAAAAGGGGCTGGTCAATTCCCCCTGCATCCCATGCCTAAGATATTTATAAACATTAATTAGGTCCCCCCTTAGTCTTCTTTTCTCCAGGCTGAACAGTCCCAGCTCACTCAGCCTTTCCTCATAGGATAGATGTTCCAGGACCTTAATCATCTTCGTAGCCCTTCTCTGGATTCTCTCAAGGAGATCCCTGTCTTTTTTATACCAAGGAGCCCAGAATTGGACACAGTACTCCAGGTGGGGCCTGACCAGGGCAGAGTAGAGGGGGAGGATCACCTCCTTAGACCTGCTGGCCGCACTCTTCCTGATACATTCCAGGGTCCCATTGGCCCTCTTAGCCACCAGGGCACACTGCTGACTCATAGCCAACCTGTCATCAACCAGGATGCCCAGTTCCTTCTCCACAGAGCTCTTCTCCAGCAGGTCATCCCACAGCCTGTACTGATACAGACGGTTGTTCCTCCCCAGGTGCAAGACTTTACACTTGCTTTTGTTGAATCTCATCTGGTTTCTCCCTGCCCAGCTTTCCAGCCCGTCCAGATTTCACTGGATGGCAGCGCAGTGTTCCTGCGTGTCAGCCACCCGATATGGCTATTTGTTCTTCCCTCATCTTACGAAGTTTAGCAAAGAGAAATGTGCAATTCTTTAACTGGGGAGGAATAACCCTATGCACCAGTCCACATTAAATGTACATGACCTGGAAAAGAGCTATGCAGAAAAAGACCTGGGGATCCTGCTGGAAACTAAGTTGAATTTGGGCCACCAATGCACCCTGCTGGCAAAGGCCAACAGCTTCAGGGATTCATTAGGAAAAGCATTGCCCGCAGAGTGTGGAATATCATCCTTCTATTCAACTCCAGTGAGAGCAAATCTTGAGTACTGGGTCCTTTCTGGGCTTTCTGGTACAAGAGAGACATGGTGTCATGCAGCAAGTGTTCTTTGGACATTGGATGATAAAATGGCAGCAGACTAAGAACCAAGTGTAATCAACTTTGTTATAACAATATAAGTAGTCAATCAATCAATTAATTAACCTTGAGTAAAACACAAGAAATCTAACCATGAGGGAAAGGGAAAAGAGGAAAGGTCACTTGCTGTTTAGTTGAAGTACAACATCATCAACTATTAATCTTAGCCATTCATGAGCAACTGTCATGGATATTGTTGACCTCTCATGTTCCACATCATAACATAAGGACTTCTTTTTTCCAGGCAGTATCCCTGGACCAGCCAATGAAAGTTATTCTGAGTTAGAATTGGAGCACCTTGTCTATGAGATTGACCCTCCTTTGTTCAGTCATGTGAATAACAGGTAGATGTATATATGTCCTTTACATACAAAGCTGGATGCGTCTCAAAATGTCAATAATCTGCAAATAGTCATATGTGCAGATTATTATTATATATATTATTATAGTTTATATATATTATTATTGTTATATACAGATTGGGAGAAGAGCACTTTGAGAGTAGCCCTGCTGAGAAGGGCCTGGGTGTCATGGTGGATGAGAAACTTAACATGAGCCAGCAGTGTGCTCTTGCAGCTCACAAGGCCAATGGCATCCTGGGCTCCGTCAGAAGAGGGGTGGCCAGCAGGGACAGGGAGGTGATTGTCCCTCTCTACTCTGCCCTCGTGAGGCCCCATCTGGAGTACTGTGTCCAGATCTGGGGGCCCCAATGCAAAAAAGATGTGAAACTGTTGGAGAGGGTTCAGAGGAGGCCACGAAGATGATTAGAGGGTTGGAGCACCTCCCGTATGAATAGAAGCTGAGAGAGCTGAGCTTGCTCAGCCTGGAGAAGAGGAGGCTGTGTGGGGACCTCATTGCACCCTTCTAGCATCTGAAGGGAGCATACAAACAGGAGGGGAATTGATATTTTAAAAGGGTAGACAATGTCAGGACAAGGGGGAATGGATTAAAGCTAAAGGAAGGAAGGCTTAGGTTACATATTAGGAGGAAGATTTTTTACAGAGAGAGTGGTGAGGTGCTGGAACAGGCAGCCCAGAGAGGTGGTAGATGTCTTATTATTAGAATTTCCATCTCACTGCCTTAAAACTTTAGACTTTTCAGGCCAAAAGGCAACCAAGAATGGAAAAAAAGGGGGTTTCAGTTCTGAGCAGTCCAAAGTTGAATATGCATTTCCTGCCCCAGTGAATTTATCATAAAAACAAAATCGAAGGTCCATTTTTGTTTTAAAACTAATAAACAAACAAACAAAACCAGAAATGCTGAATCAGTACGTGTGCAATTTGATAAATGCAGAATGTTTTTTTTCAGAAAAGTTTAGTACAACAGTGAAGAACCATCATTCTGAGAAAATCAGGACTCTTCAGCTTCCTTAATCAAATTGATCAGGAGCTTTAAATGTTTCATATAAAGCTTCTATTCTAAAGTTTTATATTATATTAAAATTCAGTGTGGTCGAAAGATCTTTCCCCATCTATATGAGCCTTAACTTTGCATTGTTATACTATTTGAACATATAAGCAATATATTCTTAGAATCTAGTATCTCTGAGTTAAATTTTCTGCCCTAGATCCAGATTTTCCTTCCCTGTAACAACCTTGATTTAAAATATGAAAAGTGTATCAGCTGGTTCAGAGTTACTTTTTACTTTTTTGATCAGCATTATTTACAATGCAAGCTGTCATCTGGCTGAAGAGATAATGACTTGACTTCATTATGTTAAGATGAAGAATTTCTATGGTGTTTAAAAATGTATTATCTGCTATAGAAAGTTATGGAATCTTTGATTTACATTAACTTTTTAGAAAAAAATATGTAATTATAATGATCCTGATTAATGGGGGAAAAGAAACCAAGAAAGTATCTACTCATCCCTTATTAGGCAGTTCTGTCACTGACAATCATTATAATTACAATTTACCCAACCTTAACAATTCTTCATTCAGCTCGGCAAAAGTGAAAGATGATTTTTGACAGTGGATACAGAAAATATGAGATTTAGTCTGAATCATTATTAAAAGTAAACCAAACCCTGTAAAGTATAAATTCAAATTAAATGGGGGCTGGGGATGGGGAGGAAATCATAATCTTATCATTGCAAACAAACTATCTCCAAAAATTTGAACTTTGCAGCTTGTAAAGATACTCTTTTGGTTAACATGATAATCAAACAGTGAAAAATTCTTCACCAGTAAGCCCATTGAACAAGGATTTCATATGCATTAGGTAAACTATGTAATCAATTTTAAGAACTAGACAAGTAGAAGTGACTTTTTTTTTTAATGAACAACAGTGTTTTCTTGTAAACTATTCTCATTTCAGTGCATTTCATTGCACTGAAGTGCAGAAGTGAGAAAAGAACTTAGCAAGGAATTCAGACATGAGACATGCTGAAAGTTAATGCTTGGCCTTGAAATTCTGTGCAATTATTTTGGACAGAATAAGTATTTAAAATTCACAAAATGTGCACCTGAGCAGTTTTATTCTTGCTTTTAAGTACATCTATTTCTTTTGCTTTTTTAACAGTAAGTAATTCTTCATAAAAAGAGATAAATTGACTTCCTGAGAAAGTGACTAAATAAGCATAGTACAGGCAATAGACAAATTAGTCTCCAGTCTCCTGTAAGACATAATGAAGTCCTCTAGAGACATAAGACTGATTTTAATATTAATCTAAAAATATTTTTTTCCAGGAGAGGAGAGGAGAGGAGAGGAGAGGAGAGGAGAGGAGAGGAGAGGGGAGGGGAAGGGAGGGGAGGGGAGGGGAGGGGAGGGGAGGGGAGGGGAGGGGAGGGGAGGGGAGGGGAGGGGAGGGGAGGGGAGGGGAGGGGAGGAGAAAATATTCTGAGCCATTGAGTAAAGTTACTGAAAAAATAGGGAGTCCGGTCGTTATGTAAGATCATATGCACTATTTGATTAAATCCTACAACATAAAATACTAGTTTTACTTACTTACCTCGCAGGATCTCATACAATTATAAAATAAAACTTAGCAAATAATTGGTTTTGTCTAATCTAAAAATCAAACCACAAATACCTTCTAAAAATTGTGCTCAATTTTGTTTTTCCTTGCTTACCCTTGCCATCAGGAGTCAACTTTACCTTAAACAATATGTGCATTAAATTGCTTCATAGAATTCTGTATCTATCAAGACAACTGTACATGGAAATTTGGATAATCAAAACAAAGCTTATTCTTCAAGTAGTAAGAATTCAGAAGAATTAAAACCCAATGGGTATTTTTTCCAAGTTTAATTCTTTCATTAGCAAAGAAAATAATAAAAAATTCCATTGTTAGTCTCTGTGTTCATACACACATTCCCAAAGATGAGTATTATATTTGATTATAGATAGATAAGTGGACATTTATAAGTCTGTATAAAATGTATATATAATTGATATACATTTAAGTATATTCCATTATTAGCTTTCTGTTAAAAAAACCAAACCAACAAGAGTCTTTAATCTAGATAGAGGTCAAATAATAGAAAGATTGATTTCAGTATTATCTAATTATTCTGTTAAAATACATTAAAATAAATGCAAAATTACTATGTAATGATAGTGACAGGAATATCATTAACTTTTTTTTTTCCTTTGGCTGTTATGCCAGCCAAAGTCAGTGAAGGTTATGGATAGAAAACGAATTTTATGCCTCACTTGAGGAAAGTAATCAGGTATGCTGAAGATACAGTAGTCTATGTATTCTTTGTAGAAATGTGTTAGGTTATGAATATGTGAAAAAAGGAAATGAGCTAATGGTAAAGAACATTTATGTATGACCTTTCTCCTTTTCTCACTTTCTTAGAGGTATTCCAATTCAGTAAAGAAGCATATATATTATACTTATACTTTAGAAATATATTTTTTCTTCAACCTCTAGCAGAAAATAAAATAGAAATTTGTGCCTATCTGGTGTACGAAATACAGTTAGAAAAATAATATAAATCTATATTGATTTGTTTAATTGAAATTATGTCTTTAACTATGAAATGCAAGTATTAGTCTTAAAATTTATCTTGAAAGCAGACAGGTTGGTTTGGGTTTTTCTAAAAACATAAACTTTAGAGATTTTGTTGACTCCCAACCCCATCGCACATCTTTTCTTTAAAACAGCACTGACATTAGGATGACAACAGCTTTAGTACCTCCATAGTAGTAGGACTATAATATACTGTTTTTTGCAGATTCTTGCAGTTCCTGTCTATTCTTTCACAAAAGGAACAGTAAAGAAAATAAAACTGTTTATTGTTTCTGTCTCTCACAAAGTATCAATTTCTGAGTGTATTGTTGCATAAAAACTTTTGTTGAGAATGGAATTTAAATTGAATAGAACTGGTCTATCAAATAGATAGCTGGAAATAATTGGCAGGCATGGTTTAACTCAGAATTGAATTCAGTCTCGGCGAGCACTGCAAATTTATTTATCTGAAGAGGCACTTGTACAGTATATAGTCTTTTTTATGGAAACTGCATAAAGCAAGAAAGGAAATGAAACAACAAAAATCCCTGAAATAGCTTTCAACTTCCTAAGGGTCTCTAAATGTTAAGTTTTGGAATTCTGTGTAGCGGAAAATGTTTAACTAAATTGATTCAAAACAAGCTTTCTTTTCTGAATCAAAACTAGAAGCAAAATGGAATTGCTTAGGAAGACTGCATGTTTAATTCATTTTTCCTAGTATCTCACAATTATTTTTTTTTTGCTACATATATATATATGAAAAAGAACTTTTGTGTGTGTGTGTGTTTTGACTTTAAGTAGATTTGTGTTACAAAGATACATTGTTATTGTCTGCATTCTTATAGGTCTGACTGTTCAGAAGGAAAAAAACCCGACAGAAAAGACACACCTCCCTGCTAAATATGACCAAGAACTGAAAACTGCAGGAGAAAAATGTATTAAGTTTTAAGTTTGCTACCATAGCAATAACGTAAAATATGCTGAAGTGCTTTTCATATTTTAAATGTACATACAGTATACATATATTGATCATATTGCAAATCATTAGTGATCGAAATTAAAATTAAGGAATTTTCTCAGCCATATTCTCAAAAATAAAATACTAAAAATAGTCTGATAACTCCTGACTTCCTTTAATTCCCTTGCCTATCATTTCTTTGTCTGCTTATTCTTAAATTGGCACAATTAAAATATGTAACTGTAATGTAATTACTAGTTTTGTTAATATTTTAGTAATGTATGTAAGTATGTTCCTAATGAATTTATTTTATTTTTTGTGACATATGCTCCAAATGTTCAGGTAAATTAATTTCAAGTAGCAAAGTCCCTGGTCAGTTATTTGCTGACTGAGGTTTCTTGAGGGAGAGCTGTTTTACAGTTCTACTTAGACCCTTCACCTTTTGTGAAAGCTAAGCAGTATTTATTATGTCCATAATGTTCACAATGAAAATCACAGAGTAATATTAAACTGACAGCTGTATAATCTCTTTCGATCTTCAAAAACATACTGGGAAAATCAGGGATGGAATTATCCCTTCAAAGAATCAAAATACAAGGAACATTCCTTAAAGTCAAAGTAGTGGGTGCACAGCTGTTCATCATAGGAATTAAGATCCGCTTTTTTACCATTATTATACACAGAGTATATATCACAGAATCACAGAATCACAGAATCTTAGGGGTTGGAAGGGACCTCAAGAGATCATCGGGTCCAACCCCCCTGCCAAAGCAGGTTCCCCATCTCATATTACATAGATAGGCGTCCAGTCGAGACTTGAATATCTCCAGAGAAGGAGACTCCACCACCTCCCTGGGCAGCCTATTCCACTGCTCCGTCACCCTCACTGTGAAAAAGTTCTTCTGCATGTTGGTGTGGAACTTCCTGTGCTCTAATTTGCAGCCATTGCCCCTAGTCCTGTCCCCACTGACCACTGAAAAGGGGCTGGCCAATTCCCCCTGCAACCCATGCCTAAGATATTTATAAACACTAATTAGGTCCCCCCTAAGTCTTCTTTTCTCCAGGCTGAACAGACCCAGCTCACTCAGCCTTTCCTCATAGGGGAGATATTCCAGACCCCTAATCAACTTTGTCGCCCTTCTCTGGACTCTCTCCAGAAGGTCCCTGTCTTTTTTATACCGGGGAGCCCAGAACTGGACACAGTACTCCAGGTGGGGCCTGACCAACGCAGAGTACAGGGGGAGGATCACCTCCCTTGACCTGCTGGACACACTCTTCCTGATACATCCCAGGATCCCATTGGCTCTCTTGGCCACCAGGGCACACTGCTGGCTCATAGCCAACCTGTCATCAACAGGTTATATAACTTATATATATATGTTATATAAAATATATATAACTTGTTCTTAACATAATGGTAAAATTGTATCTATGAAGATATTTATTCCCCATTCCCAGTCACACATATTCCCATCAAAAATAATTCATCTGGGAAGTTGAAACAAGATTTGAAAGGATGTGTTTATTGTTCTAAAATTTGCTTTCCTCTGAAGTATGCTTTCCATATAGTACACTCTGTGGGAGCAGAGGGGAAAAGAAGAGACTTTTTCATTTCAATTTACCCAGCCAAGCAAGACTCATGCTCATTTCCTATCTGCATATGTAACTCTCAGACCATTAATTCTGCTGAGGTTTCTAACTGTGTCCTCAATATTAGTGGTATGGACGTGAGATAAATCTAGGTTGTTGTAGCTAATGTTAACATATATCTGAAATACATTTTCTGAAAAGTATTCCTGAGACAGTGCCATGGAGATAAAAGGCATTGGATGGTTCCAAGGAATTAAAATTGGTTTAATTTCTTCTAACATGTATAGAGATACAAATAATTTGCCCCAAAGGACATCCACAAGAACTCATAGAGAAATCAATGATATTTTGGGGCAGAGGATAAATAAATTTGGCAATAGAAATTATTTAGACAATATTAGAAATATATTAACATCATAATATTCGAAGGATAATATTCGAAGGATAATATTCTGCAGGTAACTATAGCAAAAAGAATCTGCTGAATCAGGAAGAACACCTGGTATGACAAAGTATATGGAGGCCAAGGTACCTAGTGTTGACTTCACTTCAGTTTGGACTAGTTAAGATTCCCTTAAGGAATGTTAGTTCCTGAGACCTGCGGGAAAGTCTGTAGGGAAGAGACTTTCCCTTGGTGTAAGAGTTGTTAGGGAATATTTAAATCAATTTGATGTAAATGAGTTAACCTGATGGGATGCATCCATGGGAGTTGAGGAAAGTGGCTGATGTCATTGCAAGATCACAATTATTTCCAAACATGTGAAGGAGAAGAAGGTGCTTGGGAGTTGTCAGCAATGACATGACTGGTTTGGTGGATGAAGGGAGATTAGTGGATGCTGTTTATCTTGACATTAGCAAGACTTCCCTTATGCTCCTATTAACATCCTCTCTGACAAACAGATGAAGTATGGACTTGATCAGTGGACAGTGAGGTAGACTGCAAACTGGCTGTACACCAAGCATTAGTACTGCAGCCAGTGCTACTTAACATCTCAATGACCTCAATGATAGGAAAGCGTGTAACTTCAGCCGGCCAACTGAGACTAGTTGTTGCACCAGATGGGTGGGCTACCATTGAGAGGGATCTCAACAGGCTAGAGAAATAGAATAAGAATCTCATGAAGTTCAACAAAAGGTAATGTAAAATCCTTTCACTGGAGAGGAATAACTCCATGCACCGGTAAACATGAATGCAAATGAGCTGGAAAGGAGCTTTTCAGAAAAGGACCTGGGGGTCCTGCTGAGACGGAATTGACTGTGGGCCACCAATGCACCCTTGTGACAAAGAAGGCCACAGCATCCAAGATTACATTAGGAGGAGATTTTCCCATCTGATCATTCCAGATAAAATGTTACACAGATGACAAAAAAATGAATGAATAAATAATTAAAATCCAACCAGACTCATTCACTGATGCATGATATTGCTGTATAGGTATGAACAAGCCATAAATATTGCATATTTAGCCCAGCTGTCTCTTTATCCATTATGTTCAACTAAACAGTGTCAAGCATGCTAGAATATAAGACAGGATCTTTATAAAAATGTAGAGATAGCATTAAATTCTAGGCTTAACTCTGATTTTTTTTTCCTATAACACAGTGTAAGACACTCCTCATTTACATTCTTGTCACTTGCAATCACATTACCTTGTGTTGCTGAGGAGAGATGCAAATAAAAACCAGAAAAAATGTCATTGAAAGCTTAATTTTTAATTTAGTAGTTATTTTCATTCTGGTTTTAAAAGAATTTTTTAAATGTAGAAGTTTATGTTTTATTAGTGAAATAATGTATCAGAACAGTCTGGCATATGTTCTGACTGAAAAAAATATGTCTAATGAACACAGATTTCCTACTGCAGGTAAGCAAAAATATTAAGAGAAGATATTTTTATCTAAGTATGAAAGGGAATGCTTAAAGTTCTATGTTTTTTGGTATTCATTTTTTATGTAGTCTTAAAAGCAAGCAGTAAATAAAGAAATTGCTGGGCTTGTTTTTTGGTTTTTGGCTTTCTTTTCTAAAGCAAGGAGATATGCTGTTAGTGTAGTGGGTGAATATTTTAGATGGTGTGATTATTAGAGCTTTTATGGTTCAGACTTTGAAAACAGATATAAAGCCCTTAAAAAAAAACAACCAACAAAACCTTGAACTACTCATTAGAATTGCATTTGTTGAAACATTTTTTACAGCTTTGAAATAGTATCACTTTTAACGTTGATTATTCCAGTTATTAATCCAGTAATTCACTGCAATTTGATTAGGATGTCATCTTGTAATAACAAACTGTGTAAGTGAGAAGTGAGGTGCTGCATTTAGCTCAGATGGGAGGGGATGACCTTAAGTGAAGGACAAGTTTCTACGAGGTACTAAAAGGGGGATGAAGATTGTGGAAAAATGATTAATTGATTCGATTAGGGTTTTGTTGGTTTTATTTTTAATACCGGATTGACAAAATATATTGTCTAACAGATATATCTTAAACAGCTTAAACATGATTCTGTGAAGCAATAACTGATTCTTTCTTAGAAATGCCTTTTTTGTTAAAATTGTGTCTGAGTGTAAGACTCAGACTTAGCCCTTGCAACTCCTACTGCCTCTTTGTTTTGTGATGCTTAGCATAAATTTGACTTGTATGGAGATTCACTAATAAAGCTGGATTATGAACAGACAAAAGAATCTTAACCAAAAAACTGAATTGAGTACCATACTTGTTATTATTTCTGTTCTCTCTAATACCATTACTTCGGACGTTTTTGCCTTCAAAAATCCTTAAAAAGACTTGATTTTGTATTAAAAATTATTCAGTTTTTGTCACAGTTGATTCCTCTAGAATAATCATGCTTATATGACCACTGAATCTAAGAGAATTCAGTAATATCACCAGATTTTTGATCAAGTGCACCCTGCTGCTACAGTTAAATCCTATAAGGGACAGAAGGGACATACAATATGTGAAACTAAGAATTTATTGTGAGTAAAACGTCTTATTAGTCTAATCAATTACAGTTACTATTGTAGCTTGAATGATACAAATAGTGCGTTATCTAATTAACAAAGAAATAAACATTGATAATGCCAGTAACATACTCATACAGAGCTCCCAAGTATCTTCCTCTTTACTGTTATGCTTCAGCTTCCACTGTTCCTCTAGAGACTAATGATCAATGACCAATTTCCTCAAGCAGAAGTGAGGCGGAGGGTCTTCGCATAAATCACCAGCATCCCAAATTCTTCAGCAGCAAATCCTGGTGGTGGGGATTGTTTTCTCAAATTCAGTCTTACAGATGGTCTTAATTTTATCTTTTCTTACTATATGTTTCCTGTTCCCTGGTTCCCAGCTGAAGTGTGGAAGTGCCACAGTAGCCCACCGCCCAGTGACACTAGTGGCTGCTCTTTGGGCAGTGGCTTCCAGGGTGTCTCAGGCAATGTCAGCCCCTGCTCTCTCAAGGGCTCCTAACTGACAAGGAAAAAGACTGTCTCAGCCCATCCCAGACAGCTCTAGTACTGGTATGAGCATCCTAACTGTGAGCCAAACCTGAAGGGGAGCTCCTCGCACCCTGGCTCAAACATGTTTAAGGAAAAAATAATGCCATGAGGGTCTGGAGACACATAGAGGATACATGGAAGGAGAAACAGAGCAAGCAGGGGAGAATGTGGAAGAAGTCATTTCTGTGGACACAGCTAGAGAGGCAGTTTTGGAGGGAGGCACACCATGTGAGAATATATAGTCCTGCAGGACTGCAGGAAACCCATTGTGGGGCAGGGACACCCCTGAGGGACTGCAATCTGTGATCAACCCATGGTGGGGCAGCCTACAAGTGACCCATGTTGGCGCAGAGGAAAATGTATAAATATGATGGTGCAGTGAAGGAAAAGAAACATTTTGCATTGACCTCAGCCTTTTGTACTGCCTGTCTCCTCACTGAGGCGACTGGCAGAGACTGTGTAAAACGGTGGTAAGATCAAGAGAATGGTCAGCTATGAATGGGTAGATGAGGTGTTTCCCTAAGTGCTTATTCAATTGTTTAATTATTTTTATCCTGAAACCCTGCAATGCCAAGTGAGTGAAAAGCCTGTACAAGTACATACTTCAGGAGGAAAAGTGAAAAGCCTGTACAAGTAAATACTTCAGGGGGAAAAATGATAGAGGAAAAGCATATACCAAACACTTCGCAAACTGATCCATACCTAAACTATAGTGACTGTTAAAAAATTAGCAGAGCATAGTAAGCATTTGGCAATTAATTTGTTACTGCAGAAAGCCAAATTCTATACAGTTTGGGTTGGTGAGGGAAAATTATTTCTCTCTCCAAAAGCTAATCTCTTCCTGTAGACTGAATATTAGTCCTTAGACCACATTAGATGGGCTTGCAGTGTACATCTTTCAGTGTAGCTTCACACAAAAAGAATCCAGCTTAAAAGCTTCAACACTACTTTAATATGGAAAAGTGCATTAAATGTAGAAAACTGAGTTTATCTTCCTTCTAAAGTGAACTTCTGCTTGAAATATGATTCAAATATAGATAAACTTTTGTTTAATAGTTCCTGATGAAAATACTGCCTTATAGCATGTCTCTGCATTCTTTCTTTATCCTCTACAGCTGAAAGTCTTGGTTTACTGCAGTACCAAGAGATTTCACAGTTTGATTATTGCAAGCAAACCCATTTTTATTCTGTTCATTTTGTAAGTCTGATGTGTCTGAAAACTTCTTTCGGTTCCCCTTATCTGTTCTGGTGTTAGAAGCATTGAATAATATTCCTTTATTTCCTTTGTTCGAGCCCTATATGATTGCACAGATCATTGGTGCTCATTCTGCAAGTTGTCATTTTGTTACAATGTACTTTTTACAACTGAAAGATTTCTCATCTATTTCCAATTGTCCTGTTTTTTGACGAGGATATAGTTAATACTCAGAAAAAGGTGAGAGGGGAAACAGCCAGGACAGCTGATCCAAACTAGCCAAAGGGATATTTGATACCATGCAATCATCCTCATCCTCCTCCAGATATGTGGAAAAGTCTGGCGTATGAGTAGTGGTTACATCAGTGCAGCGTACTGCTGGGCAGTGAGCATACTGCACTACACATCACCTGCTTCATGTATTCTTTTATTAGTATTGCTGTTACTTTCCTCTTTCTTTGCCGTCCTAGTAAACTTTTCTTTTTTTTAACTTTTTTCCCAGTTCTCCTCCCCATCCAGCTGGGGGAAAGTGAGCAGGCAGATGTGTGTTGCCTAGCTGTGATCTGGAACTAAACCATGACACTGGTCTATCATTAGAAGTTATTTTATATTGAGGTCATCACTACCTTATCCAGGTGTCCTAGAAGGCCTATTTCTGCACTACAATCAGTAGTCAATAAGTGCTATTTTTCAATTTTTTTAAAATTATTTTCGAATTCTCATTCCTCCCCTTCAATATTTAGCTCACACTAGTTACAGTTTTTATGTTTCAACATACAGCCTGCCTTTAATTTAGAGTTCTCTATCTTATTATTTAAGTTTTGTTTTTTCTTTGTTTATAATTTGCTGAGTACTTTCTTAACTTACAGATGTTCACAGAATGTTTAAGGTTGGAAGGAATCTCTGGATTCCATCTGGTACAACCTCCCTCCTTAAGCAAGGTCACCTAGAGTAAGTTCCACAGGAACGTATCCAGATGGAATTTTAGTATCTCCAAAGATAGAGACTTCACATCTCTGGGCAACTTTGTTCCAGTGCTCAGTCACCCTCAGTAAAAAATACGATTCCTTGTCCTGGTTTTGGCTAGGATAGAGTTAATTTTTTTCTAGCAGCTGATGTAGTGCTGTGTTTGGGAGTTAGGATGAGAGCAGTGCTGATAATGCACTGATATTTTCAGTTGTTGTCAAGATGTAAAGGACTTTTCAGATTCTCATGCTGCCCTGCTAACAATGGGGCAGGGGGCACTGAGGAAGCTGGGAGGGGAAACAGCCAGGACAGATTACCCAAACCGGTCAAAGGGGGCATCATGCTCAGCATAAAGTGTGTGTGGGGGGGGGGGGGGGGAGGGGGAGAGAGGGGAGGAGCAGGGAGGAGCGCAACGCTCTGGGTTGTGTGGTTTGGGGACAATCCAACTTTGGGACAACTGAACTGTGCAGCCTGAGTTGTGTGGTTTGGTGAGAAACTGCATTGCACATCACCGGTTTTGTATATTTTGCTATAAAGTCCTGTTGTTATTTCTCCCTCACTTTGCTGTACCAGTAAATTGTCCTTATCCCAACCCACAAGGTTTGTACTTATCTTTCCATTTTTCTTCCTTCCCTCTCATTTTCCCTTAAGTTATATTTGGCTGGCTGACAGATGCCCACCAAGCCAGTCTCTTACTCCTACTACGCAGCAGGACAGAGAAAGAAAATAGGATAAAAAACTCATGGCTTGAGTTGAGAACAAGGATATCACTCACCATGATAGGCAAAACAGACTTGATAGGGGTAAAGTTTCTTTAATTTATTGCCAATTAACAACATGCTAGGATAGGAAAAAAATGAAAGCAAAACTAAAACCACCAGATACATGTTCTGTCCCACATGAAGGCAATTTATGGTCTCTTCTCAGAGAAGGGAATCCTGCAGCCCCTCCTCCACCCAAAACTTGCCATGTAAAATCAGTACATGTGTATATTTGAATTCATACTGGCCCAGTGGGAGTGCAAAGGTCTGTGTGTGCCGCACAGTTTTCATAAGTCTTTTGCTATAATTGACAGGAAACTGGGGAGCTTCCTTTCTTCAACTGCTCAATACACCATTTTACATAACAATAATGCTGGAACTGTAAAGACAAACTGCACATTTAGAAATCTGCACATTTAAAAATCAACATCAAATCTGCTTTACAATGCTTAATAAATATTCATTTTGAAAATTCCATTTAAGATTTTTACAGTGAAACAATATTACCTTTCTTTGCAATATGCAAATTTGGTATACAAATGTTGTAATTTAATTATACAGTTAGTATAATGAAACTTCTTGGGTTAAAGGAGGATAATTTATGGCAAACACTGTAAGGAAACAGTTTTATCTATGTGAACCACGCAACATAGATACTTCTGTTCAACATTTTAAATTGCCAGTATTATCCTCCAACACAATTCCACCATGATTAAAGCCTTCTGGGCTTCTTAGAAGTATCCTAGCCAATATGGTTACATTATTATTACCATGCTGATCATGCAAAGGAGATATTCTTGTTTTCTTGTTATACTGTTATCCTCTCCCTCCATTCCTGTGATGGACCCATATTAGAGCATATATTATCCTAGGTGTCCTGGGTTGTTTTACTCTTAAAGGTAGAAATTTCCCTAAGTAATCCTGCTTGCTACATCCCACAAATAGGAAAAGTTTGTTCTCCTGAGATCTTTATTTTGTTACTTGTCTTTTGCACTACCGTGATGTAAGAAAAAGTTTTCCTGTATCTATATTTTTAGGGAAGTTTTACCAATGAATTTTTTCTATAACAGTTTGGCCATAACTATCAATATTACTGTAACTGGGCTCATAACAACTGTTTGCTGTATTTTGTATAGATCATCAAGTTTTTACCTAGTTTTGGGGGCTCCCCATAATTTGTGTATTGAATGAAGAATTTGAATGTGGTAAAGAGTTTTAAAAGTGTTGTGTTGCTTTGTTGGGTTTTAGTTTTGTTTTGTTTTTTTCCCTAAAGAATTGCTTGCTGGGGTATCAGACGTTTGTAAAAAAAAAAGCCCTTCTCTCTTTTGCAAAATTGTGTTGTGAACTTCATTATTTTGTGTTTATTTTTGCTATTAAGTTCTTAGTTTTTGCTGCTGTGCAGGAATCATTCATAGAACAAACAAAGTATAAAAGGAAGTGATGATGTCTTATGAATTCTGTTTTTAATTAGCACAGTTGATAGTCAAGTTCTGGTAAACTCTTCTCTGTAAGCTCTTTATAAAAAACAACCACTGCATGTCAGCATGCATATATATATCACAGAGATGTGGGAAGGATTTTTTCACTGATTTGAAAAAAAGTTCACTTCATCTGAGTGTCTCTCTTACAAGAGAATACATGTTATAATATTCAGACAGTTTCAGGCAGCTGCTGTTTAAAGGATAAAAAACATTGCATTGTGTCAGTGATGGAATCTTAATCAAAGCGTAGCCATTCAAAAAGTCTGAAGACAATGTCCAAATTTTGTTGGGAAATAAGTATTTAAATAATGCTTACAATGCTGACAATTTGTTTACCAGATGTTCATCCATGGACTTTTCTTGTTAAAGCTGCAGACAAATGGATTAAAAAGAAAAAGGGTTAAAATTAATTACTGATGTGGAAAACAATACAAAAGAAGAGTATATATATTCAGTCCTGAATTTTATAAGGCTACAGTCTGCAGTCATATTGCACTGCAAATTAAACCCTGGAAATTAAAAAAAAAGTAATTGAGTAGTATGATTTCAGTGGTTCAATGATTTTTTTTAAATCAACATCAAATAAGTATTTAAAACTTATTCATATTATTTCACCTTCCAGAAGGAATATGAACTTTTCTTGTCTCAGTCCTATGCTGAAAACATGGTTATCCTCTGCCACAGGAATACTTGCATTTATACCTCTGCTGTGCTGCACGTTCTTCTCATGAGCAAGGAGGGATTGGTATAGGATGTAAAACTCAAAGGCAACCCTGATTACAATGACTATGAAATCTGGAGTTCAGGGCAGTGAAGAGGGCACACAGTAAGCTCACTACCCTGGATGTCAGCAGAGCAGGCTGTCGCCTCTTCAGGGACTTGTTTGGTAGAATACATAGGAGAAAGCTCTGAAAGAAAGAGACAAGACAACTGGCTAGTATTCAAGGATCACCTCCTCCAAGATCAGCAGTGATGCATCCAAACAAGGAGGAAGTCAGGCAAAAAAATGGCAGGACGCCTGCATGGATGAACAAGTTGCTCCTGAACAAACTCAAACAGGGAAAAGGAAGCCTACAGAAGGTGGAAGCAAGCACTGGTAGACTGGAAGGAATACAGAGAAGTTGTCCAAGTAGCCTGTGATCAGGTTAGGAAAGAAAGCAAAACCCCTGATAGAATTAAATCTATCTAAGGACAACAAGAAAACTGATAAAACAAAGTCAAGGGAAAATGTGGGCCCTCTCCAAATGGAAATAGATTACACAGGTTACCCAGGATAGGGAGACAGATGAGGTATTCCACAACATTTTGCCCCAGTCTGCACTGTCAAGTGCTCTAGCCAGAGCACCCAAGCTGCAGAAAACAAAAGCAGGGACTGGGAGAATGAAGAAAAAAATATTTTGCCTGTAAATCTGTTACAAAAACATTGAGATATTTTATAAATTATAAAGAAAATATGTATTATTAAACTGAAAGTGGGTCGGTTTATATACTAGGCAAAAATTCTTTACTATGAGGATGGTGACACACTGGAACATATTGCCCAGAGAGGATGTAAATGACTTGTCCCTGAAAGTGTTCAAGGCCAGGTTGGATGTGGCTTTGGGGAATCAGGTCTAGGGTGTCCATAACCATGGCAGGTAGGTTGGAACTAGATAAAATTTATAGGTCCTTTCCACCCCAAAATATTCTATGACTCTATGATTAATATAAAATTTTCAACGATTCAAAATTTCCTCACTCATTTCAGATCTTACCAGCTATAAATTTCCACTTGTAATTTTTAGAAAATGTGCTTAACAATTCAATAAATTGATATCCTTCAGGGCAGCTAATGTCCATAAGAGAAGTATGTTCTAAGAGGTAAGTCTTTCTATAAAGAATACTTTTAGAAATATTGTCACTTATGAGTTTCAGTGCCTATCCAAGTTGAATTTCTGAGTCACGTATATTATTTATAGACATTTCCTCAATGCAGATTTCAGTTTAAGTGTTCATGAACTATAGACTTGGGGATTTCTACCAGTAGTTTCTCTCTTTTCAGGGCTACCTATTTGATATAAGGTATCAAATTCCTGACATAGAATGAATACTCTGAGTAGTATTAAAAGTTACGTTGAAATTGAGATTGAAATATACAGTAGATTAACCCTGACTGACTGCCAGTCACCCTTCCAGCTCCTTTCTCCTTCTTAGCAGAACAGGGAGAGAAAATAAGATTGAAAACACATGGGTCAAAATAAAGAGGGACATCATTTAGCGATTACCATCATTACCACAAGAAACTTGACATAGGGAAAGTAAATTTAATTTATTGATAATTAAAATTGATTTGGATGGTTGGAAACAAAACCAAAACTGACACACATTTGTGTTCTCTGACATTTTCCCCACCCAACTCAATTTCAGTCCTTCATTTCCAATTCTTCTACCTACCCTCTGCCAAGAGGTGCAGGGTCTATGGGGGGCAGGAGGGTGTGGTGAGTCCATAATGGTTACTCTCTGCTGCTCCTTCCATTTAACATGTTTCACCATCATCTCAGTGATTTCTCTCCATGGGCTTCAATCCTTCAAGATAACCTGCTCCAAAGCAGGTACTCCATGGGCTTCAGTTCACAGATTCACAAAATTACTAGGTTGGAAAAGACCTTTGAGATCACTGAGTCCAACCATTCCTGCCAGAAGAATCTTCTCTAGCATGAGCTCTCAGTAGACCACACATCCTTCAGGAAATTTACACTTGCTGTGTGTACATTCCTCCATGATGTGGGATGTGATTATCTGCTCTAGTGGTGTTCTCTCCACAGGATTGAGGGAAATCTCTTTTCCAGTGCCTGCAGCACCCCCTCCTTCTTCTCTGACTGTGGTTTTCTCAGGGTTGTTTCTCACTTTTTTCCTGGTACCTTACTTTCTGTGCAGAATTTTGTGCTTAAATATCTTTGCTCAGAGTTACCATCAGCTTGCTGGTTGACTTTTCTCTGTCCTGTGGTGGGTCTGTTGTGTAGCCATCTGTGACTGGCTGTGTCCAGCGTGTGGCAGCCACTGGCCTCTACTCACAGTGGCCACCTCTGCAGCTCCCTCCTGCTATGAACTTGCCTCCTACACCAAATATAAAATAAAATAGTATTTTGATGAAGGTTACAAGTAAAACAAAAAATAACAGATGTTCATTGTTTTTGTAATATTAACGTGAAGAAAACAGCAATAAAAGGTGACAACGTGATAGATTATTTTTCATTTAGAAACCTATACTCAGATAGAATCGCTTAGCCAAGGCAAGTAGAAAGAGATACTGATGAAGAGGGATGGCTATGTTAAGAACTGTAGACCCTAGAGGAAGTGTAACCTGGAAGAAAGAAACAGTGCTGACACAAAGGACCATTTTTCTAGTGCATATTTTTACCCAATGTTAACCTCTTTCTTGAAAAGGAATTATTTTACATCAGCCATGTCAGCACAGTTATGTAATTACAGGGATGCTAATCATAAAAAGCAAAAGAACCATGAGAAATTCCTAATTTAGAATTTTTGAGACATCACCAAAATGTATAAAATGGCCTTTATACATATATATGTAAGTACCTATATGGGCACATGTGAACACATATATGCACACACCTGATGCAGATGGAGTCCAAGTCAGCCTGCTTTAAGCATCTATTTCTTTCTGTCTTTCTGAATAAATCATCTGTCTGTGTTCCCTAGATGTTAGTGAAGGTTTGTGTATAAATTCCTAAACCTTCAGGGTGAGTTCTTGTTTGTCTAAGGATTAGGCACTTAAAAGTGATGTCTATGATTTTCTCTGGTTTCTTCAAGCACAATATTGGGAAGCAAATCTTGCAAATGAATTTGAAAACTGTCAATCTACCTGATAAAAAAAAATCTCATACAAGTCCTAGAAGAGTGCTCCATATGCTGTACAAAATAAGTATTGAGCAAAGTGCAAGAAAGACTGCTTTACTATTCAATATCTTTCAAAATTTCTCTTAGACTCCTGTGAGTGTTCTGTGGGCAGTGGCCTAACTTTAACAGCTGGAACTGAACAAGTAGCAACCTTATCTGTATATTTATTTATCAGCTGGTGAGCAGCATATGTAGGACCTCTCCATTTAGTCCCTAAAGCAAACAAAGCCCATTTGTCTCACTTTTGGGGCAAATTCTTCAACTGACAAGAAAATGTAGCATCATGTCTTCCTCATGCTATGTTCTGTGAATTGTAGCAATTGTGCCCACTGAGAGATCTGTTCAGTTTATCAAACACACCTTGCAAACTACATGCTATTCTATCTTAAACACAAATGGCCTTAAGCAGAATATACTTTCTTCAGTCAAAGCGGCAAATGTCAAGGGAAATGATGTTCCCAAAATTTTTCATTCTTTATTACTAAGGCAGAGAAGCAACAAAGATAATTTTTTGAGATGGGAGGAAACTGGTGTGGGACAAAATGTGATTGTACCACTCACAGCTAGAATCATGTATACAGCTACTCTCTGTGAATGAGATCAGATTATTTAAATTTAACTTGCATGCAGCCTATGAATTATACATTAGTTTAATTTTAATGAATAAAAGTCTCTCAGGAAGCTCTTAACATTTTCCAGAGCTATCAAGGCCCCATTTATTTTTTTCTGCCATTTCTCAGTTACTATTTCTCCTGTAAAAGGGAAAAGGTGCTTGCTATAAAATTTGAGCATGTGGACCAAAATTCCTTTTTTTGTATTTGAGCACTGAAGAAGTTAACCAACAGAACAGTAGTTTCCAGTACAGATACTGAACAATTTCTGTCAATTCTAGGAGTAAAACAGAGCTAATGGTCAAATAAGTTCAATTAGCTGGAACACATGAGAATAGTAAGATCTGCTTGTGGACATGGAGAAAGAAGAAAATAAATTAAATGTAGAGAAATCATCAATAATTATTAATAATTTGTTTCTTGTAACAAAAACTTTATTTGTATGTTAAACCTACAGATGCAATTCCCAAAAAGGGAATTTCTAAGCAAAATATTGTCGGTCAGCATAAGCTTCTTTTCCCACAAACAATAATTTGCAGAAAAAAGTACTCTGAATGATTGCATCAGAAACTTGTGATGAATTATTTGCTGTGCAGTTTAAGATGTTTATAAAAAAAAATCTAGATTCACAGTTAATACAAATCAATTGTTTTCTACTCATTTTACTATGCAAAAGGGATTTACAGAAGGGTACTGTACAGCACATCCAGAATTGTCATAAAAATTATTTAATTTTTAAAATAATATATTTGTTTACATATTATATTTTATAATTGCTCCATAATTCCAGTCTGCAACCATTACTTTTTAGATACCTTTGTGTGCTGTTTTTGACTGGAGGAGACAATTATCTTCATAGTAGCTAGTACAGAGTGATAATTTGGATTGGTGCTGAAAGCAGTATTGGTGTTATAGAGATGTTTTAGCTGTGCCTAAGCAATGCTTACACAGGTCCAAGGCCTTTTCTGCCTATCACAACACTCCACCAGCAAGTAGTCTGGGGGTGCACAAGAAGTTATTAGGGGACACATCCAGGAGAGTTGACCAATGGGATATTCCATACCATATGAAGTCATGCTGAGCATATAAAGTTGAGGTAAGAAGAAGGAGGAAAGAGGATGTTTGAAATCATGGTATTTGTATTCCTAAGTAACAATTTTCTATGATGGAGCCCTGCTTTCCTGGAGATGGCTGAACACCTACTTGCTGATAGTAAATGGTGACTTAATCCTTTGTTTTGCTTTGTTTGCATGTGCAGCTTTTGCTTTACCCATTAAACTGTCTTTATCATAACCCACGAGTTTTATCTCTTTTCCAATTCTCTCCTCCATCCTGCTGTGGGGGAATGAGAAAGTAGCAGCATGGTGCTTAGTGGTTGTCTTGTGTTAAACCAGAACAATGTGGAATTTCCATATTGAACAGTCATTTACGAAATTGGAAATTTGATAAAATTTCCAGAGAGAAAAAAAAAAAAGTAATTCTATAGTTTTAATATCGTACTTACTGCTGTTTTGTCACTTAATAGAATTTTAGCTATATTTTCCATTTTCCCCTTCCCCAACTCAAATGTAAGATTGGAAAGATTTGATCATTTATAATTCTGTAGCTTTGTGGAATAAAGTATGACATCTACACTACTAAAACATTTATCTAAACAGTTACCTTAAATCAAATAATTAATAAAATTGTCTACTTGTGCCTTTCTTTGTAGTACTGTGGTAGCTAAAGTTTTCCTAATAAGTGTATATGCGTGTTCATTATACATAATGAACTTTAAAATAAATTGTGTATAGTAGTGTGGAAGATCCTTGTTATTTATTGTCTGTAAAGAATACTACTCCAGGGAAAAAGAAATCTTCCTTGTTGCATTCCATTCTTAATAAATAGCTAGGAATGTAAATATAGTAAAACTGACATTAAAATCTGTGCAGATGTCCACTTGCAATCCTTTCCTTCCTCTTGACTTCCTATCAGAATCACAGCCTGCTGATTCACAATTTAATCGTCTGGTGTCTCTGCATTTTAATTCATAGTTGTCATCCTGGTAACAGCCAATTCTGAAATTCCTAAAGCCCTAAACCTCCATAACTGATATATCTTTAAGTTTCTATCTCCAAATTATCAGTTTTTTACTTCCATCAACTGGTCTTTCATCAGAATTTTTCAGTGTCTCATGGTGATTGTCCATGATACACTGTGTACTTTAGTTAAACTCTCTTCTCTCCTTTTCTAAGGTTTAATAAGTGCCCATTCTCATTATTTTGTGGTTGGGGTTTTTTTTGGTTGGTTGGTTTGTTTTGGGTTTTTTTTGTTGGTTGGGTTTTTTTTTCTGTTTTTTAGAAATACATAGATTAAACAAGCAAGCAAGGAAATAAACAAAAATAGCTATATGTGCCTCCAGCTGAACTTTAAGCTATATTCTTCAGGGGTTTTCTGTAAAGCCCAAAATCATGGTATACCTCTGTCACGATCCACAACCTAGACAAGACTTTAGTTTGGCAGAGGCTAAACCCCCTCGCGTTCCAGCCGAACCTCAGATCGCTCTGGGTGGCTGGGGGCGGCTGGGCTTAACCCCTGAGTGATGTCCAATCACTAGGTGTTTTATCGTGATAAGTTCTTAATTAAATTCTCGGAGAACAGAATTGAGACTCGAAACGGAGTCAAGGTGAAGGTTGTTTTATTTAGAAAGAAACGTGCAGGGAAAGGGGGGAAGAAAGAAAACGGGGGTGAAAAAGAGAGATAGAAAGAGAGAGAGAGAGAGTGGAAAAAGGGAAGAGGGGTGAGGGGAGGCTCTATCTACCACCACGAGGCTACGGCATTCCGTCCGATGGCAGAGTATTCTCTGGGTCCGATGGGATGGGAGAGCGCTCCCTTCGTTGTCCCTCCATGACGAAGTATGAAGATAAAGAGCGTGGAGGATGACCGTTGCCTCTCGTTGCACCCCTTTTTATCGGGATATAGCTCCTTTGTCTCACTACAAGCTTCCACCTGGCCTGTAGGAATGCTCCAGGGTGGATGACGGAATGTCCGATGTGCAAATGGTTCTCCTGAGGTGTGAATGGCCCCCGATGTGTATTCCTGGCAGTGGAACAATGGCTCCTGATGTATGCTAAGAGTTTCTCGGAAGCCTGGGCCTTGACCGGTGGTGATGTAGTGTTACAGGAATGAAGTTTGGTAAGGTGAGAGGAGAAGAGAGGGGGGTCGGTTCTGTTGGCAATTGGTAAGGCATAATTCCGGTACCTTACAACCTCCCACATACAAACATGTACACATTAACCTCTGGCTAGTTGTGACTATAGATAAATAATGTAGTTGGTTTTTTTCTCCACAGAATGCTGAAGTTTCCTTTCTGTGCTTATTTCGGAACACAAGAGGCTTAACAGAAGTAAGTCAATAACTATTTCAAGAATCACAAACCAAAAACTTCCCTTCTTAGTTTCCCATAGTAAGTAATCCAGTAAACACTCCCAAAGTATTCTTATTTTAAATGGGTAAATATCCCTCTAGTATCCTGTAAATCATATTTAATATAGCGCAGCAGCTTACACCCAAGCTTACACCCAGCTCAACAACGACAATGCTTGGTTCTTGCTTTATATTTTACATCCCTCAGTCACATGAACTAATACGTAATAGGCCACTGTGAAAAGGATAGAAAGAAGAGATTGGCAAGTAAGGATGTGCAGATATATTCAGAATATAAGGAACATCCATTTGGATTTGCATTAAGGATAAATTACACATGATTTATATGATGTAACATTTTTTCTAAGTAAAAGTTACAAATTCCATATACTTTTCATACCTACGATTTAAGCCTAGCAGCAAGCCTACTCAACCATCAACTGTTGAGTTTTTAAGTCTAACTAGATTTATTAATTATTTTGCTTTTAATCAGTCCTGATGGAATTAAGAGCCTAATTTTAAGAGTTTGGTTTTGGTTTTGTTTTTTCCTTTGAATTTCCTTATATTAAGTTTAAAGTGAATCACAGAATCATTTTTGGTTTTGTTTTTTCCTTTGAATTTCCTTATATTAAGTTTAAAGTGAATCACAGAATCATTGAACCATGATTTTATAAACTGGTTGTACAGTAAGAACTGGAATAAACAATGATAAGCTATCATTTTTATAAATTCATAAGATCACTGGGCATGTCGGAAATGACCTCAAGAAACGTCCATTCGAATTTCCTGCTCAAATCAGGGGCATTTCTGACCTTTGCTCACAGGTTTCCATTCTTGAAAACCTACCACTGCAGAGAACATATCAGCATGACAATGCCACATGACTATTCTACAGAAATATCTCTTGAAAAACATTGCATATGTCTTTCTTTTTTATGTTCAAATTCAGCGTATGTTCTTTAAAAAAAATAAAGCAAAACAAAAATCAAACAACCAAAACTAAAGTAAGCATCTCTATCTATGCCCTCACACAGCTTTAAAAATCATAATATTCACAAATACTACAAAGCTATGCAAAATTGTTAGCGCCAGTATCCAGGAGGATGCTCAAGGAATAAAAAAGTCTATTTTAATCTTGCAAAAAAAATCTTGTTTCCAAATTACATCTTGATTTCCCTTGTTGAGAATGAAGTAAAAGACATCCAGAGTCATTAATAGAGATTTTTAATAAAGTCACCTAATTGATTCAGAAGTGTAAAAGTAGAAAAATTTCTTGGGGACTGTTTTTAAAGTGCTTGCAGTTGCCTTCTTAACAGTCGCCAATACTGGCAGCTGAAGAACACTCATGTATTTCCCCATTAGTAATCAGCTAAATGAGAGGAAGCACAGATAGTGTGAATATATTTTTAGATTTACATGCAAATGACTGTCTATCTTTTTCTAAGTGTCTCACTCTTCCCAATTTGCCTAGTCTATTGCACTGTGTAGTGAATGTGGAATGTTTCAATTTCACAGATTTTAAAAAATGATAGTTCTGACAGAGCCTAAGTCCATTTTTATTGCAGTCACAGGTCTTAATTCAGTACAAAATATATACTCAGATCTACTATCAGATTTCTGGGACTGGAGGTGAGGGAATTTAACAATGAAATAATGTTTTACTAACGCACATTTTGTTTGTTTTTAGCAACCTGTCTGAATAATTTTTATAGCAGTTAAATTTGTCTTCTGAATTAGAATAAACTGAAGTCTTTTTATAATCATCATATCATGTAAATAGATCTAATGTGAGGCTTCTTCAGCTTTGGTACATCATTCTGTAGCATTGCAATTGTTAATGACAAATGCACACTCATATATGCATGTTGTTATTTGTTACTCATGGTTTAAATTTATTTGTTTTCAAGACTGTGGTCTTGGACCACCTTGTTAACTACTGAATTAGTTTGGGTTGGTCTTTTTGAATGGGCAGTGGATTAAAACTATTGCTATTTTTGTGAGGTTATAAAACAACCTCACAAAAAATGATCTCTATGAAACTGGATAATCAAGAGAGACATTATACATGA
Organism: Laterallus jamaicensis coturniculus; assembly: GCA_022605575.1. Classification (NCBI taxonomy): domain Eukaryota; kingdom Metazoa; phylum Chordata; class Aves; order Gruiformes; family Rallidae; genus Laterallus; species Laterallus jamaicensis. The sequence continues at coordinate 9,472,854 of JAKCOX010000019.1, forward strand.
ATATGTAAATATATATATTATATACAGATATATGGATAATATGAATTATCCATACATTACAAGAATAGAATAAAGGCATACATGACACTGCAACAGAATATAACAAACTCAGGTGGGGAAACCCATTAGTAGTGTCTTTGTCAGAACATGCATGTGCGAGAAACAAAAAGGAGGGATAAAAATACCAGAAGAGATAGAGAGCACAACAGAGAAACAATAGACACTGTAACAACACTACTGCAATCCAGAGATAAGGCCATGGAAAACTTTTAGTGTAAGTATTATATTAACCCTGGGCTAGAATACTAGTTGAAAAAGGTGCTTGAAGCTATAAGGACTGAACTTATTACCTTTCTCAGACTTCTTCAATGTTAAAACAAAAAGGATTACTTCCAAACAAACACGATATGGTTAAACTGCAGTCCGATTCTCCTTCTAACAGGGTCTTAACTACCCATGTAAATCAAACACAGAATTCTATCATCAGTGACTTTATTGATCTAACTGAGGTTATAATTCAGACTACATTATGGATAAACAATTCTTGCTACAACTGAGGATTATAATAAATGCAATGTAATCTGTATTTGGGGCTGAAAAATCTTGTCATGTTATACTGAAGGTTTCTGAAGAGAAAATCTTAGCTCAATCTGCATTAGTCTTGGTAATACAAGGAAAGAGGCACAATTTAGTGTAAAGGTAATACTGTATGGTCTTCTATTCAGATTGATAAAGCATAACCAAGTAAATTATAGAAAGTAAACACCCTAAGGTAAGTACATGATGTAAAAATGGTATTTTTACAAATTTCTCTCTTGAGGTGTTTTGTTGTTGTTGTTTTGGTACAAGTTTAGTTTGGGATTTTTTAGATTGTGATTCTGAAGTTCTGAAAACCAAAAAACGGTTTGAATCATTTATTGAGAAATCACTAAGAAATGCTATTTGTACATTTTGTCTATGCCCTCAATACTGTTAAGGCATTTTATCAAATATTACTCAAATTCAAGACGCATAAGCAGTCCAGGAAGCAGGTACCAGATTACAGGAATTTCCCCACTGAAGAAATGCCCTTGACAAATGAGTTGCAGAAAAAGGTTCCATGTTTCTTATTTTTCTCTTTTTTTCTTTTTCTTTTTTTTTCCTCCTATAAATCCTGGATTCATTCCTGTGGATAGTTCAATGACCAATTTAGTGGCACCATTCTGCAGTTTGATAGTCCGTTGGCTAAAACAGCTTCCTGAGAAATGTGAACTATGGATTTAAATCTCCTTAAACTGCAGGAAGCAAGGAGAACACTTACAATAAAATGCCTTCCAGAAAGCACTGCTGTTCCTTTGAAATGAACTCAGGATTGCTTCAAAGTACAGAGCATAGGCTGAAGCAACATATAGTGGGGCTTCCATAGAACAGGCTGGAATTTAAGTGCTGCATTGCCAGTGAAGGTACCCGAATTGATTTCAACTTGCTCTAATTTCTTTATCTGGCAATAGACTGCCCATGGTTAAAACTCCTAAATCTGACACACATCCAGCACACATATTACATACAATAATAAAGGCCTGAGACTTATTTGTTTCTTTCTTTATAAATACATTTTTTTTCACACACTATTTCTGCCTTCACAATGAGTGTGTTTTTATGATCTTCTAGTGACTGAATTTGTAAAATAAGGGCTACACCAAAAAGGTATCTCAGAACGATTACCAAGTGTAACTTCCATCCTTTTTTTGTGAAAAAGATTTTACTTTGTTTCAGGTGTGCATGTACTTTAATAAATATAAATAATTCCTGTGACTTTTTCTATGTTCAATTTAGATCTTCAGATCATCAGAGAATGTAAACTATGCCATTATGCTACGAGACTCTAATATGCCTGCTTAAAAATAAATCAATAAAATGTAGTTATACATGAAATTAGTATTTAGTTGGCTTACTCGATACATTATTTCATTTTCTTATTGAAAGAAAACAATCTTTAAAATTTGTTAAATATAAAATATTAAGAATAGGATTTTGTTTAAAGTTTTAGAATAATTTTGATTTTCTATTTTCCTTTTTTTTTCCATTTCCAATTTAGTTGATGGATTTTTAAATAGTTCAATTTCTCAATTGCTAATATTTTCTTAACAGGTTTTTTTTTATTATATACATGGATTTAATTTAATAAGAAAATTTGCCTACTTTTACATTCTATTTTGAATGCTCTTCTCTAGAATCATCATCCTTGAAGTTAAAGCAATAGATGACTTGCATTGTTAAGCTCCAGGGATGGAAGAACATCTTCATATTAATTAAAAGTAATTTCAGCTTTCATTCAAAAATCAAGTAATTTCATTCAAAAATATGATCTACCAGATCATATGACCAAAAAAAAAAATATAAAAGAGAGATTTTTGGTCAGAATAGAAAACAAAAGATAACAAAATAGAGTGTTTTTGAGGGTAACATAGAGGTATTCTCCTTAGACAGGTGTAGATAACAAAACAAGCAGTTCGAACCACAGGGAAATAAGTGGAATCCTGATAGATGTAGCTAATTAATGGATATGAAAATGAGGAAATATTCATTGGGCTATAACTCCATCTCAAGTTTTCAATGGATTTAGAAGATCATAATTCACAAAGTCTACTGTTAGTATCTGTTATAATGCATATTCATTTTAATCATCAGTTGCTATTAGTGATGAAACAGCTGCTTGCATGCTTTTATTTCAGTAAAGAATAAACCCTATATTATTCATGATTATGATTGTGCATAATGACATTTCTAATGTCCAGACCCCATGTTGCTGAACCTATCAATTAATTTTTCAAATTGTCATTAAAGGGGAACTTCTGGCTATGCATGGTTGTGGAAGCAATAACACTTCTATTCGAGTGCTTGGTACTTTGTTCAGTTTGCACCAGAACTGCATCAGAAACCACAAGCACCTAAATTAGGAAACAGTTTTCAGGCTCCCAAGTGTTGAAACCTTCATGCATTCTGACGTTTCATAGGAGAAACTACTTTTCAGTTGGCTATGTTGACAGAAAGTCTTTTTAGTTGTCTTCTTGAAACTGTCATCATGCAGGTAAGAGTGCAAAATTTCCCATAAAGGAAAGAATAATTAAGGATCTTCTCCCAAAAATGGAAAATTTGTGTTCTTGTCCTTAATCTGATGTTGTTTTATGCATTTTATGTCAAACACCACTAGATCCTTTTGAAGGAGGTGCTTGAATCTGTCTCATTACAAGTTAATATCCCAATGAAAACTTTTTCTTTTCATTATTTCTCTCAGTCATCATTTTATTCTTTATCTAAAGGGAAATAATTTCAACAGAAGTAAATAAAGGTTTCTATTTATACTCATGTCAAAAAACATTGTTAGTAATATTTTCAGCAGGTTTTGCTGTCCATTCAGCGAAGTATCTCCCAGCTCTATCACTGCCATCATACAGGCAGTTCTTGGCATGTCCAGGTAAGAACATATTAAGGTGTCTATAGAAATATAATTTTGTCAAAGGTTAGGCAGTGCTTGAGTCAGAATTGCTGAGTTTTAATTTTTTCACATAATCTGCAAAGTAAAAAGAATGGTTTAGTGCTTCAGAAAAATAGGGCAACTGGGCTCAAGACTTTTTTATCTAGAAGTGACTGTAACAGGAAGTAAACATGAGTTTGATCATTATTCATGAGTACTTTCTCGGCCATTTCAGCTGTCTTTAATTCAGGGAATTTCCTGAACATGATGCATGTGATCTATTCAATTACTCTTAGCAGATCTTTCTTTTACTTAATTGTATGTAATTTTATAAACTTGTGCAAGATTTTGCCTCAGTAATTGCCCTGGTTCCAGCTAGGACAAAGTTCATTTACCCAAGAAGCCAGTACAAGTGATTTGAGCAGGCCAAGAGTGTTCTCCATACCATGTGACATCATGTTCTTCATGAAAGGGGGCCAGGCGGGGAGGGAAAGATACACATGACCCCAGGGTGGTCTGAGGGAAGCTTCAGTCTCACTCCATAAAAAGCTTTGTGATATCCTCATTTGTGTATTCTGGCACAAGTCCTGTTGTTGCTGTTGTTTCCCTCTCCCTTTGCTGTCCCAGTAAACTGTCCTTATCGCAACCTCGAGGTTCACCTTTGCCTGCCCATTCTCTTCCCAATCTCACCACAGGAATGGTGAGTGAGCAGCACATGGTGCTCAGCTGCTGGCTGGGGCTGAACCATGAATCACAGAATCTTAGGGGTTGGTAGGGACCTCGAGAGATCATCGGGTCCAACCCCCCTGCCAAAGCAGGTTCCCTAGCTCATACTACACAGATAGGCGTCCAGACAAGTCTTGAATATCTCCAGAGAAGGAGACTCCACCACCTCCCTGGGCAGCCTGTTCCAGGGCTCCCTCACCCTCACTGTGTAAAAGTTCTTTCACATGTTGGTGTGGAACTTCCTGTGCTCCAATTTGCAGCCATTGCCCCTTGTCCTATCTCCAGAGACCACTGAAAATGGGCTGGCCAATTCCTCCTGCATCCCATGCTTAAGATATTTATAAACATTAATTAGGTCCCTCCTTAGTCTTCTTTTATCTAGACTGAACAGTCCCAGCTCACTCAGCCTTTCCTCATACGGGAGATGTTCCAGCCCCTTAATCATCTTCATAGCCCTTCTCTGGACTCTCTCAAGGGTATTTGTCTTCCTAAGTAACAATTATGTATGATGGAGCCCTGCTTTCCTGGAGATGGCTGAACACCTACTTGCTGATGGTAAATGGTGACTTAATCCTTTGTTTTGCTTTGTTTGCATGTGCAGCTTTTGCTTTACCTATTAAACTGTCTTTATCATAACCCACTAGTTTTATCTCTTTTCCAATTCTCTCCTCCATCCTGCTGTGGGGGAATGAGAAAGTAGCAGCATGGTGCTTAGAGGTTGTCTTGTGTTAAACCAGTGCAATGTGGAATTTCCACATTGAACAGTCATTTATGAAATTGGAAATTTGATAAAATTTCCAGAGAGAAAAAAAAAAAAGTAATTCTATAGTTTTAATATCGTACATACTGCTGTTTTGTCACTTAATAGAATTTTAGCTATATTTTCCATTTCCCCTTCCCCAACTCCCAATTTCCCCCAGCCTGTACTGATATTCCTTCCCAGGTGCAAGACTTTACACTTGCACTTGTTGAATTTCATCTGGTTTCTCCCTGCCCAGCTTTCCAGCCTGTCCAGGTCTTGCTGGATGGCAGTGCAGTGTTCCTGCGTGTCGGCCACCCCTCCCAGCTTTGTACCATCGGCGTACTTGCTGAGGATGGATGCAATTCCCTCATCAAGGTCAACAGTGAAGATATTAAACAGGACTGGACCCAACACATAGCCCAGGGGAACACCACTAGTCACAGGTCTCCAGTCCGACTCTGCTCCATTGATCACGACCCTCTGAGCCCAGTCTGACAGCCAGTTCTCAACGCACTATCCTCAAAGTAATATCCTTTTACATCTCGGGTGGCACCAAAGACTTTCCTGAAAATGTTTGTGAGGGGATAGATCCTTTTCTTCTTTATAAATTTTCCTGCTTCTATTTAAATTAATTATTTCTGGTTTTATAAGAGACAGTGAAGAATTGATCACTGTCATTCTTTTTGTGTCACTTATCATTTCAGAGACATCTATGATATCCATTTTAAGCCATCTCTTTTACAAACTGAAGTCTGCTCAGTTATTCATTACAATGAAAATATTTTTTAACTTTGAGATAGAACAACTACACCAAAAAGCCTTGCAAAGTGAAAACCAAAAACCAACCAAGCAAGCCAGCACACTATGTAATGTGGGCAAAGCCAAGAATTTTCAGGAGCATACTGGTTCTTTTCTATTTTTATGCATTTTGGTTTTATTCCTTTCCTTGCAATTTCTTTTTGTTGTTAGTGTTGTTTAACAACCTCTACTGAAGAGTGACATTTTCATAAAATATTATATTCACATATTATTACTCTTGTGCAGCAGCAGGCAGGTCAGACTCCATTGTTTCATATGTGGCATTGGGATTTTTTATCAGCTTGCACATTTTTTTATTTATACTGGATTTTGTTGGCAATAACCAGTTCTTCCTGGTTACTCAGTCTTATAACGTCCTTCAGAGTTCATCCACAAGCGTGCTGTCAACATTGCTGTCTTGGATAGCCCTATGTCGTAAATAGTCTTTTTCATTTTCCTTTTAATTTCTTTTTCCACATCACTTGTCAATATCTTACATAGAACAAGTCATCACATAGACCCTACAGAATTCTGCCAGGGATCATTCTCCATTAAAAAAATTAAAAAATTAAAATAAATTTACTCCTGCCATGTTACCTGTCTTATAACTAATTACACATCCGTGCAAGTACTTGTCCTTTTATCCTATGCTGTCTTCACTTCCTTAAAAGCTCTATATGAGAAGCTTGTTAAGAGTTTTTTTAAAACCAATCATATCTTGTCCTCAGATTATCCCTACATATTTGGTTTGGTTTTTTTTCTCTTTCAAATTAAGAACAGCTATGTGTCCAAATCCTTTAATAGGGGAATTCCTTTATGAGTCTGGATCCAAAAGTTTTTTCATTGCTTTAAAAAAACATTAGTCTTTTGGAGTGTGTTCTACTACAGAGAAACTCACTGCACTAAAGATATGTCAAATAACATAATGTCAAAAGTTTTGTCAATATTTAATCAGAGAACTAAATTAAACACAATTTTCTCAACAGAATCTCATCTTCAAAAGTGACAGTTAATACAGATAAACTAGTCCTTGTGAATGCCTTCCTTAAAAAGTCTATTTACTGTCAGAGTAGGAATTTAAGGTACTCAAACTGAAGGTTTCCAAGTGTGAGCTAGCAAAATATTTTTACTTTTATGTTAAATTAGATGTCAGTAAAGAATTAGTTGTATATGACATAGAAACATGCTTTAAACCCATTTAAAAAATGCAGCACCATTTCTGAAAAGAGTTCAAGCAATGTGATTGATGCTAAATGAGAGTACACACCAGTCACAAAGCACAAGCAGCAGGAATATTCATCAAGGCTGTCAGGTTTCCAAGACTAACAAGGCTCCCATGCTGGTTGATGGGACTGAAAAAGTTATGTTAAAAAGATTTGTGATCATCTTCCGTACAACAAGAGCAACAACAAATTACTGCTATTCTTTGTAATGACAACCAAACCTGTAAGGCTACTATACAAGCAGAGAAACTCTCCATATCAAATACTGGACTTGTGCGTTACTAAAGTCTAGATAGCAACTCTTCCCATGTGTCTGTGGGGAGAGATAAGTTCCCTAAAGCATAAAACATTTATTGTCAGACATTATCTTTTTTTAACTTCATATTTGTTAGAAAATGGTTTTCAGACCCATATAAAATCAGATAACAGATCTCAACCATAGGGAAAAGAAAAAAAGCATAATAAAGGCTGCAATGCCAGGAACACAGTCAGCAAAGTCACTTACCACACAGATATGATGAAAGTGCATTATAACTTCCACTATGAGCAATTCTATGAATCTTTAATTTCCTGTACTATCTCAGGGCCAGTTCTGCAAATGCTTTATCATAAGAAAAGTCCTGGAGTTCAATGAGATTACTCACAAGGGTAAGGCAAAAGACAAGTCTGGTACAGCTTATAAGATCAAGCTAGAAATGTTGAAAAGATTCAGCTTTCAAGTTCTTTTGATCATGTACATCCATTTTTTTCTTCCCTTTTTCAAAAAAATTACAACTAGAAAAACAACTGTGACAAAGTATTTCCATTACTTCTAATACTTCCCTAGGAAAAAAAAAAAAGACACTCAACAATGAACATAAAAACAATAATCAATTCCTACAAGTCATAGTGATTGTTAATAAACTATTAAATATTGAAAATAATTGTAAGGAAAAAATTATCCATGTTTCAGTGTGTTCAGACATCTGAAGAGGTCACTGTGGAAAATAATGCATTTTTTTAATCAATTACCACACCAAAGTAGCTGTTAAAAAATGAAACTGCTAACATGAAGTTATTTATCTATATAACTTTAAAAGGCTGTTCGTATTAGCTCTTCAAATCTTATCATTCAGTAACTGAGGTACTTTAAATCAAATTTCTGTAGTTAATAATGGCTCAGACATGAAAATATAAATGTTTGAAAACTGCATTATGATTTTAATAAGTTAATTTTCCAAACACAATTAATAGCTATTTTTAATTTTTGGATCTTCTTGTATTAGACTTTAAAATATGTACCTAATGTAATGTTGAGTTTTCTGGAAGCTTTAAAGGTAATTATATAATTTTCTTGATATGAAGAGGCAGTAGTCTAATTGCAGGGAGTAATACACATGCATTATTTTATTAATATGGCTGTATATTTAGCACTACCACAGGTGTGGCATTGCATGACATAGTCATTTGTAATGTAATACAGGCAAAATCATTGTCAAAATACTAATCTATGTAACTATAGTGCTATACAATAGAAAATTTGAGCTGTTGGATTGTTTCAGTTAGGACCTAGGTTTATTAGCCTGTTATGATAATAGACTCATCACTTTCCTTGTCATGTCTAGAAAACAAAGCTGTTTGTTGGTTTTTTTTTATTCTCTCACTATGTAGTTGCTGTCTCATGCAGACTTTAATTTACTTCAGTTTATAACAAAAAATACATTGTAAAATAGAGAAAAAAGGAATGGTGTTCTTAACAGTGTTCTTAACAGTTTTTAAAAAAAGCTAGTGTTTCAGAACTGAGTAGGTAAACATACATGAACTGCAACTGAATGAAGATTTCATGTTAGTTTGGACCTTTTTAGTGAGCATGTTATAAAAATAAACAGGAAACATATCAAACTGAATTGCACTAATTATTTTTTTTTATTTCAGGGAAAAAATATCATGTTATAAATAATTTTTATTTGCTGATATGAACCATGTTATTTTCATATTTCAGTCCATCTCAAAATGTGATCTTGAGTGGATTGAGTCACTTTCCTGAAAAAGATGCCAATACACACAATGTACTCTATCACACTCCTTCAAGACAGTGTTTAATACACTGTAAATAATCATTATATTCCGTAGCTAAGCAATTTGTCTGAGAAAAATTAAACTCTTATATTTGTAGGATATGCAATTAATAGATCTGACTGAATGCTGTTTACATTCCACATCAGCTACTTCTGTGAGGTTTGCCATCCAGTGTGGAAACTGACTTTAGATCAAAGTCATTTCAAATTAATTAGGATTATATCAAAGACTTCATCTGCTTTTTCCCTGTGCTTTGGAGATTTGTGACAATTTGCATAATGCAATTGGAGAGTTGACTGTTGACTACAGACTCATACAGAGGTTGTTCTCATAAAGATTTAACACACTTCTGTTTCAGCTATAGTGGGTCAAAACTCTCAAAAATACAGATTTGTAATGAAGTAAGCAGACTATTAACCCAATTTTAGCTAAACAATATACTGTGTTGTCATTGATGAGAAGGCCATGGGCTTTATTTCACATATAATACTTCAGAAGTCTATGCCACTACTTTGTTGAAGAAAGTTAATGTCCATCAACATTTAAAGAAATCAACTCATTCTGAGGAACCAGTTCCAGAATATTTTAAAAACTGAAGCATGGTAATTAAGAATAAAACTTATGCCAATACAGCATGATTAATACAATAGCCATGAGTCCTCTACAGAAAGAAGAAAAAAAAAAGAAAAGAAAAAGGGAAAAGTGGTCTGAAAAATTCCTGCTCAGTATGCAAGGTTTTAAAGCAAAAAACACTTGTCTTTTATAAAGGAAAACCAAATACAATCTTATGGCAGAAAAGATCTGTTTTAATAAATATGTTGCCTGGAGGAAAAAGAAGATGAGAAAGGTAACTGCTTTATAGGTAAAAGATGGATTTTAACTTAAAGGAAATAAGCACAAATGGACCAAAAACGAAATTTAGCCCAGAATAAAGAGCTCATAAGAAAACGGATTTCTTGAACCCTAAAAGATTGGTGAAGGCAAAAAGATATTTTTAAAACACACCTAACTATAAAGCATGAGACATCACTATGACAGAGAGCCTAGGTGTAAACCAAAACCTTTTTCAAAACCTATATCGTGTTCCACTATAAGACTAAATAAAGAATAAGATAATGTGGACAGAAGTTGGAGGGCACATGTTGGGTTTCATAGGTATATCGCAAATATATTTTACAAAGTACAGAATCATAAAATCATAGAAAGGCTTGGCTTGGAAGGGACCTCAAAGATCTTCTATTTCCAACTCCCCTGACAGTGACAAGGACATACTCCAACAGACCAGGCCGCCCAAAGTCCCATACAACCTGGCCTTGAAGACTTCTGGAAGGGGGGGCATCCAAGGCTCCACTGGACAACCTGTTCCAGTGCTTCACCATCCTCTCAGTAAAGAATGTTTTCCTTATATCGAATATAAATCCACCCTTTTTCAGCTTGAAGGCCATTACGAATCCTCTGGACTCACTCCAACATCTCCATGTCTTTCTTATGTTAGGGGCCTCAGAGAGCTGGATGCAATTGGGGGTTTTCACCAGAGCAGAGTGGAGGGGTACATCTGCTGGTCAAACTTCTTTTGATGAAGCTCAGAATACAGTTGGCTTCGGGACTGCTGGCTTACATTGAGCTAAATAAAGACTCACAAGTTCTTCTCTTCAGGGATGTTTTCAATCCATTCTCCATCCAGCCTGTATTGATACTGGGATTGTTCAGACTACATGCAGGACCTTGCACTTGGCCAAGTTGAACTTGACACAGTTTGCATGGGCCCATCTCTCAGGCCTGGCAAGGTCCCTCTGGATGGCATCACTTCCCTCCAGCATGTAAATGATTCCAAACGGTTTGGTGTCAGCAAACTTGCTGAGTGTGCACTTGATCCCACTGTCTATGCTACGGACAAAGATATTGAATGGTGGTGGTCCCAGTACTGACCTTCAAAGAGCAACAACTCATCATTGATCTCCATTTGGACAGTGAGCTATTGACTACAACCCTTTAAGTGTGACCATCCAGCCAATTATTTACCCACTGAGTCGTCCAGCCATCAAATCTCTGTCTCTCCAATTTAGAGAAAAGGATATTGTGTGGGACAGTGCTTTGCACAAGTCCAGGTAGATGATGTTTGTCACTCTTATCCACCAGTGTTGTAATCATAGAATGCCACCAAATTTGTTAGGCTTGATTTGCACTTAGTGAAGATATGTTGGCTGAGGCAAATCACCTCCTTGTTTTGCATGTGCCTGAGCATGATTTCCAGGAGAATCTGCTCCGTGACCTTGCCAGGCACGGAGGTAAGACTGAACTACTTGTAGTTCCCTAGGTATCCCGCTTTTCCCCTTTTAAAAATGAGCATTGCGTTTCCCCTTTTCCAGTCAGTGGCATCTTTACCAGACTGCCACAACTCTTCAAATATGAAGAGTAGTAGTTTAGCCAGTTCATCTGCAAATTCCTGCAGGATCCACAGATGCACCTCATCAGGTCCCATGGACTTGTTCACCTTTGGGTTCCATAGGTGCTCTCAAACCTGATCCTTTTCTATGGTGGGTGGTTCTTCATTCTCCCAGTCCCTGAAGATGCTTTCTGAGGCTTTGGTGGTGTGACTTGAGCCCTTGCTGATGAAGACCAAGGTAAAAATCTCATTAAGCACCTAGGCTATCTATATATCCTGGATAACCATATCTCCAATTTCCTTCTGGAGAGGGCCCACATTTTCTCTTGTCTACCTTTTTATCACTTATCTTGTTGGCCTTGATGTTTCTAGCCAGATTTAATTCTATTAGGGCTTTTGCTTACCTAACCTGGTCCCTGGCTGTTCGGACAATTTCTCAGTATGTACTTCATGCAACCTGTCATAGGAAACTCTATCACTCATATATTTTCAATTAATAAACTAAGTCCAAACACTTTAGATTTTTATATTTTCATAGAATCATAGAATGGCAAGGGTTGGAAGGGACCCCGAGGATCATAAACCTCCAACCTCCCTGCCACAGGCAGAGCCACCAACCTCAGGCCTGGATCTACACAAGGTTGCCCAGGGCCCCATCCAACCTGGCCTTGAACAATTCCAGGGATGGGGCATCCACCACCTCTCTGGGCAGCCTGTTCTAGGACCTCACCACTCTTTCTGTTAAAAACTTCCTCCTAATATTCAATCTAAACCTTCCCTCCTTCAGCTTTAAACCATTCCCCCTTGTCCTGCCATTATCTGCCCTTTTAAAAAGTTGATTCCCCTCCTGTTTGTATGCTCCCTTCAGGTACTGGAAGGCTGCAATGAGGTCCCCCCGCAGCCTTCTCTTCTCCAGGCTTAACAAGCCCGGCTCCCTCAACCTCTCCTTGTAGGGCAGGTGCTAAAGCCCTCTAATCATCTTTGTGACCCTCCTCTGAACCCTCTCCAACAGTTCTACATCCTTCTTATATTGGGGGCCCCAGATCTGGACACAGTACTCCAGGTGGGGCCTCACGAGGGCAGAGTAGAGAGGGACAATCCCCTCCCTGTCCCTGCTGGCCACCCCTCTTCTGATGGAGCCCAGGATACCATTGGCCTTGCGAGCTGCAAGAGCACACTGCTGGCTCATGTTAAGTTTCTCATCCACCATGACACCCAGGTCCTTCTCAGTAGGGCTGCTCTCAAGGAGCTCTTCTCCCAGTCTGTATCTATGTCTGGGATTCTTCCAGTCCAAGTGCAGCACCTTACACTTGGCAGTGTTGAACCTCATTAGGTTCACCCGGGCCCATTTTTCCAGGCTGTCAAGATCCCTCTGGATGGCTTCCTTTCTTTCTAGGGTGTCAACCACACCATTCAGCTTGGTGTCATCCGCAAACTTGCTGAGGGTGCACTCAATCCCATCATCGATGTCACTGATGTCATTAAAGAGAACCGGTCCCAAGACAGACCCCTGGGGGACACCGCTTGTCACCGGCCTCCACCTGGACATAGACCCATTGACCACCACCCTTTGGCTACGGTCTCTTAACCAGTTTCTTTTCCACTGGATGGTCCACCCATCAAATCCACATCTCTTCAGTTTAGAGATAAGGATGTGGTGGGGGACTGTGTCAAAGGCCTTGCACAAGTCCAGGTAGATGACATCGGTCGCCTTCCCTTTATCTACTGATGCTGTTACTCCATCATAGAAAGTCACTAGATTGGTAAGGCATGACCTTCCCTTGGTGAAACCATGCTGGCTGTCCTGGATCACATGCTCTTTCCTCATGTGCTCCAGCATGCCATCCAGGAGGATCTGTTCCATGATCTTCCCAGGCACAGGGGTGAGGCTCACCGGCCTGTAATTCCCTGGGTCTTCCTTGCTCCCTTTCTTATAAATGGGAGTGACATGACCTTTTTTCCAGTCCCCAGGGACCTCTCCTGACAGCCATGACTTTTCAAATATGATGGAGAGCGGCTCAGCAACCACATCAGCCAGCTCCTTCAGGACCCTGGGATGCATGTCGTCCGGCCCCATAGAATGTAGACATTCAGTCTCATGAGGCGTTCTCCGACTTGCTCTGCTCTTACATTGGGAGGGGATTTATTCCCCCAGTTCCCACCTAGAGGTCCAGGGATGCAAGGTTCCGGGTTTTGAGAATTATGAGAATCCTGGCTGCCAGAGAAGACTGAGGCAAAGAACTCATTGAGTACCTCAGCCTTCTCCTCATCAGTTGCAGCCAGTTCTCCTTTCTCATTTACCAGGGGAGGTACATTCTCTTTGACCTGTCTCTTCTGGCCAGTGTACCTGTAAAATCCCTTCTTGTTGTTTTTAACATCCCTTGCCAAGTTTAGTTCCATCTGCGCCTTGGCTTTCCTGACCCCATCTCTGCAAGTCCGAACAGCATCCCTGTATTCTTTCCAGGTTACACACCCTTGCTTCCAGAGCTTGGGTTTGCCTTTCTTTTCTCTCAGTTTGACCAGCGGGTCCTTACTTAGCCACACTGGCTTCCTGCCCCTCCTGCCCACTTTCTTATTCAGAGGGACAGAGAGCCCCTGAGCTCTCAGAAAGGCATCCTTAAAGAGTAGCCAGCTCTCCTCAACATTGCTGTCTCTAAGGACCACCTCCCAGGAGATCTTGGTCAACAGGTCTTGAACAGCCTAAAGTTTGCTCTCTTAAAGTTCAGTGTCCTGATCCCACTCTTCGCCAGGCCCACATCCCTTGAGATCACAAACTCAACTAGGGCATGGTTGCTGCAGCCCAGGATGTCTCCAACCTTAACACCTTTAATGATCTCCCCCACATTGGTGAGCACCAGGTCCAGCAATGTATCTCCTCTGGTTGGTCTATCAACTATTTGAACCAGAAAGTTGTCATCTACAGACTCCAGGAGTCTCCTGGATCTCTTGCAGGTCGCTGTGTGGTTTTCCCAACAGATGTCTGGGTGGTTAAAGTCCCCCATCAGAATGAGTCCCTGTGACCGCGATACCTCCTGCAGCTGAAGGAAGAAAGCCTCATCAGTATTCTCTCTTTGATCAGGTGGCCTGTAGTAAACCCCTATCACCAGCTGCTCTTTTTTAGCCCCATCCCTAATTCTGACCCACATGCTTTCGACCTGCTCCTGGCCACTTCTCAGAGAGAGGTCCTCAGAGTCTATCCACTTTTTAACATAGAGGGCAACTCCCCCACCCTTCCTTCCTAACCTATCCCTAACCTATTTTGAATATTGCTCTTTTTTTTCTTCAGACATAGGAGGCTTGCAGAACTTTTCTGATTATTTAGGTTTTTTTCTTAGAACAGCTAAAAAAATCCAATACAACAAAGATCAAGAATTCCCCTGCCACCCACTGCTTCTTGATATTCAACTTCTACTCTGTACTGGACCATCCAAAGTCAGCGATTACTTCATTTGCTAATAGGTCTTTTGAAGTGTTCATAAATGTTCTAGAATGACACTAACTTGCTGGAAGCAGAATTATATTTTTGCTTGTAGGAACCTCTCTTGGTCTATTCCTCAAGTTTATTATGTTGAAAGGCTTCAGGAAAGGCATTTTCATGTCAACCTTTCTACCATTTGATTACAAATTGGCGTTGTGTTGATTTATTTCATTCATTGGTATCATCAGTTCTAAAAAGAAATGATTACTTCTGGGTTTTTTTCCCACATTGTTTGTGTCTGCTGACAGCCAAAGAATAGAGTTCAATTATATTGCTTTGGTTTATTTAGTTTGATATGTTTGACTCTAATATTTATCAATACCTAATAAATACTCATTTTTCAAGTATGTTGGTTTCTATTCCTTCAAAATGGGCAGTAGGGGATAAGAATAACTTTCTCTCTTTTGAACGTTGGGGAAAAAATAGTCCCTTTCTAGACCTGACCTGTCAAAGGCTGCTCATGCTCTGCTTTTTTCTTCATTTCCACATGGGTCAATATTTGAATCACTAAACCCCAGGTTTGTTATGGAATTCTTTTCAATGAAAACTATGTTTCAGAAATGAAGGCAGAGCAGTAGAGGACCTAATCATATCCAATTAAAATTTTCATATTTTATCCAAAATACCTAGACATAATCTTAGGAAAAACACATGAACCATGAAATAGTATGTGTTAGCATATACGTATAAAGCAACTTTGACTAAAGCAAGTTGGGATAATTTAACTGTAAACAGGATTCTGGACAATAAGATTAATATCTTTATACTCTTTATACTCAGTCCAGGTCCTGTTATTAACAATAATATTCATCTTCAACATATTATGCCATCTAAATATATGCGTCTTTTAAAATGGATTATAGTGCCAAAGGACCATCTTCTTCTAGCATATACAGTAATTTAATTGGGTTATTAACTGCTTTTCAAGTATATCTTAATCTCTGAGGTTGGATAAGAGGCTGGTCCACTAAAAAGAAAAAAAAAATCTAGATCTGATTCTTAGCAGAGTGCAGTAAACTTTCAAGGCCTATGACTTCCAATCTACACAGTAGTTCAGATTCAGAAGACGTATTAAAGCAGATTCATTCTCAAACTCTCATATAAAAAACCTCAACAGTCCAATATCACGATCTTTCACAGTCAGAACCATGGTTGACCAGAAAGAAACATGTAAGAGGTATTTCAAACTGTCTGTTAGCCATTTTTTTAGCTGAACGAGGAAACCAGCTGCATAGATGGGCCATGAGCACCTGCATCTATGTTTATAGTTCCAATACTACTCAGATCTGTCATGTAGGCATAGACTAATGCCTACTGGTCAAAGACCAGGTGTCCATACATAAGTTGTCTGAATACATAAAATTATTATATTTCAGCCCTACAATCTGTTTTACTACATGAATGTAGCTATATGAGAAAACAAATTTTTAAATAAACTCTACTTTCATTTCTGTATTAGATACCAAGGAACTTTGAGAACTATTTGGATATTAAAGTAATGCAGCACAGCACCTGAAGGCAATATAATTCCATGACCTCTTGAAACTCTAAATATTTAGAGGTCTTAAATTGCAAACAATGTGATTTTAAGTGTCACACTGAGAAAAAGTCAGTCCTGTCCTGAGCCAGTGTCACATTAAAATGTAAGGGAATTTGGCAGACAATAAAACTCCTTGCATTCCAGCTTGTCCTGAAATGTCAGAGGAACTGGGGATGGCTATGATTCTGAATGCCAATTCTACACCATAAGTTCAGTACTGAACTATCACAACTGTGGATTCACAAACAGTGCAAGCACTATTCAGTCTAGCTATGTCTGATGAACCCTTACAGCCAGGCTCAGACAGTCTTGTCACATGCAATCAGAAGCTACTGCAGCTAGTTTATTGGGATTACAGAGTGTGGATTCTTTGGACTCTTGGTGATGATCCACTCTCTATAAAAGCAGGTTGAACTAACGCAGGAAAATAAGACAACAAAGTTACACATAAAGCAACATAAAACTATTGTAGCAATATAACAACATAAATAATTCTCTACAGACATTTCTAAATTACCTAGGCTAGTTAAGTGTTCAATTTCCACCCAAGGCATCCCTGTGGGGGTTGAAGAGAGGGTCAATCCATCAACTAGTCCCAGAAGTCAGCAATGGTTTATGATGGTATCTTCCCTAACATGCCTTAGTTTTCAGGCTACTTTTATACTATTTTTACCCATCAGGTGGAGCTTGAGTGACTCTAGTCATGCATATTGTTGTTGTGAATTGTGGAAATTTTCCTCACTTCATGTTTAAAGGTATAGGCTAGCAGAATTTCAGAGTGCATGCTCAGTGAGGGGTAGTCACACCTTGGAGATGAGTAACCTTTTTGGATGAAGGTGTGGTTTTGTATTATAATGCGCAAAAACTGTCCTGAAGAACATAATCTTGTCAGGGAGGTGAATTGCTAGCTCAGTTCTGGTTCAGTTCTCACTCAGGGCAGAAACAACGCGGTACCATAGTACACTAGGTCCCTATAGATCACAGAGGCTAGCTGTAGTGTCTCCACTCCAGTCTACCCTCTGTGTACTGTTCTCTCAGAGTTAGCACATCAGGCTCCCCTGATGTTGCCAAGATTGCCTAGGGAATTTCTGAGAAAAGGGCTATTGGCATTGCATCTACTCTTCACACTGGAATTTTCTTTTCTTAAACTGTGAACTTAAAATATTAAGTCACCTTCAGTAATTATTCCACAGCCAGGAGCAAGTGTTATGCATTGCAAGACTGCTTTCATTTCCAGTGAACCAAAATCTGTAGAACTAGATACAACTTGAAGTATTCTTTGTCTTCAGAGAGGGGATCATATATTTTGATATGCAGCACTAGCCACTATATTCCACATTAGTCGAGATTACGTTGCCATTATCTTGAGTTTAGCTTGTATTTTATTGATCACACCTGGCAAAGGTGCACAGAAATGATATCATTTCCCCAGTGGAGAATCTAATTCTTTATTTGCTTACGAATTATGTACTCTGATACTGGAATCCTTTATCACTTCATTTGTACTTCTTTTCTTTCAAAAATTACTATGTGTTGCTTTTTTTTTTTTTTTTTTGAGACTGGAGTGATATTTTAATCTTTAAAAACTAAACTAAAAAAATAAATAAATATTTTGCAAGTAAGTGCAAAACCACTTATGTCCTCCTACTACAAGTAGGTACATAATTACATTCATAAAATGTTTAAGTAAAATTTTATGTCCAGTGTGCCATTTATGTTACAAAAACACATACCCTTTGCTTTTTTCTACATTTTTTCAGTAATGTTGTGATCTCAAATTAATTGTTTAATCAAAAATAAATACTTGCATCATGGTTTGTTAAAATATCAAAGACAGCCTGACTTTGAGAGTTTTATTTTTATTCAAAACCATCACAATTGTGAACACAGATGCCTATAATTGCATTACTCAGGCAATCAGTTCTTGAACTGGTCTCTTTCAGGTACTACTTTAGTTTCTCAAACTTCATTTCTTTCAGATGTATATGGCACTGAGTTCTAATTATTGCATGTCTCCATAGTGACCTAAATATGTTAGCAAGTATTATTATCAGATTCCTCTTCACATCTAGAAGCATGTTTATTTTTTTCTTCTTTCTCATGTTGCATTTAATGACAATAAAGTTTCAGTGTTTCCAATGAATCCTTTTCCGTCATTACATTTGACTTTAAGTTTTCTATATTTTTAAAGTATATCACTTCCATAAAGTATACTAACCACTTACAAGAAAAAAAATAAATTACCCGGTTCACACTACTGAATTTAAAAGAGATTCTGAATGCAGATCCCAAATAGAGGATAACGTTCAGCTCCCCACAGTAGTAAACTCTCAAGCCCCACTGTTCTCCTCAGCAGGTTGTCTTCTGTAGTTCCAATTCAGAGGAACCAGACACTGCCTGCACGCTCAGCAGGGTACCTGGACACCTGAGGCAGGATTTCAGTACCGAGAAAAATGACTTCAGCAACTGCAAAGCACAAGTCTGCTTTCAGGATCTAAATTTCATTCTTCGCTTGGCCTACTTAGTGTCTTTGAGTGTAAAGAAATCTGACATTATTGATGTTCTTTTTCTCACTATTGTTCTAAATTAATGGTCAGCAGGTGACAATCTCTAGTTCATTGGTGTGTTAAAACTGCACAGAGCTAAAAATTCATGGATGACTTCCATCCTAAGCAATATATTTTGTACGTAATTTCTTCACAGAACTTGAGCATGGGAATAATGGTGTTAGGAGGTTAGTTGTCTTAATGCAAAGATCACTCCAAATAATTGAAATTACTTTGGCCATAATGAAGGCTATAATGATACATGCATAGATGCACTGCCAACAATGGGAGATTTGATATGGATACAGTTACAGTCTTTCCATTTTCTTATAAAGATATATTTAAAGATTAATAGAAAAAACCTCATTTGCTTAATTTGCTTTCCTCACCTCTACTTAACTTGATTTTGGTTTTGCTACATATTTGAAAAGCTGAAACGTCATATTCATTCATATTCTTTTAAGGTCTTTTCTCTTGTTGCATTCTATAATGGTAACTACGTGATCTTTAAAATCCCTTCCAACCCAAACCATTCTAAGATTCTAATAGAGATATATCCATGTATCTTCTCACATTATTAACAAGCCTGTGTTATGCTAAGCTCACAGTCTGGGAAAAAAAACCAAAACACAACTGTTATCAATTTAACCTGGAATTCCTTGTACTTGGTCATATTCCCAGCAAGGTAGTTATTTACTTATTTGCTTTAAAGTTTTGATTTATTTTTTGTATTAATTACTAGGATCTCTCAACTCAACAGCTAACCCAGTATCACCCTAAGTTTTATTTGGATCTTTAAATGGTGTTTTGCCATGAATGCACTTGTGTATTCTAGCTCTTCTTCTCCTGTTTGTCAGCTTACCAGTTCTTTAATCAACTTTTATTAAGGTAAGGAGATATTTATCTATTGTAGTACATTATTCTTTGTATCCATATTATGCTTATACCAGGGTTTCTCTTTAGAAAAAGAAAATTACATAATATGGTATTTTATTAGCCAATTTTCATTCAGATATTGATTTTCCTCTCTTTTATTCCACTTGTATTACATTGTGTTTATTCTTATACTCATTTCTTTTTCAACCTTTTTATGTTCAGTTCACTTTGGAAATGCACCGGTTTCTATTAGATTGAATTCTTGTTTTATTTTTGTCTCTATTTCTCCTTCCCATTACTTGTGTGACATTAATCATTATTTTAGTGTGATATTAAACATAGTTATGCAAATATTTTGTAAGTTTTCTAAGTTGCTGAATTCATTTATAAAAGAAAAGAAAGAAAAAGGGATTTTTGTTTTTCCAAAAATTGTTCTTTCTAGAGCAGTGTCTGAAGGCCAGTGAGATCAGGACAGTGCTTTGATTGATCAGTGTGCAACAAACCTAATCAGCCTTCTCTGCTGGCTAAATTACTGACTTTCGTTACTCAAAGGGAACATCAATGGAAATTGCAGCAATGTTTCTAACAGTTGGAAGCTAAAAAAATAAGATTATGCTAAAGGAAGAGCTGTTATATACACACCAGGAGGAAAAAAAAAAACAAACAAAAAACCCCGAAATGTCTCCTGTGCTTTATTCAGTACAATGAACTTCAAATTATGACCAATTATGATTCTGCTTAGGCTGAGCTATCTTTTTTTGCAGCTATGGACAATAGGAATATCAGACAATTACTAGGGCAGATCGTAAGTTTTAAAAAATAATTTATCTTTTACTGTATTAAAAAACATTACTGAATCTTCAATTTTATTGGAAGTTAGTGAGGTCTGTAAATACCTATTCTGGCTTCTTTCACAGCAAATAATTGGCTGGATGGAAGGTTGAACTGAAAGGGATGTGGTCAACAACTTGATGTCCAAATGGAAACAATTTCAATCTGATTATTGTGTTAGGTTTGCGGTTCTTTTTAATGTATTTTTCATTGTATTTTTAAGATGAGGGTTTTTATCATTCAAAGATTTAGAAGGCCAAAAATGCTATTCTTTGGTTAAATAAATTATATATTTATTAATTTTCACACAGTTTAATGTATGCTCATTGTGTTTTCCATTTTGTAGAAGTCTGGCTCAGAAGCATAAGGGAATTCTGCCTCATTACTATGTGCTGTCTGCTACATATGGCTCTCATGAAACCTTCTTAAAAGAAGGAAGACCTCCCCTATAGAAACTGAGCAAAGCACTAGGGAAAACACTTGAGTTCAGAGTGCAGAAAGAGAGGAAATGGTAACCAACAAAAAATTTAAAAGGGAAGTTGCAGGGTTAGAAAGAAGCAGGAGACTGGAAAGGACTATGAATTAGGAGGGAGCAGGATATGTAAACTCCAGCCAAGTAGGGAAAAAACCCACGTTTTCTGCAGGTACACAAAGAGACCAAATGGAGTTTGTTGCCAATTAGACTCTGTGGATTGGCAGCAAGACTAGAGAGAAGGAACAAACTGGACACATTAGCAGGAAAGAAAAAAAATGTACAGATCCTTTACTGGTATTCTGTTTTACCCCAAGGAATTTACTTCCTTCTATTCTTCTGTCTGTTTCACTAATTCCTAACTTTAGAGATTTTAAACTCCTATCTAGTATTCTTGAGATGTTTCCTTTAAAGCACTGGGGCAGACTGCTTCACCTCACAGATCTAGCAGACATGAATTTCCATGCAGTATGCACTGAATTAATCAAGTTATTAGTATCTTGTAAAGTATTCCTTTAACACGATATGGAATTAGAAAGTAAGAAACATCACCTTTTGCTCATTTGCCTACTTTTAAAAATTTAGATAATTTTATTCTTGGCTGAATAATTCTTTTGGAAAATATTATCTACTTTATTTGAATAAGGGCACCAAAAATATAATCTATGAATTCTGTAAGTAATATATGGGTATAGCAGCCACACTGCTATTTTCCTTATTGTTTGACTTCTGTTCATAAAGTGGTATTTGATCGAATAATTGGAATTGGTTGTGTCAGTCAAGCTGGTCGAGAGTTTTAATGAATGCTATTTCATATGAAGTTTTCATGATTAAAAGAGGTAATTCCTTTAAATAAAAATAGCTTTAAAGATTGGAGGATTTGAACATTTCTTCTTTGGAGACACCAGAGAACCTTAAATTATTTTTTCATTTATCAGCAACAAATAATAAACCTGAGCTATGGAAATTTGTTATGCTGTTTACCATTAGACAGTTAAAATATCTCAGAAAGTGGCCTTTTACTGAAGCTGTCTCTCACTTTAGCATTTCATCATTTAGAAACTCAGTCAAATGTGATAGCATAGGAAGCTAGCTCATTCCTATCCCTCACAAGCTGTCACTGTCAGTGAATAAACTCTTGATTTTTCTTTTAAATTTTTGGACAATTTTAATTTGTCATAAATCCTGCATAGTATAATCAAGTTAATTAAAACATACATTATTTTGGAGAAAACCCTGAAAACCTTCACTACCCCCCACAAAAGCCACCAAACAAAATTTATTACTCTAAGCCCACCACAAGTGAGGGAAAAATTGCAATAGAGGAATAGGAAATACATGCCTTACTACGTGCATTCTGATAAATCAAGTAGTGAAAGAAACCCTGACTGATAAAGAAATAAACAGTGAAATCATCTGTACTGAATTAATCTCAATATCATTAAGTAGAAGAAAAAAAAACCCCAACAAAACAAAACAAACAAAAACAACCACAACTCATTCAGGATAGATAAAATAAAGATAAAGCATTAAAATAGTTAAATTAAACACCATACCTGGTGTGGTGGCTCAGCCCCAACCAGTGGCTGAGCATCACATACTGCTCGAGCACTCCCAAAGGAGAAACAGAACCTCCAGGGGAGGGGGTTGGGATAAGGATAGTTTACTGACAAAAATCATCCTGAAAGAGGAACAATAACAACCCTCAGCAAATTTCACTTGTGCTTAGTGATAACACAGAGTACCTTATTAACCCAACAACAACAACACAGAGTACTGCACCTACAGAAGGACTAATGCCCCAGCCACACTCAGACTTCAGTACAGGCACCCATAAGCACACCTCCCCAACCAGACCCTTGCATGGGACAGTGATGCCTGGTGGTGTGGAGAACAGCTGGGGCTAACTCAGCTCACCTGTGCTGGCTGCTTGAGGAGATTAACTCTGGCCTTGCCAGAACCAGGACACCTGGCAGCATAATTTGTGAAATACTAAGAATGTAGAATGTTTTGGGAATTATTTAATTTAAACTTATAATGCACTGCTGCTGATAGCTTGTGTCAGCTGTAATGTACAAAGTTTGAAATGGTGAATTTTGTTCTTGGATATTTTGTTAAGGTTCTTCTCACAGCTGTAAAAGTTAAAAGAGATGGCAGGATGTGATTCTCCTTACCTTTCTGCTTTTTGTGAGTAAATAATGCCATATAAAATAAAAAAACAAGATTCCTTTAATATATTCTGATAAACTGGGGATTACCAAGGTTTGCTTCAGTGAAGTCGTTGCTCTGCTGTGCAGAAAGCAAAACCTTCTAACAGCTGTCTGTTTCTAGGAAGCTAATAGCCAAAGCCACTTTGTTGTTTCCAGTTTATCATCATTGGTTTTGCTGAAAGCCATGTAGTTTAGCAGAATAATAAGTCACAGAAGTGTATGTCCCTTGACAGTTCACTGTTGCTAATAAAAAACTGGATTGGTAAATATGATTCCCCAGAGTAACCTCAAACACCTGCAGCTCCCGATCTCTCCTCAGAAAGATGTGAATTATGATGAAATCACTCAGTTATGGGACAATTCAAAAGAGTTTTTATTTAGTTTAATATTTTATGACTTTGTGAGTGTCATTTTGGCCTTCAGTTTTATCATGCAACTTCAGTAATGTGATTTTCTAATTTTGATTATTTAGTTAATGTATTATACCTATTAATTTCTTAAAGACTACAAGATTAAGGGAATAGCTGCCATTTTCAGAAGGCAGAGTTGATTCCCTATGAAACATATTTTTCACCGAAAATAATTTGTTCTTTTTATTTTTTTCTTGGTATGAAATAAAAATATGATAAAAAATATGCAATTTAAATGCATTGGGGGGAACCACACACACACACACAAAACAACAACCAACCAACCAAAAACCCCCTATGAAATCAAAACAGACTAATCCCTTTGCTATTTTATAACCAGTTAGGAAACAATAGGGATTGGAATTAAATGACAGTTAGCCTGACCAAAATGCCAAAATATATTAGACAGATGGTGTAATTTGAAGACGTAGAAAATCAAATTAAAGTCTTCTCTGAGTTTTTCAAACTAAATCATACTCCATTAACTGTTTGATGGAGAAAATTTGTTTTGGGTTGCTGATTAAAATATTCTGTGGAACTTTTCTAATAGATTTTCATTTCATCAACTAAATTTCTTGAAGGAAATTTATCAAAGTGGTTTTCCAAGATGATACATTAACTTAATCCAAGGTACTTAAGCATTTCTACATTTCCCTTTCTGACAGGAAATCTTCTGCTAGATTTAATCTCCTAGGGGATGCATTGGTAACATTTATTTTTTTTCTTCAAATAGTGCACACACTTCCCTTACTTAACTGAGCCTTCCAGAAATTATTGCTTGGTCAACTGAATGCACATCTATAGCTGTAAATTGCCATGTAGCTTGTAAAGCAACATAGTTCACAAGAAATTCCACTATCAAGATGAAAATTTCAGTGTATTTGATTAATATTATTTGAAATGCTTTGACAATCCAGGATTTTTTTTTTCTGGAATATAAAGCAAGCAGATTTTCTTTTTTCCATCATAATAACTAAAACTAATTTTTGGTTATGCACATTCTCAATTTTAATATCTGTTCTAAAAAAATAAAATTCTTTAGTCTAAATGACTGTCAATGTGCTGACATCCTTCACAAAGATATTATAGCTGTATTCTCTAATACTTGAAATAAACTGAAATTTTTTCAAAGAATACCATGGGGCAATGCAATTGATTTTCAGGGGAAAAAAATAATCTGACATATGTCACTTCTTTAAAGCTTGAGCTGAGACTGAAAACATACGCTTCCTACTACACAGCACTATTTTGTGTTTGCCACCTAGACTCTTGTGTGTCTCTGAAGATCCCTTTAGAAAACTCTAAAGAGTGTCAATTCAACATTACCCAATATACAGTTATATATGAATTTTGAGTAGTATAATCATGATAAAAATTATCAAAACAAACATTTACACAATAAACTACATTTTTGATAGTATGAAATTTGCAAGAAGACTGGATATTCTCCAGAGAAGATAGGACTTACCTGAAAGGTAGCACAAGCAAGGAATTAATTTTCATACACTGGAGCTGATAATCACTCTCCAACTTGCAGTTGTCTAGTCTGTTGTCTAATTATATAGATATGTATATAAATATATAATAAATCCACTGGATAAGAAGGGTGGTGTAAAATAAGTAGTGCCTAAGAAATAACAAGTTGCAAGATGATGAAATGGAGGGTATATTCTACATTGGGGATTTTTTTTTCCCCTGATACATCAAACTATTATATCACTTTGATGAAAGTGCAAAGTAATTGATTCTAATGACATCAAGTGACTCAAAGTGGTTTTACATGAGATTGCTTTGAAAGCTGCACAGCACTCTAATTTTCTTGGTTTTCTAAGACTAGTTTAAGTCTATTTCTCTTCCAGTGATAATAATTATTTTAAATTAGTTTAACGTTTTAAACTAAAATTTCTCTACTGGTTTTGCATTTAACAATATCATGATGCTTACTAAGGAACATAGGGAGAAACTGACAAGGGATACTTTACAGCAAAGTAAGCACGGTGACACTAATTTCATAAGATCAGTTGAGAGAACTAAAAAGTTACAAAGATTATTTTTGCTTTGATCACTAAGGGCACTGTTATCAGCATTATCAACATGTAGAGGGATTATAACTTCTGATTTTCAACTTGACTAATTTTCTTTTGTTAACTCATTTTCAGAAAAGAATGAATTTTGAGAGTGAAACATCTAATAAGTACTCAGGGACAGTATTAGTTTTGTGAGAGAACTTCACAGGAAATAAATTAGAGGGTACAGTGTTCCAATATTTCTCTGAACAATCAGAATATAAAAACTTATATAAAAAAGTTTAAAACACATCTACTCAAGAATTCTCTTGTCTTGGATATGTATTAAATAGAAGAATTTTTTTTTCTCTTGCACAGTGTTGCCTTTACTGTGAGAGTCTTAAGATTTATTTAATTTACATGAGCTGATATCTTAACATTTGGAGTTACTATTTTGAAACAAATGTTCAGAAGAATAAAAAAAATCAAAAATCTATCTTTACCTTTTAAAAAAGAATAAATCCAGGAGTTTCACATAATTTATTTTGATAAGTCCTCCAATTTTGTTAGATCATATAACCATTTAATGTGTCAAGTGTTACTGAAGCCTTAGGAGCAGACACTGTTATTGTTATACTGTAAAAGTATAGATCATTCAGAATATAGAAAGGTGATAGATCCTTTAATTCAAACTAGGCTACATATGGAAGGAAATATTTACATTTCCAGCATTTTGAAAGATCCAAGGAAACTGAATGTGTGGATTGTAACTTCTTTTTGAACAGGTTCTTTGAAATGCAGATGTAGGTAAAGATAGAAAATCTGCTTTCTCACTTTTATAGAAAAAAAATCTAGTAAAATACATTTGGTTTTATTTTATCAAGACTAGAGGTTAGGCACTGAAATGTGGTCATTGATTTTCATCTGTGATGAGTTTTATACATTGATCAAATGGCATTTGAATTCTTCATGAAGTAGAATTAATGATTCTTATTCCTCTTATGACAGGACAAGGGCAAACATGACAGGACAAGGGGAAATGGTCTGAAGTTGTGTAAGGGGAAGTTCAGGTTGGATATTAGGGAAGAATTTCTCTACTGAAATTGGATATTGGAACGGGCTGCCCAAAGAAATGGTTGAGTCACTGTCATTGGAGGTGTTTAAAAGAAGAGTAGATGTACTTGGTGACATGGTCTAGTTGGACCTAGTGGGGCTGGATAGATGGTTGGACTCAATGATCTTGAAGGTCTTTTCCATTTAAACCATTATATAATTCTATTCTTACTACTAAATTAATACATTGTTTCCTAATGTAGCATGAAGTACAGAGCACCAGAAAAGCATGGGACCTGGAATAGAACTACCTCTGTTTTTCTTTTAATGGATATTCATGATATGTACCAATATAGATAAATATCTTTTGTATTACATGTCTTATGATTTTACATCATACACCCAAAGCTAATGTATACCACCCTACCATTCAACTTCAGAGATACCAGGTGGCACTGGTTATTTGTATTTCACAATCAAAATAATCTAAACTGAGCAGAATATTTCTGGTCCCAAAGCACATCTAAACTATCTGATAGAGGACTACTGATTGGAAAGCAGAAAACATAAACAGACCTCTGAGACAGTCTATGCACATAGAACACTTGGGTATGTAAATGCTACTTCCAGCTGAATATATTATTATTCTCTGGTGGAAGAGAGCAGGGTTTGGCTCCACAGGGGTTCTTAATAGATTTCATTTCCCTTTGAAAGGCATGCCTTTTCCCTCAAAATAGAAAATTCCTAAGACTCCATAAATATTTGGAAATTTAAAATAAAGAATATAAGTTAACACTATCAAAAATAGCATATTATCCATTTTCTAGAATACATGCAAACAACAGTTATGGAGAAAAAAGTGTTTCAGGAATCATGGAACTAAGAGGGGAAGGAAGAATAAAAGCAATCCAACACTAAAAACCAAAGGAATAATTGCCCTATTGCCAGGTTGGTAACAGCAAATCATGTAACAGTGCTGTAGTTCTTAGCAGTATTATGTTGAGAGGTACTTTGTAAGTAGAAGTCATGAACCATAAAGGTTTTAGTAATGTGTAGCAGAACTTTACAACCAATGTACTTTCTCTGCAGCAAGCAAACTAGACCTCTATGTAGCACAGATCTCTTCTTGCTATTGTTGCAGTTTCTGAACATGCCAAGGTGTCTTTGAGGTCTACAGTTCTATGAAAAAAAGATTAAAAAATGTGAATTAAGTAACAGGAAATGAACCTAAAAGTGTTTTATTATCAGATACAGAAGGAACTATTTGAAAATAGGGACATTAAACTTGCTTCCTCAAACAATTCAATAAACAGAAGGTACAAGATAAGGAAAAAAAATAGAAAAATATGAGTATATACTGAATAAGGCATTCTCAGATCAGATATTAATGAAGAGCGGCATGAATCAGCTTCCTATGATGCAATTAACCATAGCTATGTGTAGTCAGTGTACTGAGTTCCTTTGAGTACTTTAGTAACATTCACTGAATTTATATGAAACACAGTGTATGCTGAGGAAATACTCCCTCTTCTTCGACTTGAAATTAATGTTGGAGACTGGAATTTTGTGACAGGTCATATGCAGTATTAATAATCTAAATAGTGAATGATCTGATAGGTAAACATTACCTTGGATTTCTTAGTTTTGTATTATCTTGACAGACGACTATATAGTGAATGCTAAAAATATGTGAACATTTTAGAAAACATAGGATTTTTTTAAATTATTATTTGCTGAACAGTTTGATAGAGTGATAACCACAGAGATGTCTCTTATGCAGGATTTCATAAAGGATTTATTGTATATCCAGCTGAAAAATATTTGAGTAAATTTTTTGTAACCTAATCATCAGTCTAGTGCTGATTATGAAGGATTGGAACTATACAAAAATGTTTACAGTTCAATGTCTTTTCCAACTTTTTTTTCTTTTTTTGAAAGTTCAGAAAATTAGTTGAATCAGAGAGACTATTAACAGCTAATATTGATACATACACTAGATTTTACTGGGTCTGAAATTGATATAAAGAAGTTAAAATTACTTTAATTTCCATGTACATATTAACCTTCTATGACATTTTTTAAAATAATTATTATTTTTTTTTAGGTATTATTTCACAGAATCATAAAATCACAGAATATCAGGACCTGGAAGGGACCTTAAAATATCATCTAGTCCAACCTCCCTGCCAGAGCAGGATCACCTAGACTAAATCACACAGAAATGCATCCAGGCAGGTTTTGAAAGTACAACCTCTCTGGGCAGTCTGTTCCAGTGTTCTGTCACCCTCACAGTGAAAAAGCTTCTCCTTACATTCACTTCCTATGCTCCAGCTTGCATCCACTGCCCTTAGTCCTATTGCTGCCATCACTGCGAAGAGTCTGGCTCCATCCTCTAACTCTCATTCTTTTCATATTTATAAACATTGATTAGGTAACCCCTCAGTCTCCTTCAAAATAAAGAGGCTCAACTCCCTCAGCCTCTCCTCATAAGGAAGGTGTTCCACTTCCTTAATCATCTTGGTGGCCCTGCACTGGACTCTTTCAAGGAGTTCTATGTCCTTCTAGAACTGAGGGGCCTAGAACTGGACACAATATTCCAAGTACGGTGTCACCAGGGCAGAGTAGAAGGGGAGAAAGACCTCTCCTGATCTACTAACTACATGCCTCTCAATACACCCCAGGATGCCATTAACCTTCTTAGCCATTGCTGGCTCATGATTATCTTGCTGTCCACCAGGACCCCCAGGTCCCTCTCACCTATGCTGCTCTCCACAGGCCAGTCCCCAACCTATACTGGTACCTCGGGTTTTTCTTACCTAGATGCAAGACCCTACACTTGCTCTTGTTGAATCTCATTAAACTTCTCAACTCCCAACTCTCCACCCTTTCTATGTCTTGCTGGATGGTAGCACAGCCCTCTGGTGTGTCAGTCACCTCTCCCAGTTTTTTGTCATCAGCAAACTTACTGACTGTACACTCTATTCCCTCATCCAGGTCATCAATAAATATATTGAATAGTACAGGCGCCAGTACCAATACCTGGGGGACTCTACTAGATACAGGCCTCCAGTTAAACTCTGTCCCATTGATCAAAACTCTCTGGCTTCTTCCCTTCAACCAGGAAGTTTAGTTTCCTTTTACAAGGAAAGTAAATCCTTGAATAACTTTTCATCAACTTTTATGAAATTGTGGATAAAAAGGAACAAATCTTCACACACAGATCTCAGATTCAAGTGTGAGTTGCATTAATGTAAATAGACATGGAATTTAATGTAGAAAAATGCATGAAAGCCTCTTAAACAACACAAATCAAAACTAGCTATACCAGATAAAATGCAAGATTTTAGGGAGACTAATCCTGCCACATAGTAAGTGTGACCAAGAATCAATCTTTGATCCTCCAATTTGAATGTTACTGTTCCGATTGTTAATACATACTCCCGCTTGGATAATTATTGGAAATATTTCTATTCTCATTTTTGCACTGTGATTAGTACAAGAGGATTCTGCCTTGCTTAGAGCTTTTCAGTACCATGACCATAAAAGTAGACAATAATAGTCATAATGAAGGATTATATCCTGCTACCTTTACTCATGCTGACTAATAACTACAGTGAGCTTTAATATTTGAGAAATAAGTGAAGAAAAGCAGTGATTAACTATATATGATTCTTTACTACTGAATTATCTCAGGATTAAATTCTTCCTTAAAAAAATAAATTCCTTTGTAATGCTTTGCTTCTGAAAAGAACTGTATAAAACATTTTTTGTAACAATAGGCAGTAAGACTTTGACAGTGCAAGAACACTAGAAAACAGAGACAAATCATTAGAATTGTAAAGCTGAAGGACATTATGCCATTCTGTGGATGCTGTCATTCAAGAAAAGTGGTCATGGTTCAAAAGAGGTTGATCCCCTTAGAGAGAGCACTGGGTTGCAGCAAACTGAGGTTACTATTTCTGAATGACAATGTTTATACAGGGACACTAATGTACTTATCCTCCCAACTTGAGCCAAATAGTCTTAACTTTCCTGAAAGTTTCCATGTAGACTTACCTTAATGGATTTACAGAAAACCTTTAAGAACTACAGTGAGCATCATAGAAATATACGAGTGCTCAAGTGTTTTCTTTAAACCTGCTTTAGAAAATTAGAATAGCAGTTTGCATTAGTGAATAGGACATACATGCTATTTCTTACAGTTAAAATGTATAGATATTTCACTTCAGCATTTATAGCTAATTCACATGTGATTTTGTGTTAGCATCCCAGCAAAAGTTCCCAAAGTTGAAACATATTTAGTACCAGTGATAAAATATGTAGAATTATACATAGTTTTTGTAGCCCCACAGTTAATTATTATTCTAGTTCATAGAA
The DNA here is from genome assembly GCA_022605575.1 of Laterallus jamaicensis coturniculus. NCBI lineage: Eukaryota > Metazoa > Chordata > Aves > Gruiformes > Rallidae > Laterallus > Laterallus jamaicensis. The sequence continues at coordinate 9,504,043 of JAKCOX010000019.1, forward strand.
ACCTAGTGCCTTACGTTGTCCTTACTGCTAATTCTAAAAGAATTAATGCAAGGACTGAAAGCAAATACGACGAGCGAAGATTTTAAATGAGTATTAACATAGAGCAGATAACAGAAGGTCCCATGGTGAATGGAATGGTGTAGGTTATTTGACTGACACCTACATTTTGGAAAATCATTCTTTCTGAAATCCATGGTGAAATTTGTTGGCCATTTACCGTTTTAGTTGTCTAGTACCATTTTAGGTTCTTCACAATATTCAAGAGATTTGAATGAGACTATAGATATGACATACGACCTGTGGGAGATCCACATCCTTTACTAGTTGCTGATAGAACCCAAGCATGCTACAAATACCCTATATGTAGACACTTAATCTAATTGAATCAGATCTCCCAATTCAGTGGAGAATAGTCTCGAAGTACATATAGAAAACCAAGAACTGATATGTTTTTGTAATTGCTTATTGGGGTTTCTTGCTGTCTTGGGATATAATGAAAAACAGATTCTTCATTTGTCATGAACTTGATTTAACTCATTCCTTTTGTCTTTCTTTTCTAAGTCAACCTTTGACTTGTGTTATGTCCCAGAGGGAAAAATAAGGAACATTTGAAATTACATCAAAAATTATGTACCATCTTGACCTACCTTTAGCCCTTTTATTCCTGTCTAGTGACAGGGAGCATCCAGCATCTTGACAGTGAGCATATAATAAAGTCTGGTACTAGGTATCACATTGGTTTTGTTATTGAACTGTGTATTGCAATTTCTGGAATTTTCTGAATGTCAAATTTGTACTGTATTTTCCGTATATCTTGTATCACTCTGCTAATTTAGAAATCCTGTGTAACATCAACTATCTTCAGATAAGTAACCTTGATATTTAAGATTGCACTCTCCGTTTGTGGACTATCTAAAAGAGCCTGGTCAGTGAATATTGATCTGAGACAATGTGTTATTACATGCTGTTATATTTTAGTCTCACACCCAAGCTTTGAGTTACCAGGGTCGTTTTTTTCAGGGATTTCTACTGAAGAAATTTCAAGAAAAGAATGCAGAAAACTTATTCATACAAACCAATTATTAATTGTGTAATACACAAAGGATGCTAGACTAGTTGTTCATATGATCTCCTCTGAGCACTGAGGATTTTCTGTGCAGCCTTTAGTCAGGTCGTGAAGAACAACTGTTTTTAGGCTATATGTGGTTTTTTATACCTTTCCATGCTGGCATTCTTCTTCAGCCCTGGAGCAATACTCATACATTTCTCTGCAGTTTAGCTTTTCTCATTTTGTATAGTAAAGCCTTCTAAACCTTTTCACCACCCTTTTTTTCCACAATTTTGCAGTCTCCTCAGTCTAAATCAAAGTGATCAGGCTGTTCCATACCAGGGCTAAGGCCTCAGGTAGCAGGCAGCTGAACCCCTAGGATTAAAGGGAGGTTATGGAGGGGATTATAGAGGAGTGGGGTTATAAGATGCAGAAATGTCTGAAACCTATGATTATTCTATTTTTCTGTCTGATTTGCTACTCTGATTTGTAACATAGCTATCCCCAGTCTAGCAAAAAATTATCACTTTCCAGATCCTATCTCTCATATGCAGTCGAGCCAGAGAAAGCTGACTCCATCAATAGAAGTTAAAATTTGTGATCAATCTGACTTCTTGCTTTTTGATCCCATTTGGCTTTGTTGGTTCTCACACAGTTCACACAATTTAATGGAGGAGTGGAGGAGAAAGAGACATATTTAATCACAACAGAAAAAGTAGTAGTTCAAAAATTCTATATCTACTCTCAGAAAGCATAAAGACAGCAGAATTGTAAGCTTGTGGGTAGATGATATCAGTGCATCAACCCTTACTCAGGTTTTCACATCAGATTAAGAAGCAGTGTCACAGGCAGAAGAGCACTCATTCTGAAAGCACATAGTAAAAATCTGAGATCTGGATGAGACCTTATACAGCTAAAACCAGAAGAATCACATGTCAATGTACATAGAAGATACAAACCATGAAACAGAGGGACTAAAATGCATTGTGTGGTCAAACAAATACAAAAAACCTCCACAGCTCGGGACAGGAGTAACAAATCCTCAGGGCTGCTTCCAGTGAACCAGTAAGGCCAGAGTACCCAGGAACATCTTTTTCCTAACAGAAGGCTGACATCCTTAGAAATTGGGCACCAGACAGTGACCATCCCAAAGCCTAGCATCTTAGGCTTAACTGGATATTTTTTTCTTCCTTTACTTTGTGTTGCGCTGCAGCATAGATCTATTCCTGTTCAGCCTAGACCCATCTGTGTGGGAAACCTCAAAGTCTCCAAGCTCCCTGTCTGGTTCTCCCTATGATATAAACAAGTTAGAAAACACTCCACTGACAAAAAGGAATGTGAGAGACAAAAAAAAAGTGACACCTGCCAGTTTTGCAATTTCAATAACTGTTTTGTGATCTTTAATGTTGAGCAGAGAGATTATTAGAAGTCTTATAATCAAGTGTTTTATTTTCCTATAATTTTAAAATTTTTGGTCTCAGAAAGTTTATGCTTTTTTAAGGTAAGCATGAAAAAATTGCTACAGGAATATACAGGATTCAGTACAAATCATCTTTAAAGAAAAAAAAATAAAACCACAAACCATTAAAAGCCTCATCAGCATTTTTCTAACATTTACTGTGCTTGTTCCTTAGTATTGCTAGTTGGAAGGTTCAGCTGGATGAAATAATCCAAAATGCATGATCATTATATGAACATAATTTTAATGAAATTTTTTTAACATTATTTTGCTTTTATGGGCTTACTCACAGTTCTGAAATTAAAATAGGAAAAGAAAAATGCATACCTACAGTCAACACCAAATCAGTGGTTTTGTTCACTGTACAACACTGCTACAAGAAGCACTGAATAAATTATATCTTTTGGAAGGCAAAAATGAATCCTACTGGGGAATAGAAATGGCCATTATGACAACAGTATACCAGAATGTTTGGAATATATAAAGAAAAAAAATCCTCCCAGCTATAGTTCTGTTGATCCCTTAAAAGCTACGACAGTGAAATTCATTTTTTATATTTCAGACACCTCAGAATTTGAGAAGACTTGCTGTCAAAGATTTGGTTTAGGCTCATATCTTGAATTGGGCAATATTAGGAAAATACAGCCCTTTAAATTCTTCCAGCTGCATATGCTTTGTCAGAGAGGAGATATCTGCTGGCCTTGCTGCTAACCTTTGCCTCTTATGAGAGGTAAGTAAGGCTTTGGAGGAAACAACATGACAAGAAAACCGCTCTCCACAGGCTTTTACACTAGTATCTCAGTCCATTTGGATGCCTGATATATACTATATCATCCTGAAAAAGAACCTGCAGCAGCTATGGAACTTCCTTTTTACTCAGGAACTAAAAAAAATAAAAATAAAAATAATCTTTCAGATCCACAGATCTGTAAAAGGCACCCTGATTTTCTAGTCCTGGCTCAAGAGTCAATCTGTTTGCCCCTTCCTGCATACAGTGGGTCAAATGTACTATCATATGTGTAACTAGGAAAAACCCATCTTTCTGATGCCATGGGTGCATACATTCAAACTTTTATTTAAAAGCTAAAAAACTATAACAAAGGTTTTATGAAAAGGGTAATGCTTTCAATTAAAAGTAAGTTTCTATATTCAATCTAATATATTAATTTTCAAAACACAATCCAATGAAAAAAGAGTTTATTACTAAGTCTCCCACCCCAAACGGGTTTCAACTTGAAGAATAAATCGCAGTGCTATAAAAAAGAAATATTTTTAAAAATATAAAAATCAAGGGATTCATATTCTATGGAAAAAATATCAGTAATTCGTAGAAAATAAAGCACCTATTCTAGCAGTAACAAAATGTAGCTAAGAAAAAAAAACTTGGGGAGAGTTACTGTGGTAACTGTGGCAGTATAAAAAGGTGCAAATTTGAATTCATAAACGTTAACATATTTGAAAAATTCAAGGAAAGGCAAAAAGAAAACTGCTTTAGACATAGAAGTTACTAGTCTTATCATACAAAAATAAATAACAAATACTGAGAGGAATTGTCAAAGCATTTTAAAAATCAAGGACGCATGGCCTAGCTCTTAAATAGATGTTGGAAGCACATCCTATGTTTTGGCCATCATACAGCCAAAACAAACTACTTGAGCTCCACTGAAGGTTTTGGCAAAAAAGAAAATTGAATACTCTAAGGTAGAAAATCTACAAAATACTTACTAGCAACCTCAAATAGAACTCAGATAATTCAAATTTAAATACTTTCAGTGCGAAATCCTTTCCCTTTCTTTTCTATTTCCTGTATCCTATGCATATATTTTTTCTTAAAGTCAAAACTCTGTGGAAATAAGAAGCTTTCATTGAACTGAAATAGCTTTAAAATATCAAAATGGTATCAGCTGACCTATGTTTTAACCTTCAGCTGCATAATACCTGCTTTTCTAATTCATTGAATGTTCAATGGACTATGCAGAAACAGTCCGGACTGAAGGAGGGTAACTCAGGATCTCCTTACATTGCTTATGTTCTGTCATGGTTTTGACCCAGCTGGCAGCTAAGCACCATGCAGCTGCTCACTCACTCTCCCCCAGCAGGACAGGGAAGAAGTGAAAGTGAGAAAACCCACAGGTTGAGATAAATGCCATTAAATAAGTGAAGCCAAATCTACTCATGCTAGCAAAGCAAGACAAGGAATTCACTCACTACTTTCCAGTGGAAGGAAAGTGTCAGCCATCTCAAGAAAAGCAGGACTCTAACATGTGTAGAAGGTACTTGGAAGGACAAATGTCATCACTCCAAACATTCCCATACCCCTATGCTCTTCTGCCCCCTTACCCCAAGCCACTTATAAGTTAAGCAAGACATCGTTTGGCATGAAGTATCCATTTGGTCAGTTGGGATCAACTGTCCTGTCTGTATTGCCTCCCCACTTCTTCTGCACCCTCAGCCAATTAACTGGTGGGTTGTGTCAGCAGAAAAGGCTTTGACTCTGTGTAAGCACTGCTTAACAAAACAAAAAACATCTCTACATAAAAGAAGCACTTTCACATTATCATCACTGTTTTCATAACACATCCAAAACATAGCCTCATACTATCTACTATGAAAAAAATTAATTCTATCTCAGCTAAAACAGGGAAAGTTTCGTAATCAAAAACTGAACTGTTCTCAGGTTGCAAGACTCCTTCATTGCTGAGTGTCTACAGTATATAAGCTTCCAAGGGAGGGGCAGCCTCAAGATGCCAGTCTGGAAAGTGACATACATGGTTGACATTCCCTTTCCTCCACTAAATGATGTTAGCAAAGATAGGAATAGTTGTCCAAAAAACTCCACAGTTTTTTTACAGTGAGACTGGTGAGACACTTGAACAGGTTGCCCAGAGAAGTTATGCGCCATCATTGGAAGTCAGGTTGGATGGAGCTTGAAATATAGCCCTGCCTTTGTTTTTTCTAGAATCTTAAAATCACAGAATCATATAATGTTTTGGGTTGGAAGAGACCTTTAAAAACCATCTAGTTCAACCTCCCTGCCAAACATGCCCTATTGCGTTACACAACGACACAGAAGTGGATTTCAAACATAGCTACCTAAGTTTCAGAAAGGGCAGGACTTTAGGTTACCCTTGTATACAGCTTTTCTCAATCAATTCTTTGCTTGCTGATAAAACTGTTAACAGAGATTTTAGGTCTTAAATGGTAATTGACATAAGTTATTTTGATGTTGAATTCAGGATAGAAATAAAATATATTAAAAGTAAATCTGTATATCAAGTTGTGATTTCATATACATTTCTCTACAGTTTAGGATGCTTCCATAATTTTTAAACTCCAAATGCTTTAGTGGCAAGGCTGTGTGTAAAATATAATATGTAAAATATAATCATCCTTCAAAATATAAAAATGACATTTGAAACAACAATGCAATGCCTAATGTTCCTTTCTGCAGCACTGTCACAAAAAATGACAGTTTTTATTATTATGATAAGAAATAATGCATATCCATTTGGATACGCAGTTTTTTGAGAAGAAAGATGTCTTTTTCTTTTGATTTTAATGTATTGTGCTTCTTATGTAATACCCAGACAACAGCTTTGCTCTCCCTGAATTTAAACATCCTCTTCAGTTGTTATCCACCGTAACGATATCAGTATGTGAGCTTTGTCTCTGAGCTCTCATTAAAATTAATAGAGATCTATTTAGGACTGTAAATGAACTAGAGAGACCTATTCTGCTGGATGACCACTAAGGGGCTGTTGCAGGTTCCATGCATAGACATATAGCACCATTTGATAGGTTCTATGGTATTTGAGACATCTGCTTAAACTTCACAGAAATGACATATCGGCCACATCTACTGTGGGCACCCCACTCTTGGTTGGGAACATGGAACACTGATCTTGGTGAGACCCACTGCTCCAGGCTAAGGGAGTCAGGCACCATTGGCCAGGGATTGCTGTGGGACATAGGCAGGGCTGCATAACAACAGAAAAGAGAAATTGTTGTTAGTCACTCTTCTTATCTAACAATCTTAAAAGTATCATTAATAATCTTTTCTGCCTTACCTGACTGCAGGTGTAGGTGTTTTGGATTTGTGTGCCATGGTGTTGGTAGCAGGGGTACTATGTAGGTAGCTTCTGCAAGAAGCTGATAAAAGCTTCGCCTAGGTCTAACAGATCCAATGCCAGACGGCCCCAAGGCCAAGCCAATCAGTCATAGAGGTAGTACCGCTGTGATAACATATTTAAGATGGGGGGAAAAAAAAATGATAAAAAGAGTAGCAGTTTCTGCAGCCAGAGAAGAGTAAGATGTAAGAAAATTTGCAGACACCCAAGTCAGTGAAGAAGCAGGGGGAGGACGTGGTTCAGTCACTGGAGCAAAGAATCTCCCATGGTGAAGAAGGCTGATCCCTGCAGCCCATGGAAGATGATGGGGACTAGAGATTCCACCTGAAGCCTATGGAGGCTCCAATGCTAGAGCAGGTGGAGATACTCAAAGGAGGCTATGACCAGCTGGGAAGCCTGTGCAAGAGCAAGCTCCTAGCAAGACCTGCAGCCTATGGAGAGAGGAACCCATGCTGGAGTAGGCAGGACTTGGCTCCCTGTGGGGGACCCACACTAGACCAGTCTGGACCTGAAGGGCTGCACCTTGTGGAAGAAGCGTATGCTGGATCAGTTTGTGAAGAACTGAAGCCCATGGGAAGGACATGTGTTGGTGAATTCTGTGGAGGACTGCCTCCTGTGAGAGGGATGCCATGCTGGAACATAGAAAGTGTGTAAGGACTTTTCTCCCATAGGAGGAAAGAAAAGCAAAACCTGTGATCAACTGAACACAACCTCCATTCCCTGTCTCCCTATACTTCTTTTCAGTAGGAGATTGAGAATTTGGGAGATAAATTGAGCCTAAAAAGGGGTGGGTGGAGCTGTTTTAAGATTTGGGTTTATTTTTCATTGCTTTTCTTCTTCTTTTTTCTTTTTATTTTTAGTTTAATCTATTTTGCCCATGACAGTAGCTGGTGAACAATCTCTCCCTGTCCTTATCTTGACCCACTAGCCTTTTTTTATGCTTTGTCTCCCTTGTCCATTTGAGGAGAGGGAGTGATAGAGTAGCTTTAGTGGATATCTGGCCACCAGTCAGGGTCAACACACCCCAATTGTTTATTAGATTATTAAATCTATTTTAATAAGCCTTTAACTAGCTAACATTAAGCACTTTACTCTGAATGCTATCTAATATATTCAATGTAAAACATTATGAGTGACTCCAAACAAGGTTCTCCCTAGAACTTTAATCAGATGTGATACAGAAGGGTACATTTTTCAGCAGTTATCTGTTTTGTTCTGGGAAGCTGTTTCTGTTAGAACCTGTTCCAATGATTTTTCTATTAAATAATTTATACGCAATTTTATCAGCTCCATTCTCAACATGATGACAGAGGTATATGTTCTGTTAATGCTGTGTGTACATATTTTTTGCTGAAGCTTTAGGATTTTTAGGTTATTTCCTCTTTCGTTTGCCAATAACCTTTTATTTCCCAAACCTTTTGAGTTTGGAAGCTTGCAAAGTGGCTATGTATTATTTAATTCTTTATTATTTATTTATATATTAAGGTAAATGCAACACAGTGTCAAGGTGGTAATGAGACAGAAATGACTGAATAAGTTTTGATGGTTGTATTGAGACTTAACCTACTATCCAGAAAAACCCCTAACTGACTGACTTAATTTGATTTATTCTTCACTCTCCTCCATCCCCATTTCTATGAAAGGACACCTGAGAAGGTTATCTAGAAAATTTTCATGATGGATCTCCACCACGAGATCAGTTTATTAGAGTGTTCCTGAGATCATCTGACAGATAATAAAATCCTCACATGCTAAGATCCACAAGATGCTCAAAGACTGAAATAGAGAATGTGCTCTGCTGGAGCTGTTGCTCACAAACAAGGAAGCACTGATGAAGAATGTAAAGAGGAATGGTAGGCTTAATTACAATGGTTGTTTGATCATGGAATTTAAATTCTGAAGAAAATGCGAAGATAAATACTAGAATAACAACCCTGGACTTCAGGAGAGACCTCAGTTTGATCAAAAAATCCACCATGAAGAGCAGAGATCAGGACAACTGACTTGTTTTTAAATGGCAAACCTCTTAAAGGAACAAAAATCTTTCACAACTTGGAGGCAGTCAGGAAGAGTATATGATAGTAAGCAACATGGAAAGCCACAAAACTAGGTGATCTCAAATGCAAAAAGGAAGTATAGAGAAGATGAAAGCAGAGGCAAGCATTCTGTGTAGAACCATCAACCTAAAGCTTGGGGATTAAGCTAGAAAAAAACAAACTTAGCTAATGAGGGATGTGAAGGACAGCAAAATGGGCTTGTGAGAAAACTGGTAGCATAAAGAAGGTGAAGGAAAATATTATGCCTTGATGACCTAGTGAAAAAGGGCATAGAAAAGGCCATGACAGTAAATTGCCTTTTTTGCCTCTGTTTTAATTGCTAGGGTTTTCCTCTGCTTTCTCAATTCTCAAATCCCACTAGCAGAGTTTGTGAGAATTAAGCATTCTTCATAGCAGAGGAAGGTCCAGCTAGAGAGCACTTAAGCAATACACAGATCTAAGGGAAAAAGTGACATGCATCCATGCAATCCCATCCAGGCTATTGAAGGAACTGGCCATGTCATTCCATGGCTTCTCTCTACTATCTTTGAAGTTTTGTGATGATGGGAGGAAGTCTCTGATAGCTAGGATATAGAATCACACTCATTTTCATGAAGGGCAAAGAAGAAAATTTTAGGAATGAGAGATCAGTTGGTGTTGCCCCAGGTTATGAAGCCAGACCTTCTGGAAATCATTCATAAGCACATGGTCAGGATGATCAAACCTGATCACCCTCTAAGATGAAGTGACTCGCTGTGGGGATAAAGGTAGCACAGTGAAAGTCATATACCTTGATTTTTAGCAACTACTTTCATCTGGTCTCACTTGCTGCACTTATACACAAACTATCAGTCTCACACAAGTGTGTCCTGTGAGACAAAACAACACTGATAGACAGCTATTTCTGGTACCTCTTGGTGATGTAAATAAGGCAAGCCCAAGATTTTCTGTCTTTATCAATGACCTGGACAATATAACAGAGTACATTTTTCAACAAATGAACAGATGAAAACAAATTCTAACATGTCAAAAATGACTTGGTAGAGTGCCCTGCTGTGAAGGTGGAAATCGATGTCAATAAACTTGACTGGACCCGCCTGTGAGAAGCCTGATCTATTTGGTATTGTCTTGAGGTACCTTTTGTCATCTTAAAAATCTTTGGTGATGGTGATTCTACCATGACTCTGAAATACACTACAGAGAAACTATTATCATCAGCGACCCAACCCAAATTATTATTCTTGGAACTCAAGTTTATTGTCTCTGTTCCTATCTGCCATCATGGTTTGTAAAGCAGATACAGACCCCAGGTCTTTCTGTCTCATACTGGATTGGTGACTTCATCTTAAAATGATAGTATTACTATTATATTAATTGTTCGAGCCTAAAGGTTTTGATCTACAACACCCATGAAAAATAAGCATATTATATACACTTTGTCAAAATGTTAACACTTTGAAACCATCATATAATGAAGAAAATATAAATTATACAACCTGCCTACCAATATCATATTTTATGTGCTAATATACGGGGGTGGATATACTAATAAAAAAACTGTAAGAACTCTTTCTGTGACAGAAAGACTGTCCCTCCAGTTTTGGATTTGGTTTCATGTACTTCAGATTCATAGACCTTAAAAACTGTCAGGCAATTATCTGAGGTCATGACATCCCTCTTCTGAGTTCTTTTATTCCCTTCTCTATTCATTAATAGTAATGGGAACCAAAACCCCTAAATGAAATCAAATTAATTTTTTGATGTAAAAGTTGATGAACCTCAGATAACCATTAAATTTAAAAAAAAAAAAAGAAAAATTGTGAATGAGGGATTTGGTTTTGTTGGGGGTTTTTTTTGTATTTTTCCCGCTATGAATACCTTTTATTTCCTTGTTCTTAAAACTCAGACATTTATTTTTCGTATTTACTTGGTTCTCACCACTAAGGTATTTCAGAGAATTTCCAATAACACTGTAAACAATGAAAGCTTGTGAACAATGTTAAAAATCTACTTGTATTTAATAGTCACTATTAAAATGGCAGCAACCTGAAATATTCCTTTAATGGGTTTTCTAAATGACTCATGAATGGTCCCAGGAGACTATTCACAAAATTAATCACAAGGAAACATAGGCTATAGAATATTTAATCTTTATAAAAAAGATACTAAACCAAACATTTTCCAGACCTTGTTGTCAGGGATATAATGCTGTTGAACATTAAATAACATCCTCCCTCCTGAGAACAGAATTTGCTGCATTTCATATTGTTCAATTTCTTTGGCTATTGAAGTCTCAAAGGAGAATTTTTCTGAAAAATACAGCATGCATCTTTGCTTTGCACTCTCTGAAAAACTAGCAGAATGAAAATTATTGGTTGGTCAAATGACACTTTTAACTTCCAGTGCAGTATAAGTAATACAAAGCACAGTAACAATGTCATTGAGAATAGAAAGCTGACCAGTATTTTATACTTTCTTGGTATATTTGTATAACTTTTTTCTAAAAAAACCTGGCAGGTTCTTTCTATATCACAAGAGACATGCTAATCACACTTTCAGGATTTTATAGCTGAAGAAAATCTGCAGTAAAGAGAGGGGTTTGATGAAGTTTATGTTTGTCTTAGACGGATTAGGTCTTTAATGATCACAATTGAATGCTTGCCAAAAAGAAATCAAAGAATCATAGAATGGTTTGGGTTGGAAGAGATGTAACAACCATTTAGTTCCAATGCCCCTGAGATGGGCAGGGACACCCTCCACTAGACCAGGTTGCCCAAAGCCCCATCCAACCTTGTCTTGAAAACTTCCAGGGAGAGGCATACTTAGGCTCTCTGGGCAACACGTTACAGTGTCTCACTGACCTCACAGTAAATATTTTTTTCCTGATATCTAATCTGAATTTATCTTCTTTGAGTTTTAAAACCATTATTCCCTGTCATACTGCTCCATGTCCTTGTAAACAGTCTCTTTCCAGACTTCTTATAGGCTCACATCAGGTACTGGAAGGCTGCTATAAGGTTTCCCTGGAGCCTTCTCCTCTCTGGGCTGAACAAGCCTCAGTTTCAGCCTGTCTTCACAGAAGTGGTGCTCCAGCACTGATTTTGGTGGCATTCTGTGATGGTGTTACAGCGCTGGTGAATAAGGGAAGAGTGATTGATGTCATCTACCTGGACTTGTGCAAAACATTTGATATTGTCCTGCACAACATCCTTGTCTTTTAATTGTAGAGACACAGATCTGGTAGATCCACTTGGTCTATAAGGAATTGGCTGGATGGTCACACTTGAAGAGTTGTGGTCAACAGCTCCATGTCCAAGTGGAGATCAGTGACAAGTGGTGTTCCGCAGAGGTTGGTATTATTGCACTAGCCTATGTGCAAGACCTTGTACTTGGCTTCGTTGAACTTCATTCTCTTCATACAAACTCACTTCTCAAGACTATCAGTGTCCTTCTGGATGGCACCCTCCAGTGTTTCAACTGCACCACACAGCTTTGCACTGGCAAATTTGCTGAGAGTGTACTTGATCCCACCGGGAAAGAACATCTTTTTTCTTCATGTGAGTGAATGTAATTTAGTTAATGTTGTATACCAACTGCATTGCAAAAATTTGATATTTTTTCATAACAGCCATGGGCAAATTAAATTTTCATTCTTTTGCAGATCAGGAATAGCATAGGAGCAGGGTAGTCTTTAGGTAGGAAAATTCTTAAGAAATAATGTATTAAGAGTATGTGACTATATTTGTATCAATTGCAATTTTGCTGGGTGTTATTATTGTGATATAACAAAACAGCAAATTAATATCGGTATAAGTAAAATACCTGCTGTAAGTGATTGTGCCCCTGTACTTGGCATTGGTGAGGCCACACCTCAAGTACTGTGTCCAGTTCTGGGCTCCTCACCATAAGAAGGACATTGAGATCCTCGAGTAAGTCCAGTGAAGGGCAACCAGGCTGGTGAAGGGGCTGGAGCAAAAATCCTATGAGGAACGGCTCAGGGAGATGGGGATGTTTAGCTTGGAGAAGAGGAGGCTGAGGGGAGATCTTATCACCACCTACAACTACCTGAAGGGAGGTTGTGGAGAGGTGGGTGATGGTCTCTTCAGACAGGTGACAGGAGATAGGAGAAGGGGAAATGGCAAGAAGCTGTGTCAGTGCAGGTTCAGATTAGACATTAGAAAAAAATTTTTTACTGAAAGAGTTGTCAGAGCCTGGAACAGGCTGCCCAGGGAGGTGGTTGAGTCACCTTTCCTAGATGTGTTCAAAAAAAGGGTAGATGAGGTACTTAGGGATATGGTTTAGCTTAGGATGGTATCAGTTGTACTTGATGATCTTCAAAGATCCTTTCCAACCTTGTCATTCTGTAAAAAAAAAAATTAAAATCTGGATGAACTCAAAATTTCCAATGTAATTACTCTTAAAATTTCTGATGTAGTTTTGGGGTTTATGGTCTTTGTGTTTTCAATCAAGTAATGCAGAAATTGAATTGTAGGATAAACAGTATCTGTATTAAACTATCTCCCATGTATTTTTATCTATTTAGATACAGACAGATTTATAAAGAATATTAGCTCTTAAAATGCATTAATGACTTGGAAAGTTAATCACAGATTGCCTGATGCATAAAATTAAATGTCTACATATGTGATCTTTTTTCTCTTTTTGAAGTGAAATGTAGTGCAGTAAGATGGAGTAATTAGAATGACAAAAAACAACAACAGATTTGAGAGCAGAGAAAGAAGATAATGGTTTGAATAAACAATCTCTCTTCTTTTTTTCCCCCCCCTCTTCTAAACCAGGTACTTCATGTATCTGGCACTTCCTCTAGCTAATTGCTTTCTTTCAGGTCTTAAATTTCCCTGTTTTCTCACCTAGTACTAATTTACTTAGCTTCCATAGCAATTGACCTGGAATATCCCTCTTGTTAAAGTGCAGGTTTTTTTACTTCTGGCCAGAGTCACAATTTGCTAGTAATTCTTTCTACTGATTCTGTTTGACAGCTCTGGGAATAAGAAATTAAAAAAAAAAAAAAGCCACCAACAGGAAACTCTAACAAACATTGCAGCTTTGCATCTATTCTTCTTTGAAGACATGACATTACCTGTGCTGACCATTTACCTAACAGTAATATCTCCTTGACACTCTCCAAAACATATTAATATTCAATCTAAGGTCTGTCAAATCTAATATTGTTTGTATTGAAAGAGTTAGTCATCATTGACCTATCCTATTTTGGGACAAATAGTTTCATTTGTTCAAATTACTTGGTGCCGCAATGTAGATTTCTGGATTTTTCATTTATTTTGCTCTGATCAAGCCACAGCTTCAGTTTTTCAAGTTCTCTGGCACTCTTAAATCACAATCAAGGTAAGTCCATATACTCATATATACAATTTTTCATTAATGTGAGGATTCATGCATATAGTTAGATCTGAGTGGGTTTTACTCATCCTGCTCATTTTTCTCTGAATATGCAGCACAGGCAACACTGTCATCTAAAAGCCAAGCTCATCCAAGCTCTTTAGCTTAAAATAAACCAATGAACCGACCAATGAAACAACCATTTATCTACCATTATCTTAGAAGCAGGATAAAGAATTGGAGTTTTTCCACTAATACATTTTGAACAGAAATGTTCTATTTTGCATTGACGCATTGTAAACCTGCTATAATACAATATTGAAATTATAGCCAGCTGCAAATTAGTGTATTCAGATGTAAAATACTTTTCATTTATGGAAAAAGTGTATCCCTTTTAAATATTAAGAAAGACATTTAATATTTAATGCCTTTGGGTAGCCATACTTTGTGCTGATGCTTCACAGTGTAATCAATAATGCTTGCTTGTTTTCTATTTCACACAGCAAAAGACTGGAAATATATTAAATTATGTGCTTTTCTTCCTTAAGGAACACTTGAAGTCATTCTCTCTTCCTTGGCAATTAAAGAGATGAGGGAGGAAAGTTGAAACAATTGTTAAAACAGCACATCTGACAGTCTCTTCTCGATACATATGGTTACCTATGCAGTTTGTAGAAGTTACAAACATACAGTGCATTCCAGTTTATTAAAGGGAGCCATTAAGGACAGATAATGCTTTAGTATTAGAAGACCAGTCATGTCTAAAACTTGATACAAAGCAGAAACAATTTAAGATCCAGTTCAGTTTCAGAAAAGCTCCAAAGATGTGGCTTTGAGGGATATTTATACTTTAAATTATATGGGAAAGAAGGCTGTAGATCCTAGAAGTTTGGAAGGACCATAAGTTTATGAGTTCTTAAAACCAAGGGTCACAGGTTTCCACTGCCTTTGACCAGAACATAAGAGGAAAATCCAGCTTTAAGCAAAAGTGACATTATAACAACATTAAGCTAACTCAAGGCCATGAAGCACTATTTGGATCAAGTAGGATTCCGTCTAATTATTTTTTTCATGGTTGTTTATAGCTACACTTAAGCAGGTCAGTAATGCTCAGGTGGAACAATTGGGAATGGTGAGTTTGCTATATAAATATTGGCATATAGGTTTATATATGCAAAGGTTTAGGACTAAGCTAAGATATAACTTCTTTCTATCTTTCCTCAAGGTCTGGTTAAACATAAATATTCAGAAATTTCCTTTATCTTCATCATGGTATAAAAAAAAAAAAAAGTAGAAATATTTTTAACCAACGTTTGGCTCTTGCTTTGTTTAATCCTGGTTGCATCCATTAACCACGGGTGTTCAAAACCACTCAACAGATTGTTTCATATTGCATGGCTTTTAACTTGTTTGTCTTAAACATGAAAGATCTATAGCTGTTAATATTCCTGGCACATTTCCTTGCCTCTCAGCATGGAGTTCATTATCCTATGTAAGAAAAATTAACATGAAGACAGCTAATTTTAAGTGGGTGTCAGCCTGAAAAATCTGAGTTACTGAACTATCAGTTTCACACACGAGTCTGTGTCATGACATTAGTCAGATAAGCTTTAGATGAGGATCAGGAGACCCTCCCTGACACTGTTCTTGCCAGTTCAGAAGCCAGGTTCAGTGACTTTTGAAAGATTAGGTGCTCACAAACAGCTCTTCAACACAACCTCTTACAAGAATACTGGACAGAGCTGCTAGTTTTGCTTTGTCCCAGGTTACATCTTATGTCTTGCAAATCTAACAGCTGTATGAATGTAGAAGAATTAATCGAGGATGTTATTCATAATGAAGAGCTGCTTTTCTTTCCTAGAAGTTTAACCTTACTAACACCAAGTGGATGCATTTGACAGGAAACTGATTTGCTGAAAAGAAAAAATAATCTAGGTATCTGAAAAAAAGTTTATATACCAAATCATTAAAACTGGAGTGTTATAATAGTCATACAAAAGCATACATTCTTTGTCTCCATGGAAATCCCTCCTATCTTTATCTGAGAGGGAAATAACAGCTGGCAAAATCAAAGGCAGCATTATCCCTTCAAAATCAAGAACAATACATTGTGCACAATAAACTTTCCTGGAAAGAAAAATGCTTGTTTGCTCAAAAGCTAACAAAGCACACATGCCTAAAAATAACAACTGGAAGTCAGAAAGTGCCCTAAGCTCACCAGTTAGGCAGTACCACAGCATGGGACTCTGCCTTGACAACAAATGGGACTACTAGATGGTCTGAACTATTAAAGCCATAGATGATTGATGCTTATCCAAAATCCTCACAAAAGGCTGCCCTTGACATGGAGAGCTCTAAGATACTCAGTTAATAAACTCACAGTGCCTATGGCATCAGTTTAGCAAACTGAGAGCCAGAAGATGCTCCCCAAGTAGCTAAAGCTTATAATTGAACTTTGGCAAGGTAATTACATCGAGCAAATAAACTCCCAGTAGTTGATGCACAATGTTATCTGACAATATCTTGTGTATTGACAGCTGTCCAGCAAGCTGGAATTACTAAAATTTTGGCAAAACAAGTGTTCTAGCTTTTATGATAGATGAGCAAATTAGAGATGCTGAGCAAATAACCCCTCTGCAGTTTGATTGCTGTTGGGTGTTAGCATAATAACAACATAGACAATTTGATTTTCATAATTTCCTTTGAAAGGTAACATCTTTTATTCTACTTTTCATTTCTATTTAATGTACAAGCTGCTAGAATTATTCACAGAAAAAATCCATAAACTGACAGAGAGGCAGAATTTCTAATAGACCAACTGTATATCATATCCTGTGTACCCAAGTTTCCACATGTACAAAAGTGTTTATCTAGAAAGATACTATATTTAGAACTGAGAAGATGGGTTTGGTGAAATCCTAATATTAAATACTCCATCTTCTTGGGATTATCCTATAAAATAGGATAGGATTTCTCTTACTGGGAAAATCATAAGTGAAATAGGGAAAAGGATTGGAGAAAAGGAGGATAGTTTCAAGACATTTATTCCTTCAAGATCTCCCCACAATCACGAGACTGAGGAAATCATAGACTCATAGAATTATAGAACTCTGGAACTATAGAATCACTCAGGTGAGAAAGGACCTCAGGAGGTCTCTAATCCAAGCTTCTGATGAAAGTGGGAGAGCCCTGAGGTCAGGAATGGTTGCTCAGATCTGCATTGAGCCAGATCTTGAAAACCTCCAAGGAGAGAGATGTTGCAATCTCTATGGGTAACCTGCTTCAACTGCACTTTTAATGTCAAGGAATGTCAAGGAAGAGGTGAGACAGAAAAGGTAAATGTTAAAGAAAGATCATTTATGATTTATTGCTGTCATTTCCATACTGGCATTTTGTATTGTCTGATTAAGGGGTTTTTTGGTGGGTTTAATTTTCTTTGGGTTTGTTTTTTCTTTTGGTTTTGTAATATATTGAGTTGCTGTGGGTTGACTCTGGAACAAAGTTGCCGTTCTATAACAGTGTAGGCAAAATGCTTGTTGTCATAATAAATGGAATTAAATTATGTTAATATAAACATTAACTCAGAATAAGAAACAAAGGAAGCTTTCAAAGGACACTATTTGTTAGCTTGCAGATCAATGCAAAGGAAAAGAATGTCTTCTAATTTAACCATTCATAAATTGCATCCATTAAAGAACTTACATTTTTATGCCATGTAATAAACACTATATTGCCATAAACACTGTGTTGCCACAGCAATCCACAATGATCTGAGAAGCTTAAGCTGTAAATCTTGACTGTTTAGTAGTCAGGAATGTCTATAAACACTGTCTGCACTTTAAGTTTTACAGTATGTATTTAAAAGAATATTGAAAACAAAGGCAGGTTGTACTGAGGCAATTGAGAACCTAGTGTGTGGTTTTGTAAGATTTTTATAGCATTTTGCAACATAAATCAAATGTAATGTAAGGATACACTGTACATTGTTGAAAACAGCTGAATTCACAGCAGAAAAAAACGAAATGCAACATTACTGTCCATATTTTTATTCGGTATACTTTTAACTGAATGTGGAACTATATCACTGATATCTAATGTGCAATTTTTAAGTTGATTATGTTAATATATCTAGAAACAGATTTAAAAGTTCTGCATTTCATGCAGTATATGACATAAAGATTTTCTAGTTGGAAGACTTTACACAGGACCAGACTTGCATGCATCTACAAGTTTCTTTTGCTGTTTTTAGTTTATTGCTCTATGCATCCAAAACAGTGATACTGTGTTTTGTGTCCTTTTTGCAGTTTTTTTATATAATTGCATTGACTAACAAACCTTACTGAAACTGTAGTTTCATTGGTGCCTTTTTAAGACATATTTTGTTCCTTCTGCCTGTATCTAGAGCTATCATATAAATTATGGAGGTCTGTGAAAGGCTTACCAGTGACTTACACAGGCCATATGCTGAGGCCCTACAGTAGTCTGCAGTACCCATAGAAATGTCTAGGTTTGTAGGTCATGTTCTAATATCTAAAAGTCCATAAAGTGTTGAACTGAAACTGTAATTTCTCATTCAGTCAGTTTAAAATTCTTGCAATATAAAAATTATGGGCAAAGATGTCTCTTTAAAGGATGTTTGCATTATCAGCTAAACTGTCTCTAAAGTGGGCAGTATAGTAGTGATGGTAATAAAGGGGAGAGCTCAAACTGACAGTTTCAAAAAGGTATAGAAAAAGATATGGAAGGAAGAAGCAAAAGAAGATGAAGCCTTAGCAAAATGTAGTTTTCCAAAAATCTAATACCTTTTAGTTTATTCAGAAAATGTCCCCAAAATAGAGTTCTAAATAAAGTGTGCTGGTTGCTTTTACACTTTCAGACTATAATGGAAAATAGAAAGCTGTTTTGCAAATGCAGAGGTTTGGGGGGGTTGGGGTGGGGGGGTTCTATTTTATATATAGTTTCTATTTTATATATAGAATTTATATATATATTATATAATATATAGTTTCTATTTTATCTATAGAATTTATGTACATATGTACAAATAACAATAAACATATAAAATAGAACTTCTACACATACCTCCTTCTTAACTGACTTGATTTAAAACTGGGAAGTCTATTAGATACTAGGTTGTGACTATACTGTCTTCTAGCTTCCCTAGAATGGAGTAAAAGTATTTTCCAGCTCTACTATGCTTTCATAAACACTGCTATACCACAGTATGATAAGAGATTTAGTCCCTTACATGATTTTGCTAATGTAGTCTATATAGCAGGTACTATATGAGAGTAAAGAGGCAATTGAGTAAATTATCAAGTAATGGAGTGAGTAAATTATGTAATAGTTGAGTTAATAGGGAAGCAGAAAAGATGTGGCTCCTCCTGCAGTTTCTTCTGACCCTTGGAATATTTTCCATGAATTAAAAAATGTGTGTGATGTACTGTTTGCTTTCCCATTTTATACCATGATGGAAGTCAAACTTAACATCTGCTTTAGTGTTATATACAAGCTATTCAGATACCCTCTCCTCTTCACATAAGCACCTTTTTTTTCCTGAGATTATTGTCAGTAACTGAATGTGATATGAGTAAATAAAACTGTCTTTTCTGACAGGGTGATTGTCTATAAAAATGAGCACCCATGAAATGCGTTATGGTGAAATTTTGTCTAGGACAAAGTGCTTGCCTCATTCAATAATTTTAATGCAATACTTCTTCCATCTGGTAAATGGAATTCATAGTCTTTGTATTCAAACTGTTTTAATGAAAGAGCAATTGTCTAGGCAAATGCAATCATTAAAAGTTCCATTTTCACTGAAAGTAGTTGAGATTTTGCACTTGAACAGAATCCTCTTATCTGAAATTAGTTCAGTTATTTGCATACATACAGGCTACAGATGGGAAGAAGATTCAAAAGTAAAAACACCATCTGCATTTGTCTTTAATGACAAGTTATATGGAAGTCTGAGCATCTCATTTTCAATAACTACATTGCAAAATGGTTCAAAGGATCCTTACAGTCCCCATTTGTTGTGACCCTGCACAATTATTACAATAAAAGCCATCTATGTCTAACATAATCAGAAGTACTTATATATATATAGTTATTAGGAATGTAATGAAGTTTTACTTTATATATCATTTGCTATATGTTAACATATCAACTCTGTAGTGTATCTACAGTGTTGATATTCCCAAATATGAATGATATAAAATTTTCTGAAATCGCAACCATTGGTTGTGATGATCAGTTAGATGGAACCATAACCTCACGTGGGACAAAATATAAGAGGAAATAGTAACATTTGTGGTTTGTGACACAGTCACGAATTGAAGGTATGAAGCATTTTTCAGATGCTTCTTAAGTTTGGGAAAGATACACATAAGCTTTATTACATGAATATTATGATCAGCTTTACCCAGCATCACACAAAAAAATAGTGGAACATGGAAGAGAAAAATAACATGCCAGATCTTTTATTTTGATGGTTACTAATGCTCAACACTTGTGATACAGTATTCAAATATTTGGGAAATCATAACTGAATCCTAAACTTGCAGGGTTTTAACATTATATTTCCTCTTTTGTGAACCAAAAGTTTAAAATTGATTCAGAGAAATATTTGTGCTTAGCTTTGGGAAGTTTAAGTACCATTTACTCTAGGATTTATTTTAACTGAAGAATGTAAAATACACAATGAACACATCTAACTCTACAACAGAGTATGGTACTGAGAAGACCATATTGCAGTCTTCCACATAATACTATAATTATTTTCTTCCTCCATGTTGCAACATTATTTCCATAAAATGCAATTTTAGCAGATTACAGACCAACCCATTAGGTCCATTTGGATCTCTTTTTTTGTCAGGTGTCAACGGAAATTCTCCCACACATCCATGACTTCTGGGTATTTTTCATTTTTTAATTACATGACATTCTCTTTAAACTTCAGGTTTCAGCTGTATATTCTTAATGTATAAGCTTCATGCTCAATGTCATACCTAGGTAGCTTCTCCCTGCTTGTTACTTTTTTGGGTTTGTTTTTGTTTTATTTTATTTCTTCTTTCTATTTTTTTTTAATTTTCCCCACCCAGTCTAGTTTTTCAATGGTCAGTGAAAAGATGTGTGGTCAGATGAAGTCAGATATGCGGATTTTAATAATTTGTATGCATTATTGTGTCTTGAATGATAGCAATTTTTTTTTCTTTCTTCTCTCTTTTTCTCTTTCCCTCTTTCTATTTTTCTTTTTCTCTCCTTGATTTTCTCTTTCTTGCTTGCTTTCTCTCTCTCTTCCTCTCTCACCTTCTCTCTTTCTCCCCTTCTCTCTTTCCCTTTCTTTCTCCTATCTCTCTCTTGAACTTTCTTTTTTTCTTTCTTTTTTTTTCTTTTTATTTTTTTAATATCATCTGGGTTGTGCAGTTGGATATGGAAGATGCATCTTTATACTTGTGCTGAATATTCACGTTAAATGGATTAAATGGAACAGCTGAAACAGAGAAAGTTGAAAATCAATGACATAAAGGACTGTTGCTGTGGTGACATACTTTAAAATAGTAGATCTTTTTATCACTTTTTTTTTAATCCTTTTCATATTTTTACTGTTATATAAGGAGAAAGAACCTTGTTCGACTTATAAAAGCTAAAATTGTTGGATACCAGAAGCTATAGAAATGAACTCTAGGGTAGTATCTAGTCAGTTATCTATGATCCATTCACACTACTGCCATTTACTCTTTCCTGCTTCAGTCAGATCTCAGATAAATGTTTTTAATCTTGAGTGTATTTAAAAACCTCGATAAGTGATTTGGACATCTATTGTGGGTTAACCCCAGCTAAGCCTGACGCAGCTGCTTGCTCATTATCCCCCTGGTGAGATGGTAGAGAGAATCAGAAGAGTAAAACCGGTAAAAATCATGGGTTGAGACAAAGACAGTTTAATAGGTAAAGCAAAAGCTGAGCACACAAGCAAAGCAAGACAAGGAATTAATTTACCACTTCCCATCAGCAGGCAGGTGTTGAGCCATCTGTCACACGTAAAGTTTACTTGGGAAGACAAATACTATCAAACTGAATGTTCGCCTCTTCCTTCTTGTTCCCTCAGCTGTATATGCTGAACATGACATCATATGGTATGGAATATCCCTTTGGTCAGTTGGGGTCAGCTGTCACAGCTGTGTTCCCTCCCAACTCCTATTGCACTCCCAGCCTACTGGCTGGTGGGGTAGTGTAAGAAGCAGAAAATGCCTTGGCTTTGTGTAAGCACTGTTCAGTAACAACTAAAACATCCCTATCAACATGGTTTTCAACACAAATCCAAAACATAGCCTCATAGTAGATAGTATGAATAAGACTAACCCTATACCAACCAAAACCAGCACATCATTCTAGTATAATTTTATATTTTCTTTCTCACTTCACACTATTCTGCAACAGTGATCAAACTCTCATTGTTGAAAGCATTATGAAGCCCTGTAGCATGAATAAATAAAGAGTACATAGCATTTTATTTTTCCTTTTCGTATTTGATTTCATTATGTTTATGTTAAAAACACCCTGCTTCTGATGTTTGTAATTTTGGGGGGGAAATAAAATATATATATATATACACTATCCTACTATACATGTAGTAGACACATACAAAAATGTACTCACACATTTTGTAACATACCTATTGCTTCTTTTAAAGGAATGTAGGAGCACTACATTTTTGACAATGGAGCCATAGCATAATTCATCTTTAGGGGGAGATGTATGAACCCTTAATTAATAAAAAATATATATATTCCTGAAATTGAACAAAGTGTGCAACATGGCAAGTAAAAGCCAACATCCTTTCTACCTATTCCTTAATATGCCACCTCTATCCTATTTTGTCTTCTTATACATGCTATATGCTTTTCTTTTTTGTGTAGAAAAAAACCCCAACTATTACTTTTATAGCAGCAGTTTCAGAGAATAATAAACTAAATTTTGCTAAGCTTTTGTTAATTGCATCCTTTTAAAATTGTGGGGGTTTATTAATATTCTAGTATCAATAAAATTAAATTTATATTTGATTTATACAAAGATGCTGTTCTCAGTATCAAACAACTTTCTCATTCACTTCAAAATTTCCCTGGTACATTGATCACATTTTTACTGCTGAGCTCCAAAAAACATTAGCGGATAGAAGAGAAACACACTGTATATCAATATTGTTCAATGCATAGATAAAACAAGTTAATCAAACTGTTTCCTTGATCTTCAGTAATCTGTGTTTGCAGCCATTTACCTAATTATATATCTTAAGAACAGATTAGTTTGTATTTATACTCTTGTATTAAGAAATATTTCAGCACTATTTTAATTTTCATATGGATTACAAAAAGAAAACCAAAGTTTTTAGATTTTACCGATCATTTTCATGGAGATAATATTGTATAGGAAAGCACATTAAGCATTATCTAACAGACTGTTCACGGTGCTGCACGTTATTAGAACCTGAAATTAAAATGCAATGCACTTTTCCTCAAAATGAGTTTACATTGGCAATTTTATTTGGGAAATAGGGTATTAGTAAACATATGTTAGCAAAAAGTCTCAAGGAAAAAAAAATGACACCATGTTACTTTAGATAAAAAGGTTAAATACTAGGTTTAAAAGACGAGAAAGATACTTTGATAAGTTACTAGAGAAGGTACATAATTACTAGAAAATTTAATAATTTTAATTCTTACTGTCTTCTGCATTTTATTTCTAAAAGCAAATTTCTGTAGTTGGATTACTTGAGCTAAAATATTAATGATTCTAAGGGTTAAATAATGCCAATTTTCTGGAGTTTATAAATTTAAAAAGAATGAAAATTGCAGATATTACACAGATACACTGTAAGCAGTTGGTCATTTTCAGACGCCAATGAGTTACTTAGCATTCCTTTTCCTAAGATTTCTTTCAAACACTTGCATTTTCCCATTAAGAAAGAACTATTTAGTCAGAGTATGTTTGTTTGTTTAATACTCTACTACACCATTTCTAGCACTAATACTTTAATCTCTCTGCATTCTGTTTCTCTTCTCATTCTTCCATTACCACTTTTTATTTTTAAAAAAAGTGTGCATTCGTTACTTACAATGACGCTTGTAAATGTAGCATATCTGCATTTATTAATAATATATCTGTACATTGTTACATTACTGTTCCCCAAGTTTCAATTCTAGGACCAATTCTGTTCAATATCAGTATTCTGGAGGTGAGAGCTGAATGCACCATTAGCAAGTTTGGTGGTAATAACAAACTGGGAGTTGTTGGTGACTCTCTTGAAGGGGAAGAGGACTTCCAGGGGGATCTGGATAGATTGGAATATTGGGCAATGACTAATGGGATG
Organism: Laterallus jamaicensis coturniculus; assembly: GCA_022605575.1. NCBI lineage: Eukaryota > Metazoa > Chordata > Aves > Gruiformes > Rallidae > Laterallus > Laterallus jamaicensis. The sequence continues at coordinate 9,528,443 of JAKCOX010000019.1, forward strand.
AAATCTAATAATTCCAAATGCCAGATTCTGCACCGGGGTGGAGTAGCATCAGGAACAAGTATAGACTTGGAGAGGAGGTGCTGGTTGGCAGCAGGCTCAATCTGAGTCAGCAGTGTGCCCTTGGTAGCCAAGAGGGCAGACTGCATCCTGGGGTACATCAAACACAGTGTAACGAGGCAGCAAAAAGATGTGATTATCCCTTTGTATTCAGTGATGGTGCAACCTCGCCTGGAGCATAGTGTGCAATTCTGGGCCCCACATGTAAAGGAGGATGTGAAGGTCCTTGAGTGCATCTAGAGGAGGGCAACAAAGCTGGTGATATGGCTGGAAGAAATTTCCTGTAAGGAGGGACTGAGGACTTTGAGCTTGTCTAATTTGGAGAAAATGAGGCTGAGGTATTGAGTTCTTCCTGGAACCAGTGATAGGATGTGGGGTAATGGTTTAAAGCTGCACGAGAAGAAGTTTAGACTGGACATTAGGAAATATGTCTTTATCAAGAGGGTGGTCAAATACTGCATCAGGCTTCCTAGAGGGGTAGTTGATGCCCCAAGCATGGGCTGTTTAAGAAGCATTTGGCCAGTGCCCTTAACATGCTTTTACTGGTCATCCCTGAATTAGACAGGCAGTTGGACTAGATGACCATTTTATGTTCCTTCCAACTGAAATTATTCTGTTCCATTCCATTTTCAATAAAAATGGAATCAAAGGTTTTTGGACAGAAATTTTAGTATGATTGCATACAAATTTTAGTGCTTTACAATCAGCAGATCAGCATATCTTGGACAGCAACTAAAAAAACATCTACAGCACTCATGTTTTCTTTTCTTTGTCTTGCAAACTTTTTTTTTTAATTCTTTGACATTTAGAATTGGCCAGGCAGAAAAACACTACAGCTCTATTTTCATGATGTAGTTCTGTGTAAGTGCAGAAATCTAGCGACATCTTGAAAAAACATTCGCTGTATTATGCTTGGCTTCTCATTCTACTTTTCTTTATGATAAAGATTCACATAAAAGATAGCACTTCAATAAAATAATTAAAATATACTAAGGCACATGGAAATCACAAAGCAAGCACTTTTCAGGTGTGTTAAGCAATAATTCTGTCTTTCTAACAGATGCTTTAGCTGAAGTTGCAATGCACAGGAATAAGAATGAGAGATAATAGCATAAATCAGGGCTGTATCTCTCCTAATGTGTAGATGAGAAACAATTTTACTGATTTTTTTTCCAGTTACACATTTTTACTTTTAAATGCTTTGTTATTTAAGTTAAAATAAAATATACTTTAATGCAAGACAGGTTTGTTATGTGGTTTGTTTTTTCCTTTAAGAATCTGCAAAATAGGGGGTTTAGGTGATAGAATATTACCAATAAAATTATTAAAACCACTTTTTTATAAAAAATAATAGGCAAATCCATAGTTTATGCGAAACATGCAATCTACATATTGGCTTAGGTTTTAAATATGTTCTCAAAGGTTTGTGATTTTGATGTCGCTATATTATCATATTTGTAAAAAGTGTTTCACCAGAAAAACTATGGAAATACTTTTTATACTCTATTTAAAAACTAGTATCACTTACCAATCAAGCAGAACTTGACAAATGTTTACCAAGCATATAATGCCAAATTTATACCTATATAGTTCAGACAAGAAGAACAGCAGTGAACATAACTGACACAACGAGGGGATTTCAAAAGGGAAAAGAAATCAATCTAAATGAATTTTCATGAGGTTTTCTTAGCTAACATAGAACACATTAGAAAAGCAACAAAATTTGTATCTCTACATTTACATAACTTAGATTCATGTGGTGAAAAGCAAATTGGAAATTTAGGTCAAAAAACTCTCAAAACCAAAAAAGGACACCCATGAGGAAAAGTATCTGAAAGAATCTGTGAGGCAATATAGATTTTACTCTTTCAGTTAGAGAAAATCATTTTTATAATTTTCACCCTAACTAAAATCGCAAGGAAATCACTGAAGTTTGCATAGAGATGTACGTCTGATGGACTGCTATACACAGTGGGCAATGGCTACAATGATTTCAAACACAAATGAATTCATTTATTCAATTAAACAGTCATTAGCCAAATCATGCAGCCTGATTGGCAGGTAGCAGATCTAAAAACCTGAACACCATATTATTGAACCAGATGAAAGGAAGCAGCTGCTTCTGTAAGATATGCAGTTAAGCTGTCAGTATGAGCAACTGAATTAACACAGTATGTAATGCCTTGACTACTGAAGAAAGCAACAGAAGTGTTGATTTGGGAGATACAGTTCAGCCAAGAAAGCACACCTAAATTAAATGAACAAATTATACACCTACACCTGGAGAATGCACACTGAGAAGACTGGTAAAGCATATAACATTACCCAAAAAGCAACACAAAATAGTCACCTGAAATGTCTGGTACATTTAGAGAAATGGACTCCAATAGAGTCATACTCTACAGTAGCTTGCAGCCTCCACTTTTCTATTGCTTCAATTGATTCACTTTGTGACTAAAAAAAAAAAAAAAAATTATAAATCTGATCATTTAGTTCTCTCTAAGGCAAGATTTAACAGATATTGGTGTTCATTTGAACAAGTAATGTCTGCAAGGTCTTATCTACTTTAGGCTTATAAACCACAGAAAGGCAGAATATTTTCCAAGATAGAAATGTCTGCATATAAGACAGATTTTATATTTCAAGTTTTTGTCCCCACTCTAAAGCATCAAAACTCAAATCAACAAACAAAAAGTGCATAACTTTCATGCAAAAAAGTAAGAATATTCTTGTGATAACTGTACATCTTTATCATTCAACTACACAAATATCAAATTATACACACAAAAGACTTGCATTAAGAAAATATTTTCTTGGTTTGCAATTCTACTTTCTCCTTAGTTCAGAATCCTTATACGTTTTCCATAACTTGAAATGAAGACATATAAAATTATTATGAACATGAGTAACTGTCACAAAGATAAGTAGGATAGTCTGTGAAAGGCTCATAAAAATGTTTATTAAATTCCATAATTAGAATTCACTATTGTATTGTGCTTCTCAAATGTCTTTTAGAATGCACATTCAAATGCATTCACCTCAAGTTTCATGAATGATGCTTGTTAACAGCATTTACTATTTGTCAGACTGAAGGTTATGACATGGAATAATCCTGTTGAAAAAGCTGTTACAGAATGAGGTCATAGGTTATTAAAGCCTAAAAAATGTACTTCAGATCGAAGCATTGTCAACTTCTGTTATTTAGGCAAGGTGAAGAGGGTAACAATTTTTACAGGAATTGGTCCACTTAGAGATGAATTGACTTTTAATAATGTCTGTCTTTTATGCCAGCTCTGTACAGAGCGATCATACCCCAATCCTAGAAAAATGCTAAAAACCTAGATTAAAAGTATCTATTTTTAACAAGTATTATCAGAACTACAAACCAAGGAAGGTTTAGATTCTAGATTGGATTTTCATTATCTAACTTTTACTCTTCTTGAAACCATATGTCTTCTAAAACAAAGGCAGACTGAGTTACATATTTTTATGAGTGTATTTCTTTTGAGGAGGAAAATGGACTCGATTGTCATTATATGTTACAGTTAGAAGAGTCTGGACTAGTGTACTTGTAAATTATTTTTCCAAACTGTGTTAGAACTTATAATTGTATTGTATCTGAACTTCTAACAAGATCTGAGGGACAAAACAGTCTTAAAAGGATGAAGACTCCACCTCCCTACCCTTACAAAAAAAAAAAAAAAAAAAAAAAAAAGAGAAAAAACCTAAGAATGTGTTCTTCCAAAGAGCAGGAATTATCTGTCATGTTTCCAGTATGGAAACTGGAAATTATTTCTGAAGGATCAAATGTTGGCAGAACTGAAATATGTCTCTTGTGCTCCATTCAGCAAAGGACACAAGACAGGCTTCAAAAATTCTTTCCAGTACTCATTGAAGATGGATGATTATTGCTGGAGAATCTATACCAAGAAGAATGGAAACTGTGTTGAGGAAGTGACAATCTGACACCTACATTGTTTACTGTCCTTTTGTACCAGAGAGACAAAATGTAACTGTAATTTTTGAGAGGCTTGTAAAGTCAGCTGATACTGATCCACTATTGATGGTCTGCATTGATCCAAATACATTACTGCCATCTGAAAATATAGCCTTAATAGGTTCCAAGGGAGAAGACAGTAACAAAGCAGAAAGATAGTTTTCAGCTAAATATAAATAAAAATCAATACGACTAAATATTATAGGTATAATGATTTGTGTAAAATGTAAATTTCCAATCCTTTTTTTTTTCTAACAGCATAAATACATTTACATAGGCAGATAAAATCTGTTTATACACGTATTTGATGGTCTACTGTCATAAGTGGAGACACAGAGAATGTGTGGGTCCACAAAAAAGAAAAATTTTGTGTGCAGAAACTCCAGAAAATAAACTGGTTTTATATGTGCATGCATTATTCTGAATTAACAGCACACACACTGTTAATCAGCATGAAGATTACTGTAAACAGTACAGTGTAGTTTTAAACAAACATAGGAAAGCAACCACTTCAGAAGAGGTACTGATGATTGGATCCATCTAAATGTTGTCATGTTCAACAGATTTAGAAGACATGAATACATGCTGGATACAGAGGAAGGATGACTAAACTCAACCTTCTGGATGAAGTCTTCACAGTACAGCCCAGTTTTCCAAAGGTAGAAACAAAAGCTCCTCTCCAACTGTGCTTTTCTAAATGCCCTGAAAAAAATAACAACAGAGAAAGCACCACAGGTATTCCACATAATACTTATGCTTACCAAAGAGATACTGAGGATATCACTTTTATTTCATGAACATAAATTTTAAAAATGTGCTAAAGAATGCTGTAATTTACTAGCATTATCCTATTAGTTATTGATTTTAGAACATCTGTTTTATGGCAAGTAACCTGTCTCGTAACAAAGACCTCCAGAGAGCAACAGCTCAGGCTACTGAGGGAATTTTGTGCCTAATCATTCACAGGACCAAAAATACAGAGCAAAACATTAAAAATCTCCAAAATATATTCACTGACCCTCTCACTTTTAATTGCAAATCCACATTTGTTCTGTAATCAATATGGTCTTTAACCAATAAAACTGATTAACTGACATTTTATCACATTTGGTCAGCCAGACCTTTTGCTAATTTCTGTAAGAGATCTAGAAAAAGATGTATTTTCAATGAAAATTTCCCCTACAGCATTGCTTCAGTAGCTTAACTTGGCAGAAAATACAGGAAATCAGCAAAAGCAAAAAGAACATAGTAACATTTGGGAATGTAGAAAATGCTGCTTAACCAGCATCATTGCTGTGGCTGCCTGCAGGCTAGTTTAATTAGGCTACAATTCATATGCAAGAAAGTAGTTTTGTAATTACTGTCAAATGACCAAATCTATGTATAAAACCTGGGGAGGATTATGTATTCCCATTAATGAACCATACAGAAATTGACTGGGATTTGTTAGCAGAGACATTTATTTGGCCAAATTTAACTGTAAAATGTATACTAAAATAAATACATGTATGCTCAGATATAGACAATTTTAAAGAATGCATGTCAGTTTGCTGGATGTAACTATTAATTTTTTATTAGATACATATACTGATTTTTCTACTAAATCAGGAAGCCATAGTTGTATGGATGGGGAAGCAAAGTTTCCAAACTAAGTTTTAAAAAGCATATGCACTTTTTTAGCAGGAAAACTATCAGAAGTTTAACATGAATTTTTCAGTGTAATGCTGCCAGAAGTACATTTGTTGTTTGGTATTTTCCCCCTTCTATTTTCTATTATTTAAAATCTTTCATGATTTGCTTTAGTAGCATCACTAAAACCACTCAAATTTACTCCAATTTAATTTTACCGTAAAGTTTAAAGGAAAGAGGTTTAGTTAAACAGAGATATATCTTGGGAAAATGAAGAATTATTTGTTTTTCTTTCCCTAAAACTAGCATAGTAAACTTAAAACTGTTGAATTAAAATATGCTTATTAAACAAAGATAAACCAGAGTGTATAATTAAATTTCTGAATTTATATTTTTAGGCTTATTACCACAGTGTCAACTTTCGAAATATTTGCCTAAAACTTCTGATCACCAAATATTTAAGTGCTAAATAAAGACAACCCAAAAAACCAAAAAAAACCCAACTGAGGAAGGATTCTAGAATAATTACTAAACCATTTTCATGTTTCAGAAGCAACATCTCATATAAGCCATAATTTAAGAAATGCACTAGCAAGTAAGTATTGAAAACAAGCCAAGTACATTTTGTTGTTGTTGTTTTGGGGTTTTTTTCTTTACTATGTGGAACAACGGGTACTGAGAAACACATTTGCCAGAATACTAATAGATGATGATTATTTATATTAATATTTCAGGACTTCAAGAGTGCAGTAGTCTCAGACAAAATGTCTTCAAATCATATCCTGAAATTATTTTACTAAATGAAGATGATTATCAATTTTCCTCTTCACTTGCTATAAAAAATAATCAGTGTTGATATTTTATATTGAAAAGCAAAGATTAACATGTTAATTCTCTAATTTTTTTTCTAGTTTGGAATAATTTGATATGTTTTGTCAACCCACTTCCCCTAGGTTTGCATTATTTTCCAATGAAGCATGAATCGAGCCATCAGCTAAATTGTATGGAAAAAAACCCCCAAACACAGCAATAACAGCAACACAACTAAATTCTATAAAATGTCTTTCATTGGTGGTGTTTTAATACTGCTCCATCTTTCAGACTTGACATGAAGTTCTCAGCCTGAAGAAATGGATGAAAATAAAGGTCTGAGGAGGGCAGGGTTCTGTAAAGCAATTAGATTTCTTGAGCTCCAGATTACACTTCTCTCAGCATGTTTGGGGTTTTCTTGTGTGTTCCTGCTCTCAGACATCTGACTTGTGAATAATTAGACATGTAATTAGGATCTCACTTAGAATTTATGTTATTTATGGATATTTATATATATATGGACAATCTGTCAGCGATTTTAATAGGATAGTATGATAGAACAGGTATTTGTACATACATCATTTAATTTGCTTCTAATTCAAAAGAAAGCTTTAATTGCACTCTAAGATTTAAAAGCAAAATTAGTAATTCCATCTAGTGTATATAAACAGATATAATAGCAATACATCTAACACACACATGTATATAGGAATATGTAGTCAGACTATAAGAAATATTAAACATTCTAAATATAGGATTAGAAATGTTGTAAATGGTAAACACAGGGGATTTAGTTTACTTACCTTCTAATTCATGACATGCATGTTTAACTTCTGTTACTGATATGAGGCTTAGTCACAAGTATAATCTTTTTGTTTGTGTTTTTGTTTCTGTTCCTGGGTTGTTTTGGATATTTTTTAATTTTGGGGGAGGGATTTGTTTGTTTTCCCCAATAAGTACAGGGTAAAATTTTGAAAGTGGAAGTGCAGTAAATAAAGGGGGGGGGGGGGGAGGGGGAGACTGTAAGGACAACAGATTATATAAGGCTAAATCCTCAAAGATAAATAAAAATACTTCCCGACGAAGTAAAAAATAAACTTTCAAAAGTGTTAGACATACTGAGGACAAATTCCAGCACGAATAACCCACCTTTTAATCTATTATTAATGTCTTAACACTTAAATTATACCCTAATTTTAATCTACCTTTAATCTTCAGAAACTTCTAACCTGCTGCTCAGACTAGTAGTATACAAAAATATCCCATCTTTGGATCTTCTTCCTCAGTGGAATTAAATAGATCATTGTGCTATGAACATGATATATGACAGAAGGTTTTTAAAGGTATAAACCATAATCATTGTGCTAAACTATAGAGAAAATACAAGGGTTTTTACTCCTAACAGAATTGCCAGCTGTATGGGAAAAGACTTGCAAATTTGGCCAAAGACACTTAGTATTCTACTTAGTTACTCTTTGGCCTCGGGATAGTACACAAACATAGTATTTTGGCAAGGAAATGTTCTACTTTCTAGCCAGATTTCCCACCAAAGAACTTCCTGGGACCTTGTAGCAGCAGTTTCTTTATTGTTACTGATGAACAATTGGCAAATACCTCGAGGTTTCTCTCTCCCATGGAGTATATTTTAACAACGTAAAGTTATTCCAATTATGACACATTTTCTCCTGATTTGTACCAAGAAATTAAGCTCTGTTATTATAAATACTCTTATGGCAACCTTCCCAGAACAGATGTCTATCAGCAGGAGTAAAATCTGCCTTGGAAATTCAGAAGGAAAAAACCCAACAGTTGGCTAAAACCAATTAATAGTTAGCAGTCTATGACTATTTAAAAAAAAGGAAAAAATCAAATCTTTACTTATTTCTTTAAAATAACTTTATCTCCTATATTCCTTCAGAAAATCTATTGCAGTGTTTTGAAATGCTATGTTCTAGCGTGCTAATAATTTTTGGGCACATTTGAAAAGAACATGGCTGTATTAAAAAGCTTGAAGAAATAAGCCATATGCAACTGTACATTTTAGGAGTTTGAAAACAACTACAGTGAAAACTGATCTGCTTAAGCAGTGTTTTCTTACATATTTTATAATCTAAATTGTTTAATTGAAAATAAGTGGAGATATTGAAAAATACCTATTAATTGATACTGAAGTACATTGAGAAAAAATTCTAAATTCTACTATTTGTAGATGAAATCATGCTTCTGAGAGGAAATATACCCATAAAACTTGTAACACTGGACACCAAATATTCCAGATCAAAGAACATGGATGATTTACAAAAACACCAGATTCCAAGGGAACACACATATGAATGACAAAAGAAAAATAAACCCATATTTGAAATTGATATCCCACATTAAACAGTAATCTGAGAGAAAATTAATTGCATTAATGCATATTGTAAATCTGCTACTTAAAGAAAGCATAGAATTACAAAATTATTATTATTAATAGTAATCATAATAGTGATAGTAGTAACAGTAACAATAATAGCAGCTATTCTGGTTTTGTGTAGTTTCTGACAATGTTTGTCCAATAAATTACTTTAAACAGATTAGTAAATGTTTACAAAACCAACCATACTCGCTGTTTCACAGAGTAGAAAGTTTTTAGGACAGCTCCTTACCTCACAGGCAACAGCTTATATTCATTCTCTATCTCCTAGTTTTAAACTGAATAAGTATCCTCAAAGTGATTTCACTTCTCTTTCTGCTGAATCAGGCAGTTGAAATTAATTTAGCAAAGAAATACTGAATAGAGTTTTCTTTTTTGGTACTAGATGAAGTAACACTTAACAAAACTGGTTTAATTGAAGAAACAGACAAAAATCTGAAACATACAAGCATTTCAAGGACTTTTTATGCTGCCTTCTGGTACATTTAAAAGAAGTCATTATTTCATTTTTGCATGCGACAGTTCTTTTTATACAGAATGGAAGTTTAATGTTACTGAAGCCTGAAACAGTGTATCAAAGGAAGCCTATACCCTTACATCTATGGCTAAATAGAATCATTATCATCTGAATAATGTAAAAGCATGGGGTTTTTTTCTACATCAGTGTTGGTCAGTGAAGTTTGACACTGGCTACAACTTGTTGACATTTCATCATTAAATAAAAAAATCTTTGAAAATACAATGGTATAAAAAAAGTGAATAAAGAAAAGATATGGCTACTGCAGTTGGAAAAGCAAAGATCTAGAAGTATTAAAACTGGTGAGAAGTATCATATTTTGCTTAGAAATAAAAGACAGTAAAAGCATACTAAAAGTATAAGCATGTTTCAATAGTTTCAAAAATGCATTAAAAAATAATTTTAAGAAGGCCTTTTCAGAGAAAAGCGTTTTCTTCAAAACTCATTTTTCCCTCTTCTTTTCCAAATCTGAGAAAGATAGTTTCATTTAAAAACTAACCCTCTTGTTGTACTGTTTTATTTCAACCCAGAAAATTAATCAAGAAAGAAAAAGAGTCACCATGGTTTACTGATAATTCGATAGTATTTTAATAAGAATCTTCATCTTTTAAGTAGAGTCAGGGAAATAGGTTAATTAATAGTAGTATTACATAACACTTGATATCTCAGCATGTTAATTGTGGGACATGTATGATACCACAATCACCACAGAGCTATTGCCTCCCATTTGTTGGCATCTACAAAAACATGCCATCCCTCTGTTCTTCCCTATACTACAAAATTTTTCCAAAGGAAGCCAGTGTCCTTGTCCATATGCAAGAAGTGAGTGCCATCAATAGGTGTAATTCCTCTTCTTACTATCCTCCGTCACCAGGATACCCACCTCATTCACCTCTAGCATTAGTTTTGTCTGCAAGGTATTTAAAGAAGCCCTATCTGTTGCCCTTGGCCTGGCTTGCAAGGTTTAATTCCAAAGAGGCCTTAGCTTTCCTAATTTCCACCCTACATGCCCTGACAGCAGTCTTACATTCTTCCCACAATGTCATCCCTTCCTTCCATGACCTGCAGACTCTTCTTCCACTCAAGTTTACCTAGTGGTCCCTTTTTTGCCCATGTAGGTCTGTTGCCTCCTTTTGAATTCTTTCCTATTGGGATGCTCTCATCTTGGAGCTTGGAAGAAGAGGCACTTGAATATGGATCAACTATCCCCTTTTCCTTCCAGTACCCTGTCCCATGGGATTTCCCCCAGTAATTGCTTGAAAAGGCCAAAGTTGGCCCTGCTGAAGTCCAGAGTTGCAGTCCTGCTAGGTGTTCACTTCCTACTACATAGGATCTTGTACTCTGCCAGCTCATGGTTGCTGCAGCCCAGTCGACCCTCAATCTTCACCTCTTCAACCAGTCCTCCTCCCTTGAAAATGTCTGAGACACCCAACTAAATATTTAGCATAACAACATTATCTGAGAACAACTCATTAACATGAACAAATAGGTAACACAGAAAAATTTAGTAACATAACTGTCAAGAACTTTCACAAAAGGAAGGGAAACAATTTTGTTCTTCTGCATACCAAGACTGCAGAATTTCTTATATACTTAATGGAAATTCTGTCTCTGAAGTAACCTTGTAACACCTCATTTTTTTGTAGAAACTGTACTTTCCCCTGTAATGAAAGGTTATACTAAAATGTAGCCTGAGAGAAAAAGCAAGAAAACCGTTTCTTCAATAGATCTTGAAGATATGGTATAAACATAAAGATGTCCAAATCTATTAGGGTGAGTAAAAACCACATAATCATTCAATTCAAGTATTTTCTCTGTAAACAGACCTTACATTTTCCTCAGAAGATAATTTAAACAATGTACTTCAGGTAGATTTAAGGATTTATTTTAGTCTTCAGGTCATGATGATGCCATAATCTCAGCTGGAAAGCTCTTCTGTCTTTAATCCTCTCACAGTTACTGCTAGGAATTTGTATCACATTCCTGATTTAAATTTTTTGTTCCAGCTACAACTTTTGGAACATGTACTGACATCTTCTACAGAGATCTGTATAACATTTTGCAATGCACCTTTACTCAATCTCATTTAAAATAATCAAGTTACCCCTCCAACAAGCTTCTGAATCTCAACTGATGCAACTTCATACTTGTGGTGGTTCAGCCCCAACCAGTGGCTAAGCACCCCACACTGCTCACTCACTCCTGAAGGATCCTCCATGGGTTGGGGTAAGGATAGTTTACTGACGAAATCACTGTGAAAGAAGAACAGCAACAGCCCAAAGTTAATTTCACTTACACCCAGTGATAACACAGAGCACCTAACTGACCCAAGAACAACACAGAGTACTGGACCTACATGAGAACTAATGCCCCAGCAACACTCAGACTTCCATAAAGACACCCCTCCCCAACCAGCCCCTTTCATGGGAAAGTGATGTCAGGTGGTGTGGAAAACAGCTGGGATTAACTCAGCTCACCTGTGCTGGCTGCTTGAGGAGATTATCTCTGGCCTGGCCAGAATCAACACCCCAGACACACTCAGACTGCCCTGGAGGCACCCAGGAGCACCCTTCCCTGACCAGACCCTTTTATGGGGAAGTGATGTCAGGTGGTGTGGAAAACAGCTGGGGCTAACTCAAGGTTACTTGAAATAGTCTTTGCTTTTAAGACTGAGTCAAGAAAAAAACCCAAATGTGGTGGAGAAACCCAAACTATATCAACGAAGGCTTTATAAACCTTCCTTTATTACAACTAAGTACATGAAAATGGTTTAATTCGTTCTAGTTTCTACAGAGCAATTTAACTAACTTATTTTCAGAACAGCTTTCTTCTTGTCATTCTGATTTAACCACCCTAATGTTTTGTTCAAGACAGAAAAAAACATAGTCCCAAGTAGTATGCTCTCCTTCTCTTAAGAATGCGGAGTTGTTGCAAGTCCTTTATTTATAAACTGCGTGACTTTTCATGATTTGTTAAAAGTTTCAACTTTGGTAACAAGAGATCCTCAGCTATTAGGGATCTTGGATGAATATTACTCAAGCTCATTCTTTTAAAAATGGACGTTTGTATCACGTGACACTATCATTAGCTACATTTGTACATAACCCTGATGATAAATTCCTTACAGGGACAATTAAAAGTACATGCAAACTTTTTGTCTTCACACTTAGGTGGAACAGAACAAATCGCAGTCTTATAAAACTTAAAGTAAAATTCTACTGACAAATAATGGTCAGTGAGATAAGATTCTAATTTTTTTTCCTACAGCAGTGTTTATCTTATGCCTGCTGTGAAATTGCTAAATAAGTACATAACAATCCTCCATCTATCACTGTTCTAAAACAGAGTAAAATTCAAAATACTTTCCCTGAGCATTTATCTCTTATACACTCTGTCTCCAAGTGATTCTCATCACAGTCTGTGGTTTGTGAGAGCAGTTATTTCTGCCGTAGTCAAGATGATGGGCCCTTCCCAGGTATTACCCAGGTTAGTCTATGAAATTACTGTTTCTAAAAGATTACTACAAATTCCATTCAATCATTGTATGACATTGTGGGGACAACTACTTGGAAGAAAAATTCATTTTTTTTACCCATTCCAAATACAGGAAAAAAAACATGCAAGGACTGTATTCTTTCCAAAATACAGACAGGATGGTGCATTTTAAGGTCTACATTTTAATCTATTTTAAGTCACAGTCTTCTATGTAATACCTTTCATAAAATGGAACCTAGAAACACAGCATGCTTAGTTGTGGAGGTTTAACCCTGTCTGGAGGCCAGATGCCCAACAATGTTGGTCTATCACTCCCATTTTCAGCTGTCTGGAGGAGAAAATATATATTGAGAAACCTTGGAGTTGAGATAAGGACAGAGAAAAATCATTCCACAATTAGTGTCATGGGCAAAAGAGACTCAACACCGAATAAAGGAAAGAAAACTTTATAACACTACACTACACACCAAGTGAAAACAGAATTGGATAATGAAAAGTACAACCAGATCTTAAAGCACCTCCCCCCCACCACTTCTTAACAGACTTAACTTCAGAAATTATTTCGTTCCCTTCTTCCCCCCACACTGTGGCACAGGGAGGGGCAGGGAATGGAGGAATTGTGGTTTTGGTCAGTTCCTCAGGAGATGTTCTTTTTAGTGGGGGGGTGGGGCATGAGTGGGAGGGGAATTTCTCACAGTCTTCCCCTATTGTACTGTGGGGTCCCACCCATGGCAGACAGTCCTCCATGAACTTCTCCAACATGAGTCCTTTCCCACAGGGCTTCAGCTCTTCACCAGCTGCCCCAGTGTAGATCACTTTTATGGGGTGAAGTCATAAATCACAGAATATCTCTCAGCCCAGACTACTCCAACCTGGTCCCGCCTGCCCTCAGCAAACCTGCTCCAGCATGGATCTCCCTCTTGCTCATCTCTGTGGCTCTGTCTCTCTCCATGGGCTGCAAGTACTGGCAGGGGCTTGCTCCAACGAGGGTCATGGCGTCTTCTGTAGGTCTCCATCTGCTCCAGCGTGGGCCCTCTCCACAGGCAGCAGGTAGGGTCTTGGCCTTCTCCATTGGCTGCATGGTGGAAAACCTGTTCCACCATGGGTTTTTCCATGGGCTGCAGGGGCATCTTTCTGGAACCTGTGGCACCTCCTCCCTGCCCTTCACTGGCCTTGGTGCCTGCACAGTTTCTTACATCTTCTCACTCCCTTCTCTGGTGGCAAATAGTGGCTGCTTGCTTTTTAGGTTTCATTTCTCCTGAATGTGATTCCCCTCGATGATGGGCTCGGCCTTGGTCAGCAATCACTCCAGCCTTGAGCCAGCTGATGTTTGCTCTGTTGGCCCTGCAGAGAGCTTCTGGCTGCTTCTTGCAGAAGCCACCTCTGCAGCCCCCCGTTCTCCACCAGAATCCAGCCATGCAAAATTACAACATTAGTTTAAAAGTTCAATTGAGATTGCATAGCATTCTGCTTAAATAAGTAAGTAAATAGAAATAACAGCTTTCTGGTGAGTGAATCTGCAGACCACATGACAAGTCATTCAGTCTCATTTAGTTCTGTACTGATCATTCCTGTAGGTTTCAGCAGGGCAGGTAAAACTCTAGAGGCCAGCACCCTACTTCTGAGAGTGGTATGTGAAATGGATGGATGAAAGGATAAAATGACAATTTGAATCAGTTCAAGTCAAATATTTTTTATCTTTCATAACCAATTTATTACCTTTTATTCCATTTTATCCCCTCATTTTCTCACAGGCACTAATCAGTCCCACACTTAAAATATCTAATCCAACCTCATGTTCTTTCTTTCTCAAAAAAGCACAAGACACACTTTTCCTGTTGTAAATTCTCTTTATCCTGATAAGAGGATCAAATCTGGTGAGACAGCGATTTTAACTATTGCTTATTAAAGCACCTTTTATTAATAAAGATATTGTGTTAAGAGCAGATAAATGTGTGTACAATACATTCACATATTCTTTGCCATAGTATACACAGGCATATGTAGATGAATACTGGTAGGCCAGCTTCCATTTCTGCAGAAGCGAAGGGTCACAATGTGGCTGCTAGGATGATTTTCAGAAAAACCTTCATGAAGGTCCTTCTTTTTTCAGGTGTTGCTATAATCCGGAAGTATTTCTTTGCATAGAGCAGCCACAGCCTTCTTTGATGTGGCCTGAATTATGCAAACCCATTGCTGATGATGGTGTTTATTGGTGGCCTTGGGTAAAGGCAACAAACTATTGATATTCTGAGTTCACCTGTTGTTACGAATTCAGCAGGACTGTTGGTCTCCAGACTTCATCAGGTATTAGAGACTTTCATATGCTACCTCCTAGCATCTATTTTTCCATTCTTTAGCCTAATATTATACAGAAGCTATTTTTCTATCTGCACCTATTGGCATCTGTAGAATACATTCACATAAACTCATACAGAAGGACTTATATGATGTCCACCTGTAGCCCACCAATGCTAATGTTTTGGACAAGTTTCCAGATATTAAACCCAAGTGTTCCTCTTACACTAAGCATTGTCATGTGGAAAATATTTCCTTCCTACCCCAGCACTACATAAGCTCCTTTCATACAGATTCATAATTCTGTGTATGTTTGCCACACCATCCACCATTAATTTTTTAAAAATTAAATAAATTTTTAAAAACTGTTTTCATTACTTCCAAAATTTTGGCAGAATTACAGGGATTACACCAGCTTCCACTTGAATGTCGGTTGTATAATTTACCTCTGCTAGAAACTTCTTAAAACAATGATTAAGGCAGACATCTTTATTCTCTTCTAGACTTGCACTAGGAAGAGACTTGTCTTTGCTGTTACAATATTCAATAAATACTGCAAATATAATGAAAAAAATACAAAGAAGAAATGCACTATCTGTTCTAGAAACATATTAATGTTTCACATTCCTACTATTTCTTACAGATACCCCTATTTTTGTACACAGTAACAAATATTTTGAACATTTATTCTGTTGTTACAGGTTAGTTTGCTTGCTGTTTTCAAGTTTTCTATATAAATTGAAGAAAAAAATCTATTGCTATCTATTGCTCATTCTGCTCTATCTGCTAATCTGATTTATTTTTAATTTTAATGCTTTTGGAGGGACTCTGAATTGTTTTAATAGTTTGAAATTTAGTGTGTATTTGATAGAGTACAGATTTTAGCCCATTCGGTCTGCAGGTAAAAGGGGCATACTGAAAATGGCAATGTAGAAATTCTGCATGCTGCAAATCTTTCTTTTGTATTATTGTTTTGTTATTGAAGAGGTGAACCACAATTTTTACATGGCACAACCTGCACAGATTTTAGTCGTTTCCAAGACTGAGTTTTCTCCTGGATAAATTCAGTTTTCCTTCAGTCATCAGCATTATTTAGCTCTGAAATAGACAACTTTCTTAATTCAGCACTCAGCAGTACTGTGGAAATATTGATCTGAAATCAACTGCTGACACAGTGGTTTTGCTTGAACTGCATGTTTACTGAACTGCGAACACAGCGCTATTAAAGCCATATATAAGTATTGTTTCTATCATACCAAAACCAAATCATAGACAAAACATAATATAAATGGCCTTCCTTATGTTTTATGACTTTGATTTTAACCAAAAAGCAGTTAATTGTTTATTCCCCCTTTAAAAAAAAAAAAAAGCAAACATAATGCCATGAAAAATTTTACCCGACTAATCTCATTTTAATTTTCCTTTAAGCAGGATAAGCTGATTAATATAATTGAAATTTCTCTGAAGAGTTAGTCATGTTGTCTTGGAGGGATACTTCACAGACACTCCTTTTATCAAGAGTCCCAATTTGCAGAACTTTTTTAAAACTTCTGATAATTAAGGTTTGGGTAACCAGCTAAGTCTCTTGTCATCAAAAAGGTCTGCTCAACTTTATTTGACATGTTAAATTATTAAAGACCATATTTAGATTTAATAGGTACATCTCCATAGAACATTAGTATAAGGTGTTACTGTTTATTCTGGAGACAGTTTTATCTTAAGGAGAGGTGGAAAAGTTCTCTATAACTCAGAAGGAATTTAAACTAAAGCCATTCCTTAGAAATTGTGCTGAAATGTATGGTCTTCATAGAGAAAAAAAAATCCCATTAAATGTACACACAACTAAAAAGTGCTATTTTTAAAAATATTTAGTATCACTAGTAGTGAATGTCAAATGTACTTAAAATTTGTCATGAAAGTAGATAATCCTACTTTCTAATTTAACTCAGTATGACACTGTGAATAGCCAAAGACATAGTAAAAGGGCTACATTCAAAAGTCATATTCAAAGATAATTGAGTACCTTATTCCCCAAAGTCAATTTTGCAAATGACTTATTACCATTCTCATCAAGAATCTCTACACAAAGAATGATTGTTAATTATTTCTACATATACAGATCATCCCCAATTACTTTCTGCATACAAAGCTATCCTGAGTTATAAACCTTTTTTTTTTCTTACATGCAGAGATAAATCTTTCTATACATTAAGCTGGTTTTTTGTCATGCTACTTGGTCAGTAACTAGTTATTATCAGTAACTATGCAAAAGAAGATAATTTCAGCAACACAGAGCAGCAAAAATGACATATTACTTGATTATTTGGGTAATTCAAGTACAGAGCATTAGAATTAGTATTGCAGTGGCAGATGGGAGGGGACTTTCCACCTACATTTAGACTCTGCAGGGGGTTCAGTGTTGAGGGGTCACACTGTCGTCCCACTAGGGGAGTGGGAATCAGTCTGCATGCTGTCCAGCCTAGAAAAGTCTGCTTCCCAAGGTGTATGCACCTCTATCACTTCACTATCTAATATAACCCATGAGTTATTGATGAAATTAGGTCCATAAGAACTAGAAAAGGACATAAATTGTCACCTGATATTACAGTGAGTGTAATTTTTTTTTTCTTTTGGGATACAGTTCACTATGTTTGTTTGAGTATGACTGCATTGGGTGTAGGTGCCAAAGTGCTGCTAAAGAGGGGAAGTGGTAGGGGTGGTAGCATGGGGGAACGTGGGCCTCCCCCATGCCAGACATAGACAGTACCATATGGCTCCAGTGGAGGCATCACAGGGCACAGCTAAGCCCCTCTGCCATGATGGTGACATCTCAGGGAAAACATATTTAAGAAAGGACTGAAGAAAAAAAAAAAACCCAAACAAAAAAACCCCAAACAACAACAACAACAACAAACTGGAGACAACCAGCCCTGCAGATACCAAGGTGAGAGATGGAGTGGGAGGGTGTGCTTCAGTTACTGGAGCAGATATTCATACTGCAGCCTGTGGGAAAACCATGGTGGATCAAGTAGACACACTGCAGCTCATGCTGGAGCAAGTGAATATGCCCCGAAGGAACCCGCGCCCCATAGAGAGGTCAATAAATTTCTCCAAGTTGAGTCTGGTTTTGTCATGATGATAATCGCTAAGTAATCTCATTGTCTTTATCATGACCTATGAGATTATTTCCCCCCGTAGTCTTAAGGAGGGGGACTCGAGTGAGTGTCTGGCATCAGGTCAAGGTTAACACTCGGCAATGGCTCTATTTGGTGACAGGGTATTTGCAAGGCAAAGCAGACACTGCACAGATTAAGGGAAACGTGCCAACAGGTAAAAGTAAAGCAGAATATCCCAGGGCATCTCTAAAGTCACAAAGAACCTATAAGGAGTCTATATATGAATACATTTTGGTTTTGTCATTAGAAAGGAAATTCAGTCTGAGATTAAGCTGCCTACATGTGAGCTAAATGAAGAGACTGGATTTATTGACAGTTCCCTAAGTAAAAAAAAGACAGCCCTTATGTTCACTTCTACCAAGGAACTGATTTAGTTCCCCACACACAGGCAACTAATGCCACATACTAGGGTCTAGGATGTCCCTCAAACTCTTCTGCTCTAGAAACACACAGGGTCTTTCATCAGTCCTGCATTGTATGTGTGAGCCCTTTGTGAATACCTTCTATAATGTCTGATGGCTTCAGATGACTACATGTGGGAAACTGAGGCAACTTTGACTCTGTTCTTGTATCAAATACTAGAAGTTTGCAAAACAGCTATATCTCATCTTGGTATTACTAATGCCACTTTCATTGAATTATTCATAACTTCAGGAATTCACACTTTCATCTTCTGGTATTGAAAGCTTGACTTTATTAGTGAAGGTTTGACTTTATTACTGAAGGTATTTAAGTCTGTAGGGCAGCAGACTACACTAATTAAAACAGCAATTAGCTAGAAGGTTCTAATATATGTTTGCATATTGCGATGAAGAATTAGCCAACCTAATTGTTGTGGTTTAACCTCAGCGGAAAACTGAGACCACAAAGGTCAGACCAAAAAGCCCCCCTACCTCTTTAAGAGGTGGAGGATGGGCGAACGGAGCTAATCGAGGGGCTGCAGAGCCAGAGGAAAAAAAACCACAGGCTTGCAAGGTAAGGATAAGGATAGTTTACTAAACAACAGGGAAAAGTATGAAAACAACTAACTACAGTGCTATTATATACAGTGCAAACCTCTCTCCACACTATGTCATTTGAGCCATGCCCGAACCGATTCAGATTCAGATTCCCGAATGCAGCACTCCCCGAGCCCAGCACCCCCGAGCACCCCCCTCACCACCTCCTGCCACGCCGATCCCGAAAGAGGAGAGAGCGAGAGAAACCGGAACTCCCACACGCCTGCTCAGACCAGCACTTCCCGTGCCCGGAGCAGGTTCTAATAGGTCTGGAGTCTCCCCCGGAACTGGCACTGCGTCTGCCCAGACCGGGACTTCCCGTGCCTGGGTCCGAAGTCGCCCGTGCAAGGGGGAGGGGGCAGCCTGTCTGATCATGATGCAATTGGTATGGAATACTCTCAGGGCTAACATAGCCTACTGCTGGGCTGAACCCAGGACACTAATGAATGCAACTGACTTTAAAATAATTGATTTTGGAAAAAACCTTAAGAAGTATTTGTCACTCTCCATAATGTTAATACAAATAGAACATGATAAATACATGATTGTTAAGCTAGTCAATATAAAGGTTCTAATTTTTCTAATCATCTTAGTTACTTTTATTCATTATACTAAAAATGATAGTGGTCAGTAATATCAGTCCAAATAAATGATAATGCAAGCATCATATCAAATAAATAAATGTGTATTGTGATATTGCCTGAATTTTAGGTGGCTTATTTACTTTTAAATTAAAAATAAATTTTAAAATAACAAAACCTAAACCAATACCATATATAGTTTGATTTGTTACAGAGACATTGCTAGTATTATTTCAGAGAAACTAATATTCACATTTTATTAATTTTCTTTAACAATATTATTTGGCTTCCACCTCAGATTCAGAGAATATAAAATGTAATTGCATCTGTCATGGTTTTGACCCGCTGAGAGCCAAGCACCACACAGCAACTTTCTCTAAGAGGGTGAGGAGGGGGGCATTTGAGGCGGGAGGGGAGTGTAAGGAGGGAAAAGAAAACCAAACAAACCCAAATCTCATGGGCTGGGATAAGGACAGTTTACTGGGACAGCTTAGAGGGAGATAACAATAACAGGGCTTTATAACAAAATATATAAAACAGGTAATATACAATGCAGTTTCTCACCAAACTGCACAATTCAGGCCGTACGGCTCAGAACCGTCCTGAAGCCACGTAGTGTCCCCAAAACCACACATCCTAGAGCTGCCTGCTCCTCCCTCCACCAGCCCCGCCTTTATCCTGAGCATGATGTAATTGCCATGGAATACCCTCTTTGGCCAGTTCAGGTCACCTGTCCCGGCTGTGTCCCCTCCCAGCTTCCTGGGTGCCTCCGGCTTCTTGTTAGCAGGGCAAAGCAAACTACTGAAAAGTCTGCTTGGCAACAACTAAAACCATCAGTGTGTTATCAGCACTGCTCTCATCCTAACTCCCAAACATGTCATTCCACTGACTACTGGAGAGAAAATTAACCCTATCCTAGCTTAAACAAGGACACATCACTTTCTATTTCATGAAATAATTTTAACACCTGTGGTTATCAGTGAATATTAACCTGGAATCTTAGACCCCTGAAAGACTTTTGTATTATAGAGAAATAATCTGATGAGCCTCACAAAAAGAACTAAAATCCTTAATATGTAGATTGCAACTTAAACAGACTTTCTCTAGCTAAATCCAATATTTTGATTCTAGAAAATGACTGCTTAAAAACGTACGTGCCTACTGTAGGTAATATCATTAAACTTTATTCTCAGGATTTTGTAGTTTTTCAGGACCAGCTATATCACAAAGGTGACAGCTCCGAGCTTTCAAGTTTTTCACAAACCTCAGGCTGTTTGGGCATTTACAAATCAGGCAGACAGGCAGACACTGACAGGCCCAATCTGATCTGGATTTTCAAAACCATCAGACATACACATATCATCCATATAAGAAAAACCCAGAAACCCTAAGGCCAAATTCATGCAAAATGACAACCAGGGAGGGAGGTGTTTCACATTAAATAACAGCTTAATGCCTACAGTGAAATAGAAACCGAGGATCAGTTCTGATCTTGGCCAGAAAAGTACAAATTCTCCATCTTCTGAGGGAAGGCTGTATCCCCCAGGATGGAATACAAAAGCTGCAGAGCCAAGGAGGAAGTATGAAAACAAAGAGAAAACAGTATAACTGTACAATCTCATGAAATTTTACACTTTGCCAGCCAGTGGGAACCACAGTCCAAGGTACCTAATTATCACCATGCATTTTCTTAATGAACAGTGGAAACCAGTTCATATTAATGTATACCTCTCTGGGAAATCCTTTAAAATCCAGTTTTTTGTCAAATTAATATTTCCTTTTATATACAAAATGGAATATCCTCATTAGGACAGATCTAATTAAAAAAAAAATAATAAAAAAAAGCCTAAACTGGAAAAATTAGTAGGATCCTCTTCTGAGATACGAAAATTGTATTTATCTTCAGGTGAATATGAGCTCAGTTGACCTGTTTCCCACAAGACTAGTCTAGTATCATGCTCTTGAATATAGGGCATAAGATGAAAATGCAATACTGATTTGTTTATTCAGAGCACAGCAAAAAATAGCCCAAACCAGCAAGGTGAAGAGATACTCCAGCTATCAGTTAAAGCACATTCCTGCAAAAGAAAGCACTCATTGTCCTTCAATACCAAGTCTATTGTTGTTACATAGGTAAAGCCCTGACAGAAATGCATTCTGCTCTCTCATGAAATTACCGTGCATACACATGTATTTGTTTTAAATTAAAAGAAACAAAATTACATATCTTGGAATGTGCCTGTTGAGATTAATAATAACTTAGTCAGGGTATATAAAGCTGCTAATATTCATAATTATGTCCTAGGAATAGGAGACAAAATACCTGTTCTGAAGATGCACATAAATATCGTATATCAATATTATGCCTAGACATGCATAAAAATGAACAGAGGATCTTTTAAATGTTTTTAAATCATACACTTGTCTTCAGATAAAACCCCTGCATTTTAATGATAATGTCAATTAAATTAGACATAGTAAATCTCCAGACGGTGTAAGGCACTACTGATAAATTCATCCAATTTCCTGGTAGCACATCTAGACTATCATTATGTAACATGCAACAGGAAATAATGTATACATTGGGTCAGATTTAACAAAGAGATATCCACTTAAGAAATAAAAGCAAGTTGTTTGATTAAAAGTACTTTTGGATAAAAGACATATTTTACTTTTGAAAATTGATCTCCATTAAAATTTTGGCCTGCATGCTCATGAAGTCATGAATTAGCAATAAAAATGCCTTTGTTCAAATATTGATTCATCCTTTCTTATGACTTATATGCACTTACTCTTCACTGTAGATAGTTGGACTCCAGAAGTTAGATTAGCACGATATCTACAGGACATTAATACTTCTCTTTAGAAAAATAAAGTTTAATGCAAATCTTAACATAACCCACTATTTGTTTCCAAAATGTTAATTTAGCCACATACTGGTAAAACAAAGATCATTCATCCAAAGACTCTCTAACTCTTCCAAAAATGTAACTGCTCAAGTGTTCCAAACTACGCTTTCAGACATTCATACCGCTGTGAGCTTTGTCCTTAAACTGGAGGTATTTTCTATGAAATAAGTCATTTTCACAGGGTAAATTTTTTATTGTTTATTTATAATATTTATTGGTTTGTTTATGTTGCTGACTTGAAAGAGAATAATGTTTACCTTAGGGAAAATTATCTGTATAGACTTTCTGAATATCTTCAGTGAGATCTAGCAGTACACATTTCTCTAACACTCAAGCTTTTTAATCTTTCCTCCTGTTTAAAATATTTATAGAAAAACAAACTAGAAACAAAAATAGTACATTGTGATTTTTGTCACTACAACTAATTAGTACATCTCTAAAGTCACACATCAAAAATCAAATGCTCACTGTGAACTTCTTTTTTACCTTATGGTTACTTACAAATTAAAAGATAGTAAAATACATGTAAATAATAAATTTGGTCTCAAAAATCTATACGTTTCCTGTGACCTTTTGACAAGATCAGATCTAGCAAAACACTTATTCATATGGTTTGTTTGCAGTCCTGAACAATGATATTAAATATGATGCACGCAAATTTATCCATTGCTTAAGCAATTCATTGTGTAAATATTCTGTCATCGCCAAAGCAGACATTATACATTAAATACATTTTCACTTATTACCTCTTGAAGACTAACCTATACAAGGCATTAACCATAATCTCTTCTGTTTAACACATATGATCTTCTATCTCTGAAACATGGGCTAATGCATTGCCAGCAAAAAAAATCAGACCAGGATAAAATTATTTTCACTGCAGGTAGCATTGTTCTGTCCATATTGTGGCACACAATACACACTACTATATACTGCTTTTATAATCTCTTTTAGAATTCCAAACACACAGCAGTGGTCAAAATGTGAATGCAAATAGCAGCAGAAATTTTTAAAGCATGCTACCTCTGAAAAAAAACCAACCCAAAAACCCCAAACCCAGACTATCAAACAAAACCTCCTGCTGTTAAAAAAGTCTTTTTTATGTATTTATGTAAAAATCTGGTAAAGCCCAGTTAGGATTCACACTGCAGCCATGTTCATCAATCATTTAAAAAAAAAAATCCCACACAAAGATCTGTACATAGCTACTCAAGGGAGCTTTCCACCAGATTTTAACTGCTTGGCTGTACAACACAGAGGCGAGACTGCCTGTGCTTTCTCAGCAAACAGCATTCTTTATCTGACAGTAGGATGTCTTGTGAGAAAACAACCGGATTTATACTGATGTGCCAATCTTAGCCGGGGTTGATTTCCTTCATTTCTCTATCTTCCTGTCAATATATAATCTCTTTTGTAACATGAGGGTGACTATGTTATCTTAAGAGAAGTTTCACCTCCATTACATGGATAAAAAAATTATGCAGAATCTTATTTTTCATTTCCTGGAGGGATAATTTTTTTTTTTTAATAAAGTCAAGTTTGCAATTTCCTATAAAAATGGTAGCATGTTGTTTTACAATATCACTAAAATAATTAATTGCAGATGTTCTGATGTAACTCAAATCTCAATT
This sequence comes from Laterallus jamaicensis coturniculus, assembly GCA_022605575.1. NCBI lineage: Eukaryota > Metazoa > Chordata > Aves > Gruiformes > Rallidae > Laterallus > Laterallus jamaicensis. Next base: position 9,552,957 of record JAKCOX010000019.1, read on the forward strand.
TATGCTACTGTAATGGAGGATTACAGTGATGGAGGGATTCATTAAAGTTTATGCTGGAAGGCAATATCTCATAAAGTAGCAGTGGAGGTGAACTAAGATTGGTATCCAGTGAATGCCTAAACGCCCAGCAAAGAAAACATGACATACAGGGTGTACCCAGGACACCCTCCTTAGTACAAAGAAGATGACTTTGTTTCCATCCTGGACCTGAAACAAAGAGATTGTGGAAATCTGACAAGCTGTCCTGGTCACCGTCGTTTCTTCATACCATCCAGTGTAGAGAGACATTTTCTGAAAAAATAAATGTGTTTTTATTTTGTATTTGTGTTCCACTATTTATACTTTCCTCTTTGAACTTACTTGAACTTAATTTGATTAAAGGTTATCTGAGTTAATAATTTTCAGTTTGTTATGGCACTTTTGCAACATACTCACTTAATCTCAGCTCCACAATTAAGAAATAATACACCCAGAAACATGACACGGTCTATCAGAAGGGCAGATTTTAAATGGACTTAAAATGCAGGTCTATATAATGAGTGTGTATATATATATATATATATATATATGTATTTTACAAATATATATATTTGACAAGCCAAAGACAAATAAGGTTTACTATTGAAGCAGTTGAAAATTATTACAAATTCTTTGAATTAAAGTAATGTTAGGATTTCACATACTGGAAAGAAAGAGATCATTAAAAATAAGGACAGCTTTTTTTTTAGAACCTGCCCCCAATACAGTAATGTCCTTGGGTCACGGGTATTTATAATCTGCCCATAATAATAAAAAACTTGTTATCTTAATTTTGGGTCATTAATGTAGGGGGTTTCCATCTGTCAGGATGAGGTAAAAGTTTCAGATGTACTATACATAAGGTTATAATTCTTACAAATTCAGCTATATTACCTAAATGTGTGTGGGTATATATGTGTTAATCCATGCAAATTCTGATTAATGAAAGTTTGTATCTATAAGATAATCATTGTCTTTTGGGTGACTTGGTGACTGATCCTCAGCCCTGCTTATGAAGAATTAGTCACTCCTTTCTATCATTCAATCATTAAGACTGTCTCTGTGAATTACTTTCCTCAAAATAATTATAATGACAGATGATATGCATGCCCTTTTCTGCCTGTGGCTTACCATGTGAAATTGTGCAAACAACTAGAGTTCACTTTAAATCCCATGGCTTGCCTTTTCAACAGCAGGCACATCAAGTCAATGTGCCTGCTCCCAACTCAGTTTAAGTATTCATTTTAATGCTCCAGTCTTCCATATGAGCAAAGAAAACTTCCCGAGAAATAGTTTACCTTTCCTGACTACAGGTCTTGAGACTGCAATGTTCCTCCATGACACTGCAGAAGACTTTGCTCTTACAACCTGATGTGATGTTAGCAGGTGCTAACAAATTGTTTTGTATATTAAAAATGTGTCTCTGTTGCTTTGGTTTTGGATGTTTTTTAAGGGTTTTTTTTAAAATATATATTCTATTGGCTTTCACAGATTGAACTTTATTTGTGCAATGTATGTTTTTGTGTGTTTTAAAGAGAGAGAAGGAAGCTTGAGGTATGCAAGGCATTTTTTTAACATCTGATCTCTCTCTTCAACAGATGTTAATGTTTGCATTGAAGTTGCATGGATGAAGCTATTTCCTTGTAAAACTGATGGAAGTTTTGTATATTACCTTTTTGCTATTTTTCCCTTCAAAACCCACATTTCTATTGTGAAGTCAGAATCATCTTTTCAATGATCATAGATGCTTGCCATGGGAGGTTATAATGAGAGGAGCCAAAAGTTGGTAATGCAGTTTGGGAATTAAAACACTGTAACTAGAGGGTGAGAAAGGAGAGGTAAGTTAAAGCTAAAGAACAGTCATTTTTAACTTATCAAAATGAAATGCAAACCTTATCGTTTGATGGTTTGCTGCTGTCCTGGGTTCAGCCCAGCAGCAGGCTATGTTAGCCCTGAGAGTATTCCATACCAATTGCATCATGATCAGGCAGCCTGTCCCACCCTTGCAGGGGCGACTCCAGACCCAGGCACGGGAGGTTCCGGTCTGGGCAGGCACAGTGCCAGTTCCGGGGGCGACTCCGGACCTATCAGAAACTGCTCCGGGCACGGGAAGTCCCGGTCTGGGCAGGCGCAGTGCCAGTTCTGGGGGCAACTCCGGACCCATCAGAAACTGCTCCGGGCACGGGAAGTCCCGGTCTGGGCAGACACGGTGGGAGTTCTGGCTTCTCCCTCACTCGCTCTCTCTCGTGGAACGGCGTGGCAGGCGGTGATGAGGGGGGTGCTCGGGGGTGTCGGGCTCGGGGAGTGCTGCGTTCGGGGCTCTGAATCTGAATGTGAATCTGAATCGGTTCGGGCACGGCTCAAATGACATAGTGTGGTGAGAGGTTTGCACTGTATATAATAGCACTGTAGTTAGTTGTTTTCATACCTTTCCCTGTTGTTTAGTAAACTATCCTTATCCCAACCCGCAGGCCTTTGGTTTTTTTTTCCTCTGGCTCTGCAGCTCCTCGGTTAGCTCCGTTCGCCCATCCTCCACCTCTTAAAGAGGTAGGGGGCTTCTTTTTCTGACCTTTGTGGCCCCAGCTTTCCACTGAGGTCTAAACCACAACAGCTGCGTACCCTTATAAAAATTGTAATTGCCCAAAAACACCACAGCAAAGATTTGCTGGTATGTGAGATTTAAGAATATTACCTCAGGAACTCTGTGTTGATTTTTGATTGAAAATAATGTAAGTTGGCTCAAAATTCAGCATATTCTATCTCCTTCATTAACAGGTTCTCTTACAGGGATTATTCTATAGAACTAGATACAATTAGTTCCAATATTATAAAGCTTTCACAGGTCATAAGATGATAAAGTGGCCTTATTTTTTGTTTTTTTCCTGGAAAGTATATGTGGAATTACAGATATGAAATTAAATCAGAAATCAGTTCAACCTGTATATATTGACTATAAGTCTGTGCTAGACATTTATCCCCAGAATTTAGGAAGTGTGGCTGAAAAATTATCCTCTCTGTGATGCAACTATTTCATATGCTATAAAAACTACAGCCGTTAAAAAATCTGCAAATGCAAAAGAAGAGGAAAGGAAATGTTTTGTTTTGGTTGGTTGGGTTTTTTTATATCAACTATGATTCTTTTTTGGGTTGGGAAACATTACTTTGGGAATGATCATGCTCAATTTGGATTGTTGAAACACATGCCATATCTAATATACTTTAATTAGTACTCTTGCATGAGTCTGTATATGCATTTATTGTTGAGTAAACTTGATATTATATTGAGCTAGCTATACAGAAGGACTACACGGAAGGTTAGTTATACAGAAGCTACCTGTGCAGAAGACTAATGAACAATCTCTTCACATACACTATTTTCTGCATAGTGATTCAGTTAAAAGAGAATGTGATGTTTTCAAGAACAAACAGAAATGTACTAACCTTTGTTAAGAAATCTCAAATATGAAGTTTGACAGTAAAGGGGGAAATAGTGGGGAAATTACAAGTATCGATATAAAAATGCAATAAAGAACAACAACAAAAAAACCAAACCAAAACCCACTACCGAAAACAAACCACTCTGATTTTTATTTTTTTTTAATAGAAAAAGAAACAAATAATGACATTTGAGAATCAAAGACTCATTCAGGTTTAAGGGACTTTGGGAAGCCATCCACTCAAGTCTTACTGAGAGCACAAACATCAAATTCAGATGACCTTTCTCAGGCCTTTTGTCCAATCAAGTACTGGGGAAAATTCCCTGGGCTTAATTATCTTCATGGTGATATTTATTCTTTTTTCCCCTTACATCCAGTCCCAGCTCCCCTTGTTCTTTTTAAAAAGTACTTTCTTCAAAGAGTATTCCAAATTCTTTTTCATTTTGAGTACTCTGGAGGCATATAATTGGCTATGCAAAAACCTAGTCTCACAGTATCATAAAGGCCAAACGATGAAACAATATTACTCCCTTTGTTTCTTTGCTCATTTATGCAAATGAAACCAAAACCAAAACCAAAACGCAAACTTATTTGCATGGGTCAAACAAATTGCAAGGAAAATTCATGCCTGGCATTTCCTCCCACACATTCCCTCCAAATATTTTCACTCTGAGCAAAGCCATCACATCAGGAGGTAATCATTTTAAGTACAGTGTAATACATTCAAAAAGACTGAATGATTTTTTTTTAAGTCATCAAGTTTTGATCTTCTGCATAATTTAGCTTCTATGAATTAATTCTTGTTTCAAATACATCAAAGTATTCAGTCTCCGACTAAAGCTGTCAAAGATGGGGAGTCCTTTACAAGGTCTTGTAAAATGTTTCAGTTTATTAAGCTGCCTGAAAAGTCTGCACAGCATTTTCTTTTGAACGACACAAACATCTTTTTTAGACCATTTTCAGCCTTTTAGCTGTCCTACTTTGCATTTTTACTCCTCAGGCAAATTTTTTATTGTCTGAAATTAAATAATTTCATGCAACTATTGTCTTTTCATTATAAAGATTGAAGTCCTACAGTCTTTCTCACAAGCCTGTAATATTTTTAAAGTTTTAGTTGAATACATTTCCCATCTTTATTTCATTGTAAACTGTAGGAGTTGATTTACCGCTGCAGCTGTCATTACACCAGGGATAAACATATAAGTTAAAGAACAACCCAATTATGTCTGATTTGCTTGCAGGATTTTCTTTTTGTGTATTCAGAAATCACAATGACTGCCCCCTCAAAATCTTTTAACATATAATCTCTTGCAATGTCTTAACCAATAAGGTCATTCTTGATGCACAACTTCATTTTGATAGATTGCTTTCTATAGTGGAAAGCTTCCCAAGTGTTCTGATTGCTTTCTATAGTGGAAAGCTTCCCAAGCGTTCTGAATAAATTTGAATGTCTTTCTCATAATTACTAGTCTTTGCATCATGTTTTGTCTATTTCTGCATTGCTTATTGCAACACACTCTTATCATTCTCCTATACATCCTTATATGTAACTACACAATATAGGTAGAGAATTTTCTTAAACATCTAGATATACCATTGATGTCAATAAAGCGTATCATGGTTCAACCCCAGATGGCAGCTGAGCACCATGCAGTGCTCACTAACCTCTCCTGTAGGGAGGGGAAGTGGACAAAAGACCCTATGTGTTGGGTTAAGGACAGTTTACTGACACAGCACAAGGTGAGGGGAACAGCAACAGAACCCTTCACAGAATACACACACTGATGACACAGAATACTTTAACAACTCAACAGTAGACAGGAAACTCCACTTGAACACAGATCTGCCTAGCCTCCTTTTATGGGGAGCATGACCTCACTTCGGTGTGGAAAACATCCTGTCTCCTTGTGAAAATTAACTCTGTCCTAGCTGAAACCAGGACAATGTGTTACCCACTCCTTAAGATAATATACTTGGTGGACAACAGGTTGGACATGAGCCAGCAGTATGACCTGGAAGCCAAGAAGGCCAAAAGTCTGGGATGCATTAAGAGAAGCATGGCCAGCAGGTCAAGGGAGGTGATCCTCCCCCTCTACTTTGCTCTGGTCAGGCCCCACCTGGAGTATTGTATCCAGTTCTGGGCACCCTGGTATATAAAAGACAGAGATCTCCTGGAGAGAAGAGTCCAGCAGAGAGCTACAAAGATGATTAACAGCCTGGAGCATCTCCTCTACAAGGAAAGGCTGAATGACCTGGGGCTTTTCAGCCTTTAGAGAAGACTGAGAAGGGATCTGATCAATGTTTATAAATATCTCAAGTGTGGGAGACAGTGGGAAATAGCCAGCCTCTTTTCAGTGGTCTGTGAAGACAGGACAAGGGGCAATGGCCTCAAGCTGGAGCATAGGAGGTTCTGCACCAATATGCAGAAGTTCTTTTTCATGGTGAGGGTGACAGAGTGCTGGGACAGGCTGCAAAGGGTTGTTGTGGAGTCTCCTTCTCTGGAGATATTCAAGACCCGTCTGGACGTCGACCTGTGTGACCTGTCCTAGGGAACCTGCTTTGGCAGGGAGGTTGGACTCAATGTCTCTTGAGGTCCCTTCCAACCCCTACGATTCTGTTAAAGGGAAGTTTAAAATACTCCTGCTAACTTAATGGAGATAAGACAGAAATGATGCACTGCACTTTAGGTGCTTTAGGTTTACATTGCCAAGGGCCCTTTATATCCAACTCCGTTCTTCCCTCACAACTGAGGAAGCTTTTATGGCTGTGTTTCACAATACACAGCAGTATTTTTCTCTTGATGTGGTGCCCTTATGCAGTTTTTTCACTGTCTTACACCTGGAAGTCCCAATATTATTTGTTACAGTAGATTATTGTGGGAAGTGACTGCTGACAGCATGAGAACCCTTTCCTCTTTACTTTTTCTGCCCTTTGGTGTTAGCTGTTTATATTACTGGACCCAGTAACAACATATTAAGCAGGAATGACTATACCAGATAAAAAAGAATTTTCCACTTTACAAGCACAGAAATGTGTTTGGGTTAGTACTTGGGCACTGTCTAATTATAGGTTTAAGTGTACTACCTTCCTTTGCTATGTATTGTATCTTTAAAGATTGGAAGGGCTGGTAAAGAGGATGCTTTGCTAATATGTATCATTAAGGAATTGCTGAAAGATTGCTAAAGAGAAAAGATCCTGCTCCACCAGGTGTGGGGAGATGGGTGATTTCCAGAGAAGCCTGAAGTCAACAGAAATGGGCAGTGATTAGTGGAAAGGGAAAGGTTGCCAGGTGAATTTGTGATCACTCACCCAATTAAAGGACTATGAAAATTACCTCTGACACCTTCAAGGAGGATGCATGCTAATTTAAATATGTTTGACCTCTCCCATAAGAAGGTACCCAGGCTAGAACAAGGGAAGAGTGTAGAGAGTCCTCCCCCTGAAGAGGAATGAGCAGCAGGGATAATCTGTGACAAACTGACAGCAACCTCCATTCTTTGTTTCCCTGGGCCCCTTGGGGAGGGGGGGAGGATGCAGCAGGAGTGTGGGGCAGGTAGGTGTGTGAATGGAGAAGGGAGAGAATTTGGGAGTAAGATTGAGCCCAGGAGGAAGGGATGAGTGTGAGGGGAGGTGTTTTAAGATTTGCTTTTATTTCTTGTTATCCTACTCTTTTGTCTGGGTAATAAATTAATTTAATTTTATTCCTAGTTGAGTCTGTTTTGCCTGTGACATTAATTACTGAATGATCTCTCCCTTTTAAAAAGTTGATTCCTTCCTGTTTGAATGCTCCCTTCAGGTACTGGAAGGCTGCAATGAGGTCCCCCCACAGCCTTCTCTAGGCAGAACAAGCCCAGCTCCCTCAGCCTCTCTTCTTAGGGGAGGTGCTCCAGCCCTCAAATCATCCTCGTGGTCCTCCTCTGAACCATCTCCAACATTTCTTGGAATGTTATATAGCTGAGGTGACTACAATAAAGCTGGTGACGAACTTTTACAAGGGCACGTACTAATAGGATGAGGGGTAAGAGGTTTAAAGTAAAAGAGGGTAGATTTAATTTATATATTAGGAAGAAATTATTTGCTGTGAAAATGGTGGAACACTGGAAGAGGTTGGCCAGAGAGTTTTTGGATACCCCCTCCCTGGCAGTATTCAAGGCCAGGAGGGATGGGGCTTTGGGCAAGCTGGTCTAGTGAAAGGTGAGATGATTTTTAAGGTTCCTTGAAATCCAAGACAGTCTATGAGTCTGTGATTCTGTGATTTTATTAACTTTGGTAACCTCAGTTACCTCAGAGAAACGGTGTTATTTGAAGTCCTGTGTATAAACTTTGTAAGATTATAGTATATACTTGTAAAGAAATATGTTGTACCTTCTGACTTGAAGACTATCTTAGAATTTCTTTTCAAATTCAAGCATTTTTTTCTAAAACCAATTATCTATGCTATTCAATTTTGACATTAGAACATCCATTAAGAGGTCATAAGGGCCAATATTGACTCAGTGCTCTTCTTGTAGGATACTGATGCATTTTCATAGGGATTTTTAATTGTTTGGGTTTTATTGTCACATTTCCTTTTCTAGGCAATATTTCATATTATCGCAGGAAATAGTTACTCAATAATGTAAGGTGTATATTGGTGTTTCTAACTTTTTTAATATATAATTGTAATTATATATATAAAGGGATAATGGCAAAGAAAATATAAGAAATTAATCTGAAAAAATAAAATTTACTCATAGCTGTAAAAGCTGTGATATTTAATACCTTGTAAACTTTTTTTACCTGTAGTATACTTCTGCTATACAAAAGGAATGTGCTAATAAATGAGGCATCCAATGAAACCTATAGTGGGGCCATTCAAACTATGAATAATATGGCTTCACCTTTTACACCTGGACATGTATCATGTTTTGAGTCACTACCCATTATGTAAAGCAAAATATACATGATTTCATCACGATTAAACATATTCAATTATATCTATGGAGCCTCCAGGAAGGAGGATAGGATCGTGCCCATTCTGGTAGTTTCTCTCCATAGTTCCCAATTTGTTCTCTGGTTTCTAGGGCTAATTTGTTTCTGGCACTGAAATGGCATATAGAAAAAGAAGTCTTAGGATAGTTTTTGCTGTATGTAGAGCATTCAACAAACTCTTAATCTATTTGTATGCTGTGTTCATACTGATCTAGAATCATAAGAGCATTAAAAAATATGGTGACATTTTTAGGAAATCACTGTCTTTAGTGACTGAGCAATCTGATTTCTATCATCGTGGAGTACCAAACCGGATTCTATGAAATTAAAATGTCCTCTACTAATACAGCATTACTGTTACCTAGTAGTCTTTCAGAAAGTATGAAAATAGAATCCTGGGCAATTTTTAGGTGTAAGGAAATGCATGGAGCATCCCCTCCAAAATGATCATTAAAAAGACATAAAATTATGCTTTAAAAAAGAATAATGGAAAAGTCACTGTGATTGATATATACAATTAAAGTGTCTCTGTGTATATACTGGAAGGGATTTTTTTATTTACCACAGGACCACAACAGACAGCTAGAGAATGCAGTTCATTTAGTTACTAAGACTTCATATTATTAAAAGACAGAGACAAAAGGTCCCAGAGATCTTTGAGTATTTATAAGTTTAGCAACAAAGGCAGTGTGAAAGCTGGGAGTGATGCCCTTGCAGAAAGTTAGAAAATTGCACTACATTCGTTCTTTCACTGAAATAAATATACAGAATAGACTGGTAAATAAAATAAAGAAGTTAGTTATTGGATTACTTTCTTTTATGGTTAAGTTTCCATCTTTGGAGAATAAAAGAATGATAAAAGAGCAAACCTCCTGGACGACATTCTGAAAATACATAATTTTCAACAGTTTTTACAACTTCTAGTTATTTTAAAAAGGTAAAATATTATGCAATATTATTTGCTCCATTAAATTTTAAATTAACACCATAGGCAAAATTCTCTACATTTTTCATTTGTCATTCGTACATGTGAAAAATTAAATTTAATTTCTTCTATGAGATATTTCATATCCTGGAGGAAGTATTTAACTGTATCACAATAACATCCTGAAGATGTGACAATTTTTTCCTTGTCAACAAGTAAAATGACAGTGAATACTTAGTGCTATAATAATTTCATTGTTACCTTAGGTCTAGTGGATTTTTTCCTCTCGTGTACTTTGAAGTTTTTGTTTAATCTTTTTTAACTACAAGACACTGTGAAATTTTCCTGTTAGAAAACATTTTCCTGCAGAATATGTCAGTAGCAGTCACCACTACTAGGAAATGTTGACTTTGTACATTAGATAATGATTTAAACTGCAAGTACTAGGACAAGCTATATTAAAAACAAAACCAAACCATTAATTTAAGATAAAACTTACTGATGTGATCACACCCCCCCCCCCTTCATCATGATGCTTATTTATTAGTAGTATTACTGAGGCAAAGTGTTCAGGTATTTTTTGTTTGGTATATTCCCCAGAGTAAGCATTGCTTTGATGTATATATTGACTTAATACTTTGAAGAGAAAATTTGAAGCAACCGTTAACAAAGGGTCTAATTCCTTGATCTTCTTGCTTAGAAGTTCCTAAACTAAGATAAAAGTTTGAAAAGCACTTCAATGAGATTTTCTTTGAGATGATTGCACTGGTAAAGGGTTTTCTCACTTGCATCATTTAATGTACAATTTTAGGTGTCTACAGGTTTATTATTTTCCTTTCATATTATCCCATGATTAATAATATTAATAGTAATAATAAAAATATTTTGTCAGATTTCAGTTACAGGAAGTTAGTATTTACACAATAATATACATCATATCCACTCATGGCAAACTAACTGTAGATTGTGACTTAGCAGTATTTTTCCAGGCCTCCACAGTGTCTTCCTGTACCTGTTAGCTGTCACAATTGTGAATAATTTATCTACACGAAGCAGATAAGCAGGCACTTCTTTATTCCAGTGCTGGGGAACACGGGGGATAGCTCCACCAACAACATATTCCCATGTAAGTTACAAATCACAGTATATTTATACGATTTTTATCAGGGTCATTGCTTAAAATTGCATAGAAGGCTCACTTCTTAATTTGACCTTTGCAATGATTGGTTTTGGTTACTTTAAAATATATATAGATATATGTTCTCATTCTACAAAAGAAAAGAATTAGCTAACTTTACTGATTACTTTGAATAAAAAGAGGGAGGCTAATAATTAGCATATTCATGTTTCCTGGAAATCATTATCATATGCATATGTACTAACACGTGTAGGTGTGTTGAGTGGGGGTCCTCTGGTGGTTGTCAATAGTCTTCCTCACTGTGTCCACTGATTGAACCCTGTTCTTGTGCATGCTCATCTCATCCTTTGGCAATTTCTCCAGATCCAAACTGTTCTTACTGGAGACAGGTACCCACTGTATTTGGTATATACTCTTATCAAAGTGCAACATTCTTAGCATACCCTGTCTTATCCTAGCATAGTTGCTCTAATTTCCTAAAATCAAACTATTTTATAGGGGTAAGTATAAAATTGTTGCCATGGAAATCTGGATTTAGCTTTATTAAGAACTTGCTTTGGAATGAAGAAGTAAATTTGAAAGAATATTTAAAGCAAGAAATTATTCTGAAAATTATATCCAAATCGTTCTAATAAATCTTCCATTACATAAGGCTTACATTGCATTTCAAGTTTTTCTTTTTATATTTTAGAAATAGGAACAATGGTCAGTGAAACTTTTTTGAATTATTATTAATATAACTGAATGAAAACAAATTTAAAACAAGAACAAGGACAGGAACAGGAAATTGGTTTTTTTTAAGAATATGAAAAAAATGATGGAAACATGAACAAAAATAGACACAGTCTGTAAAAAAGGTAAAGGTAAGTCTTTCCTATGCTTAATATATTCATCCCATCCTGTATACTATGGATGGAATTGTAAACTATTATTTTCTACAAAGGAGGGTGTGGGATCAAATGATAATGTTAAACACTTGCAAAAGATTAAAAACGGATAATTTTTGTAGGAAACCTAAAGGAGTTGCAAGAGGAACTTTGCAGTATTGCTTGTAGATAGAGATGAGATTCCCAAAATTTTTTGACGTTCAAAGTTAATTTCATATATATTTTATAAAATCAGTAGAAGGCAAGTTTAATCATACTGCATAAAAATCTCTCAACATACTTAGTCAAATAAGTTGGCAATTAAATAATAAATGGTAATTGATAACAAAGAATGTCATATTTAAGCAGTCTAATTTATTCCTAACCCCCACTAGATGGAGAACAAAATGAAGACCACAACAAATAGAGAAGAATATAATTTGAGGGTAAACTCCTTTTGTAGATAAGATAAAGCTGAATAGAAGATAGGACTGCTGCACAGGATTTAGGAACTTCTGATGACTGTGTGGATAAAAAAGAAAACCAGAAATAAAGGTTCTGACCTAATACCATTGAGGAACAGTACCAGGATCACAACCCAATATCAAGCTACAAACTCCCTTTAATATGCTCGAAAAATGATTTATTGGCCTAGAGGAAACAATCCTTACATACAGAAAAAGACAAAATATACATATAATATAAAAGGTAAAACAAATTTTGTAATAGAAGTATAATTGAAACATTAAGAGTCCAATCATCATTAGTCACAGAATCACAGAACAGTTGAGTTTGTAAGGGACTTCTGGAGGGTCATCTGCTCCAAACACCCTTCCCTTAGCAGGGCCACCCCAGAACCTGATTCCTGTAACTGTGTCCACATGGCTTCTGAAGATCTCTGAGAATGCAGACACCACAACCTCCCTGGACAACCCATTCCAGTGCTCAATCACCCTCAGAGTAAAAATATTTCCTGATGTACTTAAGGATGCTGATGTATTTCAATTTGTGCCCAATGGCCCTGGTCCTGCCACTAAGTATCACAAAAACTGTACGGCTCCATCTTAGTTGAACTTTCCCTTCAGGTATTTAACCACCTTAATAAAATCCTCCCTGAGCCTTCTCCAGGCTGAACAGTTTCAGGTCTCTCAGACTTGCCTCACAAAATACCAAACCAAATAACAACCAACCAAACAAACAAAACAGGAAAGATCAGTAAAGTAGCAAATCATGAGGATGCTAGGTTACTGTTTAGGGGTGATTAGGAGTTGCCTAATTAGAAAGTTATTATTTAAATAACTGTATTTTAATACAATCAAGTGAAAACTCTAGGAAGACAATGACAATTCATATAAAACAAAGCGAACCTAAACATTTGATGGTGGCCATAGGTTGTTATCTACTCAAGAAAAATTCTGAGATATGATTACTAAGATTACATATCTAAACTCCTGAATAGATACAATAGATATGATGGGGGAACTGACAGAAATACTGTACTTTTATATACAGGACTACTGTGAACCACTAGTTAAGAATCCTCCATTTTTATCCATCAGTTTCTTCATGCAAGCAATGTATTTTCAGTCAAATCTAATTAAAAATGAGTGTTATTTAAAGATTGATTTGCAAATTATATGCTCTAGTTCTTCTAAAAACAGCTGAATTTGCAATTGAAAGACTATAATGAAGTGTCCAATAGAAAAGGTTATCTTCTTACTAAAAAGAAATCAAAACACATTTTGTAGAAGCAAACAATCTTGTGGCTTATTTTGACACCATGTTTAACCAAGTAAGGGTGACAAAACATATTGGTTGACTTTCTGAATAAAATAGCAGTATTTGACCAATCTGTTTGTAACAGATTTCAAATCAAATGGTGTCTAGCAGCAGATATAGCTGATAAATTTACCGGCTTGAAATTAGAGACCACCACATTCTGACTGCTTAGAAATCAAATTGAGGTGTGAGGTCAAGAGGTCAAGAATTAACCAACAGAAATTCCCCTCTCATCTAAATTTATTATCTACCTTCATTAAGAACAACAAATGGAGATGTACCTTCAAGGTGTTCTGAGGAGTTCTCAGAACCTTGTTTTTCCTTGATCCTGTAGTGATCCTGACTGGAAAACTGCCGTATGTCATTGAGTTAGTGATGCACAATACCATTAACCTGAGCATGGCTAAAACTCTGCTGTGCCTGCTGCATGTACAATGTGGCCTTCAAACCTGTGCCGTGCCACACAAATCCCATTTGTGCATGATAACCTCAGCCAGCTCATTGTAAAAGAGGAGCCTGCAGGCAGTTCCCACCAGTGATTACTAAACCTGCATGGCCTTGCCTTTATTTAACGGTGCAGCAAGGATTTATAGAGAGAACATAATTTCTGCTTTGATTGTAGATGATAAAAGAGTTGTTTCCTTGTAAGAGAATCCTATCATAGCTTGAGTGACCAGAACGGGAGAATCTCTGCTATGGACAGGGTCAGCATGGTGTGCTGAACAAGGAGCCCTTTTTGATGCTGCACTGTTTGGGGTTTCCAGTATCTGAAGGGACGTCAGACTGTATACTACTGCAGAGTGCTAGCTCTAATAAACAACATTTTAAATGAATCCTTAGAAAGTTGCCTTTCTAGTATCATCATAATGAACCAGCACCTCCTGGTGCAAAACAAATCATAGAATCATAGAATGTATTAGGTTGGAAGGGACCTTTAAAGGTCATCTAGTCCTACCCACTGCAGTAAGCAGGGGCACCTTTAACTAGATCAGATTGCTCAGCCCTAAGCTCTTTTCCTAAGATATTGTTTAACATAAATAGTAGTAATGAGGAACAACTATCCCTACAAGATGATGTGCTGGTTTTGGCAGGGGTAGAGTTAATTTTCTTCATAGTATAAACAGCTAGTATGAGGCTGGTTTGGATTTGTGCTGTAAAGAGTGTTGATAACAGAGATATTTTTGTTGTTTAATAGAGCTTACACAGAGCTAAGGTGTTTCTGCTTCTCACCCCACTCCACCAGTGAGTAGACTGGTGGTGCACAAAACATTGGGAGGGGACACAGTGGGGACAGCTGACCTCCACTGACCAAAGGGATACTGTATACCATATGTCATCACGCTTAGTATATAATGCTAGGAGAAGGTTGATTAGAGGAGGCTGCTTGGGAACTGGTTGGACATCAGTAAGTGAGTGGTGAGCAATTTTTTTTCATTTGCATCACTTGTCTTTCTTGGGTTTATTTGTCTCTGTAATTTTCCATTTTGTTATATTATTAATATTTTGATTGTTCTGTCTCAAGCCAAAGGTTTTCTCACTTTTACCCTTCTAATTCTCTTCCTCCCATTATGCTTCAAGGGCAAGGTAGCATGCAGGGCTGTGTGGTGCTTAGTCGCTGGTTAGGGTTAAACCACAACAGCAGGTCTGACATTTTCCTGTGAACTTGGATATCTACAAGTACAAAATTAAGTTCATGTAACAGCACAGGTACTATGTCTTAGCCCATAGGAAACATGAGATAATTAAAGCATGCTTACACATCTTCCTTTGAGAATTCTGTTCCTGTCTGTATGTTGCTCACTTTATTCCTTTTATCTTTCCCTCTGAAGCATCTAATTATTCTTGATTTAATCCTACCTATGTAGGCATCAGCCTTATGTCTTTTTCATAAACCTTATTGCACAGACTGAATACTCATTTATAACAATGCTCGAGCCACTGTGATGACAACTCTGATCCTATTGCTTGAAAGGAATATTTGGGCCATGCAATCCCCTCATTTTGAAGAGAATGTCCAGGTACCTCTCTGTGAGGAGAGGACAAGGTTTCCCTGAGCTGGACACAGGCGGTTCTAGCTGGCTTCAACACACCAAGAGTTAGGGCATGATGGAGCTCCTTATCAAAGTGGAAGGACCACAGGGAAAATGTGTTTAAATCAGTCAGAGGAGGAGGCAGCAAATCTGGTATGAAACAGCAGATGAAGCATCAAGGACAGAGGAGGAAGAGGAGGTGCTCCAGGTATCAATATCACAGACAGCGGAGAACCCCACACCTGAGCAGATGGATCATATGAAATTTCCTGAAGGAACCACAGCCTAGAGAGACCATGCTGGAGCAGAGGATAAATATGACAAAAAAAAAAAAAAAAGAAAAAACCCCAAAACAAACAAACAAAAAACAGAGTAGTAGAGAAAAACTGCATTTTATTAAACATATCTTCCTCAACACACACACACACCCCCACACACACCCCATAGACACATATAAATCAATATCACTAGTTGTCTCACCAAAGGGACCAAGTGTAACCTAAGGAGGTAACAAAGTGGAGGGAGGTAAGGAGATTGGAGCAGTGGAGCAAAGCTGGTCACAAGCACTGGTTCTTGTGAGGCTTTGATACACCACGGCAGTTCCTGGAAAGGATTATAAGCAATCCTGGAGATTTTTTGAGAAAGTAAAAGAACATTGTTTGACAATAATTATCAAGTTGATTAAATTAGAATTTGTAATTCCTGAAAAAAAATTCATAAAAAAAGGGGTTGATGACAAACAACTGCAGTAACAAAATGATGGCTGTGTTTTAGCTGCTGAGTCAAGTCACCAGAACAAAACCCAGAATTACATATTTGGACTTGAAGAATGCAGGTTTCATTTGGTTTGTGAATCTGGCTGGCATTTCCTATGAGAAGCTGTCCTGAAGAGTAAAGAGGTCAAGGAGATTCTGGACAACTTCCTTCAAGCACAAGATTGGTCTATATCCCTATGGCAGAAGATCAAGTTGGTGCAACAGGACTCCAGGTTGGCTGAACAGGGACCACCAGACTGAGATCAAATGCAAAAAAATTATTTGAATGTGATGTATAAGTGAGGACAGGGTGTCCAGAAGGAATATTGAAACATACCTGGTTATGCAGTAATTCAAATAGGAAAAACAGAGTTCAAGCGGAGTTGAAAGTAACAAGAGAGGCATGAAGAGCTATTTCTGCTCTGCTATGATTTAATCAGATTCATTTGAAAAAAACATGTGGGAATCCTTTGTGATTGTTAGAACTGCACTTAATCACTTTAAAAAAATAAACAAAAAAGATAATATTTTATAAATTCAAATATTTAAAATTTCTGAGGAATCTAGGGGTAGATTAATAGTTTATATTATGACTTACAGAATTTGAAATCATATTCAGAGGTTGATGGATATTTTAAATTTGCTGATAGACTTCCTTGCTTGCAAGTTTGCTAATTTTTACTTATGCTACATTAAATATTATTCTAATATAGAAATCCTGAAGCTATTATTCAGATTTGTTTTAAAAAATAGTTAAATAAAATGATGTTGATTCCAGTTTCTTTGAAAAAGTTTTTTGGAACATAAGCCCTGAGATAAATTTTTAAATTCCGTTGTCTTGAACTTCACAAAACTGTGCCTTTTACTATCATTCTATTTCTTTAGTCTCTGAGGTTTAAAATATTTCCCCCAAAGTATCACAATACTTACAAAAATAGTCTTAGCACAAATAATCTTTATAATAATGGATGTAAACTGGATCATTCTTTCTTGAAGTACTTCTCACATAATACGTAGTCTTTCCAAAAAGGTACTGAAGTATTTCACTCCTACACTTTAGATTGCTAATTCATTTCTAGTCCACTGAAGTTCTATTATTTTTCTGTACTCATGAACAAAGTCTACGCCCTATGGTGTATGCTTTTTCCTGGCTTGTTCCCTCTCATATTGGCTGCCTGCAACACATCTATTCTTTTAGACTTGTTCTGACATGGCATTATCTAGGCAAGAGTACTGTCTCAAGAGATACACTCTGCTTTTACAGACTCTCTTGTTATTTGAAATTTAACAGTCAAAAATATCTTACAGGAATACAAGTACTATTTTTCTTCATCCCACAATTCATTTTAGGAATCTTGATTTGGGGGATTTTCTCAGGCTACTGACAATATAGTCTTGAAAGCTCTTCACAGGGAAAGGTTCTTTATTTTGAAACTGTTAGGTACTGTTTTGTTGCCTTATAAAATGTGTTCCTACCTCCTGTAATAATAGTTGTGATCTAAATATTGCCAAAGGATGATTAAGACTTCATTCCTTATACTGTATTTCCCGCTTCAGGGTATCTTATGAAGTGTGCTTCCTCTTTTTGCCATTTCTTCTCTCTTTTTACTGAGGGAAGGCTGTTGCACAAATAATCTCATAAAAGGAAAATAGGTAGCTACAGCTGGGTAAGTATAAACAAGCAATTTTGTACTACTATAAAGTCCTCTTACTGGTGAAACAATAAATAGATCTAAAAGCAGGCAATCTTTCCTACACAGAGGACAAGTATTACAGCCAGATGAGAAAGGCAGGCAGTAAAAGGAGGGAAAGTAGAATGACAGAAGTTTATACCATGAATTATAGTTAAAATTGCACAATTAGTCTGCAGTGTTACTGGCTTTTAAAAGACACAGCTGCTCAAATGAACTCATAGAGTTAATATATACACCCTGCAAAATGCTTTGGAGCCTTTTTCAACGCCTTTTCTCACAATTTGGGATATTCCAGCAACATTCAGAGAGAAATAGAGATCTTGTGGAATGTGTCCTAAACCATTTCATAATCCAATATGTTGACCTGAATTGAAATGATAAAATATCTGAACACTTTAGTAAGGATGCCTACACATATATAGGCTCTGTATTCAGGAATGGTACATATCCACCCACCCAGCAGGTTCCCCTATATTTTTATGTACCTGGGGTTATAGATGGTCACACATTCTAACATAGAGGCATCTCAAGCCTCGACATAAGGCCCAAAATGGCTATCAGGGCTTGGTCAAGATCAGCATCTCCTCAAATGTCTTCCATGAGATTCAAAAAAACCCTCATGTTCTACAAGTAATATTATAAATATATTTATTTTTATGGGAGTTAAAAATTAATTTAGAGAAGCTGTCATAGAAGAAACATTTTTGTTTACAAGTCAATAACACAAAGTTGAATGTGGAGATTCACCTGAATATTCATTATGCAGTATATGATGTTTGTACTGTTGGGTGGTGAGAAAAGGAGTTAAAGAAGAGCAAAAGATAAAAAAAGAAGAAATAGAACAGATCAAAGTGAAGTTTAGACAGAGGAGCTTAATACAATGTCTAGGCAGTCCAAGTTCTGCCGTCTAGCAGAAAATCTTTAGCTATTGGTAGATGTTTGAGGCCATGGATTGCAGCCCAGATACTTTGCAAGCAATAAAAAGCATTAGGTTAGCAGGTTTTATCAAAGTTACCTTCGGTCCAAGAAATTTTGAAAGTTTTAACAGTATAGGGCAATTGAAATTTAACATGTTTCTATGTCTTTTGTTATGGTAGTGTGATTAATGTGAGCATAAACTGTATTAAGTTTATTGAATGTTTTTCTGTAGAAGGCTGAATGAGCATTTCACCAAGGACTGCACTGAAGGCAGAGTAGTGACATTGCTGTACCAACTGTAGCTGAAGTTCAAGACTACAGCTGCCTCCATTCAGTGTTTTGTAAGTGAAAAAGCATGAAATAACAATTTACAGAATTGCGCTAATAATCATGGTGGGTATTTGCATCACTAGGAAAGTTCTTAGTGCTTCCCAGAGCAATCTAGAATGACTGGATCTAGAAAAATATAGATAATAAGCAATCATGCTCTGGCACAATATTGAATTGATGCATTTGTGAAGTGAATATGACATGTATGATTAAACAAGTTTACATAGACAGAACACTGTCTATGAACACTGGAACAGGTTTCCCAGAGAGGTTTTAGAAGTCTCACCCAGGAGGCATTTAAAGCCAGGTTAGATGGGGCTTTGGGAAACCTGGTCTAGTGAGGGTGCCCCTGCCCATGGTACGGGGTTTGGACCTAGGTCCTCTTTGAGGTCCCTTCCAACCCACAGCATTCTGTGATTCTATGATTCTGTAAGACAGAAAAAGAAGTGGAAGGTTAGGATCTATAGAGGGACTGGTAGTCTCTCATTACAAAAGACGACCCATTCAAATTTATATATATTTTTAGAAGAGTTTATGAATATGTGTCAAATGCAGGACACAACATAAGCATGGTAACATTTAAAACACTTTTAAGTGACAGATACCACAGAGAGTTCAAAATGCATGGAAACATTGAATAACTTTGAGGGTAAGGTGTGGCAAACCAGCAGAAAATTACATAAAAGAATTTTTTTTTCTGATTTCTGTTCCTATACAGCATTGCAAGAGCAGAGCAAGCTAATTTGAAGACTGAGCTAAAGTCTCTGTGATGAAAAAGAAAAAAAAAAATCACTCATCTAAGCTGAAAATTTCCGTGAACTACTTTGCATCATTGTAAAACTGCACTCAATATCTTACCTAGATGTAGTTCAATTGAATCCTCTTAACATAGCAAATTTAAATATAAGAAATTTCTTTGCATGTGTACGGTTACTTGAGCATCCTGATCACTGTTTCAAAAAATAATTGCAGTAATTATAATCTCCTTTTATTTGCTTTACCCACTTATTTAATATATTCACTTATATAATAGAAATAATATTTGTAAGACTTTCTACATATTCTTTGATTATTTTTTTTAATTTGTCTTGTGCTTGCATAATGTAATGTTGCCCTCAGAAGACAGTGATATGGGAATTAAAATTACGAAATACATATATAACTTGAATCATATTTAACACTTTCCTAATAATTGTTTATCAAACAGTGCACATTTTGAAATTCCAGGACATCTTGCTACAAAAAGCTAAGAGTATATACCAGATTTGTAATAATTTTGTAATCAATCCCAGAACAAGTAATAGACTGTAATTGTTAAAAAGCTGCTACTTCTGTTTATCTGAAGGAAAAAATTGGGGATTGTTGTTTGTTGTTAAAGGGATTTTGAATTAATTAAAGCTTGGATTTCCTTCTTTGTTACTACTGGTTTTGACGCTCATTTTGAAGTGCTTCTTCGTGGTTCTGTATTATTTGATCTTATAAAGCATCCTGCAGACTGGTTGTGTGAAAAATGCTATACAAATTAGATGTTGCACAAAAGAGCAACAATTCATGCCTGTTTATAACAGAAATTCTTGATAAGTGGTTTGTTTCTTCCACAATAAACCTCTTTAAAAGTGCAGTAATGTTTTTTTGAAAAGGTGTTGTTTAGTGATATTCAAGAAATACCCAGCTAGAAAATAAATTAATTTTATAAAGGGGTTTTTTGGGTAGAATTATAATTGTATGTGCTTATTCTTAGTATAGAATATATTTTTTCTAAATTGCTAAAATGATTAAGGTATAAGAACTGACAGAACTTATGATTTTTTTTTGTTCATGAAGAACAGAAAGCTCTGGGGAGATCTTATAGCAGCCTTCCAGTACCTGAAGGGGATGTACAAGAAGCTGGGGAGGGACTTTTTAGAAGGTCATGTAGTGACGAGAGAGAATGTTTTTAATTTGAAGGACATAGAATAAGTTGTATATGGGAAAAAAAAAATTCACTATGAGGGTGGTGAGGCTCTGGAACAGGTTGCACAGGGAAGTGGTGGATCCCCCTGGATCCCTGGAAGTGTTTAAGGCTGAGTTGGATGGGGCCTTGAGCATCCTGGTCTAGTGAGAGGTGTCTCTGCCCATGGCAGCGAGGTTGGAACTCAATGATCCTTATGGTCCCTTCCAACCCTAAGCATTCTATGATTCTATGAGTTGGAAAAAGATGTTTTAATGTTTTTAAGTATATTCATCTAAAGAAACACACACAAAAAAGTAGTAACATTTTATTTTACAGTATGAACTTGGTACAGTAAGTGGACAAGAGAATTGGAAGAGTACAATTTTCTTAAAAATAAGTAAGAAACTTTCTTTATCCAAAAGGAAATTAGAATTTGTGTTACACACAATTATTAAGAAAATAAAATAATAGAAGCAAAGCTAATAAAGGTAAAAAATATTACATCCATTTAATGGCTGAACAGTATTTAAAGGCATACAGGATGTTTCTGAGGAGGATGTTTTCTTCAGACCTCTGCCTCTCTGAGGGTGGTAGGAGAAAGAACTGGAGGGGGTTCACTAATAGCAAGAAAGAGAATCAGATGTATCAGATGCAAAACTTTAAATAACTATGTTATGCCAATGAATTTTTGCTTTAAACAATATTTTCCTTTTTTTTTCTTTTTAATTTTTTTAACTTAGACCTGCGGTGTAATGTTTATCTTTATTGTTTATAATATCAATTTAGATAGTAAAACTTTGGTTTTTTCTTGAATTCAGTTTTTTCACTGTAAGAATGGGAAGACAGGTTCCAAAAAAAAAAGGAAAAAAAGTGCCTGTCCTCACCTCTCAACACTTACACAAATATTACACGGCTTAAGCTACATTAAACTCAGTGTCATAAAATGATAAATTCTGTAGACTGACCCCAAAAGGCATAAGCTCTTCTACCATTGACACCCAACTATTTAACCTTCTTTCCCTTTTTGTCTTCAGCCTCTTCCTCAGAATAATGGTTCTTCCAAGAACATGATTGCAAATACTCTCTGCACTCCTTACTGCACACAAATTAGGATGTGGCAATCAACATATCTCTTCTCAATGAGCTGCATTCTGGCCTTTTGACCTCACACAACTTCCAGGTAGCTACTCAGTCTACTGGCATACCTCGTTATCTTGACATGCTCCACATTCACATGCTATTTTTTCAGGTGCACTTCAGTCCTGAACTGGCCGTTAACTGACTTTCAGGTTGTCATTTTCCACTATTGCTTAACTGCTTAACCCTTAGTTTTTTGCACAGTCAGGTTCAGATGCAGTTTTGTTCCAGGAAGCTATTGCAATATAAATAGATACTGCACAAAGAGAAGCCTAACCTTATTTACTGTGTGCTGTTTCAAGTGCCATTTTGTCCTCAGCTGTCAATTTTCCTGAACACAGTTAGCTCTCAGTGAAACATTTTATCTTCTGTGGAGAAAAAATTTATGATATTCAAAAAACAGAAGACGGCTGCACATATTGAAAATTAATTCACAGAATCAATCTTGGAAACCTTTTTTTTTTTTTTTTTCCTTTAACATTTTATGTGAATTTATCCAGTGTAGAAAGAAATAAGAAATCTAAAGAAGAAAAGGCTTTAAAATATGGTGAGAAATAAATCTGCACTGTAAGTATCCTTTGCATGAATGTGAAATATGGAAGTAAAACTGTCCAGTCACAGATTCACAAAGCAATATATACATTCTCAAAACACAATATAAGAGTATGATAAGTACTTTCAGATATTTCATGAAAACAAATCCTGCCAGCCAGCATGGAGACTCTATTTGAGTCAAGTAACATTTAGTCAGTTATGGCAGGCAGGTTCTAGTCAGAAAAACTGGCATCTGGGAATATAAGCTTCAGGTCCCTGAAGGAAGATGCAGTAAGCCACAACAGCAGAGATTAGAGTGCCAGGTTTCTGATTTGGGGAGGGAAGTGAAAGTATGCCATTAGGTGAGATGCTGACTGATGTTAGGTAGTGACAACCAAAGCAGCATGTAGTGGCATCAAACTTGGCAAAGG
The DNA here is from genome assembly GCA_022605575.1 of Laterallus jamaicensis coturniculus. NCBI lineage: Eukaryota > Metazoa > Chordata > Aves > Gruiformes > Rallidae > Laterallus > Laterallus jamaicensis. The sequence goes on from JAKCOX010000019.1 coordinate 9,575,853, forward strand.
ATGTCAGAATGCATTGGAACTTGCCTTGGAACTATTTTAACTCTCTTTCCCACCCACTCTCCATGAGTTCTGAAGCTTGGAATGCATTCATCTCTGTAATATTACTTATCAGAAGTGAAGGAAAAAAGATTCAGGAGAACTGTGATCCATTTGCCAGTAATTTATCCCTACTTACCGTTTAATAAAATGGAACAACATAAAATGAAAGGCATTAGAATTGGCATACAAAATGGTCTAAAGCTCATAAAGCACTTCCCCACAAAAGTTATATTAAATGTTTTCATGTTTACATTAACTACATGCCTTAGAGTGTTCTGACTTCATTCTTTCAGACTCTAAACCTCAATGCTCTAATTATTTCGAACAGAGAATAGGTAACTGTTACTTGTATAAAACGTAGTATAAGCCTTTCATCTTCCTTACTCACAGCATGCTGAAAAACTGGCATTGAAACACAACTACTGCCAAAATAATTTGAGAGAAAATACATACACACTACTGCAGTCTCATTAAAAGTTACAAAAAGTATCTGTCTACAGACAAGAGCTGGCTTTATCCTGAAAACAAAGTCATTCCTACATTTTCTTCACTTTACCTCTTTCTTTCAACTTCATTTCTAAATGCACTTACCTGAAATAAATAAATATAAATAATTATAATATTTTTAAAAGTTATTTCAATCTGTGATTAAAAAAAATAAAGGATGAATATGTAGTAAGCAACCTAAAAAACCAAGATAAAGACAGTGGAGGGAAAACAGATGAAACATTAATTTTATAATTAAATTTGCAAAAAATAAATTAGTAATTTCTACTGCAATAATTAAAGCAATAAATGATAAATCAATAATATTTAATTATTGATGTACAAAATTAAAAACTATTATACTACTGAATAGGTGTTAAGATCTGCAAGGAAGAGCAACACAGTATAACTGCATGGAGGAAAAAGAAAGACTCCTGCACCTTTCGCCATATTTAAGGTGGTTTAAACTTGGCAGTGTTAGGGGCCTTCCACCTGCAACTAGATGGCCTGCCGTTCTTTCCCAACCTTGTGATCTCATCTCCACACCCTGAGGCTGCAGTACAGTGCCATTACCCTGGCATCCAAAGTATTACCCTCATAGCCTGGCACTGGCAGAAGAGAAGACATTGCCATGCAGGATTTCTTACAGAAAACAGTTGCCACTGATGTTAAATTATGTTAAATCACCCTATTGTTTCCTTATCTCCTCACATTTTGGCTTCTAGTTTTACTCTAAAATTCTGCATTAATATCCTTCAATTGTAGTGTTTCGCCTTTTTGGAAATACATGACAAGATTTTGGTAGTGGAGGAGCAGCAAGGGTGGCACAAATTGAGTCTATTTTGGCCATGATGGTAACAGGTACCGGTCTTTCTATCTTTATCTTGTTTGACAAGTTATTCATTCTATTTTCATCCCGTCCTATCCAGCTGAGGAGAGGGAGAGAGTGAGCAACTGGATGGCTGCTGAAGTTAACCCAACACACCTATAAAATCATATTACAAGAAAGCAATAAATTAATAGTATTTTTATTACCAAGTAATATTACCGCACAGAATTTAATGACCAGTTAGTGCGCAGCTCTAATCAGGTATACTCCGACCAATGCCAATAAACTACCAATGAGGAACACTTCTCAATGAAAAGTGTAATTGTGTCAGAGAGAAAGGATCTGAAAAGAGGGCTGATTCTAATGGGGACTTACTATCTGAAGTTTTGTGGGTGTCAACATCATATTATGCAGAAATGATTCTAATAGAGACTTCCTGTCTACACTTTTTTAGATACTAGTATATTTTGCACCAATGGTATTGCGGAATGTGTGTACCAGTACTTTGTGGCTTTCTAGCAGGACTGTCTCCAAGAACAAGAAAACTCAAGCCTACAAGGGACCCCAAGACCATTCATGTGACTCTGGTAAACAAGAAGAGGAAGATAAGGGCTGCAGTTCATGGCAAAATACAGTGATGAAGATGAGTGGATGAAGAAAATTACCACCAGGGTCCTTGAAGACCACCTATAGACTGTGGGGAAGGGTGGAAGCCTGTGATAATGAATTCTCAGAAAAGTAATGAATATGTTAATAATTTTTCATTAAGATCATGAAGATGTGTGTATAACCTGCATATATAAGCTGGGCAACTACCTCGTTCAGTGTGCACATTAGGAGGAGTGATCCCCTGTGCTGCCCAGTGTTGCAGTAAAGAATACTTGCTTAATAGTCACCAAGCCTATGGAGTTCTGATTTTGGGTTTTCATGGCATCACATCGTTGCTAAATGCTGTGCTGGACAGGATGCCCAGAGAAGCAGATTTGTCTGAGGTGTTCATTGTTCTTCATGACTGGCCACTGGAGACAATTTTTGCTTTTTCTTTCTCTTCCCTTTATATATTTTGTTTGTTTTCTTGTTTACTTCTTTGCTCATAATTGAGTACCTGACATTGATGCATGTCATTAATTGAAGACCCCAGGAATGAATCTCTGCACCTCTTAAGTCTCTCCCAGTATTGTCCTCCACACCATAAGCAACAGATTTGTTGTTTTTACAGAGATGAACAGGGAATGGAATAAGAAATATGTGATGTAATGCACCTCCACAAATTATTTAAAGGTGTGTCAATACCATACTGGCAGTCAGGAGTGAGAGTATGACTAAATAAAACATATTTCAAGATTATAAACAGTAAGCATACAGGTTGTTTGGTTTGGGTTGGGTTTTTTCCCTTTAGAATTCAGGGTTGAGTTGAACAAAGACCTTACATTTCCTGTTAAAAAATAAAGTGCTTTGCACTTAGGTTCAATTTGTATGTCTGGAAGAGTGTTAGCAGATTCAAACAAACAAAAAACAAAACCCCTAAACCCAGTCAGTCCATATTCTAATACTTCACAGATTATTTTATTCACTGTTTTAATCAACAACAATATTAAAAATATATGCTGTTCATAAGAACACTTGTGGGAAATAAAACTACAGCTAAAAGGAGAAAACATTTAATAATGGAAAGAATTAAACTCTTGAAAAATGAACGAGCCACTATGATGAATAGGTAAAAAATCCACAGAGGAATACTATGCAGAAGTAATGACATATAATGATACTTTTTCTTGATCATAGAAAAGAGTTTTAAAAAAAGCAATATAGAGATATTACTTAAACAATAATGTGGTGTATAAGGGTTTTTTCTTTTTTTTTTTTTACCAGTGAAATAAAAATTGGAGTTGTTTTGAGATCTGAATCAATAAATGAAAAGTTGACTAGGAAATTATATGTCTAATCCAGGAAACTGGCAATATTCATAAATATATATATAAGAAACAAAATTTTCACCCTCACTTGATTTTTTTTTTCAATTTGGAGTAAAAATAACTTGTATAATAAAGATTCTTTTCACAGTAATAAAAATTAAGCAAGGTACAAATTTAAGAATCTTTACCTAAAAATTCCAGGTAGAAACTTCCATATATTGTTGCAATGACCCTTTTCATACAGGTACATGAGTGTTATTGGTCAACATGGATTTACTGGGACCTGAAGGCAATATAATATACTTTCCCCTTGTTAGAACTTGCCAGTAGAAATGAAAAATGTTTGTCCTGTAACAACAGAAATGTTATGTCACTTCAACAGCTGCCATACACTCTGTGTGGATCATGTTAGACTCCACTCCAAATGATGTTAAAGGTAGACCTTATGTAGAAAATAAGATCACTGTTTCATAGTTCCATGTTAGCTCTTTATTTTTTTCTTACATAATTAATTATACCATCAAATAGCTAGCTATTAATAAATTAGTGTCGTTAATTATTATAATTTATCTAATTGTGTGGTACAACCATAATTTTATACAGACAGAAGTTCGTACTAGGAAACAAGCAGTTGTACTGTGTGGAATGAAGTACATATGACCTTCACATAATTATATCATCTAGAAGTGGACAGAGTTCTCAGAAGTGGAGGTACTGGATGTAGGTATGTTATAAGAAAAATGGCATATGGTGATACAGGAGGCATAAGGCTGTTTAAAAAAACAGCAAGAAATGCAAACATACAATTTATGTTAGTCACTGAATATATGATGAGATCATAACAACAAAAAAAGACAAAGCAAGTCATAGAATGTGTTAGCAAACATAAAAAGTGACCACAAGCAGATTAAGGAGAAAGACACTGTAAATGTAAATGTCATACTAATTTCTTGGCTAAGAAAGCACCAGTTGTACCACAGGTGGAATATGGTTGTGTGACATATTCTACTAAATATCTAGGGTAAGTGCTTGGAACACTTGTCAATATATCCTCATTCTGTTCACCATTACACTTTAGACTGACAGTTACCAGGAGCCGTGGATTTCATGTGAGTTTTCAGTTTCATTCACTCAGTGCTAAACTAATTTATATCTCATCTGGAAAATTTTACACTATTCTGGTGTTTATTTGTTGTTTATCCTCATAGCTGACTCTATGTCACAGAGGCATCCCTATCAGCAAAACTTTCTTTGCCATTTCCCACTTTGAAAACACTATGTGACTGTGAAGGTTTTTTGAAATGGCTCTTTGCAGAGGCAAAATAACATGTGATTTTTGTTGACAACTAAAATATGATTAGCTTAGATATAGACATTAATTCTAAGCTCCCTTTATAGCCAGGAAAGTGAAATTTAAATATATTTGATTCACTGACCAATGTTAAACACCTATACCTAATGCAGAGTTTCCTTGCCAATAACAGAGGGTTTGGGACTAGATGATCTTTGAGGTCCCTTCCAACCCAAACCATTCTATGATTCTGTGATTATGATGAAAAGAATTATTCTACATTGCCCTGTTTCTCTAAGCTGATTATAAAGACAGTGTTGATGACTAGCTGATGTCAACATTTAATCAAATCCCATGCTTACCAGTTATCCTTAGGTTTGCCTGTAATCTTAATATATTTTAACACACTTCATACAAGCAACAGCCTGATTTCAACAATATAAACTCCCTTCCTCCAAACTTGGAAATGTTCACATTCATATTTGAACACATATATAGTCTATTATACATATACAACTTTATATTTTTATGACATATGGTTGCGTATCATTATAAATGTTTGCAGATCAATATCTGTATTAAATCCAGGGACAATAGATAAGAAAAAATTATGTATTAATATATTAGAAAAATGCTTTTCACTCTGAGGAACACAGATATAAAATACCTTAATTTTCTCATTGTACTGTTTACAACAAGGCTGTAGCGTCTTTGGGAATCCAAGATCCCACTCCTTTTCAGATGGCCTCTGTTCTAAATTGTTTAATCTATCAATCTGTTTTGCCTATCCTTTCTATTGTCTTAGCTTTCTCCTTGTGCATTTAAGAAAAACATCCCTGGGACAGAAGTATTTATGCTTTTCCTTTATATTGAATATCTCTTTTCTTCTGATTTCAACACCTTACTCCTCTGTTTTGAGAAACCCCGCTATAGATTTCTTTGCTGTATTTTCAGGGCATTTAATTCAATTTCCCATACATGGGTGTCTAGTATCACATTAGGTGCACCATTTGTCTCTTCTAGTCTCCAACTGTTGTTCCAGAAAGGCATGGGTCTCCCTTAAGTCCTATATCATATGCCCAAGCATCATGAGGTGCCTTGAATAACTTTGGGTATCTTAAAACAAGATTAATATGTAGGCAACTTAATCTGGGGATTCAGACTAGACCCAAGTCTCATACTCAATGCCCAGAACAATAGCATCAATGAAAGTATTATGCATTTTGCACATTCTCATTTTATGCATTATAATAATTACTGCGGGAAAGTGCAGTTCACTAGCAAACAACTGATTAATCAATAACAAGATTTTGAACCATTTAATTTTTCTTTTTTAATATCACCTAGGAAAATATCTTCTAATCTCTTTATGTTGCAATTCCTTTATTTGTTATGAAATACACAGTTAAGATAGATCTTTCATCCACATCTAATATGACTTCTGAACCCCTGAACTCAGAAAAAAGCTTTTACTCTGCTGCATATATTTTCATATAAAAGTTTAAACATTAAAATACTACATTATCTCCATTGTGATCTTCTGTTCTACAAAAAGGATGGATATACAAAGAAGATGTATAAATTAAGCATTCATTTGTGACACAAGAAGGTAAAGACCTTGCAATATTTTCTTCCTGAGGAAAAATTTGCTGTCAAGAGTCTAGTACTTTCAAGTGGCCTCTATAAGAGCAAAAGACATTCAAAATAAGGCAGGGATTGGAATTTCTGAAATGGCAATCAAGGCATTAAAAGCAGAAAGATTTAAAAAGTCTATTTGACTAATATTCTGATCATGTTCTTCTAATAAGAAGAAAAAATAATTTAAGTTCAAGAAAATGGGAAAAAATACTCTAAGTGCTTCTATCTTTCTATTTTACATCGTTGGGTTTTTTTAAGCAACAATGAATGATGCAGAGTAAAATCAATGCTGTTACCAAATGGTAGCTGAAGGACATGGAAAGCTGATATTTAGAAGATGGTGGGAGTCAACTTCAAAGTATTATTTCTATTTCTTGTATGGATTAGCTACAATGTTAAGTAAATACATTAAGGCCAGACTGCAGCGTTATTGACAAAACTGTTGTGCAGCTCTGAATAAGCATTTGTTTCTACCAGTAAACTTAATCGCTTGTTCTGCTGTCAAGTGTTGAATTTCTTTTCCCAATTCACTGTCTCAGTCACAAACAGATTCACAATCAGTTTCATAAAAACTGGTTTTGGCCAAATCTTTGCTTGGTGCTGACCCAAGGGCCTAATACATTAAAAGAGTGTTTCCTTTTTTACCTTTTGCAAATTCATGAAAATATTCCTTCTGTTCATCCCCAAAAGTACCTCTAAACTGACCCATTACTGTGATCCACTTCTGTGACTTACAGTAGCCATTAACACTTTCAATTAAGAATTCATTTGTAGCTAATCATAATGAAATCAATATTCAGACAAAATATTAAGATAAAATGTTTGGGGAAAAATGTATATGTCTGTGATTAGATGATTAAATTATTTTTTCTTAATAATAACTGATTTATTTTTCTAACTCACTTGGAGTGTTTTCTATGAAGCTAACTGGAAGCACTGAAATGAGATATCCTGTCTGGTTTGGTTGTTTGGGAGCTTTTGTTGTATCTTTTCTTCATCAATGATCAAAGTGCTTCTGCTGCCCATCCTGTCAACGCTCAAATTATATATAGCAGCAACAGCTTTGTTAGTTAATCATGCCAAAATGGTGTCTAAATTTCTTGTCTTCAGTTATTCTCTGGAGCACACTCTAAATGCTTTTACTATTACACTCTCTACTTATAGCACCTCTAGCAATGATCTCTTCAAAACTAATAACTTTTGCAATGCCTGTATGCTTCAGCAGCTGTGAAAAAAATCCAAAATTTCAAAGTGCTCCAGGAAGTAGTTTTATTAATTTGTTATTTGACAATTTGTTCTGAGTCAATACTAAAATATTTCTTAGTGTGACATTCCACATTTTTAGCATTGTGAACATTTTAAGTGTCTCATAAAAAATAGCTACAGGCAACTAACATCCATTAATGTTGCAATAATATATTTTTCTTATGAGCTAGCCTTTTATTTACTTAATATATATAAATTAAATAGGTTGTTGATTTGTGTTATTTTTTAATGCAGCACTTGTATAATTTCAGTAGGAAGAAAAAATTATTTACCTTCTGTGCTAAATTATTGGGAGTGACTGTTTTGAAAAGAAGGTTAAGATTATCTTTAAGCACTAGTCACTTGCTTTCTACTCAATTGAGTGCATGCCTTCAGCTTGCTAAGAAAGCCATCATTACTATCATACTTGCATAACGAACCATATGTAATTGTGAAATCACAGGTTCTTAGCTTTTCCTACCACCTGGAAAGCTGTTCAAGAATTCTGAAATGCAATACACATTTATGGATAACATGATAAATAATGATAATCTTTCCCCCATTCAAATAGGGAACTAAAGGCTCAGTTCAGAAGCATCATAACCTAAGCATCTGTGCTTATAACTGCAAAATAACTTGTGACCACGGACAGAGAAGAACTTGGTCTTTGTGGGGCTCAGAATCATCACAGCTACCTTTTACATACCTGTTAATGGATCCGAAATTCATGTGTCTAAACTGGGAAACAAACTGCACTTAGAAAAAATGCAAAGAGCTAGTTTACAGAATATGATTCACAACATAAAGGAGGTGGGTTGAGAAACTCAATTTTTTTTTTCTCATTCCCTGATTATTAGGAATAATCCATTATTATCTTCCTACTTACTTCCAAATAGCAACAATAAAGCTGTCATAATCTCAGTTTCAAGTCCAGTTGTCACAACTAATGTGCGTTTAGTACAGCATAACTTAGATATCTCTGTCTGTAGAAGAGAACAGGTGTTTTACATGACCTAATATCTGTTATCTGTCCAAAAAGCTGGTTCTGCTTCTATCATACAGAGTCCTATATGAAGTAAACAATCTGAGTAGCCTTGATGCCTTTTCCTACTAATACAATTTAATGTAGCTTTTAGTAGGCTTTGTTCCCTCATGTTCTAACTTGTGAAATACAGTCTCTTCTCTGATCAGTAGAAAACTACTTCTTGATCCCTAGCCAGAAGGTTTGTCTTCAGAACATGGCTTTCTTTTCAAGACATGTCTTTATGGATTATATGGATTTATTTCAATGTTCACCTCTTGTTCCTAGCACTGAGATTAGACTACTTCAATTGAGGAAAAAGACAGGGAGAGGGGAAGGAATTAATTTAAAAAAAAAAAAAAAAAGTTGTCTTTGGTTGCTATAAGGTTTATTCCTAAACATTTCTACAATTATAATGCAGCCACGCATTCACATGCATATTGATTGAAGCTTCACATAAGCAATAAAAGATGTTTTTGGAAGATATGAAAAATTCTTTATAGATTAAAAGCTTGCTATCCAGTAGAATACCATCAGATACTTTAACTGGGAAAAGATATAATATAGTGTTAACAGTCTCATTTTGACACTAGCTGAATGTATGACTATTTCCATCTACACAACTGAAAGGTGAGAGAGGCCAAAAGATATTTTAACCATGAAGTTTATTATCCATGACTGGAATTACCTGTCCTGGAATCATGTTTCCACTGTTACATCCCCTCCTATCTCACTCAGATTGCGCTTTACATAGATGATAAGAATGCACTTAAAGTTTATTGTTTTCAAGAATGTTAAAAAATACAGCTCACCCACTGAAGATGTTGTCAAACACTATTTGAAGATGCTATAAATCAAGGTGAAGAAATGATGGGAAAAAATCTGAAACACTGACTTAGATCTAACTGACAACATTTTTTCCCCGTTCTTCCTTTCTACTTTCCAACTATCATATCACCTTTTTATATTACTGCTGCAGTTGCTGTTTCAGCAATTTCCATTTATTTTTAAACATCCATTTTTAGACCATGATTCTTCCATCAAAAAATATTTCTGTCTTTTCTCCACAGAGTTTAAGAACAAACTGATTTCGAATATTAAGGCAATAAAAAAAAAAGTCTGACTTTTGAATGAATTCACTCCATTGCTTCATTGGCTTTCCATTTCTTTATCACACTGTCAATTGCTTGACAGAAACTTTTTCCATGTTTCCTATTGTGAGGAGTCGAAAGGGTTAATGTGTGTTGATGTCTCAAACATTGTGGTGGAAAAGAGTTATATAATAATAACAAACCACAAAATTTGGTTATCACAGAGTGTGGAGGGCATATCAAAGGATGTGCAGCTCCATATTCTGATCACCATATATGGCCAGAGGTTCATTTGAGGAAGGAGCTCAAGACCCCTTGAGACCACCCATTCTAAATGACAAGCTGCACAGAAGACCAAGAACATTCTTGAAAAAGAACCATGTAAGTTCCCAAGGGGAGTGTAAGGTACTGGAAATATGCCTTAACAACCACCAACAGAACCATACCCCCCTTTTTTCCTCTCACCTACCAAATCTCATTCCTACCGCACCACCCTTCACCACTAACCATCAGGATTAAAGTGGTTTTTGCCAAGGACCTAATGACTATGCAAGGAACCACCCTGAAGATATCAGGAGAGACATCAGGAGAGCATTCCACGATCAGGAGAGCAATCAGGAGCCATTCACTCATCAGGAGAGCATTCCACCATCAGGAGAGACATCAGGCGTCATTCCTTCATCTACCCTGAAGCATTCCCACAGCCAGGTCGAAGGTGGTGGCTATGCCAAGGATGACTACAAAAAAGGGAGCATTCTGCCATGGAAAGAGGGACCAAGCAACTGAGGAACAAGAAACAGAAGAAACCAAGAAGACATGGAGACATTGAGGAATCTTCACCCCACTCCATTGGACCCAGAGACACTGAAGAATGCTTTGCTATCGGACCTGAGGTCATCAGACTGACTGGATGCGGTAACTCTCTGGTGGTAGATGTAACCTCTCTCTCTCTCTCTCTTCCTCTTTTCCAGTCTCTCTCTCCCTCTCTCTATCTCTCTCTTTTCCACTCTTTCCTCTTTCTTCCCCAACCCTCTTCCTCTGTATGTTTGTTGTGGGCCAAATAAAGTAACATTAACCTTGACTCCATTTCAAGTCTTAATTCTGTTCTCCGAGAATTGTGAAGAAGAATTTATCACAATAAAACACCTAATAATTGGTTAAGCCCAGCCACCCAGAGCGATCTGAGGTTCTATTGGAACACAAGGGGGTTAAGCCTCTGCCAGATTAAGTCTTGTCTAGGTTGTGGATCGCGACAGGGTGTGACTGGCACAGTTGAGAGATATGGATGAGACCAGAAAAGACATAAACCCAAGGAACTATATGTACTCATTACGTTCATCATCGTCATCACAAGACCCAAGAGTGGCGATCTCTTTTAATTCTCTATCCTCTCTCTCTTTTTTTCTTTTTTTCCCTTTTCTTTCTATTAATGTTCAGTAAGAGGCCACACCACGTACCATTACTCTTTTCAAGTTCAGACTGCTTCCACCATAAATAAAATGTCTAACAGACCATTTGGTGTCATTTCACTTTAATTTAGCTCATGAACCTGCTATATACAGCTCCTTGGGCTGTCCAGGTTGGGTCGTGACACCTATGTAGGTTGGAAAACTCTTAAAACCTCAAATCATACCACAGTAATTTTGTTTACATTTGGCATAGAATAGTTTGACAGGCTCCTTGTTTTCTTAAATGTCACATGCCAATAGAAAAGATCAACAGAAAGCTGATAGCCTTAGGAATCTGTTTCAAAAGTAAATCTATTTTCTCTGTATCCTTTCCTTTGTTTAAAAGGTTGGCAATGCAGTTGCATTCTTGGCAAATTCACATATGTCTAATTGTCCTCTATTTCAAAGAATGAGAAAACTGTAAAACTGGTTATAGATTTGTTTTTTCCCCTTTAAGCATGAGCAATAAAGCTTAAAGATCTGTGAGATTTGGCTGCCTTCATTTCTCGTTTCTCATATTTTATAAACAGTAAATTAGAGAAGAGGAAGAAAAAGAAAAGGGAGCACTTTCAAGGAGAGAAAACCAGAAAGGAATACATCCAGCTGGTATAAACTATGGTTTTACATGGCTGAGCTAAGGAAAACTGAGAAAATGAAAACAATTCATCCACAATTTTTATTCACTATCAACTGAAGTATGTCTGATGAGAACAATTGGATAATAATATCAATGTAGGTCAAAAGCCAAAAACTATAACTAGTAATTGTTTCCAGAATAAATTCTAGACTTGAATAGATTCAAAGAACAATCTGAAATTGAAAATGAAGTTTCAAACAGCAATATCCAGTAGTTCTGGATTTTATACTCTGGGTGCTCACTTAGCATTTAATAGGACATCAACATTCCTACATGCTGTGCAGCCCAATTTTACATCTGCCAAGTCCCTGCATGTATTCATGAACTATTTGAGATTAGTGAGCTGAGGTATGAAAATGCAAATTTTGGAAGCAATATTTTCTGGAGGGCAGAAGAAACCCTGACAAAGCATGTTTTGGAAATGAGTTCAGTATTATAAGCCCAAGACCTCTTATCACTAGTCAGGTGGGGAGAAAAAGTAAAACTAGACCTAAAATAAATTTTCCTGATATAAAAATATGTGTAAAGGGCTAGATCAAGTTCCCTCTGAAGTCAAGATGTAATAGATTAAATCAAACTGGGGCTTTAAGTGCATCCAGACAGCAACTCTCCTGATAAAATTATTAAATTTGATTTTTTTCCCTATAATTAAAGATAATAGCCAATTGAAGTAGCAGAATTTAGGGTGATATGTATTTTTTATGCATTGCATGCTCATGCATGCTAATTTTCTTTTTATATAAGTGAAATAACGAAAACCAAACCAAAAACCTGAGGCATTTCCTGCACAGACTGAGGAACATATTCCATGGTGCTGTTTATGATTCAAAATGCTTTGAGCTACATGTGAGGAGCAGCAAGCTTGGGCTGCTACAAGAGGGCAAAGGACCTGGAAGTTGAGTATAGTGTGAGGCTGACAGGGAAGCAACTCATCAGCAGTCATGAAGTTTCAGTACCAGGCTAGTGGTGGTACTGGTGACTGTGGTCAGCTGAATGCCCAGCAATCACCATAACTAATTAAACTGGTCATAGGTAAAGCCATAATGAACAAGCAGGTCTGAGGTCAAGCTGGGAATTCAAGTCACTGCAGCAAGGCTGAGGCCATGGAAAAATAAGCCTCAGCACAGCATAGCCCTGATGTGGTCCAGGACTGAGACTAAAAACATCATGTAGGCCAACAGGCAGAAGTTGCCCAGAAGTAGAGGCCCAGGGGAGGCATCTGACAACTCTCCTTTATTATACCACTTTCTACTTCTCACTGTTCTTTCTGGAAATGTATCTGCATTTATAGAGGTCTGATCCAAGGTCACACAGCTGCACTATATTATAGCTGCCTTTCAACATAAGCATCCAAGCCCTGGGTAAAAGGTTGCAAAGAATTATGAAAAAAGACAGTTATAGGCCGATCAGATCAGCTAGAGCCTCTTGGTGCAGTCAAGACTCTGACAGGTAGTCTTTTTATTATCTCAAACAACAGGGTAATGTATTTTCCTCAGTGTTACTTCAAGTAGATCCTTAGATCAACATAAGGGAAAATCCACTGAAGATTTGATTTAATCAGTTACTTCAGAAAATCTCAGCCTCAAGAAACTAATTCAAATTTGGTTCTATGATTTCTTGCGTACAATTGACACTTCTTTGGTAGCAGAATATTTCAGCACAAATCTGTTTCTCCAGGAAGAAAATCTTTGTTCATGCCTTTCACCTGTCTCAGCTTACCTCATTACTCCTATCTTCACATGTTTATTGGATGCCTGCATCATTACCAAGGCAACTTTACCAAACACTCCATGTTTGTCTTGAGTCTGTCATTCACTGCACAACTAAGACACAATGTGCTTATCTAGAACATTTAACTCCTAGAGTACTAAGGAATTCTTGGTCTTCAGCAGGAGTCTTGTGAAGAAATCCTAATTAGCTTTAGAATTTCCAGAGAAAATTATTTTCAAATCTCATCTAAAACCATAATTAGTCATATTTTAATTTTCTGAACTAAAATACTGTCTATGCAATCATTTGTTTGATCTCAATGACCAAAACCAGGTTCCATACACAGGAAATGAGCACAAGTTTGTATTTTTATGTGATGGATCAATCTCTATAAAAATAAAAGCCCTAACAATAAACTCTGTAAATAAGTTCATTGCATAATGTTAAGTAACAGATTTAAAGACTGGTAATGTTTGCATACATATAATTCGTGTTTGCAAAGCAAATTGTTGATCTGTGAAAGACCTCCACTGCAGTTATATTAAGCTGAGATTTGCATGCATTTAAAAAGTAAGAATAGACAATGAAAGTCATAATCTGGAGTATCCAGAGATCAAAGAGGACAGTAAGATTCATTTCCCTGAAGAAATCAAGCCAAACTGGCAGTAGCACTAAAGCTGCTTGCTGTATTACATAGTCCTAGAGGGTTACATCATTTTACTACATAACTGTTGGCAATAATTCACTGAACAATATTTTCAATAAATCTGTTTACATGGTTTGCTCCACAACTTCTCAAAGTCCTTGACCTACAAGCCTGTAACTGAAAACAAGTTATAATTCTGCTCTAGAATTTCCTCTGATTAATAGGAAATGTATGATTCTAAACATTGTAGGGTACATATACCATTAATTTTAGAACAAGAGTTAATTTAAATAGAAGATTTATATTAATCTTAAAGTATATAACTTTGATTATCTTAAGAATATATAAAAATGCCCAGAGAAAATAAGCTCATCCAAATAAATTTAATTCTCAAGCCCAGATGTAATAACATTTGAGGCCATGCTACGTTTATTTAAACTGTGAAAACACGGGCTGTGAAGTGTGTTATGCCACTGTCTTGAGTGTCATACTACTGTCTTGAGTTTTAAGCGTTCAATGAAGGGCAGACATATGTATTTATCAAAAACTACATAGCTATTCTGTTTCTAAAAGGAATTTTCTTTTGCTGTAAAGAGATGCAGCAAATACATATATGTGCTTATCTGTTTGGGTTTTTTTACTAACTCCGCTTTTTTATTTAACCGAGACTAAAATGTTCTGGGGGAACAAAAAGGAAAGGTTCTGTGAAATGTCCATTTACAGTATTTTACAGATTTTCCCTACATCTATAATACTCTCTGTCTTGTAGTAACGTGACACTCATACACTGACTACATACTGCATGCAGAGAGAGAGGAAGAAAAATTTTAAAAAACCCCCTCTATTTAAACAACAGTCTCAGAAACATATGAATAATATGTAACTGAATAAATGAAGTCTGAATGATTCAAATTACTGTTGACCATGGATATTTAATATTTTGACAATATGCTAATAACACCAAATAAGTGAACCATGTGTTAAAAGAAACTGTCTGTGTTTGTAAATATACCAATATAAGATGTGAAATATAATTAGGATATTTATCATTTATCTCTAATTGGCAAAGGAAATTTGGGGAAGGAAAAGATTGTATTTGAAAATTTAAAAGTCAAATATTAGAAATACAGCTGGTAAGCTTTAATGAAGGAATGAAAAAAAAAATCTCCATTTCTGTCTACAGCTGTTGAAACATCAGAAGATTTGTTATGCAGAGGGGTTTAATCTTCAGGGGCTAACATACACCTAAATTTTACTTTGAGATTCAGATGTGAACAGAAATCTCAAAATAAAATTAATTAAAGACCAGTGAACTTGAATGAGAGGGTTTTTTCATAGAAAACATGAGCAAAACTCAGAATACACAAAGCATTTCTAAGTTGTTCTATTGTTCTGTGGAAGTAGATAAATAAGAATGGAGACTTTAGAGTTGTGTTGGATCTTAATGTACCCCCAATAAAAGACATTGATACACATTGGGGAAAATTCATCAGAAGGCTGCTGGGATGGTTGGGACCATAGCATTTGCTGTGTTAGGAAAGCCTGAGGGACAAGGATTTGTTTAGACTGGAGAAGAGACAAATTTTGAGGTACTTCACAGCAGTTCCCAAGGGCCTATGGGGACCTCAGCAAGTTGATGGAGGCAATCTCTTCATGGCAGTAGGAAGCTAGCAGATGAGAGATAATGGGCATAAGTAAGCAGAAGACAGACTTGGACTGAATTTTTTTTTCCCCATAAGGAGAGTCAAGTGGTGGAAGATGTTGCCTGGAGAGGTTGGGCAGTCTTTGTCACCGGAGGTTTTCATGACCTGACCAGACAAAGCCTTGAGCAACTGGGTGTAACCTCACAGCTGCCCCTGTTTCCAACAGAATCAGAAAAACTCTGAGGTCCTTTCCTACCTGAGTTATTCTACAGTCTGATGTTACCAAAGCACTACAGTTCATCAACAAATATCTATGAAAGCCACAGGGTTATTTTAAGCCTCTTTTGTCAGTGTCTGACTCTTGTGGAGGATGATGTCATCTTTAGTCATCTGGGTAGTAGAAGACTGTACATCTTATCATGTTTTTGGGTTTGTTTTTTTTTTTATCAGTAGAGAGAAAAAGTTGGTTTAGAGCACAAATCCTATCACCTTTTTAGATGACTACATTAGTATAAGTTGAATTGCACAAAAGGAATTGTGCTTATTTATCTCCAACAGCTTTACAGAAACCTGGGACAATTATCTTAGGTATGTTTTACATCTAACCACCATGTATTAGTAAAGGCCCCTCCTGGGTAAACATTAATATTCCAAGGAAAATTGATAGATGCCTCAAAGATAAATAACTTGCTACATATTTTATGCAAGTAGATGACCAGGTAGAGAACAAACATTGTCACTGATTGATTTATTCTGTCAAATGTCAAGGATTGCCTGTTGTCACCAAAATTCTCAGTGTGAGGAGATGTTTTCTTCATGCTGATAGCATTACTTTTCAGAATAACCCTGCTAATTCAATCACTTCAAGAACACTAATCTAAAAGAAGCTAGGCATTGTCAGTTGTGACATTCATGGAATGACTTATCTGCCAGACCCTTTCCTTAATTTAGTGCTCAGAAGAGATTCTTTCTAAGAAAGAAATTGCTGTTGACTTTCTAGGAGCTGAGCAAATGATATTGTTTCCTGAAAGTTAAAACTGTTCTATAGAAGAAAACTCTGATTTTATCTATCACTTTTCAGGTGTTACACTCAAATTTCCAGTGTTCCTCTGAGCCATAACTGTTGATTTCAGTAAGATAAGGCTAATGCAAATAATTAGCATCCTGTTATCTTTCTCATGTGTTGTTCATGGCATCAGTTTCTTCCTGCTCTCCAGCAGAAAGAGACTGATGTTGATGGTTTCTTCCAGCTCAGTCTTGAGGCTGCAGTTTTATTTTAATTTGAAAACAGTACACGTACATGTTCTATCTTTCCATTGCTTCCCAATCATTCTTTTTGTGCTCTCTCTTCACTAAAACTGGTCTTGCCTGAACAATACAAAGTTGTGTTGCTGAGTCTGGGGTCTTTGATACTATTCTATGTCTACATTCTCTGCCAAATTTTTTTGTGACATTTCATCCAATACAGAATAACTACTTTCCTTCAGAAACTAAAATTAAACAAAAACTAATTTAGAAAATGCTTACCTGATGGATAGGCAACTGTAATTACAGCCAAATAGGCTCAAACTAAGTCAGGTCAGGGGAAGGCAGAGAATCCTGACCGTCAAGTCAGTGCACAGCCTGTGTCCTCCTATTGATGATTTGTCTGCCAATTTTAAACACACCATTCTTAATAAGTGTTAGAAGTAAGCCAAAGTTGAGTGTATGAAATTTTCCTAATGAGAAAATCTGGTAAACGACTTTAAGTAGTATTTGTGATCAGCAGCACAGAGTCTAGTTAGAGGCCTGTAACAAGTAGTGCTCCTCAGGGGTCAGTGCTGAGTCCAGCCCTGTTCATACAATCATAGAATCATTGGATGGTGTGGGTTGGAAGCGACCCCAAGTATCATAGAGTTCCAATCCGCTGCTGCAGGCAGGGCCACCAACTTCCAGGCCTGGATCTACACAAGGTTGCCCCGAGGCCCCATCCAACCTGTCCTTGAACACTTCCAGGGACAGGCATCCACCACCTCTCTGGGCAGCCTGTTCCAGCACCTCACCACTCTCTGTACAAAGAACTTCCCCCTAATAAGTAATCTAAACCTTCCTTCCTTTAGCTTTAATCCATTCCCCCTTGTCCTGACATTGTCTGCCCTTTTAAAAAGTTGATTCCCCTCCTGTTTGTATGCTCCCTTCAGGTACTGGAAGGCTGCAGTTAGATCCCCCCGCACAGCCTTCTCTTCTCCAGGCTGAATAAGCCCAGCTCCCTCAGCCTCTCTTCGTAGAGGAGGTGCTCCAGCCCTCTAATCATCTTTGTGGCCCTCCTCTGAACCCTCTCCAACAGTTAAACATCTTTCTTGTATTAAGGCCCCAGATCTGGACACAGTACTCCAAATGAGGCCTCACGAGGGCAGAGTAGAGAGGGACAATCACCTCCCTGTCCCTGCTGGCCACCCCTCTTCTGATGGAGCCCAGGATACCATTGGCCCTGCGAGCTGCAAGAGCACACTGCTGGCTCATGTTAAGTTTCTCATCCACTATGACACCCAGGTCCTTCTCAGCAGGGCTACTCTCAAGTAGCTCTTCTCCCAGTCTGTAAATATGTCTGGGATTCTTCCGGCCCAAGTGCAGCACCTTGCACTTGGCAGTGTTGAACCTCATTAGGTTCACCCATTTTTCCAGCCTGTCAAGATCCCTCTGGATGGTTCCTTTCCTTCTAGGGTGTCGACCACACTACTCAGCTTGGTGTCATCCGCAGACTTGCTGAGGGTGCACTCAATCCCATCATCGATGTCATTGATAAAGACGTTAAAGAGAACTGGTCCCAAGACAGACCCCTGGGGGACACCGCTTGTCACCGGCCTCCACCTGGACATAGACCCATTGACCACCACCCTTTGGCTACTGTCTGTTAACCAGTTTCTTATCCACTGGATGGTCCACCCATCAAATCCACATCTCTCCAATTTAGAGATAAGGATGTGGTGGGGGACCGTGTCAAAGGCCTTGCAAAAGTCCAGGTAGATGACATTGGTTGCCTTCCCTTTATCCACCAATGCTGTCACTCCATCATAGAAAGTCACCAGATTGGTGAGGCATGACCTTCCCTTAGTGAAGCCGTGCTGGCTGCCCCAGATCACACGCTCATCCCTCATGTGCACCAACATGTCAGCCAGGGGTAACTGTTCCATGATCTTTACAGGCACAGAGGTGAGGCTCACCGGCCTGTAATTCCCTGGGTCTTCCTTGCTCCCTTTCTTATAAATGGGAGTTCAATATATTCATCAACAATTTGGATGAAGGATAGTATGTACCCTCAGCAAGTTTGCTGAAGATACAAAACTGGGAGGAGTCGTGCTGCCATCCAGAGAGATTGCTGGACAGCTGGGCAGAGAGTAATCTGAAATTCAACAAGGGTGTAGGGTCCTGCACCTAGTGAGGAATAACCCCATGAAGGAGGTTCAGGTTAGAAATCAGGAGAAATAACACAGAATCACAGAATGTGTTAGGTTAGAAGGAACCTTTAGAGGTCATCTAGTCCAACCTCCCCGCAGTAAGCAGTGACACCTTTAACTGGATCAAGTTGTTAATTTGAGTCTTTCTTCCCAAAGCTTACAATGCAGAAAAACTGAGGAAACTAAAGAAGCAGTAAATAAATTACCAGATTTCCAGTTTGCCTCTGTGACGTTACTACTTTGTGGCATAGATGTGAAGTAGACTGCCTAGGTTTCTGTAAAGAAACAAAAGTGGAGGCAAGAAAAGGAAAATCACAGAATCACAGAGTTGCAGGGTTTGGAAGGGACCTCAAGAGATCATCGGGTCCAACACCCCTGCCAAAGCAGGTTTCCTAGGACATATCACACAGGTAGGCATCCAGGCAGGTCTTGAATATCTCTAGAGAAGGAGACTCCACAACCCCCCTGGGCAGCCTGTCCCAGTACTCTGTCACTCCTACTGTGAAAAAATTCTTCTGCATATTGGCGCAGAACTTCCTGTGCTCCAACTTGAGGCCATTGCCCCATGTTCTGTCTCCACAGACAAACGAAAGAGGCTGGCCATTTCTCCCTCTGTCCCACTCTTAAGATATATATAAACATTAATAAGATCCCCTCTTGGTCTTCTTTTCTCAAGGCTGAACAGCCCTAAAATAGAGGTGGTGGAGAAAAAACAGTCATGACTTAGGCAGAGATATAATCCACTGGAAACAATATTCGCACTGAACAGTTATGCTCACTCAGGTTGGCAAAAACTGACCAGAAAATGTTAACATGGTGCTGCATCCAATCCCGTTAATGTATAGACACAACTGGGTGCTGAAGCTATTTCATTGTTTCAATAGAAGGGCAAACCCTGTGTTTATAAAAAAATGTGCTATCAGTAATTTTTTTTATCATCTTGACTAACTTCATGCTCCCCTTCCAAGTGATCATATTCCATGATAACAGCATTCCCTATATTAATGCTTGCCAGGGAAATTTATGAAAAAAAGCAAGGCAATGTTCACCAATAGATCAGAAGATGAGATCTGCGAAGGCAAGGAAAGCAGTATAGATGAGTGTAGTAATGATTAGTGCAAGCAGATCAATAATAATATTAAAATAACCAAGCTTTTACATTCTTTTTTTAAGTGCTCTTAAAAAGATAAAAATTGTCTAAATAATTAAGAATTAATGAAGACTATGTCAATATAGCTGTTGATAAAAGTAGATAAGAAAATATTTGGGAAAATTTAGCATATATATGTCAGCAGGTCAGTATGATATGAAACCCACTGTGTTAAGGGAATTAACTAATGAACTTGCTGAACGACTTGCAATTATATAGCAAGCTTTATGGAGCTACAAGAAAATACCAAAGGATTTTAGTAAAAGAGAGCAATAGCCCTGAAATCTCTAATTAGATGTTAGTTCAGTTTCCTAGAGGAAATAGAGGTTTCTCTGCCTGTACAATTTAAATCTCAATTAGAGAGAAACTGAAATTTAGAGTCAAAAGTGAACTATGCTGAAGTTAATGAGATGGTAGAAACAGCTTGTTTTCATTTCAGTAACCTTGATCTCAAGCCTACCTCATAAAAATAATGCTATATTTTTAAAAAGATGAAGAGAGAGATTGCCATGGCCAGAGTAGTTCTTCCTTGTTCATTCTCTGGCTCTCAAAATAAAAAAGATGAAGATGCTGCAGAAACCCATCAGTTCTTCAGTTATCCCCCAATAGGTGCAGAACAAGTAGAGAAAAAAAAGTGTTATATGTTTATTAAGGTTAATAGTAAAACTCTTAGTCAGAGACAAGAACAATATGAGCATAAGACTCATTCATAATGAAGATTAGTATAGGAGCTGGAGTTACTGGTTTCCTCTATATTAAGCTACTTTTAGAATTCAATTCCTTGTCTTTCTCTGAAGAAATGTAACTGAAATGACTTCAAAATAGTTGGATTTCCACTTCCAAGATTTATGTCCATCGTTCCAGAAAAGCAAAGGTGGCCAAAGGTAGGAGAAATAGGAATGATTTAAGTTCTTATCACTATCTTAAGTGATACACACAATTTCTCACACTGATGCTGTGGTTGTTCTGAGTCTCCCACTTTGACAATGAGGGCTCTGCTTTCCAGAAAGGGATGTTTGGTTTTTTTTATTAACAGAAAGCACTAGAAAAGAAAAAAAAAAAAAAAGAAGACTGTCATTCCTTGTTTATATAGATATATTAGGGAAGCAGATGGGAAAGACTTTTCAGCTGAAATTGACAAATAAAATAGCGGAGTAAATAAAGAAAAGAAAAAAATGATGCGGGGTAGATTAAAATAACAGATATGCAGAATTGGAAGACAGCTACTTAACAGGAAAATTTAGGATAGTAAAAGAATAATTTTGCAGTAATTGCATGAACCACATTCCTTAAAGAAGGAAAAAAAATGTGCGAACAAGGTCATAAAGCAATTGAAAAAATAATGTGATTTTTTAAATTTAAATTAATCCAACACTCTTGATAAATTATAATTTCTGCTAAGGAACAGTGGTGTTTCCTTTTTCTCTAATTTCTTGAGAAATGCATGTATGTTTACAGTAAGTCCCTTTTAAAAGGGATATTTGAGAACTACTTTTTTTTTTTTTTTTCCCCCTTCTGGAAAACAGAGTGAGAAATCCACTGCTTCATTTTCAGAAGTATTAGTCCGTATCCTCAGAGAATTACTTCCCCTTCAGAACAGTACATAAAGAAATTTCCCTCGGTCTCTCAACTGTCAAGCTCATTTTACCCTCTAGACCTCTAGGAAGACAAACCAATTGAAAACCATGCTCCAGTTCTTCGTCTGAAAAATGGGGATAATGTTTTCCCACTTAAATTGATTTTGGGTTTTTTTGTTATTGTTTTTTTCCCCACCCCAGTTGCCAGCTTTGGGAGGGAAAGGATTCTCTCTTATTATTATAGGTATGTGCAGTAAGGAGTTTTTCGCTTTTCCTAAGAACTTTTAACAATAAGAAAAATATTTTACTTTCAATAATATTAGAAAAACCCTTTCAATCAGACATCTTGAGTCACCTAAAAAAAAAGAATAAAAATGACAGCTATTAAATAATTTCATCAGTAATATAAGAACAAAAGAATAAAGTTAAATATTCTGTATTAAAGCAGTTTGGTAAAACATGAACCAAACTTTTCCATAGCTGCTTTAAATGAAACACTTTTAAGTAAATCAATTCAGTCATCACAATATATAATTTTTTATTGGTAATGACATTCGATGTTTAAGTATCTCTGATTAAAATTATCTAGAAGCTATAAGTCAATATTTCATTACTTTAACACACAGCAGATTATTTTAAAAAATAGAATAATATTTTTAGAGTCCATATTTTTAAACTTATAAATTCGCACACTTCATAGATCAATGAATATGCAAGGTCTTAATCCTTAATGAGATTTCAAAACACAGTTTAAAAACAGTGGAAAATACTGAAACTGGAGTCAGACAACAGACATGTAGTTAGGTCTAGCAGGTGAAAGGGTCATTTTCCCACACTGAGAAAAAATTCAAAGATAGGTTTTTAATTACAATGTGTGCTTTGTGAGTGCTAAGCCTCATAATAGAGGGTATCCAGAGAGCAGAAAAGAAATCCCCAGACCCAAAGAGATATTAGAGAAAGTTGTGTCAGAAATGAATGCCAATGTATTTAAAACATTTTAAGAGCTCTTATTTTAGTAAATAACATTTAGTAAAAGTCTTTCATTGTTCTCTTCTAAAAAATTAACTGGAACAGGTACATAATTTGATTTTTTGCTACCTGGTTAGATAGTATTTCCTCATCTTGTAGTCAAAAATCTACAAGACACAAATCAAAGGGTAATAACAAGACATATGGAAAAAACCCTGATGGGTTTTCAGGCAGTAGGAGCAATAATAACGTTTAGAGTTAAAAGGTTCTACTATGAGAAGACCTTCCTTTGGTTTTGAATAAATAGAGATGCAAGAGATTTAGCTTTGTGTCCTAAGTTAGTTTAATACAAGTCATAGTGTTCTATTTTCTTGTGTTTTATATGAATATCTGTGTCAATAGATACTAAAAGTACATCTGTGTGCAGCTTTTGCGTTGGTATTTGTTTGATAAAATGAACCACCAGTAGCAGTGTTTCTTCAAAGGAAAAAGAGCAAGAACAAACAGTACTAGATTATACTCAGAATTCCCCAGAAGACTAATTTTCAAATAATTTCACTTCAAAATCATAGAAATCTTGCTTGTTAAATTTATATTGATAAACCATTACCTTGAAATTAATGTGTGTATGGTTTATAGCCCATGTTCCAAACATTCCTAACAACAACAAAAAATACAGCTCCTTTATTTGACAGTAAACCATAATCTATGATTGACCATCCTTAACTATTAACAGGGAGATATTTGCTTTGGAGTTGGAACTATACTTAGCATAGCTTTTACTGAATATTCAGGGCTTTGGCAGTGATTAATGGTTAGTAAAAAAAAAAAAAATCCACCTGAAATAAAATAATCTTAATTGGCCTATTGCTATAATGCTAAAAAAAAAATATAATTAAATGTTACAAATATACATATATCTTGAAAGTTGCCATGTAGCTGTAACTCCTACAGAAACAGTTGTGCTTGGTGGCATTCATCTCATTTCAGGATTGTAGCTTGATAAGCAAGGAAATTAAAGCATAAAATGCAGTTCTAGAAGAACTCATGCAATAAGAATCCCTGCAGATTGACAGCTTGTAATACAAAGGAGTGGTAAAAGTTCATTCTAGTACAAACTATGAAAATAAAGAAAAACAAGATAAACAATGCTGGTTTTCAAGCATTTTGTAATTTAAGAACTAATTTTTAAGTTACTTAAAAATACTTGTTCCCATGGAAATGTAAATTCAACATGTTAAAACCGAAATATATTTTCACTGTAATTTTTTAAAAGGAAAACCACTGTGTGAAATATTAATTACAATACTAAATTTATCTTTATTCTGATGATCCCCTTTGGGTTAAATTATTGCAGTTTTAAAAGGTTAAGTAGGTAAAGTCTGATTCTGGAATATATACAAACTGATTTTAAAAGGCTGCTTATGTGAACTTCAACAGATGACTAATGTCAGGCAATAATTTTGTCCTTGAAAGAAAATTACTTGCAGGCACCTCACACTAAAATTTCATAAAAGTGACACACTAGTATTTTCAAAGTAACCATTGTAACTAAACATTTAAAAAATCTTGATTATTTAATTTTAAAAGTAACTACTCTTCGTTAATGAATTAAATTAAAATACATTTATAAAATAAAAAAGCTGCTCTTTTCATTTGTTTTGTCTGGTAAAATCCAATGATTTGTGCTCCCTCTACTGGCAGTGAAACAGCGGTTCTTGTTAACAAGAGCTATCTACTGAAGGTAACTGGAGCACAGAAAATAAAGAAAGTTTTGGACAAAGAGCAGGTGCACCACAGCACAATCACAACACAGAAAAGTCTTTTCTGGTTAGAGAAACAACAAATACTAATTTGAAGAGAAATACGATCTCTTTTGTAAAATCTAAATTTACAATTAAGAGTCATCTTCTTGAAAACAGAACTGCAAATCCCTTACAGGTCACCCTGTGAAATGTAACCCCCCTCTCCTGGCATTTGCAAATCCTGTACATATTTTGTGCAATACCATTTTATTCCTACCCATTAAAGTTAAACATGTATATTAAGGACAATCATATAATTTTTAGCAAAACATGGTATACAAAAGTATTTATTGAGGACTGAAGAATGTCTCTGAATGCTACTTTAACTCTACCAATAAGCATAAACAAATGAGTCATGAATTCTGTCATGCTTTTTTGGAAAGAGCGAAAAAGGAAAAAGAGAAGTAGTAGTACAATCAATCAGAATGGTATATGATGCTGTTGTATCAGAACTAGATGATTTAAGACCTACATCTCTTACTAAGATTACTGATGAGCAAAAGACCTTGCAGAAATAAAACTAAGTTAACCCCAATCATTAGTACATAATAAAGGCAAGAGGAGATACTGCTACAGCTGTAGATAAGTGGCTGTTCTCATTTTATATCCACATACAACTGACAGAAACAAGCTATTTATACATGAGATACCATATTCTGAAATTACATTTGCAATTAGATTACAGGTTCTGGAAGTCCTAGGCTTTTGCTCTATAGAAGATCAGTTGAAACAGTAACAATGATCTCCCTAGATTTAAAGCATAATTATGAAAATATGATAAATATTATCTGACTCTTATATGAAAGTGCCATGGACAAGGTACTCATGGTGCTTTTGTCTTTCATCACTATATGATCTGGCTTCATATGTATTTTAGGTTTTGAATTTCAAATATTCCAGTCAACAAAGCACAGCTATTTATATAGTCCTCAGCCTCAGCGTTGATTTTTCTGTTGTGCTGTCATTTCCTATTTTTCTTCCATAGCATTTTTAATACACTATTGAAGCCTAAGAGAGACTGTTAGAATATAATGTAAGGAAAATGTACAGCCCTATAATTTTGTCTGTGTGTAGAGAAGATAGCACCTTTGCTTCTGAACTACAGGTATCTCAGCATGCTATGAAGGCATTCTAAGTCTGTCAAGTACATTTTAATTTGCTGTTTTCTTCACAGGGAAAAATCTGGAACAACTATGACTTCCACTATGTAGAAATAAAAATTGCTAAATAAGCAAACAATCCACAGCAGATAGAACTTCATGTGGATTATATTTCTGGGTACCAAGATTGCTATAAAGTTGTTTCTACAATGGTAGGCAATCCTATAAAGCAATAGTACAAGTGACTATGGCTCAGATTTGTTTTGTTATTTTTTCCTCTCTGTGTGTGCATCATCCCTTAACTCTATGACGAAATGCAGTCCAAAAGCTTGTTTTCTCAAAATTTTCCAAAAATGGCACAAATGTATTGCTCAACTTTTTAAGATAAAAACCAAGTAACTGTCCACTAAAGCTGACAATAGCTAAGGACAAAATGCTCTTCTAATTTCTTAGGGGGAAAAAAAACCCCAACAAAAACCAAAACCAAAAACCCCAAAAGACCACAACAACCAACCAACCAACAACAACAACAGTAACAAAACAAAAACGGGGGGGGGGGGGGGGGAGGGGGAAAGGAAGACAATAGCAGTGTTGAAATCTTTGTAAACATGTCACATTATGTTTTGAACAATATGCATAATTTTCAGACATCACATGTCAGAAAATGTACTTGAATCTATGAATCATAATGAAAAATATATACTTCACCACATACCTACAGAAAAACATCCTTGGTATTCTGTTCGGACAATTTAAAACATGAAAAACTCTAAATCAAAGCAACTCAGACTCTAAGAAGAATCTCAACCAACAGCTTAAAAATTACTTGGTAGTTGAAACTGAAATAGAGAGCTGCTCAATTTATTTCTGCTGTGTTCTCCTTCAGTAAAGAACTCTCTTCTTCACAGGCACAGCTGATGTTACATAACAATGTAAAAAAAAAAAATAGTTCTGCCTCTCCAAAAGGAGGCTTTTAACCCCTTTTTCTGGAGGACCTGGGTAACAATTTACTATGAACAGATGCTAGAAATGGCAATTGCCCTTTAGCCAACCATCTCTCTGGGTGAATAAACCCTCTCCAGTAAGCTATACCCTGCAATAAAACATAAGTTCTTATGATCTTTTCCTGAAACAGCACCTGTCAGCATCCAAAAATGACAACATATACTAATGGCAGTAATGAGCATTAGCAGATATGTCTTTGATTGCTGCATTTGCAAATTTCCCCTACCCTAGTTCTCTGATTAACTCAGTTTCCAGGATGACTGAGAAAAAGGGGCATGCTAATAAAAAGCATGTGAGTTATGCACATAGTTTTTGATTGTGTTCCACAGGTCTTTAATGTTCTTTTGGGGGAGGGGTGGAGGGAGAGGTTTCTGCTACAAGTACAGTTATTTGTTCAATTCTCTTCCTTAAAATGAATATTTAAATTACTTTTCTACGTACTTCATATTCTTCAGTAAGGTTCTGTACGTGCATTTTTTTTAATTTACATTTTTTTCTTCTCCTCTAAATATGAAATAAAACATCATCATTTATTCTATTTACAGCCAGCCCAAGCCATTGCAATTTTATGCATAGATTTCCATTTATGTTGTATGGAAATGAAATATAGACTATAGCTATTAATATATAATAATGAAGCTTAACAATTTGGTTATACTTAGTTAAAATTCTATTTATAATCTAATGGCATGAAAGACCTGAGGCGGGAATTAAGCTGATATTCAGCTCAAGCAGATAAACTGTTCACCTGCTGGGCTAATTTTTTGCTTAATCATTAATTAGCTTTAACCTAATGATTTAACTGGCATTTTAATAAACTTCACTGAGCAAAAGTGGGTGATCTGCCATACATTCAATGCACTGTGACTGCTGCTCTGTCTTCTATAGGTCTCTTAAGATTTTATGCTTACACAATTAATCTACTTCATAACTGATTTACAAAACTGTAACTTAAAAAGACTTCAGGGGACATGGCTACTTTTTGATCATTACATTCATTAGCTCACCTATGATACTGGTTTCCTGGTAAAGGCCTTTCTCAGTTACCACAGGCATTTGTAACTCCCTTGAGCTTTCCATCATTGTGATTTATTTGTGTATAACAACTGAGTAAAAACCAGATTTTTAAAAAAGAGTTTTGAAAGATTCTTAGAGGAATAAAGCCACTGTGGCAAGTTTCTGAAGAGATATTTGTGCTTGGTGAGGATAATTATTAGAGCCATACAGTGTTGATATATTTTGTGTTTCTGGTGTATTAAGTAATAACTGTAATAAGTTTCTATAAGTCCAGAAAAGAGACATGAAGATGATTAGCATCATCCATGAAGACGGAGCATCTCTCTTGTAAGGAAATACTGAGAGAGCTGGGACTGTTCAGTCTAGACAAGTGTCAGGCAGGCTCCTATCAAAGCATATACACTTCTGAAGGGAGGGTGCACAGTTAACAAAGCCAGACTCTTTTCAGTAGCGCATAGTGATAGGGTAAAAATTTAAACACAGAAGGTTCCATGTGAACACAAAGAAAAGCTTCTTTTACCATGACAGAGCACAGGCAGTGGTTGCCCAGGGAGGTTGTGGCATTACCATCCTTGGAGATTTTAAAAATTCATCCACATGTGGTCCTGGGCAACCTTCTCTAGGTGAACCTACCAGGGATATCAGACCAGATGACCTCCAAATGTCTCTCTCAGTCTCATCCATCCCATGATTCTGCTTATGTCTGTGAAAATTATTTTTAGTTTAAATTATAATTTATCCAGAAAAACTTAATAGCCTTAGAACTATGAATGCGCAGCTGAGTCTGTGCGCAGCTGAGTCTGTGGACACTAATATTTCAGAGATGGACTAGAAGTGGACTAGTCAGGGTTTGGCTGTGGTTGGACTAGATGATCTTAAGGGTCTCTTCCACCCAAAGTTGATTCTATGGTTTTCTCTTGGCTTACATTTCGGAGTGGTACATGTTTATTTTCACCAGAAGTTGGGACAGGCCACAGCCAGGGCAGGTGACCCTAATTAATTAATTCCATACCTGGCAGCATGACCATTCTGAGCCATTATGTTCTGAGCTGTGAGATTTGGTGAGAATCTGTATTGTTTATCACCAGCTTTGATTATTTTTTTCTAAGTACTGTTGTTATTTTCATCTACTTTTGCTGTCCCAATAAACTGTCCTCATCCCAACGCCCGAAGTTTGCATTTGTCTCCCTGTTCTCCTGTTCTCTCCATTCCACCGGGATGGGGGGAGAGTTGGGTTGAGTGAGCAGCAGCATGGTTCTTGGTTGCCAACTGGGGCTAAACCATGACAGTCCATTTTGGCACCCAAAGGGCTGGGATAACAATAGAACTGACCTGATTGCATTAAAACCAAAATTGTGATAAGTATTCATTGTATAATGGAAATAGGCACTGGTCACAATGGTGTTGGGTCCAGTCATGTGACTGTGGTATGTAAACCCATATTTGCTGTACGTGTTCCTTGTGGCATTGTTTATCACTATCATGAGAGAGGTCAGGATTCTCATTGTACTGTACTGTGTGGCATAAACTTATGATAACATCAATGGTCATGACCTTAATCTGGTATTTACATGGCATTTTCCTGTTCTGCCCATATCTTGGACCACAGATTTTTGTATTGATTAATAACCACACCTAATCAATGGGGAAGATGATAGTGAGAGGAGATACTTTAACTCTTTCACATCCCCTTTTGCATTCAGGCTGGTTATAGCAGGTTTTGAGAGTTTTGAATACTCTCGGGATGTTTCAACTAACATGTTCCATTTGTTATATCTCCTGCCATTTGTTATATCTCCTGAATTATACCTCTTCTATGAAGACAAGCTGAGAGGTTGGGCTTGTTCATCTTGGATAAGAGAAGGCTCAGGGGAGACCTAATTACCAGTAGTTAAAGGGGTCCTACAGGAATGTGGGAGAGGCACTGTTCACAAGGGAGTGTAGAGATAGGACAAGGGGTAACGGCTTCAAGCTTAAAAAGAGTAGGTTTAGATTAGACGTTAGGAAGAAATTCTTTACTATGAGGGTGATGACACACTGGAACAGGTTACCTAGAGAGCTTGTGGAAGCCCCATCCCTGGAAGTGCTTAAGGCCAGGTTGGATGCATTTTTGGGCAACCTGCTCTGTTGGAGGGTGTTCCTGCCTATGCCAGAGGCATTGAAACTAGATGATCTTTGAAGTCCCTTCCAACCCAAAGCATTCTATAATTCTGTGATTCTGTGAATGTGTTTAAAGTCCTGGCAAACATTATATCACATTCCTACAAACCTGCCAAGGCAAGTGCTATGTGCTTAAAGAGGTGGAAGCAACCACCAGATGGCTAGAAACATTTCCTGTGTCCCATGACACTGCCCAGAACACAAACCTGGGCCTTGAAAAGCAAGTTCTATTGTGACACAGCACCCCAGAAAAAAATTATTTAAACATTTCCAAAATAACCTCATAGACCCCTGGGCCAAAACGCATGGAACTGAGTGTATCACATCTCCTGTCATGCATCAGCCTCTGGAAAAATTGAACGGTACAATGGACTACTAATGACTACACTGAGAGCAATGTGTGATGGGACCCTCAAACATTGGGATGCACTTTTAGCAGAGGCAACTGAGTTACCTAACTCAAGGAGATCAACCAACTGACTTGGACCTGCTCAACTGAAGCTTACACACACTGAAGAAGCAGATAAACTCCCCATAGTCTGTATGAAGAGTTTAGTAGGGAAAACAGTTAGCCCTGCTTCAGGCAAAGGCATACCAATCTGCGGAATTGCTTTTGTTGAAGGTGGGTGATGCAGAAGGATGTGAATGTCTGATGTGTACTTCAAGAGGATCTGATTTTGGGTGAGAATAGCCAATAAACTAAAAAAAAAAAGTATGGTGCTAATTGCTAAATAACCATGCCATTGTACATTATCTTTACTACAAATGCTCTATGTTGCATCAATGGTATTAAAGTCACCAAAACTAATGGAAAACAGTGATTGAACTACAACTAGGCTCAGCAGCTGGTGACCAGCAGCTTTCTTGAAATCCACACCTTCAACCTGCAAACCACACACATGGTCCATACCAGACACACCAGACCCAAGCTCCAGATGCAGCATGACACAATTCAACAGTAAACATCAACAGTCCTTCTCTGAGGGACTGTTATGACAGATGGAGCCAAAGTCATGACTAAATGAACTCAGTGCACATTTGAGAAGGATGGCCTCAAAAGTAAGGGAATGTGTCTCTGTGTCTCTGTGTGTGTATGTATCAAAGACAGGGAAAATGGCAGTGATTAGGGAATTGTTGGATCTGAACGTGATGTAGATGCTATAGAATAAGGATTGGATAATGCCCAAGATTCACCTAGGAGAAGCTTAATTTTTACCAGAAGTTGGGGTGAGACATAACCAGGACAGGTGGCTCAAACTAGCCAAAGAGGGTATTTCATACCATATGATGTCATGTTCAGTATAAAAGGGGACTCGCTGTGGAAGGGTGGCATGGCTCCAGGACATGGAGCTCAAGGACAATCTGGTTTCTGACAGGTCTGAGCTGTACAGTCTGAGTTATACTGTTAAGTGAGAAACAAATCCTGTTGTAAGTCATGTTTTTATTTCCCCCTCCCTTTGCTGTCCTAGAAAACTGTCCATATCCTTATCCATGAGGTTTTTCTTTGTCACCCCATTCTCCTCCTCACCCTGCCAGGGGAAGGAGTGAACAAGAAGCCACATGGTGCCCAGCTGACATCCAGAGGTAAAACATATCAATGCAGTTTATAGATTTTCAGAGTGCAAATTCACCTTTATATATGTCTGTCTTGTAAAAAAGGTGCAGATTTTTTTTAAGAAAATATTTGTCAAATTAAAATATGTTGGGGGAACATCCTGGATTGAGCAAGTTTCTCTTGAGAGGTATATTTCAGATGCAAAATAAAAATTATCAAGTGCAAAGATGGTGGAGGAAAAAAAGGTGAAATGAAGATGGTTACAGTTTGAGATGTCCCTTTACTTTCTCTGGTTCTTTTAAAAATTGAAAGGAAACAGTAAAAAAATATTTTGCCTCAAGAAATATGGTAATATATATTCATTATAGAAATACTAATAAGAAAAGGCAACTCAAGAAATTTAACTCTCATTGCTTTTATGATAGGTAGGTTGATTTAAGCCATTATCCACAGTCAAAATACTGATGCCTAGGTCCATTAGCTGACTGAAGGCCAGATAAAATAAGCAAGAGCATTTGAATTACAGTATAGAGAATCAGAAGAGAATTGTCATTTTTTAAAATCTCATAGCATGATATATATGGCTCTGTAATATATATCTAGAGATTTTTATTCATTTCCTGCAGAGCTGCTGACATGGTTAACCCAAGGGATCTAAATCCTAGTTCAGACAGAGGTTTGTGAATGTTTGCAAATATCAGTCTGCTAATTTATTTTTTTTTAATACAAACAAAAGCTGTAGAAGTCCTCCCAGTACTGAATCAATTAAAAGACTGCAGCTCTTGATCTGTGAGGAGAGACTGAGGGATCAGGGTGCATTGGCCAAAAATTATTGCATGCTGCACCTCTATTAGTAAACCAAACTCTGTCAAGGTACAAGCTCGAGCACTGGTTCACAGTTGTTCCTAATCCTTCACTTACTGTCAAGAGTCTTATGGTTTCAGCCTGTACCAGCGAGCATTTTCCTAAACATACCTCAAAAACTATTCAGGAGCTAGCACAGGACAGATCCTGATATATAACTTGGATTTGTCCACTCTATTCAAGATGAAACAGGAGAAAGTTTCACTGTAGACACAAGTCATCTGAAGTCAGCAGTCTAAGACAAAGAAGTCCTGTAGTTTATATCTATGTATCACAGAATGATAAAATGGTTTGCATTGGAAGGGACCTCAAAGATCAGCTAGTTCCAACCTCCCTGCCATGGGCAGGTACACTCTCCACTAGACCAGGTTGCCCGAAGTCCCATCTGACCTGGTATTGAACACTGACAGCTAGGGGACATCCACAGCTTCTCTAGGCAACCAGTTCCAATGTCTCACAATGAAGAATTTATTTTTTCTTAATGTTTTACCTAGAACTAGCCTCTTTTACTTAAAACCATCACCCCTCGACCTATTACTACACTCCCTGATAAACAGACCTTTTCAATGATTCCTTTAGGCCCCTTTTAGATACTGGAAGGCTGCTATAAGGTCTCCCTGAAGCCTTTTCCAGGTTAATCAAGGCCACCTGTCCTTGATAGGAGGACACTTGGCCTTGATTAACTTCCAACTGTGTTCACAGGAGAGGTGCTCCAGCCCTTTGATTTTTTTTGTGGCCACCTTCTGGACTTGCTCCAACATCTCCGTGTCTTTCTTGTACTAGGGACTCCAGAGCTGGAAGCAGTACTCTAGGTGTGGTCTCACAAGAGCAGAATAGTGAGAAAGAATCGACTCCACTGACCTACTGATCATGCAATGATACAGTTGGCTTTCCAGGCTGCAAGGGTGTGTTGCCAACTTATGTTAAGGTTTATATCAATCAGCACTTCTCAGGGCCCCTCTCAATCCATTCTCCAACAATCTTGTGCATGGGATAGTGCTGACCTGTGAGCAAGACTTTGCACATTGCCTTATTGAACTTCATGAGCTTTGTATAGGTCCACCTCTCAAACCTGTCAAGGTCCCCAAGAAGGAAGGATGTCATCCCTTCCTTCTGAATGGTGAGATGTTAATGACATCACACAGCTTAGTGTCTCAGAAAGCTTTCTGAGTGTGAATTCAATCCCACTTTCCATGTCACCCACAAAGATGTTAGGGGTCACAGTACAGACTCCTGGGGTTTGTCACGCATCACTGTTCTCCACTTGGACATCAAGCCATTTACCACAGCTCTTTGAGTGCAACAATCCAGCCAATTCCTTATACACTGAAAGATCTATCCATCAAATCCATGTGTCTCCAATTTAGAGACAAGAATATTGTGCAGGACAGTGTCAAATGCTGTGCTCTAGTCTAGATAGATGATGTCAGTCATTCTTCCCTTACCCACAAGCACTGTAATTGTAAAAGTAGAATGACATCAAATTTATCAGGCATGATTTGCACTTTATGAAGCCATGCTGGCTGTCATCAGTCACCTTATTTTCTGTGAGCCTGAGTATCATTTCCAGGAGAATCTGTTCCATGATCTTGCCAGGAACAGAGTTGAGACTGACCCATCTATACTTCCCTGCATCTTCCTTTTTACCCTTTTTAAAAATGGAGGTTGTGCTTCCCCTTTTCCTGTCCTTTGGAAACTATACTAGGCTGTCACAACTTCTCAAGTATGATGGACAGCGGCTTAGTTACTTCATTTACAAGTTCCCTCAGGACTCTCAGATGCCTCAGGACCCAGGGACTTGTGCACCTGCAGATTCCTTAGATATTCTTGAACCTGGTCCGTTTTAACAGTGGATCATTCTTCATTATCCCAGCCCTTTCTTTATCCTTTGTGATCTGAGCAGTGTGGTTAGAGCCCTTGCTGATGAAGACCGAGGTAAAAAAGTTAAGTACCTCATCCTTCTCCATATCCTGGGCAACCAGGTCTCTTTTTTCATTCTGAAGGGGGCCCACATTTTCCCTCATCTTTCTTTTATCACTGATGTACCTATAAAAGGGAATTTAATTTGTTTTGTTACTGTTATGTAGAAACTTTGGTATACAACTGTGGTGTGTTGGCCTGTTGCCAACGACTCTCCCAACTACTCTCTCACTTCCCCTCTTTAACAGGACACAGAAGAGAAAATAAGATGGGTCAAGATAAAACCAGGAAGATTACTTACCAGTTACCATCACAGGAAAAAAAAAGACAAGACTTGGGGAAAATTGATTTCATTTTTTGAAAACTAAAATAGAGTAGGATGCTAACAAGCAAAGACAAAAACTACAACACTTCCTTCCCGCTCTCCCTTCTTCCTAGGCTCAACTTTACCCTTTCATTCCCAATTCTTCGAACCTTACCCCTCCCCGAGCAGCTTAGGGGGATGGGGAATTCGGGTTTTAATCAGGTCATAACAGCTGCTCTCTGCCACTCCATCCTGCACACGCTGTTCCCCTGCTACAGTGTCCATCCTTCCTACGGGTTGCAGCCCTTCAGTCTGCTCTACAGTGGGTCCTCCACATGCTGCAGGGCTTGCCAGGAGAATAATTCTTGACTGCCAAGTTCAGATCCAGGTCTGGAAGCCTTGATACTTCATAATCAAAATCCTACATTGTTCTAACTTATCTTTATGTGCTTTTAGTTTTTAAAATTTTAAAAATTCAGGTATCAATTTGTTATTCCCTTGAATTTAGAATTTACTGCATCTGGGAAGAAAGAATATACAGTTACACACTCTGCTCTGCTCTACATTAATTTGTGTGCACAAAAAAAAACCCTAGGTATGGTAATTTCTATCATACCTGACACTGACAAAAGCATTCTTCATGAATTTCTGCCAATGTCTGTGTGGGCAACAAAAGCACTAGTAGAAAGAAAAGCTGAGAAAAAGAGCAATTCCTTCAGAAACACTACATTACATTGCATTACAAACTTTCTAGAAGGGCTGTGTCATGATAGGATGGGGGGAATGGTTTTAAACTTAAAGAGAATGGATTGGAAATTAGGAAAAAAATCTTCACTAAGAGGGTGGTGAGGAACTGGAACAGGATGCTCCCTCTCTGGAAGTGTTTAAGGCCAGTTTGGATGGGGCCTTGAGCAACCTGCTCTAGTAAGAGGTATCCTTGCCCATGGCATGGGAATTTGAACTTGATTGGTTTTAAGATCTTTTCCAGCTCTAACCACTCTATGATTCTATGATTCATTTGATTACATAGTTATGCCATGATGGCTTGCTTATAAAGAAATCTAAAGAGAAGTCTTTGTAAAATCTAATGGTCAAATTCATCCCTTCTGTATCTAATAAATCATACCTAATATGAGCATTGATTATGTCTAGAGCAGATTAGTACAGATTTACAGTCTTGCTCCAGCTTACAGTTAATGACCTGTTCTAATATACATAAGGATGTTGGGTTTAGATGATAGAATTCTTGGCAAAAAAAGATCAGTGGAGTGACATCTGCACATCATATATTTTCATTCTTTTATCTCTTGAACTTAAGCTAAAGAGAATGGAAGACAATTAAAAGCTGAATTATGCAGAAAAACAGTGCAGTACTAGATGAGCAAAACAGTATAAATAGACCAGAACATTCAATAGAACTTTGAAATGCTTTATATTACATGAACTCTGGCATTTTGTTCCTCTGAATTACTCAAAATGCAATAAACAAACAGCTGAGGCAGTTGATAGCTGTTAACAGAAATCAAAGCTTTCAATATTTTTTTTTATTTTTTTAATTATTGATCCCTACATTTTTGTGGAATTTACCATGTTTTATGAATGTATCACGCCAAAGGCAGAACAATGATTACAAAAGATAGAATGTTAGTGTAATAACTGACATATCATTAAACAAACAAACCTCTTTAACTCATGCTCATTTAAAATAACTCCTTTTCAAAGAAGTTGTGCATTGGTGCTAGCTGAAGTCTGTTTATGACCCAATACTGAAAAGTGTAATCACTGTTGCCCATTTCTGGAAAATATTTTTGCCTGTCCTTAATGTTCATGTCCCTGCTGCCAGCGAATTAAATTATTTAACATGAATAGACTTCTCTGGAGATGGAGTTCACCAAGCTGGAAAGGATATCATTTTATAAATGTAAACTGAAACACTATAATATTTTTGACAACTTCCATGATGATCAGGAAGATGTGTCACTAGCAAGGAACTAACTTCAGGCAACTTACTCTGGAAAGCAAAGACATTGTTTGCAGTTCAACTATTAGCTAGGTTTAACTAGGAGAAAGTTCTAAGCAAAGCTAATCTATGTTTTGAGCTTTTCACAGCTTTTAAATGCCATTGTCTCTGATTGGTAATAAAAAGGAGACATGTATTGGTGTCCCGCAAAGAGTGAACAAACTATCACTTAAACAGAGAAGCCAATGTAGAGATTTGTAGTGAAATAAGGACAAA
Source organism: Laterallus jamaicensis coturniculus (assembly GCA_022605575.1). Classification (NCBI taxonomy): domain Eukaryota; kingdom Metazoa; phylum Chordata; class Aves; order Gruiformes; family Rallidae; genus Laterallus; species Laterallus jamaicensis. The sequence goes on from JAKCOX010000019.1 coordinate 9,612,592, forward strand.
ATCAATGCTTAGCTTAGCCTAGAGCTCCAAAAAGCTCTTGTCATCCTGGTGACTTAGTTGAAACTGTGGATGTGCTGAACAATGTGTGATGCAGCTTGAGGTAGCAGTTAGATGTCCTCTTCAAGTATCTGATGGATTGTTTGTATTCTTCATCCCCACTTAAAAGACAGTGAATGAGGATTTTGCAGCATGGGAAAAAGGAAGTCAGAAAGGGCTGGCAATATAACTATGCATCAAGAATGAAGCTTAAAGCTTAGTAGACTGAAAAGATGCTGAAGTGCTTGCATATATATTGTAATTTTTTTACTACTGGTTTACTATCTTGTTTATTCTCTGCACTAGATCATTTAGTAAAATTCGTTTTTGTTTTGTGCATTAATGTTAGATTAGAAAATAGTATCAGGAGTGCTTAGAACTATTCAAAATTCCGGGTATTCAGAATATATATGGAAACTGAAAGGGCTTAAGCCAGAGTTCTCTGTGTTTTCAGAACAAAGTACATTCAGCCCTTCTCACTGTCTACTCACTTCAATCTCCCTGCTCCAACAGGTGATTGTAGTTGCATGGGAAGGAGATTCTGTCAGCAAGCTACTTCTGCTGTTAAGGCCAGGTCTAGCAATGTTTATGAAGTGTTTTAATAATTATGGATCCTTGCCATTGATTTTCTGACTGTAAAATAAAGTCTTAAGTTTCGAACTGAACTGAACTTCACAAGTGGGGCATGAAGAGAGTGAAAATCATATTGTAAATTAGCAACTACCTGAAGTGAAAAGAGTAGATGAAAATCCAATGCTCTTGATGAAGTCTTTATCTTATGGAGGTAAGAAACCAATTGAATCTGTGGCCTGGTCACCAAAGAGTACATCTGCAAGGTTAAATTTTGAATTCTAAAAACCTTTGTTAATGAGGTATACTACATCCTGTACATATTAATATGATGTATATTGTGTATATTGTCATAAACCTTTTGAAACTATAGACCTTTTCAGGATGCTATTAGTATAGTTTAAGAGAATCAACACAATTATTTTGGATTAGGTAATGGAAATAGGCATGATAAATAAATGTTAGAAGGCTCTTGGGTATATGAAACTGTATTATTAAATTAGAACTTCAGCTAAAATGATAAGGTCTGGTGATTACATTTTCATTAGTAGTACATTTTGCAGTGTCATATAATAGGTTTGTTGATTGTGCATAATTTACAATGCTTTCAGAATGCAATACAATTACATGTCTCTTTAAAATAATATTGTTGTGCTGGAAAAAAATGGATGGCACTGGTTGAAGTACTTTGAAGCCAGTAAGTAAAACTGCAACTATCATTTAGAATAAGCATTTGAGACATATGCCACATGAAACCTAATGTTTTCACAAATAAAAATCTTATTGAAAACTAAGATACTTCAGAAAATTTTGAAGCAAATAGTATTAGTATTTCTCTAGAAAAATCTTGGTGAATTACTAAAAAACGATGTAAAAGTTTGGGGAAACAGGAAGAGAATAGGATAGAGAACAGAGAATGGAAAAAAGAAGAAAAAAAGGTATAGCTGCATGACTATGCAAAACAAAGATAGGAGAGGAATTTTTAATCCAAAACAACCCCATAAACTAAAGGCATCTTCAAATATGAGTATGAGGTTCCTAGTTTTTTAACCTGGTCTGTTTATAGGATTACAGTGGTATTTTCTTGTAGATTATCTACAGTTTTGCAATCAAGTATTTTATATCTTTGCAATTAAAAAAAAACCCAAAATAACCAAACAAAATGAAAACTATACTTTATGTGAACTAAACAAGACAGATGCTGCAGAAATAATTTATTCATTTATTTATTTTAAAATTACTGTAGGCTTTTTGAACATTAATTAAAAAAACAACATGTAGTAACCAGTAAAGGTTGCTATCATACATAAACCTCTTCCCTTAGATTAATTTTACTATTATTAAACGTGATTTATTATTAAATATATATGGTAAACTGCACATTAAGGATGGTGAATTACTCTGACCAAAGTGCTGACATTGATGAGTATTTTTACTTATTTCATTGAATATTATTTACAAACTCTCATTATTAAACATTGATATTTTTTCTAAGCACCCGATTAATCCCAGAGCATATGATGATGTCCTTATAGTCAGCCACAAGCCATGTGTCTGTCTGATTTTTGTTTTCCCTTGTTGTTTTTTTTCCATTCTGTGGACCATCCATCAAAGTATACTTCATCAGTTAGCCTGGTTACCTACAGCTGCATAGCTAATTATCTTTTAACTAGCTTTAAGATGCAGTATCTTAATGGATATCAGAGGATGGTTTTCTACTTATGGTTCAATATAATGTTAATACAGTCTTTGCCATGCATAGTCTTACATATCAGAACCATAAGAAATTTGTCATAGTAATATATATATGTATATATGTACATACATGCATATGTATATACTTACACATGTATTGTACCTTCCTAACCACTTTTTACTAGCATGCCTCTAGTTATGCAATTGTTATTTCTATGTCTTTTAAAAATGATTCATTTTCTAGTTACAAGGAAAGTTTGGGTGCAACTATGGGATAAGAAAACAGCTTCTGATGTCAATGTATTGAAAAACAAAGGCAACAAAAAATGCAGCTTAATATTCTGGTTTCTTATGCTGGCATTTACATTCATGAAAACATACATTTATTTGTATAAAAAGACCACTGGCCCGGTTTTTCACTCACCAGAAACATCCAAATAAGAAGAATGGCTAGAGGAAATTACAGTGCAATAAACTTACCTTAATCCAGTAGTTTGTAACACTCAAGGACAGAAATCAGATCTTCTGAGATCTTGTAAAGTTCAGTTATGTGAATATATGTTCTCTGTATTTCTGAATATGCCACCCAGGAGTGCATGCTGGACTACCAAACATGTTGTCATCATCCTGACTGTCCCATCTTCCTTTTGAGCAGGAAACAATACATTAATCCTGGAAATTGTAAGAAACTTTAGAACACATATTATTTAAATGTGGTTCAATTGTTGATGATTAGACTGCCTTAAAGGCATCAGGTCAACCATGTCAGGTTACTGGACATGTCTTAATAGGCTGATTCAAAAGCCATGCAAGGTGAAGCATCAAAACAGAAGGCTTCATAAACACTAGTCACTTTCTAAAGATGCAGCTCAATGTATAGATTGAAAATACAACTTTAACAAAGTATTTTAACCAGTGGACCTTCCTACAAACTGATAGTATCAAAATATCCCTGAAATGTGAAAACCTGTAAGCTCCATCATGAAGTTTAAATATAATTTAAATAGCTTAATATTAAAAAGGTAAATGAAAAACTGTCCCCAATATTTTATTATTTAAAAAATTCTAATATGCTTTAAGCTGGATCTTCAATTATCTTAAATTACTTTACTTTAATAGATTTCAAAGAACCCGCTGAATGCCGACTAAAGATTTAGTTAGGAAAGTGTTAGCAGCTTTACTCTGGATTATCTACCTACAGTTTTATGTTATTCTTTGTTTTTAAAGATAATCTTGTCTTTTATTTATTAATGAATTATGAAACTCCCTCTGACATACATTATACAATGTTATGATTTTAAAATAAAAATGCAATATAATGTTACTCCTAAATTAGCAAGCATTTTAACAGTAATTTAATTTTTAAAATCACTTTTTGGAAAAAAATATATTTTTCCAGTTAACTCTATGGCTAAAGAAAGCATCCTTTCAGGAATCTTGACAGAAAAATAAATACTAAGTACATAAAAGAGGATTTAGGCATAATTTGGGGTACGTTATAAAAATTGTGATATAATACTCTCAGCTTATTTATTCTCAAAAGATTTAGACTCAGCTGTTCTTGTTTGGGATTTTTACTGAAAAGTTATGTATTCCCTTTATAAATCAGTCCATCCATGCCAAGAGCTTTTATCACCTGAGCAGACACATGCCTGCATCTCTCCTGAGATTCAGAGAAACTGAAAACCTAAACTAAGTAATAACTATGGTTGGATTTGGGCATCCAGTATATGTCCTGGTCTATCTGGATACGTCTGATTATCTGGACTGAGCACTTCAGTAGAGAAATATAAATCTAAATCTAGTTTACTTGGAAAGCTGGCCAGAGCCAGTTCTATATTAATCATATTACTATTGCTTCATTAATGTTCTTTTTGTTTATATTAAATGTGGGATGCTTTTACAATAATTATAGTTATTAAAAAAGGGAATTATAAAAAAATAAGTACAGTTCAAGTTTGCTATATCCAATTGGCTATTATTGTTTTCTAAAGGGCTGTTATTTTAATCTATATTTTAAAAAAGATCCCAGTTCAACAAACTGTCCCCTTCACAAAAACATTTTAAAACATTTGTTATCCATTAATTTTAATAGGTTTAAAGGATGCTTAAGTGTAATGGACCAAAACAAGTAACAAATCGGTGGATTTAAAGCAATTTATCTGCTGCGTCTATTCTTGCCAGACAGATCCTGAGCCATTCGCATAACAACAGTAAGTGCCAAAAGCACTTAAAGGAAGATGGCAGCTTTGTGAGTCCCTATCAGTTCTTCTAAATTTGAAGTAGCAGGTACACTTTTGTTCTAGCTTCTTGAAATGAAATAAAGCTTTTTGGAGTGACCCAAATAAGTTAGACTCAGTGAATCTATATTGTATTAGCCTGAATGGAATGTATGGTCTGGCTGAAGGAATTGCATTTTTATGTAAAGTGCATGAGATTAAATGATCAAAATAGTTTCTTTTTCCATAAAAGTCTAAAACTATTGGGATTTCAGATTGAAATTTGACATGCCTTCTTTTTTTTTTTTTTTAAGATTTGTGGGTTGTTTTTTTTTTCTTTGATATCAATAGAAATTGAAATGTTCATGTGCAAAAAAAAAGTGTAGGCTTCAAAAGACAGTTTTGTCTCTGGTCTAGCTTCCCACAAGATTTTTAAAGTTCATGGTTGTGGAGGATGGGTTGATTTGTTTTTCTAAACATGCTGACCATAAGCAAAGGAGAGAGGGATACTAAAGTCTCCTCTTTTACTAAGTATAATTTGCTAGAATGGAAAGTTCAGATGCTGTGCTTAGCTAGACCCATCTTGGAATGCCCATCTCTTTGTAGCACTCTGTATATTAACCACTGAACAGAATTTAGTAGCAATTACAGAGAAAAATAGAAAATGTGAATCCTGGGACTGAGGAACTCATGGTGGTACATAGAGTGAATGGAAGTGTAAGCAGAGAGGCAGATTTAGGGGAGAGAGATTCCAAGTCACATCAGAGTGTCTTATTACTCGTGTAAGATTCTAGTAATAGCAGCAATTACTGATTTGTTTTATCACTCAAGTTGTATTAGGAGAAAAGGTAATTTCCAGATTTTCATAGATTCTGGGAAGTTAACTGTTTGAACAGATTTTGTAATATATTTTCTACCTCCTCACAATATTCATACGATATAAATCTGCAGTTCTAGCTAACATTTATGTATAACCAGTCATTTATCTTCCTGTCTTGAAGTTTTGTCCTCTACTGTCTTGATTCATTGATGATGATGCCCCAAAGTGAAAGCTAAGACAGTGTTTTCACAGAAAAGAACAGTCCTTGTGCAATTAGTAATTTTTTTTACTTCATTTTTTTTATTATTATATTTTTCTGCAAAAGAGTAAATGTTGCATCTGATTATTTTCCAAATTCTTACTAATAAAATCTGCCACCAGAATGTTGTGGGATTTTTATATTTAAAACAAGAGAGGAGATATTAGTCATATTGAATTTAGTTTAATTATTTAAGAATAAAATTGTAATTTATAGTAATTGAAAAGTGTTTAATGAAAGATCTACTGTACTAGTTATGCAACACACCTTCAGAGACTGATAAACTAATGGTTTAATCTGCTAATTAAATATTTGTTGTGCAAGAAATGGGAAAAGTGAATGCTATCTAATGAATTTGATTTGTTAAAAATTCCTATTGCAAAACCAAATAAATTTGAACATATGAAAACGATATATTAAGTAAAGATCACTACAGGTAGTTTAAATTAGAGTCTGCTCATATTGTGGATATCTAATGCAAAATATTCTGACCAATAAATGCAATTCAACTGAATAAAAGAAAAATTTTTAAAATGAGAAAAGGGATTAAAAGGTGAAGGATTTTATTTAAACAACCCTTTTTAAGTGGATAATAAAATTTTAAAAAAACTAATAGCAAAGTGCAATACAGAACTGTGTGGCACTTGAAATTGCTATTATGGAATGAAGCAGAAAATATTAAATATTTTTTGGGGGTTTTTCCAAACCCAGCTACTGCACAGTGATCTATACTTTTTATATATAATAGCAACTGTATATTTTATACAAAACAAAAGCAAGAGCAGCAGTGTGCTCGCTTTGGCTGGGATAAAGTTAATTTTCTCTGCAGTAGCTAGTATGGGGCTGATTTGGGTTTGTGCTGAAAAGAATGTTGATAATGCAACCATGTTTCTGCTACTGCTGTGCAGTTACACAGAGTCAAGGATGTTTCTTCTTCTCACACCAAACCACCATCCAGGCTGGGGTTGCACAAGTTGTTGGGAGGGGACACAGACAGAACACCTAACCCTAGATGATCAAAGAGCTATCCCATACCACGTGACATCATGCTCAGCATATAAGAAGAAGGAAGGGGATGATGTTCAAAGAGATGGCACTTCCCAAGTGACTGTTATACGTGATCGAGCCCTGCTTTTCTGAAGATGGCTGAACACCTTCCTGCCTGCTGACAGGAAGTGAGAGGTGAATTCCATGGTTTACTACTAAGATTACTTTGGATTACCTGTTAAAATGTCTTGTATCAACCCACTAGGTTTCTCACTTTTCTGATTTCCTCCCCCATCTCCTTGGAGGGGGTGGGAGTGAGATGCATCGTGCCTAATTACCAACTGGAGTTAAATCATGACAGCTAAAATTTGTTCTTCAGTAAGCGATTACTTTAGACTACCTTATAAGATCAGGACATCTTATTTATAGAATTTAGACATCTTAATGTTTTATTATTATTACTGTTTTACGTTTTAAAAAATGTACAAGTTTCTACACTGGGAAGTTTATTCCTTGTCATAGTTTTGAATGGCTGGGTTCTGGTGGAGAAGGGGGGGCTGCAGTGGTGGCTTCTGCAACAAGCAGCCAGAAGCTCTCTGCAGGCCTGACAGAGCAAACACCAGCCGGCTCAAGGCCAGAATCGTTGCTGACCAAGACCGAGCCCATCAGCAATGGTCACAGTGCCTTTGGGACTCACATTTAGGCAGAAAAAAACCAAAGGCAGCTGCTTTGTGCCACATGAGAAAGAAGTGAGAAGATGTAAGAAACTGTGCAGGCACCAAGGCCAGGGAAGGGGGGGAGGAGGTGCCACAGGTACCAGAGAGAAAGGTGCCCCTGCAGCCCATGGAGAAACACATGGTGGAGCAGATGTCCCCCCACAGTCAATGGAAAAGGCTGAGACCCCACCTGCAGCCTGTGGAGAGGCCCCATGCTGCAGAAGGCGAAAGCATACAGCAGATGCTGTGACCCTCATTGGAGCAAGCATCTGCCAGCACTTGCAGCCCACAGGGAGAGAGACAGGGACACATAGATGTGCAAGAGAGAGAGATCCACACTGGAGCAGGTTTGCTGAGGTGTTTGGGGCGGAAGGGGGGGGGGGGGGGGAGAGCGGACTGACCCCTTGGAAGACCAGGCTGGAGCAGTCTGGGCCTGAGAGACTGAGAAACATTAAATGATTAATGACACCCCATACAAGTGACTCACGCTGGGGGAGCTGGTGAAGATCTGAAACCCTGTAGGAAAGGACTCACCTTGGAGAAGTTTGTGAAGGACTGTGTCCCATGGGTCGGACAACAAAGATGACCACAATGCCCTTTCGGTGCTCATGCTCAGGTGGGATGCCTGACTAATGTGAAGATCTAAATGCCTGTGTACGTGCTCATGAAACGTGCAATTCTGATTTTATTTCTGAAAATAAGTACATAGTTAAAAACCTGTTAGTAACAGTGACCTTGGTTAGTGTTTTCAACAAAAAACAAAACAAAACAAAAAAACCCCAAATAGAAAAGCATATGAACTTTTCCTTCCAGTCCTTTGAAGAGGGTCTGTACTTTTGCAGACACTCAGCAGCTGCTGGGGCTGGGCACTCACCTCCAGGGTCTCATACCAATCTCTGCCCAGATCAAAGAGAGTCTGTGCTCTCAGCTCCCGCCTCTGCGACAAGTTTTCTATCCCACTCCAGACAGGCAGCTCAGAGAACCTCCGGTTTGCAGTTGACATCCCTAGGGCCTCTGCTTTAACCTAAACCAACTGCTGGCACTTCCAGTTTTACTTCTCTCTCAGATTTATGTGCCTCAAGCTTGCTGGGAAATGCAGTTTTCTGCAGCGCAGTTCACCCAAATTTGCCCACCCCAAGCCAGAGCTAACCCCTGGGGCAACTACCAACCCTCTGACAACAGGACAGAATTTCAGAAGAAAAACCTTTAAAAAAGAAGTGATAAAGAGAATGTAAGAGAGGAAGAATGAAGAAGATGCAACTATGTATGCAACTGCATTGGCCTGGTCCCATCAAGCCAATAGAGGCTGCAGGTTTCAGCCACACCAGCAAAAACCTCAAGATCAGTCTGTGACATTCATGAAATGAACGCCTGTACTTGGCACTGGTGAGGCTGTAAGTTGAGTGCTGTGTCCAGTTCTGGGCTCCTCACCATAAGGACATCGAGCAAGTCCTTGAGCAAGTCCAGAGAAGGGTAGCCAGGCTGGTGAAGGGGCTGAAGGGCGAATCATGTGACGAGCAGCTGAGGGAGATGGGGATAATTAATGATGGAGAAATGGAGGCTGAGGAGAGACCTTATCACTGCCTAAGACTACCTGAAGGGAGGTTGTAGAGAGGTGGGCGATGGTCTCTTCAGCCAAGTGACAGGAGATAGGACGAGGGAAATGGCACAAAGCTGGGCCAGGGCAGGGTCACATTAGATGTTAGTAAAAATGTTTCACTGAAAGAGTTGTCAGGATGTGGAACAGGCTGCCCAGGGAGGGGGTTGAGTCACCATCCCTGGGTGTGTTTAAAAGACGGGTCCATCAGGTACTTAGGGATATGGTTTAGCATAGGACGGGAACGGTTGGACTTGATGATTTCCAACCTTGTGACTCTGTGATTCTGTGACATTTGATTGAGAGCAGATTTCTGTGTCTTCTTCAAAAGCTTCTTCAAAAATGCAACAATCGAAACCATCAAATGCATCAAGCAACACCAAAGGAGTGATATTCTGAGGAAAGGAGTAAGGCGTTTACAGAACAGCAACAAAAAATTCTTATTCTAAACCAATCTACAAAACAGCTACGGAAAAGAACATTTTCTCATAAAAAAACCTCCTCAAAAACCAAAAAAACCCAATCCGAAACCCCAACCCCACAAAGACCAGTGTCACACCCAGATGCCCACCAAAGCCGCTCTATCAGTCCCCTCCTCGTCTGAACAGGAGAGAAAATACATAGAGCGGCTCACGGGTGGCAGGAAGGTCAGGGGGAGATCAGTCAGCAAGGTCATGGGCAAAACAGACTCACCACGGAATAAATGGAACCTCATTTATTGCCCAATCAAAACAGAGTAGGATCATGAGAAAGAAAACCTCCTCCCACTCCTCCCTTCTTCCGGGGCTCAAGTTCACTCGATGATTTCTCTCCCTTCTTCTTCCCCAAGCAGCACAGGGGGATGGATGGGGAATTGGAATTGGTGTCAGTTCATCACAGGCTGTCTCTGCTGCTCCTTCCTTCTCAAGGGGAGGACTCCAGTGTGGGGTCCATCTCTCAGGAGACAGTGCTCTGTCAACTTCTCCAATGTGAGTCCTTCCCATGGGGGTTTCAGGTCTTCACCAGCTGCCCCAGTGTGGATCTCTTCCATGGGGTGCAGACCTTCAGGAACAGGCTACTCCAGCACAGTCCCCCACAGGGACACAATTCCCCACCCAGAAAGACTGGTTCAGTGTGGACTCCTCTCTTGATGGGGACACGGGTCTTGCCAGGAGCTTGCTCCAGCACAGGCTAGCCACATGGTCAGAACCTCCTTTGGGTGTCTCCACCTGCTCCTCCGTGGGCTCCTGCATGGTCTGCAGCTGGAACCTAGACTCTCATCTTCACCCATGGTCTGCAGGGGGACAACCTGCTTCACCATGGCCTTCTCCACAGGCTGCAACGGAATCTCTCCTCCGGCACCTGGAGTGCTTCTTCACCCCCCTTCTTCACTGCCCTTGGTGCCTGCACAGTTTCTTACACCTTCTCACTCCCTTCTCTGGTGCCAAAGAGCGGCTGCTTGCCTTTTGGATTTTGTCCTTCTTAACTCTGTTACCATAGAGGCCCTACCAACCCTGCTGATGGGCTCGGCCTCGATCAGCATCGGATCCATCTTTGAGGCAGCTGGTATTTGCTCTGTCGCACCTAGGGGAACCTTCTAGCAGCTTCTTGCAGAAGCCACCCCTGCAGCCCCCTCCCCGCCACTAACAAAACCTTGCCATGCAAACCTAAAACATACCCACTGTCAGTCATCATCAGAGAGAGGAGAAATGACTGGACAAAGCAGTTAGCTGAGATGGTTCCGCGCTCCCTGTGTTCCTAGAACTCTACCCCAGGTTCAGATACAATGTGTCTGTACAGAGACAGAACTGTGTCTCAGCCAGAAGCCTTTCATAGTAAAAAAAAAAAAAAGAGGAGAAGGTAACAGCTAAAAAGTTAACACAGTATGTAAATCACTGAATCCAACGTCAGGGTTACTAGAGGTGCATACGTACCTGCTATTGCAGAAGGTTTGGGAAAAGGAAAGGTCCAGTTGAGGAAGATGACTGGAAAAGAAAACTGCAAGCCCGTGCATGGCCTTGGGCAAGGTGAAAATTGCTGTAGAATGAGAGCATCTTTGCAAAGAGGAAGGAAAAGGCAGAATTTCGGTAATGACACACACAGAGATCTTTGGAAAAGGGCAGGGAAGGTGAGGGATTTTATAATTCTGAAATTACTGTCCTGTGTTCTGACGTTTTAAATCCTTTTTGTTTGAAATATCTGCATGTTTTCCCCGTCTTGGAAGTCTTAGAAGGAGAGACCTCAGCATAGTCTATGGCTTCGTAAAGAGGGGAAGTGAAGGGGCAGGCACCGACCTCCTCTCTTTGGCTGCCAGCAATAGAACCCGAGGGAACGGTATGAAACTGAGACAAGAGGTTCTTCACTGAGAAGATGGTCAGTAGAAGGGAAGTGGTCACAGCACCCAGCTTGACTCAGGTCAAGAAGCATCTGGACAATGCCCTCAGTCCCATGCTCTGACTTGGCTGGCCCTGTGTGGAGCCAGGAGTTGGACTGCATGGCCCTTATGGGTCCCTTGGAACTCAGGCAATTCCATGATTCTATGGGGGGAGATTCCCATGAATCCCCCTCCCCACCACCCCCCCCCCCAAGTTCTAGGTTCAGGACACCAAGAAGCTGTTTGTTACTGAGCGCTGCCCTGGCAACTGCGTCAGTGCGTGTTGGGCTGGTACACAGAGCGGCACTGGTGAGTGGAGCTCTGGCCCAGCAGCACTGCCACGCTGGGATCAGAGTTCCTCTGAACATCTAGACTCGTTCCAGAGCACTGCATACGTGCCCCAGGCCACGGGCCAAGCTTAATCTTCAGGATGGGCCAGGTGAACTGCTGCCACAGACCCAGGTAGGCTCCCCCACAGCTCCGGGACACGCTGTCATGGCCAAGCCCCACAGCAGCCGCCTTTATCACACCTCACACCATCGGCTCCACAGGGACGACCCTGAGCCTGTGCAGCATTGCGAGCCCACCCAGCCATCCCCCGAGCCGCTGCTCCGCCAGAGCGTGCAGGTGACCCAGGGGCGCGTGACCAAGAAGAGGGACCTCCTCCTCTTCTTGGAGACCTTGGTCATCGCCAAGTCCAAGTAAGACTCCCAGAGCGCAGCTCTCTTTCCTGCCAAGCCCTGGCCCTGGTCTCAGGGTGGGGACACCCAAGTGGCAGCCCCAGGCCCCCATGGCTATGCCCAGGGCAGGCGCTGGAGGGGAGCCACCAGGCTGGGCCACCTCCCGACCTCTCCCTGATGCTCCTCTCTGCAGACATGGCAAGATCCCGCGCCCAAAGCTCTGCCTGCCCCTGGGCCAGCTGCATGTGGTGAGCAGCAGAAACAGGGAAGCCAGGGATGCAGCCGGCAGCAAGGAAGAGCAGGAGGACCAGGACACCAACTCCCTGGTCCTCGTCTGGCCGGACGGCTCCCTTATTGTCACCTTCTGGTGAGTCGGGGGGCCGCGTCCCACACAGTCAGGGCTGGGCAGCGCCTCAGACGTGCTCCACCGGCCTTCGTCCTGCCTCCGGGGCTGTCCCCATGGGGCAGGGCTGTCCCCACGCCCGGCTCTGCCTGGCTCAGTCTGGGTGGGTGGGGAGCAGCGGGCACTCAGGCTGGGTCTCCTCTCTTCCTGCAGCTCCCTGGCACTGAAGGAGCTCTGGCTCAGCGCACTCCTTGGGTAAGCCCTGCCCTGGCCCTGCAGCCTGAGCTGCTCCTGCTCCAGGCATGGCACTGGGGAGGAAAGCTCCAGGCATAGCCCTATGTTGCGGAAACGCCGCTTCCAAGCTGGGGAGAGGTGCCCTCAGCCAGTTCAGAATAGCTCAGAGAGGGCAAAGGCGGCTTGTGCCTCACCCAGCTCTTTGTCCACCCCTTCCCCCGGCACAGGCCACCGCAAGGAGTGCAGGGAGCCAGGGTGACCCAGCTGCCGTCCATCAACCTGCTCCTGAAGGAGCTGAGGCGCCGCAGAGCCGTGAGTGTCCCTCCTGCCCCCGCCCTGACCCCAGAGCCCGTTCCAGCCCCGCATCAGGGCCATGGCTTCTCACCACCTGCTCTCTTCCCCTTGCACAGGCCACGCCGCTGGACACCAGCAGCCTGGAGAGGCTGCTCGAGCGCCAGGCAGAGGTGCGTGTCGGCTGGCACTGCAGTGCTTGGGCTGGCATCTCGGCCGTGCCCACCTGTCCCGCAGGGCCAGGGCCCGAGGCAGCTCGTCGGGGGCCCTTGCTGCTGCGGGGCTGCTGGCTGAGCACAGCGCCTTTCTTGCAGGCTGGCCCAGAGCAGTGCCCACCGCCCGGCCCCTCCGGCAGTGAAGGCGGACTCGGCCACTCGGCTGGTGAGTGAGCAGGGGCAGGGGACACCACGGCCCTTCTCCGCTCCTCTGCCAGGTTCCCACTCCTGCTGCACCAGGTGGGGCTACTGCTGCCCTTCCTGCAGGGCACAGCTGGCCCCAGGTTTTTGTGGCAGGACACACCTGATCCCTGCGGCCTCTCCTTCCCAAACCACGCCTGTCTGTCTCCCGCCCTCTGTCCGTGCCCTCTGTCCGTGCTTATGTCAGTCCCTTGAACCCTCTGTCCGTGCCTCCCTCGCTGCCTCTGCGTTGCTTTCAGCGGTGGGGGGACAGCACCGAGAGGCTCCCGGAGCTATCGCCTGACGCCTCTCCTCCATCCACGGCTCTTTGATCTCTTGTCCTTGGCTGCAGGCGGCACCCGCTGGAGGAGGTGGCGGCTGCCCTGGCCGTTCAGAAGGCGGCGAGGGAGCTCAGCCCCTGCAGAGGCAGCAGAGCAGCCGGCTGCCGAAGAGAGCAGGGGGACTCTCTTCGGCCAGACCCTGGCCGCTCTCTGCAGCCGGGATGGCAAGCTGCCCCAGCCCATCCAGGTAAGCGAGCCTGGCCAGGGGCTGCCCGTCCTGCTGGCTGCCGCTCACAGGCGCTGTCCCCAGCACAGGAAGCCTGGCTGGGGCTCGGAGACAAAGCCAGCTGCTCCCCATAGCCCCCACCTTCGGCCAAAGCAGAGCTGGCCCCCTGGCTCCTGCCCCTGCGCAAGCTTGGCCTGGCCCAGGACCTGTCTCCAGCCCGGCCGCTGTCCTCCTCTGTCCCTGCAGGACCTGCTGGCTGTCCTGGAGGAGCAGGGGCCATCCACAGAGGGGATCTTCCGGGTGGGGGCCAGCGAGCGTGCCTCCCGTGAGCTGCGGGAGGCCCTTGACAGCGGAGCGGAGGTCAACCTCCGAAGCCAGCCCGTCTGTCTGCTGGCCGTCATCCTGAAGGTAAAGCCCGCTGACCTGTCCCCCGGCAGCTCCAGGCTCTGTGCGAGCTGATGGGCACCTGCTCGTGAGCCAGGCTGATGGGGATGCTGCCCGTGCTGCTGGCAGCATTGCTCCAAGCCTCACCCGGAGCCCTGGGCATTGCAGGACTTCCTCCGGCGGATCCCCTCCAAGCTCCTCGTGGCAGATCTTTACGAGGAGTGGATGATCGCCCTGCAGAAGACCAGCAGGGAGGAGAAGCTGGCAGCACTGAGGGAGTAAGCGTCGAGCTGGTGTGGCCAGGGAGCCTTCCCGGGGCTGGGCTTGGCTTCAATAGGCCTGGGGGACTGGTGTTCAACAAGGTCAGCTTTACTGACTGTGCCTTTGTGCTCTGCCAGGGTGGCCGGCAAGTTGCCCGAGGCCAACCTCCTGCTCCTCAAGAGCCTGCTGTCCCTGCTGCATAACATCAGCAGAAAGGTGGACAGCAGCAGGATGAGTGCTGGCAACCTGGCCATCTGCGTGGGGCCAAATCTCCTCAGCCCACCCGAGGAGGACACGCTGCCCCTGAACGTCCTGGTGCGCGTCACAGGGCAGGTACGCTGCATTTCCCAGACAGTTGCAGCCTTCCGGACTCAGCTGAGCGCTGTGCCCTGGGTGAGCCCCTTTCAGCCCCTCCCCGCTGCAAACCACTGCTTTGCTCTGTGCAGGTGACGCAGCTGCTGGAGTTCCTCATTGCCCATCATGAGGAACTCCTTCAGGAGGACGTGGCTGGGATGCCAGCACTGGGGCCTGAGGCAGGAGCAGCAGAGGTACGTCAGGGCCACAAAGAGTGGGGCAGCAAAAGCCTCCCCCCTTCAGAAGGGGGGTGGCAGCGCTGCTGCAGGGGGAAGCCAGGTCACTGTAAGCCTGCAGGCCTGCCACAGCGCAGGGTCAGGCTGATGCATGTCGGCCGTCGCACTTGGTGCTGGGTTTCCCCCACCAGATCTGGCTCAGCTGAGCAGAGCAAACCCACCCAAGGGATAGATCTGCCTGTCAGAGCTGAGGTGCCAGCTGGGCAGGAGGGTCCTCGCCACCTGCTAACTTGCTCATTTCCACTGCAGGTGCCTCCAGTCGCTCCAGAATGCCAGCAGCCAAAGAGCTCCTGCAAGGACACAAGGTAAGATGAGCTGGCTTTGATGAAGAGCAGAACTGGTTTGCGTTCATCATGGCTTTCCCTGTCTAATGATCCTCTTGAATGGAAAGGCTGCCAGGCTCTTCACAAGGGTGCCTAAAGAGAAAGCCTACCTGTGAAGAGGGGAGCGTCGGGCAACCAGGCAGGAAGAGGCAAAAGGAGGAGAAACGGCTCTCCGGAAGGAGGAGGAGGTCCAAGCAAGCCAAGAAGCATCAGGAGCCCAGGTGTGTAGCAGACTCTGCCATCCCTCTTTCCAATGTTGCGACTGGAGGAAATCCTCCTGAGGCTGTTGTCTGAATCCCAGAGACACAGCAAGGAGCTGCTCCGCAGAGCTGTAGCTAGGGAGGTATGGTCACTCCTCAAAAAACTGAGACTTGAGGGGAGACAAAAACCAGCAAAAGCACCATGTTTTGTCCTCTCTTGCCATGCCAGAGGACATCCGAAAGAAGGGGGGACCAAGTCCCGCCCGCTCCTGCCTTCCCAGTTCCATCAGCGCTTTCCAACTCTGTCCTTGCAGGTGCCGGTGTGTTTCTGTCCCTTGGATTCCCCGGATGAGCTCCAAGGACCGACCCTCAAGGGGCACAAAGTAGCTGCAGCACCACCGTGGCAGACTGGACGAGGAGGCACCCGGAAGATGCAACGAGCTGTGCAGACACCAAGGCTGGGGAGGGTGAGGGAGGAGGCGCCCCACGTGCCGGAGAGAAAGATGCCCCTACAGCTCCAGTGGAGGAACCCCACGGGCAAGGCCGAGACCCCACCTGCAGCCCGTGGAAGGACTCCACTCTGGAAGGAGCAGGTGGAGACATAGAGAAGATTCTTTGACCCTACGTTGGGATAAGCCCCTGCCAGCACTTGCAGCCATGAGGAGAATCAGAGACACAGAAATGAGCAAGAGAGAGTTTTGCCCCGGAACAGGTTGGCTGGGGGCGGGGTGCTGGTGATCCCGGGGAGGGCTGGGACTGAGAGACAGTGTGATTTCATACTGCCTGCCCGAGCAGTGACCCACTGCAGAGCAGCTGATGAAGAGATAAAGCCCAAAGCAAGCGCGACCAAACCTTAAAACAAATGCAACCAGATCTTAAAACACGTTCCCCCACCACCACTCCCTTCTTAGCAGACTTTAGTCAGAATTTTGCTCCCTTCTTCCCTCCCGTTCGCCGTGCGGGGGGGGGGGGGCAGGGACTAGGGAAAATGGGGTTCTCAGTAGCAGTCTTCATCAGCTTCTCTGCCGTGGGTCACTGCTAGGGCGGGCAGTAGGAAATCACAATGTCTCTCAGTTCCAGCCCTCCCCGGGATCACCAGCTCCCCCAGCAAACCTGTCCATCCTTGTGTCTCTGATTCTCTTCATGGCTGCAAGTGCTGGCAGGGGCTTATCCCAAGGTAGGCTCACAGCGTCTTCGCTATGTCTCCACCTGCTCCATCCAGCGTGGAGCCCCTCCCCAGGCTGCAGGTGGGCTCTCGGTCCCTTCCATGGTGTTTCTGCACAGGCTGCAGAGGCATCTTTCCCTGCACAGCTCCTTGCATTTTCTCACTCCCTTCTCCGGTGGCAAAATGCAGCTGCTTCCGGGTTGTCTTCTCCTAGGTGTGATTCTCGGAGGTGCTAGGCCTGTCTGTCATTGGCTTGGCCCTGGCCAACATTGACTCTGGCCTTGAATTGTTTACAATTCATTGTTTACAAGCCATTTTCTGCACCCCCGTTCTTTCCCAGCACCCAACCACGCAAACCTGCAACAGTTACTTTACCAAATACCCGTTTCTTTTCATTGTCGTTTAGAATTGGATTTGGATTTTAGAGAACTTGTAAGCATTGGGAGAATAAAATGCCTGTTATGGCCCTTCAGAGTGGGTAACTAGAAGTGTGTGTGCCTTGATCACTGTGGAAATTGTTACGTGCTCTGAATTCAAACCCTGGGTACTGGTGATGGTCTTGAGTTAAAACACTAGGGACCAGAAGAACCTGGCTGTGGCTGGGGAGATCAGCCAACGATGAAATGCGCAGGCGCAAGCATGGGGTCCAACCAGCGCACACCGTGAGGAAGACTCTGGAAGACAGCCATAGGACCCCCACTCAACATAACTCTGCGTGCCTTGGGGACATTTGCTCTGTCAGCCTCACTGTGAAAAAGTTCTTCCCCATATTGGTGCGGAACGTCCTGTGCTCCAACTTGAAGCCATTGCCCCTTGTCCAGTCCCCACAGAGCACTGAAAAGAGGCTGCCTATTCCCCCCTGTGTCCCACACTTGAGACATTTATAAACATTCATCAGATCCCCTCTTAGTCTTCTTTTCTCGAGGCTGAACAGCCCCACTTCTTTCAGCCTGTCCTTGTAGGGGAGATGGTAATGAAAAATATTCTCCAACAGTTGGCAGTGATGGGGAAGGCTCATCCTTTTACTCAGGAAAAAGAAAAAAAAAAACCCCAAAGGATGCCACGAACAAATGGTAGTATGAAAGCTATTGTTCCCATGCCCTTACTCCAGCAAGGGATCGCACAAGAAGGGTATCAAGGGAATTGAAGCACGTTCCCTCACCCCTATGGATCTTTTCTACCTACTGGACCAAACAGAAATGCATTAGCTGGACCACCAAAGATGACCACGATGCCCTCTCGGCGGTCATGCTCAGTTCCAGGGTGCTGGGATGCCTGACCAATGCTAAGATCTACATGCCTGTGTACGTGCTCATGAAACGTGCAATTCTGATTTGATTTCTGAAAATAAGCCCATAGCTAGGAACCATGACTCACTGCTCCTTTCTTCTGGCTTGAAGTCCGTATTTGCTCCCCCTGTGCTGAGAGAGGAGGGATATCTGGGACATGGGCACTCACATTCTCAAAGCCAACCTGGACAGAGATGCTTCCTGCCACTTAGGCAAGTCCATTCAGCCTTCTTAACCCTGCCCATTCATTGCAGTGGCTCCTTGCTGGTTCTCTCCCCTGTGAGACAGGATGGGTTCCAGTGCTATACTCTGTTGGGGGGTGATGTGTTCCAGCCCTTCAGCCTGGCAGTCCTTAACACCAAAAAAAAAAAAACAAAGCACCTGAACTTCTCTTTCCAATCCTTTGAAGAGGGTCCGTACGCTCATGGACACTCAGTTCCCCACTGGGGACAGCGTTCATGCTGGAGAGCACATCCCATCCCATGAAGCCCTCCAGGTTCTCTTTGCAGTGGCTCTTTCTCGGCAGTCAGATGCTTAATTGGAGCTTTCCCTAGGTTAGTAACTGTAGATCAGCTTTCTCACAGATACCTTTCTTACCTCTCTGGCAGACCAGCTCTCTCAGACACACTCCTTTCTGTCTGTCATAGCTGGGAGTGTGAATCCAGCTTTGCTTCAAACTCCACACACTAAAACTGCCCTTCTTGGGTTGCTACCTGACCCCCCCCAGGAGGTCTAATGGGGTCGAGCTCCTTCCAGGAGGAAGAATCCCTATGCACTCCTTGGGTAAGCCCTGTCCATGCCCTGTAGCCTGGGCTGCTCCTTTTCCCAGGCAGCATTTGGGATGATGCTCCAGGTGTAGCCCCATGATGCCGAAACACTCCTCCTGAGGTGGAGAGAGGTGCTCCTGGCCCCCCTGGGGCAGCTCAGAGAGGGCAAAGGCGGTTTGTGCCTCACCCAGCTCTTTGTTGAATTCCCCCATGAGGAGCAGGGCTTGGGAAAGTCAGTCTGCTCTTATTTGTCTTCAGGGCTTAATCTATTCAGTCTTCTTGGTGAGGTGGCCTGCAGTAGATGCCCAATATAGTGTCCCCTGTCATTCCCTCTCTTTAGTCCTGACCCATAAGCTCTTGGTTGGCTCCTCATCCTTCCCTAGGCAGAGCTCCATGTAGTCGAGCTGATCAGTGTCATAGAGGGATATAACCCCTCCTTGTCTCCCCTGCTTCTCCTTTGTAAAGAGCCTGAATCTTTACATTCCATCACTCCAGTCACAGGAGCCATCCCACCATGTCTCTGTGATGCCCATAAAATCATTGTGCTGCAGGCATGCACAGATTCTGTAAAACAAAAAAAACCCAACCAACCCAAAAAAAAAAAACCCCACCAAGCCCAAACCCAAAATACTGCTAGAGTAATTGCTGAAATGAAAATTCAAGGTTTAAGAAAAAAAAAAGAAATGCACTGAAATGAAAAAGTATAGAATACTAATGGAGGGGGGAATAATTTCTACACAACAGCAGAGCAGCAGAGATCATCATTTCAAGGAGAAATGTACTGATTTTTGACCACCTGACCAACAATTGCCTAGCTGGCTAAGATTCATTGGGTGCCTTATAAGGAATGGTAAACCTACTAATACTTAGCATAGTGGATCAATCTTCTTAGCTATCTGTGTGTGTTTTAGCCAAGAAATATTTATTTTGTACTTCAAAGCTGTTTTTTATCCTGCTTGCAGTGTCCTTGTCTATGGTACGTTACCCAAACAGTGGCACATAGATGGAGGGTTATGCTTTGAAAACTGGAAAAGGCAGATGTAGCATCATGAAAGGAAGGAGGCAAGAGATTTCTGGGGAGAATTTTGCTGAGTAGGGTGCCTCTGTTAAGAAAAGAGTGGTGGAGGCACTGATTGTATTACTCTCCTCAGCAGGTGTACACATATTTTCATACACCCAAACTCCTCTTTCAGCAGTGGCAATAAGTGCAACCTCTACAACTGAATCTCTAGCAAGAGATAGAAGTGAGTGTTTTGTTTAATTCAATAAACTTTTTGCAGAAAACTACAGGAAAATACCTGTAAGTACTTATCTACACGGAGACATATTTATAATATCCTAATCAGTGTGCTGTATCGCAATCTATTTTAGCAATAAATTCTGTGAAAATAATTGTTTGATAGACTTTCTGCAAGGATTAATTTTTTTTTTCATGCTGTGGGAAGAAATTGATATATATCCTACACTAAGGACTCATCATTGGCTTGACAGAATAGTTTCATTGTTAGATTCAGAACAAAATGTGGAAAGATAAAAGGCAATGCCTTTTAACATTGCCTAAGGTTTATCTCTCTCAAGTTGAGCAAGGAAAGATTGCTATCAAAAGAGAACTGCTCGTGCAAAGGAATAGCTATGAGAAGACGAATCAGGGAAACAGAGAATCTCCACAGAGTCTGGATTATGAAAAAAGCCTGCTGAAAATGGAAGTTGAAGAAATTAATCTATTTTTCTTTTTGTATTAGCACACTGCAACCTTGCTTCTATTTAAGAGTAATTAGTTTTTAATACTTCCATTACAAAATCAGAGGAATATAGCTGCCAAAATCTCAGAGAAGTGTTGAGGGCATATCACATGTTATAAGAAGGCTCGTTTATCTTTCATAGAATGTAATTTTGCATAGTAACACTTCTAATTATTATTTTCTTTTATTATTTTATGATAAGTATACTAAACAGAGCTAATTCTACTTAATAGACTTGCATGAAATGTAATAAATGGTCATTCGATTATATTTTTGCTTCACATGTTGCTTCCATAATATCATAACTTTTATATGACTGTTGTTGACCTTGATTTATATTCTTATTTCCTGTGAAAAGAATAATCAGTAAATGGACCCAAAAAATTCCCTTCCATTGCTATCATAGACTTTCCAAATGAACTAGCTTTTGAAGAGTAAGAACCATTTAATTAATAAATTCACTAATGGTATCACTAAGAGTCTCAAATTTGGTGATGTTAGGCCTCTTTTTTAATATATTAAGAATAAAAGTCTGTTATTTATAATACAAAGTAGTCCAAAGAAAGAACTCAACTGAACTAAAGTACATACTTTATTTTTTCCCCTGTCTGGAACACACAATGGAAATAGATACTCCAAATTTAAGTGCTCTGTTGTTATTCACAGAATCACAGAACTGTAGGGGTTGGAAGGGACCTCGAGAGATCATCGGGTCCAACCTCCCTGCCAAAGCAGGCTCCCTAGCTCATACTGCACAGATAGGTGTCCAGATGGGTCTTGAATATCTCCAGAGAAGGAGACTCCACCACCTCCCTGGGCAGCCTGTCCCAGGGGTCTGTCACCCTCACTGTGAAAAAGTTCCTCCTCATGTTGGTGCGGAACTTCCTGTGCTCCAATTTGCAGCCATTGCCCCTAGTCCTGTCTCCACTGACCAAAGAAAAAGGGCAGAACCATTCCCCCTGCACCCCATACTTAAGATATTTATAAACATTGATTAGGTCCCCCCTCTTGGTCTTCTTTTCTCCAGGCTGAACAGCCCCAGCTCTCTCAGCCTTTCCTCATAGGATAGATGTTCCAGGCCCTTCAGCATCTTTGTAGCCCTCCCCTGGACTCTCTCCAGGAGATCCCTGTCCTTTTTATACCAGGGAGCCCAGAACTGGACATAATACTCCAGGTGGGGCCTGACCAGGGCAGAGTAGAGGGGGATGATCACCTCCTTCGACTTGCTGGCCACACTCCTGCTGATGTACCCCAGGATCCCATTGGCTCTCTTAGCCACCAGGGGCACACTGCTGACTCATAGCCAACCTGTTGTCAACCAGGACCCCCAGGTCCTTCTCCACAGAGCTCTTCTCCAGCATGTCAACCCCCAGCCTGTACTGATACATAAGGCTGTTCAGTCCCATGTTCTCAAAGATATGAAAAAGAAGGAATTTTTTTTTCATAATACTTCATCTGCTCAAGAACTTTCCGTCTTAGAGTAAAAAAGGTGGACTACTTTTAGTATATAAACCTCATACTATCTTTGGTTAAATACCAAATGCTCAGATATTATGTATTAATTTCATACAAGATAGAGCTTACCACTGGGGAAAAAAAGTTTAAGGTACTTAGAGCAACTTATCTGGATTTTGTATATCATACTTGAAACAGAGGACCTATGGAAATTTTGGAATCTCATGTAAAAAATGTTAGCATATTTTGTTGTCTGTACATTGGTAAGTCTTATGGTGTGAATAGAATTGTAGAGACAATTAAAATTGCAATAGTGGAACTTAGACTGCATGCTTCTAAGTTCTTATTTCAGAAGATATATCGCATGATTAACATTTAAGAAATATATGGTACATTTAAAGGTTTAAGTTGTTTTGTAAATAAACTTAACAAATATCAAAACTATATTAATTTAAAATCTGTGAGTAAACTTCACTAAGTAATATCACTATTTCTCCAGTACCTATGTAGTAATAAATAGCCAACTTATTCAAGTGAATCGTATGAATTCCCTAAAAGGTCATATTCTCAATTACATAAATCTAGACTTGTAGTTTAATGCCTAACAGATGTGCTTTTTTATGTTACTGATGACAAATCTTAGCTTCTTTACAAAGGACCTTCACAGACCATTAACCATTATTTGTCTGCCATCTTCTCAGATTGTTTTTATTTTAATCTTTACACATAATTCTGAAGAATCATGTTGAAATTCATTCCAAACACTAATAGTAGAAAATATTCCCCAAATATTATTCTTGTGCGGCTATATTGAACTGACACTCAATATCTAAAAGAACACCTAAAGTATATTCAATTAGCATATAACTCCATCAAACTAATTGATGGGGTGATTAGCTATCCAGCTACAAATTTTATCCACTAGTAATCATTTCTGCTACTATTATGGACACCATGACAGGTCTGGAAATTTCTGTTTTGCTGGCAGAAATCATTACTTTATGAAAAAAAAATTAGACCGGGAGTGAGGATCTCTCTTTTGCAGCTATAGAGTTCCACTAGGCCAACAGCTGGTATGTAAGTGTGATTGCATTTTTCAGTACACAGTATAACAATGTATTATAGATAATACCCAAAGATTAATGAGGTAAAAGGGTTAAAGCAGTGTACGCATATCAACTGTAAATTTGCCAATGAGCCAAACTGTACATAGAAGTATTCTCCAGGGTGAGTTCAACCTGCAGCCTGAAAGCATGCAGCCAAAGCCTAAAACATCACAAAACCTTTATTTTTTTCAGATTCTTTCCCATGTACTTGCAGTCATAGTTAAATTCTAGCTAGACCTCTGAAAAGAACCATCTACAGAATAAGAAATCGGTAACCTATCTATCTCTTGTTAATCTAAAACAACCACTTAAGAACAGAGACTGATGGACAGGAAGAAAATTTTAAATTAATGTTTCAAGATTACCTTGGGAGGGAGGGCAAACAAAACAAAACTAACAAACAAAAACCAACCAAAAAAAAAACCCTTTCATGGCTTCCTTGGCATATCCTTAATAAATACATTTTAAAAACTAACAAATAATCTTAAGATTTTTTAAACTCTGTGATTTAAAATTAGAACATTAAAAGAACTATGTGTCGAGATACTGAAACAGGCAGTGTGTTATTTTTACTATCTATTTAAGAGAGATCACAGAATCACAGAATCACAGAATCACAGAATCTTAGGGGTTGGAAGGGACCTCAAGAGATCTTCGGGTCCAACCCCCCTGCCAAAGCAGGCTCCCTATCTCATATTACATAGATAGGCATCCAGACGAGACTTGAATATCTCCAGAGAAGGAGACTCCACCACCTCCCTGGGCAGCCTATTCCACTGCTCTGTCACCCTCACTGTGAAAAAGTTCTTCCGCATGTTGGTGCGGAACTTCCTGTGCTCCAGCTTACAGCCATTGCCCCTAGTCCTGTCCCCACTGACCACTGAAAAGGGGCTGGCCAATTCCCCCTGCCACCCATGTCTAAGATACTTGTAAACACTAATTAGGTCCCCCCTAAGTCTTCTTTTTTCCAGGCTGAACAGACCCAGCTCACTCAACCTTTCCTCATAGGGGAGATGTTCCAGACCCCTAATCATCTTTGTCGCCCTTCTCTGGACTCTCTCCAGAAGGTCCCTGTCTTTTCTATACCAGGGAGCCCAGAACTGGACACAGTATTCCAGGTGGGGCCTGACCAATGCAGAGTAGAGGGGGAGGATCACCCCCTTCGACCTGCTGGACACACTCTTCCTGATGCATCCCAGGATCCCATTGGCTCTCTTAGTCACCAGGGCACACTGCTGGCTCATAGCCAACCTGTCATCAACCAGGACCCCTAGGTCCTTCTCCATAGAGCTCTTCTCCAACAGGTCATCCCCCAGCCTGTACTGATACAGTCGGTTATTCCTCCCCAGGTGCAAGACTTTACACTTGCTTTTGTTGAATTTCATTAGATTTCTCCCTGACCAGCTCTCCAGTCTGTCCAGGTCTCGCTGGATGGCAGCGCAGTGTTCCTGCGTGCCAGCCACTCCTCCCAGTTTTGTATCATCGGCATACTTGCTGAGGGTGGATGCTATTCCCTCATCAAGGTCGTCAATGAAGATATTAAACAGGACTGGACCCAACACTGAGCCCTGGGGAACACCGCTAGTCACAGGCCTCCATTCAGATTCTACTCCACTGATCACGACCCTCTGAGCCCGGTCTGACAGCCAGTTCTCAACCCACCTCACTGTCCACTCGTCTATCCCTTGTTTCCTCAGCTTCTCTATCAGGATGTTGTGGGAGACAGTATCGAAAGCCTTGCTAAAGTCGAGGTAGATGACATCCACTGCTCTCCCTCCATCCACCCAGTTGGTAATAACATCATAGAAGGCTATGAGATTGGTCGAGCACGATCTCCCCTTGGTGAATCCATGCTGACTATTCCTCATGACCTTCTTCTCTTCCAGTTGTTTGGAGATGGCATCCAAAACAAGCTGTTCCATCACCTTTCCAGGGACAGAGGTGAGGCTGACTGGCCTATAGTTACTGGGATCCTCCTTCTTGCCTTTTTTAAAGACTGGAGTGACATTGGCTATCCTCCAATCTTCAGGCACTTCTCCTGTAGTCCAGGATCTGTCAAAGATGATAGAGAGCGGCTCCGCAATCACCTCCGCCAGCTCTCTCAGCACACGTGGGTGTATCCCATCCGGGCCCATGGATTTGTGTGCATCCATTCCTTTGAGTCGCTCCTGGACCACCCCTACCTCTACTAGAGGGGAGCCATTCGTTCCCCAACCACTCGTTCCCCAACCACTCCTACTTACATCTGGGATATGTGAGTCCTGAGAAGCCTTCGGAGTAAAGACCGAGGCAAAGAAGGCATTAAGTATCTCCACCTTCTCATCATCTCCCGTCACCAAGACACCCGCCTCATTCAACAAGGGACCTACATTATCCCTGGTCATCCTTTTACTATTTACATACCTGAAAAAGCTCTTTTTGTTGTCCTTTATGTCCCTTGCCAGCTTAATTTCTAAGCAGGCCTTAGCCCTCCTAGTTGCATCCCTAAAAGATCAAACCTACAAGCTAAACATGCTGCAGAGACATGTCAGCTGAGTTCTTCAAGCGTGATTACAGATTAGCATAGTGCCAGACTCTAAGGTGCAAAGTCCTATCTGATGTTGTCTCAACAACTTTAAAAGATTTCTGTTTCTGTATGTCCATATGAGTGATTATCTGCACTATACTCAATGAAGCAGTGGGGAAATGCCCTAAATTGCTTAAATATCTTAGGGTTTGCAAAAGCAGGACCAGACATGAATTAAAACATTTATTTCTTTACTTATGTAAAAGTTTTTTGCTAGATCTTAACCTATATTAGGTGGGTTTATCCATATAGTGCAACACTGATTTCACTGTGATGCCTCACACTACAGATGCACCAGTGTTTGGAGTGCAGTGTTTTGCTGTGAATTAGCCACATTTTGGTAAGAACTGTGTTTAAATTTCTATGTTAAAAGACATATTTTAATGTATTATTTGTTACCAGAGTAATAGTTGTTAAAATACCAATAAAGCATTCGCTTTTGCTATTCATAAATTGTTTTCCTTGTGGTTTCAATTAGAAAAAAAAAAATAAATAATACTTTAAAATAATATATTTTACTGATCTTACTGATGATTTATGAAAAAGTTTGTGATTTCTGACTTCAGCTTTTCCACAAGGATGAATCTGAATAAAAGTATCTTGCCTAAAGAGCAATAAACAAGAGCATAATCTGTAGGTAATGTGAATTGACAGACAAATATATTTATAGCCAGAGGTTGCCCTGAAGACATGTTGATGATGACAATACAATTCTCTGAAAGAATGAATATTCTTTCTAATTAATAAGATTGTTCAGTTAAGTGTTCGCAGACAAACAGTATCAATCGTCATCTTGAAGTTATTTGACTTTTAACTGTAAAACTATTCCCCCCAAAAATAATATTTTTAACATTTTGGTAACTTGTGAAATCCTAAGGAAAAGAGGGAACAGAAAAACTTTCTGTTTTCTAATGAATGCAATGTGCTGAAAAAAAAGTGTAAAAAATCGATTTATTTTCTTGCTTGTAAATAGAATGCAGCTTAACATTTTTATAGATATTTGAAATGTCTCATTGTATGAAGGAAAAACATATATGATTTGTGGATTGTTCACAACTTATCTGTGAAAATTTCCAGCATGGAAAATATGGAATTTTCTTAGAGGTAATTTACTGATTAGGTGGAACTATAACTGTTCTCTGGAACAAGAAGATGATGTCTTGATATTAAAATTAGGAAGCACCACCATAACAGGTGCATATGGTTTCCACCAATAATTACCACAGTATTTCAGTTTTACTTCATCATTCATGTAATTCCAAATGCATATTATGAATAAATATTTAATCTTGATTTGAATTTTAGAGCTTTCAGTACATTAATGGTACCAGGGAAGGTTCAGATTAGATGTTAGGAAAAAAAAAGTTACCGAAAGAGTTGTCAGGGCCTGGAACAGGCTGCCCTGGGAGTAGGTTGAGTCACCATTCCTGGATGTGTTAAAAAAAAAGGGTAGATGAGGCTCTTAGGGATATGGTTTAGCATAAGACAGGAACAGTTGGACTTGATGATCTTAAAGGTCTTTTCCAACCCAGTGATTCTATGATTTTTGGTAAGGTGCTCCACTGATTAATTCTCATATGTAAAATATTGCACATATTAATAGTCTTGGTCTGGTGAGTTAAGATTGGGGTGCAAAGTGATTCATAAGTCACATGGAAAGACTTCTCACAATGGGTTCCTGACTTAGGTGCCTGTAAGAGTGTGTCATGAAGCTGAGCCTAAACAAGATGACAGAAAAGTAAATCACAAATACAGCCTTATTCAGACATGTTCATGTTAGTCAATTTCACTTACACTAAAAATGTAAGTATGCCTTAAAGGGTGCCAGAAGATTCCTGAATGTCCTTTGCACTGGTAAAGATTTATCTACTGATTCAATGAAAAGTAATCATGCTGAATAGATTGATACAGGTGTAGCTTAAGAGACCATTAATATAACTTTAATATAAGAATGTTCATAGTTTTAACAATAGACTAGTTGAAGAGAAAGCTGTAACTGTAACTGTGTAAGCTGCTTGTGAGAGCAGCTGCAAAACTTAGCCATAACAGTGCAACAGTCACAGCTTTGAAGATAGATTTTTAGTGGTTTTAGGAATAGATTAGTTTTGAATTTTAGAAGATTTTGGCTGTAATCACATAAGCTGTTTCATGAAAGCGGCTGCAAAACTTAGCCAAAATAGTGCAACAACCTTGAAACTAGAGAAAGTATCATAAATAATGAGACTAACGACCAATTAAAAGACAGAGTATATCTTGTTTTCAGTGTAAAGCTAACTAGTCGGTGCAGGTATTTGAAGCCCAGATAAGCATGGAGAAAACCGTAAAGAGCATGCGCTGAGAGCGAGGAAGATGGCCAGCCTTCATCCCTGAAGACCACCAGAAGACCCCCTGAGTGTCATTGAGCAGGCTCTATCTGGGTGGAGTTAATGTAAATGGCTTCCTGGAAATAATTTGCATAACCCTGCCTTTTCTTAGAAATTATAATGAATATGTATAGTTAATCTGTATAAATATGAGAAATTTGTCTTTAACGGGGGCACACATTTGGAGGAGAGATCCCCTGTGTTCCCAACACTGCAATAAAGGATACCTGCTTAATAGTCACCAAGGCTATTGAGTTTTGATTCCAGCTTTCCAAGGCATCACTACAATAAAATTAAGAAGCTTTGCGTAGGAGAAAATCTTCAGGAAGGTTGATAGATTTATTTATGTATACTTCGATAAATCAAGAATAGCTCTTCCCTTTAGTTACAGCAGCTATTCATGTTGTGTTATGCAAAGCTTTTTATTTTATAGATAGATAATTTTGCTTCCTAATGTTATTTTTTTGCAATTAAAATGTTTTACAAAGGAAAAAGTTTTCCTTATAAATAACAATTTAATTATTTTTATTGGAGGTTTTCCTTTCTTGGTTTATTTGGTGTTGCAAATAATGTGTAATATTCAGAAAATAATAACTATAAATTCTAATTTTAAACTGATTTTTAATAATAGACTTGTCAATATGCATAATTAGTTCTCATTCATCAATCTTTTTTAATTCTTTTTATTTCCAGCAATGATAGTCTGAGGAGGCTTTAAAATTCAAGATTCCTTCCTATAAACACTTTTCAAGGAGATCAAAAGCTCTATACCTTTTACCAGTAACTCTGACTTGTAGTAACCACAGGAAAGCTAAAATTTTCATAACATTAATGCACTTCAGCATATCTTCCAGGTTTATTTCAGAGAAATGTGAAAGCTTGTTCATAGCTAGTCATTAGCATACCACCCAGTAATCTTTTAGAAAAGCAAGTCTTGTTGGCAGGAAGTCAAAAGCTACCACTGTCACTAAAATGGTAAGGCATTGAGCCAATTTGTTAGGCATAGGTGGTTCCTGAAACTTCATATCGTTTTGTAAAAGCAGTTTGAAATTGGTATTTCAGGAGACAGCAGAAAATACTGTAATATTTAGCTGTAAAATGCTGAAAAAATTGCTAAAGAAGGTCCTGGTAAATTAGTATAAAAGGTTCAAAGAGTCTCTGGATATTCCCACATTTAAATCTTGCTTTCATTTTTTTGTGGGTTTTGATTCAACATTCAGCACATAATTCATCTTGCCTAGCATTAACTAGCTACTATTTGATCTAAACAAATAATTTAGGATGTCCCAAGAGTCAAGGGACAATTATTTCCATGGATGATTCATTGTATTTCTCTTCAGAATATATTACAATTAAGGATGAACTGTTTCCTAGAAATGGCTGTTTTATTTAATTGGCTACATAATAAGTTCAGCTTACATGTTCAACTTTGAGATAGTCATGTAAAATCAACACTAAAAATGGTAAAAATTAGTTTCCTTTTTAATTAGTTTTTTAAAAATGTTTATTGGCTTTGGTTTGGTTTTGTTTGTTTGCTTGTTTGTTTTGGTTTCATTTGAAGTAAAATTTAATATCTTACATCCTTTATTATCCTCAAGTAATTGTGTAACTAACCCAAAATTCCAAAGGGATTTGCTATTTTAAAATATTAATTAAAAAATCAATTATTAGCTCCTTTGGCTTTTATACTGCCAGTTAATTAATGAGGTTGATAAAGGGTCTCTTCATAGCTGTGGATGTCATTGCAATGTAGAAAACTTTATGAAGAAGCAGCTGGGCAGAGTCCTCTGTCTTTGAGTCAAAGCAGATTTACACAAGTGTCACACCACACTTGATAGTAGTTTCCACTCAGGCCACGAGTTCAAAAGACTTACTCATGCTTGAAAGAGTTGGACTATCTGCTAGAGCCACCTGCACACAATCTTCTTACTTTTGAGAGAAATCCTTTTCATACTGTCACCACAACCAACTTCAATTCAGGAGGGTTTTCAAAACATGTAATCACTGTATAAGCAGTGTTTGACCTCAGCAATGGTCAGTGCTTTTTAACAGTGCATGTACTTACAAAAGCAGACAGCTGGTAAAATTACTTCAGTGTTTCCAATTCCACCTTCTGCATGCCTAAAGAGATGAAATATGAATATGAAAGACCATATCAGCCTGTTTTTATGTGCAGTAAATACAAGTACAGGTACATTTGGATGGACTTTTGAAGCAAAGTGAGTGTTTTTATGACAGTGGAAGTCCTCTCTGAAAAGCTGCTTTCTACAAAAGTCTTGTAAAAACTCCACAGTGTTTTTTTTAGTTCTGTTATTTTTTTCTCCTCGCACGATGCTGTTACACAAAGAACCACCACAAGTAACTCCAAAACACTTCAAAAACAAATGCCACAACTTTTTAACTGCACAAATAATCATTACTTGTCCATGATTTTTCCTGGAAAGAAAATAAAATCTCACATTGATTTGCCTTTTGAAGAGTTCAACAGTACTCAAGAGATAACATAGACCTTAGAAAGTAATATAACTGTATACATATATGTAGATGCATTAGGTTTTCCAGATTAATGTTACCAAAGCAGTAATAACATGTATGTTTAGTAGCAGTCTGAAACACAAAGCAAACTTTCTATTCTGGGTTACAAACTCAATTCAAAATTGGACTTCCTGCTGTCTGTGCGATCCACACAATCTCACATACCTATGACAGCTGATAAAATGCTCCTAATTAACACATCACTATTAGCATTAACTGGACAATAAAAGTTTCTAAAATGAAAAATCTAGGTGATGTCGAGCAGTACATGTTGCATCACAGGGTTCAAAGTCTTCTTCCTGTAATTCACTACTACAGCATTATAAGAGGTAAAGTTTGAAAAAGTTTAAAAATTATTTAATAGAAGAAAAAACAAAAGAAATTTATTGCAATCTAAGATTTACTTCTGCACCACACTGTTCAGTCCTTGGAATAGATACAGAGCGTTCATTAAATGATGCATACTATAGTACTTCAATAAGTTGTACACCATAAAGAATGTTTTCCCTGCTGATTGTCCCTTGTCAGCAAACTATCAATTATACTGTTTCTAGTTTTAGTGTCTCTAAGAACAGATGGAAATTAACAACACAGAAATCTTGTTATTATTCATCTGATCAATTGTTTCTACAGTTCTCCAGTTTGGGCATTTATCTTTGGTGTTTTGATTGTCTTTCATTGGTTATTTTATTGAGTTCTGTGTAAGCTTGTTTTCACCAGAGGCAATCTAGACATTTAAGACAAACTTTAGTTTGTCTGTGAGCTTAAATTTATTTTTGTTTCCTTTTCTTCCCCATTCTCCCTTCCTTATTCCCTTCCTACCTGTCTACAATTTCTATTTTGAAAGAAACTTGATTGCTTCCTTGCTTTGCCACTCACAAGGCATTATACCAATGAAGATGTCTTATCAAGACATCACAGTATGCCTAACTGACAGCTCAGTACTGAAGTTCAGTTGCTTGACTTCATTATTTAACATTTTGGTGCTTTCTTCTTACATATTGCCCATAGGTTAACAACATATATTTCAAAGTCTTTTGTTCCTCTTTTATAGATAATGTATGTCTTGAATAGTCTTTGAACTTAAGTTCTCTAAAATTTAGGTCAAGGCTCCATGATCTAAACAAATATGAACAAAATATGCTGTGTGAACCATGAAGCAGGTCTTTTTTGCATCATGATTACTAAGGATCAAGGATAACGATATAATGCCTTTCCTCTTGTTTCCTTCTGAATTCACAAATAGAATTATATATATGCTTTAAAAAATTAATTTCTAAATGGCTTTGGACTAGTTTAGAATTAAACACACATTACTGACTCTTATTTTAATCCTATTTAAGATCTTTAGAAGGTAATTACTTTTCCTTTTTGGTATTTCTTTGCAAATTACCTTTTTTTTTTTTTTTCTTTTTTTGTAGGCTACTTGTGAATTCTAAATTTCAGTGTAATGCTTAGTAGCCACCAACAAAATTTTTGCCTCTCTGTTAACTTTGTTTTAATAATATTGTTTATCTCAAGATTCAGTTGACAAACAAACACTGACAGTACTGTGGAAGAAATTTTGAAAGATAAGCATGTTGTAAGTGGCTTGCATGTAAGTGGCTTGCAATACAAGGTAGAAAGAAATGGCAGGGACTTACACTTGCATAATATTCTATACTGGTAAATTGGCTATATGCTACATTTTGGAACTGCTATTGAACTGCTATATGTATTCATCAAGAAAATTCAAATTCTTACATAAAAAGATAACAGATATTCTTAAATACTGAACGTATGTACAAAACTCCCTGGCATTGCATCTAACACGAATCAAAATATAATCTCTGAAAATGTAGGAGAAAAGATTAATTCTCCTAAAATCTGTGATATCATGTATGTATTTAGAGATAGCTGTATTCAAAAATTCTGGGCTGGATTCAGGGCCAGAGACAGTAATTTTTACAGTACAAGTCAGTGTTACTCTGGTTTCTTTTATACACAGCTACAGATAAAACCACAATGTGCCAAATGTTAGAAGAATGTAACATATTTGTTATGTTCCTTCTTTCCCAGAAAATGTGGGGTTTTTTTCCAGAGGTTTGGGAGTTTTAGTTTGTTTACTTGTTGGTTAGGATTTGGGGGGATGTTTCAGTTTTTTTGTTTTGGTTTGTGGTTTGGTTGTTGTTTGTGGTGGGTTTTTCTGTTTGGTTGGTTGGTTTGGTGTGGATTGGTTTGGGTTTTTTTGTCAGAGACAGGCAATAATCAGTGCTAGACTAATAGCACAGTTTAATAACACAGTCCAGCTTTAAGAAGGGAAACGTTAAATTCTGAACCTGGAGACCACATGATACATCTGGAGTTTTACAGCCTTCCAATGCTCAGATTGCATCTTGGTCATTTTGGAAGATAAACCAACCTCAATATATGTGTTCTATGTTGATGCTGACATATTTAGTGAAATAGAATACACATAGGATATGCTAAATAAAAATATAAAACGGGCTTAAGTCAATCCCCACCTCAAACCTTCACTATTTCATCAATTAGCTTAATCCAGAAAGTAAAATGTGAAGGTAATACATTAATGCTCTTACAAATACATCCAAACAAAATAATTCAGCTCAAAAACTGCTGGGAAAAATAAAAAGGTCTATCCTACGGCATTTTTTAGAAATTATATTTGGAATTCTATCAATCATCTCTGGTTAATTTAATGAGTTACCACTTATCTATTATCCCATTTTAAAAAGAACAATAATTAGGGGGTAGATGGAAATAACAAAGGGAATTTTTAAGTCCAAATGAAAACATTTTGTCTGCTTCTCCTTTAAAGTAAAAAAAGCAACAAAAGAACATAATATTGCAAGCACAGATTAAATTCACTCAATCGTATATGTAGAAACATACATTAAACTTTACAGCAATGTCAAATAAGGTTTTAAGGAAAAATACTGAAGCTTAACTTTTTGCTTTTTTAACGATTTTTTCTGAGAATAAAATGGATATTTTCGAGATGGAATCAGATATAAGT
The DNA here is from genome assembly GCA_022605575.1 of Laterallus jamaicensis coturniculus. NCBI lineage: Eukaryota > Metazoa > Chordata > Aves > Gruiformes > Rallidae > Laterallus > Laterallus jamaicensis. Next base: position 9,646,056 of record JAKCOX010000019.1, read on the forward strand.
GTATTTGAACTGAATGCTTGTTTTTTACTAACAACTTTGTCATAAATATTTCTCCTTGCTCTTTTTCTAAGCCACCACCACTGCAGAAGGTTTTTCCTTTCAATTGCATTCTGTCCTCCCACAGACAAAAAAGCTGCAGTAGAATACAGCAGTACTGCCAATCTCTGAAGACAACCTCCTTTTCTAAGAAAAGAGAATGCAGAGTGAAATATTATCATCAAATACTAAGAATACCTTCTCACATCTGTCTCACAAGTACGCTCTCTCTTCAGTTCCTGAATTCTTCCCATTATAGTACATAGGACAATGCTCCTCAGAGTCTAAAGTTTTTGCATAGTTTTCCCTATATTTTGGCTTAAATGTACTCCAAACAGAAGTGTTTCCAAAGAGGGCAACGAGAGCTGCTATGACTGAACACTGCTTTTTAGAATTGTATAGTTAAAATCCGTTGACAGTTTGAATTGATACCTGACAACTGTAGCTGTAATTCTTTTTCCACATTGAATAAATGTTGTAACTTTTTCCATGCTTCATGGGTTTGGGTTTTGTTTGTTTGGCTTTTCTGGGGGAGGGGGAGGGGTTGTTCTGAAGAATCAACTACTATTTCTGAAACATGAAAAAAAGAAAAAAATAATGTAATTTCTGGAAGACATTCAGTGATAATATAGATAGATGGCCATTCAGTGGACTTTCAATCTGCCTTAAATCATTTTGAGAAAGCACGTTATGCAGATGGTGTTCAGCAGAAAAAAAAAAAGAGGAACTTGTTACAAATGACTTGGAGAAATGTTGGGTTGTGAAGTTTCATATGAGGGGAGTTTCTATGTTGATGAAACGTGCTGTAACAAGATAGACAGGTTTTTTTATGACTACTCATTTCTCACCTCATCTTTATACTGACATAAAATATTCCCCAGACATTGTGTCATTGCAGGCTATGTAAAGCATGCAGAGTAAAAAATCTATATTTCACACGCATTTCTGCATTGCATTTCTGCTAGTCAGGCTTGGGTAGTGGTCAAAACCAGAGGAGTGTGTATTTGATTTTAGGGTACTGTCATCTAACTTGAGCTCATTTCACACATACACACATAAAGAAAATAATTCTGTGGCCAAACGTGGGTGTATTCTATGCACCATTGCTTCATAAAATTTTCTGGATCATGCAGATGATTTTAAGGATTCTGTAATTTAGAAAACTTTGCCTGAAACATAGTGAAGCAGCAAAATAACTAAGCAGAACTAATTTCCACTATTGTGTAATTAAGTATATTAAGCTGTAAAACATTAGCAGCTATGAGGAAACAGTTTGATGCCAGAAATGCCATTGAGTATGTCTGAACAGATACTCCATGGAATACCATGGAGTATTTGGACTGTCTGATCACTGGTTCCATAAGACACATAGGTCCTTTGTCATATTTGTAATCCTTATGATCTTTTTGGTTATTTTAGTGTGTCTCAAATGGCACAAAATGACTGTATATATACATCTCAGTCATATCCATGATGTCCATCTGAGCTAGTCACTCTAGTCCCTTAAAAATCTGGAAAGAATCATGCATCTTCAGAGAGCAATTTACACAAGATGAATGACCTCGATTCTCCCTAGAAGTGGAGTGGCCTATGTTCTCCTATAACTATCTAGATGCATTTGGGTAAATGAATCCTGCTATTGGAAATCAAAATTTTGTGGAAAAAAATTCAGGTAGCAATACTATCAAAGGTATTTTGAAGCACCATGTTTTTATATAAAATCTTATATTATTTTTTGTTTGTTTTCAGTTGCAATGTTTTTGAGAATTTTCAGAAATTTTCTGTGGTCTTATGGTTTGTTTTTAGGAATGGTTATATTTTTGATTTAGTAACTGAAGACTAGCAAAAATATTACATGATAAAATTTTAAAAGCACAGAAATTTTACCCTAGATTTCAATTTCATTTTGGAAAAAAAAACCAACCCATAAATCTGTATTTTAAATTATTTCAAAATTCTGCATGGTTGCTGAGTTCTACAAATATTCATCTGTATCTGATCAATACTTGTTAGGTTGAATATTTTATCACTGTAATTTTTTTTATAACTGCTAATAATTATGCGTAACTGTTTTCAAGTGAGGTATTATATAACAATCTAAGAATTAAGTGAAAATAAACTCTAGAACTGGACCAGATACAAAGTAAGCTTTTCAGATTGAAAACTGGAACCATGTTGTCATTATTAAATCAAAGACAGCTTAAGTCTGTGTAGAAAACATGAAAGCAACAAAGCTCAAGCTCTGAGAAATAGTGTGAGTGCACTAATTGCCTACATTTATGATTACTTTATTTGTTCCATATTTATGTGCAGTTTAATCAAATAAAAGTTTTTGTCAAAATCAAGGGGAAATTCTATGTTCATAAAGTTTTATCAAGGCTCTAGCTTCCTGTAACAATGCAATGAATTTTCTTCTCCATCCTCAGCAGTCCAAGACACCCACCTGCAACACACTTGCAGAAAATTAAAAGTTATGTCCCTGCCTTATATATTCCTGTCATCTATGTTTAAATGGTTTAAAATTCATCTATCCAGAAAATGTTGTGGTTTTAATGTTGCTACTACTATTATTGTTACTATTCTAAGATCCTTAACTTATGCAGCCACTATATACATAACTTTTGACTTTGGAGTACATGTGGTGGTGGGAGGGTCCATTCTTCCGAATACCACTGTTTGTAATAATGCATAAACCAGAACAAACAGTGATGTCTGGCTGAGACTTTAAGTGGCATTCATTTTTCCAATCCATACGCCTATACACTTTTGTCCCTGATGGTTACAGCTAAATTATCCAGAGGGAACAATTTAGACTTTAATTCAGGGGAATTATGTCTGTACATGAGGGAACTTTTCACTGTCACAGCTAAAACTGCCAGGAAACATAGTTAACGGTTAAACAGCATGAGTGATCACATGCCTGAGTATGAGACTGTGCCCTGGCCCTGGTTTATTTGCAAGTAGAAATGCACTGTCTAACTTCAAGACTCCTACTTCCTTAATCTCTTATAAGGAGCTTCTCTGCCAAGATACTGACTTTTCTTTATTCCTTATCTTAATTTTACTCCTCGGAAAAAACCTTGAACAGTCATATTTTAAAAGTGATGTCAATTGCTTGAGCATTATGTTTTTAATGGATTCTATTTCTTATGCTGCCTAGACAATGGCTGTGATTGTGCTAGAGGTCAGTGTTTATGCTTATTACCTTTATTTCATGTGTAGTTATAGCTTCTATTTTGACATTATATCATCAAGAAGTCAGGTAGTTTGGGTTTAACTCATTATTTGTAACAGCACAGGTAAGTTTATGATGAACTTACACAGTTGAAGTAAAGAGATCATTCACTTGAAAGACAGTATGGATGCAGGGTGGAAGAAGCTGCCTCTACCTAGTCAAGAAAGGGCCACCGCAGGGCTACAAATGACCACTCATCTCAGAAGCCAGGACTCCTCACTCCATATGTGACCTTGATATCTGGATTGCTGTCTTGGAATTTCATTCCTCAGTTGGTAGCCAAACAAATGCTAATAACAGCCATGACTTTTGAAAAATGATTAATAATTTAATAATTAGATAATTTGGTTTGCACAAAGTAAATCAGTATCTTCTCTGATATTTATTCTGTTTGATTCACTGAAGGGTGAACCAGAAGATGCTCTGTCCATTAACCTATAGCAAGACTGTTGTGAAAGCAGGAATTATATACACACAGAAAAGTTAGAGAAAAGGGAGCCATCACTGCACACTGTGATCATTTTTTTATTCATGATATCCTCCTGAATCCTGTTCACTGGATTTTAAAATTTTTGATGGGGTCTATATTTTGATGGAAGAGATAATGAGATGAGGAAACTAATTTCTAAGGCAACTCAAAAAAGATAACGTTTTTAGAAGTTTGGGTTTGGTTTTTTTTTTGGTTTGTTCTGTTTTGTTTTATTTTGCTTTATGGATTTTTATGAGCTTGGACAGGAGTGTGGATTTTACCTCACTAGTAACATTTCCCAATAATACAATCTCCATTTCCCCTCAGTGCTGTTGACGGTGATATGCACTCATTCAGGTGTAAAGATATGAACTTTTTAGATGACTTTAGGCATACCAGAATACACATTCTAAGACATATTGGTTTTGATAAAACTAAAATCTCATAATAGAAAAAATATTAACATTTGTAACTGAATTCCAAGTGCATTAGCTATGTCCTACATTTAAGATATCAGAGACATAAATAATTGGTTTCAATCTTTGAAACATCCTTAATAAATTGTTATCTCTCCTTGAAGATATCAGGTAAGTTTGAGTTACATATTATTTTAAAATCAATTAATCTAAGATTTTCAATAAAAATTTCATTTTCTTAATGAACTCACCAGAGAATGCCTTTAAGAAAGAATTGTTAGCTTTAAAGCTAAGGAGTCACCTGGGATCTAGAAGCAGAACTGTATAATTAAAATGCTAATCAAATTAATATGATTTTCAATTTAGGAAGTAGCATTAAAACTGAATCACAGAAAGGATAATATTTACTATTTCGCTTCTTTGCACTGGAATAGCTTTTTTTCCAATGAGCATTATACAAAAAAGGATTCAGTAAATTAAATTGGAGAGATTTTTTATTATGATAATTTTCACATTATGTAAGAACTTTGAAAATTATAGAGGTCATTGTATTTACTAATACAGTAATGAACAGTCAGTCTAAGTTGTAGTTACCTCCTTGGTGACACAGAATCACATACAGAATGGTAGGGGTTGGAAAGGACCTCAAAAGATCTACTAGTCCAAGCCACCTGCCAAAGAAGGATCACCAGAAGCGGGTCACACAGGAACAGTGGGGTTTGAATGTCTCCAGATTATGAGACTCCACAACCTCTCTGGGCAGACTATTCCAATGGGCTCCCTCACCGTCACAGTAAAGAGGTTTTTCCTTTTGTTCACATGGAACCTCCTATGCTCCAGCTTGCACCCACTACCCCTTGTCCTGTCGTTGGACATCACTGAGAAGAGCCTGGCTCCGTCCTCCTGACACTCACCCTTTACGTACTTACAGACATTGATGAGGTCACACCTCAGTCTCCTCTTCTTGATACTGCTCAAATGACGACCTTCTGTGTAAGAGATACGAAACCTTGTCCCAGAAAGTTTGTCTTTAAAGTGTAGTAATATTGCAGACATCTCTAGAAATAGATAACTAAATTAAATAAGGTACTTGTTGTACTTTACTGCAATATCTACTCCTTCAGAAAAAATTTAGGAAATAATAACTATACAGTTACATGAAATAAACTGGGGGGGGGGGGAGGGGGAAAGGCTTGAACACATGCAAAATATTTTCCATAGAAATGACACCTAAGAGACTCTTTAGTTACATTTACTGGCATGTTAGAGAACTCTGGAATAGCTAAAAGCTGGCTAAAGTCAATGAAGTCTGGTTATATTCTTATGGCTCCTTACATATAAAGTCATGAATAAAACAGTTTTACTTAAACACATTTCTAGAGTTATGACATTTAGTCATTCATTTCCTGATTAAGAAGCTAAGCTTTAGAATACTTAAATTAGAATATTAATTATGTCAAAAATTCACACATCAAATAAGAAATTTTACATTCCAAAAGTGAAAATAATGGACTTTATTTCTTAGAAACTTGATTTTCACTTCTCTACCTCAGAGTAGTATGCTTGATTTTTTAATAGGCCACTGAAATAAAAATTTGCTTAATGTCATGGTACACTATTCAAGCTTTACATAACATATTTGTGTATTATAAAAATCCCTCACCATAAACAGAGAGAGAGATAGAGAAAGAAAGAAAGAAGAATAAAACACAAAAAACACACATATGCCTATGCACTTGCCTATATAAGTCATTGATTACTTTAATTGAAAATGAAAATTTTGGCTTATTTTCAGCCTTTTATTGAAAAAATTAAACATAAAGGAACTGAAATCTATACTCATAAATTATGTGCTTACAGTGAAAGTAAAACTGTCAAAAACTGAAGGGAAAAAACAAGGCAGTTCCTTTTCCTGATTAATATTTTAAAGAATAGGAAAATAAAAGGAAGCAGAAAACAAAAATTTGCCTATGAAAATCTATTTATTTTATAGAGGAGGTGGAAGTTTCATCATACCTTATACTAAGGCAAGCTCCACCTATGGAAACTGTAAAACCTTTGTAAGCCTAACTGAAAAACAAATACGATTATTGCTTTCCCTCAACATAGAAGCTTTATCAGACAGCAGAACTTGTCTTAAATAAGCTCATAATACCCTGTCAGAACTTTGACTACCCAATGTATTATGATGGCTTTGGCTCAACCCTGATAGGACCTCAGCCCCATACAGGTGTTCACTCACTCCCCAACAGGGAATTGGAAGGGTGTGGGTTGAGATAACGTGTGGATTGAGATAAAGAAATTTTAATAGCTAAAGCAAAAGCTGCTCATCAAAGCAAAGCAAAACAAGGAAGTCATTCACTACGCTCATTGTCAGACAGATGTTCAGCCTTCTCCAGGAAAGCAGGCCTCCATCACATGCAACAGTTATTTAGAAGACAAATGTCATCACTATGAATGTCCTCCCCTTATTTCTTCTTCCCCAATCCCCTTATTATGTTGAGAAAGATATCATATGGTATAGAATATCCCTTTGGTCAGTTAGGGTCAGCTGTCCTGGCTGTGTTCCCTCCCAACTCCTTGTGAACCCCCAGCCCACTGGCTGGTGAGATGGGGTGAGAAATAGAAATGGCCTTGACTCTGTGTAAGCACTGCTCAGGAATAACAAAAACATCCCTGCATTATCAAGACTTTTTTCAGCACAAATCCAAAATATAGCCCCATACTAGATACTATTAGTCAGTGACGCCCAAGACTGGTTACTGCAAACAGTTCCACAGCAGAAAGTGACACAACCTTATGCCTGACCTTACTAGAAAAGCAGTGATGTCCCTGCAGGGAAGGAAAATTACAACTATTTTTCAGCTAGAGTGTTACAAGAGAGCAAAATGCAACAATGAAAAGCAATTTTAGAGTGTACATGAAAAAAAATAAAAGACACCGTTCAGTCATGGAAAATGAAGAAACAACTCAGCAGGCAGCTCTTTTGTAAATGTTTTATTTCTCAGAGTGATAGTCATAGAGAGATTCCAAAGCATGCCTGGAAAGAAAACCCTTTGTTTGAGTGGATAAGTCTCAAAAGATCTTTTTTTTTAAAATTTATTTTATTTTGAAGATCTACACTGAGGGGAAAATGTAGTTGAAAAGTGAATCAACACAATCCTAATTTTTATTTTTTTCTACAAGATTACATCCAGTTCTGTCAGTAACTTTCTAAATTAAGCTGGTGAAGGGTTAGGAGCACAAGTCTTATAAGAAGTGGCTGAGGGATCTAGGACTGTTTAGCCTGGAGAAAAGGAGGCTGAGGGGAGACCTTACAACTCTCTATAACTACCTGAAAGGAGGTTGTAGCCAGGTGGGTGTTGGGCTCTTCTCCCAAGTAACAAGTAGCCTCAGGTTGTGCCAGGGGAGGTTTAGATTGGATATTAGGAAAAATTTCTTCACTGAAAGGGTTATCAAGTGCTGGAACAGGCTGCCCAGGGAAGTGGTGGAGTCATCACCCTAGAGGTATTAAAAGACACAGATGTGGTGCTTAGGGACATAGTCTAGTGGTCCCCTCTGCAGTGCTAAGTTAAAGGTTTGACTCGATGATCTTAAAGGTTCTTCCCTACCTACCAGATTTAGTAATCCTATGGTTTCATATATATATATGCTACTGCTCGCCCTCATATCCGCCACCTTTTTGCAATTGCTGAGAAAACTGTCTTTCTTTTCAGATCTGACACAGATTTGCTATCCTGTATTATATAAATTAAAATAAAATTATAAAAGCTTAAAATTGAAATGTTCAACAGAAAAACAAACCCTGAGACTAACTCAATATATTTTAGGAGTCGTCGACAATGAAGTAAAAAAACCTCTTCTAACTGCAGTAGAATTAATTTATCTAGTCAAATAAAATAATTATTTATATGATTTATGTGAGTTGTGATTTCTTCATACCCTCCAATTTTCTATGTAAAAGCTACTCATTATTCCATTTTTTTCCACTTCCTTTTTTAATTCAAACTCTGCTTTTTTTACTTTTTAACCTTACATGCCACTTGCAAGGTCAATCTTATATTTGCATTCTTACAACGTTCTAAAATCTTCATTTACTCTGCAGTTCTTCCAGCTGATAATTTGGAGACTGTCACTTCTTGCAAACAAGTGAGATGAACAGCACACAATTGTGTATTTTCACACAATAAAAAATAAATTTAAAAAAAAAATAAATTTCAGAATTTTTAAAAAAAAACCAACCCTATACAAAGTCCCCATTTTGCTCACTTCATTTTTCATAAAATGCGTGTCTTTTCATTAAAAAAAAACAAGGGATATTTTTACATTGCAGAAAATGACTTTTCTCTTTGTCAGAGAAGACCAAGGGGAAAAAAAAGTTCAGAGCTGGAAGAACAGTAAAAACAACTATACCAGTATGCTGATACCTCTATTTAGTACTGAGATTTCCCAAACTCCAGACTTCAAAAGTACCAGGCAGGTAAAAACACTACACATCATGGAAACCCATTTATATTATGTACTAAAAAGAAACAACCCCCCCAAAAAAAAACCCAAAATAATAATTTTAAAATGCCAATACATTAAATTACTGTCCAAAAAAGACCTTAAACATGAAAAACCCTTAGAAAAACGTGTCAGGAAAATATGATATCCTTAAAAAAATAAATCAGGAAAAGAAAATTTGGGGTTTTTTGATAGAAAAAAATTATAACAATCAAGTCTTCTGCTAATAAAAGAACATATAGTTTCAAGAGATAGAGAAATTAACATTTTTTCTCTCAATTAATTTCTTAACAGAAGCCAGTTATAATTGCAAAGAGCAAGACCATGAACATTTTTGTTATCTAGAGTCGGAATAATATAAAAGTTATAGAATTCAAAGATTTTTTTATATGATATGAAAGAAATATTTTTGTAAGCAAAGCTGACTTACAGTTTCTGAACCTTCCTTAGTTCTTGTAATTTTTATTAAAAATATATTTTTTATCTCTACGTACTCCATTAAAATGTATGATGAATTTTTAGTTACTCTGTAAATCTGTTTATGCTATTGATACACAAATTATGTCATATGTTATTATAAAGAGCAGAAGATTGAATTATTATAATTAGGAAAAAATAGAGAAAAAAGGGAACAAAACAGACACCACCACTCCTGAAGCATTTAATCCATAGTGTGTTACCATTGACCCATTTAGTGTAGGGAGGACACAATAAATCAATGTTTGTTAACATATGCAGAAGTAGAAAAAGGCAATTTCATGGGTCAGGCAACATAGTCATGAAATGACTGTGAAGCAGTGGTGCATTGACTGCTGAAAAGGACAAAGCCAAAATGACAAAAAATTGTTTATTTTCATGTGCATTCTGACTTTCCTTTTTGATTTTCTTTTGGTCAAACTCACACTTTTGCATCAATAGCAGTTTTTAGCAACATAACCATGAAAACTCAGCTGTTTAAAACATTTACAACATTGGTAGAGAAGTGATCGGGGGTGGTGAAGAAAGAAATGAAAAATAAAACTATCGAATGCAATAAAATGCACAAAATTTTCTTTTAAAAATGTTTCATTCTAGAGCTGGATCTGAACCTTCACTGGTCCAAAGAGATAGTTTACTTTCAACGTCAGTGGAGATCTTGATACAAAAATGCCACCATTTGAACACATTTGAGATCACCTGGATAAATAGATGCCAGAGAACTGAACACTGATTGTATACATATTATAGACTCATAGACTCATAGAATGGTTTGGGTTGGTACCAGTAGATGTGTCCACAAGATGTGCACATTCCTAAAGGATGAAATCAGTCATAAAATCTGAACCATCTCCAGTGAACCAGGAATGACATAAGAAATATATCTGTGTCTTTAAAATAATCTCTTCCCTACTGCCTGAACTTTATGCAGGTCCAAAACCTCTTGGAATTTTTTTCAGTGCTATGTTTCTAATAAGGCTCAGATGACTTAAATTGTAACAGAACTTTCTTCAACTAAAAATATTAAACCTTTTATCCACATACCTTGACCTCCACATTAGCATGTAAGGAATATGACAGTGAAAAAATGATGCTGAATTTTTATTAGACATCCTAGAATTTTTAGTTGTGTTAAAGCTGAACAAGGATGTAAAAAAATGCCTTTTTGTGTTCTTTAGAATAATTTATGCATCATTAAATACAGCATATCCATAAAAATACAGCATATGTCTGTAATAAAGGAATAACTCCTAAAAGATTAAAAAAAAGAAAAATCTTATGCAAATATGCTCTTTAATGATTTACCACTTAAAAAAAATAAATCACTGCCCTTCTAGTGAAGCAAACTAAATAGAGAGTGTTTAGATTAATCTCAGAGTTTCCAAAAACATTTAATGGATATTTTAAATGAAGGTATCTAAGGTCTGAGTTCTTCAGTCTTCATTCATATAATCCTACTATCAAAATAAATTAGGTCTGTTGACATAAAAAGGCGAAAACTTGGCCAAATTTTCATTTTTACTTTAAATATTTAGTAATATCACAATTAACCTCTCCATAACAGTTACATTTATTGTTAAAGTGCATTTATATTTTAATGGTATTTTTTTAATTAAGATTTAATTATTTTGTAGGTATTTCTATACCATTCATGGAATTGTACCTAATTATTGTGATACTGATCTTCCATGACTAAAGATTTCTTTAGGAGCAAACATAAGCCAACTTATCTGCGAAGATAACTTCTAATTATTGTATTATCAGTGTGTCCAAATGATTGGCAGCTATGCCATACCCATATGTATGGATGAGAACCCAAAAAAATAACAGGCAATAAAATGTGTACTATTTTTTGGTATTTCCTTCTACATCCCAGAAAAAAATAAAACAACCAGAGCTGGGTAGACATATTCAAGGTCTCTTTTGGAAGGTGCTTTTGGATCATGCCCTTGTGGCTAAGAAGGCCAGTGGCATCCAGGGGTGTATTAGAAGGGGTGTGGTTAGTAGGTCAAGAGTGGTCCTTCTCCCTGCTCCGCCCTGGTGAGACCACACCTGGAATATTGTGTCCAGTTCTGGGCCCCTCAGTTCAAGAAGGACAGGGAACTACTTGAAGGAGCCCAGTGCAGGGCCACCAAGATGATTAAGGGAGTGAAACACCTTCCTTAGGTGGAAAGGCTGAGGCAGTTGGGACTTTTTAGCTTGGAGAAGAGGAGGCTGAGGGGTGACCTTATTAATGTTTATAAATATGCAAAGGGTGAGAGTCAGGAGGATGGAGCCAGGCTCTTCTCAGTGATGGCCAGGAATAGGACAAGGGGCAACAGGTGCAAGCTGGAGCATAGGAGGTTCCATATGAATATAAAGAGGAACTTCTTCACTGTGAGGGTGACAGAGCACTGGAACAGGCTGTCCAGAGAGGTTGTGGAGTCTCCTGCTCTGGAGACATTCAAAACCTGCCCAGATGCATTTCTGTGCAATTTAGTCTAGGTGATCCTGCTCTGAAAGGGGAGTTGGACTAGATGATCTTTTGAGGTCACTTCCAACTCCTAATGTTCTGTGATTCTGTGATTATCTGATTGGTTTCACCCTCTGTCAGTGAACTTATTGCAGGGTAGGCAATCATTCTGTTATGTATTGGATTGTAAGGTAATATAGATTCTTTCAAAGAGAAGCATTAAATAATTTAATGAGGTGAACAGTATCAATATTATGTCTTCTGTGTTCCTTCCTTTTTCCCCCTCCTCAATTACTCTACAGCTATAATTCTGTTTTAAGACAAACCACAGCTGAAATAATTGCAAAAGTAAAAATTACAAACACAAGAATAAATAATTTTAGGAGAGGAATTATCAAATCATCAGTACATTTCATAACTGGGGTTTTACACTTTGAGGCTCCATAAGCTATTGCTGTGATTTTGCATGAGAAGGTTCAGGGGAGGTAGGGGGGTGTGCGTCAGGGAGAGCTTCTGCAAGAAGCAGCTGGGCCTGACAGAGTAAACACCAGACAACTCCAGGCCAAAGTCATTGTTGACCAAGGCCAAGCCAATCAGCAATGGTCACAGCACCTCTGAGAGACATATTTAGGAGAAAAAAAAAAAAAAAAGAAGAAAAAAAAATGAAAAATGCAAGCAGCTGCTTTTGGCATCAGAGAACGGAGCGAGAAGGTGAGAAGGTGTAAGAAACTGGGCAGACACCAAGGTCAGTGAAGAGGGGAGGGGAGGCGCCCCAGGTGCTGGAAAGAAAGACTCCCCTGCAGCCCATAGGGAAACCCCGTGGAACAGGCCTTATGTTGGAGACGTTTGTGAAGGACTGTCTCCTGTGGGTGGGGCCCCACGGTGCAGCAGGAGAAGGGTGTGAGGAATGTCCCCTTCCCCAGGTAAGAAGGAAAAGAAGTTGTGAGGAACTGACTGAAACCCGCATTCCCCAGTCCCTGCCCCTCCCCATGCCACAGTGAGGAGGGGGAAAATGGAGCAAAATCATGAATAAAGTTAAGTCAGATAAGAAGGGAGGGGTGGGGGGAGGTCCTTTAAGATCTGGTTTAATTCTCATTATTCAACTCTTGTTTCAATTTGTGTGTGTATGTGTATAGTGTAATATTTTTTCTTTTTAGTCCATGTTGAGTCTATTTTGCCTGTGACACTGGTTGCAGAATGATCTCTCCCTGTCCTTACCTCAAATCCTAAGCCTCTCAATATATATTTTCTCCCCTGTCCAGCTGAAAAGGTGTATAATACAGTGACTTTGGTGGGCATGTGGGCTTCAGCTACCACCACAACCATGTAAGTTAAGCAGGTAGGATACAATCTAGCTTCTAAAATGGTGTAGAAAGATAACCATTGTGTCCTGCCTTATGATGATATTACACCTCTTTGTTAAGATATCAGAGGTAGAGTTTATTCACACCTCACCAGGTAGAAACAAACTAGAAAAGGAGAAGCAGAGCATTAGACTTCAAACTCGACGCTATGAAGAGCTTGAAGGAAAGGACAATGGACTTCATAAGTCTAAGGTAGCCCTGGTAGCTACTCTGCACACAGGGATCATTTAAATTTTCAGCACAGTCCAATTTCTAATGCATCAAGGCGTACATCCAGCAATATTTGTTGATATTTAAGTAGGTTACAGTGTTCTAATTTTGAACAGAATCAATAGTCTCATCAGAAGTAAGGAATCTTAGGTTATCTTATCCCTATTTTTTTTATTTTCTAATGTGTGTTCTAAAATAGGTTCAATACATGATAATGTCTCAGTTTAGGTATAGATTTCAGTTAAATGTACTTAAACTCTGGTCTGTAAACTCTAGATTTTTACAAAGCAATTGCTTTGACTTCTGAAGACAAAAATGTGCATCTAGTATTAAGTAGTTAAGAACAGTGCCTGAATCATTCTTAGATAACATCACACCTTGGGCATACTGCAACAGATTAAACAAAACATTCCGTACCCTCCTCCCACCCCTTCTTGTAGATCTGGTATTAACAGACTCTGGACTCCTTAAGATAATGATAAATTAAAACTGATGGAAGAAATAACTAAACATACAAACCTATACACATACACACATACAAACTGCAACATAGAACAACTCAGTAGTATTAACTGAAACATTTCAAAGTATCTGTGACAGCCCTTGTAAGGCTCACTGTCATTAATCAGAGTTGATAAAAAACCCACAAACACCTACTCCTACAGTTTTAGTACATTACTGCATTAATCTTTTAGTTTTCATAGAAAACGGGTGCTTGCATTCTAACAATGTACCGTAGTTGCTTCATCTTATGAATGCTGTTTAAAGTACAACCCCCCTACATTTTTCTAATATCTATATAAGCAGACACATGTATACATACACGTGTGTATGTGTGATATGTGAAAGCAGAGGCTTAGACCATAATATATCATTTAATGGGAGATATATATATATACACAACCCAATTTGACCTATTAAATTCTAGCAATTTTATACAAGATGGTTAAATTGAGTTCAGTCACCCTGGCACCTTTTAAAGTCAAATGACAGAAAAAGGAGTGTCTGTCTCTGTTGATTGTAGTCTTATTCTGGATAAACCAGTTCTTATTACAGATATGATGATCTATGTCTTAGCTGAGTAAAATTATTAAAAATCAGAGCCAGGTTGCATTATATAATATTACAGTGAAGTCTACTATGTATTGCTAAGAGGAAGATGAGGTACTTGCAAAAAAATTACTGGTGCTGCTTATTTTCTTCTAAAAGGAGAGGAGGTAATACATATGACTTTCAGCCAATAAGTAATAAACTTCAGACTTCTGTAGATGTATCTTTAGGCTTGTATTGTAATACTTAATATATAAGGTAAGAACAAAACTGTACTAAGGGAGATTTATTACACTTAGAGAATATTTGCTAAGCTTCATGTGTCAACTGAACTCCAAAATACATAAAAGCAGAAAATATTCTACCCTCTTGTTCATTGTGTATTTACTTTTAGAATACGCTTTGTAATAAAAATAGTGATAGTTAATAATGACAAAGCGGTTTCTGATGTTGGATTTTTTTTTGTTTTAAGGCTATTTAGTGGAAATAATACGTGTTTGATCAATGCAGAAGTCTCGAAGAGACCTTTTGAAGAACACTGCGTTGCATTTGTTTAGTGTTGTTTTGTGAAGAATGGCATATCTTTTTTGTTTGTTCACTGTTTCTATGGCATATTCTATTAAAAGAATTCATGAGGTCCTGAAGAGGAAGGCTCTCTTCTGCTAACTGATCAAAGTCAAGTAGAAAGCTCTAGAAAGAAAAATACAGGAAACTCTGAGAGCAACTGAATATCCCAGTTCAAAAACAGGCACACAGTTTTCCAGAAACAAAGAAGAAATAATGTTTTATTCTAGGAACACATGAGGCTAAATAAAGATTGTGTCCCCCTCAAAGGGGTCCTAAAAGTGGCTAGTTAAAGAAAACAATTTAGAAGTGTCATACTGAAGGGACCAGTGGAATTTTCAGCATGATCTCCATATTGCAGCCTATTCTTGACTATATCTAATTTTCTCTGAATTAAAGATTAATTCCAAAGTGTATCTCTCATTAACAGCTGTGTGATTGTTAGTACAGGGGTTTTAGCAGATATCATCATTACCAGAGCATATGTGGTATTTTCCAGCCAGAACAAAAATGGCTTGAAGTAGCGTCCAGAAGAAAAGTTGAGCTCAATAATAATGGAGGCTTAAAATCATATAAACTATATAACAACTGAATTTCTGCAAGTCCAAAAAATGTATATAACCAGATTTTGTTATGCTGCAGTCTCTGATTTTTGCAAGGCATTAGTGAAAGCTTGGAGCTAAATGGGAGACTAAGAAAAAGAACCTTGGGTGTTCCGCTAGTTACAAAGAGTTTATGGCCAGCTGGAAGCCAGAGCAATGTGTGCTTAACTGCTCTGAATAGTCTGTTTTACATGTAGTAGTCTGTGCATATTTGCTCTGATTGCTCAAGGGGAAATAATTACTGTTTATGAAAGATTGTCCATTATTCCACAATTAGAGACAAAATACATTCTATAATAGAGAAAATCTGGCTGCTATTCTCTAGACTTCGAGATAAAACCTTCCCTACTGATACAGTGCTCCATAAATAATCCCAGTTATGTTAATTATGCAAGATGATACATAAGCAAAGGGTCAAAATTTTCTAAATTTTTAAATAACATTTGAATCACTATGAATTTACTGCAAAATGGTAATGGAACATGCAACTGCATATGAACCATAAGGAGTTCACATTCAGTTGTGATTGTCTTTCTCCGTGACGTAGGGTTAGGAAGGAGAGGAAAACAAAAAAACACAGAAAGAATGCAGTCTACTCCTCAGTTTCTGACACAGAAACTGTAGACAAGGTTTAGAGTTCTTCCCCATCAATTGTCTGTGGGGTGACATATGGAAAACAGCATCTATGTTTGTACATCCCTGTAGGACCTGTGTCTGCATGGGTCTGGCTGGTTGATTAAAGCAACCTTTAGGGCTATTTAGTTCATCAAGCAAAAAGACAATTTCTTCTATTCTTTTTTTTTTTTTTTTTTAATAAAGTGTGTATTAAAACAATTCAGGTGGAAGCATTTGCAGATTTGAAGTAAGATAATTCAGAAATACATGAAATCTCTTGCTCCTAGAATAATCTAACAGAAAATATTTCTCAGTGATGACATTAAAAAGATTCATAAACAATAAACAAGGTTGCTACACCATCATCCAGAGGCAATGCTGCAAAAGCCTTGTGTCTATCCTGAGACTTAATTAAAGATGAAAGATTCCCCTCAGTTTCTATTAGGAATGTGTCCTAAAAGAAGTAGTATTTCTGGGTCTGACACTGGTATTAGTTTTCATTTTTCTAAGGTTTGTCCTTCATTATATTACAGAAAATATTTTAGTCCCAGGACTTGAACTCTCCATGGGTATCTCTGTGGCTCTTCACACTGGAGTTGTGTTTGTGTTCTATACAGACAAGAATATTTGTTTCCTGACAAAACAGAAGAAATTCTATTCCAAATATAAATTGTCAAATATGTATTTTCAACTTTTTTCTGTTCTTATAAAAAAATACCACCTCGGTTTACCAAATCTTGTAAGGCCTTTTCCATTATGAATAAAGCTATGACCTAACACGGAAAGCCAAAACCACTGCTCATCTCTCTGCACTAATTTCTTGCTCCAGATTTGGATTGAGAAACAAATTACCTGAGATCTGCACCCTGATTCCTACAGAAAATGAGTCTCTGCATGCAAATGTTCAAGTTGGATCAGTCTCAGAGTACTGCAGCCAATCTGCTAGAAGCCTCAGTGTGCACTGACAAGTCAATTAAATTATATTTTGAAAGTCTTTCACTAACTAAAAAACCCAAACCAAACTAAAACAAACAAACACCCACTCCCAAAAAAAAAAAAAAAAACCTAAAAAAACCAACACAAAACCAAAACAAAGAATACACCACCCCCAGCCCCAATATTTTTAAGGAGTGAAATCCTCAAGAAAAGCCCAGAAGCTCCATAGGGGGGTTCTGGTCAAGGGATGAACTGGCTCTGTCACCAGTCCCCCAACAGTTTCAGGGGTCTGGACAGCTCACGACCAGTTGAGAGCTTCCAGCTCCACCATCGCTCCAGGGTTGGACTCGGGGAAGGAGTCGAGAGACACAGATCCTCTGTCCAAGGAGCCATGGGAGACCATGGAGCCCAGCAGAGCATGTGGGAACAGATGCTTCATGCTCATTGTCTCCTTTTTCTCCCTGCAGAGGAGGGGAGAAAAGAGACCCAGTTGCAGCCTGGGCCCTTCTGTGGGACACCCGGGCAGCAGCCCCTCCCTGGCAGACAGGCAGGGCTGCCCAACACAGGCAAGGGCAGGGCACAGGCTGAGGCAGGAGCTGGGGGTCTGCCCAGCACTTGCCACATGTCCTGGGGTGCCGCAGGCTTCTCTGCAGCTCCAGTTTCTTGGGAAGAACCTGATGAGGGACGAGGCCAAGTGAGCAGCTGGCAGCCCCCAGCACAGCCCCATGTCAGGGCTGCTGTGGGGTGCCAGCCCTTTGCAGGGTGCTCAGTGCTGGAGTCACTCACGGCTCGGTTGCTCTGGATGGACTCTCAACCTGGTCTTCCCAAACCTCTCCCTCCAACACTTCTGCAAGACAACCAGAATGTGGGTGAGTGTGGAGCAGCTCCCAGCCCCGTGCCACAGTCCCCCATGCTCCCCCCACACCACTCCTTGTCATGACATGATGCAGCACAGTGTGGTGCAGAGTAACAGCCATCTACCTTGGGTCTGCTGTGAGAAGGCTCCACTTCCATGGGGCTCTGCCCCCTGACCTGTCCAGGGGACTGCTCCTGGTCCATCTCCACTGGAAGCTCCAGAGGGAGGTCTTGGTCAAGGGCTGGCCCTGGCTCTGTCACCAGCCTCCCAACAGTTTCAGGGGTCTGGAGGGCTCGAGATCGATTGAGAGCTTCCAGCTCCACCATCGCTCCAGGGCTGGACTCAGGGAAGGTGTCAAGAGACACAGATCCTCTGTCCAAGAGGGAGCTCATGGAGACCATGGAGCCCAGCAGAGCATGTGGGGACAGGCGTTTCACGCTCATTGTCTCTTGCAGAGGAAGAGAGAGAAGAGACCCAGTTGCAGCCTGGGCCCTCCTGTGGGACCCCCGGGCAGCAGCCCCTCCCTGGCAGATAGGGCTGTCCAGTGTGGGCAAGGACAGGGCACAGGCTAAGGCTGGGGCAGGAGCTGGGGGTCTCCCCAGCACTTGCCACATGTCCTGGGGCACCACAGGCTTCTCTGCAGCTCCAGTTGCTTGGGAAGAACACGATGAGCAACGAGATAGGAGTCAGAGGCTGGCGGCCCTCAGCACAGCCCTTTGCAGGGTGCTTGGTGCTGGGGTCACTCATCACTTGGCTGCTCTGGATGGACTCTTGCCTTGCTCTCTTCAAACGTTTTCTTCCCCCACTTCTGCAAGAACCCCAGAAAGAGGAAGGCCTCATCAGTATTCTCTCTTTGATCAGGTGGCCTGTAGTAGAACCCTATCACCAGCTGTCCTTTATTAGTCCCATCCCTAATTCTGACCCACAGGCTTTCGACCTGCTCCTGACCACTTCTCAGAGGGAGCTCCTCACAGTCTATCCACTGTTTAACATAGAAGGCAACTCCCCCACCCTTCCTACCCAGCCTATCCCTTCTGCAAAAGGTGATACCCTTCTACAGGGGTATTCCAACTGTGAGAATCATCCCACCATGTTTCTGTGATTGCAACTAGACCATAATTTTCCAGTGACATCACAGTTTTTCAGCTGAAAAGGGGAGAAAATATATATTGGGAGGCTCAGGATTCAAGATAAGGAGAGAGAGGGATCACCCTGCAATTAGTGTCATGGGCAAAACAGACTCAATGGGGGGACCAACCCCCGTTGAGCTCCAACCCCCTGCCACAGGCAGGGACACCAACCTCAGGCCTGGATCTACACAAGGTTGCCCAGGGCCCCATCCAACCTGGCCTTGAACGCTTGCAGGGATGGGGCATCCACTACTTCTCTGGGCAGCCTGTTCCAGCACCTCACCACTCTTTCTGTAAAAAACTTCCCCCTAATATCCAATCTAAACCTCCCCTCCTTTAGCTTTAAACCATTCCCCCTTGTCCTGCCATTATCTGCCTTTTTGAAAAGTTGATTCCCCTCCTGTTTGTATGTTCCCTTCTGGAAGGAGTACTGGAAGGCTGCAATGAGGTCCCTCCGCAGCCTTCTCTTCTCCAGGCTGAACAAGCCCAGCTCCCTCAGCCTCTCTTTGTAGGGCAGGTGCTCCAGCTCCCTAATCATCTTTGTGACCCTCCTCTGAATTCTCTCCAATAGTTCTACATCTTTCTTGTATTGGGGGCCCCAGATCTGGACACAGTACTCCAGGTGGGGCCTCACGAGGGCAGAGTAGAGAGGGACAATCACCTCCCTGTCCCTGCTGGCCACCCCTCTTCTGATGGAGCCCAGGATACCATTGGCCTTGCGAGCTGCAAGAGCAGACTGCTGGCTCATGTTAAGTTTCTCATCTACTATGACACCCAGGTCCTTCTCAGCAGGGCTACTCTCAAGAAGCTCCTTGGGGTCCCTTCCAACCTAGACCATTCTATGATTCTATAAACAAAACTAATTTATTACTACTACAACTACACACCCAGTGAACCACATCAGGTAATGAGAACTGCAGCCAGGTCTTAAAGCACCTTTCCCCCCTCCCTTCTTAGCAGACTTAAACTCCATCGTGATTTTACTCCCTTCTTCCCCCCCCCCCCCCCCCCAGCATGGTGTAGGGAGGGGCAGGGAATGGGGAGTGGGGGTTTGCAGTCAGTTACTTTTTAGCTGGTGGCTACACACCAACACACACACACACACACACACCCTTGCCCTGCTGCACCATGGTATCCCACACACAGGGGACAGTCCTCCCCAAACTTCTCCAGCATGACTCTTTTCTACTGGGGAGTCATCTCCTCACCACAGGCCTCAACACAGCTCCCTCCATGGCTGCTGACCTTTGGGCCCAGACTGCTCCGGCCTGGTCCCCCACAGAGTTGCAAGTTCCCCAGCAAACCTACTGTGGTGTGGATCAATCTCTTCACAGGCTGTAGATGTCTCTGCTCCCCGTCCTATCCATGGGCTGTGAGGGGACACCTGCTCCACCATGGTCTTCTCCACAAGCTGCAGGGGAATCTCTCCAGCACCCAGAGGGCCTCATTCTTTTTTTTCCACCCCCTCTCATTCGGGCCTGCCCTTGGTGCCTGCACAGCTACTCTCATCTTCTCCATTCTCTGGTGGCAAAATGCACCTGTCTGTGTTTTTTTTCTGCTAAATGTGATTCCCAGAGGTGCTGTGACCATCACTGATGGACTTGGCCTTTGTCAGCAGCAACTCTGGCATGGAGCCAGCTGGTGTTTGCTCTGTGGGGCCTGCAGAGAGCTTCTGGTTGCTTGCAGAAGCCACCCCAGCAGCCCCACCCCAGCAGCCCCACCTTCTCTACCAGCACACTGCTGTGCAAAACTGTGACAGGAAGGAACTAGCTAAAGGATATGGGTGCAATCCCTCTATGGTGGTGAAAAAATATGAATTGATAAAGAGTTTGGATCCAGACTGGAGTAATATCGATCTAATGTGAAATGGCAGTTTAGTAGTGCAAGCTGCCTGGACTCAAGTGCAGTCACAAAGAAATGGAAACTTTATATAATAATGGATCATTAGTCGAATGTGAATCAGAACAGAATACTCCTATTTTACCAATTAAAAGCCTGATGGAATGTATTGAATAGTGCAAGACCTCAGAGCAAGAAATAATATTGTTAAAAATTTCCACCTGGTGGTAGCTAATCCCTATACACTGCTCACAGAGCTTAAGGATGCTCAGGTTTGGTTTACAGCCCTAGACTTAAAAGATGCTTTCTTCTGCCTGCCATTAGCCAAAGAAAATCAACAGTTACTTGCATTTGAATGGGAAGGGCCTACCACTGGTAGGAAAACCCAGCTTACCCAGACAGTGTAAACAAAACCTGACTTGATTCAAGGGACAAGGATTTTTAGGGGGGCTAAATGGATATCAAGTCTCCCAACAGAAAGCTGAAGTGGTACAACAATGAGTAATCTAGCTGGGATATGCAATTTCTGGAGGACAACAAGGATTGGATACTGAGCAAAAAGAAGCCATCTCTAAGACCCCTTCTTCCTCAGATAGTAAGTGAACTCAGAACCTTTTTGAGAATGTTGAGCTGGTGTTGGTTGTGGAAAAATAGCAAAGCTTCTTTATGAACTCTTGAAAATTAATCCTGTCCAACTGGTGTGGACAAAAGAAGCCAGAAAGCTTTTAATACACTTTAAAAGGAACTGAGGAGAGCTCCAGCCTTGAGGCTGCTGGATATGACTAAACCCTTCTTGCTCTTTTTCCATGAAAAAACAGGAGTAAACCTGGACGTGCTGGCTCAACATTTAGGACCTTATTAAAAAGCAGTGGCATACTTCCCTAAACAGCTGGAGGATGACAGTGAGCATGGTCAAGGTGTTTATGAGCAGGAGCTGCCAAAATACTTAACATTGAAGAAGCCAGGGAATTCACTTTGGGCCAGAAGATGGCAGGAATGGTCACTCATACTGTGTTCTGGAACTAAAGAGAAATCATTACCTTTTCCTATACACATTTCTGAACTATCAAGGTATTCTTGTGGAGTCTGACAAGGTTGTGATTGAAGTAACGAACACTGTGAATCCAGCTTCCTTCCTCAGTGCAACCACAACCGAACCACTGACACATGGTTGCTTGGAGACTATGGAAGCTGTGTATTCTAGCAGAGCCCATTTGAAAGAAGAGCCTTTGGAAGATGCTCAAGATTCCTGCTTCACAGACAGTAGTGGTTCTGTCCAGCAAGGTATCTATAAGGTTGGATATGCAGTGACCACTACCCACCAGGTCATAGAATCAAATCCTTTTCCTATTGGAACTCCAGCCTAAAAGGCAGAAATTATTGCCTAAACTAGAGCATTAGATCTTGCAACAGGAAAAAGGATAAATCTATGGACAGATTCTAAGGACACCTTTGGAGTTGTGCATGTCCATAAAGCAATCTGGAAAGAGTGTGGACTTTTAATGAGCCAAGGAAAGAACATTAAGCATGCAGGAGAAATACTTAGCTTATTAGAAGCAGCTCAACTTCCAGCCAGGATCACAATTACACTCTACTGAGGACACCAGAAAGGTAACACTGACCAGAGAAAGGTAATAGATTGGATGGTCGTAAGGCTCAACAGGCAGCAGAGAGAATACAAGAGATTCTAGCATTAATTCCAGATAATAGAAATAGGAGTTTTTGAATGAGCAGGAAAATACTGAACACTTTAGGGCTGATAAAGAATTACTAGAGTAATTCTTTAAGAAATTATAGACTAATTCTTTACTTAATTACAGGTAAAGGGAATTGTCAAAGACCACCACAATAGGACACAATGGGGAGCAGACTCCCCGTATAAATTTTAAATCAAAATTAATAGGGAAATATATATATATAATAATTTGACAGTGACTCAGTGATGGGAAATATATTAGAAAAATAACCTCAACACAGGTACATGGTGCGACCAGGAAACGTTGGAAAAGGAACCATACCAGGGAACTAATGTCAAATTGATTTCTCTGAGCTCCCTGGAGAAAAGGGGGGTACAGATACTGATTGGGATTTACTGACACTTACTGGTACTGTTCTGTCCTAGGGAACCTGCTTTGGCAGGGGGCTTAGACTCAATGATCTCTGGAGGTCCCTTCCAACCCCTACGATTCTGTGATTCTGTGACACCTTTTCTAGATGGCCAGAGGCATATCCTTGCAGAACTAACCGTCAAGAGAAGTAACTGAGGTGCTACTAAATAAAGGAATACCTGATTTTGGGGTACCTATGGTCATTCCGTCAGACAAGGGATCACATTTTTGTGTGCAAGTCGTACAAGTGAGCAAGATACTGGGAGTTGATTGGCAATTTACACACTCATTACAGACAACAAGGAAGTGGGCATGCAGAGAAGAGGAACCATTTAATAGAACAACAGCTAATATTTGACGAGAAGCCAATTTGTATTGGCATCAAGCAGCTATGTGTAAATCCTAGGGATAAGGAAGATCTCAGTCCTTTTGAAATGTTATATGGCAGACCATCCCACGCTGAATATAAAGGAGAGGACCTGGGTCAGGAGATTCTTACTTGCGGAACGATATGGTATCTCCGGGAAAACAGTTGAAACAAATTAAGTGCATTAGGGACCAGGGCCAAAGGTTTCAACTACCCCATACACCCTTTTTATCCTGGAGATTGGGTTTTAGTAAAGTTTTTTTCCAGGTGAACCACTTTGGGAAAAGTGGGATGGACCATACCAGGTGCTGTTAAGAACTTTCACAGCCATCAAGGTATGAGAGCGACCTACCTGGATTCATTGTGCTGCACATGGCACATAATAACCCCAAGCAGCGTTACAGGCTTGGGGGAGACTGACTGGAGAGCTGTCAGGCAGAGATGGACCTGGCAGTGTTGGGTGACTGTTGACTGAGCCAGCAGTGTGCCCAGGTGGCCAGGAAGGCCAATGGTATCCAGCCTTGTGTCAGAAATAGTGTGGCCAGTAGGTCTGGGGAGGTGATTGTGCCCCTGTACTGGGCATTGGTGAGGCTGCACCTCGAGTGCTGGGTCCAGTTTTGGGCTCCTCACCAGAAGAAGGACATTGAGGTCCTGGAGTGTGTCCAAAGAAGGGCAACCAGGCTGGTGAAGGGGCTGGAGGGAAAATCCTCTGAGGAAGGGCTGAGGGAGTTGAGGGTGTTTAGCTTGGAGAAGAGGAGACTGAGGGGAGACCTTATCACTGCCTACAACTACCTGACAGGAGGATGCAGAGATGGTCTCTTCAGCCAGGGGACAGGAGTAAAAATTAAATATTAAACATTAAAGCTCCTTACAGGAGTTCCCAGCCATTAATATAGAGAATGCTACCTGAGCACTAGTCTGTTCTGTTTCTCCCCTTCTCACTCTTTCTCCCTCTTCCTAAGTGGGGAGGGAGCAGGGTGAAAGCAGTAGACTGTAGTAATAAAAAAGATTGGCTCCAGTGATCCAATGTACTGATTTTATGTAAACTGTCTCCCTCTTAAGATTATCACAGTTATTCACTGAAAATCCCAAATCCATACTGCAGGGCATATATAGCCACATCATAAAAAAGCATAGTCGTCTGTTAGTGATATATCATTGAGTCCTTTTCTTGGCAGGCACTTTGATGTGTTGTCTTACAAGAAAGATAGAGTAGGATAAAAGTCTTCAGTCTTTATGCAGCCATTGGAGACTGATTTCCATATCATATGGAAAAAAATAATTTTATGCCTCACAGGTCTGTTTCAACATAATGCCATGCAGTAAGGAAATTTCTTTTTTTTTATTTTATTTTTTTTTAAAAATTTACTACTTTAAAGCTGCCATGTTTGGTTTTGCTTTGTTTAGACTATCATCCTTCTAGCATATTTCTGTATCAGTTTCAATATCTAAAGCAAAAGCTGCATTAACATCCAGAAGATAAAATCAGCTATACAATTCTTCATGTGCAATGTCATTAAGCAAACGTAGGCAAACCTAATTTATATAAAGTCTAAACCCCTGCATGGTAGACAGGGCAGTCTGCAAGAAAGTTGAATGAGTTTGACCCTATTTCCAGACCTCCACTTCAGTAGTTGCATAGAATAAATTGGAGGCTCAGTGCTCATGGTTCCTTTGAAATGTTTTGGTGTTTCTTTTCTTCTCTCTGAAATCAAAATAAGTTTTTTGTTTAAAAGTTAATTGTAGAATATAATTCCAATGGAGGCCTGCTAGAAGACAAGATAGAGGAAATATCATATTTTTAAAGTTTGAATATTTCAGGCAGAAAATTAAGAGATCAGATTTTTTTTTGACATATGCTTTTTAATACATCTTGAGTAATTTCCTCAACTTATCTCATAGATTTGCCCTATTAAATTTACAAGAGTAAGCATTTTCTTTCTTCCTATAACATTCCAATGCTATTTTAAAAGCTGCTGAATTAGTAATATTAATATCCTTTTCTGTCTCAATGAAAAACTTTGCAGCCTTTCAGTAATTTTCCTGCTCTTCTTTTCTCTCCTTCATCCCTCCACATACAGAGTGACTATCACATACACTATCTTTTTTAGTTGGAAACTGAAAAAATATGTCACAAAATCAGAAAATTTTACACCCAGTTTGCAATACTGTAGCAAGTAAAGCCTTGTCCAGTTAAGAAATAAGTTCCATGGTCCTTTCCCGCTGTTTCTTTGAAATTTCATCATATATCTAATCCATGTTGAAAGTCATCATGTATAATTTGAAGTAATGTTCCCATTTGTGAGCTCTTAGTGCTGTGTAGAGGGAAATTGGAATGACAGATGACCTTGGTGATTGTTGGGTTCTGCCCCCAGCTGAGAGCTGAGCACCACACAGCTGCTTGTCCTGGGTGGGGGAATGGTAAGGGGAAAAGAGAAAAGAAGCCAAAGGCAAAAGTTGTGGGTTGGGATAAGGGTATTTTACTAGGCCAGCAGAGTGAAATAGCAATAATAGGACTTTAATAGCAAAAAATAGATGAAACTGCTGATACACAATGAAGTTTCTCACCAAGCTGCACAACTCAGGCTGTACAGCTCAGAGCTGTCACAAAACTGGACTGTCCCAAAAAACTGCATGTCCTGCATCTGTGCACTCCTCCCCCACCAGCCCCACTTTTATGCCAAGCATGACATAATTGGCATGGGATTCCCTTTTTGATCAGTTTGGGTCAGCTGCCCTGGCTGTGTCCCCTCCCAGCTTCCTGGGCACCCCCTGCCTTCTCGTTAACAGGACAATATGAACAACTGAAAGGTCCTTGACAGCTTGGCAATAACTAAAGACATCAGGGTACTATCAGCACTGGTCTCATCCTAACTCCCAAACACTGTTACACCAGCTGCTAGAAAGAAATTTACTCTATCCTGGACAAAAACAGAACAGTGATGAATCCAAGGAACAGCTTTGCTGGTTTCTTGGAAGATATATAGTCAAATACAATTGAAAATGTTTACATAAGATACTTCATAAAATCTAGTTACCAAAACAGAAGTTATAGCAGCTGAAAAAAATCCTTAAGCTATGACCCACATTTATTTTTTTTCACAAATGATCCTATTGACGAACACCGAATAGATCTAGACATTTTATTGCATGCCTTTCATCAAGTGCATTATTTTATACTTTGCAGAATTATTATTTTTGAATATGTATGTAATTTTTTTCATTCAGTTACTGAATGAATGGAGAAATATTTTTTTTTTGCTTCACCCTTAACCCAGTATTTCATCTAAACCAGTCATTAGAAGTATTTTTCCATCTGTGTGTTTTGAAACTTAAGAGCAGAAGCCATGATTATACTGACACATTTATACAATTTATCTTGGGAGAATCCTGCATTTGTTTTCTGCCAAATAATAGTTACTTAGAAACAACAGATAAATAAATACGGTAAAATCTCCTTTTGAAACAAAATATGGTGTATTTTGACAATGTTTAGAACTGCATACAGATGGTGTTAAAGACTAAAAAGAAAACAGTAGTAAATGAGTCAAATCTACTTGACAATAAAATACATAATTTTGGTCAGATACTCTATTCTTCATGCTATTAAATATACTTTTTAGAGGAGAACTATTTGGCATAGCTCATAGCATGAGAAGGTTTTTTATATTTGTTTAAGGGATGTTTTGATGTGATAAGCATGACTTAAATGAGTTTATGAGTAGATTGATATGGACTTTTTATGAGATACATTGTTGTTCAAGTCAAGTTGAAGATAGTGAATCATTAAATCTGTTATTTCACCTGCATCCAGTGATTATAGACTTGGGAATACGAACATTGTACACCTTTGATCTGACAGTCTCAGTGAACAGCTATAAAAGAACTTATCAAAATCAAGTATGCATTCACTCAGTCTTGTTATTACAATGAGGACTTACAATACATTGTTAGCAAGTCCAATGCTTTTTAAATTCCTTTTTCATTTCTGGTGGATAATACGAGTCAGCTCTGAACCATGGAAGAATAAATATATGGAAAGATATACGCAAAGAGACAGAATTATTAAATTTGTGCAAAGATATAGATGTTAGTCTTCATGTGCATTTACAAGAGTATCTCATTATTCATGTAATTGTATAGACTGTTTCTTAAAAAAAAACAAAAACCTAAAAACCCCCCCACCTACCAAACTAAGCTTTTGTTTTATTTTGCTTTTTTAAATGAACCTTTTTTTAAATGCACCTTTTCCCACACTAAACTGAGAAAGTAGTTCTTATGCAAAACTAAGATAAGTAAAACAGTTATTGATTCTCTTTCTTAATTCATGGTTAGAAAAGCACGGAAAACGATTGCCTTTTTTAAGACTTTTCAGAAAATGTTAGCATAAAACTCTTAGTTGCTGTATTGATATGTAGCCTATTTGCTAGGTTGTTTTCACTGGCCTTGTGATCAAGAGATATCACAGCTATGAGTCATTATATGAAAATATGCATTTTATACCAAGAAAATAAGTAATTTTAGAAGTAATAAAACTATTCTAACAATATTTAAAATATAAAACCTTCTTACTATGACATAATTTTCCCAGTCTTTTAGAATATTAACTGGCTCTACATTGACAATTACTGCAGAGGTAATATGCTTTAACATAAAATGTTAGCATAACATTCATACTTCTACTTAAAGGTACCATTAATATTGTCATGCTCTGGTTTTCTTTAGAGTAACTGCTTACCTTTCAACTATCCAAGAGCCTCACTCATAATACTAGATAGCTATCTTCTAGCAGCTAATCAAGCAATAAAGAAAAAACCAGTTCTTTTCCAGGGGATTTTGAAACTGACTTGCTTCATACTGTGATCCATGTCCTGCACATGTTTCAAGTCTTCATATGCTTTATGACAATAGTGTTATTTACCCATGAAAAAAAATTGGAGTCACAGCCAAAATCTGAAAGGTTCCCTTCTTCACATTCATTGTTCCACTCTCATAAATTTTCTCAGAAAGTCTGTTGCAAGTTTTTGTACACTGGGATGCTAAATTATTCAGTCTAAGAGATCTGTGTGCCTTTCATTGTACAGTACTAAAATTATTTCTGATATTCAGCTTGTGTTAAATGAAGAATATGAAACCATCCATGTACTAAAAAGATACATAATAATAACAGCAGGTTAATCTGGTAAGAAGCAATACCCTTATATATTTTTGTTTTCAACTGTTAGAAAGTGGAATCAATGAGACTGGATGATACACTATATCCTACTTAGGCTTCTATGCTTTTTTACCAGTCTGAATTTTCATAGTGATACATAAGTTACAGTTTAGATGTAGGAGTAATGTAAACTCCTTATCGTAAAAGGGACATTGCAGCACTTTCTGAATACCATATCATAGTAACAAATTCTGCCCTACACCAACCCACTGTTTATCTTTCTCTTTTGACTTATGCAAATGAAGTTTGTGTAATAGAATGGCAGATGTTGTACATAACATCTTCAAAGTGATAGTGATTAAATTATTTAAAATTTGTTCTTGCAGCAAAATAATCTTACTGGGGGATAAAAAATAAAAAAAAAGTACTGTTGTGACTATGCTTCAGAACAGTTTATACAGATTGCAATAATTGTTTTGTCTTTCAAACCTCTTTGGTATAAGAACAGCACTGTGCTTATTGCTTTCTTTTAAAAGATGTGAAGATATAATTCAGTCACAGAAGAAATGCTAAACAACTAAAAATGGTTTTGAGAGATTTTTGTTCCCAATGAACACCTACTGGTTTCCTTTCATAATTGCATTGTCCTCTTGATATCTGCAGTGGTTTGCAAAAATAGAAGAATAGTTACATTTACTTTAAATTATTGGAGCAGTAGAGACAGCTGCTTAGAATTCTGAAATATCTGCTGAGCTGCTACTTTGGCAGCAAAAAGAAAATAGGGGGAAGAAGTTTTTAGACAAACTGATGTAATGAACTTTTCCATTAAACTAAATCATTCTAGGGTTTGTGTGTTTTTTGGTTTGTTTTTTTTTTCTTTCCTTATTTTAAAACTCATTTGTAAATCTACATCTTAGAAACAGTTACATTGCTGCTCAAGTGTACTAACAGCCTAAATTTATTTTCTGAATAGGAAGGAGTCATTTGTCTAAATGTTTTGAAGTATCCACTCACTCTATTTTATTACAACCCAGAGGTTACAGTCTGTGAATGTTTCATTATGAGAACAAGTCAGAACCTGATGATGCCTGGATATATATCTGAGTGTGATCTGAGACCCACAGTAAATCAGAGAAGATACCTTTTAACTGCTCTGATATGGCATTATGCTATGTGCCAAACATGCATTTCACTCATCCTTGTTTCCTCTACCTTGCACAACCAGGAACAGTGAGATTTGAATATTCAAGATGACATCCTTTGGGTTCAGTACACTCAGCCTGGCCTCATTGACCCTTTACAGCCTATTAAAAGAAAGAGTATGGAGATGTGAAAGTTCGTCTGCATCTGACTCCCAGAGTAGGTACCCACAAAGATCTAAATGAACAACGATGAAGACAAGCAGCAAAGTCTCTGGGACTTACCCAATGAGAACTGCTGAATACCAGATTTGTCTAGTGATGTTTCACCATCAGTTCTCACACCTTGAAAAGGAGGAGAATGCTATCAGTGAAACACTGGGTGATCTTACAGCTATAAGGGACTCTACCTATGATTCTGTATAAAGGAAATAGGAAGAAACTCAATAACGTGCATGAGAAAAAAATTAAATAGGTACATCTGTCTGTTCATGTACACAAGTATATGAATCAGATATTGCTTTGGAAACCATTTCAAAATTTCTTTGATTCTACAAATTTCTATTTCATTTTTTTCAGAATCAAACTTTCTTGTGGTGCCATTTAATTTTGACTCAATTTTTCAGATGGATATTGTGTGTTTCTCTTTGTTTTAGTATTTTTGTAGGTGAAAAATATAATAGAAACTTCTTCCTATGAAGGACATTCTAAAGCAAATAAAAATGCAAATGGCTACAACACAGCTGACAACAATACCCTTAGTCTGGTGTTCAGCAAACTATATAGGAATCCACTGATATTTGGTGTCAACTGACATTTTGTATTTAGATTTTGAGAACTGATTCAGGAAACCCTCATCTAAGCAGATGACTGAAGTTTTAGGAGCTAATGCTGCTGGGTTTTAGCAGTGGTGATATGGGGCATGTACAAAACTATATAAAACTTCTAATAAATATTGGAGGACAAAGTAAAGGCTTAGAGTTTTTTGAGAAAATGAAGTGGAAAACAAAGAATAATCATACTTCCTTATGATAATGACTTCAGAGAAAGAAACAAGAGCAGACCTTATATGTCTTCACTAGAAAAAATAGTGGAAATAGCACTATGTAAAAATTAGTTGAACTGAAAAATAAAAAGAAGGGATGATTGTTATGATGTAAAGAAAAACATGACATATGAAAATGAAATTGTTTTAAACAACTGAAATGATATTACCAAGATAGGTTTTATTTTTCTTTTGAAGCAGTGGTCTTCAGAATGATCTTGTTTTCTGATTTCCACATGTTATCTTAATGTAAAATGCAGCATTTTGCTGATGAAGTTGAAACGCAAACAGCACAGGCAAAAAACAGAATATCACACTGGAAAAGTGAAAATAATATCAATAAGGCAAACCACAAAAGCATAGTAGAGTAAAAACAACTATCTGTTATCTAAGCCAGAACCTGACTACAAGTGTCTGTAAAAAAGGATTATCATTTGATCACAGAGCAAGTATTAAACATCGATGTCAGATAGGTTTTGAAAAGGTCAGCTTATGAGGAGGATATATCAATGAGGTATTTCTGGTTAGGATCACCCTGTTGTAAGTAGAGTGCTGCAAGCAGATTAAGGGAGATGATCCTGTTGCTCTGTCTGAGTGAGACCACATCTGGAACACTGTGACCAGTTCTGGGGTCCTCAGTGCAAGGAAAATATGCAGACAATTCCCATGAAGGGCCATTAACATGGTAAGGGATTAGAGCATCTGCCATACAAGGAGAGGCTGAGAGAAGTGGGACTATTCAGCCTGGAGAAAGGAAATCTTGTTGGGCAGTGGAGTGGGGATGTGTGTGCATCATACCAGTTTGCATAAATAACCAGTGACAGGGGAAAAAGGAAGGTAGAGTCAGACTGTTCTTAGTGTTCCCCACTGTCAGGTCAAGGGGCAGTCAGGACAAATTGAAATTCAGGAAATCATATTTAAATGTTTATTAAAAAAAAATAAATATTGTGATTATGGTCAAACACTGGAACTGCTTGGACAGGTAGGTTATGGAGTCCTCACTGCTGGATTCAATCAAAACATGACTAGATGTGGCTCTGAGGTACCTTCTAAAGCTGACCCTGCTCTGACATGCACAAATGGCCTATGCAATCTCCAAAGATGCCTTCTTACCTTGAGAGTTCTGTGGTTCTGGGAAACTGAATAATTGGAAGTGGGAAACCATAAGAAGGTTTTGAAAGCTCAGTAGAACTAAACTATTAGTAACAAGAAGGAAATGTATAAAATGGTCCACAAATTCCACATCTTACTTTCCCATAAAGGAGCTACCTATTTTTGAAAATTTGTCTTCATTTAAGTTACATACTGGTACCTTCAGCTGGCTTCTGGAGTCTGAAGAGGAGATATCATTAGCCTTTTATATTCTTAGTGTCCCAGCCCTTGAGTCCTCAAACTGCCTCTGACATCTTTAACTTAGATAAATAGCTTTTCTCTTAAACCTTGCAGACATATTCTACCAATACATTTTTATCAACTTCTGAGGCTGTGTTCCTTGTAGTAAACTGGATGTGTCCTGGACAACTAAAACTGCTAAAACTTTTGGAAGATTTCTGTTGAAAAGACAAAGGAACAGAGAAAAGGAGGCAATAAGCAGTATTGAATTTACTAAATATTCCAGAGTGAGTATTCAGAAATTTTCCTTGAGTATACTGTTTGCTATATGGAATATGAGCTATTTTGCCTCTGTTTTGATTAAACAATTATAGCAGAGATAGGAGGAGACATGTTTTGGAAATTCTCTTGATTCTTTCTGTCAGCAGAGGTCTTTCCAGTTCTTCTTTTCAGATATTGGATGATATTCCTGTTTAGTTGGATGGTTTTTGTTTCTACTACTTTCTTTCTTTCATCTTTACATTTAGATAATTTCTATAAAATTTCAAACTTAATGCATGTCATCATATTGGTAAAAGTCATTGTTAAAGTATGCATGTCTTGATATTATTTTCTGATTTTATATTTTTAGGATTGATTTTTGTTTCTTAGTCTCACTTTTTTTCTTTTGTCCTTTCTCAGACTTATATGTGCTATTAATTTTCTATTTGACATTAAATTTTTCTGTAGTTATGGAAGTGTTAACATTCATCCTTCTGATTTTCTCTCTATTTTTCACTTTCCAGTTGTGGTTTTTTTTTAATTAATGCTCAGGTATTTTAATATAAAGAGATAAATCCATTTAGGGAATGAAAAAAAAAAGCTACCTTAGTTAAAATAAATTATTATTAACTTGTCAGTTTGAAGAGCAATACAGGAAAATCATATTAAAAAAATCACTCCATCCATAATTACACATAAACAGAAATGTAATATACCATTCAATTGTTCAAAAATACATTAGCAAGTCTAGTGATCATGTTCAATCCAGAAAGTTGCAATCAGTTCTTCAACCAGGAAAAAAACCACACAAAGCAAAGAAAAAAAAATGTTCAGGCCTTGTGTGTATTTAATTAGGAATTTTTTTCTTGAATGTATTTAATTGAGATTTATTGATAAATCTGATCAATAAATTCTCAAAAATTAAACTCTATCTAAAACAATTTTTAAAAAAATTTAGTCTTGACTTTCACCAGAGAAATCTATAATTTTGTGTTTGGTTTTTTTTAATTATTTTTCACACTGATTTTCTTGATTTTAATTAATGTAAAGGTAGCCAAGTCTTGTCTTAACAGCTCAATATTCAGTCTCTGAAATCAAAATGAATTACTGGTTATTTACGGGAATCTTAAGCTGTAACGTTTCAAGTCTGAGGTGTTTTATCTGTATCTTTACTGTACATTAAGAAGTGCCTTGGAAAACGAGGGTCAACTAGCCAAGAACATCAAAATTAGAAGTAAGAAACAATACTACCATTTAATAGTATGATAATGCCTATATATCTAAAAAAGTGAATTTTCCTATACTTTTTCCCACAAAGAATTTTTTCTCTCCGGATACTTCATCTCTATTTTCTTTTCCAGAGACTTAATCTCCATCAGCACTTTTTTTATTCCAATCAGGAAAAAAAAAAACCAACAAACCAAACCCATAAATTATATTTTTGTATCATTCTGTGAAATTATTACATTTTATTCTCACGTTGAACATGAGTCGGCGTCAGTCCAAGGTTTACTCTGTGGTATATTTGTTACTGCTATTTGTTAATCTCTTTATGCCATTCAGGTCAACACATTTAATTTTCAAAGAAATGGTCATTGACCTAATACCACTGCCATTGATCTCAATGACAACTGAAAGTCAATATAGACAGCTCAGCAGTGAGATTAAGTGTTCTTTAACATGTTCCATCAAAGCTGTAGTTTAACCCTGCATTCCTCACACTGAATAGCTGTGCAAATCCAGATAGACACATAATGACCAACATAGTAATAATAAATACTCTTACTGGTAAGTGAGCTTTGT
Source organism: Laterallus jamaicensis coturniculus (assembly GCA_022605575.1). Taxonomy (NCBI): domain Eukaryota; kingdom Metazoa; phylum Chordata; class Aves; order Gruiformes; family Rallidae; genus Laterallus; species Laterallus jamaicensis. Next base: position 9,680,023 of record JAKCOX010000019.1, read on the forward strand.
TTTCTAATCATGGGCAACATTGATCTTATCATACCTCTATTTATTAATTGAACATCACTAAAGTAGGTTTTGTTTTGTTTTGTTTTTATTAAGAGGTATATAACCGACTTCCATATCTTAATTCTCTTTATCAAAATTATACATCTTATTTTACTGATACTACCAAGTTCAGCCTCACCACCTTTATCACATTAAATCACATGTACTTTCTTATTTGTAAGAACCTCTGATATAAGAAGCAGTTTACGAAGTCTGCTAGATAAATTGAGTCAGAAATAAAGTAGACAAGCTGGGAGTTCATTGTATATTATCTTTGGTGGCATTCAAATTGTTTCTGCGCCATTAAGCCTATTTCTAATTTAAATTGTTCTGTATTATTTAAAAGGAAGAAACAAAAAACAACAAATGGAGTTGGAGTTTATGTCCAAAAGGTTTTCCATTTCACTTAGACCCAGCATCATTTTTCCTTTTCTTACCCATGCCGTACTGGCATCTCAAGCATGAAATTATGAAGCTAAATGTACAGGAAATTTTCTCTATGCTGAATACGTTCCCCTCCCCCTGACCCCCAGCATGAATTGCCCTTTCTGTCATACTTTTTGTTTGGTTACTTAGTATGAAATTGTGACACTTTTTATACAGTAGAATGAACAGGTCACTAACTGTATACCCTGACTTCTCCAAAGTACTATGGCTTCTTCCAAGATTACATTCACTTACACTTTGAATTAATCGATCTCATTACCTCAGAAAGCTTTTTTTTTTCCCCACAGTTGTCACTTCAGAAAGGCCACTAGATACACTTACCTAGTGAGCACTTGCTACAGAAATCCTTTATAAATTTGTTAAAAAGCTATTTTTGTATATAAGTAGCTAAACTAACAAAAAAAAATTACATGATATTTTACATGGTTTTTTTTTCGAATGTTACATCTGTCCAATAACTTTCAAGAGATCCTGCTATTGTATTTGAAAGTATATGAAACTAAGTCTATAGTAACGTTCAGTCATCAATGTGTCCTAAATATAACGTTAAAACAAGATCAATAACATTTATTTAGATAAAAGAAAATGTTTTCTCCAGGTATACATGTATTGTTCCATATGTACTTATGCATTAATAATAAAGAGTAGATCCACTGCACTAATAACTAAAATCTGAATGGATGGTCATTAATGTCTAAAAAAGCTGAGCTCACAATCCCAGCTGAATTGAAGCTAAATCAGCTTAGTGTAATCCATATTTTTACATTAATAATGTTTCTTGGCAGCAATAGCAAAGTTCATGGAAAACATAATTACATGATAACAGGTGTTTTACATGGCAGCTGAAAATAGATGTCACTTTGCAGCATGAAAAAAAATCTATAGAAGAGAAACTAGAGTTGTCTAAAAATCAAAGTCACTGAAGAATTAATAAAATAAAAGAACTATTATCTATTGAAGAACTGTTAATAATCAAAGAACTAATAATAAACAGGAAAATATTCCCTATTTCCACAATTGCAAACCTTGCAGAAATTATATTAAAAATATGCTGGTGTTTGGTTGGGGTTTTTTTTTGAGAAATATAGGGTAAATAAAGGGAACAAAAGGAAAGAATGATGAGTTTATGGTCAAGATTTAGACTAGGTTTACTGTTTATTGGGGAAAAAACCAGAATATATCTCATTATATTTAATACTTTAAGTTATGTCTAAGCTAAGATGAAGACTGAAGACACTGAGAATCATGCTAAAAACAGTAGAACAGGGTAAAGTGGTTTGGCTTTTGAGTATGATACCATTGAGAAGTTAGATGCAAGGCAAGTGACATAGATGGTGGTGCTTTCAGCATCAGCAAGAATAATAGAATTGTCCAGTGGCAAGGTTTGATTGATCTGTAGGCTTTCTAGGGCTGCATCAGGTCAGCAGAAAGAGACCTTGGAGAATGTTAGCAGTTGTAGCCTTGTTGAGTTCTGTGGCTCAGCTGAAACCTGAGGTTTTCTTACTTTGTCACCACCTTTTACCTTGAAGCTGTTTTATCCCAAGCTAGTAACTAAGCACCACACAGCTGCTCACTCACTCTCCTCAGTAGGATGGGGGAGAGATTTAGAAGACTAAAAATTTAAAAAATCAAGATTTGAGATGGAGATAGTATAGTAAGTAAAGCAAAAGTCAGCAGAGCAAAACAAGGAATTCATTGGCCATTTCCTGTCACCAGAGAGTTCAGCCATCTCCAGGAAAGCAGGGCTACATCACATAACAGTTATGTGGAAAGACAAATACTATCACTTCAGATTTACCACCACTCACCCCCCCCACCCCCCCTTTGGTCAGTTAGAGGTCAGCTGTGTCCCCTCCCAGCTTCTTGTGGACCTGTGGCCTACTTGGTAGTAGGATTGAGTGAGAAGCAGAAAAGGCTTTGGCTGTGTAAGCACTTCTCAGCAATAACTAAAAGATCTCTGTGTTATTAACACTTTTTTCTACAAAAATCCAAAACATAGCCTCATATTAGCTACTGTAAAGAAAAATCACTCTATAAGAGCCAAAACCAGCACAGTGGTGCAAGGGAAGAGAAGCAGAGAAAGAGGGTGAAAAATGATGAGAGAGAGATGGAGGGAGGGACAGAGAAAGAGGAAAGAATGGATAAATAACAAGACTGAAGCTGAAAACTGGAATGAAGGTAAGCTGTCTAATTTCCCCCTAGATGTTCTGTTCTATGTGATCCAAGGCTCAGCTCAGATGGGGCACAAATGTATAGCCTTCAATCAGACTTCTGAGAAGATTGTTAGATTATAAGAAACATCTGTGAGAAATTCACTAGAGTATAAATTAGAAAGGTAACTTTTCAGACAGGTAAGGCTGATCACTAACTTTTCAAAGAGTAAAGAGGGAAAATACAAACATAAAAGGTATAAATTAAAGAATGAAATAGCAGGGACTCAGAAGGTGGCAGATGAAGAGCATTAATAATCAACCTGTTCTGAGGAGCAGGAGAAACCTTTCCTCTCCTGGTTCAGGACTACTGATCAGCAAAATTTCTTCACAGAATTGTAAAAATATTAATGTTTTGCCTAGCTTGTTGAAGTCTCTCTAGTGTATTAACAAGTAAATTATAGGGGGAGGGGTTTTGTTTGTTTTTACTTTGCAGACATGTACATTTTGCTTGATGAGCCTCTCTGTGCATGACAAAAAAAAATTCTAAACATAGTGACTAGGATAAGGAGTGTCACATCTTGATGGAAAATGAGAGCAGCTCAAGTCCTTTTTGGATGAAGCTCTGGGAGTCCCAGGTGCTTTGGACCTGTTGCCAGAGACTTTGAAAGTGGGAAGGAATAGTAAGAAAAACTGAAAACAAGTATGCAGTATGTCACCATGGTGTCTGTGGCCATCTGAGTCTTCTTGCTAGGATTTTACAGATGATTCCTATCAAATTTACAAATGATCACTTTCCCCCTCCACAGCAGGTAGGGAAATGTCTTTCTCCCATTCAAAGGAAAGTTTAGGGATGTGGGTCATCCAGAAGATACTTTGTCTATGGTAGCAGGAAATGTGAAGATGAATTGAGAGAAGTAGAAAACCACATTCACAGTCTGTCAGGAAAACACTAAGCCTAAAGAAGATAGTGAGTTTGCTGTAGTATGTGGAAATAGTAACCTTGACTACTCTATTAAGGCAATAAAAGGGGAACTTTTTACTGCGGAGTGCAATATCACATGTTTGAAATAAGTGATTGGATTGTTGGTAGAACAGAAATAGAAATTTAACACTGAACTGGTGGGAAGAAATGGAAATACAGTAAATGTGCAAGTGCAGAAAAACAGTGCTGTGCAGTATGTCTCTGCTGCAGAGGGGTTGCATTCAGCATCAACAACAGAACAAGAGCATCTGTGGTGAATGTCTTAAAAAGATGGCAATATAGAAATTCAAACTGGGGACTGAGGTAGTCAAGAGAATATGAGATTTTTCTCAGGGTAATCATGAAGGACAATGGCATGGATCAAATTATTGGATTTGCAGGAACATGACTCAGCTTTTGAAAAGATCATTTTCAGGAGAAGCAGGGTGAGTTGCAGCCCTCAGTGCAGGTGTCTTTCCAGCAGAAGACATTGATCTTGGGGCTAAAATAGAGTTCCTGGCATGACAGAGATCTTTTTATTGAGACCTACCAGGTGACTCATGAAATACATAAGCCTTCTTTGTGTACCTTTCTTCACAGAAAGAGCTGGAATATTTAACACTCTCCACAACTCCAGTATCTTTTTTACCAATGCAGTCATGAGAACTAATGATGATGGATATGAACCAGTCTAAGCATTTTTCTCTGCTATCAATAGACTTCTGTATGGAAGAAACACTGTGATAGAGAAAAGTCACTATTTCAAGGTCAAAGCAAAGATGAAAATTTTAGCTGGACTACTGGAGGTAGATATTCAAGAAGGAACTTCAACGAATTTCATCAAAAAATCCTATGGGAGACTTTTTCACAGTCAGAAAAGAATGAAATGAACTGAGGAGAAAATGTAGGTGCCTGAAATTGTTGTTTAAAAAAGAAATATTAACACTCAGATCAGAGTTTTAATAGGAGACTTTTAAAAATTATTTAATTGTTATTTATGATTTAAAAAAAGAATATGAGAGTTTGGATTATATAACAAATTTAAGTGATATCTGGATTCAAGTGGCACCTGAAAACATGAAAGGTCGATACCAATACTTAGGTATGATTGAGATTAGTAATAGACTTTAAACAGATTTATTATATATTGTTTTTTCTTGGAGAAACATCAGTATTTCTAAAGATTAAATGCGGGACTGAGATCTCAAAAGCTAAAGGCTCATAAGTTTATTTTCTGCTCTGCTATTCAGAACTCAATCTATGTATCAGAGATTTATCTGTAGTTAAGGGTGGAAATTCCTCTAACTGTTCAAGTTCAGATTAGGTGTTAGGAAAAAATTTTTTACTGAAAGAGTTGTCAGGCCCTGGAACAGGCTGCCCAGGGAGGGGATTGAGTCACCATCCCTTGATGTGTTTTAAAAAAGGGTAGATCAGATACTTAGGAATATTGTTTAGCATAGGACAGGGACGGTTGGAGTGGATAATCTTAAAGGTCTTTTCCAACCTTGTAATTCTGTGATTCTCTGAGATTCTGTGATTCTGTTACATTTATACATATGAGCTTAATATTTAATTTTAATGTTCAATATTCACGTGACCTCTATGGGGTATGGAGGTTTCCTGAAATTCACAGGCTTATTGACAACTACAAAATGTATATACCGCTGGCTATAATTAAGGCCAAGATTTATGCTAGAAAGAAAAAACTGAGGAAACATTTTATTAAGTCTGCACCAGACTTCAGGGCTAAATTGGAGTGTTTTTAAAGGCCAGCGATTTATATCGATCTGCAGTTCTGCCAGAAGGGACTTGGTGACTGTAATATACCACAGTTATGGTTAGTCCTAGGACTTTTAGGGAAACAGAAACTTCTTTGGACTTGAATATAGGCAAAGTAATGATATTTATTGTATGTAGGCTTCATTCTACTTAAGTAAGGATGCGCAATGAATAATTTCTTCTTTCTTGTTCTTCTCATATCAATATGGGGGGGAGGGGGGTTGGACTAGATGATCTATCTAGGTCCCTTCCAACTCCTAATATTCTGTGCTTCTGTGACGGTAAATAAGGAAGGTAGCTGAAGGCTGGAACTGTCATTCTCATAATCTCAGTTTTATTGTAGATGTCTGTCATCTGTCATTCTTTTACATAGAGTCACAGAGTCAAGATTTAGAAGATTATTTGAAGAGTGTGTTTTAACCCTCAAGTGTTGTCGTTTCCTTTGCATGCATTATTATTAAAAAAACAGACATTTCTAGGTTCTATTCATGTAATCATAAAGAACATATACATATGCTTGATCAGACAAAATATATCTTAGAAGTTTAGATCTTTCCATTGAAAACGTGAGTTCACTCATTTAAGATGGTTGAGAGGATACACTTAATTTAAAAATCAATTTTAGAAAATTTGAGAATGGATAGTTTAACCTAGCCAAATATATGTTAAAGAGAACATAGAATCACCTGGGTTGGAAGAGACCCTTTAGATCATCGAGTCCAACCAAAGCTTAACCCTGACTAGTCCACCTCTAGATCGTGTCCTTAAGGACTTCATCTACATGCCTTTTAAATACCTCCAGGGATGGTGACTCCACCACCTCCCTGAGCTGCCTATTACAATGCCTGACAACCCTTTCAGTAAAGAATTTCTTCCTGCTATTTCTTTACTGAAAGGGTTGTCAGGCATTGGAATAACATCTTGGAATAACTTTTTCACAGTGAGGGTGACAGAGCACTGGAATAGGCTGCCCAGGGAGGTGGTGGAGTCTCCTTCCCTGAAGACCCGTCTGGATGCCTATATGAGTGATATGTCCTAGGGAGCTGGCTTTGGCAGGGGGGTTGGACCCGATGATCTCTCGAGGTCCCTTCCAACCCCTACAATTCTATGATTATGATCTTTATAACTGACACATCAGCAAAGCTATACATAGTCAACAGTGAAATGCACTTCATGATCTTCAGCTGGTAGACAACAAAGTGTTAATTATGCATTTAGCAAGTTTCAGATGTGGGACAATAGATCACATCTGGAATATTGTACTCTTAAATGAGTTCCTTGTGTCACAGTTTTTATGTCACATATTCTGTACTTTTTAAGATGCAGAATCACATAGAAACAAGCTGCAATTAATTATTTCAGATAAAAGTACAATCAGGAGCAACTATCATAACCCATGACAAAATAATAACTAACAGTTGTCCTGAAGAAGATGTCTAGCTCTTTGGCATACGGAGTTATGAACACATAAGATTAAGAACAAGAAATTGAACGAATTGTGAATCAAAACTGAAATACACTTCACTGACACAGAACTCAAGTTCTAGAGGAAAGGGGTTGCCCTGAGGCCTCTGAGAAGTTGAAGAGCATTTCACACTACAACACTCCTTACAGTTTATATTTCTGTTGCTTCCATTCTAATTCTTGTGCCACATTTTACAGTGGGTTCATTAGTCAGTTTCTCTGTTACTACTTCAGTCAAAAGATTACACAATTTTCTGCCTCGTTGGTTTATTACTGCAAATCAGTACCTGCATTAATAAAATGAAATATCTTTTTGTACTACATAATTTTCATACATTACAGTCAGGAAAATAAAATATCTCTGGGCATGACTAAATACCATGAGTAGCCAATGTCTATTTCACAAATTCTGTTCTTGCACATTTCCTGGTTTTGCTCCTACACATATCAAAATTTAGATGAAAGTTAAATAGCAAATTTTCAGTCTGCTTTATTAATCATCTGTATTTATGTCACAAGTATAATCAAGAAAAATATTTTTTTCAGTTAACAGTAGTTTAAAAAGGATGATACACAAATTCTATCCAACTAGTTTATATGAAAAGAACAAATACTTGATTTGATAACATGAAGTTCATTCAAGCAAAATGAAGCTTAATTGTTTTCATTATTAATGTATACAGCAAAATTCCAATGGAACATGTCCTCTCACAATAATAGAATCAAATGAATAAATCAATAAATAATGTATGAGAATACAACATACAAAGTATTCTGAGACCATGGAATGAATTATTAGATACACATCCGTACTTTACTATAAAATAGCTTTTTCCGGGATGACTACACTTACACAATTTTGAAAGGCAATAGCCTATTCATGAGTAAATTTTACATGTTTAGCTAGGGCTCAACATGAAATGGATGCATTTAGCAGAGATGAATGTGAATACAATATTTTTCTCCAAGAAAATAATTTTCTTTAGCACCATAGTTTTAAAGTAGGAAACAAAGATTGAATATTTCTGATATTAAGTTAGTGGTATAAAGGCCTACTTAATTTATTCATCCTGTTTACTAATGTTTAGCTGGAGTTAAATAAAACATTTTGAAAAAACAATAATTCACCAAATTCCTGTAATTATATAGGAAACTGTATTTTTACAGCCTTGGAGAGAATAAGAATAGAAATTTTTTCTCTTCCATTTCTTCTTACTTTTTAGCTATTTCTGCTCTTCAAAATAATATAAAGAGAATTCTTTGACATTTATACTTCTTGCTTTTTTAGTTATTTATTGTGCATCCTGTTCTCTTAATACTCTTGGATACTATTATATGTGTCTCAGAGGGCAGAGGAACAGGTTTCCCTTCTTGCATACTGAGAGATTCACCTTACCTGTCTTAATGCAAATAGGTCTTACTTAATATATTACTATCATGTTTTCAGAGATGAGATCTCCCGTGTCTGTCCTTTATGGAAAATCACCTTCTCAACTAGTTAAAAAGTCAGTTTCCCCATTGACTCTTTTCCATAGAGAAAATTCTGTATTAGTTTGTCAATGCAGCATTACAACTTCTCTAAGAGGAATTGAAAATTTACACTTCCTAACTTCACATATAATGAGGTAATATTACAGGAAGAAAGCATGCTGTCCAATGACTTTCAAAATGAAAACTACTCAGAGTAAGGGGGTCTGGTTATGTGCTTTCCTGAACCAAATCTGAATGAATACACTGATGTTTTTCTTCTCATACCTGCTTGATATATTTCAGCACATTTTCTAAAGACGGAATACTGGTAGATAAATAGATAATTTTATGCTTATGCAAGAGGTAGTATAAGGCACATCTGCCATATATTGGTCAATTGTCATTAACTTTTCTCTGGGAAGCAATCTGTGGCTCATTCTGATCAGAGGTACCTTTAGAAATTCAGAGTGAAAAGGGTCTCTTCTAGAGATCTGGAGCATATTTTATTTGTAAAGCTTACCATGCGTGTCTTGAGAGCATTCTTTCACAATGGAATAATAATCAGATAAACAAGTAATAATGGAGATCCTTACATACTGGTATTTATCAGGATGCCATTTTAATTAAAATGTTTAGAGGATAGAAAACTTTACTTTTTCCTCCAGCTTTCCAGATACATGACTTCTTAATCCCTAAAGGTCAGGTAATTTATTTATTTTGTTGAGAGACTGACTCTGGTAAAAATAAAATAAGAATCATTATGTAATTTTAATATTTTCAGGTGCAAATGTAATATTATGGAACAATACAGTTTTATCCATATGTTGCAGGGAAGTCTGTGCTTTTATGCTCAACAGCTGTTCTGTCACTTCTTTTCTAGCAGTATAGAAGCATTATTATTTTGGTCAGTAACCTAGCACAGTTGACAAGGACAAAAAAGGAACATTTCTTCTTGTCACATAAAACATCATCATTTCATTAGCTGACAGCAGCTCCTCAAGATCACATCAAACACAACTGACACAACAGAGTGGTCCAAATTAATAACTTAAAGGACTTTTCCCCACTCAAATACAGTATTAGTTACATATTGCACAGGTTTTGTGTTTGAGATATTTTAAATAACAAAGTTTCTCCAAAAATATATTTTCCTCTAGTATTTACTTTCATGCCTGAAAAATATCACCCTATTTTTCTCTACATTTGTTGTCATTGTTGTTAATATTCTGTTGGAATTAATGTAACATTTTGGTTTCTAATCTTAGATACTTTTGACTGCTTTGAGATTTTAATGAAAATAATTGTTTATGACTTCTAATGTGAAACAACTATTAACATGATTATGTTGTAAGACCAGATAAGGAGAGGATCAAGGTCATAATATATTTTAAACAAGCACGTTGCATACTATTCTGGTCAATAAGTTCAATATTGTTGTAGGTTAGTTTTGAAATAGGAACTGAGAGATGAAAGGCTTCCAACATTATTATACTCCTCCATCCTTCATCTATTATTCAGAGTGGTCTTTACATCTTCAAAAGGAAGATGCTGCAGCTTCTCAGTTTTTGGAATCTTTGAAACTGCTTGGTTTTGTCAAATTCCTCACAGTTAAAATGTTAATAAAACACTAAAATTCAGTCATATAATGTTTTCTAGACACTGTGCAGTTAAGAGTCCATAGGTTTTCATGTTTATTATTCTGCCCATAATGAGAATCAAAAATAACTACTGAAATACTGGTTTGAAGAGAAATTGCAATAAAGATGAAAGAAATGCATAGGTTCTCATTTAAAGAACCTCTACTTCTCTAGTTCAATGAAGACAATACAAGAAAGAGCTGCATGGAGTTGGAAGAACTATGTAAAACAAACTTCAGAGTGGAAAACTGAACCCTAACATAGGTGAAAAAACAAGTATTTGAAGTATATGTAGTATATCCCACAAACCCAAAACAACAATAAAACTCTAGGAGGTATTGAGAAAATATTCTACTAAAAATATTCTATTCTTGCTGCCCAAGGGTTTTCCTAGTTCCTGGCCATAAAATAATCTTCAAGGAAGTTTAAGGCATTATTTTCCTTAATTATTTTGGCCCTGCCGTGCTTTAATATTATATATTTTAAATTAATAAATAAATAATGAATTCAGAAATGAAGTCCAGTAAAGGAACCAGACCTTCAAATGTTATGTATTGGAATGTATCTCTCTGCCTTGGGAAGTGGTATTCGCATTAGGATGGTTAAATGCCTTAAAACTCCAGAGGAGCGGTAGGCAACTTGCTATACCTATTTACAAAAAGTAAAAAGCTGCGAAGACTTACTTAGGAGAGGTTTCAAGGACAATTCTATTTTTGAAACTTTAGAAAGTTATTAAAAGCTGAAGCACCTGGCTTGTATATAAAGAGTCAGAGCTATTATTCTCTCCAGAAGTCCTTGTGGTTATTCACTGGGAATACAGCATGAAGTTGTTTTAATTTAAGAGGCAATAGTAATAGCTTTATGTCATGAGGTTGTGCTTATAACCTCTTTTATTCTTTTCCTTCAGAAAGATAACGCTTTAAACAGTCATTAGCTGAAATATATAAGCAAGCACCTGAGAGGAATCCTGAATCCCTCTTTTTCGTCTGCATGGTGTAACTATTAAGTTGAATAGTTATGCTTACGGTGCCACTGACTCCTAGAAATGTTGCGTTCTCTTTCTCTGTTACAGCTCAGCTTTACCAGAATACTGGAGAGGCTTGAGATTTTGTGGTCCGTGAATTCAAGCTTTCCATGAAGGTGCTTCCCGTGGAAAGAAATCCAGGGTTACTGTTTTTACATAAAGACAAGATAGCAATGAACCAAATGTCAGAATCTAATACTCTCATACCAGATTCTTTTACACATTCCTCACATGGACAGTTTAATATTAAATACCAAACTTACTTAAAGATATTTAATGTTACACAGGCTTTTGATTTAGCAATAAAGCCATTTATTAAACACACAATACAAGCACACTTTGATGTTAGCAAAGTATAGCAATTGCAATACACATTTGAGTTACAGTATAAATGTGATATTCCTTACCATTCTCTGTAATATACTCACTCTATTATATACCCCTTTCTGAGTATCCCCAAAATCTGGAAAAGAATATATTTGTTTAGACCAACACAAGCCCAAGTTATTTTCAAGTTCTTTTTGCTACAGAATGATAGGGGTTGGAAAGGTCCTCTGGAAATCTAGTTCAACACACACACACACACACAGACACCCTGCCTTTTTGTTTGTTCATTTTCTATGCTGCCTATTAGACTAATCCAGATATACTATCTCCACGATCATACTGGTCTGACTAAGTCAGGAAGATGTTTATAATGTTTTGGTTAACACAGGGACAAACAGTGACACAGCTGGTTGATTCAGTCAGGTGATATAACTGCTTCATTTGATCAGCTAATACAGCCAGTTGATCCACTCAACTGTTGTACTGACTGATCAAAAATAAAAGCCACCCCTGGTTCTCTCTGTGCTGAGATAATTTCAGCTTTATTTGCAACAGCTGTGGTCAGTCATTCTCTACAATTTTCCCTGAGCTTCATGAGTATGTTGTCCTTGTCTATCTTTCTTCCACTGTAGGGGTTTATTGATCAGTCACACTGAGAAAGCATGGTGTGAAAGCATTGAGAAATGGTAACTTGGATGAAATTTATGAGAAAGGAAATTACCTCTTTGAGGCAAGCTATTCTAATAGATAACTCTTCATATTTTTAAAACAAAAGCTTACACTAAAAACCACTTTTACTTATAACTGCCAGTCACACTGCTATCTGGGAATTTGCTTGAAATGCCCCAAAACCTAACTTCTTTTTTTCTTGAAAGAAACCAGAGACATACCTGGCCTATATAGCTGACATGTGGTCTATGACGGATTCCAGGCAAAATTGCACAATTTCTTTCATGGCATTTTATTTTGGGCATATGCAGAGAAACATAGATACTACATTGAGTCCTGCACAACACTGCCTTTCCCACTTATTATTTCCATTTTTACAAGCATGTCAAGAGTTCTTAGCAGCTTCATAAATAAGGAATGAACTAAATCACATTGCCTAAAGCTTGCATCAAGGAAAACAGTTTGCTGTGAAGCTTTTGAATCCATGATTCTTTCACTGTTGTTGCAACATTCAAGAGCCCCAGATAAAGAAAGAATTCATGTGGCAGTGCCAAATCTATTTTCAATAGAGTTCGCTATATCATTGCAAAATGTATTTCTGAAGTCTTTGCTTTTAAACTGTAAATGAGCTCACTGTGATCTGTTAAGATCCAATATTCTCTGTGTCAAGATATTAGAAAATTATTTTGTCAGTTATAAGTAGATTAACATTATGTTTTTTCACTATTACTGTTAGTAAATACAGGCTTCTCTATCTTAAGTAAACAAAACAGTGCTGAGGTAAACAAGTATCAACATATAATAGTCAGCTCTACAGATGACAGGATACAGGGGAATAAAAACTTCAGATAATAAATCACTAAGAATCTGACATCCTGAAAAAAGATGTCTTTTCATAAAATGTCACAGCATTGTACCTAGAGGCAACATTTGCTCTGTGTGATAGAAAGGATCTATTTCCATTTTCTCTGTGACAGGAGACCTAAGGGACACAATCAGCCAAGCATGGCATGTGTAATATTAAAGGGTTCGAAGGACAGGTAGTTTTAGGTGGGTGACACAGTTTTGACTCTGTGTCTTACATCATCATGTTATTTGCAAAAATCTTGTACCCAAAAGACTCATCCCCATACTTGTGTACATACAGAAGAGTACACAGAAAAAAAACCAACAACAAACCCAAACCAACAAACATCAAAAAAACCTAGAGTTTATTTACACCAAAAAAAAAAAAATCCATAACAGGCAAAGGAAAAATTAGACAAAAAAGACTAAAGGATCAAGATCTTTATCTGTTGCAGCTGACATCTCTATAACAAGTATCCTGCTCTCCAAAAAGAGAAAGATATTTGTTATCCAGTGTGCAACAAACCAACAGGGGAGATATAGCTTTTATTCATTCCTGGGTGCTCAGTGGATTGCCACAAATCAAGTAACACCTGAAGCCAGCACTTTCATTGTATTTATAAACGTGTTACAAGGTAATACATTCCCAGTTACAATGATAGGCTAGTAATTTACATGTAATTGTCATAATTGCTATGTCACCCTCTTCCATCTCTGCACCTACATGGAGGAAGGGTCTTCAGCTGGTCAAAGGTCTTTTTGACCTATGGGTGTGTTATTTAACATTAAAATAAAGAGCATTCACTTAGGGAAACCTGGACTTCAGTTTTCACTGTCAAACACTGGCTGCATGTATATTACATGTTCTTCATGATGATAGATATCACTAGAGCAGTCTGCTCCTGATGGACCGTACCCTGTGGAAGAGAGCTACGCTGCAGTACACCTGATATGCAGCACACCTAAAACGCAATACACCTAATGATAAACTATCAATGCCCCTCAACTGTTGTGGCCACTACCCTGTTTGATTATTTAGCCCGATGTACCTCTTCCTTTATTCACTCAGGTTAGAGCCAGTAGCCATGCAAGGTTTGATGATGGGTGCTCAAGGGGGTTGGAAGACTCCCTGTGCCCACAGAAGGGCTGGGGGCACCATGCTGGCCTCTTCTGTCCAGGGTGTGTGAGACAGTACTGCTGACCTTCCTGCCTCTCTTGGCAGTCCCCAGCAATCAGTCTGACCTGGCGCCAGAACAGCTATCCAGTCTGCCTCATCCCACACCTCTCCAGCTCCTGAGACCAGCAACAACTTATACCAGACTGGGCCAGACCAAAGGCCAAGCCACTGCCAGATACAACTCTGGCCACAAATTCTTACAAAACGCCCTGAAAACCCATCACTTCTACCTTCAACCAGGTTCCATTTAGCTGCTCTGCAGGCTGGGGCTTGAGGTAGTGCCAGGGATGGCAGTGGCACCCAGACACTGCCAGTGGGATTTGACATGGGGCTGGTTGTATGAGCCAACCTGGTGTGCTGCCTCATCTGAGAGGGACACTGCCCCATTCACAGGGAATGATGCTGGGTCTTGCTGTCAGTAAAGAGGATTTTATTTGTGCATTGTGTCAAGAGCTATGGAATTTAAGCTAATGTGAGATTTAAAGAGGAAAGTCCTACAGTTAAAATTGTGGTGCTGCTGTGTTCAAACTAATACCAAATGCACTTAAGCCATTAATTCCAGGATCATGACAGTTTGTATTTGCGTTGATGAGGAAGAGGAGGAATAGACCAACTTGAGATGAAAGTCATACTTATCTGGTAGCTGGAGACATAAAGCGTGTTACTCTGCCCTCGTGAGGCCCCATTTGTAGTACTGTGTCCAGATCTGGGGCCCTCAATACAAGAAAGATGTTGGAGAGGGTTCAGAGGAAGCCACAAAGATGATTAGAATGCTGGAACACCTCCTCTACGAAGAGAGGATGAGGGAGCTGGGCTTGTTCAGCCTGGAGAAGAGAAGGCTGCAGGGGGACCTCATTGCAGCCTTCCAGTACCTGAAGGGAGCATACAAACAGGAGGGGAATCAACTTTTTAAAAGGGTAGAAAATGGCTGGACAAGGGGGAATGGTTTAAAGCTGAAGGAGGGAAGGTTTAGATTGAATATTAGGGGAAGTTTTTTACAGAAAGAGTGGTGAGGTGCTGGAACAGGCTGCCCAGAGAGGTGGTGGATGCCCCATCCCTGGAAGTGTTCAAGGTCAGGTTGGATGGGCCCCTGGGCAAGCTGTGTAGATCCAGGCCTGGAGGTTGGTGGCCCTGCCTGTGACAGGGGGGTTGGAGCTCTATGATACTTGGGGTCCCTTCCAACCCACACCATTATATGATTCTATGATTATATTCTAAATCTCTTTAATCTCAAGCAACTCATGGCAAAAATCAACATGATTTTTAAAATAAATATTCTCATGGAGATTTTTTTTTAAATACAAAGTCACCTGATGCTTGTGTAAGATTCTGCTCTTACACGATTCCTATTATAAAACTTTATATTAATAATGTTTTGGGTTTGTGTGGCAAGAGTTTTGGGAGGGGGAGGGCTATAGGGGGGGCTTCTGTGAGAAGGTGCTAGAAGCTTCTCCTATGTCCAATGCCAGCTGGCTCCAAGACGGACCTGCCTTTGGCAAGGACATCAGCGATGGTGGTAGCACCACTGGGATAACATAGTTAAGAATGGTCAAAAAAATAGTGAGCAGCAGTTTTTTCAGCCAGAGGAAGGAGTAGAAGGATAAGCAAAACAACTCTGCAGACACCAAGTTCAGTGAAGAAGGGCAGGGAGGAGGCGCTCCAGGTGAGATGCCCCTGCAGCCCATGGTAAAGACCATGGTGAAACAGGATGTCCCCCTTCAATCCATGGGGAATTATGGGGAGTAGAGATTCCACCTGCAGCCCATGGAGGACCTCATGCTGGAGCAGGTGTCTGTGACTCTGTGGGAAGCCCACACTGAAGCAGGCTCCTGGTAGGAGCTGTGGATGTGTGGAAAGAGGAGCCCATGCTGGAGCAGGATTGCTTTCAGGACTCGTCTGAAAAGTGCATTCATTACCTAGTGTACAACAAGGCAATTCTCACACACACAATATCAAGATACTGCGTTTATTCATGCCTGGGTGTTTGGTGGATTTCCACAAATGAGGCATACCAAAGCTGGCTCATTCAATATAGTGATACATAGATGTTACAAGGTGGTACACTCCCGGCTACTACCAGTTACTGCCAAACTGGCTGTGTTTTTGTTCTTAGTGTTCCAGGACAGTTAGTTCACAGGTGTTCCTGTGATCAGTTCCCTTTGATCCTTTTCTTAGCAACCACCTAGCAACTATCTACAATCATCCTTAATTATGGAGCCATTGCAATAAGGAGCCATGGTTCACTTTTAAGTTTGATGATAGATGCAGTCCAAGTTCTAATTATCCAGTGTAGTAGTCCTTGCTAAATATGATCAGGACAATCACTGAAAGAGCATTTAGAATATTATCTACAAGTGAAATAAATAGGGGGTTTCTATCACTGAACAGAATTAATTCTGTCCATCCTATCAATGGCAAGTGTTGCTTTCCTGTCATGTCAATTGTTTTTCCAGTTTTTCATGGGTAAAAATCAGTAATGTGAATGATGGAGAAAATTGGGAAAGCCTACCATAAATCTCAGCTGATTCATATAAACAGAGAACCTTTGAATCGTAAAATGTGGCTTTCGTTTATTGCTAGCAGGTATCAAAATGTAACAGTGTAGTAGAAAATCAATGCCCGTGAATCTTCTAGAGCTGTGGAAAATTGCAATAAAAACTTTTTATATTGGTACTTCTGGAGAGTGAATGTGAGAACACGGGGGCAAAATATCAGTGGGGTAGGGGTTATAAAAAATGTCATGTATTGTTAACATTTAAAATAGCAAATCAACAAGATCCTAGCACACCACTACCTGCACTTGTTCAGGATAACCAGATCTGAAACAGAAGCGAGGACTAAACTCTGACAACTCACAGAGTAGGGCAGGATAGAGAGATTAATCACTGTCAGCTCCTAAAGGGTACAATGAGACACATCCAAAAAACACCATGCCCCCAGGAGGAACCCAGGAAGTATGGATAGGGGCTCAACACCCAGCACATCAGCTCCTCCGTGTTATCGTAAGAAGCTCTGCACAGACTACCTACAGGAGTCGTAATGATGGCATGCTTGCAAACTGCTTACACGTGTCTTGGGACTTGTTGTATGGGAGTGCAAGGCACTGAAATTACTTGTGCTTTAAAACATGTTCAGCTTTTCACTGAGCTACAATGCTGCTACAGTGTTGGAACATTATTTCCTTCAGGGCAGTCTGGAATTTTTTTTTTTATGTTTTCCAGAGTCTGTAAAAGATATGTGTACTGCCATAAGCAGTTCCACATTTGTTCATGTAATTGCAACCTGTGAGATTCAATGCTCTGTTTGGCAAAACACAGGGTCATCTTCAGTGCTAAAGTGCAAAAGAAAACCAGCATTTTTAGGACTGGCTTCATTTCATCCTCACACAGAGTTCAAAAATAGTTCAGATGAAACTGGTAGAGGAGAGAGTTTATTTCTCAGTTTTGGACTAAAGACATCTAAATTTAGATATATAAATATATGAAACCAAATAAAATGCCTAAACATACATAATTGCCCTGGAATACTTGAAATATTCCCATAGAGCTGGCATCGCTGACACCGTATCTGTGGGAGATCTGTGAAGCTGCATCTTGAAATCAGGAAGGATACCCTATGACATCTAAAATGCCTCTGTAAGTTACTCTGCACAGAGAGCTTTCAGATACCTACAGAAAAATGTTTGGAGCAATGTGGAGCTTCACGGTGCACTTGAGATTTCCAGAGAAGGTTCATGCTGAAGATAACATTGACCTTTTATCCTGGTTTTGACCAGGCCAGAGTTAACCTCCCCAAGCAGCCAGCCCAGTTGAGGTGAGTTAGCCCCAGATGTTTTCCACACCACCTGACATCACTTCCCCATAAACGGGTCTGGTCAGAGATGGGACACCTGTGGGTGTCTCCAGTACAGTCTGAGTTTGGCTGGGGTGTTGGGTGAATTCTTGTGTTGGTGCAGTACTTTGTGTTACTGTTGGGTTGATAAGGTTCTCTGTTATCACAGCATATAAGTGAAATTTGCCACAGGTTGTTATCGTTCTCCTTTCACTGTGTTTTTAACTATAAACTGTCCTCATCCCAACCCATGGAAGCTCTGTTTGTTTCTCCTCTGAGAGTTAGCTAGTGGTGTGTGGTGCTCAGCCACTGTTTGCAGCTGAACCACCACACCATTGCAACACAGACTTCTGTAACCATACAGACAGCAACTGACCAGTCTGAAAAAGCTGAATCCCCATACAAAAATCCCAATCAGTTACTTTTTTAGAAAACACTATGCTCTTGAATGTCTTTGTAATAGTGTCTGCTAGTCCATGGGTTTGCTAGTTCTGTCTGGTCATCTGGTTTCCTGTCCTTGAAAATAGCCTACTTGTTATCTGGACTCAACAGTTGCTTAATATGTCTTTGGCAGAGCCGAGCATTCAAAAATCTTACTCTTATGTCAAGCAGTAATTTGACAGGATCTATGGATCCTTGTCCTAATTTCCTCTCGGCCATCTGACTGCTGTCATAAACACACTGTATTTCACTTTACAGACCTTCTGGCATATCTTAGTATTTCATAATTAACATGGTCCATAAAATGCCTGAGGTCTTTCGTGGGAGCAAGGACCACATAATTTTGCATTTTGCATTATTAAAATTACATATTTGCATATAAGTTTATTGAGTTCACACAGGGTTAACAATTTATTAAAATTAAACATTTTAAGCACTGACCCTTAAGCATCTATTCTTTACAAAGTCTTAGCAAAAGTTAGGCTACATGAAGAGGTCACTGTGCTTTTCAAAAGACTGGATTTTTGTTCTCTCTGCTAGGACTGCATCCTCTGTTTTCATGCTTTGTAAGTATCAGTGGTCTCTCTAATTGCTATTCCATCCTCCTCTCATATGCAAAGGTTCAAACAGTGAGTGCACCTGGTTGAAAGGGGTTTTTTTGTCTTTATCCTGATGGCAAAATAATTTATCAGAGTGATACAGGTAATACTTGGAAATGAAGCAACCATACTAACTCTGTCAAAGGTTTTTAAAATCCTTTTGCAAAGCTGGAACTTTGGTTTACTTTGTTACAAAGATCCTAAAAATCCAATGCTGAGTTGAATCATTGCTATCCTGTAGGTGTGAGAATTGCACGAATGAATAAAACCAGAAAATTAATATTTTGATGTTAATATATTAACAATCACCCACTCATACCCTCTCCTAGAGAAAGAAAAGAGTGGGATCGGAATTTAATCATCAAATCAAGCATTAATTACAATTAGTGAAAATGTCAGAGCAATAGACGTATAGGTACTCAAGATAAGCACAGTGACAGAAAAATTGTCTTCACATTTCTGCAGCAATAGATACATTTAATTTTGAAGATTTTTTTTTTCTCCCTGGTGTAGGTAAAGATGAGGATAATAGCAAATAATAAATTAACCGTAGTCAGTCTAAAACAGAACAATAAGAGAGAGGCACAGATATAAGTTTATTCAACTTATCTTAAAATAGTTGATAAATTTATACACAGGACTATTTGCCCTTTGGAGGAATCTTTGTATCTCTGTTAACTGTGGGAGGAGACTGGATGACTAAGAAGAGGTGAGTAACTTTTAGATCACAGCTGTTGGAGATTCATCCCGCTGTTAGCAAGGGTTCCCTCTGTTTTTCTGTAAGACATTTTGACCTAGTCTCAGAAAAATCTGGTGGACACAGTTCATTAAATTCAGGAGAGTAAGAAGATTTTTATTTCCTGTTTCAGTGACATTGTGTAGCAGTTCACTACAACATGAGGTGTGACTCAAGGCATGCACCATCATTGTTTGCAGCCAAGACAAAATCAGTGCCTGAAGACTGGGTGTAAATCTTCTGTGCTCACAGGTGAATGACAGTAAGGGTGAAGGCTGACTGTGTCCCCTGAATGTAGCGTTCTAGTCCCCTGAGCTTTCCTCAAGTACCTCATCTGGCCTCCAGTCCTGATCGAGGGGTAGCGTGGGTTTTCTGAAGTCCTTCCAGTCCTGTTGCAACAGCATCTCAAAGTCTGCTATACATTTCAGCAGATGAGTCAAGACTGATGTTGCTGGAAAATGAAAGAGGGGAAATAAAACTAGAAGCCTAATTACCCATAGAATAAAGCACTTAACCATTCTAAGAATGTAGGCATGCATTTTCAATGGCTTCAGTGTGTGTGATTCATGCTTAACCTGAAGGAGGGGGTTAAATGTTCTGATTGACTGACATCCTCTGGGCAACCTGGCCCATTCTATATTAGTGTAATTATTTCCTCTAGGAACCCATAATGTGTGGCTGCTGTAACATAATAAGTGACATTTAGTTTCTGTGAGCATAAATGGGGCTTCAGTTTTCCTTTTGAATTTTCATTGTGCACATCAAGGACACAGAAAATTAATTAAATGTGATAATATATATCCTACATGCAAAAGGTAAAAGGAACCTTTCATGACAGCCAAAAACCCAGAGCTTCTGAAGTTTTACATTTTGATTAAAATGCTTTTGCTTCTCATGCTTGCATTTTATTCCAGCCTGGTTTTGGGGGGTTTTTATTTATGTCAAATTACAGCACAGTGTTTTGTCCTCATTTCCTATGCTTTTCCCTGCTCTTAAACATCATCATCACTATTGTTAATAATATCAATAACTTTCGTCTCATCCTTTTAGCTAATTTCTTTGTGTTCTGCATTTTAAAGTTTCATGATTTAAGTGCTGATGAGTCTTAAATTAATAAATATGCGAACTGAATATTGTTGAGGGTATTAAAGACTTTTGTAACTTCAGTTTTTTGAACTCACATCTTCTGCCTCTATAAATTTCACGACATTCTTTTTGCAAAAGAAAGCAGCTGTTTCATTTTTAATGTCATTCAGCAAGTTATTAATTGGAAGTGGATGCAACTGCAGTTTTCAAGTCCAAATGTGTATTAAATGCATAATGATCTGCAGTAATTTGAAATACATTTTCTTTCTCCTTTTTTTCTTTTTAAATAGGGTTTCACAACCAAAAAGTGTTTTCTTAGTAAACAAAAATAATTGTCCCTTTCTCTAAACCACATTATCTTTAAGGTTAATTTATGACTTGTAGTTTTTTTGTCTTCTTTTCAGACCTCGACTATGTTTTTCATCACAATCCACTTAAAATACTTTTCTCATAAATTCCATCTACATTCTTTAGAGTGTGTCAGATGGCTGTTAGAATGCCAGCTTTTCAACACTTGAAGGACCTCACTATCTTTTGTTGTGCATTCGTTTTCAAAACATCTCTATGGGATATACTTCAAAGGTGATTAACTGACTATGATGTACATACACATTTTTGCAGTGACCCTTGTGTTGAAACTGAAAACCCATGGTTCTCAGAAATTAACAAGAAAAGGCACATATTCATAAGGGCTAATTGTGGGAAGATGGTGGATATCATTCTACCTCACTACCAAAGGGGAAAAAAAAAAAAAAAAGAAAAAAGTATTAAGTAGCTCAATCCAAAATGTCAGGATATGAACAGCCCAGTGCTTGATCCTGGGCAGTATGGACATTCTGTGACTTAGTGTCCCACTTTTTTCATAGCTTTGTAGCTGAATCTTAATGGTCTTTCTCTTGGTGTTTACTGCAATGGTGGAAATTTCCATGTGGAGGCCAGGAACAACTGCAGCTGGGAACTTTACTTCTTCTATGACAATACTGCAGTGTTCAAAGAAGCGAAGCAGGTAAAAGCCCAACAAGCCAGATCCTCCAACTACCACAATCTAGGAGCCTGAAAAGTGATATTTTACAGAAATAGAGGGTTGCTTGAGACATTACAGAGGCATTGTGCAAAAGAAGATGCATGTGATAATTCTTGGGACTTCAAGGGCGTTCAGCGCTCCCACAGAATTTAAATCTCTGTGTAATATATCTTGTATGAATGAGGTTCATCTTATACCACTTGAAAGACAGACTTAAACTCCACCTTTTGGTAAGTAGATGTATGTGTACAGAAAAGAGCTAGGAGCATGACTTTTGCCAATACAAAATCATAGAATCACAGAATCATCATGGGCATTTAACAGCATTTTTTTTCAGCTGATCAAACCTAGAGCTGGCAGTTAACTACATAAAAGCACATATATATTCTGATGCTTCTGGGGAACTGAGAAACTTTCAGGTTATAAATCACCTCGTTGAAATCATGATCAGAAGAATTGCTGGTCTGAACACAAGACTGATGGCAACCTGGTTGACAAACCAAGAGACATAGAGCTTATATGAGGTGGCAAGAAAGGTCTTTAGAAGAAACAAGTCTATTGTGTCAGAGTTGGGTGCACAATGGCAGGTAGACATGCCTGGGCTTTTGATCCAGAAGGTAAAAGAGACTCTTAAGATGCAGGGGATTTTAAAACCATTTTTAATAGGGGTCACGCAGCTCAGAGATTACACACTGAGGAAAAGGAAAAAATAAACCATTTTTTAAACAAGCTGCTATCAGTATAAAGTCTACCATTTTGTTTCTAATAACAAATTAAAAGCCTCTGCCATACAGCATTTTAAAACAATGCTGAAAAATGAGATGTGGAGATATTTTATAACATGCATTGTTTTTCATTACACTGATGTCTTATCAGAGTTCATATAAAGTTGAAAGTTCAGCTTCCACAGAACAGTCAGACCCAGGTCTATGTTAACCCCGTTAACCCTTTTCTGGTAGCAAAAAGCAGCTCTTTACATTTGTGGTTTTTTTCTCCTAAATGTGATTCCCAGAGGTGCTGTGACCATCACTGATGGGCTTAGTCTTGGTCAGCAGCAGGTACAGCAAATAAAAAGTTTGTGCTTCTGGACAAATAACAAGCACTGGCAAAGAGAGTCACTTGCTCCTTTTCATAAGTTTAGTAAGTAGAAATACTGAGGAAGACTATACTCAAGTAATTTTACATCCCACAAATTTTTTTTTATACTTCCAACTAATGAAGGCTGAAAATGTACTAGAAATAAATACTGAAATATGTCCCACACAGTTAAGTGTTCTCAGCCATTGTCTACCAGGTAATTACAAGGAACCAGGGCCCATTTTATATAACAAAATTAGGTCTCATGATGTGACGTGGCCCTTATGCTTAGATTATTAATTGTATTCCACTTAAAAAGCAAAGTGGTTTCATCAATACTTCCCTGGTCCATTTTATACCCTGAAGTGACCCAGTGACCAGTAGGCACACTAATAGGTAATGGACTCAACTGTTCTTAACCCTGTGTCTTTTCTATGTTAATTTTACTACTATTGCTGAGTGAAGCTGAGTTTAGGTGTTATGTGTGGTTGGCATTAATGCTATTTAGGACTGACTTCCTCTGGGACAGATCTATATCTTGGAGATCTATGGGTTGGACTTGTCTGGAAACAGAATGAGTTAATTCTTAATTCCAATTATGGAAAATTAGTGATCTACTAAAGTGCACTCTGGGCTCCCTCTTTTAGTAATACTATTTGGACCCTCCTATTTCTGACTGTATGACACACTAGCTTAAAATACCACAAAATGGTCTTTGAAGAAAAAAAAATACCCCCTTAAAGTCTATAGGTTAGCAGTAGAAAAGAAATTAATTGCAAGGAATTATAAGCCATATTGTCATGAGATAGTAGTCTAAATAGGTAAGAACATAACAAATGAAACCTCCACATTTTTTGAAAATCCTATCAGCTTTTAACTTATGGGATCAGAAAAGATGGAAGAAGACGAGGACTCTGGAGGTTAGATTTTCCTCTACAGCAATGCACGTGGCAGGAAGGAAAGAGCTCGTTCCATTTGCAGTACGTCATGATTGATAAAAGAAAAATCAGGATACTCAAACTGTAATCTAACCAGATGATTAACCTTAATACCTCTCTCATTATCAAAAGAAGTAGAAAATTGTTTTAAATTAAGTTTTATTAGATAAAGGGTGCCCAGGCAGCCAGGAAAGCCAATGGCATCCTGGCTTGTATCAAAAATAGTGTGGCCAGTAGGTCTAGGGAGGTGATTGTGCCCCTGTACTTGGCATTGGTGAGGCTGCACCTCGAATGCTGTGTCCAGTTCTGGGCTCCTCAACATAAGAAGGACATTGAGGTCCTCTAGTGAGTCCAGAGAAGGGCAACCAGGCTGGTGAAGGGGATGGAGGGAAAATCCTATGAGGAGCGGCTGAGGGAGCTGGGGATGTTTAGCTTGGAAAAGAGGAGGCTGAGGGGTGACCTTATCACTGCCTACAACTACCTGAAGGGAGGTTGTGAAGAGGTGGGTGATGGTCTCTTCAGCTGAGTAACAGGAGATAGGACAAGGGGAACTGGCAAGAAGCTGCGCCAGGGCAGGTTTAAATTAGATATTAGAAAAAAAAAAATTACTGAAAGAGTTGTCAGGGAACAGGCTACCCAGGGAGGTGGTTGAGTCACCTTCCCTTGATGTGTTTAAAAAAGGGCTAGATGTGGTATTTAGGGATATAGTTTAAAAAAGGTCTTTTCCAACCTTGTGTGTGATTCTCTGAAAGCTGAATGAAACATTTGTCTTTATTTTTGTCATCATAGCCTTATTAAGTTTCTTAATCTGACACATTGTGCTTAGTGTCCTCAGTTTCAACATATTTTGACAAAACTGTTTACAGATACAGCAGTATAAAATATTAGAAATTAGATTGTGTGAGGTTCCCCACTTTCGCTTCCTAAAAGTACCTGTTTAAGATTTGTAAAGGCTTTCAGAGAGACAAAGGATTTGAAAAAGAAGACATAAATGACGATATTTCAATTCACTTGATTTTTTTTGTTCAGTACCTGTTCAGTAAAATGTTTGACTGAAAGTGGTGATGATGGTTAAGTACTCCCCAAAATATACATGTTTGCAATATGACAACTGTGTTAAACTGAAGGAATTACACCCCATTATTCATAAGACTTCTGAGAAATGACTGCTGATTTAAGCCTGATTTTATATATAAAACACATATTTGTAAATACGTACATACATATATATTTCATTACTTTGTCATACACAAAGGAAATGTCTATAAAAGAGTCTACACATTCTTTGCCATTTAGAAAGCAATATTCAGCACAGGGACAGATCTAGTAGAAAGATAAAATCAACTTTTTTGATGTGATAAGACACCTGAGACAGGGTCTTTCCTTACCAGTTACAGTACCTGATGCCAAGAACAGGAAAATTCAGAGAAAATAACTTTGCAATTTAGCCAAACTCCTAAGTATGAAGTATAAATCAGGAGCTCTAAAAAGTTTAACATCTTTCTTTTCTGATTTTGATGAAAACTATCTGAAGTGTAGAGGCATCAAATATTCTTACAATATAAATCAGTTATAAGTCACCATAGCCCTATTTTTGCTCACATAATCAGAAGGCAATCACTCATGCTGCTCTTCTCTTAATAACAGACAGGATTTCAGTAATCAATTCTTCCAGCTGTTAGTTCCTCCAAAAGGAACTAGAAGCAAGAGGAGATGAACTTCACATATCCTGGGGCATTACTTACTTCAATAAAAAGTCTCATGCCATAAATACAAAGAGATGTTCAGTGAAATGATTTGTCCATTCTGAGTGTTGTAATCTAACTGCATTGAAATGAAGTGCAGCTCCAGTACTTGGATATGCCGCCTTAAGTTATTTTTCATGCAACTACTCAAAATTATGCTTGTTCTAAGTGACCATTCAGACCCTGGACAGCTATTCTGAATTATTTGAGCAGATTCTTCCTTTCCCTTTCAAAAAATAGTATTTCTAGGATTTTTTAATGTTACTGCTTTGGTTTGAGTTTAAATCAAACTTTTAAAAATACTTAAAAACCTTTTAAACTCAAGTGCCTTGGAGAACTTTACTTAGGACATTTAATTTTACTAATTTTCAGATAAATATCTTCTATGAGACCACATTTAGTGCAATTATTCCAAGACCAGAAGCCACCAATTTTTAAGGTCCCAAATCATATTAACGACTTTCCACTCCAATTTAATCCAAGTATACATCAGGTTGCTTTGACACACTTTTTGTATTAGGATCTGTGTATCCAGGGAACAGCCTTGCCGAAAGGGAACTGGGGGTTCTGGAGAAAAAGCAGAACATGAGTCAACAGTGTGCTGCAGCAGTAACAAAGGCAAATCAAATCTGGGGCTGCATGCTCAGGGGGCATCACATTACCAGCAGAGATAGAGACATGATCCTTCCACCCTACTCATCACTTATCAGGCTGTGTTTAGAGTCATGTGTCCTGTTGTGCTCTCTACAATTATAGAAAGACATGAGCAGAATGGAAACTGTCCAAAGGAGGACCATGAATATGGTAAAAGAAACTGGAGTCTCTGTCCTGTGAAGGAAGACTGAAGGAGTTTGGTCTTGAAGAAGAGAAAGTTTGGGGTGGTGGAACTCATCACAGAATTCCAGTATTTAAAGGACACCTGAAAAAATGATGGGCTTTCTCTTCACAAAGAGCCACATGAAGAAAACAAGGGGCATTGGATACCAGCTGCACTGGGAGAGGTTTCATCTTGAAGTAATAAAGATTTTTTTTTTACAGTGAGAACAGCAATTCACTGAAAGAAGTTCCCCAGGGAAGTGGTAGAGTCCCCATCACTGGAGGTTTTCAAGATGTGAATGGACAGGGAGATAGATAATGTCATCTAGACTCCCTTTACCATGTAAGGTTGGACCAGATAATCTTTTGAAGTCCCTTCCAACCTTGGCTATTCTATGATGATTCTACTGTATCTGTTGGGAATCCGAAACCAATTTTCTCAGGACCCATCTTAGATTAGGCTTTCCCAGAAAAAAAAAAAAATTAAGTCTCTTGTTCATGTAGGCTTAATTCTAAACATCCACATTTAATCTGAATCAAGAGTAGCTTCTAGATATTATTAGGAAGGAAGAAATCTGTCTCACTTTTTATCAAGAAGTGATGAGATAATGATTCCCTACATACTTCTAAATGCATATGAGTAGTAGTATGAGCAACAGCAGTGACTGATACTTTTCTGCAGGTGGGCTTCTTAATAGGAAGATAGGTAGATTCAATATTCCTTTTCCAATGCATTGTGGTATAGAGTTTGCTGATGGTCTGCATGGACTGCACGTGTAGTCCACTAGTGTTATAACATTCTAGTGGGCATGGGCTACCCTAACCCCAAGAGAAGAGCTGTCTGTAACACAGACTGCCACATGCAGATCTTTGACACGGCAGCAAAGCTGCTATTCTAACTGACGTAAAGGAAGACAGTGTTTGGCCTGAAAGAATTTTGGATGAACCTGGCTAAATATTTTCTTTCACAGAGCTTGCTGCAGCACTCTGTTCCTTGCAGAAACTACTTTCACTGAGTAGGTATGCAGTAAAAACTGGGAAAGAAGCCAGGGCATAAGGTTCCTGCGGTGTTGATGGATCAGAGTGAGTGGGAAATTTTATGAGGCAAGTATAATTGTAGATGCACTGAAACAAAATGTTTAACTCCAGACAAACTCTTTTTTTTTCTTTTTTTAAGCAGTGCTTAACAATCCTTTAGCTCTGACTCTCAGTGGTATACTTGCCTGCACAAAACATGAGTACACAGATGATTGTCATATGCTTAATATGCCTCAGCAACAAACAAATGTCTTAGAATGTTTATGGTGAAACAGTGTTGAAAATAATTGTCCTGTTGGCTTATTTCACGAAGAACACAGCACAAACCTCTTCAATACAAATGTATGATGTCATAGCATCACAACTGAAAGCAATTTTTCCAGATAAACTGTGGATGCCCCCTCCCTGGCAGCGTTCAAGGCCAGATTGAATGGGGTTTGGGGCAACCTGGTCTAGTGAAAGGTTTTCCTGGCCATGGCAGGGGAGTTAGATCCTTGAGGTCCCTTCCAACACAAACAATTATATAATTTTACGATTCTGTGAAAGTCTTTAGTCTTGAGGGATCATTAGCATATTTCATGTTATGCATGTCCTATGCATTTTTGATATATAATTAATTACAGAGAACATCCTGCCAAGCATTGCCTTATATAAAAGAACACAAGTCACAGTTCCCAAGGTAAGGCACAATGAATTGATTTTGGTCTATGCATATTGGCATGGGAATAGAGGTAAAAAGAATGAATTACCTTCTAATGCAACTACTACTTTGAGACTTCACCAAGACTACACTGTACAAAGGAGACATGTCCGTTTATTCTAGAATAGCCTGAGGGTCTCTAACGTACTACTGGATTCTGCCATTAAGAAATGGCCTTATACTCCTAAACCCATTTGGCTTTCAGATGTAATAAGTAGATACTTTACTAAAATTCCTCCCTAAATCATCTATGCCATTATTAGTTCTAATTTTGGCAACAAAAATGTAGAGAACATGTACAATTTATTTACCATTACATTCTACACAGGTGTACACTGGAATCCAGGGCTTCAGGTATGGAGCAACCATGATTTATAAGGCTGAATCTGATGACAACAGTAATAAAGTTTTATATTAACAAACTTGATCATTAAAATATATATCTCAAGTACAGATTCAGCAGGGGACTTTAACATCCTTATGACCTTTCAATGCCAAGTATTTATCGGCTCTGATTTTTCCATTCTTAGAAATTACTGAAGGATATATATAAAAATAGTTGTTTTTCTGGAAATTCTACTTAATTGCATACAACATTTTAAAGCTTGCTTAGAGCCACGGGAGCTACTAATCACCTTCATAAAGTTTATCATCAGAAAATAAACTGCAGCTCTAACAATTTACAAGAATCAGTCCCCA
Source organism: Laterallus jamaicensis coturniculus (assembly GCA_022605575.1). Taxonomy (NCBI): domain Eukaryota; kingdom Metazoa; phylum Chordata; class Aves; order Gruiformes; family Rallidae; genus Laterallus; species Laterallus jamaicensis. The sequence goes on from JAKCOX010000019.1 coordinate 9,708,746, forward strand.
GCACCATAGGCATATTTTTCTTCAGGGTATTTTTCTTCAGGATACATACATGTACTTTTTTACTGAGATTTAATACTTCTAGAGTAGCAATTTCCAGATTTACCATAGATTCAACATTCTCTAGTTTCATTTTGCCCCCATAATATGAAACTGTAATATGAAAAGTGCTTTTCGCTACTTAAGCGTGTGGTAGCTTAGCCCCAGTTAGCAGTTAAGCACCCTGTGGTGACTCATTCACTCTGCAATTCACAGTGGGATGTGAAGGACAACTGGAAGAAACAGGTAAAACTCATGGATTGGGATAAGGACAGCTTACTAGGACATTAAAAAAAAGTAATAGTAACAACAGTATTTATAACAGAACATACAAGGCAGGCAGGTGATAGAAAATGCAATTGCTGGCAAGAGCCAGATGCTTACTCTGACCCTCAGCAGCAACTCCTCCTCCTCAGCAAGCTGCCCTCTTATACCCAGAGCATGATGTCATTGTGGAAATATCCCTTTGGCTAGCTTGGATTAGCTGTCCTGGCTGTGTTCCTCACATTTTCTTGTGAAAATTAACTCTATCCCAGCTGAAAACCAGGACAAATTGAAAGCAATACAAACAAATAAAATATAAGCTAAGGACCCTAGTCTAATGTCCTCTCTGCTGACATTTCTATTCTTACTTACCTTGTATCTGTGTGAATCTCAGAGACTGCCATTTCTTCATGCAGTTTACATCTGCTAAATAGTTCCCATGGCACTCACAGAGTAATGCTGATTTTTAAAGTAGTTGCAGCATAAAGGGCTGGTGACAAATCCTTTCGGATTTCTATCTCTTAACCCGATGTTTCTTCAGTCTTTGAGGACTGCTGGCATTATTTTCAAGACTATATTCCAGCAAGAACTTCTCTATTGTCAGTGAAGTTTTCTGTCTCACTTCTGTTCAGCTGGTTTTCCTTCTTGTTTGCTAGCAGAAATTGATAACTTCGTTATTTCTCAGTAGAAATTTGGGCTATCATCCATTATATTCAGACTCCTTTATACCTATTCCCATTCCAGGCAGAATATGTAGCACAAGCCACATATCTTACATATCTACCAATACCAAAGAAGGAAAATAATATAAAATAACTGTTATTCATGTCTTAAGCAAGTTCATAAGACACTTTTATATTGTTAACTTTCTGAGGTCATGATACATTGTCAAGACAAGTTAACAGATTTTGTGATAAAGCAGCTCATCCAACCTGCTTCTTCTCCACAAGGTAGCATTGTTTTAAGGGTCCTGATATTGCAGTACAACAAGTACAAAGTAGGACTGCAAGACCATGGGGCACTTTTATTTAAACGAATTTATGTATGTATCTATTTATTAATTTATCTAGCTTACATTTTAGCATAAGCGACAGAGACCTTTATGTACACCTCTCTTGTTGCTTGCATTCCTAATTACTTGCACAACAAAGCAGGAAATTTACTCTGAAGTCTACTAATAGCCTTATAGCAATAAAGGACTAAGCTTAGGAAAGTGCTTCCTATAAAAATCTTTTAGATAGATTTACTCTTTCTGCTTTACGGTGGTGAGAATAGTTAGATCTGCTGGTGGGATAGTTCTTCTGTAAATTTTCTCCAATAAGCACATACACACAGAGCCTTAGTAAACTGGATTGCTTAATTTTCCTTAGAATTCAGCTATCTAGTCTGTCCACGTACCAGATATTTGTTCTCTTTATGGTTTGGTTTGGTTTTCTTTTTTATTACAAGAAGTATTGAAGATGTCATTGATAGTACTTGAATGTCTTTGTAGAACTGGAACTGTAACTGTCATAGTTACAAGGTGGGTTTTTTTTTCTTGTTTGTATCTACTGCCCCATGTTAACAAGAATATTTTTTTAACTTAAATTTGTAGTAACAGCTAAGCCTAAGAGCCTTTTGGAAACACACCATCAATTAAGCTGAAAAATAATTGTCTTTCATTTTTAACTTCTTAAACTTTCAAGTGGTTATCTTTAAAGTGGTCCAAACTTATATACATAGTATTAATATTCATGTATATAACTTTACATATTCATTACTTTTCTTTAATTTTTCTCTACTAAAGAGCAGGTTTTTGAACTTTAAAATGTCAGAACTGTTTGTTAAAATTAATTCTCTAATAACATCTACCACAAGGTCAAAGTCATAAGCTGGTTTTGTGTCACTTATCCTGAACATCTAAAGAGCTTTTTCTGAAAAGCAAAAGGAATCATAGCATTATTTATACAAAGTTTATAACAAATGCTCTGCAAAGCAGTCTAAAAGGAAGTTCAAAACTAACTTTAAAAAAAGTCACAAAGAATTAATTGGAAAAGAGCAAAAACCAAATTAAGTGCATTATTTTACTCCAAATCTCCAATGTACCTGCAAGTTAAATACCATATTAGGTTATTGCTCTCTTGTTCTCAAATAGCATTCAAGAGACAGAGAAAGCTAAAAAAGTCACTCACAGGGGCAAAAATGGTACAGAATTATTTCTATTCAAGAACCAATTAACAGTCTCTTCAGCCTGGAAAAGACACAACTGGAAAGATGATCAAAGTTTTTAAATTGTGAGTGGCCTGGAGAGGTTGGTTGAGAAAGATTTGTTTATTGCTTGCAATACTGGAATATGAATGAGACTTGGGTACTGGGTTAAAACAGATAAGAGGAGGCATTTTCTTACACAGTGGTGCTCAGATATCTGCTTCCCATAGGGGACAGGAACAGGTTTCCATAAGGTATTTTGGATCTGAAGTTTTGCATGGGTTGAAAGGGTAATGAGCTAAATCACATAGAAAAATATAACAGCAATAGTCTGCTGTTTCTGAGCCACAGAAAGCTGTCCTAAAGCTGTCAGAGTATACAACTACAGAAATGATTAGTAGCCTACCTTGATCTTATACTCCTTCTCAGGTGTTAGTGCTAATCCGTCAGAAATGGGACATGGAACTCAGTCTTTTAGTCTGGTTTAGTAAAAAAAAAAAAAAAACCACCCAAAAATTCTTATGCAATGGGTAATTTGTTTTTTAAAACTGCATTTAAAACTAAAGTCATTATTTTTAACATTATTCTTGTTCCCTCAACTGGCTAAGAACTGAATAGAAACATTAAACTACTTACTTTAACATATTGGATCTTACTTTTTATTGTCTTGTTTTTCAAACTTGTAAGAGACACTTCTGCTTCTTGTCATGGTTTTGCCCCAGCTGAGAACTGAGCAAAATGCAGCTGCTTGTTCTTTAGATGGGGGGGGGGGCGGGCGGGGTGGAAGGGGGAGGAATGTTGAGGGAGAGAGCAGGGGCGAGGAAAGTAGAAGGGAGAAAAAAAAACAAAGAACCAAAACCTCGCAGGCTGGGATAAGGATAGTTTACTGGGATAGCAGAAAGATAGATATAACAGTAATAACAGGACTTTATAGCAAAATATATGATACACAATGCAGTTCCACACTGAACCGCACACTCAGGCCATACAGCTCAGACCTGTCCTGAAAACCAGGCCATCGCCAAACTACACATCCTGGAGCTGCTTGCTTCTCTCCCCACCGGCCCCTCTTTTATGCTGAGCATGACATAATTGGCATGAAATACCCCCTTTGGCCAGTTCGGGTCACCTGTCCTGGCTGTGTCCCTTACCTTCTCCTTGGCAGGGAAATATGAACAACAGAGAAGTCCTTGATTGCTTGGCAATAACTAGTAACATCAGGGTGCTATCAGCACTGCTCTCATCCTAACTCTCAAACATTTTCATCCAAATGGCATTTCATCCACTACTAGAAAAGAAATTAACTCTATCCTAGCTGAAACCAGGGCACCACCCTTTTCTTTTGCCTCTCTGATTTGCATTGTTTTGGCAATGACACATAAACTGCATTATAATGTCATATTAAAATGTTCCATTTTCCAGGTTTTGGCATTTTTCCAATGAAATTATATTATTCTATTCCCTGGAAATGAGTAAAAAATAAATAGCTGAACATCTTTTTTTTTTTTTTTTTCCTGAGGAAAATCTGATTTGTTGCATTTTCTCCACATTTATATTTTTGTCAGTAGTAGTTCAGTACCCAGATGGTCAGAGTGAAAATCTGAATATAGTTTGTCTCTGCACATACTTAGATTACTGTGGATCAATACAGTTATGAGGCTTCACCTAGATAAAAAACAAAACAAAGCCCCACATCCATTAATGTTTAGCTTTGCCTATATGTATAGCCTGAAGTACACCACACAATAGAGAGAAACAGATTTAACTGAATCAGAATTATAATGTATATAAAATAAATTACAAGAAAATTACAGGAAAGTAAATATAGCTTCATCCATATATATATATGAACATTATAAGAAATTAATATGACCCAAAAAAAGCCATAGTGCAGCTTAAAACTTTCTTATATGAAATAACTTGATTTCCCATTCCTATTCCAGCTTGTTTCAATATACAAATGCAATTTCTAAAAAGAAGCAAAGTATTTGGTGAAAAAGTCAGGCAGAAATGGGAGCAACTAAGAGTATCTCTTCAGGCAGTTGTGCCACAAATAGTGCTGTTGAATCTATGTGATCCTGACAGGAGATATTTGAATCTTTTCACTGAATTTAGTTACATATTCGGGTTGCACTCAGTCACCGTGGATTAGTAAAACTGTGAGACTGTGCGTGGATGCTGGATGAGGCATTGTCATGACCCCTCAGCCCACTATCCCAGACAGTGCTGCACCTTCCCATAAACAGTAGAAACTCTAGAATATCCTTGTTGCTATGCAGGAACAGTTCTTAAAATCCTCTCATCCCAAGGTTAACACCATTCTTATTAGAAAGCTTTTGCTGTCCATAGACTCTTTCCTCTTTTGTCAGGGCAATATGTCTTTTGCTTCCCATATGGCCAGTTAGAATTAGCACTTCTCTTGGCTTGGTCATGGTCGTGGTCATGCATCCTTAGAAAGACAATAAGGGAAGAAAACTTTTTCTCTGACACAGGCCTGTGATGGAAGGAAAGACTCACACGCTGGGTCAGATCTGCTCACTCTTGGTACTAGGAAAACTTAGAATCTGACCCTAATTCCCATAATTAAGTTTTAGATTTAAAATACTCTAATCATTTGGCAGCTATAAATATCATGATAGAGCAGTTTTCATGCCCATCAATTTCATAAATGTGCATTCCTGAATTCTGCATAGGAGAAATCCTTCCATTGGAAATTCCCTTGTGAATACATTTTTGTTAGTTTTTTTATTCTTCTTATTTAACCAAGATCAAAATAAATCCATTCATGATTTTTTCTGTTATAATCACAAATGTTGGCAGGGTTGAAAAGAGTGATGTGAAGGAAGTGCACTAAAAACAGATATGAAGAGGTCAGGGAAGGAAATCTGTGGGCCTGTGTGAAAACACCTTTTTAAACTTTTTTGCTCTTTGGATGTATTCTAATTATTCCTTGACTGAACCTTGAATTTCTAATTCAGCTTCCTCCTCTGCTAGATAGTTCTCTTTATTTACTATTCTGCAAGTGAAAAGGTACTTTTTAATATCTAGTCTGCATTGTTTTTCTTTCATTTCCACTTATGCTCACTGAGCTTGTCATCTGAAATCATCTGGAAATAGTTTCTTTTGCTGTTATTAACCACTCCATTTAACAAAGTGAACCCTTTTATATGGTCTCACTCTTTTCAACTCATCATTTCCTTTTTTTTTTTTTTTAGTGAACAGGAAATAACTTTTAAAATCTCTGCAATCACCATTTCAACAGGGTAGTGTTACTGAGGAATTTTTATCATCTTATCTACACAAATCCTACACTATACTTTTTTGTGAAATATATCAAAGTATAAGAATGTGGTGATGATAAATCACTCTTGTTAATCAGAGATATAATTAGCATGCTTCAGATATTAAAGCAGTCATTATTACTAGAAACTCAATGAAACAAAGAAGATTTTTTTCTAATCGGTTGGAATTGTTTTCCCCATATTGTTATTATTATAATTAATGATTTAACTAATGATATATTTCAGTCACTGACATGAGTAACTATGAAGATAAAAACTTTTCTTCAAAGACTGGGAAAGATTTAAAATATTTAAACATTTCTTTTTTCTGTTCATGGTTAGAAGGCATCCAATACTTTTTGGATGTCAAGGACAAAATGATTGCACAAATAGACATCTGCTTATAAATACTAAGAGAAGGAAAGGCAAAACCACAGGAGATTTGAAGCAAAAATGAAGAGTAATTGAAGCGCAGTTGCTTCAATTGCTCTTCTTTTCCTGAAGAATAATAACTATGAAATGAAGAGATGAAGTGAGGAGAATCTGGAGTGGGAATGATGACTACTGCTATCAGCAAAGTGAGATTACAAGGGTACACAGTAACTTATGTGGCGTGGGACGCCAGGAATAAATAGGAAAGTTTTAACTACCAAAATGAGAGGAGTCCAAACTCCACAATTATTCTGGAAATAGTTCGATTAAATTCCATTTTAAGTTATTCTCCCTCTGCAGTCTATCATGGTGAAAGGATATGGCTTAACATAAGTGCTAAAAATAAAACAAAAATATTTATGTAAGACTGTCTATAGCTGTTGAGAAAATTTTAAAATTAACCATTAAGTTTTACTTTTTGGACACACTATACTCCACGCTGTATGAACCATCAGTTTATTCTGCACATTTTGCAAGATTACCATAATGAATGCTCAATGTGAAATAATGTTAAAAGCCACTAGAACTAGGAACGCAGGTGCAATTCCTGCATTCTGTTTTTAGTCACGATGACTGTCAAATTAAAATGTAAATTAGAACTAATTCACCAAAAAAAAAAAAAAATTGAATGACTTTCAAAAATATGAAAACAAGCTATCCACAAATCTCTAAACATCTTATTGAAAAAGAAGGGGAAGGGTAAAAGGGGAAGGGGAAACGGGAGGGGGAGGGAAGGTGAGGGGGAGGGGAAAGGAGGGAAGGGAAATTTAATAAAATTTGTTTGCCATTAATTTCTGTATCATCTGATATCTAATCAGTACATAGATTTTCAGGGGTCTGAGACTCTTTACAAAGGATTTTTTGGATTTTCTTTGAGAAGGAGGGAAATTGTAGTTTTAATGATTCAATCTCCTAATGCTGAAGTGTATGATAGATTCTGTTTTCATACTTAATGGTTATTGCCTGAACAGCATCATTTAAAAAGCAGCACTGAAATATTCAATGTGAATATTTTACAACTAATTATTTATATAATTAGAACATTTTACCTTTTCCAGCAATAACAAATTGGATACATAAACTTACTTTGCATTATCTAATTGAGCTTTTATTGAAATTGTATTTATGTTGGACATAAAGCAAATTAAGATCTAATATATATATATATATTAAAATAATAATTTATTAATTCTTTTTCAAAAACAGTAACATCCGTATCTATTTATTGACTGCTTCATATTTGCTTATTTATTCAATCCCTAGAAAGATTTTGAGACTTAGTTTGCCAACATAGCTCCATTAAGGGCAATATTTTCTGACAGCTTTGGTGGTATTCAACAATGGTGATACAGCATTGATAGATAAGGGAAGAGCGACAGATATCATCTATCTGGACTTGTGCAAAGCATTTGACACAGTTCTGCACAACCACCTTGTCTCTACATTAGAGAGACAGATTTGATGCATGAGGAATTGGCTGGATTGTTGCACTCAAAGAGTTGCAGTCAACAGCTATCAAAGTAGACATGAGTAACCAGTGGTGTTCCTCTGGGTTTGGTACTGTGACTGGCATTCTTTAACACCTTTAGAAACATGGACAGTGGGATTGAGTGCAGCCTCAGCAAGTTTTCCAATAACACCAAGATGGATTTTGTGGTCGACATGCTGGAGGGAAGTGATGCCATCCAGAGGGACCTTGACAGGCTTGAGATGTGGGTCCATGTGAACCACATGAATTTCACCAAAGCCAAGTTCAAAATCCTGAACACGGGATGGCACAATCCCAAGTACATCTCCAGGCTGGGTGGAGGTTGGACTGAGAGGAGCCCTGAGGAGGACTTGGGGGTGTTAAGCAGAAGAAAAACTCAACATGAGCCAGCAATGTGTACTTGAAACTCAGGAAGACGGTTGTATCCTGGGCTGCATCAAAAGAAATTTAACAAGAAAGTCAAGGGACGTGATTCTCCTCTACTCCATCTGTAGCACTGCATCCAGCTCTGGGGCCAACAACATAAGAAGAACACTGCTGTTGCAGTGAGTCCAGAGGAGGGCCACAAAGATCATCAAAGGGCTTGAGCATCTCTGCTATCAAGACAGGATGAAAGAATTGTGGTTATTCAGTCTGAAGAAGAGAAGGCTCTGGGAAGACCTTATAGTGGCCTTCCAGAACCTGAAGAGGAACTACAAGAATTCTGGAGTGGGACTGTTAGTGATAAGATGAGGGGTAATGTGTTTAAATTTTAAAAAAAAGAATCTTTAGATTAAAGGAAAACTCTGAGGATGGTGAGACACTGAAACAGGTTTCCCAAAGAAGCTTTGGCGCCCTGCCAGCATTCAAGGCCAGGTTGGATGAGTCTTCAGGCAACCTGGTCTATAGAGGGTGTCCCTGACCATTGCAGAGGCAATGGAACTTGGTGATCTTCCAACCCAAACCATTCTATGATTTTATAATTCTATGACTGCATATCACTTTAGCGTTGGTGTAATTATGACCCTTGTTGATAAGAAGTATATTACTAGTTTGGTGGTTTGTTGGGGGAGGGTTGTTTTGTTTGTTTGTTTGTTTGTTTTTATTGGGTTGTTTGGGTTTTTGGGGGTTTTTTTAAAGAAAGAAATCAAGAAAAGGTAGGGGGAAAAAAGGTAGAAAATCTTGACAAAAGTAGGAGGAACAGAAGTACAAAGTTTTCAGGAAGATTATCACAGCAGTTCAGATCATGGAATTAGTCACAGAGTTAAATGAACTAATTATTGACTAATATGACTAATAACTAATATTAGATGGTAGAAAGAGATTTGCCCATGTACTGTACTATGCCATGGGTATCTTTTAATAGTTCATTCCAAGAAGAACTCTACTGATTGGAGTTGGTTTACTTGTCAGATACAAGTCTTGATGTTAATCACTGTGCTGAATATACATATATATTTCTTCACTGATGTGGGATACACAAGTAAAATTTGTTTTCTCCTTTCTGTTTTCAGTTCTTCCACATACTGACATAAAACAGAAGAAACTGAAGCCTCCTTAAACTTGGTAACAAATCGCCTTGCTGAATAAAAATGGAATTTATCTCACCTACTTTTAACTAAAATTTGGCAGCCTACATTATAACTTCTTTGTTTAAGTTTTGAGATTTTTTGTTTGTTTAGGTTTGCCATTTTAGTGGCCAGACTTGCAACACTTCCCTGGAGCAAATGTGTAGCTATGCTATTCATAGACAGGTGGGTAGTGGCATATGTAAGAGCAGAGGAAGAAAAAAAACCAACCCAAAACAAAACAAAACAGTACTTGTGGAATCATAGCCTGGATTTGTGGAAATATGTCACCACCTTCTGAGTTCATTTATACCTTGGAGTAATCCAGAAGTATTTCAATTAGACTACATGTGGAGTAGTTCCTACTCAGCATGAACAAGACTGAAGGCAACAAGCAACATCTCTTGTACATTGCAGATTTTTCCTATTATTATTGTATTTTAAAGACATTGCAAATGAACAATTTTTACATGGTTGTACCACATTTATTAGTACTTAAAGTAACTTAAAGTAAATAATATTCACTTAACTGAAAAATAAAAACATTCCAGTATTCTTATATTTAGATTTTTGTGTTATATTTTCCCAGAAAGATCAGGGATTTTTTGTGCTGAAGGCTTTTTTTTAACTTGCACTTGTACAGCATGCACAGAACCACTGACTTAAACATTAATTATCACTGAGGAGAAATACTCTTACCCGATCTAGGCATAAAGTGAGAGTCTGATTTAAGTCAAAGGTAATGGAGCGAGAGGTTGATACTTACTCCATATAATTAAGAGTCAGGTTTCATTTAAAGTGTCTGAATTCCAGTGAATGTACCAATTTTTATATTTATGTAAAATTTAAGGTGCAAGGAATTATTCTTTAATTTAAATACTTGCAGAGTAACTACCATGCCATTTTTGTATCTCCTGTAACTGAAATATAAAAACAATTTGGTATAAGAGCGTTTATATTGCACTGTGAAGCTGAGGAGGACTCTGAAAGTATAAAATGTTAAAAGGGAGGGAATGAATATGTAAGCCTGCTCAACTGCAAAGTGATGTCTTTACTGTACTTTTGTGAAGATCAGTTCTCATTTAGAGCCTACCTAAATATTCTTTGCAACTTCCAGATGTTTGCTAGTTGTCTTTCAGCGGATTTATGACCTGTTTATCACACAATCTGAATTAATCTTCTCTAGATTGTGCCATGAACAGTAGCTGTAATATTTCTTATGTGACAGTATTGTACCAAGGAGAGAACATAAAATTTATAATGACTTATTGGAACCACCTGTTTCAGTGGATCAATACAACAGCAAATTAATTGCTTAGTACAACAACGGGATGTTGAACTACTTGCAATAAATTGTTTGAAGATTGCTCTTCTTTATGACATAAAATATGTCCTCTTTATATTAGCATATTTTAGGGGAGTGGACAGTTCTTAGACATGAGTCTCTGAAGATTCTTCAGCAACTGTAGTAGTATATTAGTTGCTAAGTCATCATATTCTGTAGCAAACAAAAATGGATAATGAAAATGGAGAATTATATTTTAACAGGCTTTGGCATAAACAAATTTGAAACAGTTCTGTCATGGAGAAGCTCAGGTTGAACAATCCTTATCAGTTTGGATTCAGGCACTGAGGGAGGTTACATCTCACTCAGTCTCAGACTTTTATAGTACAAATATCTGCATTTGAGGTAGTCAAGCCTCTTCATAATTGGTGGTGGATATGGGAATTTTGAGATTCAATGTGTCTAATGTATTTTAGGTATTTACCTTGCAGAAAGATAAGTATTTCTGTCCACAGGCTACAAGAAGATCCTACATGTGTGTAAGAGCTGATACAGGAAGATGAGTCAAACCTCAACCAGAGAATCTGTTAAGCTGACTTTCTGTGTGAATGTTAGGTTGTTCCCCAAAAGCTCAGAAGCATTCCCTGCTCCTCCACTGGGTCATACAAAACCCAGATCTTTTGCAGTCCTCAGTTCCAATCCACATATAAGAGAGAGCATGAATAAAATGAGTGAAGAAGTTACCCTGAGTGGAGAAAAAAAAAAAGGAAAGAAAAAAAATAGTGTAAAGATAATCAGAAACGTATTTTAAAAGACCCTTTAGCCTGAATTTAAATCAAAATATCAGTTACATCTTAGGGTGTCAGGAGCACCACCATAAAACTGAAGAACAACTAGAGCCAGTTTCTATGTACCATGGACCCACCCAGTGTACTGCAGAGAGTGCAAATCTTAAGAGTGTAGGTATAAGCAAGGCCTTGATATCGCATCTAGGGAAAATTATTTACTTTTGGGTCTTTTTTTTTTTATTGAGTGCCAGATAGTGCAACACAAGCATTTGCTAGAATAGAACTGACATTATTCTGATGGATTTTTCCTTGTGCTTGAAAAAGAAAATTCATAAAATCCATGAACAAATGAACCTGAAACAGGAAAGAATAAATTATGCAGCATGCAAAACCTGATTTTAGATAGAGAAAGAAAAAAGGAGGGGAGGCAGGGATAATGACACTATACATAAGTTTTTACAGATGGGATGAAAAGATAAAAAACCTATATGTGACATATGTAAAATATATTTTAGGTTGCATAATAGTTCAAAAGCATGGAAAGCATAATAGGGCAAAAATATGGTCACAGTATGATAGCTAGTTACTTTGAAGTTTTCTTAAGGGTCCAGGGGACACAACCTCAGGATATAATTATTATATGCTAAAGCTGCTGGAGGTTGCCATCTCCAGTCATCTTCAGGACTCAGGTGAATTCACCTGCTCTAGTGTGGTGGAAGGGAAGCTGTGCCAGCTCTCCATTCCTTCACACCAGCAGTAAAAAGTTAATTTATTTGGTCATTGTCCTTGGATGCCCCAAGATGCCAATTTGGTGTCCTCTGTTCACTGGGTAGCTCACTGGGCTTCCTCCACTTATCATTGTCTCTCTGACACTGGCCAGGTCTTTGTTTAGTTTAATTAATCTTTTATCAGATAACTTATCAAAGGCTATGGAACATTTATTCAACATGGGTTAGACATTTATGCAAACCAAGGTGAGGACAAAATGGACATTGATAATAAACTGTTATCAAGAGGCACAAAAGCAGATTGTATAGCTGATAGCTATGACTTTTGCTGCTGTAGGGAAGGAGAGGAGAAGAGAGACCACAGACAGGAGAAGAAGGATGAGTGGATCAAAAATATATACATAAACTGAAAATACACTAAAAAATGAAAATCTGTAGTAAAGTTTGGTAGGGACATCTCGAGCTGTAGAAAATAATAAGCTATTTATTTTCTAAGAGATAGTAAGGATCAAAACAAAAAAGTATAGAATTAAAAGTTTTGAGCTTCATTGTAGGGCTGAAAAATCTTAATGACCATAAATTATATGCTTTTTGGAGTGTTTTCTTCTCTCTATACGTAAAGTGATCCTAAACAATGTATTGTTAGAGTGAAACATTTAACAACCAAGTATATTTTCTGATTATTAAAGAGGAATGAATGGAGAATCATTTTGTATTTAAATTATCAGAAGAACTAAATAAATAGATAAATATTTCATAACACTTATTTATGAGAGATTTTAAGGAGCTTCACCTTAAAGCCAAAGGACGTAAACTGGGTTTTTATGTTCTGTGTGTACTATATGGTACTAAAACTTGTTTTACAGTATTAGTTTTGTTTCATTTATTTTCTCCCCTCACATGATGGACTGTATGCTCTTCTTCCCTCACAGATGCTTAGGCAATTTTGGTGATGATAGCAGTAACAATAAAATGAAATAGATGTTTTTGGACTCTGAGAATACACTGAAATAGGAGCAGTGCCTGGGGATATAACAACTTGGATTATTCTCTTTGATTTATTTTATTATTATTATTATTTACTGTCTTCCTTTCTATTCTATCATGCAAAGAACATTCTTTCAAATGAAGCATAAAAAATTATTAATACCATATTAAGAATCCATGTAAACAGGTTAGGGTTTATGATCTTTACTGAGGGAATTCCAGCAAAATTAATTTTATAGTCTCTTTAGGAGACGAATGGAATATATATTAAATGTCAAAAAACATTTTAACACAGAATAAAAGTTGTAGTCAAAGCAGTGTTAATGTTAATTCAAACCCATTATTTCTATATTTTCCAGATTTTGTAGAAAGTAATATGATATAATAACTCTCTCTTTGTCTTTGGAAATGTTCATCTAATGAAAAGGTTTATGCAAAAAAAAAATAAAATAAGGCACTTTCTCTTTGATGTGTAGGACATTAAAGCAAGAAATCAATAATCTGTTCAGAAAAAGGATTCTTTTTTATTAGCCATACCAAATGACTTAAAATAATAGAAAGAATCTCTGCAGGAGGAAATTGCTTCTAATAAACCTTCCAGGAAACAAAAGAAAAGGAAAAAACATTTTCTTTTTGGAGTTCTACCGCTTAGAAGAAAATTTCAAAGATCATCTATTTCAAAACCATGGCACAGTGAAAAGTGCAGGCAAGATTATTTTTTTTCTCCTCAATAAATGTTAATGCTCAATAGCATCTTAAATAAAATACTGAAATTGTTCACAGGCATTATTTTCTATTGTAAATTCAGTGCAATTACTCTAATGATTGATAATTGAAGATTTTTCAGAGAAATGCCTTAAGAGAATAACCTTGTAACTTTCTGTGTGGAAGTCTAAATAAAGTCTTGTGGGTTTTTTGTTGGTTTTTTTTTTGGGGGGGGGGGTTGTTGGTTTTTTAATCAGTTGGAAGCAGCAATGCTGAGGTACCGATAGGCTGACTCCTGTCCTTACCTCTGCCATCACAGTGGTTCCAAATGTTTATCAATATGGTGATAGGCACTTTATATATATAAATAAATATATATATAAAAATTAGAAACAATTCTTACATGAAAGTTCAAAAATAATGCAACACATCAAAATCCTTATTTTAATGTGGCAACTGAAAGACTGAGATGAAGTGCCATATATTCTTACTCGTAATTGCACTGTGGGCAGCTGAATTTTCAGGTGCTGTGTAGGTAAAAATGTTGCTGTGTCAGGAAGCCCATAAATCTGCTGTATCACTCAAAGCCACAATAATTTGAACCTAAGTCTGTGATTTTTCATTGGCCAGTTAGAGAAGTTATAAGGCTAATGATAAATGGAAGCATGAAGTAACACTGGAAAGTAACATTAAAATCACATTATAAAAAAATCACTCTGGCTTTGGTTTTGCATTATTACATCAAGTTTGTTGAGGTGATTTTGCAGTGACGTTCCTGTTCACCTGATGTCAGCATCACAGATATTTTGAAAACTCATAAAAAGCTGAATAGAACCAAAGTACTGAAAACTTTCAGTCAAATGGACATGGATCACATGGGCCATTGCATCATCCTTACAGAGCAGTAGTACTGATCTACTAACTTCACAGTAGCCCATGTTAAAGCATCACACCGGTGGTTCCCAATGAATAGCGAGTAAAGTCAGACAAAGATATTCAGCAGCAGCATGGACCTTGAAATGGTAAACCTGTATCACAAAAGAGAAACAGGAGATCTTCTGTCTGTCAAGCATCACAGAATCGTTGATAGCATAAAAACAGATAGACAACAAACCAGCACCTATAGATTTTATATCATCTAATCATATTCAGGTGTGGTATATTTTCAGAAGAAAATAAAGTATCAGAAAAGTCTTTCATATTTTCACACCCATCTTCTCAACATTTATCTTATTTATAGTTTTAGCCTTGATTCTAGACACCAGGGTAAAATCATGCATCTTTCTTAAAAGTCTCATTGAAGTCATGCATCTGCACATTCCCTCCCACCATCCATTCTTGAGGCACTTTCCTGTCCTTCACTTTCTCATCTTATTTTTGCTTTTTCTCCTACTGTTCAGGGAGTTCATAGAGGAACTCTTAAATCTTCATTATTTTGAGGACTTTCACATTTGCTGTCATCTTTAGCCATTCAGTTGAAAAATATAACAATTTGTGCAAAATGAAGGATGTACTATGGATTATTTAACTATCACGAGTCTTTTCAATTTCAGGTTGATATTCTCATTTTTGGTTTTAATTGTCCATTCTTCTTTTCTCTCTATCCATCCTGTTAATTTTTCTTTAATACAAACCTCAATTGAAATAGAATTTTTCTGCTTTTTAGATAACTCAAATCCAGTGGGTTGTTGGGTTTTTGGGTGTGTGTGGGTTGGGTTGGTTTTGGTTTTGGTTTTTTTTCTGTATTTAGAACATTTTACCATTCATTTACTTTGAAATTTCCCAAACACTATCCTTCTCTCAGAACCTGCCCTCCCATTTCCCCAAACTCCTTCTTTTTGTGAGGAAATTTTCATATTCTTCCTTGTTACTTTGCTTTCTTTTTATTTTAATCTTTTGCATTTTTTCTATGTGAAAATATTTTGAATTATTATCTGTTTTCCTTTTTTTTTTTAATGTATAACTGTGTCTTTGGGGATTGTCTTAATTATTTAGGGATTTATTTAGCTTTTAAGCAAAAACCAATATATAACTATTGACTTCAGCATAAAATCTTATGTCTTCTTTTATGCATAATATCTTTACATTCTTGCCTGACCTTCACCATTCTTTTGGACATACAAAGATATCTTCAATATTCCTCACATAATATGTATACATAAAAATGAATATATATGTGTATATATATATATGTATATATATGCATGTATATAAACAGCACAGGACTCACTGAAGATATATCTCTGAGATGAAGAAGCTTCAGTAATTCTATAGACCTGATGAGACTTGTCAGTTGTGGGAATCATGAGATTTTAACAGGAAAAAAGCTTGTGTGAGCCCTCTCTCACTATGCAAATAATATTTTCATTTCTGAGATTTTTGTTTTCATAATTTCACAGTGAAAATTGGCATGGACCCATTAAATAAATGTATGTTTAGGGATACAAAGAAAAAAAATCCATTTCTGGATTCAGAGACAGTCAGATATTTTTATAAATGTCCTAAAGAGAGGAAAAGGGAAAATTAAGGAAAAAATGTAAAAGGGAGGGAAGGGTAAAGGTAAGGGAAAAGGGAAGGCAAGAAGGGAAAAGGGAAGGCAAATGAGAAAGTGCAAGTTGATGAGTCTCTTGGTTCTCACTCTCTTCAGAGTTATCACTAATCAAGTTCTACACTACATCATCCTCTCTCCTTTTATTTTCCTCCTGGCACACTCATTTTCATCCGTTACAAATGTAAATCAAGATTATAGCACTGAAGTATACTTAACATGTTGCATATACATGAATTGCAACATTTTATCAAGGACACTTAGTCCTAAAAATAATCTGTATATCACATTTCAAACCTGCTCTTGGCATTTTAAAGGACTCTTCTTCAGTAAGTTCCACAGAACCCAGTGGGTAAATGGAACAACTGGTGAAAAAAGTGAGCCACTCTCATTCTTTTTTTAATGAGGATATGTGGAATATTATTGTCTTCCTCACTAGTAAGGTGTCATGCTGAGATCTGGAAGAGATAGCTGTTGTAAACAATGTTATATTTCTTCACAGGAAGGCTAAAAACCTGCTGGCTTTCCTGGGCCCTTAATAAAAGAGTAATTAACTTGAGTCTTTATAGTCACAAGCACAAAGCTTTCCATATCATGGATTAAACTGGATTTTCTCAGCTCAGTGCCTTTCAGGGACTGTAAAATACATCCCTTGGAATTACAGCAGAGGTTCTGCCATCTTGCCTACTGGTCTCAATGTCGGCAGGATCTGATTTCAAAACCAGTCAGGTGTTTAGTTCTGTACCATCACTTATTTCACTGTTATGAATGTTATGTAACTGTATCTTGAAAAAATACATTGTCTTTGGGAATGCTGATTAATGGACACCTTTGAGAAGTGTGAAATGGTATATTAAAATACACCATAATACAAAGGTTTTTGTATTTACATATGTGGGCCATGCTTTGTTTTCCTTGTTTGTTTGTTCTGGGTTTTTTTTTTTCTTTTTTTCAGTTGAACAGAACCATTTATTGTGATTTCCTGAGAAATCCTTCTGTCATAGTCAAATATCTTTAAAATATATGTGCTCAAATGATGACAGGATCTCACCATTTTGACTTACAGAGGATAATGCACTTACAGGGACCCATTTCTGCCAAAAAAAGAAGTAATGTTATGGTAAAATCTAGTTTTATTAGCGCAATCTGCCCCAGATTTCCTGTCTGGCCTTGAACAAATGGTGAACTCCATGATGGTGTTAAGGTGAAAAAGTTACACAGCTCAGCTCAGCTCAGATTCACCATCTCAACCACTGAAGAACAAAACCCTTGCCTTTGTTAAACCTGAGTTAATAGCCATTATTTTAAAGAAGGTTTTAATCTCTCAGGAGAGTCTTTTCATGATTATGCCATCCAAACTTTGAATTTTCACACCATCTAGCCCATCACTCACACTGGCTTGATGTCTGCATTAGATTGTCCACATCCATAGTGCACATGACTATGGGTCTGTGATCAAAATTTGGAAGAATATAAAACCTTCCGTAGCATTAAATGAATGGTTAGATAATTCACTGGTTAGTGAATCCATTAGAAATAGGGTTGACCCTAATCAGTCTTTTCCTGGCCCTTAGTCTGAGCCTCTGTCTACCTGAAGTTTCAGAATGCCACATGCCTCTCTCCTCACTTTTGTGAATTACTACCATGACATAAAGGCTCACTTACAAATCAGGGAACTGAGGAATTTGGCCTTTCTTAGCAGGGTGACTTCAAATCTATGGGTCTGATGTTTTGGACAGAAAGCTATAATCATCTAGCTGGAGGGGAATTCAGACCAGAGGGATGCCCTGATTCCTCCATTGAAGTGCCTGTGTACCAGCCTCAGGTAGCCAGGCACAGGATAATGTTTTTTTCCTACATAGTTTGGAAAGTGAGACATGAGGTGGAGGTTTTCAGGTGTCTACTACCAAGACTATTTATTTATGTGCTTTACCCACACTATAAAGCGAAGTGCACAAGCTACAGAGCAGAGAAGCATTCTGGTCTTTGAGGAGATATTTTATCCTTGTAAGGGGAAATAAAGAAAAAAACCCACACACACTTCCTTGTATAATTCATCATTGGAAAACCTTAATTTCATTAAGACTCAGTTTGTTTTATGAAGATAGGGTCATGGTTTCTGGCAGAGTGCTCCTCATGTATTCAGTACATATAATGTGGGTGTGAGTCTTGAAGTGAATAGTCAGCTCTATTAATTAAAATTCAGTGCTGCAGATATGCTTAATTTAAAATCCTTTAGAAAACTCTGCATAGTTGGTTCATGTCCACCGATTTCTAAGAACTTCTTTGTTGCATAGCTGCTACAATTTTTATTTCTATTCAGCAATTTCTTTTACAATAAACTCCAGCTTTTAAGGCAGTCTGGTAAACCTGTAAAATGTAAAAGGACTGTAGCCCTCATAAAAGGACAGCAGTAATAAAGAAAATTGCTGTGAATGTTGTTCTGCCACATAGGTGATAAAAAGGAATTAAAATCAAGTGCTTCACTGGGTGTTAATATTATTCTGGAATCACCACTATGCATTCTGGAAAGTAAGCAGCTGATCATCTGATTAAATCAGTGCTATTATCCAATCAGAATTTTTACACCTTTAAATGTGAAATAAATTAGTAAAGACAATTGTAATTTAAAGCGTCAAGAAGTAAAAGCCAAGGGGTGTGGAAAGATCCTAGAGCAAAACTTGAGATCCCGTCTCACAAATGAAAATTTGATTTTGCAGAGCTTTTCTGTCTGGCACACCAATGACTACTCAGACCCAGTCAACTTCTGAGTCTTGAAGTGTCTCGTGAAAGGAATTTACTATGCCCATATAGACAGTCATGGAAGGTACTCAAGCTCTTAAGTCCTTATGGGTGTCCAGGCTTGATTTTTTTTTTTTTTTTTTTTTAATTTTTTTTAATCAGTGTGACAGCAAGGCACGCAGCAGTCCTGATTCCCAAGTCTGATGGCACAGGAAGGGAGTGTCAATGGGCAGGCCGCATCAACCTCATGGTGTCCTACAGTCAGAGGCCAAGCCTCTGACCCAGTGACCCAGCAAGTTCAGAGCTGCACCTGCAGTGAACTTTGTTCTTGGTTAACAGCTCCCTTGGCTCCTGGGTTATTTTCTCATGAGAGCAGAATAAGCTTCCAGACAAGATGTGAGACATATTACTGAGAGAAATGCAAACTTTTGCGTGTGATTGAAAGCTGGTCTAGCAAAATTACTGGGAAACGTATCATACATAATGCAAGATAATAATCCTGTATTTACATAAGTTTGGTCTCGCCACTATAAAAGGTCTGTACTATCTCTTGCCTCTGGATTCTGAGAAATTGAGTTAAAATTGATAGCATTTCCACTCTAAACAATAACAACAAAAAAACTCCAGCTGATTTTTCCCATGTTCTTTACTAAAGATGTACCTCAGTAATGGTAAATAATATCACCTAGAGGACATAGTTTAAATTACATTAACATTTTACTTTATTTTTTTCCTATTTCATGAGGGAACACACTCAATATTCTGTGTATAGTAATAATTTTGCAAACCTTCCTTTCTGGAATCCCTGTGGTAAACTACTCAATATTATTAAGGGCACTATTGCTTAGAGAGACATTGCTTTCAGATCTAAAAAAACTGTAAATATGATGTGATATTTAAAAAAATAGAGCAGAGCTTGTGTTTTCTTCATATTCAGTTTTTACTGGCATTTGTCTCGTATCAAATAAATCAGCCAAACAGCTTCCATTACACTGAAATGAAACCACATATACTGCATTTTTAGCTACTGAAGTATGTGTATTACTGACAAGGCATATAGAATGCAAGTCAGAATCTCCTTAGCTATGCACTCCTCAAAATTACTGCCTTATATGCTTCTTCTATAAAATGAGGTTGCTTTTTTTCTCACTGATTCCTTTTTCCAGTTGTTCAAATTAAATTTTATTAAGAAGAAATCTAATTCACTTCCTTTCCTTGCAAATGACATAAAAAAGCAAAGACAACAGGTAAAGTTAATGGTAATCATTGATATTAATTTAAGCAATAACAGAAACATTGCACCATTTCTTCAGTAGGTGATGTGCCTCCAGAATGGTCATATCAGAAGGCAGCAAGACAAAGGGTTAACCTTTTTTAAAGGAAATGGATTATTAATGCCTTGTCAAACCTCTGGCATGTCTGTCTTTGCTACTATACTACAAGCTTGAAAAGTATACTGCTGAATAAATGTGTGAAACTTTATTCCAAAACTTGTACACTGAATCTGACTGCTTGACAAGAAAGTGAGAATACAGTGAAGATTCATGATATTAAAAATATCACTGTTTTTATTTTGAAAGATTTAACAAGTTTTCAAAATAGGTCAAATAGCTTCACAGTGCATAACTGTAATGTATTGTGCAACAGCTGAGAAGAATTATAACAGAAGCTGAGAAGAATTATGATCGATACCTTAGAATCACCCCCCCTTTGTTAGTGACAAAAATAGAGCAAAGCTTTGAATTTATATTAAAAAGATAAAAGAATGCTTACAGTAAAATCCTATCATTTTGATAGATATGGCATGGATTCAACGCGAAAAGTTCTGGATTGAAAGAATTTAAAATAGAACCTGAAATTTAAATTGAATTTTGCCTCTCAAAACCAAACCAAGCCTTTAAAACAGTCCACTGTGCCCTTCCATTATCACAAACATGTCAGTAGAAAATAGGAAAAACAACACACTTCCTTCTCATCCCTGATTTTCAGGTTTAGTTGATATGTCCTGTTTATGGTATAGAAAATACTGCATCCCTCCTTGAAGTTTTGCACCCTTTGAGTGAACTCATTCTGCCTTTGACAAGAGAATGTAAGATCCTTTCCTTTTTCTATGCATTCTGATGAGAAATAGTTATGGTAGTGACCTCAAATGTCTCTAAGTAGAAGGTTATTCTCAAAACAAGTAAATGAGCATCCTTTGGTAACAGGAGGTTAAGTTGCTCTTCATGCTTGCTAGAGAAGTATTATTATGATTGTCACTTGTTTCAAACCCAATTGAGATGTATATTGATGAAAACTTATTAACTTTTCATAACATCTTAAGGTCTCTGTGATAAGAGCTACTAGTAAGAGCTCATTTTTAATGGTAGGATAGTCACCCTTCTAAGCACTAACAATACTTGACAGTCTGAACAAACATAGTAGCAACATTTCCTTCCCACAACCAAAATCTTTATCCTAGACCAAAGGACCAGACATGAGCAATGTTAACTGTGTAAAGCCACTAGTATAGTCCCTATAGTTTATACTGTTTTGCTACAAGCAAATGAGGGTAGTGAATAGGAGTAACTTTTTGATTAGGATGGGAGGGGGGTGATTTTTAGGTTGTGTTATTTTTAGGGAGCAGTGGTCAGGGTGGTGGTGTTTCCTTTTTATTATTACAGTTCTCAGAGTATGAGAAGCGACTTTCCTGTGTAACTACCTGAAGGCCCATAGTGTTAAACACTTATTTTTTAAATCTGCAAATCTAATTAAGGGTCCTGATCACATGTCTACTGCAAATTCCTTACTACTAAAACATTTCATTTTTCATGAAAACTGCAATACCAGTAAGGTAACAGAGTAAGATGTGCCCCTTATCACCACTAAACTAGAATTATAGAATAATGGAATGGCTTGGCTTGAAAGGCACCTTAAGGTTCATCTAGTGCCAACCCTCCACCAGACCAAGCTGCACAAAGCCCCATTTAACCTGGCCTTCAACAATTCCAGGGAGGAGACATCCACAACTTCTCTGGGAAATCACCCTCATCATGAACAAGTTCTTCCTGTTACAGAGTCTAAAACTACGCTCTTTTAGTTGAAAACCCTACCCCCTAGTAGTGTTATTTAATGTCTTTGTACACAGTTCCTCTCCAGCTTTCTTGCAGCCTCCCTTTGATAGGGCATTGCTGATCTAGTCATCTTTCATCACATTTATTTCTGATTATGGAAAACTACATTATGGAAGATTGTAACATATTAAAGATTTTGTGGTTCTGAGCTGTTTATGTATAAGTCTACTTTCTGTATCTATGCCTAGAGCATCAGTTAATAGGAATATTATCAATTCAAGCTGCCTAAAGGCAGAATGTAAGGAGTAAATTTGCAAAGCAATCGGGTGCATAAAATGTGCAGAACTTTCTATGCTGTATCAAATAATATTTCTTCAGTTTCATTTCAAATGCATTTACCAATCACTATAGATAATGCAACAGTCTGAGAACATGATCTTATGCAGAATGCAAGGCAGTGAATAATACTTGCATTAGAAAGTTTTAAACTATTTTTGGTATTTTAGGATTTTTTTCCCCAAACACTTCCATCTTCTATTACATAAAAAGACTATTACAGTCATAAAAACTTTCATTCAGAATCACATATTTACAAAATAGTTGGGGTTGGAAGGGACCTCTGGAGAACATCTAGCACAACCCTCCTCAAGCAGGTTGCACAGGATTACAGCCTGGAGGGTTTTGAATATTTCCACATTATGAAGATGACACTAAATTTGGCTGGGAATGGAACTAGTCAATGCACTGGAGATCACCCAGACGATACCTTCCAGAGGGACCCATGTGGAGAAATGGGCTGAGAGAAATCTCATCAAATTAAACAACACAAAATGCAAAGTCCTGTCCAAAGGAAGACTCACATAGCAGTGATACACACTGGACACTGATGGACTGGGAGCAGCTTGGGCAAAAAGGTCTCAGAGGGTCTTGAAGACAGTGAGCTGAACATGACCCAACAGAGAGGCCTGGCACCAAAGGCAGTCAACAGCATTAATGGGAGCACAAGCAGCAGGTCCAGGGAAATGACAATTCATGCCTGTACTCAGAGATAATTATACCACTATACCATACCATTGTGCCCAGTAAAGACATTGATAAACTACCAGGATGGTCAGGACTGAAGCACTTGCATTATGAATTGAAACTCTGGAACCAAGGCTGGTTCAGCCTAGAGAAGACATGTCTGCAGGGTTTCTAACTAAGGCACCTAAGTGCCTATGGGGAAGTCAGCAAAGAGACAGACAGAGCCATGCCCTTTAGCATGCATCATGGGGAGAAGGATGGGAGGCAGCAGGCATTATCATAGAATCATAGAATGCATTAGGTTGGAAGGGACCTATATAAAGGTCATCTAGCTCAACCTCACCCTGCAGTAAGCAGGGATACTGTTAGATCAGAATGCTCAGAGCTTCCTCAAGCCTGACCTTGAATGTCTGCAGGGATGGACCCTCCACCACCTCTCTGGGCAACTAGTTCCAGTGTCTCACCATCCTCATAGTGAAGAACTTCTTCCTAATATATAATCTACACCTACCCTAC
This sequence comes from Laterallus jamaicensis coturniculus, assembly GCA_022605575.1. NCBI lineage: Eukaryota > Metazoa > Chordata > Aves > Gruiformes > Rallidae > Laterallus > Laterallus jamaicensis. Next base: position 9,732,357 of record JAKCOX010000019.1, read on the forward strand.
TCTAGTTTAAAACATTGTCCCTTGTCCTATCGCTACATGCCCTTACAAACAGTCTCTTCCCCAGCTTTCCCATAGGCCCTCTTAGGTACTCAAAAACAATAAGGTCTCTCTGAAGCCTTCTCATCTCCAGGCTGAACAAGTCCAAGTCTCTCAGTTTGTCTTTGTAAGATAGGTGTTACAGCCCTCTGATCATCCTCATGGCCTTCCTCTGGATTGACTCTAAGAAGTCCATGTTCTTCCTGTGTTGAGGGCTCCAGAGTTGGATGCAGTACTTCAGGTGGGGTTTCACCAAAGCAGAGTAGATGGGGAGAATCACCTCCATCTGCTGGACACACTTCCTATGATCCAACCCAGGATGTCATTGGCCTTTTGGGCTGCTGTTGCTCATGTCCAACTTTTTGTCAATCAATACCCCTTTTCTGTAGAGCTGCTTTCTATCACATCATACCCCAGCCTGTCTTCATAACTAGGATTGTCCTGACCCATGTTCAGGACCTTGTACTTGTCCTTGTTGACCCACAATTCTAGCTTATCCAGGTTCCTCAGGATCACATCTAAAGGGTTTATATACTAACTTTTGTTTTGATTAACCATAAATTTCAGTATTGAGACAGTGATAGACACAATTAGTTTAATCAGTAATCTAGATAGACCAATTAAATCAGGTGATGTACATGATCTATGCATGTGACATAAGTAATCAAACTAGGCATCTTCTATATTGCATTTCATTAGTAACAGACCAGTATAGAATGAACTGCTTTCCTCTCCTTCATGTGAACACAGCTCTGTATGTTCAAGATCTAGAAAAGAAAACAGGAAAACTTAATGCAAAAAGAAGTCTGGAACAACTGGCATATACCTCTCTCAAATTTATCCACAGGGAAAGTTATTCACAACATCTGCCTTGCATGCCCTGTTTCTTTTAATAATTTCACAGCCACAATGAATGGCTTAGATAAAATGCACATAGAGAATTAGTTGTTACCTACACACTAAGAATTGCATTTCATACCACATCAAACAACTTCAATAACCTTCCTGATGGTATTGTATGCTTTCTGAACATGAAGAGTGACAAAATTACATTTTGTGAAATCCCATGAGAGCTTGTGCTACACATGAGCCCAATATAGTCCTTTGCAGTCACTGAGAACAAAGGACAGAGGGGAAAAAAAAAAAAAAAGACCTTCCCCTATCTCAGCCCCAGGCATGAGAAATTACCAAGCATTTTTTTTAAGTTCATAGCTACATATGAGAAAAAGAAACACAATTTCAAAATATTTATTTACAGAATTAAAAATAAAAATTAAAATTAACTCATTGACACAGTGTTTAGTAACAATAAAGGTTTCAGGTGGTCATGGTTGACACTACATTTTACCACAGAAGTCCTCAAGAAGACAATTTATGGAGACACATTAAATCAGACATGTTTGCATACTCACAAAATAATTTCTGCTAAATCTATAAAGTTGACAGTTCCCTAACCACCTTTGACTCCTGTGGAACAAACAATAACAAAAAATCAGAGGTGAAAATTTACAGTGTGTGATGGTTCAGTCCCAACCAGTGGCTGGTGTTTGGGAAGGTTGACTCTGGCCTGGCCAGAACCAAGACATAGTGACAACCTGATTAGTTGAGAAGGAATGAAGAAGGTAGTGCAGAAATTTATGTTTCTTCTGAATCAAGACTAAGGAGTAAAAGATCCTAATGAAAAGTCCCTTCAGTCCACTGCCAAAAAAACCAGAATTAAAATAACTGAAAGGGTTTATTTGCCCTAAACATGGGCTGGGAAGAACAGCTGGATTGACTGATTAAGTGGTCCTGCATGAAGCATGGGGCTAGCTCTTAGTAGCCACTCAAGTATCTGCATAACTTTGAGCATGGAAGAATTGACTACCTGTTTAACTTGGATCAAAAAAGCTTAATGTATGAACAAGATCAAAATCTCCTAATAACTCATAAGAAATCAATGAGGTATTATGTGACACAGAGTTCTTTCAAGTGTAAAGTATTAAAAGCAAAGAAAAAGAATCAAAAAGTCTTATAGAAAATTTAAGTTTTCCCTATAAAATACTTCTACTGGGGTGGGAAAGAAAAAAAAAATTAGAGAATAAACTTTAAGTAGATTAACTAATCATCTTGTGAAACTCTGGAAACCACACATGAACTGGAATTCATGGTGCTTAAAAATATTGAGTGCAGTGGTTTAGATTCTAGTCTTTTTCTGAGGTAATCTTACTTAGAGTGTAAGACTGAAAAAGGTGCTTCTGTTAGGAGAAATGCTAAATATATTCACAGATTCATATTTAATTCCTATGTGGTTTGAGTATAGCTGTTTCTACAGAAAGGTCTTTTTAGTTGGCATGATCCGGAGAGTATTCATCTTTCTGAATAATTAGCTGTGATACTTTTTTGGGATGGTATAGAGTTAATTTTCTTTATAGTAACTTGTATGGTGCTGTTTTGGATTTGTGATGAAAACAGTATTTATAGCACAGAGATGTTTTAGCTATTTAGCAGTGCTTACACAGTGACAAGGCCGTTTCTGCTTCTCACACCAAACCACCAGCCAATGGACTAGCAGTGCACAAGAAGTTGGGAGGGGACCCAGCAGGGACACAGTGAAGACAGCTGACTGCAACTGACCACATACAAAGCTGAGAGAAGAAGGAAGGAGGGATGGGGACATTCAGAGTAATGGTATTTGTCTTTCTAAGTAGCTGTTATATGTGATGGAGCCCCGCTTTCCTGCAGATGGCTGAACCCCTGTCTGGAGATGGGTGAAATCACTGGTGAATGAATTCCTAGTCTTCCTTTGCTTGCATGCCTGACCTTTGCTTTACCTATTAAATTGTCTTTAACTCAATGCATGAGTTTTCTCACTTTTACCCTTTTGATTCTACTTCCCCAATGAGCAAGTAGTTGTGTTGGGCTTAAGTTCATTAACAGGGTTAAACTGCAACAGCTGCTCATAACAGTCTACCTTCCCCAAAAGGAGAAAGAAATCCAGGAGAGACTCTGAGTGATCTGTGAATTATGGAAGTATCTAAAAATGTGAAAAATTTTATATCTGTGAGAAAGATGTGTGAGAAAGATCTGAGATATGGCTACTTAATTCAGAGATCATTCATTCTGAGGAGGAAGAGAGAAGAAATAAATATATCAATCAATTGGTTCTTTGGTTCCTTTTAATCCTGTTTATGCTCTATCTTCCTAAACTGAATGACTAAGTGAATTAAGCATTTTAGAAAACATCCTTATATATGTTTAAAATTTCTAGTTGTGTGGTGGTTTGACCCTGGTTGGATGCCAGATGCTCACCAAAGTTTCTCTATCACTCCACCTTTTTAGTTGGACAGGAGAAAAAAAAATATATATTGAGAGTTTTAGGAGTTGAAATAAGGACAAGGAGAATGCAGGAATTACATCATGTGCAAAACAGACTCAACGTGGAAAAAAAAGCATCTAATTTTTTACTACCACCTCTCTCCCCCATGAAAGTACCCAATGAAAATAGAGTAGAATGAGAAATAAAACCAAATCTTAAAGACACCGCCAACCACCTCTCCCTTCTTCATGGACTTAGCTTTATTAATGATTTCTTGCTCTTCCTCCTGCCCCCCATCCCCAGGTGGCACAGGGGGAGACAGAGAATGGGGGTTTCAGTCAGTTCATGAAGAGTGGTCTCCACTGGTCCTTCCTTCTTAGAAGGGGCATTCCTCACACTCTGCTCCAATGTGGGGTCCCACCCACAGGAGGCAGTCCCTCACAAATTTCTCCAATGTGAATCCTTTCCCACAGGCTTTCAGCTCTCACCAACTGCCCCAGCGTGTGTCCCTTCCATGGGGTGCCTTCAGGAACAAACTGCTCCAGCCTGGTCTCCCACTGGGTCACAATTACCCCAGCAGATGTACTCCAGCATGGGTCCCCCTCTCCTGCTCATACAGCCAGAAGGTTGCTTCAATATGGGCTTCCCACAGGGAAGTGTCAGGGAAATGGAGACACCACAAGCATCTTTAAGGTGTCTTCACCTGCTCCAGCATGGGAGTGAAATGCAATTTGTTTCCAACTGTAACTTCTAATATAGAAATTTGAGAACCATAGATTCTTTTTCTGTACTGACACTGTGGTGGTGCTCCTTTCACTGGGAAGGCTTGAATAATAAAAAAAACCCCAAAACCAAACAAAAACAAAACAAACAAAAAAACCCACCACCAAATAAAAAAAAATCCAACCAACCAAACAGAAACAAACAACTAACTCCTAATGCATGTAAATGTTTTGCAAATGTTAATCTTTGTTTTACTATTTTTATTAAACATTAAGAGGGAGTAAGAAACAGAAAATTTTGCTTCTTTCACAGGCACTGAATAATGTGCCAATACAAAATGCATATCAAGGCATAAAATCTCCTCACAGATGATTCATTTATTAGAAAAATAGGTAACAATGATATTTGTATTTCCATTTTTTGTGGAAGTACAGTAGCATGAATATTGATAGTAAATATAAAAGATAAAGATAAATTTATGTTGTTTTTTCTTTTAATTTTAAAAAAAAAAGGCCAAAGAATATCCTAGCAAGCAGGCAGGGGCAAAGGAGAATAGCAGAGTAAAAGATAAAATCAGTTGTGTAGAGACTTGGATCCACAGCAAAGTTATTACACTGATTAAAATAATATAATCTATTCAAAATCAAGTTCTGGTGCTGCAGTTATAAGGTAGGAAATATCAGTGTTACATATTATACCTTCATGATTACATACAGTATTTGATTGCAGAGCGTAACATTTCTGCAAGATTCTTGCACCATAGGAAGATTGTATTTCCTTATTCAGGAAACTAGTCAAAGAAGTAGACATAGCTATTGTAATCTGACAACTATTTCTGAAGCTTGGGTAAATCCAGAGAAAAGAAAAATATCCAGATATGCTAAACTGGAAAGCAGAATTAGATGGAAACTGTACCAAGATAGATTAGGATTTTCAGAACCAGGTTTTGCATATACAAAAAATGCAGTTAAGGGAAAAAAGGATATATTTTGTTGTTGTTTTAGTTGGTTCGTTTGTTGATTCGTTTGTTAGTTTGATGCTATATATAACTGTTTTCAATGATTTGTATTTTGGATGTTGAGGGACAATGAAGACTTTCAGCTTTCCATCTTTTTGCCATCTCTCATCATAGACCTAATCTTTCACTGTTGATGATTCTTAGAGTCCTGATAGTGATTTGGTTTGGAGAGGAACCACCCTTGATTCTGACTTGGTGAAGGTAAATCACATTTTAGTCCAAGAGTGCAAGTTTGAGTTTGCATGAAGAATGCTGATTCATGCTGTTGATCTTCAGTAGCTTTCTTCCAAGAATCAGTAGACAGAAGATAAAAAATGGCACCGATGAGAACAGTTCAGTACTGAGCTAATATAATATCCCACATCTGCCCTTAATCAGTACCCCACAAAAAGGAGGAAATTAAAACAAAAAAAATCTCTTTAAGGAAAATTATAGAAAAAACAAATGGTTACAATTAGAGAATGTTTAACTTTCAATCTCACTTCTGGTTTTTTACCCTAATCAAAACAATGCAAAATATGTTTGCCAAGATTTTTTATCATCTTTTCTTAATTTTTCATATTAAAAAGAGCAAATAAGGAAAATGTAAACCAGGGATTGCTTCTATACTTGATGGAAAACATTGGGGGGTGGTTATTTTCATATGATTTCTGGAGATTTCATTATGCCTTTAAAGCTTATTAAAGCTGTAATTCAATAGTCTCACATATGTAGAATAATTGCTTGTTAATGTTTAAGAACAAGAAATGCATAGAAATATTCTAGTGCTTTGAAAAGGATTATATACTATATCTTTTAAATAAGGTAGAGACAACTGAAATGACGGATAGTTACATTATTTAGTGTTTGGGTATATATGTTTACATTTACTTCATAAACCAAGATTATCTTCATTTCACTTTGTGAATAATTTTGTCAATAAAACAAATACTTACTCAGGACCCATTATGTACAGTTTGTTACTGGTTTAGACAACAACTGTGTAATTCTGAATAAGTAATACAAAAAATATTTACTTATTTAGCTTTATGCGTGCATATGTGTTAAGAATACAACTATTTTCCCACTGAAGAGTATAAAGCATCTGGGAGAGAATGGGACAAAATATTTTGAAAACTGTGGGATGTGTATTATATTTTTAGTAAAAGTTTGAAGGTTTTTTCATGTTACTTATGTATAATAAAATGTGATTTGAATTAGTTTTTTAAACATCTTTGCTGCTTTTCCTCAAATAAGAAGGCAAACCAATGTAGTGTAAGACAATTAGAGTTGCTTCATTTTTTTTGAATAAATTTCAAGTACAAGTTGCTTTTAGAGTATAATGAATTAAATTTATTAAAGTGCATTTAATAAGTGAAAAAACCTGAAAAAATAATAAAAGTTCATGTAATGTGATGTAACAAGTATGTTTGTTCATTGCAGTTTTTAAAATTTTGGGGGCAGAGGGTAATAAAGACATAAAGGAAAAAATGTGTTTCAGGAATTAAACTGAAAATTGTATGAGTTGTATGAATTCTATGGGAGATGGAAAATTAAAATAACAGTGGCATACAGAGAGGAATTTTATTAGTGGTTTATCAATAATTATTCTTTCTTTAATGGAACAAGAAATAATTTTACTTGCACAATAAAAGGTCTAATAGGAATGAACTCCATTTTCTTCAACAATAATTCAGATGTCTTATTGGGACAAGGTATTCACTCCTTGGCCTCACAGTTTATTCACCTGGGAACCAATTATTGACTTCTAAAATGGAGCACCCTTCCAATAAATTTTAAATAATTCATATCCTAATTTCATGTATATGCATCAAACTGAATCAAGTATGATCATAAATTTTAATGAGAAGTTCATGATTCTCTCCATAATAGTTCATCTCATAAAAATTACTGGGTTTTGTTCTGCTTATATTCGTTAGACAGAAAAAAAAAATCTTCAACAGTATTAACCACAGGTCATTGATTTGTAAACCATTAATTCTTGCCTACTATTATTATACACAGCAGAGGATGAGAATGTTTATAAAATCCTGTATAAACATATTCATAAAGAGAGTAAAGAAGAGAAGGTGAGTCAGAATTCTGATGTATATTACAACCCTCAGAAATGTTGACAATTATTCAGTGGCTGTACATGAGTGCTTATGTATAATGCTGAAAGACTCTAATTATCAGTATAATTTTGCACCCACTTCAATTCATTCCAATATGAATCAGGATTTTCATAAATACTGTGTACACTAAAAATGGTCATTCAGTTAAAAATAACTTAAATTTATTTTATGAGAAAAAAACCCTAACATTTCATGAATGCCCATCTAGCTGCTATTATTTCTTTTTTTTCCCTATACCATTTAAAAGCTATTTGAAAACAAATTTGGTCCAGTTCATTATAACTACAGACTCATTGCTAATCATTTTGACTCACTTAATTCAAAATGACTTATCATATTGATGTAGAAAATTGAAAGATAAATTTTTCCAGGCTAGGAAATAGCAGAGTTTTGACCTTCTAGATTCCTCTTGCTACTCACAGGGAAAAATGGTTTTGTGTTAACAGTAAGGAATGTGTAATGTTTTGCTTTGAAATGTGATTAATTTATTAGACTTTTTTTGTAAATCATATAATGCAACAGAAAAACCTTGCATGAAGTTCATGTCACCTAACAGTAGACACTTTCTTTCTGACCATAAGCTCCTTTTTTACTTAGTGGCGAGAAACAGGCAATTTTAAAGCAATATTTTTCTGACAGATAATAAGATAATAATCCAGTAGGCAGAAAAGCTGCAGGTTTATTATGTTTTCTGATCACAAATCTGTATGTAGGAGGCATGATAACCCTTCTAGGTCTGAAACTGTAATGTTAGATGTGTATTACTTTAAGAAGATTAGAAAGTGTAATAGAGCTTCTGATGGATCAACACAGAAGCATGAAACTTGCTTGTTACAGTCAGTATGTGACGCCAAGTCTGTTGGAGTATATCAACCTAGACGTTCAAGAGATTCAATAATGACTGCATCTGGTTTCAAAAGTAGGGAGATAAGACTGTCAAGAAGGCAGTAGAAAAATAGAAACATTCAGGCAAACAAAAAAATAGAGTATAAGCAATGTATGTAATCAGACAAAATTGTGTGAGAACTTACAGAGGGTTTGTCAATACACTAAAATACTGAAATACATATTAAAATAGTAAAATACCTAATGACAAAAGTGTCATCTGGAAAAGCAGTAATTTAAACAAGGAAATTCCTTGGTGTTTAGTTTAAATTCTTTTGGCTACATGTCATGGGACAGGCAGAGCTGGAAATATGGGCTCTCAAAGAGATCATAGATGGCAGTATTCAAAGAGTTTGTAATTACTTTAAAAATCAAGGTTAGAAAAAAAATGGTCACAAAGAGACCCTAAGCAAACAGCCTGGACAGATACAAACAAGCAAACCTACAACCACAACAGGTGGCAAGAGGTACAAACTAAAAGGTTTGTATGCTTATGTTTCAAGACTATTGTTTGTGTTATAGTTTTGTGTGGCTGGGTTCTGGTAGAGGAGAGGGGCTGCTGGGGTGATGCAGCCAGAAGCTCTCTGCAGGCCCAACAGAGCAAACACCAGCCAGCCCAAGGCCAGAGTTGTTGCTGACCAAGGCCAAGCCCATCAGCGACAGTCATAGTGCTGTGTCAGTCACATTTAAAAAGTAAAAAAAAAAGCTCATGGAAAAGGCCAAGACTCAACCTGCAGCCCATGGAGGGTCCCCATCCTGGAGCAGGTGGAGACACAGGGAAGATGCTGTGACCTACATTGGAGCAAGCCTCTGCCAGCACTTACAGCCCATTGAGAGAGATAGAGACACAGAGACACAGAAATTGAAAGAGAGATCCACGCCAGAGCAGGTTTGCTGAGGTGGGGGGGCTTGTGACTCTGTGGAGGACCAGGCTGGAGCAGCCTGGTCCTGAGAGACGTTCTGTGATTCTATAACTGCACCCTGTATCAGTGACCCACACTGGGCCAGCTGCCGAAGAGCTGAAGCCCTGTGGGAAAGGACACATGTTGGAGATTGGAGAAGTTCATGGAGGACTCTCTCCCATGGGTGGGACCCCACAGTGTAGCAGGGAAAGTAGGAGAGAAATGGCCCCCACCTCCCCTAAACTAAGAAGGAAGCAACCTGTGAGGAACTGACTGAAACCACCATTCCCCCATTTTCTGCCCCTCCCCATTCCACAATCTGGGGGAAGAAGGGAAGGAAATCCTGACTAAAGTGAAGTCTGCTAAGAAGAGAGGATTGGGGGGAAGTACTTTAAGATTGGGTCACACTTCTCATTATCTGACTCTGGTTTCACTGGGTGTGTAGTGTAGTGTAATAAATTAGATAGTTTTCTTTCCTTTTTTCTCTCAACTCCTGAGCCTCTCAATATATATTTTCTCCCTTCTCCAGCTGAAAAAGGGAGTGATAGAGTGGCTTAGGTGGGCATCTAGCCTCCAGCCAGGGCCAAACCACCACAGTTTGAAAGGAATATGGGAAGAATCCAAAACCATGAACCAAAAGATAGTTTGAGGAAAGCAAGTGGACTGGAGGGCTTAAAAATGGCATGGGATAACTTGGACATATCTAGAGTGTGCTCCTATATATATGATAGGAAAGACCAGAAATAACATGTCTTGAGGTTAGGCTAACTGAATGGCATGTCGAAGACTACAGGATGTGACAGTTAACAATGTGAGATGCTGATGAAATCACTGACAGCTTGTGGCTGAACCGCAATAGGAAGTTGAGGGGAATTATGTGGAAAAGAGACAACCTTCATAGACAGCTGAAGGAGATCATAGAGAGATCTTTGTGGAGCAGAAGCCAGTAATGCTTTGGTAAGTAACTCCATTGGTAATACCATGAAAAGCAGAGATGACCTATGGAATAGCAGCAGAAATACTAAACTTGGTATCAGTGGAAAAAAAGTAATTAGTGATGGGTTATTATTTGAATGATGATTGTGGAAGAGAAAGGGAGGCACTAAGGCAGCAAAAAGAGTCAAGAAATGGGAAAAAGGATAATAAATCATGCATACTAGCTGATATGGGGTATTGAGGGGTGCCTGTAGGCCAGCCCTGTCTTCTATTCAACCATGAGCAAATGATACGTGCAAATGTCATGGACAAATTATGGTGAGAATGAGATTCCTTTCACTTAACTTTGATTCTTTGTTTCGCATCTGATGGCAAGGTAAATGACTCTCTGTCTGTGCCTGTCTCTTCCTTCTGCCAGTCTATAGGCAGTCTAAGCTACTTCAGGTGACAGTTTTTTAGATCCTTACTTTTTGTGTGATTAAGGGAAATAAAAATGTCAAGAATGCTTTTAAGATGGAAAAAGCTGAGACATAAATTCATCTTATTTAAACCCACATAAGACATAAAAAATGCAATTACAAAATAAGGACTGGTAAGGTGGCAAGGTTAATTTGATAAAATAAAACTTATGAAGAAATAAAGGCTTTCAAGCACTGCTTAATAAAACCCTAAGGGACTGTGAAATCTGCAGAGACTCAGTTCATTTTCCTGATCAGATTTATCTGGGGACAGAAAAAGAATTTCACTAATTAAAAGCTGATGCACCTTTTGGGTCTCAGAAGGGGTTCCCTATTAGTCAGTCTGAAAGGTAGTAAGTTCTTCAAAGACTCAGAAACAGGTAGGAGTAGAAAAGAGCAGGGAAGGATCTTCAGGATCACTGGTGCTTTTTGCCTTGTGTGCTGAGGGTTTGCATTTTGATTTTGGGTATTACTGTTGCTGTTATTTGATCCAAGTCAGTTTACAGTCATAATTATTAGCAAAAATAAATGAAAAAATGCACAAAGTTTTGGTATATGCCAGGCTTCCCACATAAAAAGCTGTGAAAAACTTTGTCTTGTCCATACAAACTTCAGTTATGTCAACCTATTACAGTTCTTTCATAGTTTGTAATTTCTATTTTAAACCTACTGTTTCAATGACAATATGTAGAATTAAAAAAAAAATTTCTATTACAAATCTTAGAGAGCAAATATTGATAATTACTAGAGCAATATATTAAAAATAAACTCATAAAAAAGTAATAGAAAATAAAAATGAGTCATGCTTTTTTATTTTGCATTTCTTTCTGGAAGGTAACTCCAACAAAGTTTCCCATTTCACTTGTAAATGATCAAATTCAACCAAAAAGAGAAAATTCTAATTTTTAATTTTTAGCACAATTATTTGTTGCCTAAGATGAAGAATTTATGATACATTGAGTGAAACAAAGTTTAAAAAAAGAAAATAACTTTTTAAAATAAAATATATATGATAGTTTGATAAGGTGGAAAGGTTATGAAGGCAAAGACATTTGAGACCTTTTTCCTTTTATCTTCCAAATACTATTTTGCTAGTCTAAAAGTCATCCTTTGAAGAACACTTAAAGAATATTTGGGCATATTTGATGATCCATTCATGAAAATTCATCAGTATTTTAAAATAAATTGTCTGGAAGTGCAATTTGTTACATTAGCTATTGAAATATATAAATTCAGGACATTAATGTCTCTAAGATTGCTAATGATGTTTCTAGCTAATTATATAATGCAAGTCACTGTCTAAAGAGTGGAACACTTTTTTGGACCTTTTTGGAAACTGGATATATCATCTTTTAGAACTAAAAAACTTAAACCTTTTTTTTTTCTATTTTTTTCTTAAAGATAATAATAAGTAGGAATAGATTATTCCCATATTTCCTTCTTGGGCACAGCTTAAATATGTTAGGAAGTTATTTTCTTCTGCTTCTGGACTTATGAGACAGAATCAGGAACACGCGCTTGGAGGCAAAAAAGCAAACTAGTCAGTGAAGCACAAATTTTGTAAGTATTGGAAATTAAATTCAGAAAGAGGATAAAATCAATGCTCCTGGTGATATGCCCACCAAGATAGATGAGCCTCATCATTTCTGATCCCCATCAACAGCATGTTAAAGCAGCAGATGCTTAATAGAGAAATAAGGAATGTTTTAGTTTCTTTTGCAATTACTTACCAATTGCAAGTAAGTAAATTTGCATGTATCCTGCTTCTTTACAGCGATAAAAGCATCTCTGGAGCTGCAACATGGAATCCGATGCCCAGAAGACCCGTATGTTTTTCTGTGATGAATGTAAATGCATACATCTTTTTATTTTGATAAAAAAGAAATCACCAAGGTAATGAAACACTGATACAATCATCTCTTCATTTGATGCAATCAATCCATTCCAGCAGGACTGCTTCATTCTAATACAAGCACAGAAACCTGAACACCTCATGGGCATAACTATATTGTATTAATAAACCTTATCAAAGTTCAAAAACAATAAAGTAAGGCAAGGCTATACAAGCAAGGGACAGGATTTTGTGGCCCAGACCAATAAAGTCAATGGAGCAATGACTATTTATATCTGTGGACAGCCTGTCCCAATGCCTACATTGAGATCACAGTTCAATTACCTCTAGCATACTCTAATGTATCTATTTTTCTCAATTAAATGTGACATGTAAAATTTAAAAATATATATTATTATTAATAACTTCTTATATGTACAGCATACATTTTAAGGGGCACATTTGATGAGACAAGAATGTTGAGAACAATAAACAGCGAACATCAGGGAAATAACTGAAAAGCTTTGGGGATCCAAGTAAATATGAGAAAACCATATAGAAAGATATTTGTTGTTCATTAAGCCAGTGAAACACAAATTATAACAGATCAATATCTTCTGTTGTTTTACATATAACTTAATAAAGGCTATAAGGATATGTAGAAGCAGAGTGTCTGCTTCCCTAAGAGTATCTGGTCAAAGGAACCACTGGGCAGGAGAAACAGAGCCAAAGCTTACCATGAAGTGATAAAGAAGGTCATGATAAGAGCAAATCTGGTCAGCTGCACTAATTGGCAAGGATATATGGAGTATAAAAATGCTTATTGTTTTCATTTGAGGTGATAGAAGAGGAAGAGAAATACATAAACATAAAATCCTGCTAATTAATATTAACTAAGACAGTAATCAGAAAAGAACCTGGGCAGTCACACTAATTGATGAGCAAGCTAGAAACTGCAGGCAAACAGGGACTTGGCAATGGATGATGATGTAAACCTGAGGGTCCAGGATGTTGGAGAGTGTAGATGGGAGTGTGCAAATGGTGGGGTAACGTTCAGGGGAAGGGAGAGCAGGTGATTCAATGAAATATAATAATGCTGAATACATTGATGCAGATGTAGTTTGAGACAATTAATATAACTTTAATTTGTGTATTTTAAGAATATATGTTTTGGATTTTAGTAGAATATGGCTGTAACTGTGTGAACTGTTCCGTGAAAGTGGCTACAAAACTTAGCCATAACAGTGCAACAGCCTTGAAGCTAGTGAAGATAGGGGAGTCATAAATAATGAGGACAATGACTAATTAAGAGACAGAGTATATCTTGTTTTCAGTTAAAAGGGGTTACTAACTAGATTTTGTAGGAATATGTTTTTGAGCTCATTAATGTGTTTTAGTAACTATGGAGAAAACCATAAGGAGCATGTGCTGAGAGAGAGGAAGACATCTAGCCTTCATCCCTGAAGACTACCAGAAGACCCCCTGAGTGTCACTGAGCATGCTCTATCTGGGAGTAATTAATATAAATGATTTCTTAGAAGTAATTTGCATAACCCTGCCTTTTCTTAGAAATTACAATGAATATGTATAGTTAATCTGTATAAATATGAGAAATTTGGCTTTAATGGGGGCACACATTTGGAGGAGCAATCCCCTGAGTGCCCTACTCTGCAATAAAGGATACCTGCTTAATAGTCACTAAGGCTATTGAGTTTTGATTCCGGCTTTCCGAGGCATCACAGGGAGGAAGAAAGGAGGAATAGACAGAAAAAGGTATAAAACATGGCTGATTGATTGCTTGTTATTGGGAGCTGGTGAGTACGCTTGTCTGCCTGAGCCCTTCATCTAATTACCATGGTCTGTCCTCTATTCTCATATCTTCTTATTAATTTTTCCTTAACACTGTGCTTGTGTAATCTCATTCTCCATCCCGTGTGTGAGTGGTGTGGAGACAAAGTGTCAGCTGCTGGGAGGGACCACTGTGAGTTGACTGGGTGCCAGTCTGGGCCTGTGCATGTCCCTGGACTGGAATCTTGTTCGCTATCTCTAACCTAAATCTACTTTCTTTTAGTTTCAACTCATTACCCCTTGTCATTTCACAGTGTGCCCTTGTAACGAGTTTATCTCGATCCTTCCTGTAGGCCCCTGTCAGGTACTGGAAAGCTGTTATATGATCTCCTCAGAGCCGTCTCTTCTCCAGGCTGAACAAGCTCAACTCTCACAGCCTGTCTTCGTGGGGGAAGTACTCCAGCCCTCTGATCATCTTCATGACCCAACCCTGGACTGGCTGAAAGAGCTACATGTCTTTCTTGTACAGGGGACCCCAGAGCTGGAAGCAATACTCAAGGTGTGGTCTTATCAGAGCACTGTAGAATGGAAGAATCACCTCCCATGACCTACTGGTTCCACTTCTCTTGATGCAGTCCAGGATACAGCTGGCTTTCTGGGCTGCAAGCACATGTTGATGGCTCATGTTGAGCTTTCCATCAGTCAGCAGCCCCAAGTCCTTCTCAGGGCTGTTCTCAATCCATTCTCTGCTCAGCTTGTAGCTGTGCTTGGGACTGTGTCGACCCATGAGTAGGTCTTTGCACTGGGATTTGTTGAACTTCACAGATTTCACATGCACTCACCTCTTAATCCTGCAAGGTCCCTCTGCATGACATCCCTTCCCTATAGCATGTTGACCGCATCACACAGCTTGGTGTTGTGGTGGACCTGCTGAGGCTGCACTCAATAACATGTAGAAACATTTCAAAAGGAAGAAAAATGCTGCATGTAATAGATTTTCATACATATTCTAGACCATCCAAAACCTGCTAGAAAGTATATATAACAGTAATACAAAGACATATAATGAGATAGACACATTAAGTTTATGCTTATAAAACTCATTATAGCTGTTTGTTTCAAATGAAAATGTGCTTCATTAACATATAATTTGATGATTGTTTGCTCTGAAGGATAAAAGACTGAAAAAATACAATAAACTTTCAGCAGAAAAGTATCTCCTACCTGATAAGGTATTTTAATCTTTATTTTTGTTTGATTTTGAAATCTATATGATACTTGCATATTTTATACAGTGACCCTTCCTCCACTCATTCCCATAGAGATAGATATACAAGCAAAGTACACAAAATGTTTAAAAATCAAAATGCCCCAGAATGACCAAAATGAGCAAATTATTTCAATATCTAATATGAAATTAAGTTCCAGTGTTATGACTAGATCTTGGATTTGCTTAAAGCACTGTACAAAGGAAATTTTTCAGCATTTCATATAATCACTCCAAAAAATACTGTAGTTTGTTGAAAATGAGTTGAAGAAAATAAACATGATTTGAGATACAGTTACTAACTTATATAGAATATAGCATAAAAGTGAGAGCCTGACTTTATGGACACATGTATTATTATGTTTGAATAGAAAACAGATGCTTTCATAAAGGAAGAGTATACCTGGAAAAAAATGGCAGCTCTCTAGGGGGTGATTAGTCACCCATTTACTGACTAATAAGGGATACTGAAGGAACAGTACGTCTCTCTAAGAACACGGGATAAGAACACACAGTACAAACTAAGCTCTTAAAGGATGGTAGCAATTTATTTTTAGGTTTTTTTCCTTTGAGGGACTGCTTGGCATCCTGTGGTAAACATGCAGATGAGAATGAAGGAAAAATGGCAATTATTAAAATAAAGGCATGTATTTCTTTAATGTAACAAAAAAGACTAAACAAACTCAGAACAATTACTGAAAAAAGGGAATCGTATTTGGTGATATATCTCCAGCTGAAATTCATATTTGAAATGCTCTTTATTAAAAAGAGATTTCTCAAAAAGAAATGCTGCTCAGTAGACAGTGAATTTTAAAGTGAAATAGATTTCCTGTTGGGTTAAGTAGGCTACCTAATGAGGATACAGGAAATACCTTTTAAAAAATCAATTAGGATTTTTCCTCTCATGCAGATCATAAACCAACATTTTTTTAACTTATTAATTTTATGATATAAAATTGATACAATGAACTATTTATTCTGTACCATGTTTAAAATTTAATCTATTGATATGTTATAGAAGTAGTTAATATTATCTTTTATTTTATAAAATGTTTTATATTTTTTACATTTCTATATAAAAATACAACTATGAAGAGTTATATATGTCAAGTTATTTCTTTCAATAAGAATATGAAATTTTAACATATTTTCACTTTTTAACTTAAATAATTTTTAAGTCATATATTCCCAGAGGAATATAACATTCTTCTCTTATTTGAACATATCTAACACTAATATAATTTTCTCACAAAGACCTATTGGGAGAAGATAAGTAAATTCATCCTCTTATTTACACATGTGTTACCCCAGTATTTATTTTCCATTTGGTTTCATCCCTGAAGTAAACATAACCCTACTGAGATTTTAATGTGCCAAAAAAGCCTGTAGTTCTCAACAAAATAGGACAGAAAAGCAAATTATACTCTTCTGTGGATGTTACCATCAGCTAAATTTTGTATTTTCCTTCTCCATTGTTTATCAGAACTCTTCTTGTAGTGTATACACAAAACCACTTCATGAAATGAAATGAGGAGATTTTTAAGTACCTAAATAAGAAAGTAAGGGATTTCAGAGAAAAACTGCAAATGCAGAGGAAAAATTGAGGATTGGATGAATCTTGGTGGTAAATTTCCCCTCCCTTAAAATTAAAGAGAAATTATTTTCATTTTAGTAAAAAAAGAAAAAAAAACAGACACATTTGAATGATTAAACCTTTGTTAACAATGTGAAAAGTTTTAGGCAGGTACATGAATGTTTGCAGAGTGAGTATAGATGTCACACATTGTAATACAAACAAAATAACAAATTTGTAAAATTTAGGATTAAAATGAGACAAAAATTTGACTCCAGGTGAATAAAACACTTAATTTTGTTGTTAATGTTGACTATTTAAATTGAAATTGTCAAACTGGAAGAATAAATTATTGTGCCATTAACAAAGTCCAATACTAATTGTATAGCTTTGTAGTAAGAAAATTAAATTGAAACTTACTTTAATAGTGCTATATTATCATCAATTATAAGATTAGGTTCTCAAAAATTGTTTATTTTTCTTCTTATTAGTTATGTTCTTTGCAGTGTTTGACTAGCTTAGGTAAGACCTTTTATGCTTCTCAATTCTGTCTTTTTAGTTGTCTGGGATTTTACAGAGGAAAAAAAACGTGAAACAAATCACCTCACAACTTTGTTTGTTTGTTTAAATAATATGCATTGTTCTTTCATTCAATTGTCTTGCATTATACATTGCTAAAAGTGCTGAAAGAGAAGAAAGCAATTTATTTTTTACAATGGCTGAACTCTACAGATTTATATAGATGGAAATTTGAGATATTTTTTTTTTTCTCCTGAAAAGAAAATCATAGAATCATAGAATGGCATGGGTTGGAAGGGACCCCAAGGATCATAGAGCTCCAACCCCCCTGCCACAGACAGGGCCACCAACCTCAGGCCTGGATCTACAAAAAAAAAACCAAACCAGTGACATATGTTTTCTGTCAAATATTTAATGCAAATTTTTTCAATATGGTGGAATATATACTGCCATTCTATGTGAATAATTCAAGAAGTGACTAGAGAGATGACTGAGATATGCTATGTTATCAAAAAACATGCCATAACATGCCTTTTTAAAATCCACTAGTTAATGTGTCAGACAGAAAGAGACAACTGTGATAAAGCATAGGTGCTGAAACAAAATGTAAACAGACATGTAAATTATCTACCTTATGTTATGCACCTCCTCACTGCTGAGAATATCCTCAGAACAGCAGTAAAGCCAGCAGAAATTTTATGAACAATTATCCATTAAAGGAACTTCAGAAAGAGTTTTAATAAATTTAAAAGCCTTTTCTCCTGCCTGCAATGATAGGCATTATAATTATTGTACTCACTGACCTGTCACCATAACAGCTTCAAGTCCCAAGTACTGCATGGAGTAGGGAATCACTGGTTTTGACTTTTCATCTGTGTCTATGTTCCTATCCCTGAGTATTTTTGAGTTACTACTCTGAACACTGGTAATATTGTTATGTTATTTTGCATACAGTTGCATCTCTTCACTGACAGGACTGGGGTGACACCACCTGAGCTCAAATGCTCACAAGCCTTGCAATTGTTTGTAAACAGTAGTTCTTTTTACTCTCAGGACCTCCCCTGGCAGTTTCAATGGAGCCTCCATGGATGAATAACTCAGGAAAAAATAGCCTGAGGGTTGGACAAGACTCACCAGTCTCTCATACCATCCCTGGTCAGTTCCCTGAAAGAAATAAATCTCCTTAGACAGAAATTCAGGCAGGCAGATGTGTGTCTCCACCACTGGTGTTCGGAGTCTCCCATAACCATCGCTCTGGATGGTTGAAGGGTGTCCTACTGTAGTGCCTCAAAAGGCAGAGATATCTCTCTCTCTCATGTTTGCTAGGTACCAGGGCACTGAAGTATACTACAGTTCCAAGTCTCTGGGTGGAGAATGACCTGTCCTCCTGCTGCCAGAAAACACATTCTTCCAGTTTTCCCCAAAGGGGCAAACAGACACTCCCCTTGGTATTAGCAACACAATGCTAGTTTGCATGATATGCTTAACTTTCAGCTTAGAAGGTTATTCCTCATAATCCTTCAGATCCCATTAGAAACCCTGGCAAGTTAGTTCTGTTTGGAATTCTGCATAGTATTCCAACATAAGAGACACTGTGAAAAGACTTTGTATTCCCCTGAATACCACAAAAAGGAACAAAACTTCAGCGTGCCACACTGAAGCACGCAGAGATGCTTTTAGCATGACCTGGTCACCAAACAGTAGTTTCCTTTCTGTTTGTCCATACAATATTGATATGGTTAACACAAAGGAAATGTTTCTGCAGCTCTGGTTATGTGTAACACTGTCTCTGTACCTTTGTACCTCAGTGGCTTTCCAATTAATTTCAGATGTTGGTGGACTGCGTTTTTCTATTAAGGTGCCTTCAAAAATTTCTGTCTCTGCAATTGTTTATCTCCATAATTGCCTTGTTTATGTGTGGAACACAATGAAACTCAGTGTGAAATACGTGATGATATATAATATGAAGTGCTGTATTAATATGGACTGCCTAGGGAAAGGATTGTAGAGAGCAAAAAACTGCTTTCTTTCAGAAATGACATTTTCAGAGGTACAGTTTCAGCTACTAGTGCTCTTTACCTGAAGTCAGAAATTGAAATAATAAAAAAAAAAAAATCAAGTTCACATTGTTCAAAATTATGTCGGTAAGGATTCCAAAGTAATAGATGTTGGATAACCTCATCAGATCAGTATGGTCATACTGCCTTTGGTTTCACTGGTGCTACACTGATTTGCGATTTACTATTATACCTGTGAGATTTTCAAAGTCACTTCTCAAAGTAGTATCCAACATCAAGTTTTACATTTTTCTTACAAGACTGCAGTTACATAGGCTGTACTGTGTCAGTGCAAAAAACTCTGTTCTGGATTGGTAAGATGTTTTCACTATAAACTGCTCAATAGTGATAACATCCAAAAGCCTCATCTTTTCTTTAAAACAAAGGAAAAATAATTGTTTAAATAGATCTCAAAGTAATTGTACAGAGAATAATACACTGTGTTTATTTTCCGGGTCTGATCTATTCTATTTAATATTTTAATTAGCATACTGTGTACTGTATTGATTTCATGTATCTCATGCTCTGTCTTGGTTTTTTGTTGTTTTGGTTTGGTTTTTTAAGTCAAATTGTTGTGTGAAAATGTTTCCAGTGTTTCACGGAAGTTGATTATACCAGCATCATTATTTTTATTAATGGTATTGTTAATCCAATGAAAAATGCACTAGCTTAGTGTAACAAGATCTATTTATTATAAATGCTATTGATTGTCACCAGATATGCTTCCAGTGCTTAATTTTAATTTTTATTATTAACAAGTTCAGTATCAGAAGTCTGTTTTTTTTCCGGGAATCAATACTAATTTGACAAACCTAGTTACTTGAACCATCTCATTGATGCTTTAAAATATCAGATTTTCTACGGTCTGCCCAACATGCTTTGTTTCCTTCCATTTTTCTTCCTTTCTTCCTTACCCCTAGAACTTCCAGAAGTTTTATGAACAATTAAACAAAAAGCATTCATAATCTAGAGATGACAATATCTGGTGCACTAAGAATTCCTAAATTCATTCTCAAGCATATGATTTCAAAAGAAAATCTAACTTTATTGTCTGTTGTTTAACAACTGCTCAGCTATTAATATAATGGATGAGCTCCTGATACATCATCTGGCATATTTCAGAAATACAGAATGCAAGTATTGACTTTTCCTTTACATACCTCCTTATGTGTCCATAGGATTAAGAACCAGCGCATCATTTTCAATCATCTTTGTTCTTCATTTTTCAGTGAGCAAGCTTGGTTTACTTAATGTAGCAAGATAAAGTTATTTTGGGATATGAGTTGAATGGTTCTGCATCAGTGTTTTCTAATTATGAAACTACTTTTACCATAAGTTTAAAATGAAAATATTACTACAGAGTTTTGTCTCATGGAAGTTATATTATAGTCATTATATTATTTATCAGTTTTAATCTTTGACATTAGATCACAGACGAAAATTTTGTAACTTTCTTTCCCCCACTTTTAAAAACAGAACCTAAACATAATGCTACATGTCAGGGAATGGAGAGGTTGGGCAGAAAGCTGTGAGACAAGGGTAAGGGAAGGCAACAGAGCAGAATCTGGCAGAAAGGTACATCCCCTTGTTATCTCATTTAGCATCCGGTTGGAGAGAAGTGTTGTTACAAGAATAGCAACCAGCACATCTGATATCCAAGTAAGTCCTCAGTGACCAAGCAGCCCTGAGGCCATTCAAGAGGTCTCTGCAGCCTCCCAATACCTGAAGGTGGCCTACAAGAAATCTGGAGAGGGACTGTTTACAAGGGCATGTAATGATAGGACAAGAGGTAATGGGTTTAAACTAAAAAAGGGTAGATTAAGGATAGAGATAAGGAAAAAATTCTTTACTGTGAGGGTGGCGAGACTCTGGAACAGGTTGCCCACAGAGGCTGTAGATGCCCCCTCCCTGCCAGTGTTCAAAGCTAGGTTGGATGGGGCTTTGGGCACTGGCCATGGCAGGGAGATTGAAACTACGTAACCTTTGAGGTCCCTTCCAACACAAACTGTTCTACGATTCTATGGTAAGTCAGTGCCTGTAGGCCAGGCCCAAGACCTGGACCAGGAGCTGGACACAGCTGTAACCTAACTCCAGCCACGACCAAGAGTGAGTGTCTATATAGAAATGCTGCTCCCATGTAAAACAGAGAAGATGCCAGGCAGCTTTTCTACAGCTCCTTCTCATCCAACCCTTCTCAATAACCTGAATGTTGTTGCAGGGCTGCACTGTATTAAGCAGCCTTGAGCACTGACTAACAAGAACTTGAGGACATGGTCTGCTCAAGGTCCAACACTGGGATTTGCCTCTTAGCATGGCCTAGTTTTAGAACGAAGGTAAGATTTCATGTGAGCATATTTTTCTCAAATATTACGTTGTACAGTATAATGTGATGTGACACAGCTACATGACAAGATGCTAGCTCCCTGACAAAATATATTTGACAAAAAGCTGTTTGAAACTCAGGAAAGCTTCTATCAATTCATACATTCGATCTGAAGGTATCATGGGAGCCTTATTGGTATACAAATACCTTGCACCTGTTCTCTTAACAGGTAAAGATGAGAACAGTGGGATGCTGGCATTTTAATGCAGAGCAGAAGGTATTTACCTTATCCTGTGCAAATGAAAAACTACAGGATTTGCCTTAAAATTTAATGTACAATTTAAATTTTTTTTAAAAAGCAAAATCTTTACCATGCAAAAAAATGTTTCCTTTCAACAAGACATTTCTTTTCAGCCAGTGAATGTTCTTTGATTTCTCCATCTTCCTAAAAGCATAGTAAACCACTGGTTACATCATGATATTAAGGAAAGACATACTGAAACATACCTCTCACTAAAGGGAACACAGTGAACAGCAGCAGATACAAATGAGAAAAAAGAAGCTACATATACTAGAGCAACAAACTATATGACCACAGTAAAGATGGGCACAGATTAGCGGTTTTCCTGGTTGTATTGTACGATTTATATTTAAGTATTTATGTTATCCTTCTTTCATTTTTTGCCATCTCAGACAAACGTCATTTCTCATGACATCTCCATTTCAGAAAGTAGGTCATTGTTCATGACATCCCTATTTCCCTTTCTAGAGTCTTACAGGATAAGTCACTGTCATATCAAAATAAATATTCTTTTTCCAAGCAGAGGTTATTTATTTTTTTTTCTGAAACTCATTTGGGACACTACTCAAGTATAATTCTTAGGAAAATTATTTCTTAAGAAAAATGAATCGGTATTTAGAAAAACATTCAGCTTCTAAAGCTCTATTTTTCCTATGCCTTTGGTTGTTCATGGAAGTATATATGTTGCATAAAGCCCTGAGCAACTGGTCTGAATTCAGTGTGGACCATGCTTTAAGCAGGAGGTCGAACTCTAAACAGCTCCTGAATTCCCTTCAAACTTGACTGGTTCTATGATTTATGAATTTTAAAAAATATATAAATTCATCATTATTGCTGCTTAGAGTCCCCTTAATTAATCAATTCCATGACAGTTTTAAGGTCACCTAAATTATGAAATTTTCTTTAAAATAGGTTGTGAGCTACTGTGTTTTTCATGCTGTCCTGAAACTTTTGAAATACTATTTCCAGATATAAGCTTACATTTGTTATTTTTTTCATCCACTAAAATGATTTTATAATGGACGCACAAGTATACTAGAAATTAAAAAGTTTTTCCATACCAGGCAAAGTGACATCTTAAGTATTTAATCAGTTAGACCTATAATTCGGATCTCTGTTTACTTTTCTTGAAACCAGTATCATTATGCATATAGTACAGCTGGGAAAAAAAAAACAACCAAACAAAACCCCCCCAAACTTTTCATATACAATTTGATTGTTTAATTTGTTCCTGGTTCTGTTGGCAGAATTTGATATGAAACTTGTTTCCAAATATATTCGCCTTTTCTTGACAAGTATTTTGTGTGAAAGTATGAAGCAAAACAAAACAGAAAGCAACCTATAACTCATGAATTAACTGTCCCTCTTAGGTGTTCTATATTCAGGAGCTGGTGTTCTAGCTGTGTAATTGAATACATTTTTTTTCAGCTGAAATGCATGTATGTAATTAAATGTACAGGTTTGGCATTTATCTGAATCCTCAGAAGAATAAAAATTCCCTTTCAGAAATATTTGCAAACAAAAAATCAGAAGAGGTTGCGAAGCCAGTGAAAATGAAAATAAAATAAATCTAATCATATCAATGACTGGAAAAATCACAGTCTAGTGGAAGATACCACTTTGTATGGGGTTCTTCAAACCTAAAGATTGGATTTTTTTAAAAAAACAAGAAGAAAAAAAACCCCAAACAACCCACCCCCACAAACAAACAAACAAACAAAACCCTTGTGGGTTTAATATAAAAGAATGATGATCATCATCATACAATAAACAAAACAAGCAATGAACAGCACAATTTCTCACCACCTGAATCTAAAGCTCAGCAATAGCTCAAGCTGCTCTGCCTCCTGGCCTACACCCCAACCATATAGCGAGCATCATGTCACATGATATGGAATACTGCCTTTGGTCGATTTCAGTCAGCTACCCTGGCTGTGTCCCCTTCCTTCTCCTTGGAAGGCCAGTATGAGAAGCTGAAAAGTCCTTTGCTACTAACAATCATAGAATCGCAGAATCACTTCGGTTGAAAGAGACCTTGAAGATCATCAAGTCCAACCACAACCTAACCCTGCCTAGTTCACCTCTATACCATGTTCTCAAGCACAATATCTACACACTTTTTAAATACATCCAGGGATAATAACTCCACCACTTCCCTGTGCAGCCTGTTCCAATACTTGACAACCCTTTCAGTAAAGAAATTCTTCCTGATGTCTAACCTAAATCTCTCCTGGTGCAATTTGAAACCATTTCCTCTCATCCTATGGCTTGTTACCCTAGAGAAAAGACCAATCCCCACTTCTCTACATCTTCCTTGCACGTAGTTGTAGAGAGTGATAAGTTCTCCTCTCAGCCTCCTTTTCTCAAGACTAAAAAGCCCCAGCTCCCTCAGCTGCCCCTCATAGGACGTGTGCTCCAGACCCTTCACCAGCTTCATTGCCCTTCTCTGGACATGCTCCAGCAACTCAATTTCCTTCTTGTAGTGAGGGGCCAGTCCTTGGCAGCACCTAAAAACATCAGTGTGTTATCAACATTTTTCTCACGTTAAATACAGAAAACAGCACTATATCTGCTGCTAGGAATAAAGTTAACTGTATCTCTGCTGACACTAGCACACATGTTGTGATGCATATCTAAAAGCACCACTGAGGCAAGTGAGGCCTGGACTGAAACTGCCCAGCTTGGAATGACTAGATTAATGTAGCATCAACCTGCAAATAGAGAAGCACAAATAAACTTTTTTTATGCAGCTGTTACTAGCTTCATAGCCTTCTTGCACATTTGGCAATGGAGACCAGATAGATAGTTGAAAGGAGTCCCAGGAAGAACCATTAGTTGGCCTCATAGAAAGTTGGCCTGGGGCTTAGTAATTTGGACCAAGTTTCATTCAGAAATCAATCAATAGTGACGACAATCACCCCTTGTTATGGAAACTCCATACTTGGACCTTCATCTCCAGTCTGAAGATGAAACCCAAGGTGAAGAGAATGTGTATATGTGTGTGTGTGAGTGTGCATGCACACACACACTTATACCTTGCTTTCCAGGGAAAAACAACACAAAACAAAATCCAGAATGTTTAAAGGAACAGGCACAAACTGAAAGAGAAAATAAATGAAGGAAGATAACAATACAGTTTGATAAAGTCCAAATACCATCTACAGCATTGGAAACTGCAATATCAATGACACCTAAACAATTTTGAAGAAATGAATATAACAACAAAATTGTTTCTAATTTAGGAAGAGAAACCAAATTCTATTGGGAAAAAAAAAGATAATTAGAGCTTTCTGGTGCATAATAAAGGATGTCTGGATGTTTATTAGCTCTATGTGTGGAAATTTAAGGTTTTACCTAATTTTCTCAGTAAAGTGAAACAAAGTAAAAGGTTACCGCTTTAATTTTGCGTAACACAATCTTAAGAGAAACTGCTGATGGATTCATTACTTTAATCTAGCCACAGATATAGGGACACCTGGAAATATGAAA
This sequence comes from Laterallus jamaicensis coturniculus, assembly GCA_022605575.1. NCBI lineage: Eukaryota > Metazoa > Chordata > Aves > Gruiformes > Rallidae > Laterallus > Laterallus jamaicensis. The sequence goes on from JAKCOX010000019.1 coordinate 9,757,875, forward strand.
AACTTGTAGCAAACAAATTTCTAAATAGGAAATGGTAATTTGAAAGGTATACATATTTAAGTGTTTACAAATTACATTTTTTGGCAATAAAAACATTCAATGTATGTTTTTTCCTGGCTATTATGTGATTTTTTTTCTCTCTTGGTAGCTTAACAACACTTTTCTATTGACAGAAACAAATTTTATGTATAGCAAATGCAGTCAGTCCTTTTCAGAATCTGTCCTGCTCTTTAGGGTAGCAGATATGCAACATATGTGAAAGTATTATAAGAAATACAGAATTTTGCTTTGAAGCTCCCTAAACAAATCATTAGAATGCATTTTTATTTTAAATTATTATCTATATAATCTTTTTCTTTTAAGATAGAAGCAGCTGAAGAACTAATTCATATTACAAACCTATTACAGAAGAAAATGCTGATTCATCACAGTGATGGACAAGACACATTGAGAACTTTGACAGGGGCTTGTTCTGGCAGAAGGCTTCTCAGCAGGGAAGTACAGTCATATTGGAAGAAGCAAGTCTGCTTCAGCTGGGCAGGATCCAGATTTGTGTCATTCCAGTCTAACAAGAATCTTCACTGGCTCCCTTAAGACAGGGAACAATTACAGCTGGTCATTTCTTCAGCTGCATACATGATCTCTTGGTAAACATAGCTAATTAATAGGCTGACTCGGTAAATATATACTCCTTGACATTACAGACAAATAAAACATTTTCTCTTTGCTTAATAGAAGTCAAGTCATGTCTTTCTACTTTAAACATTTTGTTCTGATTACAATTTTTCCAGTAGCCCTTGGCAGATAATCTGTTTACTTGCTATTCCTAAAATGTTCCAACTTTAGTAAGTAGACATCTTTTAGTTAACTACTTAAAACAAACTCAACTTCTTTTTGGACCAAATATGTAAAAATGCATTTTCAGCTACCTGGTGACACTGCAGAAGCTTTCTTTAGACAGTTTTTGTGGGATATGGGAGTTGTATTTTCTTGATTTTGTTGAAGCTCCAAATCACTCACTTCGAGGCCATAGTGTTACTTAACTGATATTTTATGTCAGTTTACTTCTGCAAGCACTTAAATAAAATATATTTGTGATGTGACTAATTTTAAAAAAATAATTATGGAGTTACTCATTTAAGTGGTTTCAGATCACTGTTCAAGAGAGTCCCAAACTCTTTTTTGCATAGAAAAATGAAAATTTATAGACTTTGTATTTACACAAGTGTAACCATATACATAGTTAAATACTCTTATAAAAAAATTACATCTACATATACACACATATATATAACTATATACATAGACATACACTGTATTAAATATCCTCATATTAGGTTACTTGAGCTACATACTGGAAGACTAAGTTTATGACTTCTCAGTAAGAGAAGAACTACTAGCATGATTAATATACATAGGACTGGGTACCAATTGTGAAACATAACTGTACAAATGCTAAAACATACTACTTATGCTGTTATCTATGCCCTTATTAAAAAAAGAAACAAAACCACAACCCAAAACGAAACACACAAGACCAAACCAAAACACAAAACAACAAAGCAAAAAACCAAACTTCCCCTCCTCAAAAAACCCCAAATGTAAAAATCTCAAAGAAATCTTTTTTTTTTCTCAATGGGAATTTTTCAAACCTTCAGTGATGAAAAGGATCTATCCTATTCATCTGGCAAAAGGCATGATAATTGAAGAGCAGATTCATAGAAAGATCCTTGATTTTCTCACAGACGGTCTACAGCATACCCAAGTATAACAATTTAATTTTCTGAGTCAAAATTGATGCGTAGCCCTGTAGAAATTCTATGTCTAAATTTCTATCATTAGCATCTCCCAAATGACTAAACTGCATCTGAACATACTTAAACAAATTTCATAAAAACTAAGCAGTTAGAACTTTAGCTGACATTTAAATAAAATTTTAATCAAAAAATTTTATTTTCATTCTTTCTGTTGTGACAATTAAATCTTTTTCCAAACCCTTCCATCCACTCAAAACAAGAATTGTGGTGACCTGTGGTATAAAAAAATTATGCCTCTCTCTTGTGGTTTTACCACAGCCAGCAGCTAAGCACCATGCAGCTGTTCACTCACTCTCTGCCAGCAGTATGGTGAAGAGAATCAGAAGAGTGAAAGTGAAAAAACTCACAGGTTGAGATGAAGTCAGTTTAATAACTAAAGCAAAAGCAGCACACACAACGAAAGCAAGAAAATGAATTCATTCACCACTTACCATCAGCAGGCAGGTGTTCAGCCATCTCCAGGAAAGCAGGGCTCCATCACCCACAACAGTTACTTAGGAAGATAAATGCTATCACTCCAAATGCCACCTCTCCCCACTGCGTCCTTCCTCTTCTCCAAGCCCCTTAAAAGCTAAGCATGACATCATATGGTACAGACTATCCCTTTGGTCATTTGGGGTAAGGTGTCACGGCTGTCTCCCCTCCCATCTCCTTGTGCACCCTAGCAATCCCGCTGAGCGGTGGTATGAGAAGTTGAAAAAGCCTTGACTCTGTAAACACTGCTCAGCAATAATGAAAACATCTCTGCATTATCAACACTGTTTCAGGACAAATTCAAAACATAGACCTATATGAGCTACTATGAAAAACATGAACTCCACATCATCTGAATCCAGGACACTCTCTTGAGTACAAGACTGCAGGCAGGTGGAATAAGAGAGAAATAGGTTAGTATTTTGGGTTGCAGGTTGTTTATTTATTTGGGCATTTTTTGGGGCCAGGCTGGTTGATTGGTTTTGGTGGGTGTTTTTAGGGGGGGGGGGATTTAAGGTGTGGCATTTTACAGCCCCTTTCTTAGAGTTTCTTTGAATGTTTCAGAATAGTTCATGATTTGAATATTCAAAATAAGGAATTTTTTAACTTCTAAATAGAACTGCTACCTACGAAAGAGTCTATGTAACTGTGGTACAGGTGGTACAAGTATACTCTTAGACTGGAAGGCAAAAAGTACAACTTATTACAGTAAAAAATGTGTCTGTGAAAACTTAGTACTAACCTGCATATCACCTGGAAAAATACATTTATGCCATTGGAATTTCATGCATTATTCCAAGGCAGGCATTACTTCTGTTTTGGTGAAGAAGTTAGCTTATTTGACGAACAAGCCCTGATGAAATTTCCTGCTGTACTTTAGATTTTCTGCACTGTCTTTTCCCAGTTCCCAGACAAGACTCAATCTTGCTTAATGTATGTGACAAATGGAGAACAGCTTGAAGCAATATCTTAGTATACAGAGAAGAAGGAGACTTACAACTACTCAGGAGAATGCTGAAAAGAACAATTACTTCTTTAATTAAAGCAATTAGTACTTGTTACTAAATTTCAGTGATTCCACACATAAAACTCTGCTCAGTAGCACATAAAGGCAGTTGTTAAAAGATACCCTGAAAATATTTTGGGTTTGTGAACTTCTAATCAAATAAAAACAACTTGAAATAGTGGTAGTATACATAACTGAATTAAGAACAACGTCTTTAGATTTCATGTATTTTAAAAGGTTATGACTGTCTGGTTTGAAAGCAATACCATAGAAATATCACACTTAACTTGGTCTAGTATAATTGACTTCATTATTTAGGAAAGTTCCCTTGACCAATGTCACTAGTGATCCAAAACTTATTTACTTTACATTTAAGAGCCATTAGACCATCCTAACCTGGTTATATGGAAATGAATGTATAGAGAAGAAAACCACATAATAAATCTTCTCTGTCTCTGTGAAAAATATTTTTTTTCAGGCATTGGATTTGAGAAAAGACTTAAATAGACTGACTGACCGAGGCAAAACTTAAATTAGGCTCCAGACTGTGTATCTTCCCTTTTTGGAGATCAGGTTTGTGTTTAAATAGTCCAAAGGAAGATCTCCTGAGCTGGTTTCTGCATGTACACCAAAAATTGGTATGGAGGACTTGAACTACTGTTTAATTTGCTCAGAGCAAGCATGGCCATGTGCTCTTCCACCTGCTAAACATGACCGGAATCTGTCCAACAGAGGCAAAATTGGGGAAAAGATTTAAAGCCCAGAAAGATGCCTTTCCATTCATCTTCCATCCCACTACACTCATATACTCCACACTTAATTCCAAACCTTGTCAAATATCCTTTTTTCTTTTCCCCCACAAGCTACCAAGAATGCAAACCTAACAAAGACTTTTCTTTTAGGTTACTTTAGATACTTTTTCCAACTAATCGAAATCGCCATTCCCTGCCCCCTCATCATGTCACAGTGGGGACCAGAGGTAGGAGGGAAGAAGAAGGGAGAGAAATCATGACTAAAGTCTTCTAAGAAGGGAGGGGCAGGGAGGAGGTGGAGGCGTTTTAAGATCTGGAGTAGGAAAACAACTTGTGAGGAACTGACCAAAATCCCATTCCCCCAGTCCCTGCCCTTCCTTGTGCCACAGTCAGCAGAGGGATGGGGGGGAGAAGAAGAAGGGAGCAAAATCATGACTAAAGTCTGCTAAGAAGGGAGGGGTGGGGCGAGGTGCTTTACGATCTTGTCAGGCTTCTCATTATCCAACTCTGGTGTCACTGGCTGTGCAGTGTAGTGCAATAAATTAGAGAGGTTTCTTTCATTTATTCTGCACTGAGTCTGTTTTGCTCGTGACGCTGATTGCAGAATGATCTCTCCCTGTCCTTATCTCCACTCCTAAGCCTCTCAATATATATTTTCTCCCTTGTCCAGCTGAAAAGGGGAGTGACAGACTGACTTTGGTGGGCATCTGGACTCCAGCCAGGGTCAAACCATCACACTTCATTACTGTACTTTCATTTGTTACAAGTTTTTCTCTTTGTCCTTCAGACTTCCTCTGTTTTTTTTCTTTATTTATTTCTAATACACTACTAAAGTATTCTTTTCTCTGGCTTCCCTTGAGTTTGGTAATTCACCTTCACTTCCCTCACTCTACACACAGCTTGTCTATCTTTTGCCCATTCCCTGCTCCTGTCTTGTTTCATAGAATGATTTTGGGTTGGAAAGGACCTTAAAGATACTGAGTTCCATGGGCAGGGTTACCTCTCACTAGACCAGGCTGCTCAAGGCCCCATGCAAGCCGGCCTTGAACACTTCCAGGGAGGAGGCATCCACCATCTCCCTAGGCAACCTGTTCTAGTACCTCCTCACCCTCGTAATGAAGAATTTTGTCCTAATATCCAATCAAAGTCTATCCCCTTCCAAGTTTCCTTCTACTTAGCTACTCCCTGGAATCTGTCCCAGCCTTTTCAGTCTTACTCCTGATCTCACTTCCCTGTCTCCTTTGCCTGTTTAATCTACAAATACTTGATACTAATTGATGTTATAAGCCAAACCAACAAGTTTAGAGGGGCTGTGTTCTTATGTTCTAAAAAAAAAAAAATTAAAAAAATCAGTATTACCATGATTTCTGAATCCATTGCTAAAATGCCTTTCCAAAAAACCAAAATGGATGTTTAATGCAATGTTCATCACATCAAACTGATAAAACTGCTTTTATGGTTCAATGCTATCTTAAAGTATTTGGATATCTCTAGCAAAATACACCTAAATCTGCTCAAAATCCCAGTTCAGTCAGTCTTACCATAGTCTATAAACTTAGCATGTAAAGCAGTTTTTACTCTTAGTTCTGTCAATATTTTATTATTTGGGTTTTGTTTGGTTTTTGGAGGTTCCAGAATCAAAATATGGTTTTGGCTGCCAGAGTAGCTCAAGAAACAAACTCTTTTCAGGACTAAGTAAAATATCCAAATTACTGATGGCAACAATTAAACTGAAAATCTTTCTGCATTATTAAAATTTCCTTCTAAGAGCATTACGTTAGGGAACACTCTACTAGAGAAAGGTGCTTTTATTATGTTGTTATTACTGTCTGGTCAACTACTTTTCAACACTATCTTACCCTGTATATATTATGCATATGTTGTTTATTTTGTCTACTCTTTCAGAAAAATTGAACAGTTTAAAAACTTCCCTTCTAACAGGTTTTTTTTTGTTGTGGGTGGGGTTTTTTTTCATGGGGTTTGTTGTTGTTGTTGTTGTTTGGGTTTTTTTACCTGATCCTTTTGTATAGGTATTTCTGAACAATTTGGTTCTGATTTAAAGATGTTGTGAGGTTTATTTATTTATTTATGCACTGGGTGCACAAACACCAAACATATTTTTAATACTTTATTCATTACCAGTGCAAGCTACCTTTTTACTGATCAGAATGAAAGAGTTGAGGGATGAAGAGAGCAGGAACACAAGATGAAGGAATTTTATCATGTAACTGTAAGGTACTGGAATTATGCCTTACCAATTGCCAACAGAATCAATCCCCCCCCTCTCTATCTCCTCTCACCTTACCAAACCTCATTCCTAAAACACTACATCACCACTGGTCAAGGACCCGGCTTCCCAGAACCTAATGACTATTCAACAAGCCACCCAGAAGAGAGACATCAGGAGCCATTCACACATCAGGAGCCATTGTTCCACTATCAGGAGCACACACTGGGAGCCATTCACACATTGGGCATTCCCTCATCCACCCTGAAGTGCTCCCACAGGCCAGGTGGGAAGCTTGTAGCCAGACAAAGGAGCAGGATCCCTACAAAAAGGGGTGCAACAAGATAGAAATTCTCTTTTTTTCTTCATACTTCATCATGGAGGGACAAAGAAGGGAGCGCTCTCCCATCCCATCGGACCCAGAGAATACTCTGCCATCGGACTGAATGCCATAGCCTCGTGGTGGTAGATATAGACTCCTCTCACCCCTCTTCCTTTTTTCCATTCTCTCTCTCTTTCTATCTCTCTTTTCACCCCCGTTTTCTCTTTCTTCCCCCCTTTCCCTGCACACAATAAAGCAACCTTCACCTTGACTCTGTTTGGAGTCTCAATTCTGTTCTCTGACAATTTAATTAAGAACTTATCAGGATAAAACACCTAGTGATTGGACATCACTCAGCCGCCCCCAGCCACCCAGAGCGATCTGAGGTTCCGTTGGAACGAAAGGGGGTTTTAGCCTCTGCCAAACTGAAGTCTTGTCTAGGTTGTGGATCGTGACAGTTAACTACTGTGTAACGTATGGAGCACAAAAAGCCTTTTTTCTACTGATTAAATACAGTTGTTTGGGGTTTTTATCAAAACGTACTAAATAAAAGTTATTTTGTACTATTATGGATACTATTAGGTTTTTTTCCTTTTTAGTGAATTATGTCTACATACAGACATTTTCTCTAAAATTGCAGATGTCATTATCTAAAAGTCTTGGTCAAAATCATAAAGGTTATGTTTCTTTTCCAAACTACTCTTCCCTGTTTAGAGGAACATTTTTCGAGAGACTACTTTGATTATGCTTGTTAAATTGGGAAATGCACCAGATGTTGCTGGTTGAGTTATCTGTTCATGAAAAATGTATTGTTGATGTATTAAAGCACATCTTTCAAAGCCACTCTCTCAAAATTTACTCTTGTTATAGGCTTTGCCTTTGGCAACAATAAGTGTCTGATTCACTTGAAGACTCCTAGTTTACAAATAATAATGCCATGAAAGTTGGAATCCCAGCACTATGAATTTGCAGGACGGAATTTCCATTAATTTATCACCAGCTTAAGTGAGAGAATGTATTCAGTTCAACTAGCATAAGTAGACCTTTCCAGCTTTTTTTGCTTTCCTTATTTATTTACTTCCTGAGATCTCCTGGATTGTTTTCTTGCCTTCTGGTATAATTAATTTAATAGGAACTTCAAATTTAAGGTACAGTCTAATTTGTCTGTTCCAAAACGCTGAAAATGTTGACATACTTAATAAAGTAATATTCCTTAAGTATGCATGCACAGTCTCTACAGAGGCACTGAAAAGTGTTACTGATCACACATCACACCTAAATTTATTTTAGCATGTACAGTAAATAATTTAAAATTGACCTTAATGGATGAATGGATGACCAAGCAAAATAGACAAAAATACGATATTTCAGGATTTTTTAAAAATTTGTTTCTTCCCTCAAAACCTTCCTATGGTCCCTCAAAACTATGAAGTCATGCTCAAGGGCGAGATAAGCTCAAAGGAACTGAGAAAGCATGACTGAAATGCAAACTTTGTTGATAAACTTGCATATCTACTTCTGTAGAGATATATATATATATACATATGTACTTCTGTATATATGTATATTATAAAATTAATTAAATTAAATATACTGAATCTATCAAAAGAATATATTTTGTAATTTTAATGTGATTTTATTATGAAATATTGATGAAATTGTTTTGAAGATAAATTATAGCCTGATACTACACTTCAATGTATACATATGTAACTTTGTTTTACCCTGCTTTTCAAGGCATTTAGGGTAGGAAAATATTAAATTCACTGTATTAATTATAGTTTCCATTTCTCACATTCTCAATTCCTAACTCCATGTCTTTTGAATATCTTCACATGTTGTGACACTGAAACAACCATGTTGTATGACATAACTTGTTGTAATTCCTTTTGTTCTTTAATTATTTACAATTTACAGAAATGACAAAATCTGAAGTAATACCTCACAACACTTTTCTCACTGCAATATAGTACACTGTTATGAAATAATCACAGAATCACAGAATGATAGGGTTTGGAAGGGACCTCTGGAGATCATCTAGTCCAAGCCCTCTGTCAGAGCAGGATCACCTAGAGCAGGCTGCACAGGACAGCATCCAGGTAGGTTTCAAGTGTCTCCAAAGAAGGAGACTCCACAACCTCTCTGGGCAGCCTGTTCCAGTGCTCTGCCACTCTCACAGTAAAGAAGTTCCTCCTCTTGTTTAAGTGGAACTTCCCATATTCAAGTTTATACCCATTGCCTTGTCTTGTCACTGGGCACCACTGAAAAAAAGACTGAAATATCACAAAATAATGGCAAGTTTTGCGTTACTGTATACAGTAACAATTGCACTTAGGTTTGATGCAATATTTTCCCCTTAGCTTAAAATATAATAGCTCTATGACACAAAGGCCATTTGTTAATTACTTAGTTTTCAGTAAACAAAGGGTAAAAAATCAGGAGTTATTCTTTAACATCACTGATGACCATGCAGCACCTTTGCTTGGAGGAAAATCTTCCAGTAACTGCTGCTTGGTATAAAAATTCCCAGGTTCTGATTTAAAGACATTTTTTTCTTTGGGACATCTTCTGCTGGATATCCATATAATTCTACTGCTAGAACAACAGAGACACCATTGGGAAAATCTTCAATTCTTCAAGGGGACAAATATTCCAGGTGGGTCCAACCCATGGGAAATGAACAGGGTTCTTGAAATTAGATCAACTGTGTACTCAAAAAGAATGATAATTTCCCTCCAGATCTTTCAGTCCAATTTTTTTTATTATGCTTTTTATGAAATTGTGATTAACTAAACATGTCAAGAGCTCTTATTCTGTGGCTCTGATTAGGCTAAGGGTTTTTGTAATTTCAATTACACACACACAAAAAAAGAAAACATCCTTGTTGAGTAGAAGGAAATAAAGAACTGACTGAGAGTACAACCTTATCTGAATATGAGTGATTATACTATTTTGCTTTGGAAATTGATATGAACGGAGTTTATTATAGAGTTCTCTTGATTATGAAGGGTTTACACGTCAAAATGTTGAAACACTAATAACTTTTTCTTTTAAGCTGTATTTGGAATGTATAAAGCAGTTTAAACCTTGGTTTTATCGGATTTCTTTTATTGACATCATTTCTTTATATAGTTCTCTCCTCTAGATACGAATGCCCTACTAGTTCAAATTCATTTAAAAATTATGCAATGTGTTAATTTTTGTTGTATTACAATGTTTAGTTAATTTTTATAGAGTAATTAATACTGCACATATTTATGGCATAATTTTAAATTTTAATACAATTTTTAAAATAGAACATTAATTTGAGCATTTAATATTGCTTAGAAATAATTCATTATGGGGTTTTTTGTTTTCTTTTCTTTTTATGGATAAATCCTTATATACAAATAATTGGGTTACAGAAAGTCTTTAGCCCAGTGAAGACTCCAGAAAAATCCTTCGAGTTAGTCATGTGTTCTACTAGAACACACAAGGCATGAACACAGACAAACGGATGATCTGAAAATTCAATCCGTTTGCTTTATTTCTTCCAGAAACTCATTGCAATTTCTAGGTGACACTGAGTTCCATTCAGTGGACTGTGGATTCCATTAAGTCTTGAAAATAATAACTAACTAACTAATAAGCTTCTGAAGTCTTCTTAAGCATACAGAACTAATTAAAAAAAAAAGTGAGGCTTTAATTGACTTTAAAGTTGTCTTTGATATGTTGGCTTCAGTTTCACAGAGCTTATTTTATTCAGCTTGGTAGGTCAGTTATACCAATCATCTTTACTGTTGTATACAAATATTCAGTTACGAAAACCGGAAGAATTGAAGTGCTCTACTTCTTTCACAGTTGTTTGTAATAACGTAGCCATTTTTCATCCCTTATTACTAATTAAATGACAAAATCCTTTTCATAATGATTTCCCTAGATCCAGTAAGTATAGAACAGAAATTATTTTTATGTAATTTTTTATAGAATTTAAAAACATTTGTCTGTCAGAATGTAATTACTGAAGAAAAAAAAAAGTAGGAATTTGACCTTGACACCAAACTTAATAGAGTATATTAAAAGACAATCCTGAACAAACTGATAGACCTATGCAAGATAGAGAATTTTTATTTGATAAATGCAGGAAATAATTAATCCTTCTACAATTAAGAGGATGCTAGATAAAAGAGCATTACAATATAAACAAATAGACCAGAAAAAATATTAATGTGCTTTAGCATAGTGGTTTTCAAATTGTACTTCATGGTTACTGGACACATTGCTGCTCAGATTTGCTAACTTGCATTCTTACTTTTCCTAAATTGCTATAATGGCTAGAAATATGATTTATCAGTATCACTATCTGTAATCCAGTGATGTCATATCATAATGAATGATACAAATGTAATTTTTGTACATATGAGTGACAGAGGGCCAAAGTTTCATAGTTCCAAGAACAAAAGCTTTCAGGGTTTTTCATTCTCATGAAATATAAAAAAATACTCATTAGGGAGATATGTTTGCATTTATGAGAATTTGCTTCTTTTCTTTCAAGACCCATCGAGGATTTTTTTCTGGTAACCTAAAGTATATTATCTCACTTTCAACATAATTTTCTTCGCATTTTGTCATGATATGGTATTTTTCTATGAATATCTTTCATATCTTTCATTACTACATTAAATGATTTCATTCTGAAGTTTATTTATTTATAATCCATAATATATATAAAAGTATATATATATAAAAGTAATCTATATTGCTATATTTGAAGCTATAATATGGAACACATATGATACAATAGTTTAGGACACTGGCAAAATATTATGGACATATGTGGTTGCTTGTTTTCCTGCTCAAGTGCATTTCTTGTTGGATTTAAAAGACTCCTTTGATATATAACCTTACAGCATTTCTCTTCCTTTGGGAAATTGCCCTTATATTCATTCTGTTTCAAGCAAAGATATATCTACTTCACATCTTACTAATGAACTAAATCTTTTACTAACATCTTTAAAAAGAGGCTAGTCTGTCTGTTCCAGATCCTGCTGCTGGCACAAGAAGAGTTATAATGCAAACACATCCCGCAGAAGTACATGGTGACTTGAACTGCCTGGGAAATCAGGTAGCTGCTATAGTAAGCCCTCTACATCCCTGCAGTGCTCACGCATTATGAATAAGAAAACATCTCCACCTGGCATGCTCTCAACAGAAAGTACTTAGAAATACAGGGCAAATATTCTTCCAATCTTAATTGTGCCTATTTCTAGTAGCAAAAATCAGAGCAACCATGCAGACATTTAGATATGCTATGACTATCCTGACAGGTCCAAAATCAACCCTAAAGGTCTATGTATAAATATAAAAATGTAAAATAATTTGGATTGGAAGGCACCTCTGGAGGTTCCATGCTCCAGTTGCATGCTCACAGCAAGGGCAAACTTCTGCAGCAGATCAGGTGACCTAGAATCTTGACCAGTTAAGCTTACAATATCTTCATGTATGGGGTGTGTGTCATCGCTTAATTGTTTTCAAGACCAAGTATGTCAACATCTTACTAGTACTGCAGGACCAAAAGCTGAACCCAATAATTCACATAGGTTCTCGCAGGTCCCAAACAGAGGGGACTAATCATTCCCTTGACCTGTGAGGGACCTTACTGCTGTGCAGCCTTTTATAGGATTAGCCTTCATTACTGTTGTACTAAATAACTTTACTTCTCTGAATTACTTATTTTGAGGATTTCTTCAGTAAGTGGACTGATAGATAAGGGTGAAAAATGTTCAATGAAATAAGTTTTTCTGGAATTAAATGTTGATAAAAACAGACTGTCATTTTAAAGCTCCCTATTTCTTTCTGTTGACATTTCATTCCTTATTCAGATAAACAAGTTCAGGTGTACAATTCAGTAACATAGTTGTCTGATGTTATTTGATATGCCCCAAATCTGAGGCCTGTCTCCATCAGCAAGAAGAAAATGGGTATCTCAGAGGTCATGTATTACATGTACCACAGCCCTGTGTAGATGGCCTGAATAATCAAAGGATGAGTTCCTGTCTAATCAATGACAAAAGGTATCGTCTTCAGCAATATTTAACATTCTTAAACTGAAACATTTAGATCTAGATATCTAATGAATTAAAAGAATGAAGCTCACAAAATGTCTGGTTTATATCTTAGACATGTTGGGATGGGTAAACCATTAATATTACCAGCCCCATTACACTGCCAATAGGGAGGGTTTCAACAACTAGGTATCTCACTCCTGGATGGCTGTGGCAGATAAAATAAATCCCATCTTGAGTGACTTATACGTGTCAGTAATATTAGCTGAAGTCCTATCTATGGCTTTGAAAAATCTTCCTGAGAAATTGCACTAAAATATCAGATTCAGTTTGTGATAATGTCATGGTTCTGGCCAGGCCAGGGTTAAACTCCCCAATCAGCCTACACAGGTGAGCTGAAGTCAGCCCAGGTGAGCTGTGTTAGCTGGAGCTGTTTTCCACACCACCTGACACCACTTCTTCATAAAAGCAGCTGGCTGGGGAAGGGTAGGGGCTGTTTTTGCCTCTAGGACAGTTGGAGTGTGGCTGGGATATTGGGTTGGTCAGTTGGTCCTTGCTGTTGGGCAGCTCTCTGTAATCTTTGGGTCAATAAGGTACTCTGTGTTAACACTGGGTGTGAGTGTAACTAGCCATTATTGTTCTGTATTCACTTTGATATTTGGCAGTAAGCTGTCCTTATCCCAACCCACAGAGGTTCTGCCTGTTTCTCCTACAGGAGTGGGAGAATGGCTTTGGTGGGAATTTGGCCTCTAGCCAGGGCCAAATCACCAGTGTTAAGAATGTGTTAATTTGATTATTTTTGTCTGGATCTAAAAAGGTGATCAGGATGGATTGATTGTAGATAAATAACATACAAAAACTGTATTGAGGTTTGGGATTATTATTACTTCCAAACTAAGCTTTCTCAGAAATGTGTTATAGAAGCTTTTAATTAAATATGTGAACTCTTTCAGATTGCATGAATGCATGTGCTTCTCATTTAACAGCAGATACAAGCTATTTCTGCTTTAATTTTTTTGTTTCAGTTTTTGCTATTGGTCTGCCATTTTCCTACATGTTTATATGTATTTTAAATGCAGTGTTAACATTTTGGATACACTGTTTTGACTGAGAGAAATACTTTAAAATATTTTAAGTATTCAGTAATTTTAACAATGGAAGGAATAAAGGTGTATTATTTAGAGTCTGCTTATTAGGAACACTGTGCCGTGGTTCTAGAGCTCCCTCTTCTGACCATCCAAACCAATCATAATGTTTTGTTTCATTAAAGAAAATCTGCTCCTATCCAGAAAGGTACTTAATGGTCCTGTGCCTCTAAATTTTTACATTGTTTGCTAATTGGTTGGGGTTTTTTGTCATGTCCAGATCAAATCTAAGATTATATACAGGACTGTTGTTTAGAAAAACTCCGCACACTCTCTTCAACCATGCAGTTGAACTATACATTTCCTAATGGAAGAAACTTTCCAGAATAGTAGCAGTTCAGCTTTCCATTATATATAGTTAGATCAGATTAACACTCTGTTATGTTATCAAATCATAGAGTCATAGAATGCTTAGCAGATCAGAATGCTCAGAGCTTCAACAAACCTGACCTTGAATGTCTGCAGGGCTGGGGCCTCCATCACATCTCTGGGCAACCTTTTCCAGTGTCACACCACCTTCATAGTGAAGAACTTCTTCCTACTGTCTAATCTAAACCTACCCTGCTCTAGTTTAAAACATTGCCCCTCATACTATCTCTACGTGCCCTTGCAGTAAGTCCCTTCCCAGCTTTCCAGTAGGTCACCTTCAGGTACTGGAATGTTATGTTGTTGTTTTATTCATATGATGGGGTAGTACCAGAGCAGTGTAGAGTAGAACAATCACAAACTTCAAGCATCACAAGCTTTGCTTTGTTCTATGCAAATACTAGGTGAGATTTTCAACTCTACTTGCAAAGTTGTATTCCATTGGTTTTAGAGGGAATGCAGCACCTTTAAGGATCTAAGTAATGACAAAAGTTGTGATACTGTTCTCCCCAGGCTAGAATCCAGCATCCAATATTAGAGTTTAGACTCCTGTTATAAAGCATATGGGTACACATCCATAATACTTCAGAATGACATCCAGGACCAGCCGGACAGTTGTTGGGAGCTACCAACAGCCAGTATTCTTTTTGAGATGCCATCCAAAGCTAGCAACTGGGGATGGATGAATGACATAAATTTCTCTTCAAATCTCCACATGTGATTCACTCAGTGGTGCTCCACTTGAGATCAACTGCCCAGAATAAAAACTATTAGTTCTAACTCAAAGTAGAAGTTTCTTCTCTCCCTAGGACCCAACAAGGCCAGACATTATCTTATTCCCCTGTTCCTACCTTTTAATTTTTAAAGGTTCAAATTCTTCTCTAGTATATAGGAGACCAAGGCTTCATTCTTGCCTGCACTAAGTCCTGAAGCAGAGGAAAGTGAAGAGCAGCTATGTATACCCTCTATGACTTAAGCACTAAATGTAGGAAAATGTTCCAGCTCCTGGAATCTTACCAGAGATTAAGCATCTGACTCTTAGAGAGATTTCAAATGTTTCTTTCTCTCTCTTCAGCAGTTTAAACATTCTTTCTGTGAAGGATCTAATTTCAGAGGCTTGATTAGACATTTTCTTATTCTCTGTGTACAGAATTAAGTTTTACAAGCAAACCCATTTGGAACCATGCAGTTATTAAGTAAGTGGATTGATACTTAATGGTAAGAACTAGAAGTAGACAAGCTTTGAGATGAAATTATTTCATGGCAGCATCTGCATGCTTGAAAAGAAATAGGTGGCCACCACTCCAGTTTCTGTGGAGCATGGACTTTAAGTGTATGTTGACTGATAGAGGAAGTCCACCACACTGAATCTATTCAGTAAAAATAATTGCAGGAATATTTAACTTGAATGTGTAGGCATGAAGTGTGTGACCATCACAAAAGCATTTTCATATATGACCAAAAGGACCTCATGATACTTACTGTTGATTTAAACAGAGGAAACTAGAAACCTATGAAATAAACTGTAATTCACTGGAGGTTTGCCTGTTTGGATTTTTTTAAATAAAGGTTTAAACTTTAAATTTTGCTAGAAGCACTACTTTAATCACAGAGGTCTTTTGGGACATTACTGAGTGACTCTTTAGTTATTCCATTAGTCTCACAAAGTGCTCACCTCCCTCTAGGCATCTTACTCCTTACCCCCTGTTAATTGTATCACCAACTACCTATAACATAAGATGTATTCAGAATTCTTTATTTTTAAATCTATAGCTCCCATTCTTTGTTAAAATTATAAAACATTAAAGAGTTCATAACTTTTTCTAATTCATACTGAACCAGACACTTCTCACACACACACAATGTAAGTAATGAATGCACATTATATATGGATATGTAAGAATCTTAAACCAAAGCCTGGCATTATCACCAATGTATTTCCTCTAACCTTAGATACAGTTATAGTTGCAATTGAAAGAATCAGGTAAGGGTGTAAAGTGATCAAATTTATATGTACAGAAGGATGCAAACATATGCAAACTCGCATTGTTCATTTGGCAGGTGTAAGCAAGGCTGGGCAAAATTTTTTATTACCTTGTTAACACAGGGTTACACCTCGGGAGACATCTTCTCTTTATTAAATTATTTGATCTCTAGAAAGATTCACAAGTTCTTCTGTAGTCAGCATGACAATCTTACAGAATCCATAGAGCTTTAAAAATAATCACATGTGTTTTCTTCCAGAACAATGATTTTTCTTAAGAATTTCCTTATTCTTGAAAATGTTCTTGAACATTTTCTTATCTGATCATTAGACTAGAGACCATATTCTTCCTTTCATCTCTCTCCAAATATTCACTTGACATCTTTCTGTTTCATATATATAATATAAATAGTTTTTTAATGGAATCTTGGCAATTTTAGGATTCTCCCGAAAGTCTTTATATTTGAGATATTCTTAATTTCCTCAAGACTAAAGATGATTCTTCTTTTATCTTAAATCCTAGCACATTTAAATGGGCCCACCTCTCAGTTGGGCTCAGTTCTTAATTCCTATCTTAACATAGAGTTTCAGGACATAGTTTAATGATCATGCTGTTATTAGGCTCTTGCTTATGTCTTGGATTTTTCTTTTTTTTAAAATCACATAACCTAGCTGAATTTTCTAAACATCGGTGAAAAACCTCTGCAAAAATATTAAAGGTACGACAGCCCATCTCAGTGATCATCAACTCCTTTTGATATTCAGTGTGCATCAAGAGCCTCACATAAAACCCAGCAACTAACAAATAACAGGTAACAAAGGTCATCTTTTAAATTCACCTTTTGGTATAATTTTATGTCTGAGATGTCCTTCATCCTAGTGTGATACAAAAGTTATTTAAGGTGTTACCACCTTTCTGGAAATTAATTGCAGACAACTGGTGGGAAACAGAAGGACATTGAGAGTCAAAGAAAGAAAAAATAGAAACAGGTGGTCAAAAGCTTGTTATCTGGGATGCTGCAAGATATAAAAAAATAAACACACAAGCATGAATGAAATGTTTGCACTTGTATTTAAAGAATATTTGAGAAACAAGAAATAGAAGTAGGTGCATTTCTTCAAATAATGCCCGTTACTGATTTCAAATTCATATTATCCACTGGACGACCACTATGAGTCAGAGCCTGAAATATCATAGAATCACAGAATGGCTTGTGTGGGAATGGACCCTAAAGATCATCTAGTTCCAATATTCAGACCAGGCTGCCCAAAGCCCCATCCAACCTGGACTTCAGTGCTGCCAGGGAGGAGACATTCACAACTTATTCCAATGTCTCACTACCATCACTGCAAAGAATTTCTTTGTTGTTGGCTCATACTGAGCTTTACATCAATTAAAAGCCCCAAGTCCTTCTCAGGACTGCTCTCAATTCATTCTCTGCCCAGCCTGTAGCCATGCTTGGGACTGTGTCGACCCATATGTAGGATCTTGCACTGGGATTTGTTGAACTATATGCAGTTTTTACAGGTCCATCTCAAGTCTGTCAAGATGCCTCTGAAATAATAATTTTTCAAAATAATTATTTTTTAGAAATGTTTTTACTAAGCACAGATCATTATTGACAGCACATGCTTCATGGGGAAAATTGTTCTGGACTAAAAATATAAATTTACTTCATCATATTACAAAAAAATGTTCTGCTTTATAGTATATAGCGCTAGGAAACACTTGTATAAATTGCTGCTTCAAGGAAGTTCGTGTTATAAGGTATCTTATGAAGATCTGGTGAAAGGTACTACTTTGCTTGAACTGCAAATTACTCCTTTGGGGGAATGCATAAATTTATTATGAAGCACTGTTATGAATACACAAACCTATATTATCAGACTAAAAATATTTCAGAACATTCATCACCTACTTCTACCCCAAAATCATATAGGAAATTGCAACTTCAGCATCCAGTCTTATGAATGCCAGATTGTTTTGATTAGAATGCATCGTTCAGCCATTTAGAAACTGAATTTATCCAATGATTTGCACAGTAATTACTACTGCAACTTTAGTCTGCATGCTATATATTGTAGTATATGCTGTTTAAGCCTGTTCCTTAAAGCTTTGACTAGAATTGTTCTGTAAATCATCGATGGTAAGAGTGGACAAAGCAGTCTAACTGTATAGTACATTGCAGAATTGTTCAAATCCCCAGTCAAGTTTCAGAGCTTAGTCCCAAAATCTGAGAATTAGATACCAAGTATCTCTAGGGTCTGGACAAAGATGGTAATGGTCATGGATATTATTTATACATATCTGTCATGCATCTATAATGAAAACCATAAGATAGATAATTGTCTTTGTGAATTCTCTCTCCTAGAAAATCCTGAAGTCTACAGCAATTTCATCCTTTCAGTCATTTTCAGCCTTCAAGTCTTACATAAAATGCTTACACAAGTGAAGATGTTTCCCATTTCTGGAAAAATACCTTGCTTTTCTTGCAGCAGGCAAATATATTGACATATTATCAGGGAAGATTCCTGCCACCAAACGACTGCTACCAAATGCAGAAGTTGAGAATAGTATAAATATCTATTATAGAACTTTATCCATTTTACTATGATAACTGTGATGCTGAAGTTTCACCACAATTAATTAGTATACTGGCTCTACAAGAAAAAAACTCACTTGAGCTTTCCTTCTCATGCTAGTTCAAATTTAGCAGTTGTGCTAATATTCTTGGTTAAGGCAGTGTGGCATGTTGTCTTTCCCAAACCTCATTATTTCCTGTGCAGGGAAATGCCAAAATGTAGCTGACAGGATTTGTCTCCTCAATTGCAAATATAGTAATTAATGCAACTTTTTAATATAAACAAGCCATCCCTCAGTTCAGTGCTAGACTAGTGCCTCATTCTAACAGAATTACATAATAAACTGCAACTAACTACTAAAAGGTGACGCTTTCCAATCATGAAGCAACCTTTTATGCTACTGAAGAATTTCTCAAGCCTATGTCAAGTCTATCCAGATTATAATTATAATCATAGGCATATATTAACACTATTGCAGTAAATGCATTTATCAACGGCAATTCTGAACTCTTTATACCTGTTGCTTTAGTAAACTTTTGATTAGTTTAATTTTTGCAAAACTGCTTCAGTGAAAGTCCTTCAGGGGCAAACATTGGCTCACATATGTGGTATTCTATATAATCCTTTAGACATAAACCATTGGTCATAGACTAAGACGGGACCGAGTGCACCCAGGCTCTTCTCTGAGGAGTTTAGAAAGTGAGGGGATCCTTTGTGACTCAATGGGAGGGCATCCCTCAACTACACATCAGACTTTAACCCTTTACATGGCAAACCCAAGCATCGAACCTTCCTATTGAAATACTAATACAAAAAGGACAAAAAGCTTACTGCTATGCCTAGTCCTTCACTGACTGTAGTGTGAGGATTTAGCCCCTTCACTGACTGTAGTGTGAGGATTTAGCCCAACGATGCAAGTGTATGTATTAGCATTTTATCTTCACAAGACATAAACAATTAAAGTGCATACATCAATTTGGTAAGAGACCATATTGTAGTACGATATCTCTTCATAAAACTGCTATAATATAGGTAGTAATAAAATTCCACCAGAAGTCTCTATTGCAAATTTTCAGAAGCCCATGTTTATAGTATTGACAGCTTTAAAATGGAGATGAATAAATAAATCTCTTCTTGTAGTTCTATTCAGAACTACTAATTCAGAGAAGAAGGGAAAAAATAACAAAACAAAACAGTGCAAAAGCAGAAGATTTAATATATAAGTGACTTTATGACATAAAACACAAAAATTACATTGTATTCCGTTTTTCTTTCCTAGCCATCTTAAGAAGCTGAAGTCCTATAGTTTTGTCAAAGAGTACTATAATGTTAACAAGAACATTGGATTTTCTTTCTCTTAGAATCTCTGCTGTTGACCTTCTTCACATATGCTTGGCATTTTCATCCATCTGCCTTTGGCAGTAGTACTAACACATTGGTGAGTCATAAAAATGTTCCAAAGCAGCCCACCTGCCAATCTGGTAGGTAAGAATATGTAGGATTTCTCTGTTCCCCATTTTTGTAATTTATCTCCTTTTTACAAAACAAGCAGTTTTCCTTGGGATCATTTGCTTCTTCCTCTCCTAAAAATTAACTATGTTTTAATATTATTCTATTAATTAAAACCATATTTCTTTGATGTTATTGCCATACATATAAAATGTTTTAAAGCTTTCTAGCCCTATTTATATGGGACTAAAAACATACTTAATATTTCAAAATGTCACTTAAAACAGAGCTTATGAGATTGATATTTTTATATTGCATGACAAAGTTAAAATGTTATCATATTAACGGTTTTGCTTTTTTGTTGTTGTTTCTTGGGGTTTTTGAATATCATTCGCTCTTTATCTTTAGAAGAATAGAAAATAATTTTGCACTGGTTAAACAAACACCACAAAATCTCAAGATGTAAGGGTATCTTTTAAACTTTCAAAAAGGTGTTAGAAGGCTTTGTCAGGACCACAATTCACTTGCTTTGAGATGAATACTGTTTTGTATTGTGCATCATAATATAGTGCTATATTTTGTCAAATTAAAGTAATTACAATACAACTACTTTCTGTAAAACATGGATTAATTTCTTGCATATATGTCAACATGTATATTTAAATACATTTAAAAATTAAATCATGCCAGGTAATCTCATTAGTTATGAAAATTAATGGAAATTGTGATTTTATTACTTAGTCTTCTTTAGATAAGGACTGTAAAACTTGTTATTGTTTCAGGTTTCTTTTAAAATTACTTCAATGTTATAATGAACCCATTAGAAACTTGAAGAAATTTAAAACAGGACTCTAAGGATTTATTTAAGATTTTATAATACCAAGATATCCTATGACAACATATAACCTTTCTTTTCAGTGAGGATGCTATATAGCCTAACTTCTGTGTTCAAATCATCCTTCAAGTTATATTCTGAAAACATATATTATGATACACAGATTGGCTAAGGAAAGAAAGGTGGAATCCTTTGAGAAAATTGCTATTTACAATCTTCTTGAAGTGTTTTTTTTCTTTTTCTAATTTCCATTTAACCCTTCCTTTAAAAAATCATTTAAAAAGATGGAAAATTGTCTATTTGTCAAAAGAAGGTATGTATAGTATCTTTGTTATATAAAAACGCGCAGCACCTCAGTGGATAAGGAAATAATTTTTTTAAAGGTGTCTTAAAGAAATTTCTTTATTTGCCAACAATAAATGACACATGTTCATCTTCATTGTATATTCCCTGCATATACAGTACAGCAATTTATTACAGTCTTCATTGCTACCTGTTTTTCTCTCTTTTACTGAAGTAAATGCAAGGTTACTGTGACAAGGAACCAACTGGCAGCTTTTTCAATAACTGTTCCTTAAGCTTTCAAATAAATGGCAAGAGAAGTTAAATAATCTTGAAAAACTGTCAGAAGGTACTATACAATGTGGACAGTGGATGTCAGTTTTGTTAAACAACTGATTTGCCAATTTCAAAGCAAAAGTTTCTGTTGATACTAAGCAAAATGTGCTTTGCATTACAAATTGACTCCAACCACTCAGTTTCCTGAGCTGTGGCCTAGAAGGATTTAAAGGTTTATGTGACCTTAGAATGTCGACCGTTTCTAGCTTTAAGGCATGTTTCTAGTTTTGATTGGCATGTTGTGGTTACCCCTTGTTTCATTACTTCCCCAAACTCAAGCCACTGCATCATTATAAACTAAGCTTGTTGACTAGTATTAAGTCAAAATACTCCTAATAGCCTTCTCCATTTTATTACAAGTACTGACATTCATTTGTTTTGGATACATAACAAACACCATAAAACATCATTTCCGATCTGCTTACCTGTCTGGAGTAGCTAGGATGCAGTATGACACACCAACAGGGATACTAAGCATCATGTTTACTAGTTTGTGTTCTGTCTACCATCTGACGTCAATACTGTTTGTATTTGTCACCTTCTTTGCGTTTTTACACTGTTTTGCAAAAATGTGGTATCTGACTATAGCAAAACTATCATGCTTGCTTTTTTTATTAAAATGGACCAGCAGTATTCATGTAATGACTTACTACAACTCACTTGGGGAGCAGAGACTAGTTAATCATAGAATCATAGAATCATAGAATCATAGAATCATAGAATGGCAAGGGTTGGAAGGGACCCCGAGGGTCATAAAGCTCCAACCCCCCTGCCACAGGCAGGAGCACCAACCTCAGGTCTGGATCTACACAAGGTTGCCCAGGGCCCAATCCAATCTGGCCTTGAACATCTCCAGGAATGGGGCATCCACCACATCTCTGGGCATCCTGTTCCAGGACCTCACCACTCTCTCTGTAAAAACCTTCCCCCTAGTATCTAATTTAAACCTCCCCTCCTTCAGCTTTAAACCATTCCCCCTTGTCCTGCCATTATCTGCCCTTTTAAAAAGTTGATTCCCCTCCTGTTTGTATGGTCCCTTCAGGTACTGGAAGGCTGCAATGAGGTCCCCCCACAGCCTTCTCTTCTCCAGGCTGAACAAGCCCAGCTCCCTCAGCCTCTCCTTGTAGGGCAGGTGCTCCAGCCCTCTAATCATCTTTGTGGCCCTCCTCTGAACCCTCTCCAACAGTTCTACATCTTTCTTGTATTGGGGGCCCCAGATCTGGACACAGTACTCCAGGTGGGGCCTCACAAGGGCAGAGTAGAGAGGGACAATCCCCTCCCTCTTCCTGCTGGCCACCCTTCTTCTGATGGAGCCCAGGATACTATCAGCCTTGTGAGCTGCAAGAGCCCTCTTAGTCCTTAGGACCTCTTAGTCCTTATTATATAATTTGCCAGTATGAGTAGTTATAAAGAAATGCATGATCAATTAGACCACGCACATAAACCCACTTCAGTGAAATCTGAGATAGTCCCATTACACCTGTGAAAAGAATGGAGCAGTATATATGAGTCTGAAAGAGATTCTGAAAGTTTAATCCACATTGGCTTTAAAGTCCCTGAAGCTTAAACAAAAAAAACCCCAACCAAACAAAAAAATCAACCAAACAAAAAAATTTGAGAGTGCTTCTTAATTTTTGGATTAAGGAATATAATGTGATCACATCTTGATTTTGTGTGACAATACAACTAGAGCACAGGAACATATTAGCTCCAACATGCTTTTAGAAAGAAAAAAACCCTAGGCAATTTGGAAAAAGGTGGTGGCCTCAAGAATTAGGTCCCAAGGTCAAACGATCCAGAGTACTCTGTGCAATCTGGCATGATAAGCAGACATAAATAATGAGGCTAGTACTCTCTATGGTGACAGCCATGTTAGTACTAACTAATTTCATGTAAAATGTTTCACAGATGTGGTTTTAATTGTAAGTAGCCTAATGAAAAACTGTCCATTGACTCAAATGTTTATTAGTGCAGTATGCATGTGATGGATACTTCTCCTTATCTCCTATACCATTTTCTGAAACCAGAAAAGGCTAAAAACAAGGATTCACACCTAGAGAGAAGGAAGACTAATTGTGAATATTTGCATCTGACTCTTCTATCATAATTTTTTATACTAACATCAGCTTTTATTTGTGGAGTGACCAAAAAATGTGTAAACATCTACACTGTAGAAATCTAAAATAGGTTAGATTGATGCCCTTGTTATAAACACTTAATAGAAGGGGAAAAAAAGGAAAAAAAAAGTTTAAAAATATCGTTTAAATATTTTTATATTTAGGAAGACTTAAAATAGAAAAAAATTAAGAGCAAGATAAATGACAAAAGGCTTTTATGAATGTAAAGCCCTCTTAATTTGGGCAAAAAAATGAAAGGTGCAGGCAACAGTACAAAGTGGTGGAATATTCCTTCAGAAGGCAAAAACAGAAGATGAAAGTGGAAGTATAAAGGGTACGAAAGAGATGATGAAAAAAAGACATGAGGTGACAGGAGAGGGATAATAGGGTAGGCAAGCAGCAGTCAAAACATATTGCATAAAGATAGAAGAAAAAATCATAGGACAGGAAGGAATAAGGTAGAACTAAATAATAAAAAGCAGGATTGCAATGATAACAGAAAAGAATATTTGACATGCTGAAAAAAAATGGAAAAGGAAGAAGTAAAATAGAGCACTCTATGAAAAGAAATTCATTAGCATCTTGTTTAGAAGCTGATCAACTAAAAACAGAGCTAAAAACAGTTCAAATGTGCTATTTTGAAAAAGATAAAACCCATGAAACCTATTTTAACTATTTAATAAAAATGTGTGTTCATTAATTATAATGATTTTTTTCATTTAATGCATAGAGGAAATCAATATTCATACTGTCATACAGACAAGGAAGTGTTTAAATTGTGTGTTCTCTTATATAATACAGAGGTGTAAGTGTCAAAAAGATTAGAAAGAAAGAAGCAAGAAAGAAAAAATGACTGAACACTTTCAAGATTTTATAAAATATTTTCTGCAGGTCATAAAATCATAAATCAAGTCTTTTAATTTTTATTTGTGGAATAAAATGCTCCAGAATAATAATTTTAATAATAAAAATATGTGTATTATCATATTAATGGATAATAATGAAAATAATAACTTACTTTTTTTCCCACCTTTCTTCCTTCTGATATGAGATTTGCCATACCACTATAAAAGCACAAGCAAACGATAAATATCCTTACCTCTCATACATTTCCTTTCCTTTCTTACAGTAGTAACAAAGTCCTACCTGACAGTTAAAATATAATCACATTACCAGAAATGTCATGCTGTATAGACAACATCAGCAGCTGGCATGGAATTATAAACATATTGGATGTCATATAAGTTAAGCCTTCTCTATTAGAAAGATGAGATAGAATAGGATGAAGTTTAAACAAAAGTGTGATCAAGGTGTTATTCATTTATTGTCCCTCTTCCTGTATGATTAGCTAATCAAATAATTAACTGAACTTTTTTCATTTCTGCTTGGCGTTTTATCATAGCTTACTATTGATATAATGTTTTCGAAAACATGACTATGTATGAGTACATGACTGTACAATCTGGTTTGGTTTTGTACCTCTGACCAGCTTCTGGATTTATCTTTTTAAAAATATATTATTTTGGCTATGCAGATGAATCTCATGGATTTAGATGAGTAAGATAAATTTAATTGAATGCTATAGATGTCACTTTTCACATTCTCTGTTTTGTGGGGTTTTTTTACTCCACAGAGTTTTATTATCAGAAAATAGTACACATACAGAGAACTGGATAAATAGTATTTTTTTGTTTTTGATGTCATAGTGCTTTACAGATTGTACCAACTGTAGCATTAAAATGAAGCATCATGTTACATGCTTGACACAAAAACACTGAAAAAATTAATAGTCAGTAAAGCATATTTAAAGATAATTCAATAAAAAGCAAAGATGCAGTTTAATTTCTCATATAGTGGTATTATTTCTTTGGCAAATATAAGTTTGATGTCCATATGGGGAGCTGAGAAGGAGCAATCAAACAATAGGTGCCAGGCTTGAAGTATTTTCTGAGAAGTAACAAGATGACTGCATGGAATTACTTTGTCTGCTGTTAGGGAAAAGATGAGTGAGTCAAGACTAGAAGTCTGTGACCCTTCTGGCTCTTGTCTAGGCAATAGCTGGTCCCCATGAGCAGTTACATATTCAAGCCTTAATCTTTTCATGTAGGGACTCAGGTGTACTTCAGCATCTCTCACAGTCCAAGCAGTATTCATGGAAAGAAACATTAAATTGCATCAGAGCAGATGATACAGAAAATAAGTAGATGTTCCAAAACAATGGTAAAATGTAATAAAATAACAGTGGAAATTAAGCCAGTGCATAAGATCCTACACTGTGTTCTACAGTAAAGTCTTTGTCTTCACTGTATCATTGCACTGTTAAGCCTAAAGAGATCAGGTGGACTTTGTGCTTTCAAGAGTTCTGTTAATGTTTTTTGCACTGTATGTTTGCAACACTGAACAGTCTGTTTTCAACAACATTGCAAAAAATATCTGACTTGCCCAAAACCAAAAAGAGCAAGAATCTGAAGTGGCACACAATTTATGTCAGATAAAGCAAGAAGTTCAGATAAGCTGTGACCAAGCATCCAAAGTTTGTATAACTATCTGAGTTTGTTAGACAAGCAGGATAAACTCGACATAATTCAGACAGAGGGCAGAATGAGCATTCAAGAGCAAAAATAAGTCTCTGCATGTCTCATTTCTTCAAAGAGAGCTAGATGCTTTATGGTTAATAAAAACACATCTCAACATTTATTAGAATTGCACTGAAACTTGTTTTTCTTCTCAGTAGCTGAAATACACAGTCTTACTTTTTTTCTTATTTCAGTACTATAACACATAGTCGATCAGCGCAGGGTATGAAAAAATAATTTAAAATAGATCATTTTTCATGGATCACTGAATTAGAAATTATAATGATGATAACAGCAAATTATGTTTAACAGTTATATAACTGCAGGTAAGCACTATTTACTGGAAAACATCCAAAAAACTCTGTCAGCTCTTATGGAGAACTCATGACTTTTTCAGCTTTTAGAATGAAACTAGGAAAACTCCAGAGGAACCAGAAAAGTATATTACACTCTAATTTCCAAAGCAAAGTAATCTAGGTGCTACAACAGAATGAGATGCCTCAGTTCTTCTGAGAGACAATGTTTTTATAGTAGCATATTAAATAGAATGAACAAAGTAGTGGAGGAGAAGGCAATGGAAGAAAAAGATACATTTTAACAAGACGAATTTTATGCAGGCATGATATTGTAAATAAGAGCCATTTTGAAAAGGGACAAACAGAAAAAGACAATTGATCACAAATTCCACATTTAAGAAAGTATGTTGCAGACTTTCATCTGAATTGTAACTGTAATACCATAGCAAAAGCCCTGTAACAATCAGAGGGGTAAAGCTTTTACATTTCTCTAAATTTAACTTTGAACAAAAGATTCACTATGTTTAACACTATGATGTTAATCTGGTCTTCAGTCACACTGAATTTCTTACTCAGCATTGAGATAAATTGCAGTAAGAGGAAACATTCAGATGCTTAAGAAAGCACTATGCTGTGTCCAGTATAACAGTATATATTAGAAGGTTAGGGTTCTTCTGTAATACAGCTCTTTCAGGTGAGATCAAAGGCAAATGCAAACAGTTAAGGGTATGAGTCAATATAAATAAGAAATGGGAAGTCAATGAGAATAGATACCTGCATGGAAAAAATAACATCAACATATATGTCAGCAGGTGCAGTTGTTAAGCCTGAGATTTTAGCAATGAATACCCAAAGCAATAGGCTTAGACTATGATATATTAAATTTAAATTATTTGAGAAGAAATAGTTTATCCTTTTTCAGAGAAAAATAAAAATAATTATGTGTATTATTAATAATAAAACATATATCTAGAGTGAACTTACATAGAAGATATTTTGCCAGATATTTTAACAGGCTGCCCAGGGAGATGGTTGAGTCACCATCAGTGGAGGTTTTTAAAAGAAGAGTAGATGTTCTACTAGTGTTGGACCTAGTACAGCTGGATAGATGGTTGGACTCAATGATCTTGAAGGTCTTTTCCAACAGAAACCGTTCTATGATTCTAAGATCTGTCCAGAGTGAATTAAAACCTCTCGTTTTTAAAGGTGACAAAAACCTTTCATTATAATTTGCAAGTTTAAAACAATCTGTCAAAATAAACAAGTAAATCACTAGTTTCAAAATTACCACTCTCCCACCCACAGGTTATCAAGTCATGATTCACCTCCCATCGTCATTTCCTAAACCTAAATTTTCTCAGTTGACCTTCCAGCACTAATTGCAATAGTACATATATCTCCCTTCTTGTCTAGCTTGCCATAGCCAGCTGCTGCTTCCTGACAAAGAAGACTTTATCAAGGAAAAGACTGCAGCAACAGACAAGCAGACATAAGGAGAAGTCATCAGATTATGCTATGTTTCTATCAAGTCACACACACGCTGACACTATGGACAGCATTACCACAAAGGAAGCAGCATCACACAAACATTCAGAGTAGTGGCTATAGGAGCACTGCTCCCAGACTTGGGACGAAGAGATACTGATAACTGTTCCCATAAGGAGAGCAATTTCCTTAGTAGGTCACTGTTTAGGTTCCCATTTACAACACTCAAAATACCCTCATTTGCATTCCTCATGAAGCACAACAGCATATCTGGAGAGCCTACACTGAGCAGCTAAAAGCACCAAAAACTAAAAGCTTCCGTGGCAGAATTCACCCAAATCTCAAACACACTTTAAATAAAAGCTATCATGTTAAGATGCCAAGTCAGCCATAGAATTCAGAGTTAGGAACAATGTAAAACATAATTAATTTCTTAATACTATTATGACATAGCTATAGTGGAATAAGTATGTTATGGAAAGACAGGGATTTCACAGTATGAAACACACTGAATCTTTCAATATATTCCACATTTTAAAGAGGCATTCTGTTCCAATTTTTTTTCCCTTACAGTCAAATTTTGTATCCTGCTCTACTATCCAGGGAGGAAGTGATGACATGGGATAGAAACTGGAATCCTGAACGCTGCATTATGTTGTGTCATTAAGTCAAGGGTTTCCCTGTTTTAAAACAGGACTACATTACACAATGTTCCACTTACCCCTATATCTGTCTCTCCCAGTTCCATCTTTAGAATTGAAACCTTTGCTGTTTTCCACAATAATATAAATAGGAAAAGGATTAGGAACTAGGTAAAATTTTAGGTTACTGACTGACATAGTTTTTATAAGGCTCAATTTTTTTTTTTGCTAATAGAAAAGCAACACTGGAAGCCAAACTGTAGGGTTCTGTCCAATTTCTTTACTGTGAAGCTGCTACTCTACACAGTGTTATAGCGGGTATTTCTAGTAAGTGATCTCTAGTAAGTGATCAGTCCTCATTTTGAAGCTGGGACTATTTCTAAGAGTTGATAGCAGATGCAGCTAATTTGAGTTCATCTTTGCTAAATATATAAAATATTTTGTAAAGATTTTTTTTTTAATTTTCAGACTATTTCTCTGTGATTACATGTTTAATTCAATCCCACAATATTTTTCCTTTGATTTTCCTTTGATTTTTAAAATTACATTAATTTCTAACAATTGCCAACTAAATCCAGTTTCTCAGATAATGTACCAGTAGTTAGACAGCATATGATTCAGCTTTTTAAATAACTTTGTGCATGTTTCAAAGGTAACATAGTGAAAGAACAAAGGCTTAGAAGTCTATCTTCTGTCTAATATCCTGAAATGGTACAGGGAAGAAATAATACCGTATAGTTAATTTAGTTGGTTTGTAATAAAGTAGTTGAGGTCTGACCTAATCTCTGTACTACTTCAAGAAAGCTTCTGTGTTTAATAAATGCTGTTTACTTTTATGAATTCAATATTTCTTTGCTCTGCTGTGAGCTGGTTTCTCTGTTGTCTTGCTATCCTCTTTAGCGGGCCAAGGTTATTATTACTTTTTCATATTGTAATAGTTGACTGTGGCCCAGCAGCCCCAAACCACTTCAGTTTCTGCTGCTTCTCAAGGCCCAGATTTTGAAGCTGACACTGCTGTGACTTTCACAAGCTCATTGAACCTGAAAGGCTAAGAAAACCTTAAATACCTCAGAGGAAGATAAATAAATATAGAAAAAAAAATCAAAAATGTAGCAAAAAAATAAAAAAGCCGTGATTAGTCAATGTTTTAAGACAGCAGTCAAACCAGAACTATGAAAGAAAAATTATAGTAATACAGTGCAAGAGGTATTATTCATGCATGGAGATCTAAGGATCACAAGAATACAAAATTTGTCTAGGGAAAAAAACCTGCCAATCTTAAAAAAAGTCATATAATATATCACACTCAGATTGTTACGTAATTTGTACAGTTGTGGAAGGAGATTGTAAAAAGAATTATAGATTATGGGTTCAATTATAGAAAAATAAAACAATAGTTTAATATTGCTATATTAATATTCACTTTACTATATATACGTGGCTTTACTATATATACGTGGCTATATTTTTAGCAAAATGGCAACTGACATTTTTCAAATTATTTTGTATCAGTTGCTGGAAGTGAAGTACAAATCTGGGACATACAGTTTTGAGCATATTTGTCTAGTGCCTGTCCTTAAGACCTATAAGAAGTGGTTCTGGCTGTACCTGGGGATCCAAATTAACATATCAAAATTCTGGACTCTATATGCCAGTCTCTACAGTGTACTACAAACTGAAATTTCCTTCCAATAAAGGAATAACTACTATTATGAGGAACCGTTTTCTAGACTCTATTAACTTTATTGACTTGTTCATGATTCTTCAATATAATATTAGTAAAGCTGTTGAGACAAATATTTGAATATAAAATTCTCACAAGTATTTATGAAATGTTGCAATGCTTTTCCATTTTTTTCAGTATTTTGTGTTTATATTTCTGGTTTTGTATACAAAATAAGGCATAGATATTACTTGAAATTTCTGTTTACCATATGTATTATTAGTGTCTTTCAGAGTATTTTTGGTTTATTAGTGAATGGAAACTAATAATTAATAATAACTAATAATAACTAATAAGCCTCCAAGTTTTAAAAAAGAACATAAAATATTTCATCCATTAAAAAAAATTGGATGGGAAGGCAAAAAAAAGATTAACAATGATTCATTAAATGTTCAGAAATCTGGGGAATGTGCCATATTCTCTTTCAACATCATTCTGCTTATCATATGATGGAAATTTCCTGAATGACACATAAAGCAAGTTTAGGTCACACTACACAGTTGCTCAAGAGACAGGACATTTTTTGGCCTAAGTGTCTTCTGCCAAAGACAATTTTAAGTGTGCATTGTGTCTGTATATCGTACTCAGCTACAGAAAGCACAAGAGGCTTTCCTGTTACGTTCCTAAACCTCATTATAGTTCATATGCAATTGTCATATTCATTGCCTGCTGCATATATTTTCTCAGTTTATCATCTACCTTACAGAGTTAGGCCCCTTTCTACTCTAGGCCCTTGTGGTTTTTCAATAGATTGGATATCAACTGCTAAAAAAACCAGGTAGCTAAGAGAAAACAACACAGTCATGGAAGCATGTTGCAATCCAGGGTGACATGCTGCAAGAAGGCACATTTCTCAGCATTATTCCAGAAACTGGGTCTCTTCTAGTATGTGATCCCATGCACATCCCATGGCCCCTACATGACAAGATGGATGATGGCCCAAACCATCAGCTTTATGAAATTGGGCAAACCTATAGACAATTTTATAAGTGTGTAATTCAGAGGGAGAAGGAGACACTAAAAGAAAGTGACTACAAGAATCCAGGCAGGTAATAGAGGCTTTGTAGATCTGTTCTGTGGCTCACACTGTGTGCTCATTTCTGGCAGACGCTTATCCATGAGAAGTAAAAATCTTCAGAACATGAGGGAATTCCCCAAATTACTGTTGTGGCACCAAGCTGAAATACAATTCTATCAGATAATTTGTGCCCTCAGAATAAGACATAATTCTTTCCTAAAAGTTATTCGGAGGCATGCTTTGTAACAAAGAAACTTAAAGAGGACACAATGAAATAGCAAAACAGTGGTGCTCCATCAGATTTGGGTGGATCAGAACAGAAGACCCAGAACTTCTGTGACAGATAACCTGACTCATGGTATCATGGAAATTTTAATAAATCTGAAATGTATTGAAATACATTTTAAAGGAACATGTAAGGATAGGTGAGATAAAAATCACGTGATGGGAAGATGGTTGAAGGGGAAGCAGGAAGAGATGATTGGATTCAACCTCAGTAGAACACAAAAGCTAACACCCTAGACAGGAAGCCTGACACCTGTCAACTGCCCTAGATAAGATGGCAACTCTCAGCTCCAGATAGCTTTGTGCAAGTGATATGGAAGGAGAATCTCACATTGCAGCAAGCTACCACTCTTCATGGCATTGTCAGATGGTTAACACAGCTGGTGTTAGAAGATATATGACAACAAACTATCAAAAGAGTTCAAGAAAAAAAATAGTTTTCAGAATATAATTTTTAATTAATAATATTACAGTATGGTCCAGTTCAAAATAATAATAAATTGAGTCAGAAGACAGATCTGCAATGTAACAAGTGTTATTTTTACTGAAATATAGATTTAGATTTGTTATCACAATGTATCTCCATGTTCTTTTCTTGTGTGGTTTCTTTATTATGCGTAAAATCTCTTGTACTGCTCTAATTTACAAGAGTCAGAGGGAGGATCCAAGAAACTACAGGCCTGTCAGTCTGACCTCAGTGCTGGGGAAGATCACGGAATGGGTCATCTTGAGTGCTATCACACAGCACACACATGACAACTGGGTGATCAGGCCCAGTAACATGGATTTATGAAAGGCAG
This sequence comes from Laterallus jamaicensis coturniculus, assembly GCA_022605575.1. Classification (NCBI taxonomy): domain Eukaryota; kingdom Metazoa; phylum Chordata; class Aves; order Gruiformes; family Rallidae; genus Laterallus; species Laterallus jamaicensis. Next base: position 9,790,438 of record JAKCOX010000019.1, read on the forward strand.
GTCCTGTCAAACTAATCTAATTGCCTTCTATGACAAGGTGACTGGCTTAGTGGATGAAGGAAAGGCTGTGGATTAAGTGTACCTTGACTTCAGCAAAGCCTTTGACGCCGTTTCTCACAGAACTCTGCTTGAAAAACTGGCTACCACTGGCCTGGACAGGCACACCCTCTGCTGGGTTAAAAACTGGCTGGATGGCCAGGCCCAAAGAGTTCTGGTAAATGGAGCTAGATCCAGCTGGAGGCCGGTCACAAGTGGTATCCCCCAGGGCACAGTCCTAGGTCCAGTTCTGTTCAGTATCTTTATCAGTGATCTGGATGAAAGGATTAAATATTTCCTCAGTAAGTCCACAGGCGACACTAAGCTGGGAGGAAGTGTCGATCTGCTTGAGGGTAGTTAGGGTCTTCAAAAGGACCTGGACAGGCTGGATTGATGAGCTGAGACCAATGGGATGAGATTCAACAAGGCCAAGTGCAGAGGCCTGCACTTGGGATGTAACAGCCCTGCGCAGCACTACAGGCTTGGGAAAGAGTGGCTAGACAGCTGCCAGGCGGAAAAGGACCTGGGGGTGTTGGTTGACTGACAACTGAATATGAGCCAGCAGTGTGCCCACGTGGCCAAGAAGGCTGATGGCATCCTGACTTGTATCAGAAACAGCATGGCCTGCAAGTCCAGGGAAGCGATAGTGCCACTGGAGTTGGCATTGGTGAGTTCAGTCTTGGGCTCCTCACTACATGAAAGACATTGAGGTCCTGGACCATGTCCAGAGAATAGCAACCAGGCTGGTGAAGGGGCTGGAGAGCAAATCTTACATGGAGCGGCTGAGGGAGCTGCGGTTGTTTACCCTGGAGAAGAGGAGGTTGATAGAACACCTTATCACTGCCTACAACAAACTGAAGGGATTGTAGAGAGATGAGTGTTGGTCTCTTCACCCAAGTGACAGGTGATATGACAAGGGGGAATGGGCTCAAGCTGTGTCGGGGCAGGTTCAGGTTAGACATTAGGAAAAAATTGTTCATTGAAAGGGTTATTGAGCATTGGAACAGGCTGCACAGGGATGCAGTTGAGTCACTGACCCTGGATGTATTTAAAAGACGGGTACATGAGGTGCTCAGGGATATGGTTTAGTAGGGGATGGGTATGGTTGGACTCGATGATCTTAAAGGTCTTTTCCAACCTTGTAATTTTATGAATAATTAATTAAAATCTGTGATTCTGTGATTTTGTGAAAATTGATTATACATAAGAAAAATAATGAGAATGTGTATGTTATTTATTTTACTATTTCTTTATGTAGACATGTATTTATACTAGTAATATGTAAATAGGAGTGAAAAGCATGTGTGTAAAGCACTAGGGGATGATCAAGGTTGAAAGATAATTAGAAAGTTGTAACCAAACTTTCCATGAGAAACTGGGTTAATTCAGTAGCAATATTCTCCATGAGTTCTATACTTACTAAATTAGACTAACCTCAGCACAGAGATATATTTGCAGTATAATACATAGAATTCCATAGAAATTGTTTTATAGATAACAGGATTTACATCATTAATCTCTTCTTGTGGTTTAGCCGCAGCCAACAGCTAAGCACCAAGTGGCTGTTTGCTCACTTCTTTTCCACGATGGTGGGATGGGGAGAAGAATCAGAAGAAAATGTTGAAACTTGTGGGTTGCGATAAGGACAATTTACTGGAACAGCAGAGGGGGAGGGAAATAACAACAGTAGCTAAACCAGAATATACAAAGTGAGTAATACACAATGCAATTTCTAATCCGACCAGTTGCCCAGCCTGACAAGAAGCTGCTGCTCCTTCCTGGACTAGCCAGGAAGGAGCAGCATATATATATGCTGAGCATGATATATATGGTATGGATTATATATATTTACAGCGGTGACATCACATTTTCAGTCAATTGCAACTTGACAAATTTAACTGCTTGTCATGGTTTTACCCCTAGCCAGGAGCTAAGCATTGCACAGCCACTCCATCTGGGGCAGGGGGAGGGAGGGTTGGGAAGGGGAAAAGACAAAAGAAAGGCAAACCTCCTGGACTGGGATAAAGACAATTTTCTGGGACAGCAGAGAGAGAAATAACAATAACAGGACTTTTATAAGAAAACATACAAAGCTGTTGATGCGCAATGCCATTTCTCACCAAACTGCTGTACAGTGCAGAGCCATCCCAAAATCAGACCATCCCTGAACTGTGCATCCTGGAGTCATGCGCTGTTCCCTCCACCAGACACCCTCCTTGCCACCCTCTCCCCTCCCTCCCTCCCCCCCCCCACCCCCCCCCCCCCCCGCCACTTTATCCTGAGCATGATGTAATTGGCATGGAATACACTCTTTGGCAAATTCAGGTAACCTGTCCTGGCTGTGTCTGCTCCCTTCTCCTTATCAGGGAAATATAATAAGCAAGGACTGAAAAGTCCTTGATTGCTTGGCAACAACTAGAAACATCAGGGTGCTATCAGCACTGCTCTCATCCTAAGTCCCAAACATGGCATTCCACCCGCTGCTAGAAAGAAAATTAACTCTGTCCTAGCCAAAACCAGGACACCGCTCCAACTAAAAACTACTGCAGAACATGTCTGAACTATGATTCTGCTCTTAAAGGTTTTCTGTTTGTTAAATTTTGAGCCAAAATTTTAATAGGAAGCATCTGTATTGAAGAAACATAAAATCATTATATAGCCCTCATGTACATGACCATATGCTCTTTTTTGCAAAGGCCATATGACACCTTAACTATCAGAATAATCAAAAGCAAGAGCAGGCTGTTTTACTCTATGTGAACCTATAAAAGTGAGATAAGACATAAAATAAGTCAGTGACTGGTATTTCTTAATCAGCAAATTCGAGTGCTTGACCTTTTTAGAAATCAGCAGAATCACAAAAGAGAAACAAAAACCGTTTCTGAAACCATTTTTGTACCCAGATTCCACTCAAATTTCAAATTTTATATGAGGTAGTTGAGCAGTTTCAAAGAAATTTATTCAAATCAGTGGTAAACCAAGTCCAAAATGTCTGTGTCCCTGAGGACACAAATAAATGAAACATGAGGCTCAATGTGCTAGTTGAATAGCACTCTCTTCAGAGAGTTGAATAGTCTCTTTTAGCGAGAACCTGTGGTCTTCATGAACACTATACAAAACCTCCCTCCTTCCCTCTCTGTGAGACAAGCACACACTACAGTAGCCTGAGGGGAAGGAATGGGAAAAGGTTTTATTAAGGCATGAAACCGAAAGTATCGCAGGCTGTCACATCCTCAGGAGAATAATGCATACACTTCTACCCCCTGCTTGAGGGTGCGACGTCAGAGCATCAGGTGCCACTTTATAATGTGATGTTTTAATATGCCAGGGCAGAAGGACCAGGAGCTGCTCACATTGTTGGCTGATAATAATTTTGGAAGGAACATTTTATCTAGCTTTGATGTCATGAAAAGCTGAAATCAAAACTCAATAGCCTTGGTGGCTATTAAGCAGGCATTCTTTATAGCAGCGCTGGGCACACAGGGGATCGTTCCTCCAAATGTGAGCACTGTAAAGGGTTAGTTACACAGATGTTATACAAGATATATATGTATATTCATAAAATATGCTTATTCATAGGGTTTCTAAGGAGTGGTTAATTTTTCTATTATGAGAGCTCATTATCACCCACCCACCTATCCCACCCTGATTTGGTGGGCTTCAAAGACATCTGATGGTCGTTTACTCCATTTATTCCTCTTCATTACAGGTCCTTTTAGTGAGCTTTAGCTTTTGTCTTCCTAACAAAGTCACCAAGCTGGTTCGTAGATTCATGGAATGGTCTGGGTTGGAAGGGACCCCAAGGATTATACAGTTCCAACCCTGCTGCCATAGTCAGGGCCACCAGCCTCCAGGCCTGGATCTACACAAGGTTGCCCAGGGCCCCATCCAACCTGGCCTTGAACACTTCCAGGGATGGGGCATCCACCACCTCTCTGGGCAGCCAGTTCCACCACCTCACCACTCTCTCTGTAAAGATCTAATCTAAACCTTCCTTCCTTCAGCTTCAATCCATTCCCCTTGTCCTGCCATTATCTACCCTTTAAAAAAGTTGATTCCCCTTCTGTTTGTATGCTCCCTTCAGGTACTGGAAGGCTGCAATGAGGTCCCCCTGCAGCCTTCTCCAGGCTGAACAAGCTCAGTTCCCTTGCTTGGTTCTGCAGACTTGAGATGCCCTCCTGCTCTTTCTCCCTCTTCCTCTTTATCACTCCTTTAGAGGTAAGTTGTTTCCCCTGAAGTATCACAATGCTCAGAATGTGCTAACATTGCAGTCCTTTAGGCAGAACTTTGCACATCCCTTACATAGTTTTTAAGGGATTTTTATTAAACATTAAATATTAAATTAGGAATTAAATAAGAACTATTTATCATGTTCCCCACTTCAGCTTCCAGAGTAGCCTAGGCAAAATGAAGAGTTTAGAGATTTCTTTTCAGGAATGTCTCTTAAAAAACTCAAGTGACTAATGAGTTGTATGTGAATTTTCCCTCCATTCTGGATTAGCGGATGACCAGTTTATGTGCTTGTGAAGAGTCCATTTTCTCAGGCCAAAGGGAATTACTGTTCCATTGCTCCTATAAGCCCTAAGGTCAGTGGTTTAGAATGTCTACTGGCAGTGGTGGGTGTATCATGCTAATGTCTTTTCCTTCATTCTGGGACACAGTTGTGGTGATTTTTATGTTTGTTGACAGGTTTTTACCTCTTTGTCCTTTTTTCATTGGCCTGCAACTCCGTGTTACTTCTGAATTTACTGTGCTTTTTATTCATCTTAATTATTATTTATTTGTTCACTTTGTTACCTCTCAAAATAATGTTTTTCTAGTTCTAAGACTGAATTTCTATATCTGACCAGGTAAGAATTTTTTTTAGCTATGATGTCTCCATGAGGTTTATAACTTATGCCTCATTTTTTATCATCCCATGCCTCTGCTCCCCCACACTACATCTTGGGTTGGTGCTTCTCAAGACTGCTGCCTGCCTTTCTTTACATGTTATCATTTTGTCAATGCTGTTATCTCATCATTATGTTAAAGTCTTAAATATCACATTCTACACAGGATTACTACTTGTTGTGTATACTTTTAGAAATATGCTGTCTGTAAGATACAAAGGTAAAAGATTTAGAAATTAACTATTGTTTCCTGGTCAAAATTATAATTGTTACTCCTTTTAAACAAATAAGAAAGCTCCAAGTAGGTCAAGCCAAGTTCAGATGGAGCAGAGTTTTATTCCTGAGGTCTTGTAAACTCAGTACAAAACCTATAGCCTCTTAGTAGCAAAGAGAAAATTATGTTACAGGGATAAAGGGTTACATAATATTATTACCTCTTTCTCTGCCCAGAGAAGGGGGGGAAGTCTTTTTTAAGGATGGGGACCAAAAATGAAGTGATTTTTACCAAGTCCACTGACAGAAATAAAGGTTTAAATACAGACTCCTTGTAACCACATCTAGTTCCTTAATCATAAATCCACATTCATTAGTATGTTTGAATGATAAAAGAACCAAAGGGTTCTAGTAGGTTTGTCTTGGCTCTGTTTATGACATATTTAGTCTAATTTTAGTCTTAGAAAAGCACCTGTAGTCTTAATAGAGAAAGAATTGGCCCTAGCCTTAATAAAGAATATGGAAAAAAAATTATTGTCTAAAAGTTATACATTAATTTATAACCTTTGACTTTAATTTTTGTTACACCTTCTTTAGTAGCATTTCTAGTTATTTTGACTTCTAGCACCATCGTATATAATAAGTTCCTACAATTGAATGGTTAAATGTTCATAAATTTAGATGTGTCAGGTGTACAGTTAGCAGTTCTATTGATTATTTTTTAATTTAAGATTATGAATTTTTAGTAGTTGCCTTGGATTATAATTAATGGTCTTTTAATATAAACCTGCAAGTAGTCAGCAGCTGGTACATTCAGTTTACAGGATATCAGATTTTTTCAAAACAAACAATTCAATACTAATGCAAATCTCATTTCACTAATACTGAAATTATAACATGCCTGGAACCAAAGATTACACTTGAAAAAATTACATTTGAAATTACTTAAAAATGTAAGTCTATTGTTAAAAACCTCCTTTTAAGCTGCAGTTTAATTTAATGAGTAGCATTGCTTCCATCATTCATATTTTTGGGCATTGTTAAGAGGTATTCTTTGCCCAAGGTAATTGTTATTTGGCTAATGATCTATTGGAAGCTATTGCAAATTGAGCAGAAAGTAAATGGCACATTGAAGAAAATAATTTTCTTGCAAATCAGACATCACATACAGTAGCCTTGGGCCCTAGACCTGAAAACTCTCCTTTATGTATGTGCTTAATTTACACATGAGCAATCCAGCTCCAGCCAAAGACAAGGCTATCTGTTTGCATTTGTTTGCTTTGCTTTTCTTACTACTCATTACTTGTGTTTTATATGCAGCTAATACTGTTAATTTCCATGCCCTTAGTGGATTGAAAACCTGCATCCAGAAGACAGAATATGAGAATATACTCCACTTCAGAAAATGTCTGCATGCCCCAGTCACAGTTAGGCTCCATGCTGTGAGTAGTACACTCCCTCTCCAGCCCTTGGGGACTGAGGGTTGGACTGTAGCCACAGAAGATTCATTCACACAAAGGCAAATGTAACAATTTTTTTTTTAAACTTATAAAGAGATCAGCCTGAGGTTTTGAAGATTTGGTAAAAATCTGTAGGCTGTGACTGTCTCTCTGGTTAGAGTGAAAAAAACTTTATAGAAATAGGAAGGTTTTACTGTTTCCCAGAGGTAGCCAAAGCTACTTCACTTTAATCTCATCTAGATATTATTTCTGCAGCTTGACCTTTAGTCTGATTTTTTTTTAAATTTTAAATACCTCCCATTTTTATTTTTACACTATATAATCTCAAAAGGTATGCTTTAAACTCACACACATGTACTCACAGATACACAGGTGTAAACATGTGCAAACTATCAGATATCCAATACTTTAATGTCTGTGTGAATAAAAACATATTGATCGTAGAATTAATGAATATCAGGAGTTAAATATTGTTGCCAAGATTATCAAAGATAAAGTGCAATGGATTACATTTTGAAGATGAGCACTGATAACAGAGAAATTAAAAAGTTTCCCAAAAATCAGCAAGACTGATTAAATGATACATATTTTTCTGTTTTAAGTGTCCATGAGCAGATACTTAGAAAAACCTACAAGCTATATATTTTTAGGAATAAAAAAAAAATTAGAGGATGTTATTGCTGTTACTCTTCCTTCCTTCCTTCCTTCCTTCCTTCCTTCCTTCCTTCCTTCCTTCCTTCCTTCCTTCCTTCCTTCCTTCCTTCCTTCCTTCCTTCCTTCCTTCCTTCCTCCCTTCCTCCCTTCCTCCCTCCCTCCCTCCCTCCCTCCCTCCCTCCCTCCCTCCCTCCCTCCCTCCCTCCCTCCCTTCCTTCCTCCCTTCCTCCCTTCCTCCCTTCCTCCCTTCCTCCCTTCCTCCCTTCCTCCCTTCCTTCCCTTCCTTCCCTTCCTTCCCTTCCTTCCCTTCCTCCTTCCTTCTTTCTTTGTTTTCTTAAAGAAATTAAGTGTAAATTGGAAAATATAAACACCAGCTGTTTAAAAAAGAAAAGAAATAAACAGATAAGAAAGGCCAAATAATTTCATAGCTTTAAAGAATATAATGAGAAGAACAGATGAACTTTTAAATGTGTGGATTTGAAGAACTGTCTAGGTAGCTATCTGATAGAATCGATAGTATAAATAGCCTAATGACTGTCTTTTGGTTTAAGAAAGATTTAAAGGAGTTTAATTGGGACTGAGAATTTTTCTTATTTTGTACACACTGCTGTGCAGATGGGAAGCAGTGAAGCAATGCAAGTAGTAGTCACCTGACCTGAGCTGGCTTTCATGCACACAACACACTACCTGTCCTGTCCTGAGGGACCAGTGTAACCAATAGAGACCAAAGTCATGCACCAAATTAACTCAATGGACATTTTGTGGACATTTTACAATAGTGGTCCTGTGTATTGTATCAAAGGTTAAGAAAGGAGCTGGTGGTTAATGTGGATACATTGAATAGTGTAGGACCTGAACATGATGCATTTGTTACAGAATAAGGGGTGAAGATAGTTTTCCTTGGGATAGGGTTAATCCAGTCAGTAGGCTGGAGGTGCACAAGAAGTTGGGAGCGTACACAGACAGAACAGCTGACTCAACTGATCAAAGGGATATTCCCTAGCATATGTTGACATGCTTAGTGTGTAAAAGTGCAGGAAGGAGGAGGAAGGAGAGTCACACAGAGTATTTTGCAAGTGTTCTTACTGTGCCCACCTTGTAAACCCAGACAACATAGAATAGAAAAAAATGTTGTAGGTCAGAAAAAAGGTAACAATGGGTCTTCTCTCTAAACAAACACTTTAGAATTTAGAGGTAATAACTAAAAAAAAAATTAAAAATTAACCCAAAACAAAACCCACAGGGAAAAAAAAACACCACCCCACAAAAAAAGCCCCCAAAAAACAAACTAGAAGGTTAAAAAAAAAGATAATCTCTAACATTTCCCTGTGTGTTTTAGTCTAGGTGATCCTGCTCTGGCAGGATCTTTTGAGGTCCCTTCTAACTCCTAATGTTCTATGGTTCTATGATTTGTAAATACTAAAAATAGGTATAAATCTTTGAAATATAACCTCTTTCTACTTACTCTCACAAAATAAATCTGTAGTGCTGGCCACATGGTGCACAACCTGAACTTTTGAAAGTGACTTATGCATTGGCAGTAGCTCAATACTTTCGTAGAAATGCTGCCTATTATTTTTGTTATTGATATTTATAAAGCATCCTGAATATGGAGGATGTTCAACAAGCAAAATTATTTGAGGCTACTGTTTAACACTGCTTCATTTAAGTCACACAATATTAAATATATATACATTTTGACAATATAATAGTTTTTTGTGTACTATATATTTTTTTCCTGGTAAAAAGCAAAATGTTCATTAAATGGGTGAAAACTTTCCAAAGATAGCATTGGGAGATAACATTTGAACAAGGGCAAGCCCATTGCTAAGTCCAAATTAGAGGAGGGAAAGTAGTGGTACAGTTTTAGACACAGCTTTTTAAAATGACCACAGTGCTTGATAGATATTCAAATGAGGTTTCATCTCCCTCTAGTGGAAGGAACTCTGGGATAAAACACCTGATTTTCTCCATATTCCCCGATTTCTGCATAAAATTTTGTGACTGGATTAGGTTTGTCTACAACAGAAGTTAAGGCTCAATGGATGAGATACAATTTCTCACAGTAGTGAGATACCATTATACTTTCTTCTGTAAAGCTCAACTGAGTAGTAATAAGATTAAACAGGCATTTTTTTTTCACATAATTAGCAGTTTAAGTGACTGCATGAAAAAAGGAAATTCTCTTATCTGCAGGCAGTTTGCTTGCATGATTTCAAACCGCATTTTTAACATTATTTTTAATTACTGCTCTTTCAGAATAATTGGGCAGCATATCAGGGTTGTGGGTTTTTTTATGTAGGGTTATAAAAAAGGTCTCAATACCTATTTCCATGTTACACAGGATCCCTATGGAATCACTCTTTGGCTTTTTTTCCTCCTTCTCTCTGAAAGAATTAAAATGTTTGCGAAGTCATTTGAAGTTATACAGTCTGTGTAAGGGATTAAGATGCAAAGTTTATCTTCCAAAATCAAGGGAGTTGTGTTAGGTTGAAAAACCTTTAAATCTTTGCACTGTAAATTTTAGAATCCTTTTGCATGATTCTTAGATTGGCAAACTGAAGAACAGCAGGGTATTAGTCTGAGTAAGCTAGATTCACTATACTGACAATATACTGAAAATAGAATCCAACAATAAGCTCCTTTATGAAGATATTTGTCTGAAAAGTTATTTAATAACATAGCTGGGTGAGAAAGAATTTCTATGAGACTACTTTTCAAATACTCAGTTGTATATTGGAACTAAGAACTACTTAAAGTTTGACATTAAATTTATTTTAGGTTATTTCAGCCTTTTGGTAAAAGTTCTTAATTTAAGAAAGGTTTCATTTTCAGGACACATTCATGATAATTCACATGACTGAAGTGCTGCTATGGCTGGTTATAAACTAATTTCTGTTCTTGGAGCTATTCTGGATTCAAATGAATTGACCCTAAGCACGCTGACCTGATACTTGCTGGTCTTGACCTGGTCTGGCTTGCAGTGGAAGTTTCTACTAGTAGATCTTCCAACAACTCTACTGTAGCTAATCTAGAGGTTGACACATATTTTCTTAATTTATTGTTTCTTCCTTTAATATTTTGATTTTGCTGCCACATATGAAATTAGGTTAACGATTTGCCTGACAAACTGAAGTGTGAGGAAAATTGTCAATTGCTGTATGTTATTTTCCATCTCTTGCTGACCTCACTGTTTCAGACTCATTGTTTGCCTGGTTCTTACAAAAGGTCTTGAGCGTGCTATAGGGCAGATTAAGGAGAAATTTTTGACAGATTCTAAATGTGCACCAGATTTTCTAATATATAATAATAATAATAACAAACCAAATAATTAGATATATTGCTATTAGAAAATTATAGAGAAATGAGAACTTCCCAGGCACTGGAATTCAGTCAACTATTCTGTTAAATTGCTGGAATGATCCCTGGCATAGTTTAGCCTGTGCTAGGTGGTTTTCTCTCAGAAAATTCAAAATCACTGTTTGACTATTAACATTGACTGGAGGCAATTCATGCTAGATAATTTCTTGCTTTCAAAAGTGAATTAATTTAACCATAGGAACATTTTTTTTTCCATACCATTTTGGGGATTTTTATGAGTTTTTCTATTTTGTGTCTGTTTACCTCATAACCCTCAAATAATTAATTTATTACTAATGTTATAAACCATGAGGACCAGTCACAAAGAAAAAAAGAAGGTGGATGGTGCCATGTAACCATCTAATGCATATTTTAAAGTGAAAGCCTATACCTATGAGGTAACCATACCCTATAATGCATCCTTCAGTTATGGCACCACGTATAATTTGCCTCACACATGCAGATTTCCTTCCAAAGGGAAGAAGCAAAAGGTATGTTCTAGCAGGTCTCTTCGCGGAGATAATTGGAGCATACTTTCTTTGCAAATGAAATGAGGCCAGTGAGCCCAATCTGCCTAGAGCAGGACGTATTGAAGTGTAGTTCTAGCCGCAGGGCTTTTTGGAGATTTTTGGATGTTACACTGTGAAAAATAAATGAATAATTTCATGAGGTTGATAAAAGCCTTAAAGCACCAATATTTCAATGCTAAGATTTCTATAATAAAAAAGAAAAGAAAAATATTCAAATTAGTTAGCAGAAAAGAATATGTGTGAAATTCAGGAATGCATTTCTATATATCATCCAGAGCAAATGAAAAGTTAATGAGTGGCATTCAACTAGCTCTGTTTGCTTACTAATAAAAAATGGGATAGAAACCCCAGGAACACTAAGCCATTACCTCAGAATCCCTGGGTCAAGATTTTCACTAATTGAAAAGAAGTTACATAATATTTGCTTAATACCTGAAATAGGTATTTGAATCTGTTCAAAACCATGATACAGTTAGAATTCACTAATTGGCTGAGATAGAAGTGCTGAAGAGTGGGGCTCTTGTTGATCGGAAAAGTGCAGTGGCAAAGCAGCATATGAAAAATGTGCCATTATATTCCACGTAATGGTTAATTCATGCAGATGTTATTAATCTCATACTTCCAGAAGCATTTACATTTGTTCTCAGCTATTATGATTTTAATTACATTCCAATTTAATGGCTTTTTGGAAAGAAACCACAAAATTTTGCATAATTAATAAAGTAGACTGTATATACACTAAGAACTTCATTATCCTTACTAAATGTGAAAAGCTTGTTCAGGTTAGCTATTTTAAGAGTGATTTTTTTTTTTTCCTTGACATCATGGGGTGTGTCGAATTTCTTTCAAGGCCTCCTTATAATTACTTCATTAAACATTCCTTGTATTTGAAAGTTAGTGATAATTTCATTAAAGCTGAACTACATTAACTGCTTTAAGACTGGAATATTGTGACATATATAAAAATGTTTTTGGAATCTTTCTTATATTAGGAAAAACATGAATGTATCAATATTTTTATGCATAATATGTCATTAAATAGTAAAAACTAATGATACTTTAATGTAACATTTAAATGACCTCTTCAATACAGTAGCTAGCCATCCGTGTGTGCATCTGCATTTCCTTGGGCTTGGAGACTAAGCAGAACAGAAGTCATCCAGTTTAATAATACAACAGTACAGAATTTTAGTGACTTGTTTATGGAAGCACACTTTCTCTTCTTATGTAGTAATTCCTTTCTACAGACAAGAGAATAAACTGAAAAATATTCCTAGGCTCATTAATTATCAGTTAATCTCTGTATCTGACTATTTGTTTGAAACAGTAAGTGAGGTTCTAAATTTTAACTCCATGTTTTTAAAAGAAAAGGCATGGATTTCTGTCCTTTGGTAGTTTTCTCACAGCATTATTTTAAACATGAATCAGTGGCGAAGAAGGGAACTTAAATATGATGTTGATTAATTTTTACTTCAATGCTGCTTAAACCTAGCACTGCCCAGAGCAGCAAAAGCCTGACAGTAAAACCTCTTCACTGTCAACTGTGGTCATTGATTCAAAAATCACTTCAGAATTCTTTCACAGTTTTAGAACATGAATATAATCAAACAAAACAGTGGTAGAACATTGTTCAACATTATTCTGATATGAAGTCTTATAATGGATCAGCAATTGCAATTCCAGTCGCCTCAGATTCCAGTTAAAAACAATAAATTTGTCCTGTGTTTGAATAAAATGTAAAATACTAAAAATTTACAAAGAAATAAAAGAAGGGAACTGATTTCAGATGTTTCCTGAAAGAAAGCCACTTGTATTCTTGAAATATCCAGTAATGTTAGTTTTTAAATTGCATGAAATAAAATTATTCATAATATTTCTGCATTTATAACGTAAACATAATGAAGATTATAAGAGGCATTTACATTAGTGAACTATAATGCACATTATTATACAGCTTATATGTGACGACTATAATAATTTGATATCTTATAATGGTAAGGTAAACATTGTAAGAACACAGATAAAAGTAATTTTATTTTTTTTAATAGGACATTGGCTTTTTTTGGAACACCTACTAATGAGAAAAAAAGTTCTGTAGGGAAATTTTGCTCAGCTGTCTGTGTTTTCTAATTTTCACATCACAGTTCTTAAAGTTTTAAATGCTTTTTCAAAATTTAACTATCCAAAGAAAAACATGAACATTCTGAAAGGTTACTAAGGACATCTGTAATGTAGTTATATTTTACTTTCTATATGGTTTTCCCATTACTGATATTATCATATTGTGTTGAAGTCAACTTTTTAGCCAGTAATTCCTGTGATGCAACACTAATTTAAAAAAGCAGAAGCATCATTATGCTATGCAAGTAATCACACAGTAAGAGAGAAAACTATCAAGGGTAGTTAATGCTTCAGGGCAAATCTGTTGCAAAAATTATGCTGGGAAAGAAAAGCATAGACAGAAGCCAAATACATGATGTGCATTAATCTAAATAGTAAAATGGGAGACATGAGAAGTGAATACATTTACCCTGAAGAAAATTTTCTGCTACCCTTTGGGTTGATAGAATTTCTCTTCCCTTCTCTTGAAGGCACTGAAATGGCTCTTTCTGATTTGAATCCAGCAAAATGACTCTGCAAACTCTGCTCATAAAATTTAGTATGCCAGTTCTACATCTGTGTGGGCTTATTGTGATTTCACAATCTGGCTACTATTCAGTCTTTTTTATAATTCTGCTTTTAGAACACCGGGTTTTAGGGAGGATTTTTTTTTTTCTGTTCAGTGGAGATGGGTCTGGATTTTGTTTGGGTTTTTTGTGGGGTTGTGGTTTTGATTTTTGTTTTGTTTTGTTTTCAGTAAGGATCTTCACATGGCATAGCGGGATTATTTAAGGTACATACAGGGTCAGATTCTATACAAATGTCACGTACAAACTTTGAAGTTTTGTAGAAAGGAAACTGAAGTTTTCAGGACAACACAGAACTCTGTAAATACACGAGTTCTGAAACCAATTCCACCCAGCTCCCAAAGCTGCATCTCTTTAGTGACCAGTAATACAGCATTTATGTACCCTTAAGGACTTTGATGTCATCTTCAGTGTGTACCTTCAAGGTTCCTGCTGCTATCTTTTGCTCAGGAGTACTCTCAGGGGTATTTACTTAAAAAAAAAAAAAAAAGGAATCAAAAAGATGATAGTTACATTTAAAACATTCATTTCACACAGAAGTGGCAAACAGACTTTGATCTCTCTTCTGGGCCTCATAAATACATTCTCAGTATAGATCCTAGACGTTATGTCTGAATTTTCTCTGTTCACTTTGCCAGGTGACTAGTCCAACCACCATCATGTAAGTGGAGATGTAGCTGGGACAAAGGAGCAATTTAGGCATTTTTCCTGAAGACCACCAGTCAAGTAAGAGCTTTATTTGAGGTAACTCTTTAGACAAACATTAAAGAAAGAAAGGAAAAAATATATATTAAAAATTGGCTCATGCAAACACTTTAATCCTAAAAAACATCTCTGAAAACACAGTCTTCAAGATACTATTTCAGATTGTTCTCATTGCTGTATTTAGCTCAGTGTGGTTAATGTTCAAACTGGCAAGCTTTAAGTTCTGCCCTGAATTTGGTCTTTTGTTTTGGTAGTGTTTTTTAATTCTCTGGGGACTGGCACTTTGCTCAAAGATGCATCCATCTTCTCCAAGCAGACTTTATTTCTTGTATTGCTTAAGGTAAGGAACTCCAGGCTTTACTGAGAAGCTTATTAGATAACCTGCAGAAAGCTCCCTTTCTAGTCTTTCATCATTAATGACAGACTTAAGCTTCAGGGCCAGTATACTCAGCAACAATTCCCTAAACACACTTCTAGTGCAAAGAACTACAGCTCCCTTCCACCTTTGGATTTATTTTGAAAAGAAATTAAAGTACCTTGGATAATGTCATCCATATCTTAGCAGGTTATGCAGCCTTGGTCCACGTAGGATGCGCATAAGGGACCAAGACTCGGGAACTGCACATCAGACAGGCCCTGCCCCACAGCAAACATAATCCCTTTGACATCCCATTCTCCAGCTTTATGCAGAAAAACCTTGATGTGATTACCTAGCATGGAAGCTAGCATGCGTATCTTAATTTAACCTGAAACTAAAATTTTAAATGAAAATTATAATATAAAATAGGACTTACAAACCGAAGTGGTGATCGTCTATTGCAAAAAAAGAATGCTCTTTTTTTACCTTCAGCTTCATTATAAGGACTTCAGCTTAAAGCTCTGAAAACATTTTTTAAACAACCCCCTATTCACAGTGCTTGGATACATTTACTTACAAGAATTATGCTGTTGTAGATATTTCTGCTGTTTTTTTCCTAAATCTCTTAAATTTATGCTGAAAAATAAAGCTATTTTCCATTTTTGTGCATGAGAAAAACATGGAATCTTTTATGAATGTATGAAGTTCCATGATTGTACTTTAAAAGTTACACTCACTTGGTTTATTGCAATGGAAATCAATTAAATTCTTTAATAATAAGTTAAAACAACAATACAATAGGTTCCCTAATAAAATATTATCTCAAAAAGTGCAGAATCATCTTATTGATAGTATACTTAAAAAAGAGTGAGCACTGACTACCACCAGGGGTAACATTTCTTCATCACAGATTTTAGAAAAAACATCAGCGTACAAAAATGGTAATAAGTCTATAAAATGTGTCACATTTACATATTGTTTCTTAAATAACATACCCAGCGATACAGGTTTTTTAAGATTTTTAGAAATCTAATATATTAAGTCTGTAAGGTAATGATTATTTGTGTACTTTAATAAAATAAAATATATTATGTATACCTCTGCCATACAATGCGTAAATTAAGTACACCATTAAACCCTGAAATATAGATGAGATGGAAATTACACTTCAAAAAAAATTTTTTATAGATATACTATTTCAGTACATAGATGTCAGGATATATAAGGATATTTAGAATAGAAGCATTTTTTTAATATATATATAAGATTTAAAATAATGAGATGAATAAGAGAAAATTACTTTCAGCTGTAAAATGCTGATTTTCAGTATTAAAATATTAATTATACTTTCATAAAATTCAGAGCAAGAATATGTACTCACAGAAAGTACACCACAGCACATAGGAAAATAATATTTTGGGAGCATTTTGTGGAAGTTGTATCTATGGAACTGAATGAGAATTGCCTTTCTGCCATAAGATTTCACCTCTCCTCTAGAATTTTATAGCAGTTCTATCCTCTATTAAATTTTACAGGAAGCTAAAAAAAGCCCTCTAGAACAGGTACTAAGTTATAAAAGACTTTTCCCATAAAGGTTAGTGAATCCCTAAGGCCTTCTTATAGGCACTGAAGCAAAATAATGATAGTGGTGTGATAAAAATCACAAATTTTATGTAGAGAACTTCTGACTCAAGAATCAGTATGTGCCTGATTCCCAAGACACTGTGCATTACATAAGTCAGTGTTCCAAGAAGAAATTTGCCCAGTGGTGACAACAATCAGTTCTTTTTATTTGATGACTGAATACTGTTCTTGACCAGCTAATGTCAAGATTTCTGGAGATCTGGCTGCAAGATGAAAGTCTAAACTGAATCACTGCATATATGTCAACAGAAAATTTCTGTCCTTAAATCTAGGTTTTACTGGGTTTTTTTCATATCTCATATATCTTGCATATATGCACAGAAAATAACTTGGAAATGGTACAAATGTAATCAACACTGTTCAGGGTCAAACTCAAATTTTGTTATGACTGTTCTCTATTTATAGAATTATAGAATGATAGAATGCTTTGGGTTGGAAGGGACCTCGAAGATAATCTTTGTTCCAGTCCCCCTGCCATGGGTAGAGACACTAGATCACTAGATCAGGTTGCCCAAAGCCCCATCCAACCTGGCCTTGAACACCTCCAGGGAGGGGGCATCCACCACCTCCTTAAGCAACCTGATCCAGTGCCTCACCACCCTCACAGCAAAGAATATTTCTGAATAGTAAATCTACCCTCCTTCAGTTGAAAACCCTTACCTCTCATTCTTTTACTATACTACCTGATAAAAAGTACTCCTTGTGTTTTCTGTAGACCCTCTTGACGTATTGGAAGGCTGCTATAAGGTTTCCCCAGAGCCGCCTTCTCTCCAAGCTGAACAAGCTCAAGTCTCTTGGCCTGTCTTCACAGGAGAGCTGCAGTCCTCTGATCATCTATATGGCCCTCCTCTGGACCTGCTTGGGCAGCTTCTTGTCTTTGTTGTACCTGGGAACCCCAGAACCAGATGCAATGCCTGTGGTGGCGGTCTCACAAGATCAGAGTAGAGGGGCACAATCACTTCCCTTGACCTGCTGCTAAATCTTCTTTTGATGCAGCCTGGAATACAGTTGGCTTTCTGGGCTGCAAGCACACATTCCTGGTTCATATCCAGTTTTCCATCCACCAATACCTCCAAGTCCTTCCCTGCAGGGCTGCTCTAAATACATTATTTGCCCAGAATGTATCCATGTTTCAGATTGCCCTGACTCCTGTGCAGGACCTTGCAACTGGCCTTGTTGAACTTCATGAGCTTAACACATGACCACCTCTTAAGCCTCTTAAGGTCTTTCTGGTAGGTATCCCTTCCCTCTAGAGTATCAAGTGTACCATTCAGCTTGGTGTCAAATTTGCTGAAAATCCACTCAATCCCAATAATATTTATTAGTAGTAGTATAAATATTAGTAGATAGCATTTAGAAATTCTTTATGAATAATGCCTTTATAATCAATTAGAAAGAGCCCAGGTGATAGCAGATTTTACTTTGGAAGATAAAATATATATTAACTAATTAAAAATAACCATGAGAGTCCATTATGTCTGTACCACTAAACACATGAAAGTCAAAAACCATCAGTGGCTTTGAGGTGAACAGTTCAAGTTTCTCCTGTAACCAAGGCTTCCAGATAGTTACCTCTAAAGCAGATTTGTCTAGGAAAAAACTAATTGGATTGGACATAACTAATCTGCTTCCTTCTGATCATGCTATAAGCAAATATTTTCTTCCCATTAGGATTTGAATGTTTGTCACTTAAGAGGAGGCAGACCAAAAACTCCTGCTATAACACTCTAGAGAGCTTAATTTTTTTTGTCTTTTATAATCTTTATTAGTTTTTCTGAAGGAATGTTTCCTTGGATGCCCATGACAGTTTATTTCTAACAAAAGACTTTCATATGTCAAACCTTCTTAAGTCCATAGAAATGCTGGTTTTAGGCTCATCAGGACTTTGGACCAGTCTCTTTAGATGAATTATTCTGAGTGTGACAGACATACTCTTTAAAATATTCCCTTCAGGGAAGTACAGTGTAGTAACTGTCACTTACTTGTGGTTGAAATGAAGCTTTTAACTAGGTCCTTTTGTCCTTGTTCCAAAAAGGAAAGAGTGGGCTAGGCAAGACCACAGGAAGATACTTATGCATGGGGTTAGGTAAACCTTCACATAGAAGGTTTGCTAGGGATATTAGAATTAATGTACCCATTAGAATCAACTAGTCAGCTGTGATTTTAACACTGATGCACTGATGCTCTGCCACCACTCTTAGATTCACTACAAAACCCTCTGTATAGCAAGTTGCACAGACCAAAACATATATACATATATGTGTATTAATATATCTATAGCTGCATATAAATAAAGATAATTCTGTGTAAAGAAAGGAGATTTAACTTGACAGGGACAAATGCAGCTAAAATTATCCTCATCTATTTGATGTATAATATTCAAACTGGATACTTGTGATTACGAAATAGTCTTAAAAATACTTCATTTCTTTTTGTATGTCTCATTGGGTTGTCATGGCTTGTTACAGTAATACCACCCAGGACAGTCCGTGACATGACACAATGTGACATATTCTGACCAAAAAGCAACTTGACTTCATACAGAATGTCAGAAATTTACATTAAACACATGATTTGTTTTGAACTATCAATATGAATTTCAAGTAGCAAGTATGATTTCAGTTTGCATAAAAGCAAGAAATTCTAACTCTGTGCTGTTCTACTAAGGGTTTTAGAATATCTTAATCAAAGGATTACAGAGAGGTTTAGCAATAAGCTATAAATGAAGTTTCATTTATTCGTATCTGCAAATCCATCTACAATTTTTCTGCAAAAATAATTAGAAGGTTTTCAGCTTTCTTCATTTCCCCCTAAAATACAAAAAAAAAAAGCATTGGTTGTGTATCATTTTAATTACTGTTCCCAGATTTTTAGCTGCCAGAGCTGTCTAGAAAGAACATCATCTTAAATTGTTTTCACTTCCTGTATCACTGAGGACTTTAGGGAGAGGTTTATTAATCACCAAAACAATTTTTCATAATTTAATAAGAAAAAGCATTATGAACAATGTTTTTTCTGGGTCATATATTTTACCCACTCTTATAAAACGTATTTTTACGGTATAGCTGTAAAAAAAGAAGTATAGCTATTTAATTAAAATTCCATTTATAAAAATAAAAATAACAAATTTTAAGAACAATAGTTCCAGAGAAATTTACTTTAAAATTGTTGAGGAGAAACAAATAAACTCATTTTATAAAAAGATATTTTACCTTAAAGGAAAGCTATTTCATAGATCACAACAAGAAGGAACACTCAGCTTAAGTTAAAAACATTTGCCCTCCTCAAGTCATATTTGTCTCATTAAGTACAAATAAATCATAAAATAGGAATTGGACAGTTTCTTACAAAGCAAAGAAACTGGAAGTAGACATATGAAGGAAGTTTAAGGTAAAGTTAAAATACATTTCCAGAAAATAGATCTCCAAGTCTGGACTATACATGATATAAACCTTCTTGACATAGAGCGCAATAGTAAAAATATCTGATCAGAATAGCTCTTCAGACTCATCTGGCACACACAGTGAGATTCAGACCCTGAACCAAGGGAATCTATTCTACATGCATCGTAGATAACTTTTAAAGTAAATAATTTAATTGCTATGGAATAAATAAAAACATTTTATACTTAGTTTTGATGTTTATTCAAAAAGGAAATTGAGCAACTTTTGAAAGGCAAGTTCATCCATTAGCAATGTAAAACTGGGTGCAAGCTAAATCCTTAAAGTGGTATATCTAACCATACATCATAATCCATAGCTGTATTCAATCATGATACTAAAAAAATGTTCTTTTTATTGCACATGAAGGAGAAAAAACTCTAAGAGATAGTGTTGTAGTTTTGAATGGGAAGGTTCTGGTGGAGGGGAGGCTGCTGGGGTGGCTTCTGCAAGAAGCAGCCAGAAGCTCTCTGCAGGTTGGAGCAGTCTGGGCCTGAAGGTCATCACCCCATGGAAGGGCGCCAGCAGTTGGTGAGTAGCTGAAGCCCTGAGAGAAAGGACTTGTCTTGGAGAAGTTTGTGGAGGACTGTCTCTTGGGGTGCAACGACACACTGGAGGCTGGCAAGAGTGTGAGGAATGCCCTCTTCCCCCAGCTGCAAGGGAAACAACTCCTGAGGAACTGACCGAAACCCCTCCCTGTGTCATTGTGCCCCACCCTGTGCCACAATGGGCTCAGAAGGGAGAGAAACCATGAATAAAGTTAAGTATAGTAAGAAGGGAGGGGTGGGGGAAAGTGCTTTAAGATCTGATTGTACTTCTCACTATACAACTCTGGTTTCACTGGTGTGTAGTGTAATAAATTAGATAGTTTTCTTTCCTTTATTCTGTGTTAAATCTGTTTTACCTGTGAACTTAAGTGTTAAATCATCCTTATGTTGTTAAATCAACACTTAAGTGTTAAATCCTTGCCTTTATCTTGACTCCTAAGCCTCTCAATGTATATTTTGTACCCTGTCCAGCTGAAAAGGGAAGTGATAGCATCTGGCCTCCAGCCAGGGTCAAACCACCACAGATAGCTAACAGAATAATAGAGCTTCTCTGTGTGCAATGCTACTGATACAGCTCTGAGAAAGAAAAACATGGAACATCCTCAGTAGGACTTCCATTTAAAATGATTATGCCAGAACCTCAGAAGATTTCGCAGAATCACAGTCACAGAATCGTAGGGGTTGGAAGGGACCTTCAGAGATCATTGAGTCCAACCCCCCTGCCAAAGCAGGGTCCTTAGCTCATATTGCACAGATAGGCATCTAGATGGGTCTTGAATGTCTCCAGAGATTGAGACTCCACAACCCCCGGGGCAGCCTGTGGCAGGGCTCTGTCACCCTCACTGTGAAAAAAATTCCTCTACATGTTGGTGTGGAACTTCCTATGCTCTAACCTGAAGCCACTGTCCCTTGTCCTGTCACCACAGACCATTGAAAAGAGGCTGGCCATTTCCCCCTGTGTCCCACTCTTAAGATATCATTAATAAGAACCCCTCTTAGTCTTCTTTTCTCAAGGCTGAATAGCCCCAGTTCATTCAGCCTTTATTCGTAGGGGAGATGCTCCAGGCCCATAATAACCTTCCTAGCCCTCCACTGGAATCTTTCAAGGAGATCCCTGTCTTTTTTACACCAGGGAGCCCAGAACTGCACACAATTCTCCAGGTGGGACCTGACCAGGGCAGAGTGGGAGGTTCAACTCTTTTGACCTGCTGGCCACGCTCCTCTTAATGCACCCCAGGAAATAGTATTTATATAAAAAATTTAAAGACTAAAGGTTGAGTACTTAAAATCTGTAACCCCTTTATTATTACAGTCTCTTCTGAGAAATAAAGTGGCCTCATAGAGTCAGGGTATTGGTAATATATTATGAACCTAAAAAGGTCAATGAAAGCAATAATTTATAATCCAGAAATGTTTATAAATACTACAATATAGATATTTTAAAGATAATAGATATGCTATTTTGTGTCTTTCAACTTTTAAAGTTGAATTTTTAACATTTTAAACATGCTTCTGCTGATGTCACAAAAGCTATCTCTCTGTCTTTGCATTTCTTGGTTCATGTTGGTAATATGCCTTTCTACTCTTCCAGTATGAGTCTTCTTTATGAAGTTGCTGTGGTTTTAAAAAGAACGGAAAGTTCTTGAATAAATATCAATAAGGAAGTATGGTGCAAAATCTGCTTTACAAACAGAAAGGTTACCAGCTTTCTAAAAAAAAAATTGCTTCAAATGTTTCAGTGTTTCTTTTGGTACAGAGAAACATCATAAAATTCCCTAAATTTTCAAAAGTGTCTGAAAAGCAGCTAAACACAAAAACTGGTAAAAACATGTGTAAAGATTGCATTAGCATTGAGGTGGGATTGGGATGTTGGAAAACAATTCTTGTTTTTGCCTTTGTGGTGGGTTACCCCTGGCTGGAGGCCAGGTGTCCACCAAAGCTCCTCAACTGGATGAGAAAGAGAAAATAAAATGAATGGCTTGTGAGTCAAGATAAGGTCAGGGAGAAATCATGCAGCAATTTGTGAAGCATAAGAGACAGGGGCAAAATGGATCTGTGGGAGCAGAACAAGTGGCAATGGCCTCAAGTTGGAGCATAGGAAGTTCTGCACCAATATGCAGGAGAACTTTTTCACAGTAAGGGTGACAGAGCACTGGAACAGGCTGCCCAGGGGTGTTGTGGAGTCTCTGTCTGGAGATATTCAAGACCCGTCTGGACGCCTTTCTGTGTGACCTGTCCTAGGGAACCTGCTTTGGCAGTGGGGTTGGACCTGATGATCTCTGAAGGCCCCTTCCAACCCCTACGATTCTGTGATTCTGTAATTGCCATCATGAGCAAAACAGACATAGAAAAAAATGTAACAGGTTCATCATCAAGAAGATACCAAGACAGTTCTTCATTTTAAAGGATTTTTTAAAGGTGTGGTGGATTGATCTTCAGGAACAGACAGCTCCAGCATGCCCCCACGGAGTCACAAGTTCCCCTAGCAAACCTGCTCCAGTGTGGGCCCTTCTCTCAATGGACTGCAAGTCCTATCAGGGGCTTGCTCCAGTGCAGGCTTCCCACTGGATCACAGCCTCCTTCAGATGCCTCCATTTGCTCCAGTATGAGGTCTTCCATAGGCTTCAGATGGGATCTCTGCTCCCCAACATCTTCCATGGGCTACAGGGGGACAACCTGCTCCACCATGGACTTCTCCATGGGCTACAGGGGAATTTTTCTCTCCACTGCTTGGAGCACCTCCTCCCCCTCCTTCTTCATCAACCTTAGTATCTGCACAGTTTCTTACATCTTCTCACTCCTTTCTCTGGCAGCAAAAAGCTGCCTCTTACTGGGGTTTGGGTTTTTTTTCCCCTTCTTAAATATGTTATCCTGGAGGCATTATAATCATTGCTCACTGGGTCAGTGTTGGTCAGAAATAGATCCATCCTGGAGCCAGCTAGCATTGACTCTGTTGGACCTAGGAGAAGCTTCCAGCAACTTCGTGCAGAAGCCACCACTGTCAATACATTTCCCTACCACCACCACCCCAAATCTTTCCACATAACTCCAAAATAAAAAAATCTTTTAAATAAAAATAATCAAATTAATCGTTCAAATTATCATGGGCTGCACAGGAAATAATAATAATAGTTGTTGTAACTATTTCATATGTTAGAACTGTTATAACTATGTTATAAATTCTGATATATTTTCAGATTTTTAAAAATATATTTTCACTGTTTCTGTGTATATTTTTATTTGTATAGCAATATTGGCAAAGCAATAATTTTATATATGTGTATTAACTATCTTCACTCAATGCTAAATCTGAAATTAAGTCACAGTGTAATGGTATTCAAATTTAAAGCTATAGTAATGTATTATAATTTTAATTTGTATAGTTTTCAATCAAAGAAACAATTAATACATTCATACTTCAAATAGGGATTATGCTCACTGCTTACACATTATATCCCCTTAATCCAGTGACCAATATTCATCACTGAAAGACTTAACAAAGGAAACATACTTACACAGTTTATTTAGTTTAAATGTACATAGATCATTTAATCTTGCATACACTTTTATATCTTTTCCTTATATTACACATACATGACAAAGTTTCTATTACAGTAAGACCTAACATAGTAAACTAAACTTATTTTTTTCGTTTTACTTTACTCATTGAAAGCTGTCCCCTGCTTAAATTGTGAAACTATAGTCAGTAATAAATCTTCAGTATAATAATTTATGTGGATGATCATAAAATGCCTTTTATAATTTATAGACTGTTAACATTCTGTTAACATTAGCAAATGACACTGAGAAAAGCGCCTCTCTAATAGAAGAGGTGATCTTATGAAATCCTACGGTACAGTAAGACAAGCACTATTCATCACCGGCTGGGTAGATGGAGGGAGAGCAGTGGATGTCATCTTCCTTGACTTCAGCAAGGCTTTAGATACTGTCTCCCATAACATCCTGATAGAAAAGCTGAGAGAGTATGGGATAGATGAGCGGACAGTGAGGTGGGTTGAGAATTGGCTGTTGAACCGAGCCCAGAGGGTTGTATTGATCAGCGGCGCAGAGTCGGACTGGAGGCCTGTGACTAGCGGTGTTCCCCAGGGCTCAGTGTTGGCTCTAGTCCTGTTTAATATCTTCATTGATGACCTTGATGAGGGAATAGCATCCACCCTCAGCAAGTACGCCGATGATATAAAGCTGGGAGGGGTGGCTGACATGCAGGAACACTGCGCTGCCATTCAGCGAGACCTGGACAGGATGCAAAGCTGGGCAGGGAGAAATCAGATGAGATTCAAGAAAAGCAAATGTAAAGCCTTGCACCTGGGAAGGAAAAACCTCTTGCATCAGTACAGGCTGGGGGATGTCCTGCTGGAGAAGAGCACTATGGAGAAGAACCTGGGGGTCCTGGTCGACGACAGATTGGCTATGAGTCAGCAGTGTGCCCTGGTGGCTAAGAGAGCCAGTGGGATCCGGGGGTGCATCAGCAGGAGAGTGGCCAGCAGGTCGAAGGAGGTGATCCTCCCCCTCTACTCTGCCCTGGTCAGGCCCCACCTGGAGTGTTGTGTCCAGTTCTGGGCTCCCTGGTGTAAAAAGGACAGGGATCTCCTTGAGAGAGTCCAAAGAAGGGCTACAAAGATGATTAAGGGCCTGGAGCATCTCTCCTATGAGGAGAGGCGGAATAAGCTCGGACTGTTCAGTCTAGAGAAAAGAAGATTAAGGGGAGACCTAATTGGTGTTTACAATTATCTTAAGCATGGGATGCAGGGCAAGTTAGCCCTTATCTTATATATGTGATATACCATAATCACAGCCCTTATCTCAAATATATAACCCTGTGATTACGGTATATCAGGGAATTATTTTTTAAAAGTCAGTCTGGTTGGTCTTCTAAACAAGCCTCTTACAATCAGTGCAAAAATTTGGGTTGGAAGGTACCTCAAAGATCATCTAGTTCCTGCCCCCCTGCCATTGGCAGGGACACCTTCACTAGGCCAGGTTGCCCAAAGCCCAATCTAACCAGGCCTTAAATACTTCCAGGGAGGGGGCTTCCACAAACACCCTGGGCAACCTGCTCCAGTGAATACATGTTGTTATTTAATTACAATATTCTTGTTTTCAAGAACTAGCCCTGTGTTCTAATTACTCACTTTCTGAGCAGATGAGACCCTGAAGTTTGATGTTTTAGTTGGTAAAACAATTTGTTTGGTTTAGTTTAGTTTTGGTTTGGTTTCATTTAGGTTGGTTTAGTCTAGTTTGTTTTGGGTTTGACTTGTTTTTACATTTTACAACTACAGTGCACCAGTTGAATCAGAAAATATTTTCCCCATGCATTTAACATATGAATTATGATGAATTTGAAAGGACAGAGAAATAACACTAATGCTTTAACCAGTAATAGTACAAAAGCTACTTCTAGTGTAATAATTATCTAAACTAAGCATGGGTTTGATCTACTACTATAAGGGACTGGTCTACTTAAAGATCTATAATTCTATATAACCTCTCATGTCTGCTCCAATAAATACTTAAATACGTAGAGGAAGTGGACAAGCTCCAACAAGAAGCAACGTTACCCACCTGTGACTAGTGATTAGCCACTCCTCCTGTTATTTCATAACATAAAGTATTACTCTATAGGGGAAATAAAAAAGGAAAAAAGGAAAAAAAATATTTTTCTATTATAGCTTGAAACCTTAAGGTGATCCACAGGCAGTCTAGGTAGATTACAGATAAACTGTGAATTTTGCTAAGTTTTTCATGTAGGTATCTGAGAATTTCCACAGAGAGATACCTTGGCACCACAAGACAAGGTGCTGGGGATTTACAATACCTGCGAGGCAGCTAATGAAGGATATGTAGCATTGTGTATCACACAGTGCAGTCTGAAACTGTCACAAAATATTTTGTCAATTATTTAACACAAAAATTTCTCATTACATTTTACATTACATCTCCTTCTTTGGAGATATTCAAGACCCATCTGGACGCCTATCTGTGCAGTATGAGCTAGGGAGCCTGCTTTGGCAGGGGGGTTGGACCCGATGATCTCTCGAGATCCCTTCCAACCCCTACAATTCTGTGATTCTGTGATTTTGAAACTCCTGTAGAGTTAGCAGATATCTGACTGAGACTGAAGTATATCGAAAAAATATATTTATATTAAAATACCTACTGAAAGATGTAGGAAGCAGGTTTTAGCTCCAAATAGCAGACTGAATCAGTGCCAGATGTAAGCCATAAGCGTGCAAAAAAATGAATGTTTCCATAGCTACCTGGAATAAAAAAAGATATTAAATATAAAATAAAAAGGAAAGCAGGAGTCACTTTGATGGAAGCTTGTAAGTCATTGCCATTATGTCTTTTAAGCTCTAGCAAGGAACGAGAAGCAATAAACTTGGTACTCTTCTGTTTAATAATGGTAACAATCGTTTTATTCTTATTTTTAAATGAATGGAGCTACTGAAGGGTTTTTCTGTTCTTTTTTCAATTTTGGTTCAAGTTTCATTTTTATATTGGTCACAAAAATAATTACGTCAATAGAAAATTACTTCTTTATATCCTACCAGGAATCACAGGGCAGACCCTGTTTTCAATGCTCTCTTTTCTTATTTTTTTTTCCATTTGCAGGATATATCTGTCTCAAGAACCAAAAATAACATAGAGCAGATGTGGGGAAAAAGACTGTCTCGATCTCTTATCTTACCTTGTAAAAGTCAAGGAATTTGCAGGTTAAAGACTAACTACAACACAGAGGCTGTCCTTTATTGACCACATTATTCCATGAACAGAAAGGTGTATGCACAATCATAAACATTAGTTTGATCTTCAAATTTCTTCTAATTCATAGCCTTTCACATAAAGATAATATGTATATAAATATAACATTTTTTTCCCCAGCAATAATATGGTAACTAATATTATTTCCTCTATCCCAGATCAATTTTCACTTTTTGAAACGTGAAACTATTAGGCTTTTTTTTTAAAGTGTTTTGTGGAAAATTAAAACTGGAAGAAAAACAGAAGACATTTTTATTGGGTTCGCATGGAAAGTTTTGGTAGTGAGGAAACTGACAGGGCGGTTTCTGTGAAAAGACACCAGAAGCTGCCCCCATGTCAGGGACAGTTCTGGCTGGCTCCAAAATCAACCCACCACTGGTAAAACAGAGCCAATCAGTGACAGTTCTAGCACCTCTGTGATAACGTATTTAAGAAAGGGTAAAATTGCTGTGCAGCAGGTTTGAGAGAAAAAATGTGAGACAAACAACCTTTCAGACAGAAAGGTCAGTGAAGAAGGAGGGGGAAGAGGTGGCACCAAAGCAGGGGTTCTCCTGCAACCCATGGTGAACACTATGATGACGTGGTTTGTCCCCCTGCAGCTCAGCTCATGGAGGATGATGGCGGGACAGAAGAACCTTTTCTAGTGCAGTTCTTAAACAACTGCAGGTCGTGGGAAGGACCCACAATGGAGAAATTAGTGAAGGAGTCTTCTGTTGATGGTACCCCATGCTGAAGTAGGGGAAAAGCATTAAGGAGGAGTGTGAACTGACCACAACCCCAATTCACCATCCTCTTCCCCCAGTTAGGAAGAGGATGCAGAACAATTAGGAGTGAAGCTGAGCCTGGGAATAAGGGAGAGGTGTAGGATAGATTTTTTTAGATTTGTTCTATTTATCATTATCTGAATTGGCAATAAATTAGCTTCCCCAATCTGTGTCTGTTTTGCCTTTGATAGTAATTGGTAAGTGGTCCCCCTGCACATGTCTCGAACCCATGAGATTTTTCATCATATTTTTCTGCTCTTGCCCTGATTAGAAGGGGAGTGATAAAGCAGCTTGGTGGGCACCTGGTGGCCAGTTAAGTTCCACACATTGCAACACTGAATATATAATCTTAAGTGTTTTAAGTTTACAAATTTCCTTTTTTTGTTCTGTTGAAAAGATGATACACTTGCTTTTCCATGAAACATTACCATTCCATTTGAACTTTTCACTTCTGGAAAGAAAAATAGTTATTTTGCATTATTATATGATGCCTTAGGATGTCATAGCTGTATTTGTGCCTGTACTGCAAATTTTACTAATATATTCATTGCTTAATTGCATTTTATTAATCAATTGGCTCATTCTAATATAACACAGTTGCTGCAAAAAGAAAATATAGTTGTTAGTCTATATCATTCTGAAATTATCATAAATTACTCAAAGTTCTGCATATTCTGGGGGATAATTTACAGCCGGCTTGAAGCCCAGGTAGGTTACTCAGGGCTGTGTAAACCCACGGTAGATATCTCTGTATGGGTAATTGAAAGGAGTGCTGAATATCCTCTACATGATTAAAAATAAGTTGTGAGAGTCTTAGTCCAACCCCTCACTCTTGATTCTTTATTTATTATTTTTCTAATAGTAATATTTTTAAAGTAATTAAATGTAACATGGAAATAGAAAAAAATACATAAAAGATCCAAGCAAAGATCAATATGAAAATACCTCTTTAGGTCTTTATTTGTACATGAAATAAAACACAGTATGGTGAAAATTGTTGGTGAGTAAACCATGTTATAGGCACCTCTTTGTAACAATCCTATATAATGTTCAGTCAGATACAAAACCACACTGTTCATGATATGGTTCATTTGAAAATTCAATAGAATTTTGATATCTTTACCTGTTGTAATACGTGTTAATTATGCTAAGGGAATTAAAAAGATCCATTTTCATGCTTAAAACAGAGGACAGATATTAGGGACAGATATTATGAGAATAATAATACTCTAATAGGTCTGAGTAGAGATTCATCAATCAGATATTTCCATTTATATTCCCCCTTTTTTTTTTTTCCAAGTCAGTCAGTCAGTGTGTGTTTTTCCAATTGGTCAGTTTGATTTTGTTACTGAAAACAGTGGAATAATTTAAGGTTGAATTGTTCTTTTAAAGTTTTCTGGTTCTGTTTACAGCCCCTTCCATTAGCTGGAATCAAAAAGTACAAAAATGGGTAAGAAAGTCAAGGAAGAATTTTGTCATATGCAAATGATTATTGAGAAAACATTTATAAACACATATTTTGTATATAATCCTTAATATGTTTGGTTTGGGGTTTTTTAATGAAACAAGTGAAAAAACACAGAAATAAACAGTCTTATTCACTGTAGAATTTTCTTCTTTATTCCTTGTGCAAAGTACAGCGTGGCAGTTTAATATATTTTTGTCATAGTGATTGGTCAAGGTTGTCAAAATCTACACAGCCAGAACTACAGATGCTTTATTTTTATGTTTTTCAATCTTTTTTACTTATTACTATTTTTCAGTAGGAACCACAGTAAAAAAGCAGTGAAAATCAAGATTCAAATAAATGAAAATATATTAAGGAGTCATGGCAATATTATATATAAGATACTTTACAGCAAAAAGTAAAGTTGAAAAGAGCTGAGTGAAAATGTATGTTCTTTATGCAAAACCCATGATTTGATTATTATTTGCTATTTATCTTCGTAAGTGAAAGGCACCTTAATTTACAAGTGGAAATGCTATGAAGAAATTATTAGTTACTTCACCATAAATGACAATAGGCTAGACCTGTCAGTGATTCACCATGGGTAATATTTATTCTACAATAGGGACCTAAACCACTTTCATGCATATCATTCAAGCTCCAAGTCATATTCAAAGGGATTTACTGGAGGTTAAATAGAGCATGGGTTTTGTTTTTCATTTCTGAATGGGATTGGACTCCACCTGAGAACATCCCAATTCCATCCTGCGCAATGTTTTGTACAGTGCTCATCTTTGCTGCATCTAAGCAGCAGTGCATTAAAGGCATGAGTAACATCTGGGCAGTGTAAGTTCTGTCATCTTCTTATAGATTCATAGAATGGCATGGGTTGGAAGGGACTCCAAGGATCATAGAGCTCCAACCCCTCTGACACAGGCAGGGCCACCAATCTCAGGCCTGGATCTACACAAGGCTGCCCAGGGCCCCATCCAACCTGGCCTTGAACACCTCTAGGGATGGGGCATCCACCGCCTCTCTGGGCAGCCCGTCTACCCTTTTAGAAAGTTGATTCCCCTCCTGTTTATATGCTCCCTTCAGGTACTGGAAGGCTGCAATGAGGTCTCTCTGCAGCTTTCTACTCTCTAGGCCGAACAAGCTCAACTCCTTCACCTCTCTTCATAGGGGAGGTGCTACAGCCCTCTTCGTCTGGCCTTCCAGGCCATCTTTGTGACCCTTCACCAGAATCTGTGGTGGGACACAGTTAGGACAGGTCACTCAAACTGGCCAACAAAGTTATTCTTTTCAGCATAAAGGAGGCTGGTGAGGGAAGGGCAAAATGCTCCAGGTGGTACAGTTTTGGGACAGTCCAGCTTTGGGAAGGCTCTGAGCTGTACAGCCTGAGTTGCACCATTTGGTGAGAAACTGCATGGTGTATCACCGGTTTTGCTTGTTTTCTTTTAAGTATTGTTGTTGTATTTCCCTCTCTCTGTGCTGTCCCAGTAAACTGTCCTTACTCCAACCCATGCAGTTTGCCTCTGTCTCCCCATTCTCCTCCCCACCCCACCAGGGAAGGGTTGAGCAAGTAGCACGTGGTGCTCAGCTGCCAGCTGGGGCGGGACCACAACTCCAGAATAAAATGCTCTGAGCTCTTAGCTTTTCACTTCTGTAGTGCCCTTTTCTCAGGACCCAAGACAAACATTTTGTCCAGCACTTTGCTGGGCTTGATGAAAATTGTAACCACTCTCCTATCAGTAACACTTCCTCTGTTTATTCGGAATAACCCCTCTACCTCTCCTTCCACCAACTGATAATGGCCACTGACACCTTCACTGTAGTGTCCCACACATCTTGTCACCTTCTCTTCACACTTTTAAGCTTCTGGTATTTCTTACCACTCCACTAACCTACTTCCAACTCTGGGTCTAAAAATCTGCCTGACCCTGCTGAAATGCAGACAACATTTAGAACTGTATTGTTGGTGAGCAAAATTCACAGATCAACAACAGAGCTCTGGAGATACATGTACTGATGTGCTTTTACTGAGCACCAACAAGATGAAATCACTATGACTGAATAAGGCACATAGAGGTCAGGTCTAAACTTGACAGGCACAGAGGATAATGTGAGTCATCTGGTGATCCAGAAGGAATTGTTGCAGAGCAAAAGCACACAATGAAATAAAGCAGCAGTTCAAGACTGCATTAAAAAAAAACCCCACCTGTTGCAGCTCTGCAAGTGGTATTCATGAAAATCAGCAGTTTCCAAGTCATAGATACTGTTCAGAGGTTCTTTACTGAGAGAGGATGTTGGGCACTGGAACAGGCTCCCCAGGGAAATGGTCAGAGCACTGAGTTCAAGAAGCACCTGGATGATGCACTCAGTCCTGTGCTCTGACTTGGCTGGCCCTGTGTGGTGCCAGGAGTCGAACTTATGGATCCAACTCAGGATAATCTATGATTCTATGAAATTTAATAATGCTCTTACAAGAACAGTAACAGTATGCTGTACAGGATTTAGTACAATGAACCCTTGATTCTGGCTTAGATACCAGAAAATATCCCAGTTTTAACAGAACAGAAAAAAACACAAAACAGTGCTTTTTATACCCCCTTCTTGCAAAAACAACAATATATGCTGTGAACTGTTTGTACATATGTCTGTCTGAGCCTAAGGACAAGAAGCAGGTGCTTCCTGGCCATCTGCCTGCTCTCTGGTAAGAAGCTGAAATAAAGCTACTTTTTTACTGGCTGCATTGAAAACACTGGCTTTCAGCCACCAGTGTCACCAAACCTGTAGGAATATCATATCTTTTAGG
The DNA here is from genome assembly GCA_022605575.1 of Laterallus jamaicensis coturniculus. Classification (NCBI taxonomy): domain Eukaryota; kingdom Metazoa; phylum Chordata; class Aves; order Gruiformes; family Rallidae; genus Laterallus; species Laterallus jamaicensis. Next base: position 9,822,771 of record JAKCOX010000019.1, read on the forward strand.
TTTACAGCCCTCTTGTGAAATTTAGCTGCAAGTAGCTGATGGACTCACAAGTCCTAGTGACATTTGGACAGGCTGATTGATAGCGTAATCTTTTAAACCCTTTTTCCTTGCAAGCACACATCACATCTAAACAAACAAAACTATCAAAAATTAGGCCCAAAAAGAGGGAAAACCCAAATAATAACCAACAGAACAACTACTCAAATTCTGAAAGAGGACAAATGCAAGTGAAATACACAGACAGAGATGAATCCCCTAATAATCTCCTAGATGTCTGATGAATTGCTGTAAGTTTTAAAGCATCTATGCCATTTTCTTTTCACATGTTTGGTTAAATTTTACACAGCACCATGTGAATACATTTATTTAAATAGATGGAATACCAAAAGGCAATAAATGTCTAAAAGAATTCTTCTCAGCAGGGAAATATTACTTGATTCAAACCCCACTGGTTTTTATGAAAATTTTTACAATTAATTCACTGGGACTTTGATAAAGCCACATATCCACATTTTACATAAGAAATACAGCAAAAATAATCTTCCTTATTAAAAAAACCAAAACAAAACCTAAGCAAGTATTAGAATATTAATATTCCTTCATAAAAATTATTTTCTTTAATGTTGAAACTTTCAAGTGAAATATAATTTACTTATATAGAACACTAAAACCTAATCCTTTTTAGTTAGTAGAGTTATGAGTTTCGGATTTTCTGAAAATGTTCATTTTGTACTAACTATTGGGTAATAAAAAAAATCTGTTTGTAAAATATTTATACTTACTAAATATTTATACTAAAATATAAAATTATTGACTGTTAACATAATATCCAGATACAATGAATCTATGTAAAAATTCAACAGATTAAGATGTCATATACCAGAAAGACTGTAAAAGGTTTAGTTAATTTTATTATTAGGTGTGTCATTTTGGGGTGATGTTTGTTTATTGAAAAGCAGACATGCATTTGGGGTTTTTTTAAGTTGTTCTTGGGTATTTTTTCTAACCAATCATGCTGTTTCAGAAGAGCTCAGGCTTCCTCTAGGAGACTTATTGCTAGCTACTTGTAGGCATCCCATTTGCAGTCAAAGTACCAAATTAGCAAGTACAAGCTAGTTCAACTCTATTCAAAGTGGTTAAAATTAGGTCAGGTTTAATCCCAAAGTTCAGGTTCAATGCCCAGTGCATATATAGACAGATCAAACAGTTTGCCTGAGCTCCCCAAATGTTAATTTTTTTTATCCTTAACTTTCCCATATTCTTTAACATAAAGAATTGCCTGGTTTTGGGGGATGGATCATTATATATATACACGGCAGATTAAAAATAGAAAAGAAAGAATTTTTGTAATGACATTGCTGGAAGACTTTTCTCTGGTTTATTTTTTCTAAGTAAATAAACCATCAATAAAGTTAAAAGTCTTTCTGATATGCAGATGCATTAGAGCAGCTATGAATAAACACCTACATGCACAGAGTGTTTTGGATGTTTATGGATAATCCGGCCAGAGACAGGGTTCAACTGAAAGTCATTGAAGATTTTCTGCTTTGAAAAAAAAATGTTTTTAATTAATATTTTTCTTACCGAAAATAAGGCCTTTCCCTTAAAGCCTTATTCCATTTTTCTTGAGAATTTATTAGTTTGTTTGGTCAAGATCTAGTAATTACATAATGATAACGACAGATAGTCAGAAATATTTATTTTTGTTCCCTTTTTCTTTTTTTCTTTTTTTTCCTAAATGTGCTTAAGTTTTCCCAAAGCTTTCCATAAAATTTTGAAGCAGGAGACAGATATTAAACTCTTATCCCAAATGCCACAAATGGAATAATTTAATAAATAATTTATGCTTTTTCTATTTAAGAAAAAAATAACCCCAAATTATCCAAATTAATTCTTATTATATGATCTTTAGAGACCTGTGTATATGTACTTGAAAATAAATCACTGGAAAACACCACTATACATCAATAAATCCATTATTAATGGATTGTGATGGGGAAGAGATGAAGGACAGAATCAGAAGGGTAGAAGTAGGAAAACATGCATTAAGATAAAGACAGTTTAATAGGTAAAACAAAAACCACACATGCAAGCAAAGCAAAACTAGGAATTCATTTACCACTTCTCATCTGCAGGCAGATGTTCAGCCATCTCCAGGAAAACCAGTTGTTGTAGTTTTGCATGGCTGGGTTCCGGTGGAATAGGGGGCCACAGAGGTGGCTTCTGCAAGAAGCAGCCAGAAGCTCTCTGCAGGCCCAACAGAGCAAACACCTGCCAGCTCAATGCCAGAGTCATTGCTGACCAAGGCAGAGCCCATCAGCGATGGTCGTAGCACCTCTGTGAGTTACATTTAAGAGAAAAAAAAGTGAATGTAGCTGCTTTTTGCCACCAGAGAAGGGAAGATGTAAGAAACTGTGCCGGCACCAAGGTCAGTGAAGAAAGTGGGGAGGAATGAGGCACTCCAGACGGTGGATAGAAAGATTTCCCTGTAGCCCTTGGAGAAGACCATGGTGAAGTGGGGGTCTTCCTGGAGCCCATGGAAGATGATGGGGAACAGAGACCCCACCTGCAGCCCATAGAGAGGCCCCACGCTGGAGCAGGTGGAGACATATGAAAGGCACCGTGACCTGCGTTGGAGCAAGCCCCTGCCAGCACTTGCAGCCAGTGGAGGTAGAGACACAGAGATGAGAAACTGCACCCCATAAAAGAGACCCCCCCCACTGGGGCAGTTGGTGAAGAGCTGAAGCCCTGTGGGAAAGGACTCACATTGGAGTAGTTCATGGAAGACTGTCTCCCATGGGTGGGACCCCACACTGGAGCAGGAGTAGGCTGTGAGGAATGCCCTCCCCTGCGAAGAAGTAAAACAACTTGGGAGGAACTGACCGAAACCCCCATTCCTTCATTCTCTGCCACTCTCCACACCACAGTGCAGGGTTGGGGAAGGGAGAGAAATCATGAATAAAGTTGTCTGATGAGAAGGGAGGGGTGTTAGGAGGTGCTTTAAGATCTGGTCACACTTATTACCCGACTCTGGTGTCACTGGGTGTGCAGTGCAGTGTTATAAATTAGAGAGGTTTCTTTCCTTTATTCTGTGTTGGGTCTGTTTTGCCCATGTCGTTGATTGTGGAATGATCTCTCCCTGTCCTTATCTCAACTCTTAAGCCTCTCAATATATATTTTCTCCCCTGTCCAGAGGAAAAGGGGAGCGATAGAGTGGCTTTGATGGGCATCTGGCCTCCAGCCAGGGTCAAACCACCACACAGGGCTACATCACACATAAAAACACTATCAGTCCAAACATCTCCCTTTCCATCTTCTTTCTTGTGGATTCTTGGCCAGTACACACATCTTTATGTTATAGTTGAATTAGATAATTGCTTGACACCATATTCTTCATATTTTTCCTGTTACCATTATTTCTATATTATTTAGAAGATTCTAGACCCAAATGATAGCAAGGACAGGTAGATATGAAATATGAATCTGACTTGAAGTTTCAGTATTATGAACTAGGACTTCTGCCTTGGTTTAGTGGAAATTGTGCCCTGAAAAGTCTGTAGGATGGGTTAATTTATTCTGAATGTGCCCAGGGCCTCTAGGTCTGATAAAATGATCTGTTTTCCTACTGCACTTGAACCATTGCTTCACTTGTACTATCAACACTACAAAAAACAATAAAAATCCCTACATCTGGACATTGAGTTCAAAGATCAGAAAAAGAGGAAAAAAGTAATTCTGCTAAGAATCCTCTTTTGACCTTGTGTAATTGAAGCATAAAGATGGATATATCATTGCGGTTTGGCTAACATTAAGAGTTCTTCTACTTAGTACAGAGTCATCTGCGCACATTTTGCATGCTGCTGGTAAGTCATCCCAAAATTACATTAGCATATTGTGTATTTATTTATTTTTTGAGTGTGCCGTTCATAATGGCCATGATGGGAGTAGCACTGTTGTGAGTAATCTGACTAAAAAGTCCAGCTGCATACTATGAAGCAATACATGATTTATTTGGCCACAGCAGGAACTGACTTCATTAAATTACACAGCAACTAGCAGAACTTAGCCATTACAATTATTCTGATACTTTTCTGTGTTGGAGCTATTCATCAGAGAAAGTTTCACCCATTATTTTTCTTGCAATGGAAGCTTTCCAATAAAGCTCAATTTTAAGGATTTGGGCAGTATTATTTATTAAAGTCATAATTTTCAAAGGGGGCTCATGGTGTTAAAAGCCCCACAATCACACACAATGAAATGACATTATGCCTAACCTGAAGAACTTACTATCCAAAAGGCACTTAACAGGTGAGAGAAGGGTTTCATTAAAAGAATTTTAAATGCATTGAAATGTTTTATTTGGCAAGTGGGAGTAGAATAAGCAAAGCAATCAAAGTAATGGCAGGCAAATGTTCTCTAGCTCCATTTTGGGGGTAACTTTATCGCAAGAAACTTTTACTTACTCCCTGCAAACTTTTGATTATAAAATGCCCTAGGCCTTCCTTACACATTGCTCAGCTGCTGCAATTGCAGTCATTGACTGAGTCCTGAAGGATTTGGCTGATGTAGTTTCCAAGCCACTATCCATGATATTTGAAAAGTCATGGTGGTCAGGTGTAGTCCCAAGTGACTGGAAGAGAGGAAACATCATGGCCATTTTTAACAAGGGTAGGAAGGAGGACTCTGGGAGTACCGACCTGTCAGCCTCACCCCTGTGCCTGGGAAGATCATAGAATAGATCCTCCTAGAATCTATGCTGAGGCACATTGAGGATGGGGAGGTGATTTGAGACAGCCAGCATGGCTTTGCTGGGGGCAAGTCCTGCCTGATCTTTCCAATGGCTTTCTACAATGGAGTGACTGCATCAGTGGACAACGGAGGACCTATGGATATCATCTATCTGGACTTTGACATGGTCCCCTACAACATCTTCTCTCTTAGTTGGAGAGATACAGATTTCATGAGTGGATTGTTCAGTGGATAAGGAATTGTTAGGATGGTCACATCCAGAGGGTGGTGGTCAATGGCTCAAAGTCCAGATGGAAGACAGTGACAAGTAGTGTTCCTCAGGGGTCTGTACTTGGAGCAGTGCTGTTTAATATCTTTATTAATTATATCGATGGTGCGATTGAGTGCACCCTCAGCAAGTTTGCTGACAAGACCAAACTGAGTGGTGAAGTTAATGTGCCAGAGGAATGTGATACCATCCAGAAGGACCTGGACAGGCTGGAGAAGTGGGCCCAGGTGAACCTCATGAACTTCAGCAAAGCCAAGTGCAGGGTCCTGCACCTGAGTTGGGACAATCCTTATTATCCATACAAGTTAGGAGATGATGGAAGGCAGACCTGAGGAAAAGGTCTTAGGGGTACTTGTGAATGAAAACTAGACATGAACCACCAACGTGCATCTGCAGCCCAGAAAGCTAACTGCATCCTGGGCTGCATCAAAAGAAGTTTGGCCAGGAGATCGAGAGAGGTGATTCTGCCCCTCTGCTCTGCTCTGGTGGGACCTCACCTGGAATGCTGTGTTCAGCTTTGGAGCCCTCAACACAAGAAGGACATGGACATGTTGGACTATGTCCAGAGGAGGGACACAGAAATGATCAAAGAGCTGGAGCACCTCTCCTGTGAAGACAGACTGAGAGAGCTGGGCTTGTTCAGCCTGGACAAGAGAAGGCTCTGAGGACACTTTATTGTGACCTTCCAATACCTTAAAGGTGACTATTAAGAAAGCTGGAGAAGAACTGTTCACGAGGGCATGTAGCAATAGTTTTTAAATAGGTTTAAACTAGAAAACAGGAGATTTAGGTTGGTTATTAGGAAAAACATCTTCAATATGAGGGAGGTAGATCACTGGAACAGTTTTCTCAGAGAAGTAGTGGAGGCCCCATTCCTGGAGGTATTCAAGGTCAGGCTTGATGGGGCCATGAGCAACCTGATCTAGTGAAGATGTCCCTGCTTACTGCAGGGGCTTAGACTATCTGACCTTTGAAGGTCCCTTCCAACCTAACACATTCTATGATTCACTGCTGCTGATCTTATATCTACCATGCAACCATAAATGTTATCGAGTGGAGTCTGGAGAGGAAGAGTGCTGCTTCTTGATGAGAGTTGCCTGCTTCATGACAGATGGATGAAGGAAAAGAAATAGCGGACAGATAGATGGCTTCTTTGATTTCATAGAAATCTAGAAAGAAGTTCTGGTTTTATGATTGGAGAATTTGATATAAAATTATTTTAGTAATCAAAAGCTTAAAGGAAAGCTTAGAATCATACATATATGAAAAAACACAAAAGTCTGTAAAATAAATATGATTCTAGTAAAACAACTTCAAAACCAATGTTTAAAATTATCCCAATTTCTTACTTGAAAACTTTTGTTGCTATGGAAGATGGATCTTAGTGTGCCCAAGGCACCTTGTTTAAAGGAAACTATTTGGGAAGATGTTTTTCATGGAGGTTCTAAAACTGCAACACACTGTTCAACGACCAATTTGAATCATAAACTGGAACACAGGAATATGAGAAAAAAACTTCTTTACTTTGAGGGTGACCAAGCACTGGAGAAGGCTGCCCGAAGGGGTTCTGGAGTTTCCTGCTCTGGATATTAAAAAGCTACCTGGATGCAATCCTGTGCCACCTGCTCTAGGTGACCCTGCTTTAGCAGTGGAATTGACCTAGGTGATCTTCAGATGTCCCTTCCAACCCCTACTATTTTTGGGATCCTGTGAGTTTCCCATTAAAGAGTACTCCCATTAACAGCAAAGCTTAAATGTTAGTACATTCTCCAGGCCTTAACTAAGCAACACAGATGAGCATCACAATAACCACAAAAATTATTATTATAGTCACATGTAGTCATGTTTCAAAAAAAATGAAATACAATTTTAAAGTGGGAATGCCTCTCCTCTCCTCTCCTCTCCTCTCCTCTCCTCTCCTCTCCTCTCCTCTCCTCTCCTCTCCTCTCCTCTCCTCTCCTCTCCTCTCCTCTCCTCTCCTCTCCTCTCCTCTCCTCTCCTCTCCTCTCCTCTCCTCTCCTCTCCTCTCCTCTCCTCTCCTCTCCTCTCCTCTCCTCTCCTCTCCTCTCTTTCTTTTTCCTTTCTTTTTCTTTCTTTTCTTTTCTTTTCCCTCAAAATGATGATATACTAAATAACAGAATGATTCATCAGCATCAGTCCTGTTTATTTGAGACTGGTTAAAGCTACATCAGGAAATAAAAACCAAATTCAACTGAGCAACTTGATCCAGATTAGATTAGGGTTTCACAGCTGTCTATGAAATACTTCTGACATAGCTAAACTTCCTATATTTTTCTGTTTCTCTGTGTTGTCTAGAGGGAAATGATGTTTACTCTTTTGAAAACTCAATCTCATACTGAACTTTGATCTTCTCCAGTGGGCATTCCATCTTCACTTGCTATATAAAAAAATAAATCAAAGATGTTTGTGCAGAAAATACTGTATTTTCTTTTCCCCTACTACTGTCAAAGCTTCACATTTTATCAGAACAATAAAACAAGGTAAATACAGAGAAGCTGGATATGGGTATACTGTGTAACTTATGCATTTGAGGAGTCAGAAGGTGACTTAATATAATGTGCTGCTTAGGATACCATCAAGGAAAAAAGTAACACAGATTTTGGAGAAATTCTGCTTTGTGTCTTGTAGCGAGCATCAGATCAACAGTATGCTTGCTATATTTAAAAGGGTAATAATATAAAACTCCCATTTAGAACTGAAAAGTTTCTTGCTTTTGGGATTGCTCTATCTTCTAGATCACTGCATGCTGCATTTTGTTTTAAATTGAAAACAAAATAAGTAGAATATACCACACAATGTAATAATCTTTTCAAATTTTTTTCATATTTCTGTATTGTTTATTAACATTTTTTCTTGAGTACATTAATTCTAAAGACTGTGACTCAATACTAGTGGATTAAAGTCAGAAAGTTGAAAATGCTGCCTAATTTATGACAGTTTTCCATTCTGAAGCATGTCCTGCATTATCACACTTTTCAGGTGAAAATAATAAAGCAAAAAGAAACTGGAGAAGCTTCATATGCAGTTTACTTGCAATCACTCTCTACACAGCAGCCTTAAATCACACACCTTTTAGTGGTGTCACTCATGTGGTCCTGCCTTAGCAGCGTGGTTGGACCAGATGACCTCTAGATGTCCCCTCCAACCTCAGCCATTGTGTGGTTCTATGATTCTAAACAAATGTTAGCATCCTAAAATCATAGATGTCTCTGTGTGCCAGCATATAAAATGCTAGTTCAAAAAGGTAAATTGTTTCATAAGGCCAAAATAAATCTTTCTTCTTATCTGTGAATACCTTGGAAGAGTCCCTAAAGTAATATTTATTCAATTTTTGTCAAAATGTACTACATTTAAAAATAAATAAATTTGAAGAACTCTTGCAGACTCAACTGTATAATCTTACTACATTGATCTATTAAATTTGTTAACTTGAGACAACATTTATTTTCTATATGAAAATAATGAAATATTTCACACTTTCTTATTTAGAGGACTATTTTGTTATTTCATATTTGAAATTTTGAAATAGTTAAATTATTTAGGAACTCTGTCTCAAACAAATCTAGACATTTTTCACCTCTCTGATATAAATTACTTAGGGAAAGCAGGATGTAGTAAGAATACGTTCATTTGCATTGAATACATCAATAAATATATGTTCAAATATTCAAAGAGGAATTTACAGATGCTGAAGTGTCAGGTTTAAATAAAGAAAAATCACCAGGCAAAACATAATCTCCATCTGGAAAAAGAAGTATCTTTCACAAATTTATTAAGATTTAATGGTTTGTTACCAACATAGACCATGTGGTGAGATGTGATTGCACACCTGATTTGCTCAGGCTGCCGAAGCTTCAGAGTGATTTCGAGAGTGTGGTATGTAGGAGGAATACCAGTTAATTCTTGGATTAAACTGTAGCAATATTTTATTCATGATTTGTTTCCTTCCCTCTGCTCTTAGGTCTTCTTAAAGAAAAAACTCCATTGTACCAGTACTTACTGCCCACAAAGCTGTGAAATTACAACAGCTGTATAATACATTAAAAAATCTTCACAAATAACCCAAAAGGCTTTTCCAGATATTTATTTCAAAGACTAACTTTAATGCTGACTTGTCTGAGTGGTGTATCATTACATGCTGAACATCTCTTAGGAATGCTTAGTATGTTTTTGATAATTTTCTTAGTTTGAATTAAGCTACTTATGTTTTTATGCTTCAAATCAAAATGTTATGATTCATTAAATTATATTAGGAATTTTATATTAAAACATGTCATGGTTTAACCCCAGCTGACAACTAAACACAATGCAACCATTTGTTCATTCCCTGCTGGTGAGATGGGGGAGAGAATTTGAAAAGTAAAAGTAAGAAAGCCCATGTGTTGAGATAAAGACAATTTAATAGGTAAAAGCAAAAGCTTTGTGTGCAAACAAAGCAAGACAAGGAATTAATTCGCTACTTCCCACCAGCAGGCATGTGTTCAGCCATCTCCAGGAATGCAGGGCTCCATCACATGTTATGGTTACTTAGAAAGACAAATGCCATCATTCCAAATGTCCCCCTCTTCCTTCCTTTTTCACAGCTTCATATTTCTGAGCATGATGCCATGTGGTATGAATATCCCTTTGGTCAGCTGGGGTCAGAGCCTACTGGCTGATGGGGTAGTGTGAGAAACAGAAAAGACCTTTAGGCTATGCAAGTACTGCTCAAAAACTAACAGAAACATCTCCTCATCATCAATACAGTTTTCAGAACAAATACAAAACATAGCCCCATGCTAACTACTATGAAGAAAACCAGGACATTATCCACCACCTATTCTGCACCATAGATGTCACACTGAGGTCCCAGACTACCCAAAACACTCTCATTTGTCACTCCCATTTTCCCTGTCCTTTGCCACAATACACAGATATTATTCCCTTGGTCTATGGACTACCCTTGTAAAATGTCTACAAAAGTTCACAGATGTCCACATATTTCCACATATGGCCACAAAATGTCCACTGAGTTCATTCAGTCCATGATTTTGGGTTCCATCTGTTGCAGTGGTTGATCAGGATAGGAGAGGTGTTGTGTTGTGTGGAGTTAATTGTTCACCAAACCATGAGATTTCTTTCTGCCCAGTTCTGTAGTCTGTCAAAACCTTGCTGAACAGCAGCACAGCCTTCTGGTGTGTTGGCCACTTCCCCCAGTTTTGTATCATCAGCAAATTTGCTAAGAGTATACTCTGTCCCTTTGTCCAGGTAATTGATGCATATGTTGAATAAGACCAGACCAAGCACTGTCCCTTGGGGCACACCACTAGATACTGTTCTCCACTGCATATTACCAATAACTATTTTTTATTTATAGATTTTTTGGCTGTTTGATTTTAGCTTTCTTATAATCTTTCCTAATCATAAAAATCCTTCATAAAGAGAAAATAATTCCTGGCATTCATTTCCCATGTGTTTGCCTAAGACTTCGTCACATTGCAGTGAAATTTATGAAAATTTTGCTGCCTTGGAGAGGTGGGGTTTTGGCATATTAGTTTTTACGGGTTTTTTTTAAACTCTAAGGCTCCTTTATATGCCAAGGAATTACAGGAAAGGAAAATAACTATCTAAATACATGCGTATTTATATATCGTATGTTTCATAAAGATAGGGAAATATTTCCTCCTTGAATTTTCATGAGATTAAACTTTCTTTTTTTCTCAAAGCAAGGTAGCAGTTTCTCAGGTTGACCTGTGTGTCTTAAAAATTAAAGTACTTGTTGAAGAATTAGTAGGTAACTTCTTCAGTGACCCCCAACCTACATACCTGATATGAAATTCCCAGTCTGCATACTAAAAATCTTGCCCTCCATAGAATGAACAGTTCTGAATACACAGAATTAGAAATTGCAGGTTATTGGCACTGTTCCAATTAGCAAGTATAATGAGCTATCCATCCCAATTACAAACACAGATCATAATCAGATCCCTGGCAGAAGGGGAAAATAAACCCAACTTCTAAATGGAGGAGCTTAATGAGCAGTACAACAAGATGTACAGAAAACTGTCAAAAACATTCAGAAAATGAGGGAGGAAAACATTTTGTAAGAGGGAAGACCACTTTCTAAAAAGTCTAAATAACCAAACTGGATGGTGAAACAAATGGATGAATAGATTCACTGCACTTTACCCCAGCTTTTGTCTATTGTTTTGTGTACTGTCTCTGAGCACCACTGAGTATGGCTCTATCTTCTTTAATACCTCTCTCATTGGGTATTTATGCACATTGATAAGATGGCCCCCCTAAGCCTTTTCCAGGCTGAACAGTCCCAGCACTCTCAGCCTCTTCTCGTATGGCAGATGTGCCAGTCCCCTGCTCATCTCCAATCCCATCTTTACTGCAAGGGTGGTTAAACACTGGATCAGGCTTCCCAGAGAGAATGTGGAGTCTCTGCCTATGGACATAGTAAAAACCTGACTGGACACCATCCTGGGCAACCTGCTCAAGCTGACAGTACTTGAGTAATGTGGTTGGACCGTAAGATCTCTAAAAATCCCTTCTAACCTCAACCATTCTATGACTCTGTAACCTTTATTTGGCCATTTCCCAGACGTGCTCCAGTATCATAGAATAGCACAGGTTGGATCCAAAAAATCATCTGGTCCACGCTTTCATGACCCTAGATTATATTATCTATACAATCACAGTTTGAAAAAGTCCAGTGATAGGGATTCTATCATGTCCCTGGGGAATTTTTTTTCCACTGATTGTTTTCACTGTAAAAAACATTTCTTTCCTATACTGACATGAAACTGCTCGTGGTGCAACTGTGCATGTTACCATTTGTCTTCTACATGTGACTCCTAGTGAAAGACTGGAAAAAGGAATAGGAGAGAAAGACAAGTTGCATGTTTATCCTAAACATTTCTCTAATATCTTTATTTGGTGAGCTCCACTTGTCTCCCTGTGCCAAGAGAGACTCCTTTTGTAGAGTCTTTTGTAGCTTTTTGCTACAAAAAGCTTTTGTAGCTACAAAAATGCCTTTTGTAGCTCCCTTTAAGTGCAGGAATACTGTGATGAGGTCCCCCCAAGCCTTCTCTACTCCAGGTAGACAAGACCTAACTCTTTCAGTGTTTCCTCACAGGGCAAATTCTCCAGCCCTTTGATCATCTCTTTGAATCAACTATATTATCAATGTCTCTACCCTATTGGTGAGCCTGGAAATGGACCTAGCACTCCAGTTGTAGTTTCATGAAGACTCAGTAGAGGGGAAGTTTATCTCCCTTGATCAGCTAGACATGTTCTTCATAATGCAGCCCAGGAAACTACTTATCACCTGTGGTGCAAGAATGAATTTCTGTGCCATAGTCAGCCCTCCCTGCCTTTTCTGCCAAGCTGCTTTTCATCAGGTCAGCCCCCAGTCTGTGCTCGTGCATGGAGCTATTTCTCCCTATGGGCAGGGCTTGGCATTTCCATTCTATAAACTTCACAGGATTTCTGTCAGCACATTGCTCCAAACTGATGAAATCCCTCTGAATTGCAGCACAGCCATCTGGTGTATCAACCACTTTTCCCAGCTTTGTATCATCTGCAAATACATATCTAGGACTAGGTGCATCTCTCATTTTCTCTTCTCCCTGTCTTATTTCCTTCACCAGAAGGAAAACAAATTGACAGATGCTAGGATTTTTCATGTATTGAAACTGCTGATTAGGTGAAATTTTCTTCTGTTCCCTATATTCTTAAATTTTGGAGACCCTAACTCTCAAAAGTCACCTGTCACCTTTGGATGGACAGATCACAAGTTTATTTAAGGTCTGTTTAAGTAACTCTTATGTATGATGGACCCCTGCTTTCCTGGAGATGGCTGAATACCTGCCTGCTGGTGGGAAGTAGTGAATGAACTCCTTGTCTTGCTTTGCTTGCATGCATGTTTTTTTCACTTTACCTATCAAACATTCTTGATCTCAACCCATGAGTTTTATCACTTCCTCTCTGATTGTCTTCCCCATCCTGCTGGGGAGGGGTGAGTGAGCACCTGTATTGTGCTTAGCTGCCAGCTGGGGCTAAACCATGACATTGCCAAACATAGAAATAGTAGCAACTGCAAAATCACTAAATAGGATACTTGTAGATAATACATATGCACATGTATAAAGAAGACTGAGAAATGATTTTCTGAGAAAAAGGCATAACATATAAAGAGCTTATCAAACTAATTTCTTCAGAATAGTAGAAAGGCCAGCTCTCAGACAAAGTGAAGGCTTGGGAGTCCTAGAAATTATAGTTGCACTAACAAGGGTATAGTTGCTATCAGTTTGTCTTTAACCTGAATATAAGCATACTAAAATAGTGCAATCAACAACAACTTTAAGCACTTTGTAAGACTTTGGTGGCATGGCAAAACACAATGTTTAGGCATTAGGTATTTTCTACTTCCCATCAGCAGGTCATGTCTGACCACTTCCCTAAAAGCAGGCTGTTCAATACATGTAGAGGTTGCTTCAGAAGACATTTTGTAATTAATAAATCTCCCCCTTTTTCCTCCTTTCTCTTAGCTTTTATCACTGAGCAGATGTCATAGGGTATGGAGTCATGGTCAGTTGGGTCTGCTGGGCAGTTTCAGTCATTGGTCAGTTTTGATCTCTTGTCCTGGCTGGGTCTTCTTCCCAACATCCTTCCCACTTCCAGCATACTGGTGTGTGTGGGGAGAACATGTTGGAGAGACAGCCATGATGCTGTGCCAGCACTGCTCAGCAGTAGTCAAAACATTAGTGTAGGCAGTAGCCAAAACACCCTGCTGGCTACCAATACACAGCAAAGCATTGTGTGGGGCTGCTGTGGGGAAAAATAACTCCACCTCAGACAGACCGAATACTGTGGAGTAAAATTGGTAACATTGATCATGCAATAACCTCAACTACCAAAAGCTTACTGACCAGGAATCTTAGAAGAGATCCTGGACTGGCCATTTGGAGCATTTCCTGAGGAAGTGGCTAATGATCAAGAGGCAGCATCATATAACTCATTATATAATCAGAAATGAAAGGCATAATTCTTTTTTAGTTGACATGGTGGTTGGCATTGGACAGACTGGTGGAGTTGATGATCTTAGAGGTCTTTTTCAACTTTAAATATTCTATGATTCTGTGATATGCTTACTGATGGATCCTGTCATGTTTTCAGAAGCCATTGGAAGTGGAAAGCTGCTTTGCAGAGTCAAACATCAGTGATGTCACCTCCCAGATAGTTTCCCCAGTTTATATACAAATAATGTGTTTATGTGGTAGTGAATATCCCTTTGGCCAGTCTGGGTCAGCTGTCCTGGCTGTGCTCTCCCAGCTTCCTGTGCACCTGGCAGAGGTGAGAAGCTGAAAAGTGCTTAACTTAATGCAGACACAACTCTCAGGCAACAACTAAAACCACCGTTGTGTTATCAACATTATTCTCACACTAAATTCAAAAGACAGCACTATGCCAGCTTTTAGAAAGGTAAGTAACCAGCACAGAACTACATGTCATCTCCCTTTCAGGAGGAAAGAAATAACATAAAATACCATGGATGAGTGAGAAACTGTGGAGAAGAAAGCAAGAAAGGTCATTTCAGATATCTGTCATGAAAAATCTCTCCAGCCTGATCACTTTGCCCTTGATGACTACAAATTCCAGCCATAAAGGCTATCTGTGTATCACCAATTCCATAGCATTGCATACCAACAGCTAGTGTACAGTACAAGGGTTAAGGACAAACAGTTTTGTACGTGTAGTAATAAATAGCCATAATGTGTAAGAAACAGCCACTAGTGCAAAGTGTGTTGTTCTCAAATGTCAGTCTTATCTTTGTTTAAAGCTTAAAATTGGCTTGACTTGCTATTGTTAAAGTCTTCCATCACAGTGAGCTCCAATTCCCTAACTCTCATGTATGTGTGTATACATGTGTAGTATAAGTATAGATATACATACATTCTGTTGAAACAAAAGTGGTGCTAACTAACCAGACAGGAGTAGACAACCATACCTATGTTAAAGAGCTGATACTAAAACTTAATGACATAGGAACTTCATATATAATTGTGATCCTGCACTAGAGTCAGAAGTAAAATGAAAACAGTGAGTATAGAAGGGGGACAGGAAGTAAAGAAATATTCAAGACCTGTCTTGTATAGTAAGCGTGTGGTAGGATGGGTTTGTCATTTAAATGACTAGTATGTCACATAAAGAAACTCTAAGAGTATTTGAACAGAGGGATTTGGCAAATGCACATGATGGATGGAGAAGAATGAACAATATAACAGTATGATTATGACCCAGATTCTAAATAAGAATGATGTTTCCACAAGTGATACTTCATTATCTAGCTTCCCTGTTATATCAGGCATGCCTGTTTTATAGGGATAATGATGAATGTAATGGTTGAAATAATGCTAAGATTTATCCTTTACTTAAACTGCATAATGAAATAGAGCTAGAAATAATGACAAGCATAGTAAACGTGTATTTTCCAAAACACAAAGGTTTGGGATGAAAACATGAGGAAAAGCGAAAGATAAAATAATAAAAATCAGTTGAGAGATTAACAAATCTCTTAAAAACAAGCTCGCTGAACTAACATAATTAGTATCTAAGCTCCTCTTTTTTAGAGCATGCTGCTGCAATAAAGATTAGTCACAGGAAGCTGAGAATGAGTTCTGAAAAGAAGGAGGTGACAGGATTAAAGAAAAGGACTCAGAGCAGTTGGGTACACTGTGGACCATCAAATGTGCAAGAAGGACACAAAGTGAGTAGATTGACGTATATTTTTCAGAGCATCCACTAAACAGTGCTAACCTAAAAGTATTTTAGCAAAAAGTAATTTTTTTTAAAAAGGTCTTTTTTATAGAATCAGTATTTAATTTACATAAGATATATCAAAAAGTAGATAACAGCATTTGTATAAGGACTAAATATAGGATATGGGACTCTGTCCAGATGTTATTAATTGAATTATAAATTATTATAGCATGTTTGGATAGAGGTTAGCATACAAAAATACACAGTAAAGTTGGTAGCATTGCAAACTGTCTAATCTTTTAAAATTATGAACAACAAAAAAGAGACAAATAGAACTGGGATACCCCAGATGAAGTAATAGAAAGGAAGACTATAAAGACTATAGAGTATTATAGGATTTTACCTTTTATTAATTATACAGTGGATGAGCAGGAACAGTAGCTATAAAATAAAGAATTAATTGAGGGAGAGTGCTTCACAATGGACTTTCTTCTGCTGTTTTGCATAACAGGCAATGAAAATGACATATATCTATTTATGCCTGAAATTGAGCAGCATGAAAGAAATAATAGTATCAGCAATTGTTTTGTGGAGAAGCCAGAGCAACGTCACATAACCTGGAATTTTGGTCCATCGTATGCAACGTCACATAACCTGGAATTTTGGTCCATCGTATGACAACAGGCCCTTAGAAGTTAACTTTGAAAAGCACTGAGCTTCTAACATCACTTATGCTTTAGGACAAGACAGTAAGAAATAAATCCATTTATGCTTAGCTATTCAACTGAACAACAGATAAACCAACCAAAATAACGAAAATGTATTTTAGAAAGAAACAATGAGACAGATTTCCTTCATGTTTTTTTAATCAATTCTTCCTGGTTTTAATAGATAAGTATATTATTATGCTATTTTCTATAAAGTTATAAAAGCTTTATATTTTATTAGAATTATATGTCTAAACTGTGCTTATGGATTTGGTGTAGATCACAACATCCTCATACCTAATTAGTGGCTTGTGGTCATGGGAATCTGTTGATGCATAAGATTTCTTGTCAATATTAACACAATTAACCTTTTTCATAAAATCTTTGACTTATAAGTCAGTTCAATAAAATATTTTAATATCCTTCTAAAATTCTTCATAATTACATAGATGTCTTTTAACTAGCATCCTAAAGGTAAAGAAGAGTAGGAAAAGCACAAATGTCAAATAAATTTAAGTATACAAAGTTTGTTAGAAGTAACAGAAGTAGAATCTTTTCAAGACAGTAGATAAAACAAACTTTTAAAAGTTAAAACAACAAATCAGTAACCATTTAATAACCCTGATTTCAGACAAGAACAAAAATATGGTTTTAATTATTACAATCTAGGCAAAGTTGTAGATAATCTTCTAACCCTGTGTGCTTTGCCTCTCTGCCTACATACCAACCTTTCTTCACATCGGCACAGCTTCACAACATTTTGGGATCCCATTTCCTGAATGCTCCTTGTGTCCTCACAGACAACACTGTGAAAGTAAGCTAGCATAGTTGAAAAAGGAAACTAACTTCTATAACTTAACTACATCTAAGCACTCTATAAACATGGGGAGGGAGAGGTGGGGGGAGGATAACACAGGACAGGGGGGAGGACAACACAGGAGGAGAGCAGGGGGGGGGAGGGAAACAGACACACAGACACAACCCAAAAAAAACCCTCCACCCTGTGAAATCACCTAATCCTGCAAGTCTGAGACCAGAGCTATTTATATAATCAGAAACAGCTGAAAGCTGTTTTCAGAGTTTGCTTATCACCACCTGTTAGTCATCAGCCCTGTGGTATGTCAAACAGAGCCAACATGGTTTTGACAAGCTTATTTTGCCTGAATTCTGCAAATTTTGAGGAAATTTGATTTATTAACCAACATGTTGAAAACTAATTTGAGATCAAAATTCATCTGTCTTGCCACCAAAAAAAAAAAGAGTAGATTTCACTTGACAATGAGTAACTTTCACTTCTAGTATATACAGCTTTTGCCTATTTGTGTCAGTTTCAGATCATACTCCATGTGCCATATGCGGACCTTAATTTTAATACATTTTTTCATTTGATAGACTTTCTAGTGTCAAGTTTATGGTTGAATTTTATGATCTTGAGAGCCTTTTCCAACTGAAATGATCTATGATTCTATTATTTGATCACTGATAATATCAATGATAAGTATGATGTTAGAATAACTATGGAGTACTGGTTTCTGCAAGGAAACCCTTCTATTTTTTACATCAGATGACAGTAGGTATTTGCTTGATTTGTTTGGGATGCTTATATGCTTGTATAGAGGGCCTTTGTTTAGTCATTTAAGAAACTTAACTCCATATATATGCAGTGACTAAACAGGCACAGAGTAGCATCCCTGTCTGAATATAGACCATTGCTTTTAGTGATCACCCTAGCAATATGCATATCGGCTTCACTCTACCAATGACATTTAAAGCTGACACTGCATCATCCCTTTTTGCAGATAAGAGGAGGAGGTACATGTTGACTGTTCAGCTATTCTTTCTGTGGTTTCTCTAGGATTAGTAGAAAGGCATCCTTCTCATCATGCTGCACCAAAATGACAGTCTTACTCTAATACCAGTGGCTTTCAATTTAGTCATTTGTGCTTCACTCTGAATTTCATATGTAGACTCATATGTTCCTTTCAGTTACAGTCATTTGATTTCTCTACCTTATGATCAGATTTATAAACAACAGGAATCCCTTCTCATTGGGGAGCTCTTGTCACAAACTATGTTTTTAGCTAATGTCTCTGCCTGCAGCTAACTGTGCTCACACAACACCAGTCTTGGTTCACATCACTAAGTGATAATGAGGCGAAGATAAAAATAATTAATCTGTTCATTTAGGAGCACAATCAGGAGATATGCATATTCAGTACTACTATATTGTTTTGGGTTCTTTGTTGGGCTTTTTAAACTCCATTGAGTTCAACATTACTACACTTGTTTGTACTTGCAAAGAATTTGGGAAAAAAATGTTTCCTGTAGATGAAGAAAACAAGCAAATCTGCTAGGAAAAACATTATGCAGCTCCAGGTCGAAAAAGCGGGGGTGGTTGGGAAGTAATTTGTAAAAGCTTTTTACTACTACTCTGTAGGGAAATTTACATTAACAAATATGCATATTTGAGTTGATTCTAACTGTTGAGTGACAAATGCTGGTAAACGAATGTTGCTGTTCTGAATTTGCATTTGCAATCTCACTTTCCTCAGAAAACAAAGTGCAGAATATTGTCCTCAGAAGCGTATTTGAAAAATGTTACTTGTCAGCCATCAAAATCAGCACCAGCCTCCCAAAAGCTGCAGTATATGCTCAACATGCAGGAAACACATAAATAACTTTTGCCTGCTTAACTTAAAGAAGCACGAGACATTCATTGACTTGCAGGCTTAATAACTATGACTGACCTTCATTATCTTCTTTCTTTCAGCTTCCAACTTTGTGCTTCTATTTTTTGCAGTAAACCCGGGCGGGGTTTATCCTCCACTGGAGTAACATGTTTCATTGTACTCTGCATGTAAACAATTATAATAATTGAAGCCTAGGCCTCATTTCTTAATAAATTGGATGACAGGATTTTCCTGAAGTAATCCAGATCATAGCTGTTATTAAAAACTTATTCTAAAGTATGGTTCAGATATCTTGAAAAATATATACATACATATTTGGGTTTTCATTTTTTTTTAGTTTCTAACTCTCAAGACTGAGAAATGAGAACTAAGGTGTGGTGATTTTTTTTTTTATTTTTTTTTTTCTCCTTACTATGATTCTATGATTCTTCTATTTCCATGTCCTGGTAGCATGCAATGCATAATCAAAGCACATATGGCCCTGGTATATTTACTAGCTTATTGTTCCTATCACTGGACTGTAAATTTGTTTTTTACTCTAATGTTCTGCAGTATTCTAGTCTACCACATTTTGTTGATGCTTAAACAGTAGTGCCCCACAGCCATATATTATTAAAATATTTCTAACATGCATAGTTATGTTACTTATGATTTATTTGCAAAGTTGAAATTTAAAAAAACCTTTTTTTTTTCCTCCCTCATATTTATTTTCCATATATTCTTTAAAACTATGTAACATCTTGTCCCAAATATAAAATAGTAAATAAAGTCAGATGCAACACAAATATTTAATAGAATTTTAACAGGGTGGTCATCACATTAAAGGACCTGTGTTTTTCTATTTTAAGTTTGGCTTGTTTGCTTGTTCAGTATTCATGGAGGATATGGAAAGAAATCTTGGGGTGAATTAGAATCATAGAATTATTTAAGTTTGAAAAAACCCTTTAGATCATTGAGCCCAACAGTAAACCTAATAGTACATTGTCCATCACTAAACCATATCCCTAAGTGGCACATCTACACATACCTCCGGGGATGGTGACTCAACCACTTCCCTGGACAGCCAGTTCCAGTGATTGATAATCCTTTCAGTGAAGAATTTTTTTTCTAATATCCAATCTAAACTTCTCCTGGAGCAACTTGAGGCCATTTCCTCTTGTCCTATTGCTTGATACTCAGGCGAAGGGTTGGACACCCCCCTTACTACAGTCTCCTTTCAGCTAGTTGCAGAGAGTGAGGTCTCCCCTCAGCCTCTTCTCCAGGCTACACTCCAATTCCCTCAGTTACTCCTCATAACACTTGTTCTCAAAAAATATGCAATTCCTTTCACATATTAAAAAGTGTTAAAATAGAGCAGCATAAAGATATGGAAATACTAAAAGTAGTTGCAAAACAAGGCTGAACTGTTTTAAAACCAAATCCTGTACTTTTGAGGTTGGTGAACTTCATGGTACATCTTTCAGCCATCTTGACTGGAATATCAGAATACTCCTTCTAGACCATATATAGAGTTGGGGTGTTGGGGTTTTTTTTTTGTTTGTTTGTCTGTTTGTTTTTTTCAAAAAGGAACCCATTAAACCAGATTATCAAAGCAATTTAGATATCCCCTATTAAAATGTTGTGACATAGTCAATGGCTTTACTGAGATTTGGGAGCTAGATAGCCTTCATCTGTCCATACGTGCAGTTATTCCACAGTTTCTACTTAGTATCCCAGTAGACAACTGTACAGTTTTCTCTTGTGGTGGTGCCCCTGTTGGTTTGGGGTGGTGGTGTTGTGTTTTGGGACTTTTTGTTTGTTGGGGGCAGGGGGTGTTGTTGCCTTTCTAGGGGGGTTTTATCCAAACATATTGCTTCATAGATTCATTCATTAATATTCAGATCCAAAGAAAGAACCACTATTATTAGCCTGACATCTAAGGCTGTTTCTATCCATATAACAGTCAGGGCAAAACCTTTTTTGCATGAAGCCATGAATTCTGCATGAGTGAACGCACATTTTTTCCATAACGTATGGAAGAGTATAGGATAATAAACTTTCCCTTTAGATTCTGTTGGATAGTCTAACTCTCTGCTTTGAAATGGTTACGCTAGATTAACATAATGGACTCTTCTAGCCAGAAAACATGAAATTGCGAAATGGCTGTCTCAAATATATGGGGGAAACAAACCAATGTTTCTGAGTACCACAGGAAATGAAAATAATATCATGTTATATTGTTATAGAAATCAGTTCTGCTCTCCTCATACCTTTCTTATCACTACATCTTGTAAAATCTCTGGTGAGAGGAGGAAACAAACTTTTCTTCTTAGAGGAGACTTGTTAGGAGATGCATATTTCTTTCTCTGCTGCAACAGTACAGCACCATAGCTGTACAGAAGGCAAGGTACTGATCTTTTTGTTGGATGTTGTGCATGTACACAGCTTCTGAGTCTGAAAAGGAAGATAGGTTTACTGTGTAATCCATTTCTTTTTGCACAGACTCAAGAAAGTGAACTTCTGCCCTCCTTTAAACTCAATGGTCTAACACTTACCTATCTCACAGATAAAAGACTAAATGAAACTATGAGATGATATGGAATTAGAATAAACAAACTATGCAGAAGCCACATAACTTAAATGACTTTTTGTACTATAAATTTCTATAGAACAACCTAAGTATTTTGGCTAGACAATTTGCTCTGTTACTATGAAATGTCTGTTGCTTGAAGTGCATAGCCAGTGGGCAGCTGAAGTTATTGTCATACAGAATCAGCTTTTGCCATCTGTCCTGCCCTCTAATTAGGATACAAACCCCCCATAATTCACAACTGCATAGTAAAAATACAATAATAAGTAATTAAAATGCATGTGTATGTCTCTCAATTATTGCTGCAGTCATCTGTTACATTTTGGATAAAAGAAGCAGGAAGTTAGTTTGCTCTTTTTTTTTCCCTCTCTAACGTCAGACCAGTTCTTTCATTGGTTCAATATAACATTTTTTGGTGAAGTCAGTGAACACATGACACTTTGTACCAACTGCTCACTTGATCTGTATCATGGTTTCTAGTCTATTTCTTTAAAAAAAAAGTAAAATTATTTTTCAAAAGGTGTTGCAATACCTAGATTAATGGCTTCTCACAATTTTAATGATTTTTTTTAAGAACTTTGCAGTTTACTTTCACTAGAAGGATCATTTTTCTGCTCTTGAATTTTAAAAGTATAACATCAAGAAATATTTTTTTTCACTTTTAATAAAATGTTTACTGATTTTCCCAGTCCTGTTGCTATGAAAATAGCCTTATTATATTTTGAAGAACAGTCTTCTTTGTGTATAATACGCACATCATAATGTAGGAATCTCTTCTTCAGTTTAAATAATTATATTACCAAACTACTAAAACTTTCATAGTACCCAGTGTCAGTGAGGCATCTAAGAAGGAACTCATGGAAACAGTCTGCCAGTCTACCAAGAGATTTACACATTACCTCAGACAATGCTGCATCTCAATATTTCAGCTATCATCTGTGAACATGCCTTCAGTCAGGTGACATTCTTAACATTTTTCTTCATGGTAGAACTACTTTGCCTGTAGATGTTTTTTATTTATTCACTTGAACTTCTCTTTTAATAAGCAAATTGGAAGCTGAAAGTGAATGAAGTGACATTTCTAAAAATTTCTACAGGCCTTATAAGAATCCTAATTCTGCCAATTCAAATAGCTTTGATTGTCCAGTTTGTAAATAGCACTAGTAATAAAAATAGCTGCTTTGTTGCTCACAGCATAGATTCCCAAATTGTACTTCAGTTCTCATGTTCACCATACCACTGAACCATAGCTTAAAAAAAAAAAAAGGGACCCCAATATATGATTTGCATCAAGCTATAGTTCACCCAACAAAAAATGGCAGGTCTTTCATTATTCCTGAATACCACTTGGTTGCATGTTGGACTATCATATGAAATACAGAAATCTCTGTCCTGACAAGTTAGTATACTGGTCAGTCTGAAAGGAAAGAGCTTTCCCAGGAACTGAGAAGTTTGACAAAAAAATTAGAAAACAAACAGGAAAACTTCTTTGCTATAGTAGGCATGGCATTAAAAACCCAAGCAATGGGTCCGAGCAACAGATCCCAAGAAAACCATGTGCATATTAAGCAGATGTAAATACAAGCTGATATAAATCTAAAGGAAGACTGACATTCGGAAGATCCAATTAAAAACTTCAAATATATGTATTGGCTTACAAAAGGAACTCCTGTCAAAAACAAGACTAATTATGAGCATATTTTTATAGAGCTTGAAGATTGCATCATGGAAACAACTGGAAAGGTGAAAAAGGCTTAATACTTTCTAGAAAACAGTTATCTGAAGGAAATTTTATAGGGATGTCTTGAGGTGAAAAGCATACTGTATAATTGTATAGCACAGAGAAAACTGATGCAGTGATGCCCAGATTACATTTTGAGAACAATTGTTGAAGTGTTCTATACTCAAACCTGCAGGGAGTTATTATTTCAGAGGAAATACACTGATTGATTTCAAAGAGAGGTTAGAAATAATTTGTTTTTCTTTTGAAATTCAAATAATAGAAAAACACAACTAAATTATTTGATGATTTCAAAATAGCCCCAGATATGTATACACAAAAAAACCAACTCTGTGAGTATATCTTTACACAAAATAAGATTTAAGAAATATTTGGTTTTAAATGAGTCTCCAAATGTTCTAAGGATAATTAATATCAATATATTAAAAGAAGATAATTTAAATAGTAGTAATTGGAAAAAGAAATCGGATCCATTTTGCTTCAATATGATGAGAATGTAAATTATGAACAGATTTTCATTATATCCTTACAATAAAATATCTGAACCACATTTAAATTTACATTGGTAATTTTATTATTCCATTCGTTTGGAAAAACAACAAATCTTTTATATGCAATTGTACTGCTTTCAAAACTATAATCTGAAACATGATATTTGTGTGTGTGTGTGTGTGTGTTACTATGAAAAATGACCAAGGCATAGTAAATATTGATCAATCATATTTACAAATATGAAACTTGTTTCTGGTTGCATATTTGCCTAGTTAATATGAAACACAAACACACACACACATACACACAAAAAAAACCAACCCAAAAAGCCAACTGAACAACCAAAAAAAAGAAACCCAAAAAACCCCAAAACCCCCAAAAGCACAAACAAAATAACCCCATCCAAAACAAAACCTAGTACAAAGAACTAGCGCGGCGGCTGGGCAGGGTAGGAGTTCGCTTGAGCTGTGCCCGTCGCTCCGCCATGGACTCGCGCAAGCTGAGCGAGCTGCGGGCCTTCGTCCGGCTCTGCAAGCAGAACCCGGGGCTGCTGCATACCGAGGAGCTGGCTTTCCTCCGCGAGTGGGTGGAGAGCATGGGAGGCAGAATACCACCTGCTCCAGCCAATGCCTCCACAGAGGAAACAAGTAAGGGTAAAGCAGAGGAACAGCCGGAAGAGCCAGTTAAATCACCTGAACCAGAAAGTGAAGAGAGCGACTTAGAAATTGACAATGAGGGAGTGATTGAACCAGACAATGATGACCCTCAAGAAATGGGTGATGAAAATGTGGAGGTAACTGATGAAATGATGGATCAGGCCAATGAAAAGAAGGTTGAAGCAATAAATGCTCTAAGTGAAGGTGAACTTCAGAAGGCTGTCGACTTGTTCACAGATGCTATCAAGCTGAATCCTTGTTTGGCCATCTTGTATGCCAAGAGGGCAAGTGTTTTTGTGAAACTCCAGAAGCCAAATGCTGCCATTAGAGATTGTGACAGAGCCATCAAAATTAATCCTGACTCTGCACAGACCTACAAATGGAGAGGGAAAGCACATAGACTTCTGGGTCACTGGGAGGAGGCTGCTCATGATCTTGCGTTAGCTTGTAAACTGGATTATGATGAAGATGCTAGCGCCATGCTGAAGGAGGTGCAACCAAGAGCTCAGAAAATTGCAGAGCATCACCGGAAATACGAACGGAAACGCGAAGAGAAGGAGATCAAGGAAAGAATGGAAAGAGTGAAGAAGGCACGGGAGGAGCATGAGAGAGCACAGAGGGAGGAAGAAGCAAGACGGCAGGCAGGAGGAGCTCAGTTTGGTGGTTTCTCAGGCGGTTTCCCAGGTGGATTTCCTATGCCTGGAGGTGCACCAGGTCTCAATGAGATTCTCAGTGATCCAGAAGTCCTGGTGGCTGTGCAGGATCCAGAAGTTATGGCTGCATTCCAAGATGTTGTCCAGAACCCAGCAAATATGTCCAAGTACCAAAACAATCCCAAGGTCATGAATCTCATCAGTAAATTGTCTGCCAAATTTGGCAGTAAACCATAAAAACCCTGATTCTCAGAAATCATATCTGAATGGGAAGGATTGGATTTGGCTAACCAGTGTTGCAATAAAACAAACCATTGTACCTCTGATCTTCTTAAGAAGAGAAATGGGGTGTTGTAAGGAGAACTGCTCTCTAGCCCCAAGCAATTTTTTTTTTTTTTTGTTCCGCACCAACATGCGTAAGAACTTTTTCACAGTGAGGGTGACGGAGCAGTGGAATAGGCTGCCCAGGGAGGTGGTGGAGTCTCCTTCTCTGGAGATATTCAAGACTTGTCTGGACGCCTATCTGTGTAATATGAGCTAGGGAGCCTGCTTTGGCAGGGGGGTTGGACCCGAAGATCTCTTGAGGTCCCTTCCAACCCCTAAGATTCTGTGATTCTGTGAACTAAACCCCAAAATTTTATTAATATTGTAGTATATATCTGATATTCTAGAATTTTATCATCTACAGAGGTAGAATACTGAATTTTTTGCCTTTTCAGTTGAGTGACAAAATATTAACCTACCTCAGTAATGGAATCCCTAATTACCTGCTTTAAGATTTCTTTTTTCCCCCTAAGGATCACTGCATCAGCAAGCATTGGGATTTGGCTATATTTTTGAAAGTGTTAGCTGACTTTACTATGCTATCTTTACATCACAAAACTGTATCAGCATATTCTGTACACTTTTGACTAGATTACATTAGTCTTGAAAAATAACAGTTGCAGCAAGCAAGACCAAACAGGCTTGGACTTTTGAAAATATGGACCAGTAAAAAGAGTATTATTTTTGACTCTTGTGTTCAAGAATGTTCTATATGAGCCTAATTTTATTTATGTCTCTGTTGTGTCTTACTCCTTTTAGATGTCTAGTCCTGCTGAGCAGTAAAAACTTTTCATTAAGAAAATTGCCTATAAACTGCAAATGAACCACTAAATTAATTTTAAACTCCATCTTGCCAACTGTAATTCTTACCAGGCCTTCCATGAAGACATTTAACAGATATACTGGACTCTGTTCAAATTCCTCAACAGAGTTGTCCAGGAAGATGAGCAATGCCCTAGAAAATCCTGGCTGTCCTCCAGATGCCATTCTACAGTAATGTGGGTCTCCCAAGTGTCATATCTGCCATCCCTGGGTAGATCTCTCACATATCCTGGTGCCTCTCAAACAGTTTTATCAGTTATGTCCAGACAACTGAGTTGACCCTCACATGCCATTTGTCCTGTGAACTCCATTCAACTCCACTGATGATAATGGAAACAGACACCTAAATTTAAATGTCATATTCTTACACTTAATCTCAGTCCTGACATCCAAAGAACTCCTGAATGTACTAATGAGTCTATGGTTTAAATGAATGGGATTTAGATCTTTTGAAGATACTGCCTACTGTCACAATGTATGAAGTAGTATTTTGTACACATATTTCATACAGCGATGGAATCATAGAATCATTTAGGTCATCAAATCCAACTGTTAACCTAACACTGCCAAAGATAAATTTTGCTTTGAAACATGTAGTCTATATCTCTAGATTATAGCAATTATGACATTGCTTTTAGTAAGTTTTTTAAGTCTTGTTTTACCTGCTTAATAAGTTGAACTTGAACACAGTTCTTCATATATTCCAGGCCATTGCTACAGTTCCAGGATGCAGGCAGTTCTGTCGTGGGTTATGTTTTATTAAGCAAGTAGAAAATAAACCAAAGGAAAATTATATTAAAAATATTATGGATTTACAGATAATGATAGTTAATAATGTAATAATTATAGGTAATGATTAATTATTGTATAATTTTATGTGGTGACAAATGTCATATGAAAATGTTATTTTGAAAGTAAAAATAAAATCCTATCATAATTTTTATACCATTTAACATTTCTGACTGTTGCTGACGTTACTTTCAGAAGAGCTAGAATAATGATGGTCTGCAGTGTCACTGTTAGAGAGCTTGGGATCTGGTAATGCACTTAATTTTTATATAAAAAACAATGTAAGTTATACATGTAAGTCACCTACTTATCCAGTCAAAAATTATTAAATTTTGAAGAGTAAGCAAATGCAACATAACTGATTCTTCGAATTCCCAAGAAGATTCATTTAAATAATGCCATGAAATATATACTAATAGTAATTGTGGTGTATAATGCTGACAGTTTGCTTTTGGAGGCTTTGAATAAACAAAACATAAAATCCTTAACTTTTTTGCTTCTTTGTAACATTTCAAAGACTCACCCACAAGGATAATAAAATGTATACTCATACCCACATATGCCACAAAATATTATTCAAAATTCAGGTAAAATTCTCAAACAAAACTCAGTCAACCAATTTTTATGTGCCAGATTCAAACACAGTAAAAATTAGAATAATTCTGAAAATGCCTGACTCCATATCTTCATTTCTTTCTGGTTGAGGCTGGGGGTTTTTTTTGACTGGTTTTTTTTTGGGTCTCATTTATCATCTCTTTTACCCATTCATGTTGAATAGTTTCTTTGACCACAATCACCTTTCACTTTTCTTATGTATCCTACCTAGCACAGTGGCACCCAATTACTATAAAATGTCTTATGCAAATTACAGGACATTTGCAAGGTCAAAGTTTTTCAGGAAATTGTACGGTATAGTTCTGTGCCAAAGAACTTTATTTGAAGAAACTTGTAAACCAGTCTGAACCAACCCCAGAGCAAAGTGGCATAGCATTTAAATTTGAAAAACAGTCATAATGATCTGAAATGCTTTCCTACCCCAGCTGAACTTAGCTCAAGCTGTAATGATAAAAGGCCAGAAGCATAAGTGATACATTTGTAGACAGCCAATTTCCTTAGCAAAATGTGGAAGTTCCTTTCTGCCTCTTAGAAAAAATACAAAGGCTGGGTCAAGATGCTGGCACAGTAGTGTTAGAAACATATTTCAGCCATTCATATTACACAGAACACAAAATCCGGGAAGGGTGTACAAGACATTGTGTCGCTAATGAGAAATTATATCAGTAAGCATGAACTGTTATGAAGCTGAAGTTTTCTCTTGAAAAACTAATATAACTAAGTCAATAAAAGTCAATAAGTTTTTAAAGCTGAAATGTCAGTAGTAATGGTGGCACACATAAGACAATTTGAGCTTTCATCGTTGTTTGTGCCTCTTCTTATTCTTGTTGCTCTTACAAATGTTGCTCTGAAATAACTATTAGTAGTCTGTCAAATCAAGACTATGACATAGATGTAAGGTCGATTACTCTCCTGTTCCTGACTTGCTGACAAATTTTTTTCTTATTTTATTTGACATGCAATTCTGGTACCATTCTGCTTTTACTTTCAGTTTACTGGGCTGATTACATTTAAATGAGTAGGGGAAGCATAATTGGACATGCATGCCTGAAAATATGGTTGTGCTGACAATAGTGGAAAAGCATGGGCTTGACAATACAGTCTTAGGACTCATATGGATTTGTATTGGCTTGAGTTGCTTTTACCTTTTTTCAACTTTGATAGCAATTGCCTAGCAGTCAGGTAGCAGCTTCTTAAATTTCTTTTGGATTTTGTTTAATTTTGTGTAGTTGGTGTGAAGCTTACTGTGAACAGATAGCAAAACCAAGCATTTATTCTCTGTAGAATGAATGGTGTGTGACTGTAATAAACCACAGTATGAATGATTGCTGATGAAGAGCAATATCTGAAATCCAAGAGCACACACAAACCCCAAAATAATCAGTCACTGGACACTACAGGTCTACAACCTTGTGAATCGTGTAACACCATCTTCAAAGTGATGAAAGCAGATTATCTTAAGAAAACTTGTAAAAACACCCTTAAGAGGATTCCAAGGTGAAGGATGAAAACAGCAATCGAACTGCATCATATTTCTCCAGGCAAACACCTGTTGACAATGATGATTTGTCATTGCCCACTCTTTTCACAGACTTCTTGGGGAAGTCTGGCATTGTCTAAGTCAGTCCATCTCCAGCTGGACTCTGGAAGAGCTATAAACTCCAAGAAGAAAAGTAGACAGAAGGATATGTTTGTGTAATAATTTTAATGTATTGTTGATTTTTTTTCTGTATCATGTAGGTTGATTAGCAGGATTTTAACTAAACCAATAGTAATTGTTTGTTGTATATAGATTAAAATACTAAGATTTTAGTTACACTAAGTTCTTGTCTGCGTGTACACATTGTGTTTTCCCTAGGAGAATTTTGAGTGTAACAAAATTGCACAAGAAAGTCAGCAATTACTTGATATAAAATGTTGAAACAAGAAATTATAAAATGTAGAAATGATCCATATGTCTATTGACTTCCTTGCACCTACTCTTGCGAGCCAGGATTCTACAGCCATGTAGAAGAAATGAGGAAAAGTAAAGTAACAAAGAGCTGCATAATAACAAAGGTTAAATTGGTATGGAAATAACAGAGGAAGTGAAATATTGTCTTTACCTGAGGAGATGTACTGTCAGTTGCAGATGTAAATTTATCTATCTCATTCTTCTGACGTAATTAGAAAGAGTTTTATAATTATTTCTAGAAATGGCATGTTTTATGCCTATCTTCTTGTGATACGTATCTTTGTTTCAAATAAGTATTCTTTGATCAAATTATTGTTTCATTATTCTCATTTCAAAAATTTAATTAGCCAACCCTCTTCCAGAGCTGGACATAGTGAAATGACTGAAGCACTTCATCCTGGCATATGACAATATCACGTGTTCTGTACATGAATGCCTAGATTTCCACTGAAGGACAGCATTTTTGCTACGTTTTTTCTTGTGCCTGCTGTGCTTTAGCCACAGCCAGCAATTAAACATCAAGCAGCCACTCTCTCACACCTCCCTGGTGGGATGGGGGAGAGAATTGAATAAATGAAAGTGAGAAAACTCATGTGTTGAGAGAATCACAGTTTAACATGTAAAGCAAAAAACATGAACACAAGCAAAGCAAAACAAGGAATCAATTCATCACTTCCCATCAGCAGGAAGGTGTTCAGCCATCTCCAGGAAAGCAGGGCCTCATGAAAAGTAACAGTAACTTGGGAAGAAAAAAGTCATCACTCTGAATGTCCCCCCTATCCTTCCTCTTCCTCAATCCCTTTACATTCTGAGAATGAATCATAATGTATGGAATGTCTCTTTGGTTATTTGGGGTCAGCTGTTCTGTCTGTGTCCTCTCTTAATTTCTTGTACACCTCCAGACTGCTCACTGTGGGTGTAATGTGAGAAGCAGAAGAGGCATTGGTTTTGTGTAAGTACTGCTCAACAACAAAACCAACTCTGTATTATCAATGCTGTTTTCATCACAAATCCAAAATATAGCTTCATACTAGCTACTATGAAGAAAATTAACTCTACCTCAGCTTGAAACAAAACTTGCCTTACTGCATTGTTTTTATTTCAAATCTGTGTAATATTTACTCTTCCTGGGAATGATGGAGCTTCATCTCCATTTTTCTAAATATTTACAATAAATCATTCTGATCAGTTAGATTAATGGAGTGCAAGGGTGGTGGGGGACAATTCCAGTGACAGCACGAGCCCTTTTTAGCCTGATTTTACATGTTTACATGTTTACAAAGACTGAATCAACATCAACAAACATGAAAAATATGTTAAAATGAAGAAAAAAAAAAAAGAACAACTTCACTTATCATAAATAACATTCCCAAGGGCACTTTCCCCTTCCAGTTTGCTTCCTTCCATTTGTTTCTTCATTCCCTCCATGGTCTGCTGCCATTTCTCATTATGTTTTCCATCTAATTTAGACTATAAGCTTCTCTGAGTAGGGACATTATTTCCAATTTTATTCTTAAAGCACCACATGTTCCTATTCTGTTATATAAAGAGAAAGCCATATTTTTAGTAACCCTGATACACTGCATTTGAAAAAAAAGATGTAACATAAACGCAACAATTAGTGTAAGTTATTTGAAATGTGGAAGTTTTTGAGTTTAAATAGCAACTATAAGCAGGAATCATCTATGAAATAAATAGGGGAGATTTTTATAAACATCAAGATGCATATTTTACAGTCAGAGGGCAGCTCTTCCAATTCTTTCTTTATTATATGAATATAAATAAAATTGAAGTCATCATTGATTAAGTTACATTGCCAATGCACAATTCAGCCACAAATAGGCAGTCCCAAATAATTGGGTTATTTTATGCTCCTTCATTTTTAATCCCTTCCAAATCCACGATAATTAGGTTACTAAATCTTACCTGACTCTACTGTTTTGGTTGCTCCAGATATTAATGAATTTTCCTGCTTAGCCAGAACATCTCTTGCTTATATTACTGCCTCATCAATCTGCATTTTACCATGACCTTGACTATGTTCTACCATGTTAGTGAAACTAATTGTCTAGAGCATCAAACCATTATTGACTGTTCGTTATGTGAGGATGTTCATTTTATAGTTTACATTGGGGAGCCAAACATCTACATTGGTGCTAGTGACAGCAGTCACAAAAGCGTAACCATCTAACTCAGCATTATATACCATAGGGTATGATAACATGCCCTCTTTTTTTGGTATTTGAAGCAAGTTATTCTTTGTACATTGGTTAAAATAATAAATTGAATGCTACAAGAATTTTCAGAAGGGTGAAAATAACTAAACTCAGAGCTATGCATTTGTCCTGGTTCTGGCCAGGATTAACCTCCCTAATCAGCCAACACAGGTGAGCTGAGTCAGCCCAGGTGAGCTGAGTCAGCCCAGGTGAGCTGAGTTAGTTGGAGCTGTTTTCCAGACCACCTGACACCACTTCCTCATAAAAGTAGCTGGCTGGGGAAGGGTAGGGGCAGTTTTTGCCTCTAGAATAGTTGGAGTGTGGCTGGGATATTGGGTTGGTTGGTCAGTCAGCTGGCCCTTGCTGTTGGACAGCCCTCTGAAATCTTTGGGTCAATAAGGTACTCTTTGTTAACACTGGGTGTTAGTGTAACTAGCCATTGTTGCTCTATATTCATGGTGATAGTTGGCAGTAAACTGTCCTTATCCCAACCCACGGAGGTTCTGCCTGTTTCTCCTAGAGGAGTGGCTCACAGTACTGTTGCAACCATGCCTCCAACCTGTGCTTATCAGAAGCCAGATGCTGCAGCTTCCGGCTCTTGCTTTCTAGTTCTTGCCTTTCTTCACAAATTGTGGCAGTTTTCTCAAAAATATTAGATTGATCTGTTCTTTCTCCTGTAGCACATTATCTCCATCTGCATCCAGGGTGCCTGAGCCAACTTGATGATAAAAACACTGTGAGAGCAAGTAGATTCTTGATTCAGCTGAGTGTTCACAATATGCCTCTTCTTTTGACCTCTCCAAGACACTTCAAAAGCTTCTTCTGTAGATTTCACCTCGACTTTGGTGCAGCCTGTGACATACATATTGTGATTCTGGTCCTTGTGAAGTATTTTGGATTCTGGAAGTATTGGTTTTATGACATCAAATGGAGTTTCCTCCAAGAGGTCATATATGTAGTTGTAGATCTCAATATAGGAGACAAAGACACTATAGACATTGTTTTCATCAACTTCTTCCACTGTGCAGTGATCTTGCATGTGGATCATGCCAGCAAACTCTGGATCTATTTGTCACTTGCCAGATGTGGTTTTTGGAACAGGCACGACATCTCTTTTCTGGTGCTCTAACAGAGCATCTACTTCGCACTGAACTTCCACATTGTTCTTGTCATCCAGATTAAAAATTAATCACTTGGCCTGGAATGGTCTTATGCTGCTGAAGATCATATCCAAACACCATGGGAGCAGTCCTCCATCACCAGGAGATCCTGTCATGGTGTGTTTTTTCCCACTGGCCTGTCACACCGTATGTAAAGAGGAGCCCGTTTTTCCCACAATTGAGATCTTACACCAGAGGTTTAGCCATCACATCAAAAAGCTTCATCAGAATGACATGGGTGCCAAACACTTCTTTAAATGAATACTGGGTCTGAAGAAAAGATGATACACTGTCCTAATTCCCTGCCCAGAAATCCACTGCCTCAATGTTTCACCCCTTCCACCTGCTTTCCACCAGCCTACCAGAACAACAGAGGTTCTACTCTAGGATTATACCAGTTTCAAGACTGGCAGTTGCTCCAACGTAGCTATTTTGAGAACAAGATGTGCATGAGGAAGACAGCAACTGTTTCCTTTCCACACAGCTTAACCCCAGAAATAAGCAGAAGGATCACAAAGCCTGACTTTGCAAAACTGGAGGATCTCACAACCTACAGCTTCCAGCTCAAGTTTCCTTTTTTGGAAATGGATCCACTCTTGCAGATCTGATGGCCTGACACATCAGACCCACAAGAGTACCAAGCATTAGTAGACACCAGTGCCAGGTGTACTTTAACTATGAAGGGTCTGAGCCTATCTATATTTCCGGAGTGACAGTTGACTCTACTGGAAGCTAAAGTCAGTCTAACTAGGAATGACTAGGAAAAACACCCCATTGTGACTGGCCCAGGGGCTCCGTGCATCCTGGGCATAGATTTTCTGTGGAGAGGGTACTAAAAAGACCCAAAAGGATACCAGTGGGCTTTTGGAATAGCTGCTTTAAAGACAAAGACACTGAACAACTGTCTCTTCTGCTTGGATTGTCGGAAGATCCTTCTGTTGTGGGGCTGCTAAAGATTGAAGAACAGTGGGTACCAATTGCTACCAGGACAGTGCACAGAAGACAACATTGCACTGACAGAGACCCCCTGATTCCTATTCAGAAACTGATTCTTCAACTGGAGAGTTCAGGGAGTTATTGGTAGAATCGGCTCACCCTTCAATAGTCCAATCTGGCCAGTGAAGAAATCCAATGGAGAGTGGAGGCTGACAGTGGATTATCATGGCCTGCTGCAGTGCCGGATATGATGGAACTCCGGTATGAACTGGAGTCAAAAGCAGCCAAGTGGTACAGCACGACTGACATTACAAATGTTTTTTTTCTCTATTCCTTTGGCGGCAGAGTGCAGGCCACAGCTTGCCTTCGCTTGGAAGGGAATCCAGTACACCTGGAATCATCGGGTCAATAAGGTACTCTGTGTTAACAGTGGGTGTGAGTGTAACTAGCCATTATTGTTCTATATTCACATTTATATTTGGCAGTAAACTGTCCTTATCCCAACCCACTGAGGCTCTGCCTGTTTCTCCTCTGGGAGTGAGCAAGCGGCTTAGTGGGTATTTGGCCTCTAGCCAGGGTCGAACCACCACAGTATTGTAACTCAAAATGCTGAACCCATTGTCAGCCCACAAGTGGAAATTAATTCAGTTATGTGTAAGAGAACAAGGAATGAGATACAGTGTATATGAATAAGGTTACAAATTTTGCAAATCTTATCTGGTTTACCTGTTACCTAAACTCAATAATTTTGAATAATGTTTGGAAAACTTCAAGAACTCTATACTAATGCTGCAAGACTATAGGTTACGTGTAGGTTATAGACTAAGAGTGACCTATATAGGACAGAAAGCCTTAACTGAAAAACTTCACTAAAAAGAAAAACAAAATATAAAAATACCCAACCTAACGTTCTAGAGTCAACCTTCATAGTAAAAGCTAAATTTAACCTAAAATAATCTGTTGTATATCTTCTGTAGAATTATTGCAATATAAAGTGAAAAAAGTTTGCTGCTCATTACACAAATCGCATTTTCTTGATCCCTGAGAATGTCTTATGTTTATTTTGATGTCTGGTTATAAGAACAAGACTGTAGAAGAAAATGCCAAATTATTTCATATGAAACAGTTAAACTTGAATAAATTAAAATTTCAATCTGAGTTTGAAAATCATTGGTACAGTAGACTTCATGCTGATAAAACACTATGTGTTTTCAAAAAATCAAAAATTATGCTTTTCAAAGTATTTGAATTAAATTCTGTAATATTTGACTACTAAGTTTTGTGTCATAGAATAACAGAGTTTTCCTCTGATTTTCAATGGAAAAAGGAGTAGAAACAAAAAATCATAGAATCAGAAAGTGAAAGGTTGGAAGGGACTTTTAGAGGTCATCTAGTTCAAAATGATGAAGTTCACTCAAGTTGTTTGGCTAGAGATATCATCAAGAACTTAAATGGATAAAGCAAAATAGCAAGATCTAACTCTTAATTAAAGAATGGAAAGTAAACTATTATGTACTGCCATGATGCACCCATGAGTCTGTCTCCAAAGAGGGTTGAGGCAGAAGATGTAGAAAGAAGGTCATGAAGGGTAGTCTAAGAGGTAGAATTGTTTCATATGTGGAACAGCAACAAACTAGGACAGTTGAGCATGGAAAACAGATGACTGAAAAAGAGTACAAAGGAGAGTATGAAATCACCAGTCTTTGTCACAGTTTTGGTTTAAATTGACCATATAAAGACTACAAGCATCTAAATGGACCATATGAAGACCACTACAAGTATCAAAACACTCAGTCATGGGTATATTAATATTCAGGAGGGACATGATTCCTCTGTCCTGCAAAAAGTGGGGACGACATACTCAGGCAGGTCAGCACAGGAGTGCCAAGTGTGGTTCTTGCGGGGCTCAGTCTGTAAGATCTCCTCTGTTATTTCTCAGGGTCTCTTTCAGATCTCTTCCAGAGTGATGACAGATGCCATCAGCTATAGGGTAGAGGAGAGAATACATATTTCTGATCCTTCAGATATCTGCAACACCTAAAACAGGTAGTCATTGGCCCTCAATGTCTGCCCCCTTTAATGTTTCTCTGATGCTTTCTCAAGTATTGAAACATCACTTACCTTTTGCTGAATAGTTGGTGGAGATAATTTAGAAATTAACCTTATAATCGCACTCTAAGAAAAGGTTCAGCTTTGAAGAAACTTCCAGGCTGCAGTGTGGCTGATATATGAATACCCCATTCCACAGAAGTTCCCTAGGAAACCTTAGCAGCTGACTCCATGAGAAATTTCATGGAGAATGGAGCGAAGACACTGCAGTCAGTCTGTGTGATGCATGGGAACCTGGTGTACTGTGGTACATTGTGGTTACAAGCTGTATTGTTGTTATCCTGAGTCTGTCCTGAGTCAGCAATTCACCATTTTCTGTCAAAATCATGTCCTTTGCTCATTATCATAGCAAAACACACCTGCATACCGAAAGCTACCCCCCTCCATGGTGCAACCACCACTGACTGGGCATGTGCTCCAAATTTCTGCTAGTCTATATTTTAGAAGAGAGAGAAATTTACAGCAATCACAACAAAGGTATGCATGACTAGAGTCACTTAGTCTCCACCAGATAGGTAAAAATAGTATAAAAATGGCCTAGGAATGGAGGGATGTTAGGGAAAATTAAATAAGGGACAAATAAGTCAGAGATATGACATCATGAAGCTCCACTGACTTCTGGGAACCGTTGACAGGATGAGCCTCTTATAGGAGTCTTATAGGAATGTCTTGGGTGGGATTTGAAACGTAAACTCTCTATAGAGATATTTATCCTCTTATGTTAGTCAAATAGTTTTGTATTGTTCTGTGTGTAGTTTTATGTGGTTTATGATGCTATATTAATTTCATGTGCTTTTGTAGACAGTCCAAAAGAATCTGCACTTCATTGCCTCAATAAACTGCACCACTCATTCATCTAGCTGTGAAAGTTCTTACTGAACGCAACCAAACTCCTGAGGTCTGACCATGTTAGTTTGTTGAACATGACAAGACTGCAGGTGCCTTGCACTACTAGTGCATCCATAATCATGATAATTTGGTATATAGAATGTGACCAGACATATAGTGCCAAACATGGGATCATTCAGAATCCAAGCCCAAACACCCCCACTCCCTCTGATACCTGCGGACAAGCTGGAATGCAAGAGGGTTTATTTTCTGCCAAATTCCTTTATGCATTTAACACAGCACTCTGAAACTATTGAAACCAGGTCCAAACTATGCCAGCTGCTACAATGCCATAGGGAAAATAAGCAGAAATAATATTCACTTCTCTAGCACTAGAAGTAGTAGACACCAAATTATACAGACTAACAGCTGGTTCAAAACAGACAAGAGAAGAGAGTTCTTGATACAGTGTGGAGTTAGGCTTGGTGTGGGAGCTGTGGATGCTGAAAGATAACATAACTTAGAAAAATGGTTTGAAAAAACTTACAGAAGAAAACTATGACGTACAATTAAATGTGAAGAGGCTACTAAAGTTGAGAAAGCCACTAATGACCAAATAAGTTACTGACACGTTATGCTCTTTTTCTCTTCCCGGGGGCATCCTCTCATGGCTACAGTGAGCTGGCAGGATTTTAAGTATATGTATATTTGTAAAGTAAGCCTCAACCAGTCATGATCTATGCAAGGGCACACAGTTATCCTAACTAATTGCTAACTTGCTTCCTTGTGTTATTTTGATAACCGTATTATTTTCTCAGGAGATTTTAAAATGTTCTTTACACAATAACATGAGTTGAACTTTGCTGCAAGTAGGGAATATTGACAAGACCGCTCTATTTTGACAATAAGGGTGTTATTGTTTACTGTACTAGAACATTTACTACTGTATGAGTTTAGTCCTATTGTCATCCAGTCCAGTTGCTCTTACATTCTTATACTGTCATTTCATCTCCTGAAGGAGTTATTTTTGTGGTCTATTTGCCATATTCCATCAGTCCTTTGGGGAGTGCAGAAATAGATGAAGCCTGTAGCAAACCGCCCTGGAAGTACCCAGGGTCCTCAAGTGATCTTGGGTACTGCCCAATCTATTTTCAGATTTATGTATTTTTATTTAATCGTAACTCTGATTCATTTCTTCTTGAGAGTGGTGAATTAAGTATACACCATAAGCCTTCTCAACTGTCTTCAGTGTTATGGACTGCTAACATCAGTCTGTGAGCTGAGAGGTGCCTGAGACATGCTGACTTTTTTTATCCTTTATGTAACTTTTTTAGTCTTTTAATTAAAAGTTCTAGTGTGCAATAAAGCCCACGTTATTTGGGTTGTTTTTTTTTTAATTCCTCCATGAGCTCTCTTCTAAAGTTTTGACAGTCAGACTGTATTCCATCATTCCTTCTGCTTAGTGTGCTGGAAATTTCTAAGAGATTTAGAGAAAAACTGTGAGTATGTATTGAGTAAAAAAGTGAGTAACATTCAGATTTATATATGAGACATTTAAAGCATGCAGCAGCAGTCCACAAGAACTTCCACTGAGATGCAATTTTGCTATCCATGATTTCTTATTTTGCCAGTCTTGGAAAGTTTTGACAAATGACTTAGTCTCGTAAGTCTGAAGTTTTGGTGAGTACCAGGCATATTCATACAGTGAAATAAACTGACTTCAAAAAAGATGGAGTACAGAAGCTCAACAGTGAAATCATAAGAGGCTTCTGCCAGTGTAAGTCTTAACAAATAAATGGTGTTATGGATTGTTCCTGGAGATCAATTATCTGCTCTGTTTTAGAGTGCTGTTGTACCACTGCCCAACAAAAATGATAGTATCATTTAAAACACACTCTACCCATCCTCAGCAATTTTTTTAAAAGTTCATTTTCCCAAATTTTTTCATAGCATTAACTACTTACCTTTAATAAGATACATAAAATAAGAAAGTATTGTTACAGCTAATTCTTATTTGAAGTGCATATTCACTTTCACTCTACAACAGGATTTGATATGCCTCACTATAATCATGATCATAATGATGGAAAACATAATGAAATAGAAAGATATTGCATGTTACAAGTGGAAAATGGCAATGTAGAATATAAATTTTGGATTTTTTTAAATTATAGTCCGAATACCTACAGCTAGCTTTCACTAATAATTTGGTTTTACACTCTTTTAATTAGCAATGTTGTAATGACAAACATAACTTGCTTAAATCACAGAGACTATCCCAGAACACTTTCATGTACAGAGCAGCAAAGTTCCTACTTTCCAGAATAGAATTATGATAGGTTATTTATTCAAAGGATATAGATTCAATCCTTCTTTGGGTTTTATGTATTGAAAAAATGTAATTTACATTGCAGTTCTAGTCATAATTACTTGTTTCACTGAGATATTAAATCCTCTCAAAAGCATATTGTGTCTGTGCTCAAGAAAACCTGATATTCAACCATGGTTCACACCAGGAAAACATGCTGTTACTATATAGATGATGTTTTAAAGAAAATTTACCAATATCGGCTGTGACAGTCAAGATGTTTTGTCATAGTATGAAGACATATGTCTCCTTTTGCTTTTGCTATTTACTTCCACTACATTTACTTCATATCAAAATATAGTTTTTATAGAGTTTTTTTCTCTTGCACTTCATAATTTTATTAATATCATGAACTGCCATGTTCACAGGATGAAAGAGAACTTAAAACAACTACATACATTTACACTATTTAGAATTTTTAAAAAGGGGCTACATTGTCTTTTTTAATTACCTATTCAGAGGAAAAAATATGTCAATTAAAAATTCTCAGTTCCTCAGCATTAAATTGAAAGGAATACATTATACTATTAAAGATTAATAATATTTTTAAAAAATATTACTATATGAAATAAAATATCAAGTTAAAGTGTATCAATCTTACTAAATTCACAGCTGAATTTTTCTAAACAGATTGTAATAGATCTTTGATAAGGATAAATTAATTTTTCATATCAAATCTTATGTCCAGAAGAAAGGAAAACAATGGATCACAATGGATCAGCACCTCCTGGAGCAAAATAACAAGGGATTCTATATATTGCTTAACTAGAATGACAAAGGTAAAACCACCACACCTCCCTGTGCCGCAGAATGACTCCACACATTGAATCTCCAATGCACTCTTATCTCAGTGTCTGGAGAGGATAATGACATTTTGTGAACAAAACAGTTCCACTGTGCAGTAAATTGAATTTTTAATCTGGGTGGGGTTTTTTCTTTTAATATTCATCCCAATTTTTTCTTGTTTGCATAGTCATGGTTTATTTCTTCACGCTGGAAAATCACAAAAAATTCTTTAGTATTTTCACTCTTTCCTCCATGTCTCACTTATATCAGATCTTCTAGATAGGCAAAGGGGAATTCATTCTTTGTAGTCTTATGGGTAGGCAAATCCAGACCTCTATGCTCACCTTGCTTTACTGTGGGAATTTGGGAAGAGTTATGTGAAAGGCAGGTTTTCAAGGGGGATGTGAATGCAAAGCACAATACAGCACCTTCTTACAGTTCTGTCAGGCTCTATTATGTGAAGCTTGTTTAGCTGGTATCATGGTAGAATATGACAGTTCTGATCCTACATGTGTGATCAGTAAAGGTCAATACGCAGTTTGAGAAGCAATATTTTAATGTGCCAGGGATGAGTTGTACTTTGGCCATTACATTTTGTACAGTGGAGCCCATACCTTGAATGGAAACACAGACACTTAAAGCATCCTGGCAGAACCATAGGAACCTCCAAGGCTTAGATACAATAAAGCATTAATTCTGAACTTAAATCCTTTCTTAGATTTTAGCCCTAAAGTATGGGTTACTGACAGCTTTCCTCTCTTATGTTCTTTCTCTCCTCAACTCCTCAGATCACACTTTTCTCTGGCTAATTATTTTTCCATATTCCCACAGGTAACAATCTGTCAAAGTTTTAGTCTGAAA
Source organism: Laterallus jamaicensis coturniculus (assembly GCA_022605575.1). Lineage (NCBI taxonomy): Eukaryota > Metazoa > Chordata > Aves > Gruiformes > Rallidae > Laterallus > Laterallus jamaicensis. The sequence goes on from JAKCOX010000019.1 coordinate 9,863,834, forward strand.
CTTCTGCAGAGACTCATAGCATCAGTAGCTGTTAGGAGGAGCACAGAAGAGAAATTTAGTTTGTTAAGATACATAAGGAGACATCAAAATCTACCACATGATATATCTTTCTGAATTTATTCTGTACCTGCAAGATGTATTGAATTTACAATGCTACACATTTTTGCCCCTTCTCCACCCTTCTGCTGTCTCTTACCACTTCTTTCATGTTGGACAGCTTTTACAGATCAGCAGCTGCAAAATAACTATGATTATATTTTTTAAATGTCTGCTACTTCTTCCCATAACAGTTTTGGTAGCCTAAATATCTCAGAGATGCTGGAAGCCGTCTCGTGAGACAGAATATAGAAGTATTGGCAATCAGATGAAGGTAATACAAACCAGGTTCAGAAGAAATAAAAAAAGATGGTTGCCCATTTTTATTGACCTACTGTGCAGTGTATCTGCAGAAATCACATGAGCTGAAACTAGATGAAATCTGAACTGCACCTAGGAGACATACTGCTGGAAGTATTTGCCTGCTTTTCTTCTTTCCTGGCATGCTTTTATGATTGTTGTTGGAAATAGGATACTAATTCAAGTGGTTCATGCATGTGAAGAAGCTTTGTCCATTCTCATGTTCTTATTTATTGTATTGCAGCTTTCTACCTCGGTGCTTTTATAACATTATTCTTGTTGCTTTTATTGTTATGGTTGCACAGTTATAAAGAATATTTAAAAGGACAATGTCAATTTTGTTTATTGCTTGCTTTATTGAACATAAGTTTGGGTTGGTTTTTTTCTAATGCTAAGTTCATAGCTTTTTATTTTTATATTCTTTATGTTTTATAGACTTGATTTCATATATTTTCTGTTCACCTATGTAAGTAGGATAACTTTTAATACTTTGGTTACAGCTGGATGCTTTGTTTACTGCAATTCAGTTTTCTCAGTCTTTCCTTCTTTATAAAAACAATAAAAAGTATTTTTATGGTTTAGTGGTTGGTTGTGTTTTGGGGTTTTTTTTCTCTTCAAGAATGTGTTTGCTTAAAATATTCTAAACTGAACATATTTTATAATAAAACATGTTCTTAGAAAGGGTTGGTTTTGTAACTCTAGCCTTTGAAAAGGGGACACAGAGGGAGGTAGAAAGTGGAAAATTCTATCATCTGCTGGCACAGCCTAGCAAGGTGTTACTTGTCTGTTCACTGCAGAAAATGTACAGAAGCTTTGGGAAAAGATTAGCAGTCAGGAGCAACAGAACTCGTCTTGAATAACTTCAGCCATCAATAATGCAAGTTTTAACTTCTCAATGATCACTTTAGATATCCTTTGTAGCTTAAAAAGGACAAAAATGTGTCTTCTGGTTTAGAATTTCATTAACGTATTTTAAACATATACTTTAGGATAAAAAGCATTAAAGTACCTATTTCATTCCATTGCCTCTGAAGAGCACCTAGAATGACTAATACAGCTGTAGATGGCCCCACTATAAAAATCTATCAGAGAGGTTCTCCTGACTGATTCTGTTCTGTCTCATTCCCTGACACCTCACCAACATATACACTGGATCTTTAAGCTTAGAGTGACTAAACTTGTTCCAAAAGGATCTCCTTTGAGAATCAAAGTATACAGAATATGTACACACCAGCAAATTCAGTACTCAGAGACTATTTAGTGCAGATATTTAAGGTTAAAAGAAAAAAAAAAAGGGTAAAAAGCTGCTCTTTCCACTTAAAAACTGTCAAGTCTTTTAAGTAAGGAAGTAGTAGTTTGCACTAATGCAAACTGCTGCTGCCTCTCTGCAAAGATGTTTCTGACCATTACTCCTTGGATATGTCCATAGCACACATGTGCTGCTGGGTTAAGGGCCCCTTGTCATCACTGTAAATGTCTGCAATGCAGAAATGTGTTTCTTCTGATATAGTTTCGCTTAATAGAGAGTAGGCATTTTTCAGGTACAATTTAATGGACTTATTTAAGATGTGAGATAGATCACAGTTTATACGTGTCCATTTCATCCCATTGACTATAAAAAGAGTTCAGATGAGAATCTTAGATGCAAAGATCCACACTGAGGTTACAGCAGGAAGAAAATGCCTAAAGGTTTACGAAGTTCTTCCTAGTTATTCTGAGGGGATTGGGTAGAACTCATGACTAAAGATGTCCAGGAGGTGTTCTAATGCAAATATTTTTGTTTGCTGTTTATACAGAGCTTTGGAAGGCTATTAATTTCTCTAAACCTTAATTGAGGAAAGAATGAATACTCCATGGAAATAGAAAAAACAGCTGTATCATGGATGAAATTCCTTATCAGGATGGGAAAAACTGGATGTAGCCCCTTTACTGCCTTTATGCTCACCCTTTCTGCCCCCTCCAATTTTCGTGCATCTAAGACTGATGTTAGTACTCTTCCTCAAAAAGAAGGAAAGGAAATTAGGGTGAGTCATGAGCTTATGGAGATCTTCACCAGGCCGGCTATGATGGTGATAGTGATGGTGATGGTTTCTTCCTCCTCATCCTATAGTCCTCTTGGGATAATCTTTCACATTTTACTTCAATGCACCACACCTTGTTTTTTATTCACTTGTCCGCATTTCTGTGTTATACCTGAATTTACATGATGTGTTTTACATGTGTTTCCTGTTTATTTTCTCTTTGTCCTTCACAATACAACTTTTACCCATCTCCCAAGGTTGTATTCTTTTTAAAAAATAGTAATTCATTACTGGTGATTATTTTATAGTCCTGAAGCCTCTGTTTTCATCCTGTGACCGTTTTTTGAATTCTCTGAAGTTGTTCTGTAGTTTTATTGCTCTACACTGCATCATTATCCTAGGGTCACTGTTTGTACTGAACAGAAGAGCACTGTTTCACTATCAATTAATTACAGAACTATATCAAAAGTAATTCTATAATGTGTTACACCACATAGTCATTCAAGGCTAAATAAGACTAAAATTAATTAGGCAAAAATGATCAGTCTTCTGGTTGTTAGCCAATTACTGTTTATCTTTAAAATGGTAAAAAGAAGTTCAGGATTTTCCACAAATCAGGCAAAATACAGCTGATAAATCCCTCTGGGAACCTGTAGCTGAATACAGACCTTTGGTCTGCTACTAGTATTGGTAATCCAGATTTACTAGTCTGCAGAGATACATCTACCTATTTTTTTGTTTTATGTTGTTTTCTTTGGAGACTGGAATACAAGCAAACCTCTTTCTGTTTCTTTCTCCACTCTTCTTCCCCCTGGCCATAACATCAGTGCCCAAGTAACATGACATTCAATTTTCTGCTATAAACAGGAAAGATATAAAAATATTTGTCCATTTTATGTCTTTATTTCTGGTTTGCTTTTTTCAGTTCTTTATATTATTTCCCTTTGGAAGCTTCAGCAAGTAGGACTGCTGAGGATCTCCTCTGTTTTACTGTTATAAATCCACTCTTTACCTATCCCTATAATATTATTGTATGCTCCCTGAGTGTACAAAGGCGGCTTGCAAAAGGAGTTTTGGAAGTCATCTACCTTGCTTCCTTCATCCTTACGTACAGAATTAATTATTTCAGGATATTTTCTTGTGCTAAATCAAATACTGAAACCAGAAACAGTTATAAGAGATCTAAGGTTTTTATGCATTTTCTGATCCAGAAAAAAAGTGGGGTTTTGGGTTTTGTTTGTTTGGTTTTATATGTGTATATATATATATACACACTTGGGAAACAAAGAAAGAAAAAAGAAAAAAAGATCTGTTTCCTTTGATTTTCTGACAGATTTAACCTTCTAAAACAGCTGATGTGATTGTTTAGAAATGTTTCCAGACCAATGTGTAGCACTAGATTAAACATTACACCATTCTGTGATCTTTCAGGACCCAGAAACCAGCTGATACATGCATAATGCCAGGCATAGTCCAAGTTCCATTACAAATTTCAGCACCCCGATCAAAGCCAGTGGAGGGAAGTTGCCAAAATCCAAGACACCTCTGTGCAGATAGCTTGTGTTTCTTGGGTAAAAAGGGGCTGCTGAAGAGGCTGCTCATTTTGGTTTTCTTTATTTTAGATCACCCCTAGGCAATCTGGAGAGAAACAAGAAAAAGGTGGTTTGCAAAAGTGCCACATAATTTGACTTCTGCTGTGGATCCTCATTATGCATCCTTTCATGTCATTGAACTGCTGAAAGGCAGTGGTGAAAACATTACATGGATTTCTTTTGCATTTCCAACATTGCTCTAGCATACACAGGGATAAAGTTTCTATATCCACCTGAAATGGATTTACCAATTCTCTACACACAGTGATATTTGATAAAATATAAGGAAATTAAAATAAAAGTTTAATCTTGACCTAATTTTAAACCAAATATTTCCATGGAAATCAAGGGAGGTGTTTGTGTGATAAAAGCAAGGAAACAACTTCTCATACATTACAATTTTCTCTAAGAATGTCACAAAGTACATTTTATTCACACTGAAGTTTTGGGAAGTACAAGGTATTTGTTACAATTAGAGGTTTATATATCAATTTCTTGGTCACATAAAGGAAAAGTTACATAAAGAAGGTCATGATCTCCACTTCAAATAAAAAAATAATTAATTAAACTTAATTAACGATATTCACGTGTATTTGTCTTTGGGCAGCCAGACTAATTTTGTGGCCAGGAGTTACTGAAATAGTATATATAAAAACACAGATATTTTAAAATTTGACTCCTGTACTGCTCAAAGGTTATTCAAAGAGAATACACCAAGTAAAACAGTCCATGAATTAAGTAAACTGCTATGACTGTTTCATACATTCAAATGAGCTATGTAATCACTGCATGTATGAAACAGTCATAGCAGTGCTTTTGTTAACAGTGACAACCTATATTCTACCATTACTGAAAGCACAGCTAAAAAATATGCATTTTACCCAAGAATTAGTGGATCTAATTCTTATAAGTGCAGTTTACTTCATTCATGGACTGTTTTACTTGGTGTAAGGGACTACAGATATGCCTTAACAATTGCTGACAGCACCATACTTCTTTCTTTCTCCACCATACTCCCCTCTCTTTCTTCTCTCTGAATCAATTGCTAAATCTCATCACCATCCAACAAAGTGCATTCCACCAAATTCAATCTAGCAGGAATGGATATCTTGAATAATGTAGATCAAGTCCTCTCTTATGTGCCCAAGCCCAGAGTCAACTGAAGGACAAAGTTGGGGAGGGAGGGCTTGGACTCTCTCAAACTTCAATGACCCTCAGGAGGACATACTGGGGATGCATCCCACCACCAGGTAGAAGGTCTGGCTATACCAAGGACTTACTGACTATGCAATGAAACAACACTGTAAATAGGAACATTCCCCCATCACACCAGAATACATCAGACCAATGGGATGCCACAGATCCATGGTGGTAGCTATTGTACACTGTATTTCTCTTTCTCTCTCTCTTCCATTCTTTTCCATTTCTTCCCCCCTTCTCTTGCATGCTCTCTGTGGCATGGCATTGACTCTGTTTTGAGTTTTAATTCTGTTCCTGAGAATTATGAAGACCTGGCCACAATAAAACACCTAATTGAAAGAGTTAAGCCCAGCTGCCCCCAACCACCCAGAGCAAAATTAGGTCAGCTGGAAAGCAAAGGGGTTTAACCTCAGCCAAACTGGTCTATCTGGTTAATAATCTGACACTTGGCTTGTTTTTTTTCTTAAATCAAGACAAGTACAAAATACTCGTTTCTGAATGGACAACTGGACAAATTAGGTGCCAAACTATTTGAGAACAGAACTAAAATTGCAATTTTTTAGTTACACATTTTTAATTTATTTCCATGTGAATTAGAACAGGTCTAGTTTTCATACTTCTTTTTTTCCCCATAATGCTGCTTAGCACAAATAAATGGAATATAGACTTTTAACAAGCCAGTGTGTGACATGTAGGTGTTTAGACCTGAGCAAACATTCAGGAGACAAGAGAAGACTGAGTGTTGGAAGAACACAGTTTATTGATCGTAAAAGTGCACTGAAACTCTAGAGAAATTAAAAACCTTAATTATTTTGAGGTTTCTGTGTTGTTTCTAGCCTGAACAACTAGTCCTTAGGAGCACTCAGAAAGAAACTCAGTTATTACCAGTTATTCATCAATTATCTTTTTCTTTTTGCAAAATCCTTTTGGCATTTCCTTGTTTACTTGTGATATCCCAGAATGCAGATAATCCCAGTCAATGCTGCAGATAATACAGCAAGACATCTGCTTCATGCAAAGACAAATTGTAGGATACTGTAAGTGAATCAAAAAAACATGTATTTCGTATATACTGCTAAAAAACTCCCTCCCATATTGAATACTTATTATGTAATTAGCAGCTAGTCGCATTTGATCAATGCATTAAACTTTTTAATGCAGTTTTATTTCTCATTGTTTTGTCTTTGTTTATTTTACAATGCATTGGCCATTTTTGATGCTTGTGAATTTCACTGTATCTGAACACTACATTTTCTGACCTTTTTATGTCCTAAAATAACTGAGTACTCACAGTCCTTTTGGAAACAAGAGAAATAAATCCTTAATTCTGTGTCATTTTTTTCAGAATGGACTATAGGGCTTTTTGTTTGGGTTTTTTTTTGGGGGGGGGGAGGAGGGAGTTGATGTGGGTTTTGGTAGGTTTTTTTAAATTTGCATTTCTTGATGGAGAGATTACTGTTTGTTTCTTCAGAATTAACGATTTTTTTGTCAGGATTTTTTCATCATTGTATATTTCTTTAGTAGCTCCCTAATACACACTCTGAAATGAAAGCAGAAATAGCCATTATTTCTTTAACAGAAAAAATGAACTGAAGAATTTTCAAATTGGTCCTGACAATAAACTACAGTGGCTTTTTTCTCAGTTAAAATATGCTAAAAGAGAACAATTGCAAACAAATATATTTTAAAGTGAATATAAAAGGTCTGGGAAGTCAGAAAAGTAGGATTTAAATTACCTTACTTATGCTCAATACAGACCAACAGACAGACACGCACAAACAGATGTAAACCGGAAGACAGTTGGGAGAACTGTTTTCTATTACTTCACAATCTAATTCTAAACCTAATAGAAAAATAAAATAAGCTATATTATATTCCTTGTTCTTTTTGTTCTGTCTTGTCAAAACCATACGTGACCTCGACTTCTCCTACCTTTCTAGTGTTCATATTTTCCCTGAATTCTAATTTTACTGTAACACTTCCATTTAGTACCGTCTTCATTTCTCAAATTATATTGCTTTTGCGTCTCTCTGTGATCTAACTTACAGAGTCTTTATTTTTAGTTGTAATCTAGTCTTTTATTCTGCAGTTAGTATTTTTTTTATTCTTTGACTCATGTACTTCCTATTTTTCATTCCATTACTGATAAAAACAATGAGGTTTTTTGGTTGTTTTTCCAAACACTTTCCTATGTTGAGGAGACGTGCAAGGACTCTGTCAATTCTTTTTGATCTTTGTAGCACAAGCAGATGTGATTTCTCTCTCAAGAAAAAACTGTTTACCACTTCAAGTTATTTCAGGACAAGATTCCTAAGCAGGATGTAGAAGGTTTCTAGATGCAAGAATTTCACATAACCTAAAAATTTCCCAAATCCCTTGGTAGTTTCAGCCTTGCCTAAAAAGATAAGCTGAGCACTATGTGCTATTTCAATAGCTGGTGAAGAAAGATTCAGGTTCCAGCTAAAGCTGGAAGATTTTAAAAGCTAGTCAGTCATGGTTACCTAGGTTTCTTAAATACCAGGATACACCATGAAAACAAGATTCATTCTTTAGTGAGAATACAACTATGCTTGACTGAAAAAAACCTATGCAGGTGCAGTATATATAAAGGGTTGGGTTTTTTTTAAGATCTGCAATTTTATACTGCATGACATGCAGTTTAAAATGCAGAATACTGTACAGCATGGATAACTTTTATATTAACTATGCACATTTAATGGCAGATCTCATTGGAAAAATGTCAGGAAATTATGCAGCTACAGAGGGTATGATAATGAATATGCACAGCAAGCCTCAATTTCAGCATTTCTAATCTTTTGAGTCTTTGATTTTGCAAACTGTAACACTCTTCTAAGTAGGAAGAAGTGAATAGCATGATGAAGGGGAGACAAGGGCAAGACCAAGATTATACTTTAAATTCCTCCTGTGGTACTATTTTTATGCTTCTTTCAAAGTTGTGGTATTCAAAATATAAACAGATAAATGTTCTTAGGAAGAGCTAGTTAGAACTTACCCAGTTTAACAAAAAGTGCATCTATTCTGTGGTCACACCTTTGCCAAAATATTAGCTGAAGTAGATATACTAACTAGGATGAGACCAACTGCTAAACCTACTATTATAAAATTTACAAACATACAGAGACTAGTTAGTTAGCTTAAAACTATCTGAATACAAAGATTCAGCTCTCAAGAAGTCAAATATGAAGACTGGTGAGTTGTCCTGACTTCCAGGACCTACGATCATCAATAACTTGAACCAGAAGGGTCTGGGAAACCTGTCTCTGCCCCAGGCTTGATTCAGATGAGTTTTGGAAGATTTCATGCTCTCTGCTATAAACTGTAGCCTGGGAAATCTGAAACAGACTTAGCAGATCTGAGGGATCAAGACAAGCAATATAGTAGAGCTACCTAGAAACCCCTTCTAACTGTCTGGGGAAAATGGATTTTTTAATAAATTTTTGCACACAATGCAGAATTTTAGCATCATCTAAGCTACTGTGACATTAAAAAAATTGTTTTGATTCATCTGAGAGAAAAGCAAATAATTGAAATAATTTTCATGAACCAGAAAACCTCCTTTTAGGCAAATTATCTGGTTAAATCACCTTTAATATACTAAACCCAGTTGTCTTCCTTTGTTGTATTAATAGTTGCAAGTTTTGTGTAAATGGCTACAGAACAAAATAAGTCTGCCTTTCTTGTTATGTAAACCTACGTATAAGCTTTAGTTTAGCAGAAGTGCAAGTTGTCTGTTTCACTTGGTACTAGTAGTAATGTAATGTTAATTTACATGACTCTGTGTTCATATTTATTGTCAAAATAAATAGATAATCCCATTAATAACATAAGAGGAACAGAGTTTGAAATATTTTATCAAAAGATAGTCTATAAAAACTAATCACATTTAAAGTAAAAAGATAAAGAAGTTGATTTAAATGAGACTGCAAAAACTTAGTCTTTCTTTCCTTCTCCTACATGTCAGTTTTATACCACTAATTTGAAAGGAGTTAGTCTCAAATTACACCAGTAATGTAAGAAGAACTGGGAGATGTGTGCAGAGTATGACAGAAATCCACATCCTGCAAGGGAATCAGATCAAGGCTTTTTGATCTGGTAACAAGGAAATGAACACCTTTCTAGTCTTCTCAGTCCAGAAGTTAAAGGTAGAGAAAATAAAAGGAGGAATGGCAGATGCCTAAAAGAAGCTCAATCTAGAAAAGAAAATTCCAGTATGTAATGCTCTACAAATTACTTTACATCTCAGGATATTCAGTGGTATACATTATACACAGTTATATACATAGACATGGAACAATCCATTTTGCCAAAGGTATTTTGTGTTATGGCACATCAATCTTGTAGCACAATTAGGATGATTTGCAAGGCAAAGAAAAAAACCCAAAAAAACACCTCTCTTTCTGTCAGACCCCCTCTCATTCTGTTTTTTTCTCCCTTTCTCTTCACTAGAAGGTTATGTGGGGAATTTACCCTACTTAGACTGCTTTGCTTTCTGTTGTTAAAGAAATGAAAGAAAATAGCTTGTCATTGCTTACACCGAGGGTTTCCCTCCAGGAGCAGTCTTTGAAAGTATCCAAAGATCCCATTTACTAAAGACTAGTTCTTAAGACATCATCTTCCATTTCAAGTGCTAAAAATGTATTTGAAAGGAGTTCATCTGAGCTTTGAAGATTTTTTTTAAATCTATAAATAGATCAACTATTTGCTATTTTTTCAGTGAACAGGATACATATTATTTCATGGTATATACAACATATAATACACCAACCTGCATATAATTTGCATTTTTTATTCAGAGGCAGAAAGATTTTATTTTAAATGGAGGAAGGTCTCTTTCTACAGAACAAATAATCCACTGATAAGGGATGTCTTGTAATAAGCTCAGAATGTCAGTGTCAGAAACCTTTCTGCTGACAACAAACTCTTCTAACAAGGAAGTTTAATTTGGTTTGCACTCAGATTTCTTGCTTAAGCTTTCAAAAGGTTAGCTACTAACCTTTAGAAAACACATGGGTTGCTAGATATTTTAATCTGCAAAGTGTCTTCCTATAATTCTGTCATAATTTATAGCATAAATGCTATCTTTCAAGGTTTACTACATCAGCTATTTGCAAAACAGAGACTTGGCCTGAAGACTGTCAGTTCTGAAAGAACTAATTGAACACTAATTAAAAACTGAAAACAAAAAAGTTTACATGACACATAACTATGCTATCAAAACTTTTGAAACTGGAAACAAAGTGCAGTGCCAATCGTTGTTTCATAAAGAAATGTAATGGGGAATTGACCTCCTTGATATGTAAACTGATACGTTGGTTGTTTTTTTTTTTCTTTTACACTTTATCAATGGTTCAGGTCTTCTTTTATGGAAAGGTCTCATCCCACTCATAAATCATATTTTCATGCTTCACAGTTTAAATATATAGCAGTGTGGACAATGAGGAAAAATCAGTCTGGACACAGCTCTGCAGCAAGCCATACCAATATTAGCTTCTCTCTGGGTCTTTAGTTCAGCTTTTTAGAGAACTCACTTACAGGAAGGGTGTTTACACAAACAAGAGGGCAATCGCAGATGCTGCATTTAGAGGAGTATTTGAGTTGAACTTTCACTCCTTCATTTGCAAATCACTTGGAGCAAAGTGTCCTGAGGAGATAATGGGGGAGATGGAGACATTATTGTCCTATTCTAGTCAGCAAAGTGAGACAAGAACACAAACTGTAGCTGCTTGTGCTCAGCATCAGGGTGCTGCTGCTGCTGCTGGAGAGCTGCTTCATGCACAACTCTCAGTCCTAAATGAAGCATAACAATGTATGATTTCAGCAAGGGAGATAAGGCGTATTTTGAAATGCAAATAATTGATAACTACTTTGACATAGTGAGTGATTCATAGACATCCAGAAGCAGATTAATAAAACTATATTTCATGGTCTATATCTGCAAGCACTCAATCTAGAAGGCCCTGATGATAACTTTTTAGAGTTACATGTTAGCATGCAAATGCTCAGTTCTGATAGATACAGGACCAAGACTTCCTAAAAGCATAGTTTAAGCAAAGGAAATTCCTGCAATTTATACCCTACCTACTTGCTATTAGACTGGCAAATAACAGATTTATTTTTTTTTTCTTCTCAGTTGTTTATACTTCAGCCAGCTGCTTTTTAAAGTGCAGAAGTTAATTTTCCATATGTATGAAGATATGCAAATCCAGCTATTTGGTCAAGAGTAGGAACAGAACATATATGTATATATTCTGATATTGGAGAAAATAATTGAATTTTATATTTCTGTTTACATATTGCTTCCATGGGAAGTGGAAGACAATTCAAGGTATACTGAAGGGAAGAGAAGTTACTTATACACATCTTTTAATGTCATGAAATTATAATTTCAATAATTTTTATGACAATCATTAAGATATTGAAAGATATTGGGAAAAAATATTGAAAAACTTCTAGATGTATATCCAAAAAGCCTTACTACAGAACAGTCAGTCTAGGCTTAGTTTTTACAGAAGGTGATTTAAATTTAAAATTTTAATTGTTCTCTGGATAGACCTAATTCTCTTTTGTGAACACAGAGAAGGGTAAATGAGCTAGGCTTTTAAAATTAAATACATCAACTGGTGCTCAATAAAGGCAAGATGAATGTAGACTGGTTTATTTCTTTTTGCTTTCTTTCCACTAAAGAGTCTGTCTGGGTTTCACAAAGGACATTTTCTCTTTGATTCACTGAGCAATGTCATGAACTTGATTCACTGTGTACTCTCCAGGTCAAACACTTCTCACATTGCATTTGCTTTTCATTGTTGTACAACAGTTTGAGCAAAAAGACAGGAGAAAGTGAGCTTTCACCTGATGGCTCTTCACTTCTTCAGAACTGATCCAAAATGGAAATATTTCATATTGTTCTATATTACATGCTATTTTATAGATTCCAGGTGACTTTGCAAATTATTTCCTTTTTCTGTCCCTAGTGATCTTGCTTAATATGCTCATATAAATGAGCATTAAGTAGTTTTGATTCAATAATATTTTCTGAAATATTCTACATCCTCAGAACCCTTTGACTAGGGGGAACAGGTAGCTTTTAATTTTGTACTTGAAACTGCTTATCATTTACTTAGAGTAAGCTTATTCACAGAGTTTATTATATAAATCCTTCTGCTTATAACAAGAATTCAGTGACACCATAGGATTTTCATTTTGCATAACAGCCAGGTTGGTAAGCAGCAATGCAAATAAATAATTAGACATGTAAATAATTAAATGCAGTCAGAAATTCCTACTTCTTAGACAATAATTTGTCAGAAAATATATTAGACAGACTGAGTACCTTTTTATAATAAAGTTCTGTAATGGATTGACCTTGACCAACTGCCCAATGCCCACTCAGCTGCTCACCCACTCCACTTACTCAACAGGATAAATGTGAGAAAAGACAATGAAAATATTTATGGGTCAAGATAGACAGGGAGATCGTTTATCAATTACCATCACATGCAAAACAGACTCAGCTTAGGGAAAATTAATTTAATTTGTTGTCAATTAAAAAAGAGTAGGATGGTGACACACACCCCCTTACCACCAAAGCACCTTCTCATCTATCCCATCCCTTCTTTTCCTAGGCTGAATTTTATGCATTTATTCCTTATTGCTCTACCTCCCCACCCAAGTGGGGATAGGGAATGGGACTTGTGGTCAGTTCATAACATTTTCTCTCTGCTCCTTCTTTTCCCTCACATTTTGCCCTTGTTCCAGCATGGGTTCTCTCAACAGGATTCAGTCCTTCAGGATAAACCTGCTTCAGGGCTTCCCACCTGTTGTGTTGTGGGATCCTCAGCTGGTTGTAGTGTGGATATCTGCTCCAGCATGCTCTGTCCATGGACAGCAGGGAAACACTTGCTTTGTGGTCTTTTGCAGCATCTGGAGGGGAATCTCTACTCCTGCACCTGCATCACTGCCACCTCCTTCTTCTCTGTCCTTGGTCTGAAGAACTTTCACAGTATCAACAGCATATTTTAGATAACCTGTTTACTAAATATCAGTTTAATTTTTACAAACAGCTTGTTAGGAACCCTTTGCCATCCCCTCTCCACCAAATTAAAAAAAACCCAAACACTGAATGGATTTCCTGTGAAGGTCAGGATAACCTCAATCTTGCCACATCATCTGTATAATCATGTTGTATATTTACTAACTGGGTTGCGAAGTGGGGTCTTGAGAATCAACTTTACCTAAGTAGAAAAATCCTAAAGTCCATAAAAGATACTTGAACTTCACCGTATAATTGAGATTCTTGTATCTATAAAGGAAATAAAGTCATAGCATACTATTTTTCTTTCATTTTCTACTCTTTAAAAGATGTTCCTAAATATTTCCTATGAATGAAAAGACTCACTTGGAGTTGGAATTTAGTATCTAACTTGACTTATCACTTCTTTTAAAAATATCCTGCATAAACACTGACCCTAGTTTTAAACTTTTTAGGTGTCTGTAAAAAGCCTTGAATTATAAGCCATCTCTGCTCTTTAAGAGAAACTAGGCTGAGAGAGTGGCTGCAACCTAAAGGCACGCTTCAAACTACAATAATATTGGTGAACTAGACCCCTTGTTTGTCTGGGAAAATATTAAAGGTTCAATGCAATGTAGATACATGTCACAAAGGTTCTATCCCACCAGAAAAAAACCCAGGAAGAACAGTGTTGTAACAACAGTCTCATTCTAGGGCAAGGAAACCTCCCTTCCCAAACTCTCTTTGTTACCTTAATGCTAACTTAAGACTCTTTGAATGAGTCCTGTGGACTTTAACGTTGGAGGTAATATATGAACTTTATTTCCTTGCTTCATCCCAGTTTGGTATTGAATTACCAGAAACTCATGGGTATTCTAATCATATTGATTTTAAATTATTCATCAAGTTAAATAATTTCTGTGAGATTCAAATCTAATTTGCCATAATAGACAGGTGCAGAATGTCTTCTGCATGAATTTTCAGCTTGTTTTATTGTCAGCAGTGAAACTCAACTTATTAAAACTTGTCTTTTAAACTGATGTCAACTCTGAGATAGTTTCATAGCTCATTATACCTTGTGCTAATTTATGGAATGAAAAATGCAAAGTAGGTTTCATTCTTTTCTGTTCTCATATTCTTAACAAGGATCACAATTATTATTGTGGGCAGACAGAATAGATTTCATATGTGTATGCCTATTAAGTGCTTCTTCAAAAAAGAGGATTAATCTCAAGTATGGCTTTGTTATTTAGTTAGTTTTATTCAAAACTGATTCCCTGGGGCATTTTAATAAGAACAAAATGTGCAGGGAGCCACATACACAAGCTGGTGCACAAATATTTTAAAATTAGATGCAATTACTGTTAGACCCTGTTTTTTCCTATTATCCAAGAGAGAAGTCTGAAAATACAGTTTACTTACGAATTCTATAGAAAATCTTCAACAGATCACCTTAAATAACTACTTGTTAAATAACTGGGGAAAAAGTCTTGAGGAAAACATCTTTGCAAAACTATGAAAAAAAAAATTACATGTTTCTAATCAATATAAATCTTCCTTCCATTCTGTTTCTATTTTCATGAGGGGAAAATGTGAGGGGAAAAAAGTGGCAGAGAGAAAATGTTATGAACCGACCACAGCCCCCATTCCCCATCCCCTCTTGGGTGGGGAGGTAGAGCAATAAGCCAAGACCACTTTCTGGCACTTCACTTTTGTCCGTAAGCAGTATTGAATGTCTCAAGCTAAGAGGTCAATATGAAGAAGTCCCATAATGTTGGCATCCCTACGTGATTTAACAGTAGAAAAATTGACAGCAAAGAACTGTCGGATTCTGCACCTGGGAAGGGGCAGCCCTGGCTACACATCCAGGCTGCAGGATCAGATGCTGGAGTCCAGCCATGCTGAGAGATATTTGGGCATCTTGGTTGACAGCAAGTTAAACATGAGCCACCAGTGTGCTCAGGTAACCAGGAAGGCCAAACGTATCCTGGGGTGCATCAAGCATGGCATTGCCAGCCAGTCCAAGGAGACGATTGTCCCCATCTGCACTGTGCTGGTGCGACATCACCGTCAGTACTGTGTGCAGTTTTGGCTGCCATAATACAAGAGGGGAACAAAAAAATCGGAGAGTGTCCAGAGGAGGGCAACAAGGATGGTAAAGGGTCTGGATGGGAAGAGATACTGAAGTCCTTTGGTTTGTTCAGCCTGGAGGAAATGAGACTGGGAGGAGACCTCATTGTGATCTGTGGCTTCCTTATGAGGGGGAAAGAAGGGGCAGGTGCTGATCTCCTCTCTTTGTGACCAGTGATAGAACCTGAGAGAATGGTATGAAGCTGTGACAGGGGAAGTTTTAGGTTGGATGTTAGGAAGAGATTCTTTACTGAGAGGGGGATCGGGCACTGGAACAGGCTCCCCAGGGAACTGGTCACAGCACTGAGCTTCCTGAGTTCAAGAGGCATCCGGACGAGGCACTCAGACCCATGCCCTGACTTATCTGGCCCTGTGTGGAGCCAGGAGTTGGACTGCATGATCCTTACGGGTAGCTATGAACTGCTAGTCTTAGACAGTTGTGCTCAGCAGCATCAACTCTAGCTAGACACCAGTAACTAGTTATGTGTCCCAGGGACCAATACTGTGTCCAACACTGTTGAATATCTTCATTAATGACCTGGGTAACAGGATAAAGTGCTCCCTCAGCAAGTTTGTAGATGCTACAGACTTGTGTATAGATATGCCAGATGGGTGTGTTGCAATTCAGAGGGATCTGGACAGCCTGGAGAAACAGGTCAACAGGAATCTCATGAAGTTCAACAACAGGAATTACCAAGTCCTGCCCTTGGAGAAGAATAATATATATATATATGTATACACATATATCACACATATATCACTCACTCAGCCAGTCGCAGAATTTCTTACTTATAAAAGCAGCTGTTTTATTTAATTCACAACCCCATCTGTTGCAATCATATAATAATGAAATTACACAAATGAAGAATGTGAAAAAGTAAGACTACAGTCTTAGAAACGCAGAATCATATGATGTTTTGGGTTGGAAAGGACCTTCAAAGATCACCCCAGTCCAACCACCCTGCAGTAAGATCCTTTCACTAGACAAGTTGCTCAAAGCCCTAGCCAACTTGACCCTAAACACTTCCAGTAATGGAGCACCCACAAATTCTCTAGGCAACCTGTTCCTGTGTCTCACCTCCCTCATCATAAAGAATTTCTTCCTTTTATCCAATGAGAATCACTCTCAGTTTGAAGAAATATGTTGCCCTGTCCCTGAGAAAGTTTTTCTCCATCCTTCTTATAAGTTCCCTTTAACTATTTGAAGGCTGAACAAGGTCTCCCCAGAGCCTTCTCTGAGCTGAACAAATGAACTGTACTGTATATGTTCCATGTATGTATTGTTTCTAATCATCACAGAAGCTATTTAGGTGGAAACAATCTGTTTGAATTTGTAAACAAACACAAAATCTGATAGCAAGCAATTAAACAGAATTTCAAAAGCAGTGAAAATGCTAGCTACTGTCCACTGGGAAAAACGCAAAGTAAAGCATAAATAAAAGCTTTACTTGAATACTCATTTCAGTCTAGTTTCTGTAATACATTGAAAATAAAATAGCAATGTAAAAGAATGTGACACACGTAGCTTAACAAAACCCTGTGCTTTTAATTTACACATAAACTTTATATATATTCCAGCATTCTTTTTCAATAATGGCTCAAAAAGAACTGAATCTGGCCTGAGGACAATATGAATGAAATAGCAGGGATATATTAGGCATTTTAGCATCTGTGGGCACTGAAAGAAAGCAATCATGGGAATATGATCAAGAAAATGACAAAGGCAGTGGAAGCTTGCTCTATAATATCAGTGGGGAAAAAATTGCATTCACTGCAATGTATATAAGTGAATAACATATCCATTAGTAAACAGTCAAGCAATAATAATTTATGTAAGCCAATAAAGCTGTATTCAATTATATCAATTGAACCCCACAATTTGTGCTTATAGACTAGAATCAGTTTTTGGCTGTGTAAATTTTGAATTTTAATCACACTCTTTTTTCAAAACACATCCTCATTTCCAGTTTACATTTACCAGTATTTATGTCAAGCTATCAAATGTTTCTTCACCATATGTTAAAAAACATGCTTTATATTAATGTATGTTCTCAAGATATATAATCACAGATATATGTGATTAAATGTGTTTGGTATTTTCTGCAACAGAAAACAAAAGAGAAAAAAATTGAAAGAGAGAAAGCAAAATTTCATTTTCTTTAAGGAGCTATGTTGACTGGAAAGATTCATAACATAAGTTGACATTTAAAAATCTGAATCATTATTAAGATTATAGACTTGTTTTGGCTGTGTTTTGTCTTGCAATCACTATCACCTTGATTGATTTCAGAACATCTTAATTCAAGCCATGCTTACTGATATACTTACAAATTTGAAAGTTGCCCTTACTAAAGACAGGACAAATTTCAAACAATTTAATAGAGAATAATGGACCATTACTTCCTCATAAACTTACTAATTACAAAAGGACTGAGATCTATAGCTACCATACATGATGTACTGTCAAAACGATGGATTTGACTTTGATATCACCTCATAGAAGACAGAAACTTAGTGGCCATATATTTAAATTATTACCCAAGTGGCATATTCCTTTTAGGAAAAATTTAGCAGAGTCTAGGCTTGGGGAAGAAAATGAGCAATACAGAAGTTAGTTTTTATATTTTACTTCAATCAGCAAAAATGCACAGCATGAGCAGACATATATGAAGCAATATGAGCTCATTATCTCTTATTATTCATATCAAGCATATTTTTTGCATCTATATTTCTTGGTCTGTTACCATCTCTATACCTGAAATCTGTAAACATATTGAAAGTATTGCTTCCCTGGTTAGAATATGAAAATGCCTTTGATTCCTTCCCATACTCTCCTGCTCAAGAAAGCCCTGTGCTATTTAATATGAAATAGTTGAAGATCCTTATACATGTCAGAAAAAACACGTAGTCAAAGAACCAGCATCAACTTCTTTTTAAAAGCCACAGAAATCCATATAATTACTCTAAACTCCTATTTCAGTTCCATAAAATCCAGTTATTTTTACATTTGTATCAGGAATGCACAATGCAACAATTGAAAAAAATAATTAATCCATGTAACTGTTAATGAAAATGTGTATAAGGAAAAGTCAGTATAGAATATGTCCTTGCAGAAGGTTTATGGGTCATGTCTGTTCTTATGCACTGAAATATCTTGCATGATCTAAAACCAGAAAAGTGATCTGCACTCTACTCTCACAATGGAAGAGATAAGTGATACTGCCTTGCTGCCCAGATAAGTTCAGCACCAAGAGAGACCCTGGGCACCCTCCTGGCTATATCCCTTGGTGGACAATTTTGCCAACAGCATACTTCATTCTGATCTGTGGAAATATTGTACTAGGAAACAGGAGAGTCATAATTCCCAGTGAATCTTAAGTTTTCTATTTCAAGTATCACGAATGTCTGAGTAGCAGCATGCTAGAGATAATTTTAGCCAATCTCTGTACTTCACATCCAGTCTTCTTAAAATAGCTATAATATGAAATGGAATAAAACATATGAGAGAAAAATACCTCCACACATCCTGCTGGAAGAAAGAATGCACAAATCATATACGGGGTCTATACACAGTGACCTGTGTGCACGTTAACAACCAGCCTCTGGTCTTGATTACAAGTCACACAGATACTAATATTTCAGATAAAATTGCTGTTAAAAACCAAACCAAATAAAAAACCCTGTGTTACTTTATTTACTAATCATCATAACTTCAAATTCTAAAAATCATTAGAATTTAAATATCATTAAACTGAATGCCAAAATTTTGTGGGTTGATTAAAATAACTCTTTATATCTCCTAATAGGTATATCTTACTGTTTAACACACTAAAGGACTGTGATAATTGTTTTGGTACTACAATACTTAATAGCTACATGATTCTGCATTCTAGAATCTGCAGGGTATGCCTAGTCATTAAAGATATAACGTATATAATTGGTTTGATTTCTTTTACAATGCCCATCTCAAGAATAAAATATTTTCAACTGCTGTGTCATATTTGAACATTTATACTGCATGATACTTATTATTTACACAGTATGTGAGATGTATGCATGCTTATTTATATAGATATAACAAAATTAAATTTAAAGTATGTTGGATTACACATATAATCAAATTTCATTAACACAATTCAATAATTAAATTATTTTAAGTGTCTATAATTTATTTCATGATCCAGACGTTTCAGTTTCTGAAGCTTCTTGCTTATAAGCTCTTGATTTGAGGCATCCTGTAATATTAAAACTTCCACATTTTATATCTAGTTAGCACAGTTCTACAGGAAAATTCATATCAAGCTGAAATAACTTGGAGTGTCAGCTTAAACAGCCAGGTGAAACTCAAATTTCAGTTTCAGAAGTTCAGCATCATTTTAGAACAGGTGTAAATAATTGAAATAGTATAAATTCTGTATTCTTTCAGTTTATTCAGAAAATCTGATTTCTGCTTCATTCTAGTTAGAATAAACCATAGTATGAGACATCCACCACAAATAAGCTCACGAGGTAGAAAACTCAAAAATTATTAAAACCATGTCACATTTCTTTGCCAAAACCATGTGAAATGCATCTCCATGATGTGCCAGTTCTTCTAAAGAAAAAACACGAAGCAGCCTTGTGGCGTACTTCTGCTACACTTAATTCAGAAGTGGAAGGAAGCAGATACTGGGAGAAACCAACAATCCATAGAGGAGCCAACTGAACTGGAAAGACATGGATCTTCACCATTATGCATATACAAAATGAAAGCTGTGAAAATTACTACTCACATACAAACAGAGCATAAAATCCATCTGAAAAGGTGATTATTTTCCTGGTATATGGGTGCTGCATAGCAGGACTTGAAGAGGTGATTCTGAGTGTCTTTGCTTCTGTATTCTGAACCCTTAAAGTGTATAGCTTCTAATTTCAAGACTGCCCAACATCAGGTTGCTAATTTCACTAGGCACATTGCAAGATGCCTTCCTGCCCCTGAAGTGTAGCTATATGGAGACCTAACACCAGACAAGAGTTCATGCTCCACATTGGACCTACTGAAAACAAGGCAATAAAGACAACAGCCACTTTCTAAGCCACTCTCACACACCAACAAATATGTTTTCTAGCACCCTCACATAAGTGAGGGTCTGGGTCACATGGTAAGGGAATAAATAGAGCATTTTTGGATCTGGAAATATCGAAACAGATAAAACCAATTTTGTCTAATAAAGTCAAGTGATGTTAGCACTTTAATGGCTGTGCTTTCATTTTGTCGACAAGCCTATTTTATTAGAATACACCACAGACTGCTTTGATGCTGCTATCAATCAAGTTCAATACAAGCTTTGGGTACTGCTCAAAAACAAAGACTATCATGCTAAACATTCATGTTTAGGGAGGCACCTTTCCCAAGACAGTTGGAGGAGAGTTTTCCTGGGCCAGTCCCATTATAGAGATCAACACCACACAGACACTCACTCACTCCCCAGCAGGGGGATGGAGAAGAAAACTGGAAGGGTGAAAGTGAGAAAACCTGTTCTTGAGATAAAGATAATGTAATAGGTAAAACAAAGCAAAATAAGGAATCCATTCACTGCTTCCCATTGACAGGCAGTTGTTCTGTCATTTCCAGGAAAGAAGGGCTCTACTATGCATTTAATCATAGAATTAGCAAGGTTAGAAAAGACTTTCAAGATCATCAAGTCCAACCATTAGCCCTACACCTACAAACCACTAAACCATCTCCCGAAGTGTCTCATCTACCTGTTTTTTTAAACACCCCCAGGGACAGCGACTCCACCACCTCTCTGGGCAGCCTGTTCCAATACTTCACTATGGTTTTGGTGAATACATTTTTCCTAATATCCAATGTGATGCTCCCCTGGTGTAAGTTACTTCAGAAGACAAACTCCAAACATCCTGCCCTCCATTTTTCTTTTTGATCTGAACTGTTTTGTGAAAAGACTGTTTGCTAAAAAAATCTGAAAAGAACCTGCAAGTTTTCTAATACTTGTTCAAAATTTTAAACACATCCAAATTATAGTGAAGATGTATCTGGTTTAAGGGTATGTGTGTCATTCTAGCAGAGGAATTCTAAAATATTTGCAAACTATTTACCATTCCACATTAGAAAACAAAGCAAGCTCTGCAAACCAATTAAATTTTTAGCTTTCTGTATTCATTTTTATTCTGTGAACAAAACTTCAGACAAAAAAAAATTCATCTTTTCGTGCTCTATGTGAAACAGAATCTACAAGTCTGATAAGAAGAGAATTTGGCAAGGTCATGGTGCTCACAAAAGAGGCAGAATAGCAATGAATAAAATATAACTTTGTCAGAATACTGACAGACAACTTGAAGTAACCAACTTAACAAAACTGCATGCAATTAATTTAAAATTTTAAATATTTATATGGATTACAAATACAAGTTTGGTCAATTTTTAAATTCTTTGCCCTTTCCACCTGCCTGAAGTATTTTCTTTTTATTTTCTATGATGTCACTGACAACTGTAGATAAATTTATGTACGTGTAAAAAGCCATAAAATTAACTCACATATTGAAGGACCCTGGTTACTCTGGCACCGAGTTTAACTATGAAAGTTCTCTACTATAAAAGTGTTTAAATTTTATTATATTCTATTCATAAGAAACAAATTTTTTTTTAAGTCATAAGGAAAGTACACAAGAATAAGGAGTAAATCAGATAAATGTACAAGTGATACTCAAAAGGGAAGATAAAATTCTCTGAGGTTCCAATAAAGGCACTGAAGTGTAACACCTTTTCACAGTTATACTGAAAAACTGACATATGAATCATTTATATTATAAATGTATCCTGCAGAAAGGCTCTGATACCTCCATTCCAAAAATCAATTAGGTCATGTTGGATTTTTACAATCCCGCACATGCAGTCATGAATGAAATAGTCAATTTTATGCTAATAAGATGTGTAAAAATGTTCCTCCAACAATATATACCTTGCTAGTAGTTCCTACACGAAACTCAAGAGTAACACTCAGCTTCCATTTTTTTTATAAATTGTGTAAATATTTCTTAAAAAAATCTTTATTTCTTGTAGGAGGTTTCTAAGTACTGGGAAGATAATCACAGTAATGTTATTATCCAAAACAAGCTACGCTGAAATATTTTTAAATTATGCTACATAAATATGATATATTATACATGAGCTAGATCACCATGTAGTCAAACCTATTACAAGGTTTTCTTTCTGCTCAAGTGAGACATTGATCTGTTCGATTGGCTTGTATGCTATTAAATATTTCTTCCAGTAACAAGTGGTGTCCCCCAGGGGTCTGTCTTGGGAACAGTGCTCTTTAACATCTTTATCAATGACATTGATGACGGAATTGAGTGCACCCTCAGCAAGTTTGCTGATGACACCAAGCTGAGTGGTGTGGTTGACACAATAGAAGGAAAGGAAGCCATCCAGAGGGATCCTGACAGGCTGGAAAGATGGGCCCGGGTGAACCTAATGAGGTTCAACACTGCCAAGTGTAAGGTGCTGCACTTGGGCCGGAAGAATCCCAGACATAGACACAGACTGGGAGAAGAGCTCCTGGAGAGTAGCCCTGCTGAGAAGGACCTGGGTGTCACCATGGATGAGAAACTTAACATGAGCCAGCAGTGTGCTCTTGCAGCTCGCAAGGCCAAAGAGATCCTGGGCTCCATCAGAAGAGGGGTGGCCAGCAGGAAGAGGGAGGGGATTGTCCCTCTCTACTCTGCCCTCGTGAGGCCCCACCTGGAGTACTGTGTCCAGATCTGGGGCCCCCAATACAAGAAGGATGTAGAACTGTTGGAGAGGGTTCAGAGGAGGGTCACAAGGATGATTAGAGGGCTGGAGCACCTGCCCTACAAGGAGAGGCTGAGGGAGCTGGGCTTGTTCAGCCTGGAGAAGAGAAGGCTGCGGGGGGACCTCATTGCAGCCTGCCAGTACCTGAAGGGAGCACACAAACAGGAGGGGAATCAACTTTTTAAAAGGGCAGATAATGGCAGGACAAGGGGGAATGGTTTAAAGCTAAAGGAGGGGAGGTTTAGATTAGATACTAGGGGGAAGGTTTTTACAGAGAGAGTGGTGAGGTGTTGGAACAGGCTGCCCAGAGAGGTGGTGGATGCCCCATCCCTGGAAGTGTTCAAGGCCAGGTTGGATGGGGACCTGGGCAACCTTGTCTAGAGCATGCCTGGAGGTTGGTGGCCTTGCCTGTGGCAGGAGGGGTTGAAATTCTATGATCTTTTGTCTCTCTTCCAACCCATACCATTCTATGATATGATTCTATAATATTTTGAAAGGATAATAGATTCCCTATATTCTTTACCATTTTCACTGCTTCCTTATTTATAATTTAATGACTACTTCATGTCTTACAGGTCTATTTCACTGATTTTATTACATTTATTGCTAATTTATTTTGAGATTAATATCCAGACTATTAATTTTCACTTTGAGCATAATATTCCATCAAAGTAAGGAAGGAAAATAAAAATTCTAATAATTTTTGTATTTACTAACTCAGTTGAAATTGCTTCCATTTTTTGATAAGATAATTCTGGGTATTGTCAGCAGAGGTCCAATAGTTGTATTTTCTCTATTAAAAAAAAAAAATCTCCAGTATGAAAATGCTGGCAATTTGAAGGGTGTCTGGGATATTTTGAACTTTTGAATTTTCTCTTATTTTGAGCAACTGGACCACTTAAAATGAAAAAAAATTTACCAGAGAATGTTGTGGACTATAAATTAAATATAATAAAATAGATATTTACAAATTATTCAAGGTGCCTTTCCATACAGTGGAAATGTCTAAGTGATGTACTGAACCTTTGGACCCAACTTTATCTTTGTGATTGGAGATTATTTGGGAAAAGAAGGGTGACAGAGTGGATCACTTAATTTTCTGGCTTTTGTTTCAAGTCTTTATTGTGCAGTACAGACTTGTAGAATTGCATAATTGGTACAATATATCACAACTGTAACTTCACAGTTTTCGTGAAACTAGCAATAGCACATGAATGCAAAGAAGGGAATATATCTTTTTCTCGCTTTAATTTGATAGATGCAATTACATTTCAAATTCCTTGTGAAAAAAGTCCATTGATGTCAGGAAAGCTAACACCCTGACACCAGATACAGGTATTGCTTTAGATATACTCCAACAAGAAAAATATAAAGTAAAATGGAATACTTAACAATTTATTAATCAAATCACTTATTGTTCTCAGGTGAATTGTGGCCTACATATTAAGGCCACATAGGAAGAACTCAAAGCTATTTCAGCAAAGGAAATTCTAGAAAGGGAAACACTATCTTTCTTAGGAGTTTCAACAAACTATCTTTCCCATATTTCAGTAAAGTTCTACAGCTCAGTTGAGAAAAATTCGATTTTATAGTATAATTAAGCCCCTTTCAAATACAACTTGTATATATTTCATGATGTATTTAATTACTTCACACTTATTATCCATCTTTTATATTTCTCCATTAAGGGAAATATTTCCTCTGATAGCATTATCATTATATATATATTAAGATATGTATACCTAAGACTAGGAGTTTAACTGGAATCAGTAGTTTGCTTTGTATACACATTCATAATCTGTTCTTTATGTGTCAGCATTTCTGCTTATATCAGCCAATGAAAAAAGCAAACTGAAATAACTCTCTCCAAAACAACTTTACGAAGTATCAAAGCCTCAAATGCCTGTGTGCTTCTTGATGTTCAACCTCACAATTTCTCTGGTTTGTTGCATGTTCTACTGAAGTGTGGAGAATTTGGCTATACGGGTTGTTTACCCGTAATTTGCAGCTTAAATCTCAGCTCAGTATAACCACATTGCATTGCTCTTATATGCTTCTTTCAGATGAGCTGACACTTTAGAAACAGTAATCTACATTCTTATTTTTTTAAACATAATGGGTTGGATAAGTTACGCTGATTATTGAAAGTTTCTACTGCATTCCTCTATTTTCTCAGAGAAGTAGTCTTACCCTGAGAGCTACCTTTTATTCAGAAAGTTACCCTAATATCTAAATGTATTTATTTTATAAATTTATTTGGCTGCATAGCAAAACTAGTGTGCTTTTTTACTGATCTTGAAAATCTACGATTTTTAGCTAAAAAGGAAGACACCAACTTCTTTTACTAATTCCAGCACATAGAATATCAACATACTGTTTTATGATCATCTGGCAGATTTTAGAGTTCTGTGTAAAACATTCCCAAAGACTTATAGGTTATTTTAAAAGCTTAATATAATTTGATCCTAAAATTGCATGCAATTATCCATGTTACCTTATGGTATTTTCTGGAATATACTTCTCTGAATATGGAGAGAAATACTGAGACCATGATATGTTCAGAGACTAACAACCCAGACTGGAAGGATTTATTCATCTGAGTTGTAGACACTTTTTGCAGTGAAATTTTTACTCACTTCTCTTCAGGACATGTAAGAGAGAAGAGGAGGGGGAAAGATTCATGCTTGATGAATTATTTTGCGTCTAAGGTAAATAATGCTAAAATTATTGCTTTGAAAACCTTCAGCATTTGCAAAATGTTTTTGAGAGGGCTTCCAGGTTCATCCTGATCTGTGACTCAGTGGCTAGCTATCCTTATGCTACTGAATTAAACATCCCTGAAAACCGTTCAGATGACCAAACTCATCTGGTGTGGTATGTTTTAACACATTTCTGGAAGCGACAGAATCCCTTAGATAAAGCACCTTTTAAAGAAGAATTGGTTTGAAATTAGATAGTTGGAAGGTTCAAAGCAGAGTAAGGGAGTTGGCTAAGCAGTTAGGCAGTGTTGAAAATCAGTGATCCAGTGCTCATCTTCATCCACTCTGTCTGTGATATAGCATTACAAAACTGTTTGAGACTACCTGAAGGTTTACTGATGCAATCACATTGACCCATGATTCTCTCTGATCCAAAGAGTGATCCTTTTTAAAAATTAATAAAACACATACAAATTGTTCCTAAATTCATGATCCTTAAAAGTTTACAGTAGTACTTATGTCTATATGTTTGAGATACATCTCTGGTAGTCTTTATCTCAAAATTTAGTAGTAACGATATCATATATAGGGACACTGATATCATATTACTTATGTTGATAGAAATCATAAGCTCACATAAAAAAACCCCATTGTATTCTCAATTATCCTGAAAATATGTAACTATGCCATGCAGGTGAGATTTGAAGTTAATTACTGCAACAGTAATTATTTTTGAAGTATAGGAACGACCAAATATTAAACATATTTGCATACAAAGAACTCCGTTATATACTGTGAACCATAACAATAAGCAACACCACATAGCAAAAGGATGTGGCATCCTTTATATGAACAGACTTTCAAGGTTTCCCTGTCCCACAGTAAGGTTACACTTCCAGATGCTCCTTTCAGGATGGTCTCGTACACCCTCTTACTCTCCATTATGTCTCCTCAAAGCTTAACCTATGAAACACTACCAAAAATATAGGGATTTTTGTTTGGTTCTTTTGTAATCATTCCTCTACATGGGCTATAGCCCATGTTAATTTATCTAAGAAGAAAGAAAAACAAAGGACACAGAAGCAACAAGTGCTAGAGACTCTGTCCACTTCATTCCTGATAATGTTTGAACATACTGAAGACAGTGAGAAATCTAGTTTATGCCACTATTTTTTTTTTAATCCTGAGAAAGTAAATATAATCACTGAAACCAAGAAAGACTAACAAAGAACAAGACAATTACAATTATTTTTGCTTACATGCTAGGGTCAAGCAGGAGAAATTCTACCAGTTTTATATATAACACCTCAAATACCTTGTTGTTTTGTTGTTTTTTTTTCTTTGTAGACTTTAAAAACATCCAGGACCAATGGTGGTTGATACCCAAATGCTCCTAACAGCTGCACAAGGGTGTGAGTGTTCCCTGGCCCCACTGCTTGACCAATCCAAAGCCTTTTCACTGAGAGCTGATCTACAGTATTGAGAAAAGTAGTTGGAAGCTTATGATGTTACTGAGGGACTTTGAGCGGAAAATGCAGCCTGTTTTGATTTCACTTTCTGACAAACCTATGTATCAACTTCCCAATTCTTTCTCCTCTGCTTTCTGCAGTACAAATCCTATTTCATCTCCCTTCTAGTGACAAAGTTGCTTGCACTGATCAATTTTGTCATGTGCCATGTTGGCTTTGGATTGCTCCTGACAATTTTCGACACAGAAAACCTAATCCAGCTTCATCTCTACAGTCAGACCTAGCCATTTTCTAGAGAATCTTGTTTTCTTTGAAAACTAGAATACTCTTTCCTCTGACACTCCCTGCACAGTTAGCCCCATTGACTCCCATTTTCATGCTCTGTAAATCGCATCAATCGATTCTTTCTCAATAATTGAACTATGCCCACTGTAGCTCTTAGTTACTGAAGTAATATGCTTCACACACATTAAAATCCATTCTAAATACACATACTGTTCTTCACTAAATTTTGCTTATAAAGGTATTTTATACCTCAATCACTGGAAAAGAGTGGAGAGGGACAGTTAAATAATCCCTTCATGTCTGTATTCAACTGGAATGGGATAATTGGTGTGTCTGCATGCTAATGCTAGATACAGTCCCATACAAAGGGATATATTCTGAACACTTACTTAGTTGCAGAAGAGTTAAAATATATGTGTTCCAATCACACATCTCAGCTTTGGCAACCTCTGATCTAATTCAATTATAATTCATGTTAGGGAATGTTCTGTTGGGTTGGTTTTTTTGGGGGGATTACAGGGGTTGGGGAGGTAGGATTTTTTTGGTTTTAGTGGATTTTTTGGTGGTGGTGGTGGTTTTGGGTTTTTTTAATAGATATATGGGAGAAGTAAGTCTTCCAATTGCCTTCTCCGGGCAATTTTTGTTTATTTTTCTCTTTTAAATGGGATTTTTTATACAGAGTTTGATTTGTGAGGCTGTGCGACTTCAGGATCACAATTGCTTTTATGCCATAGAGTGACTTTATATTCTGCCTTTCAGATACAGAACTGCCAAGTGGTAACACTTTTATATTGAATGATGTGAGATGAAAAAAGTGTTGCATGCAATTATGTACTATGAGATATTTTAACAGCTGTTCAGGTTGTAACTATTGGAGTTGAGTTCGTTAGCTGTTCAACAAATTTCTCTGTTTTGCTGTCTGACATGCAGGTTCACTTTTAAGGATTCACAGCCAAGCAGAAGGTTAGGACTAGAAAAAAATATTTCTTTTCCAAACCAATTAAAATCATCTTCACACTGACATATTTTTAGCTTGGTTTCCTAAGCAAATATGACAGTCTGGTACACTATCTTTAACTGTGTGCCTGTCAGTCACCCATCTGATTCCTTCAAGTCCACTTATAAATTGTAACTAATACTGAAAGCTTGAAAGATACAAAACTCCACCAAGTTTCAAGAAAAACTTAAAGTGGATAGTGGTCCTTTAAGCTTGTTCAGTGACAGAAAAGCTAACATATGATCATGACAGTTATCTTTCTTTTATAGTGCCTGTTAGCTGATCAACACAGTACTGGAAATCAGTCAGCACACGTACAATTTAGATACAGCTGCAGCACTGCTTGGCGCAATCCAGTAATTAGGGGACAAGGAAGGGAAACGAGGATTTTGGTGAGTAATGTGGTATCGAAAGAAACTGGAAGTATTATTCGATTTTTCTTTCTGAGTTTCTGTAAAGTTTCACAGCAGAGAGGTTTCCAGGGCAACAACATGCAACTCCATAGGAAGACAGGACTTGCAGTTTGCCTCTTGAAAAAGAATTCATTGCTCCTTTTGAAACATTATTCCCAAACTTCACCCCCTTGTGTGAAGAAACTTTCCAATTGAAAACGTATCTGTGGCCACTTTACAGCCATCTTGACTTAGATCAACATTTTCTTCTTATCTAAGCTGTTCTATACAGCTGGTTACTTAACACAGCACTTTGATTCTTATCTACATAACTTGTTGTTTCAGGTGTTCATATACTTCTGTTCATTTCTGCCATATAGCATTTACAATCCCAACAACAGTTCTTAAGTACCTTGAAGGCATCTGTGTAATTTGTAAGTATATAAGATGTAAAACTGTGCTGCTATTAAGAAACTTCCCAATAAAGCTGTCTGAAACCAGTTGTGATGTCAAGTTCATCCCTTTAAACCTTTATTCACTTAAATAAATCTTTCAGATTCCTTGATTCTGAATGACTACTGAGGACTATATTTTAGCAAAGTGAAGAAAACATTGATGAGTGGAAGCACTTAAAAGATAAAACAAAAATGGAGATACACAGAAGACACAAATTTAAAACAACAAAAAAAAGCCCTTCTCATTCTAAAAATTACAATTTTTAAGATAAAACACACACACACACACAAATCAAACCTGTAGGGTAGAATCATAGTTTCCTGTAATACTTATTTCTTAAATGTGTGATGCTCCTAAGAAGTTCCAGTTAGGTGGTGTTAGATACATGCACTAAATTATGAAGTTATTACACTCAATGTAAAAATGAGGATACCTGAAGATTGTTCAGTGATCTTTGTGGTTTACAAATAAATACTCTTTGTATTGTTACACACAGAGTGGGGCAGAACCAGCCCTGCTGACTTCATACTGTGTGCTCAGCATGCTTTAGCTGGGAAAGAAACTCTTGCCAGGAATACAATGGGATTAAGTCCAGTAGGGTGGCACATGGCCTATGACCAGGAGTTCCTCAGAGACTGGAAAGAACTGGATGATGTAGACTAGGACAGGTCAGGGCCAGAAAGTGAAGCTATGAGTGGGAAGGGAATAGCCAGGCAAGACAGCTGCATAAGAGAACGAGGGGTTTCTGTCATGTACAGGAGCTTTTATTTACAATGTGTTGATTGGCAGGATATAATCCAGCAACCAGTCAGATTCAAGGTGTTCATATAAATTACTAAAGAAGCAAAGATGTCTAAGGACAAAACAGGATAATATAAGGTCACTTTACAGAAGACCCATTCCTTTCTGAGCTGGCAGATGAAACTTTGGTAGGTTACTGTAGTAAAATTTACACAGCCTTGGATACCTATCTATGGGCAGCCAAATTGAGCCAAGAATTATTCATGGAAGCCAAGATTTAAGGCTTAGTTACCCTAAGTCTCTATGCTTATTTAATACACTTCTTAAGAAACAAGCTAAAACCAGAAGGAAATATGGATGTGATAGAAGCAACTATAAAAAGGGAAAAAAAATCAATATATTGATTGAAAAAGTCAGGAGAGAAGTAAGGAAAATCTATACAAGTTTAATTTAATCCTCTTGTGCATAGTCATTATAGTTCATTCTTTAATTATACAATATTTTATCACTTTTCTACAAATCTAGCTCACTGCATGATACAGAGGATTTCTTCTATTAGCCAATAGTTTGTTATCTCATTTTCTCATTATTACTAAGTGGGCTGTGCTTTAGTGCATCTGGTTCAAACTATGCATGTGAAGACAAAATTAGCGATTTTCCTAGTGGATTTTTATTGGTTCAATTCCTTACTCTCCTGAAAGTTTCACCATATTCATTCATGTTGTCATCCGTGACTCATTCACAGTTGAAACCATTAGGTGTCCTCCACGGACCTCTAAGGTTTGAGCTGAGAGAGGCAGGACTAATAGGGAATAATTCTCTTGCATTAGCAGGAGTAAGGACAAACATAGACTTGCTCTGACAACAGAGGATTTGCAAGAACCACAGAACTTTTGTTCTGTTCCAAAAAATGCAAAGAATATAACCTATATTAGCACACAGAGTTCTTTAATTTTCCTCAAACTTTATGTAATTCCACTCCATCCCTCCAACTTTACTGGGTTTTTTTCTTACTCCAATCTTCTCACATGTAAATATGTTTTTTAATTAGACCAAATAGTCTGCTCTAAATATTTATATTTTGATGGCATATATCAACTTTTGAAATTTTTCTCATTTGACTTTTGGCAGTTATTTGAGACATTTATGGCATGATTCAGTTGCTTATACATTGCCACATGGATACTTTGTGATGTTTTAGATGCTGTACGATGCCACACCTGATCTCTAGCTACTGCTTCAGAAAAGCACAGGTTTCCAAGAGCAGTGTTGCATAGGAGGACAGGAGTGTGCAGGAGTGATGAATATTCCTGCCTTGTGTAGATGGATGCCTTGGATACTCTACATGTATCTACCAAGGTGCATCTGCCTAAGTCCTAAATTCACTTCAGAAAAGATTAAAGACTGAGAAAAAACTTAAGTGCAATAGATGCCTGTGGTAGGTGAACTAGATCCCACAGTGAAAGAAAAGACATTAGAGTATAGAAATTTGGTTAAGGTTAGTCTTATACTTGTTATCTTTCCACTTATCTCCAGAATGGTAATTGACAGCATGAAAAGTTACAAAAAACAGCTGTTCCATTCCAAATGGCCAAAGGACCACTTTACAATTTTCTTCCAAACAGTGATTAGTCAGGTCTTGATAATACTCGCCTATCATTATTTGATCAGATGTGAAGGGGCAGATATCTGGCCCATAATTAGAAACATTTAATTAGGCAAAGACACATAAGAAAAGTCAACAAACTTTATCAGAGAACTGAACACTAGAAGAAAAAATTGCATAATGACACATTAAATAATGAGAGATATCATCAGCTGTATAGTTGCTGTTGTTCCTTGTAAGATTGAATGGGTAGTCTTTATTTTTTATTTAGCAGTAACAAATCTACTGATGAAGAAAATCTATGCATTCCCAGGATAACTAAAGTTAATTGTGGATGTATTCTTTAATTGTTATTGAAGCTGTTCACAAAATTCAAAGCCCTTTTACATAATATCAATTTTTTTTTCTTAAGATAAACACATGGACCCACACATATGTATACTCACATGTGCACACATGCTTTTTACCTACCTGTTCTTCATACCATGCAGCTGGTGAGTGCTAACTTTTTCTCTCATGTGCTATTTATAGGTTAGCAAACAGTCAGCATTTTTTCTGAACCTAAAGTTCCCCTTCAGTTTACTCAGATAAATGAAGGTAAGGATGGATGACAATTTTGGATAAGTGTGTGCTACAAGCTGAAGATATTTTCCCATTCATGTCAAGATGAACTGTTGGTTTCTTTCTTGCATCTGAAATAACTTCCATAAAAGGAGGGAGATGACCTCCTGCAAACAGCAGCCTGCAGTCTGCAGAGATTAGCAGGTCCTTTAGCACAAAAGGAGCTGTGGTTGCACTCAGAGAAGAAATCAAAAATTTAGCCTAAATTCTAGCCAATTTGGGAAGAGAAAATAAAACCCCAACATTTTTACCAGCCTTCACGTAAAGGGTGGTATAAATCACAAATAAATAGCAATTCTTCATATAAGCTCATGGCATAGCTAGGGACAGGATTAAGACTTCAATCAGAGCTCAGTATTACTCATTTCAGTACGTCCAGTGAACTGTTTGACTTGACTTGGACACTACTAAACGGTGTTAACTTTTGCACTCAGTAATAATAAACTCTGACTGTAGACTCCAGGTTTCATGCTGCACAATCCAAACTTCAG
Source organism: Laterallus jamaicensis coturniculus (assembly GCA_022605575.1). Lineage (NCBI taxonomy): Eukaryota > Metazoa > Chordata > Aves > Gruiformes > Rallidae > Laterallus > Laterallus jamaicensis. The sequence continues at coordinate 9,896,754 of JAKCOX010000019.1, forward strand.
TTACACCTGTCTGTACACCATGAAGAAAAAGGTTTCCCGTAAGTTAAGCTTACCAACTTCTCACTTTAAAGCAAGTTGTCCTGAAGCAGAATCCAGAACCGCATGTGGTTTCCGAGTCTTTTCTACAGTGCATGTAGGATTGATTTATTGGAACAATGATTCAAAAAACTGAGTTACTGGGAAAGAAACCAGCCTGGAGTCATCAGAAAACACTAAGCACTAAGATGTGTAAAATAATGTACTCAAGGCTGCAAGCAATAGTTTTCATCCATCTGGAATGCAGAGAGGAAATCCTATTTTAAGGGTAATCCACGGATCGGATAGCTACACTTCAAGAACCTCTAGACTGTTGTAAATAAATGCTAGGAGGGTATTCAGAGGCAATTTCTGCCCAATTTGGATGTTCCAGAAGCTAAAACACAGGTAAAAATTACATATATGTTTTCAAAAGCTGCTTTCTTTAGATCTATCCAAATTCATATTAACCTATGTCCCAGTATTTTGTCATCTGTTCAAGGTTACCCAGTGTGCAGGAAAAATGAGAGCCCATAAGCAGCGTCTGCACTGTGTGAACAGGTGACCTTGTATTGTGTGTGTACTGGAGATATTAAGTTTCTGGATGTACACTGACTTTTATGCTGACTGTGAAGCTTCTCTGGGCACAAGCAGTGACAGAACTGTAAGGGCTCAGTGAATGTACAACTTAAGCAAAAATTGTTTGTGCCATGGAGCTACTGAAAAAAAATCTCCTTCTTTAAGACAGAAATTTGGGATTTCAGAACATCAGCTCATTTAATATTCACTTTATTCACTTAATAATTGCTCAGAGTACACGAGTCTCTATCAGATACATCCTCACTTTGAGGCTGGCTTTTTTTCTATCTCTCCTGACAGTGAGAAGTATGGCATATTTAGTATTTTGTAAGTAAAGGTCATTTATAAAGATATGTATCCAAGCTTTTCTCAGAAGGTCAAACGAAGGTATCCAGATACATTCTGTCAAAATATCAGCAAGGTCTCATGTATTCCTAAATGCGTCTCAATTTAGATGTCCAAGCATGAGTACAATACCAGTCACTTTTGAAACTTTAAATTTAGAAACTCAGTATTTTGTATTTCTTGTTACATTCTGGCTGCATTGCTTTGAAAGCACAATGATCATTAACAATTATTCCTGTCAGAGACTTTAATAATATTAAATGATTACATCTCTCACAGGCTTACAACGAACAGCCAGATTCCTTTGCAAATCTGAAAAAACCACTCAATTTTATGGTTTACTATTTAGATAACATCTGGTTCTGATCTTCAGCAAACTTTGAACAGTTTTGTACGTGCAAGCAGAGCGACTACTAATTTACATAATTCATCATTGAGAATAGAATTGTTCAAATGAGTTCAATTACTAGAAGCTCTATTGTCTTCATCACTTTCTGTAACCTGAAACAACCATTCATGTCATAGTGTAACTATTTTCTACACAGAGAGGCACTTCTTCCTCCATACTTCCCTTCAGCTCTGGTAGATGTAGATAAATTGCCATAATAAAAGCCACTAGTGAATCATGAAATGCACCAGAGGAAGGGAGAGAAAAAGAAAGGATAGCTCATCTGCTCCCCTATTAGATTAATCAGATCCTCTAAACAGACTTTAAATGGGTGTGACACGTTTTTCATTCTCAAAGTAATAAAATTCTATTGTGCAACTAGCAGAAAACATAGCTCACATGTCTGATAAAAAGGCAGCTAACATAAAAACCAAACATGAGATACTTACAGTTAACTCATATGCTGTTTCCATAATCTAGTCCAATGAATAAGCAATATGAACTTTAATAGGAGAAACACAAATTCCCATATGAAGCATATGTAGGAAAAAAATCAATAAAATGACCATAACTTAGCATCTAAAAGTGGGTGTCAGTAAAAGAAACCTATCCTCCCTTTAAATACAGAAGAAAAGAGAGGGAAGAAGAGGAAAAGATAAACAAAGGGAACTAACTACACTGAAGCAATCTGTTTGCTGGCTCTTTTTACATCCTTGTTGTGAGCAGATTCAGCTTAATGAACACATATCTTGTGAACTCATTCTAATTGCAGTTTGCCAGGGAGCCGACATCCCATTACTTAAAATGTTGCTACAGTTGTGATGATGAACTGCCTACATATTATTCTAGTAAATTTGCTTTACGTTGTTTTACTGTAGTTGAGGTTGGTCATTCTGCTATTGTTATGGGGATTTTGCAGGCTTTCCATTTAGAAAACCTATTTTCAGTCATTGATACAGGGGATGCTGAAGGGTAACATGAAAAATACAATTGACTGTCACTTCAGTTCCTTCACTGTTAAATGAGATTCTGGAAATTATTTGGAAAAAATCCAGCACCTGCTGGCAAATTAATTTATCATAGAAATATAAAATGGTTTGGGTTGGAAGGGGCCTCAAAGGTCATGTAGTTCCAGCCACTATGCCATGGGTAGGGACACCCTCCCCCAGACCAGGCTGCCCAAAGCCCCATCCAAACTGGCTTTGAACACTGTCATAGATTGGGATCCACGGCTTCTCTGGGCAGCCTGTGCCAGTGCCCCACCAGCCTCACAGTGAAGAATTTATTTCCTAATATCTAAATCTACCCCTTTTTTAGTTTAAATACATTACCCTATCGAGAAATCCCTCTCCATCTTTCCTGTAGGCCCCTTTTAGGTATCAGAAGGCTGCTGTAAGATCTCCTCAGAGCCTTCTCTTCTCCAGTCCGAACAACCCCAACTCTCTCTGCCTGTCTTCATAGACGTGCTCCAACTCTCTGATCATCTTCGTGGCCTTCCTCTGGACTCACAGAAAAATGCTCCCCGTTTGCAGATCAATTTTATTTTCTGGGTTATTCCCTCCTTAAACTTCCCCCTTCTGGTTTGAAGTGAATTTGAACCATGAAATTTGGAGCCAGATTCTTAGCTACTGTAAACTGGATTATTTCTATTGAAGTCAATGGGGTTTTTTATTGTTCTTTAAATTGTATGTACCAAAGATATTTGGACAGTGATTTTAGTCAAACAGATTGCTATTTATCACAACATTCCTATTATTCCTACTGCTACTATTTTATTCCAGACAAATTACTATACCCCCACTCCAAGTAGATCTGCTAAAGGTTCTACTGCAGATTTTTGCATATTTCTGTGGAACAGGCATCAGGAGAAGTCTTTCAAATATGTAAGGCAAAACAAGCAGGATTAACAGGTATTTTATCCTGCTTTGTGCATTACTGACAAAAGATTTGTCATTAGAATTCTTCTAGCCCTATAATTCTGTGATTCTTTGTGATATTGAAATAAAGTCATTGTCTCAAATGATATTACATCAGTTGTAACCTCCACTCTCACTTGCATATAAACACCCCCAAAATGAGACTACAGTGCCTGATTCTCCCTATCAGACTCACCACTTCTCACTTGTAGCTGTTCTCTCAGTAACTAGTCATTTGTAGTCTGAAACATTCTGTCATGGTATAAAATCACATCCCATATCTCTGTGGAGTTCTCTGCTGCAGCCTGCAAGGAATCCTCAGCTGATTAAGAAATTTTTAAAAAAGCAAATCTCTGTCTCATATTCTTAGGTTGGGAGGGGGGGCAGTTGGGTGTTGGGGTTTTGTGTTGTTTTGTTCTCACCTTATCCTTCTAGCTCAAACATTTTCCTTATGGCAAGAAGGATCAAGAAATTTTCCAACTGTAAATTTTCAAAGGGACAAAGGAAAGAATAAATTGGGATCATCTTGTTACTGAGACCAAACCTGAGTTACTTCCTTCATTATTCTTTCTTTAACATTGGTGAGAAACTGGCAGCTGCATCTGAAGATCTGAAGCTAAAGAGAATCCAGGGAATTGCAGAATGATCAGTTCCACCTGAATCCCTGTGAAAATGATAGAGTAAAAAATACTGAGAGTTTCCAAACACATTAAGAACGAGAAAATAATTGGGAGGTAGTCAGCATGGATTGACAAAGGGGAAATCATACCTGATAAAAGTGATGGCTTTCTACAACAGAATGACTTGCTCACTGGGTGATGCCATAGAGTGGGTTCACACCTGTAGACAGTTAAGCACCACACAACCCCTTTCTCACGTGCACAACCCTGTGTGGCAATGGGATAGGGGAGATAACTGGAAGGACAACACAGAGAAAACTCATGGGTCAAATTAAAACAAAAAAAACCCAACTTCAGTAAGTGATGTAAAAGCCATTGCTTACCATCAGACCAATGCCCAGTCAGTTCCTGAGCAATAGCAATTTTCCAAAAACTCTCTACCCCAATCTGCCTTCCCATTTTATTTCTAAGCACAACATGTTATGGTATGAATTACCTCTTTTGTCATTTTGGGTCAGCTATCCCAGATGTATCCCTTCCCAAATTCTTGTGCACCCCTAGACTACTAATTTCTCATAAATGAGAAATGGAGAAGGCCTTGACACTGTGCAAGAACTGTTCAGCAATATCTTAATGATCATTATGTTTTGGCTACAAATTCAAAACGTAGCACCATGTGGACTGTTGTGAAGAAAATTAACTTGATCCCAGACAAAACCAGTACAGGGTTGTTTTTCACTTGTTATTCTCAATTTGAGCAAGGCTTTTGACACTGTCTCACATAAAATCCTCATAGAAAAATTGATTAGGATTAGAAGGATTAGAAAAATAGACAGTAGACTGAAAACTGCCTGAATTTATGGGCTCAGACACTTGTGATCAGCAGCATGAACTCCAGATGAAAGCCAGCTGTACCCAGAGGGGTACTTAGAGGCCAATACTATGTCCAGCACTGTTTAACATCTTTATGAATGACCTAGATTATAGAACACCAAACTGCGCTGTCAGAAAGTTTTCAGGGACTGAAAAACTTGGAATAGTGACCGATACACCAAACTTGCAGATTGACAGGCAGGGGGATCTAGACAGAGTGGAGAAGTAGGCTAACAGGAATCTCACTAAGTTCAAGAACAGGAAAAATCCAGTCCTGCCCTTGGAGAAGAATAACGCCATGCACCAGTGCCAGCTGGGGGCAAACTGGATGGGAAGCAGCTTTGCAGAGAAAGCCCTGAGCTCCAGGTGCACACCAAGATGATCATGAGACATCAGTGAACCCCTGCAGAAAAGAATTTCAACAGCTTTCTGGGCTGTATTTTGAAGAGCATTGCCAGCAGGCTGAGGGAGCTGATCCTTCCTCTCCAGCCAGCACTAATGGGACACAACTGGAATGGGGCATCCAATTCTGGCCTCACCAATAGAAGCAAGGCATGGACATAGGATGGTAGATCCAGGAAAGGGCCACGAAGGTGATTAAGAGCATGAGATATCTTTTATATGAGGTGAGGCTAAGACAGCAGGGACTGTTCAAACTGGAGAAGGCTCAAGGGGTAGAGGGTGGTGGATATTATGTGTTTAATTATCTGATAGGGGAGGGTGCTCTAAAGACGATGGAGGCAGGTTCTTCTCAGTGGTGTCTATTCACAGCACAAGAGGCAGCGGACACAACCTGAAACAGAAAATTCCATCTAAATATGAGAAACACTGTTTTTACTGTGTGGGTGACTGAATGCTAGCATAGACTTCCCAGACAGATTGTGGAGTTTCTATCCTTGGAGATATTCAAGATCCAACTGCACATGGGTTGACCCTGATCTGAGAAATGAGGTTGTGTTAGACAATTGTGCTGGTTTCAGCAGGGATAGAGGTAGTTTTCTTCCTAGCAGTTGGTGTATTTCTGTAGTTCTCATGAGAATAACACATTGATGGTTTTAGTTGTCAAGCAGTCAAGGACTTTTCAGCTTCTCATACTGGCCTGACAATAAGAATGTGAGGGAGCCCAAGAAGCTGGGAGGGCACACAGCCAAGACAGCTGACCCAAAGTGGTCAAAGAGATATTCCATACCATACAACATCATGTTCTGTTTATAAGTAGGGGTGGGCTGAAAGGCATAGCAGCTGGAGGCCTGCCATGGCAGCGAGGGGTCATGTGCAGCATCAGCTTTGAGGTGATGGTGTTCATCTTATGGGTGAAGTCCTGCTCTCCTGGAGATGGCTGAAAACCTGCCTGTCTATGGGAAGTGGTGAACGACTTCCTTGTTTTGCTCAGCTTGCAAGTGTGGGCTGTGAGGCTGAGCAGCAGCAGCTCTCATAGTACTGACTTTGGGTGAAGAGAAATTGTGCTGGTTTTCACCTGTTTTGTCTATATATTATTGCTGTTGTTATTACCATCTTCTTTTTTGTATGTGCCTTTGTCCTATTAAACTCTCTTTACCTCAGCAAGTTTTCTCGCTTTCGTAACTCCAATTCTCTCTCCTGTTCCACCAGGAGAGAGGAACTAACTGGATGCATGGTGCTTAGCTGCTGGCCAAGGTAAACCCATGGTAAGGATATATATGCTTTTGACCACCATGATTGTCTGAAATACAGTGAGTGTACTTTTTGCCATTGTTCTGTGAAAGCTTTTCCTCCTAAAGGTTATTATTACTGGTCAAAGCTCTTAAAAAGTAATGTTTCCTTTTCCTTATAATTCTCTGAGAATTAATTGGATCTTTCTTTCTTTTTCCAAAATAAGCAAAATGTATTTCAAGAAGCATACATTATAAAGATCGATATGCTGTTTGGATTAGTCTGATAGAATATATGACATTCTACCTGGATTTAAATTTAAGTACAGTAAAAATTAGAAAAAATAGTCACCATTGTAGTAGCTTTTCTCTCAAAAGAGTCTCTCTAACCCAAAACCCATTAGGCATTGTATTTTTCATATAAAAGACATTGTGAAAGCTATGAATTCCTTTTCATTTACCTGTAACACCTGGGACATCTTATGTTGCCAAATAATACCTTTTTAAGATAAAATGAGCGTGCTAAAACTTCAATGGTATTTCAAGAATGCAAAGTTTATAAATTTTATTGAAATTTATTTTATTCACTAAATTAATGAAAAAAATCAGGAAAATTTCAATGAGATCACAAAATATATGTAACGTCCATCATCTAGATTATCAAGAAATTCATGGCAATTTAAGAAAGCCTGGAGATGAGTATATTAACCTGACCTTTGATGCAGTTCAGCCAAAATATTTGCTCTTAAAAGGTAATTGTATTAAGGGTCTAGAAATAATTCATACCTGGAAGACATGATTTCACATTCTGCATGAAGTTACAATTTGCATCAGAGGATATAAAATCACTCCAAGTTTCCACTTAATTTGCTGGTGGAATTTTAACAAGAGTTTCCCAGGTTTCCCCTCGAGCACATCATTGCTGCAGCTCTTTATATGGTGAAGGACATTGGGAAGATGCTGCTGAAGTATCATACAGCATACAGCAAGGGGGCATTTTCATTCCATTTGTAGCACAGCAAGATGGAATTTCCCAGGGGCCCTTCAGAGGATGTATCATATAGGATAAATGCATGCACATATGCAAGCACTGCAGCAAACTGTTTGCTCTGCTTCTATACCTAGATGAATAAATCTATTACCTTAATGCTCAATTTCTGCATTTAATTTGTTATCCCTAATAGGTAGTTATTTAAAGGAAAAATAAGTGAGTTTTGCAATGGGCTTGAAATATTACAGGTGCATGGAGCCCTGTTGTTATGCCTGTTGAAAAATGCTGGCTAGATTTCAAAGAGAAAAAACAGCAAAAAAAAAATCTATTAACTGGAGATAATTAATATTTATTTTAAATATTAATGTTGAAAAAAGCATTTTCCAAAATGCACCTATAGCATGTGCATATTATAAAGACTGGTGCTGTAATTACCCTGTTTAGTGAAGAGTATAAAGCTAAATGCTGTGTAAAGAAACAGATAGCAAATTAGTCTACTCTCCTTTTTCCTGGGCAAGTTCAAGCTTGCACTAACACTTTAAAATATACCCATGAATAGGCAACATTTGCTGTCCTGTTGAGTTTGCTTTGGAAAGGCCATGTTTTCCTAAATAATAGATTAATGGAAAAAAAAATCAATTTCTACTTAACAGAAGACTTGATTCTAATTTTCCTTACTGTAATGTCAAACACAAGCGATTCCAATAAAAAAAAAAAAAGTTGCACTAACATTAAAAGTGAGACCAGTATGAACATTGAAAGATATGGTTTTTGGGGTTTTTTTCTTCCCAGTTCCTGTGAAAACAGTCTTTAGTTTTTGCAATACGGCTTCTCCAGAGGAGTTTTTAGATATCTAGAAATGTACAAGGTTGGTCAGGTTGGTCATTCGTGTTCATGAAAAAATTAAGTGAGTCGTGATATCTACTGGAATAACTGGGAGAATCTAAAGCCCTCTGAAGAGGAGATGGATAGGTGAGCACACACATGAATTCTGTGCATGTACCAAGCCAGTCAGAAAAGAGTTACTGATCAGTCAGGAAGACAAAAAATGTGTTACCTGCACTAATATATTTCCCATCCACAAACAGCTCTGACAGCTCAGAATGAAGTTGTGGGCAGGTGATCTTGATTCTGCCTGCATCTATTCATATAGACATGTTCTAAGGCAGTCAGATTTATTTAGGTACAAGAAATTAAGGAAAGACTTGTAGAGGATACCCTGGTCCTGTTGCTCTTGCCCATTTTCCCATGCTTTCTCTTCAAAGTTTAAAAATAAAAAAAATATCTTCTCAGTCATATGGTTTAAAAAAAAAAAAAAGCAAGTTGCATTTATGTTGCAGAGAAGAAAAATGAAGGAGGGTACAGTCTTCCTTGTTAATATTTCACTGAGCTTCAGGATTTCTAGTCATCGTTTGTCTCAGCAGGAAGTACAAAAATTACCTTAAAAGTTGCTGGAAAACTCTAAGGTGAGAACAAGAGCAAGGGCAAACGAAAAACTTTTGGGGGAATATGAGGAAAGGGAAGAAGATTTCTTTTTTTAAATCAGGCACTATCTCATCTGAGAACACTCCAGTTTCAACTGATCCTGTAAGGAAGAACTAAAGACCTGCTGCTTTTGTCAGATGTTTAATTTCATTCACAAAAAGACTGTACTGTAAGAACAAAATTCTTGTAGGTAGCAATAAATTGTGTCAAGAAAATTCAACAAGACATGATGTTTACAGGCCTTCTTTGAGTAAGACATATATTCCAAGTTCCCATTTCGCTGCCTTATTTTTCAAAGTCAAATTGTGATCCTTAGTTACATTGGAATTAATCTGTTACAAAGTGACTGGCTTAACAGAGTGATTCAAGTTTAACAGTGGTCTGTCCGTCTCTGCATAATTATATTGCTTTTATGATGGTTTTATGGGATCACCACAGAAGCTGTTACCATTCTTAATTGCTTGATGGCTAAAGCAGGACAGTTCGTGGGGCTTTTAACATCTTTGAGACTTGATCTGCGGTACATTTACTGTACGGTGGGTTCTGAAAATAACTATAATGAGCTGGCTGAAATAAACTGCAGAAAGGCAATTCCTTGTGCACTGCTTTAGCAAAGACTAATGTGTGTTAACTATAAGCACAGGGTGAGTTTCTGGCATTTTTGTGAAGTGAAAAGATATTCTTTTATCTGAAAGTCTCAGAGAGACAGAAAAGAAATGTCAATGGATCAAAAGCTTCATACTATTTGTCAGGTTGTTCAACTAGCAAAATCAAACAGCTGAGAGAACTCAGCCATTTGCAAACATTACTGTAAGCATCAGCATGGTAAATAGACTACTCAGTGCTGCAGGAGTTAAAAGAGAGAACAAGACCTATATCTGGTTTAAGATTCTATGTATCATTTCCATTTCAGCCATTTATATTCATTCATATAAGCAAGACATATAATAACATCAAAAATATGAAAGAGAAGATCAAATTCAGCCACCAGGATTCTAGCGACCTTAGGTATGTGCCCTCATTTATGTAAAAGTCTGCTATTATTTAACGTAATATATCCTACAGACTGGCCAGGCATTTTAAAAGCTGAGGATTGAAATAATTTGGCTCTGTGCCTTGCTATCTTTCTTACTACTTGGGAATCTGAGAGCAAAGTATTTGTAAGGCTGTCACTCCTCCCCTCAAAAAAGGGAGGAAAAAAGTCAACAAAAAACCACATCCCAACAGCCTAAGGAGGGGGAGTTTAACCAATAGAACAGTAGTGGAAACCACTATTATTGTTAATGATATAAACTACTTTTAGTGGAAATTGAGTAGAATCCAAATCACAATCTAGACTCACTAATTATTCAAAGATTTTGGGTTGATAAGCTTCTCTATTCTTTTCTTGTGAATTCTTTTTTCACCAAGATTAACTGTTTCTATTTTTCAGTTCATCTATTGCCAGAATTTTTATTTACTGCAGTGACTATATTGTAATTTTTAATCATACAAATAACAAATGTTTTTTGATGGACTAGCTGTACATGTATAAGAATAGAGATAGGATTGTTTTTATACCCAATATTTTCAGTTTCTAGAACTGGGGAAGGGATAGTCAAAAAGAAGGACGTTAAAGACCTTTCCTTGTTTGGAAATTATTTTATACAACTAATACTGTTCTCTTTTAGGCCATCAGACTATATTCATAAGATGTCATAAATAAGTTGGGGGAACTGTATCCCACTATAATTACTGTAAAGTTTAGAGATACAGTTAAGTTTAGACATTTCTGACAAGTTCTAAAGGCTATAGAAGACAAATGAAACTCAGGTGTTCTTATTCTCAGGCACCGTTTTTGAAATATTGTTCAATAGTTTAAGTAAATTGGAAAAATATATATTGAATAGTTTGATCATTTGATCCCAACATCTAGGATCAAAGTACTCAACCCAATCAAATTTTCTACCCCCAGTGCCAAAGTCACTTCAGATATGTCTGAGACACTTCAAAAGAAAGTTTACATGTAAAATGTGAAGATAGGAGTGTATAAATCTGTCTGCAGTAGGTTAAATCCAGTCAGTTGGGTTTCCAGAATACCCCCCGGCCCCAAACCCCTGGCTGAGTAGTCTGTTTTCAAGTCAATACCATTCAAACTGAAAAAATGGCATGGATTAAACTAGGAACCCATCATACACATAGTGTAACTAATGACTTGGCTTTCTAAATACAGTCAGTCAACAGACTTTACTAAACTACTTAAGGCTCAATAGTGATGAGTGAAATTAAACGATTTTGATAGTTGAATTGCCATAGGGTTCAAAAAATTTAGTGCTGATCTAAACATTTTATGAATTATCCAGGTTTCCTGGTTATGCAAGAAACAGTCATGAATGCAGGCTCTATGTAAGCTATGACTTACACCTTTCTGGTCAGGCTACTAAAGTCAGGAAAATATCTGGGTACTATTTCTACTGTAGATAACCAGGGTTAGGATATGTAAAAGTTAAAACTGAAAGTCAGGGCTTTCTGGCTTGAATTGCTATTATTTATTCATTCTATTACAGTGACTCAGAAGCAGAAACTGGAATCCTGGATATAGTGCATTAAGTAATGTATAAACATTTGGTGAGATATTTGCTAAGTCAAAATGTTAATCTCTCGTGATTTGTATGAGGCCATAGTGGCCATTAACAGGGGCCCCAAATGAGATTATAGATTTGTTGGTGTAAGTGCTGTGGAAAAAGCCTCAAACAAAACCTAGAGAATGCAAGAGATAGCCTAATGCCCACATCCTGTAAACATTTATTCTAACTGTTCAAATTAGTTTTATGGTAGTCATCAATCAAAATGGAGCAGGGATTCCAGGATGCATTTTGCTTAGTCACACAATGCAACACCAGCCAGAATTAGTTTGCTCTTACATCGCTGAAGTATAGATGTATGCCATTGAGTCTACAAAAAATGAGCTTATTCTGAAAATAGCCCCAGGCTTACACATTTGTAAAAAGATGAAGTCAGAACTATCAGAAAAATGTAATTTATTTTCCCCTCCCACCCTCAAGATGCTGTTGAGCCTGTAAGCACTCCGTGCAATTATCCCAAAATGGGAATGACATTAATTAATCTTTGGCAGGGGAGGTTCAGTTTGGGGGAGATACATTCTTATGGTCAGCATTAGACCACATTATATATCTAAGTGGATATAAAGAAAAATGCTTACAGTAAAATGCCATCTAGTTAATGGAAAGAGGAAGGCATCTGCAAGGGACTCAGTTTCAGCCATGTGAACAACCTTTTTGCTTTCAGTGGCAAGGCAAATATCAAAACCAAGGAAACCAGACTTATTTTGTGCAATTACTGGAAAATCATCAATTAAGCAAGACCGTGTTTGTGAAATACGATAGCCATACTTATGCAGTACAATAATGAAATAGTTTTGAAATATTAATGATCAGCCTATTAAAAATACATAAACTTTGAACATACAGCATTTTACTCTGTCTCAGATTCAGATGCAGCCCTAATTGAATTGCTTAACTCTGAGGCATCTTTTCCAGAAAACGTAATCACAAATATTGAAGGCAGATATACTACTCCTCTAAAAATGTCTTGTTTCTTTGATGTCTTTGTTTTGTTATTTTTAAAGATACTGAAGGTGATTCCAACACTATGGGTTTATGGTTTTGACTGCCGTTTACATTACTTTTCAAGTTCTCAGTAGACATGTAGCATTTGAAAATCTAAAACTCTCCACCTTTGCTATACACAAATTGTTATTTAAACCATAAACTTAAAAGAAAAGCTAGAAAATTGTATTTCTGGTATGGAAAACTATACAAGATCTCATCCTTGTACTTTTAACCATCATATAGTGTATAACTGGAGCCTTGTGTTATGAGTGAAGCTCAGGGGGAAGAATACCATGGGGTCAGAGTCATGGATCCTGAAAGATGTGACAGTTGTTATATACTTTCTGCATTTCATGAAATAACAGGTAGGTAGGTAATCTTTTATGTAACAAGTCACAGAACAGTTAATCCAAAAACTTGTTATGCTTGCATCTCATTTCTATTTCTTATCTTGCCCTGTTTTGAATTCAGCCTTCTGCACAGAGAATCTTTCCAACTGGAAAGATGGTGACTACATGTAGGAATAGCAGGTAAATTAATCATATAGGATCCTGAACATCTAAGTGAAGGTTCTGTGAGACTGTATTAAGCCATCACATGATTGTGATGTTGAAAGTTGACATTTTTTCATTGCAGAAACAGATGATATGCCTCCCTGTTTAAATTAGAATTAAAATAGGACTAAGGGAGAACATTCTCTACAGAGGTAAGACCACAATTCTTCTGTTGCCATAAAAGATCAATTCCTTATACTCGTGTGCTTTAAACCACTCAATTTCTCTTAAAGTAATGAAACATATGCAGTAAGTCTTCAAAGCTTCCCTTGTTATTAGTATAAAAAGCACCATTTTTAAAAATTTTATTTTTGCTAATGGAAAAATGGAATAAAATTATTTTAATTCTATTTTTTCAAGCAGACTTTAGAAGAACTGAGAAGTCATCTTCTGTAATATGAAGAAAACATAAGCTGTGTTGTCTGAATAGTATGGAACTTTTTCATACATGCAGATAAACACAGCATGTCAGTGAAATCTTTACAAGAGAAGAAAACTTGCCAGTAGCAAGTTTGCAGAATAAACTGAGAAGAAACCAGTTCCCAGATACTATACTTATTTTTCAGAGTGAAGTCACAAGGAGACAAAACTTTATAGGTGTATGGATGGCAGATGGTGGTTCAAAACAAACTAATAAATGCTGTTCCCGTATCAGTTTCCTGCCTGATATTTAAAAAAAAAAAAAGAAAAAAGAAAAAACCCATCAGGAAAAAAGATAGATACTACTGGGGACATATTGTGTGTTACTTCTTCAAAAGAAAATAAGGACAAAGCATGTAGATAGTGTGGCACTCTACATGTCTCTATGATGAAGACTGCTTGGCTTTGGTCATATTTGAGCTAATAAATTGTTTCACAGAACCACAGAACATTATGAATTAGAAGGGACCTCAAAAGATCATCTAGTCCAACCCCCTTGCCAGAACAGAATCACCTAGACTAAATCGCACAGAAATGCATCCGGGCAGGTTCTGAATGTCTCCAGAGAAGGAGGCTCCACAACCTCTCTGGGCAGCCTGTTCCAGTGCTCCGTCACCCTCACAGTGAAGAATTTCCTCCTTATATTCATATGCGCTCTCTATGCTCCAGCTTGCACCCACTGTCCTTTGTCCTATTGCTGGCCATCACTGAGAAGAGCCTGGCTCCATCCTCCTGACTCTCACCCTTTACATATTTATTAACATTAATGAGGTCACCCCTCAGCCTCCTCTTCTCCAAGTTAAAGAGACCCAGCTCTCTCAGCCTTTCCTCCTAAGGAAGGTGTTTCACTCCCTTAATCATCCTGATGGCCCTGTAATGGACTGTTTCAAGGAGTTCTATGTCCTTCTTGAGCTGACGGGCCCAGAACTGGACACAGTATTCCAACTGCAGTCTCACCAGGGAAAAGCAATGGGGGAGAAGGACCTCTCTTGACCTACTAACCACACCCTTTCTAATACACCCCAGGATGTGGTGTTCTTAGCCATGAGGGCAGATTGCTGGTCACCTTTCTGTCCACCAGAATCCCAGGTTCCTCTCACCTGCACTGCTCTCCAACAGGCCAGTCCATAACCTCTACTGGTACCTGTGGTTGTTCTTCCCTAGATGAAAGACCCTACACTTGCCCTTGTTAAATTTCATTAATCCTTTCTCCCCACCCATCTCTCCAGTCTCGCTGAATGGCAGCACAGCCCTCTGGTGTGTCAGCCACACCTCCCAGTTTTGTGTTGTCAGCAAACTTGCTGACAGCCCACTCTATTCCCTCATCCAGGTCATCAGTGAACATATTGAACATGAATATATTGAGTATGACTCATCACCTTTGCAGGTGAGCAAGATCTGCTAGTAATGCAAGCCAAAGATTTTGACTGGAAGAAAGACAGGGATGCATTTCACTATGAATTGTGTATTTTTCTATAAATCAGCTGATAGTTGTAATTCTGCCTATTTCAGCAGCAATTTAAAGAGGAAAACCACCAAGACTGTTCAGATAATCATGAAATTTAGGTAAATATGTACCATATTTTACATTTGTGTCCGATAAATCACTGTTAACTTCAACTTTGTTGATGTCAGCAAAGTTATATTATGATCTGAATTTAAATTGGGGAAAAATGGGGAACCTTCTTTGCATTAGAAATCAGAAATAAAGTTCATTGTATGTTTTGTTTGCTTTTTTTTTTAAATAAGTGGGTCTTAACCAAAAGTGGTTATTTTACTGTCCTTCCAAAAATAAAGAGCAAAAATGTCACTGTTTAGCTCTCTCCTAATGTAAGGAGGTCTAAAGTTTAATAGATAGTAACTATAGCTGAGAGGTATCTAATTTTTGTGCTTTAAACCAGGAAATGAATCTCCAATTGCTAAAGAGCTGTTTTATGAATAATATCCTTGTTGAATTGGGTGCAGTGAAGCAAGAAGTTTGAATGTCTGTATATCAAAGACTGGTTTGGCTATTTGTATTATTAATGTTAACCCACAAACTGCACTTCTAACAAGTCATTACATGAGTTAAGATGAGTATTACTTGCCATAAATTCAAAAAGGCTGTTACTGCTGAAGTTAAATTCATAGAGTATATTTCCAAGTCCTCTATCTGTTAATGTAGTGTTCATTTCATTGCACAGGAGATTACATTTTTAAAAGGTTTTCAGATTTTTAAGAAACAAGAATTCACTCTTCTTCATGTTTAGGAAATGTTCAGGAGGCAAATACAGTGTTATCACTATCACAGACTTTTATAACACTTCCCTGTGAGAGGGTACCTGAGTGTCCTTTAGATTGAGTTTAAAGTGTAGTTTCTGGAACCATGTTATATATGGTTCTTACCAAATTAATTATATTACTCAGCTTTCCTTCTATTACATTTTATATGTGAATAAACACAGGAACCACTGAACATTTACTCAGAGATTTCTGTCCTGCTCAACTGCAAAATCTGCCTTGCTTCCCCACCCCGCCCGCCTCATTGAATGGCTTGTTTTCTCTGAATGCTTACACTGAAATGGATAGATCTTCTCATCTCTCCAGTCTTGTCTTAGTCAAAATTCAGGCAACAATGTTTTAGTTACATGCACAGACACACTAATGCTACTTAAAATAGGGCTTTGAACTTTATACTGAAGATTTAATAGATGGTCAATTAGTCATAGATTAGTGAGGCAGCATTATTGTTGTTGTTATTGTGAGATTTCTACTTTATGCTTTGGAATGGTAGATGATAAAATTAGGTTACCTCATGCGTTAACATAAAAATAGGAATTAGGGCTAAATACATTTCAGGGAGGGTATCAGGTAAGAATGTCTCACTAACCATGGGAAGCCAGGGTCACAGAGACCTGTCTCAAGACCATGGACACACACGTACAAAGGCTGGGAAGAAAACATGTCTCACTTCAGTTGTCCATTTCAGAAAGATAGATACTGATCCAGATTCTTCTCACAGGTAGACAGTAAAAGGACAAGGCACAATGGTCATAACTGCAACAAAGGAAATTGTGATATGCATGTAAGTAAAACAAACAATAAAAAAACCCAAAACACTAATTGAAGGTTACACAGAGATTTTTCAGAACTGAACATGGCATGGCATTGAGCAGCCTCAAGTGACTTCAATGCTCCAAGCAGGAGTTTGGTCTAGATGGATTACAAAGGTCCCTTCAATAGTAGCTTTTTTTTTTCCATGAGTCTTGGTAAAATTTAAATTTTTTCTTGGTATTGTTTCTGTGTTTATTTTGTTTAATTTATGACTGGTAATAGAGCACAGAAGAGTTCATTCTTTCTAAGAGGAGTATAAATTTATAACTTTCTTAAAACAGCCAGAAATACCTAATCTATAAATATTTTATGCATTATCTATATAATAGTTGTAGCTATAAGGGTAACTAAAAAAGGGACATTTAGGCTATGTGAATGATATACCCAGATATAATGTGAGACTTCTACTAGGAAAATTTCCTTTGATAGTGACTGCCAAAATCAGTAAAATTATGCACAACTAATGCTAGGCTTTAGCAGTATTGACCTCTTTGACAATACAGTGCTTCAATTTGCTTAAAAATAATTGCTGTGGGATTCTGTAAGTCTTTATCTTTAGACAACCATAATTCCTTCTTTCTAGGTTGCTTGGTAACTTTTTGTCCTCAGCTAGCTTTTGTATTTGTATAGAAGGTCAAATCTTTTTAACAATAACTTCTCTCACACTTTATTCCCTCTAACCCAGCCTTAATTCTCTTTGTAAATGTCCAGTAAGGGTGCAGTGAACACTTAATAGAGATTGTACATTTAGCAAAATTAGCCTGTATTTATTTTTTTAATTTATTTATCTGCAAAGACAGATTTTACTTTTTATGGGGTTTTTTTTAATTAGCATTCAAACTTAGGCAAAAAATAAGAACATAATGGGGAAAAAATTACTTATTGATAATTGGCTGTTTTTTTGTCATCATAGTTTCTTTCTTCATGAAATAAGTTAAAACCACACAATTGCTAATCTATTCCTCAGTATAAAACATTGCAGTTCAATATAGGGATTAATTTTGTGGGGATTTTTCTCTTTTTTTCTACAGTCTCTTTATTAATTCACAAAACACAAT
Source organism: Laterallus jamaicensis coturniculus (assembly GCA_022605575.1). NCBI lineage: Eukaryota > Metazoa > Chordata > Aves > Gruiformes > Rallidae > Laterallus > Laterallus jamaicensis. The sequence continues at coordinate 9,914,333 of JAKCOX010000019.1, forward strand.
AATATTTTTTCCAAGTTAGCTCACATATGTAAATTAATATGATGTCTAAATGGCTGTGAATACTCTTTTAGCAGACCTATTTTTTTTTCTCTTTTGTAGGAAGAAGGAATATAGATTTTTTTTTAACAGAATTTAGAGTGCTAACATGTTAATTTCACTAAAATCCAATCCTGTGTCAATTGTAAAGTGAAGGGAGCAATTAAGAATACAAATACAAACACGATAGAAGAAAATCAGATGCTAGGAGGCAAACTGAATGTCAAATTAATAGTTACAGCAATGGTTTGTGCATGGAAAAAAAAAGTGGAATCTGGGATTCTGTCTTAGTTTCAGTTGGGATAGAGGTAATTTTCTTACTAGCAGTTGGTAAATACTGGGGTTTGGATTTTGGATAAGAATTGTGTCGATAATACACCATTGTTTTTAGTTGTTACTAAGCAGTCAAGGATTTTTCAGCTTCTCATACTGGCCTGTCAATAAGAATGTGAAGGACCCCGAGAAGCTGGGAGGGGACAGAGACAGAACAGCTGAGCCAAACTGACCAAAGGGATATTCCATACCATATGGTATCATGCTCTGTATATAAGTAGTGTGTTGGCCAGAAGGTAGGTAGCTAGAGGCCAAATGCCCACCAAGCCGCTCGCTCACACCCCTTTTCATATAAAAGAGGAGAAAATATATATCTGGAGGCTCAGGACTTGAGATAAGGGCAGATGGATCACTCTCCAATCAATGCAACGAGCAAAACAGACTCAGCACAGAATAAAAGAAAGAAAGGTGATTTATTACTACTATAACTACACACCCAGTGAACCAGAGTTGGGTAATGAGAATGCAGACAGGTCTTAAAGCACCTCCCCCCCACCCCTACCTTCTTAGCAGACTTAAAATTCATCATGATTTTCCTCCCTTCTTCCCCTCCCAATATTGCGCAGGGAGGGGCAGGGAATGGGCAGTGGGGTTCTGGTGCTTCCTCACAAGCTGCTTTTCTTCCCCAGATCTTATCACTTCTACTTCCCCCCCCCCCCCCCCCCGCCTTGCCTCTTTGCACTCTTGATTTTAATCATAAATTCTCTCCTTTCATCCCTCCCCTCGAAGCACAGGAAGGGGCAGAGTATGGGGAATGGGAATGGGAACGTCCATTCCGCACACGTGCACACAGACACACACACACAGACAGACACACACAGACACAAACACACACAGACACAAACACACACACACACACACACACTCTTCCCCTGCGGCGCCGTGGGGTCCCACCCACTGCAGCGTGAGTCCTCTATCGGGGAGCCATCTCCTCTCAGCAGGCCTCTCAGCAGGACTCCCTTCCATGGGTGCTGATGTTCAGGCCCAGACTACCCCGGCCTGGTCCCCCCAAAGTCACAAGTCCCTCTGCAAACCTGCTGAGGCGTGGATCAATCTCTTCACAGGCTTAGATGTCGCTGCTCCCTGTCCTCATCCATGGGCTGCGAGGGGACACCCGCTCCAACATTAATTTCTCCACGAGCTGCAGGGGAATCTCTTTCCAGCACACAGAGGGACCTCATTCTTCCCGCCCACCCTCTCCTTCGGACCCGGCCTTGGTGTCTGGGCAGCTTGTTACATCTTCTCACTCCCTTCTCCGGTGGCAAAATGCACCTGGCTGCAGGGTTTTTTTTCTCCTATATGTGATTCACAGAGGTGCTGTGACCGTCTCTGACTGGCTCAGCCCTTGTTAGCAGCAACTTTGGTCTTGAATTCACCTATGGTTACAGTCTGGGACCTGCAGAGAGCTCTAGCTGCTGCTTGCAGAAGCCATCTCAGCAGCACAGCTATGCAAAACTGCAACAGTCAGCTTAGGAACTAGCTGAGCACTGGCTCTGGGTGGTGAAAATTTGGGCTGTTTGTCACTTGTTTTGGTATTTTCTATGACAATTATAATTGCAGTTATTAATCCTCTTCTGTCCTATTAAGAGGAAAAGGGAGAGGAAGGACAGGGAAAGGAAGGGAAGGAGAGAAAGTTGGAGAGGAAGGGCAAAGCAAGAGAAGGCAATGCAAGGCAGAAAGAAACTATTCTGTAAGTGTTTTTCTTCGGTATTTGGAAATAGGCCATATGTATTCATGTCATATCAAGTCATACTGAAATTGAAAATAATTGAGAAAGGTATTAGGTAACATTCAACAAAAAATACTGAAACCATGCAAAATAAGAATGTTACTACTGCAGTCTGCAGGAATCAATAAAAAATTTCCTTTTTTAGAAGATTCAATGGTGATTTTGAAGTGTTGTTATCCTGATGATAAAATATGCTCACCCAAATATTTCGAGGCAGGCAAAAGTCATGACAGCATCATCAGTCATATGCTACAAATAATAGGAAAAAAATACTAAGAAATGCTGGTATCTTTTTTTCCTACAACTTCCAAAAGTGAAATTATTTTCAGAAGTAAAGCTTTGGCTGAATACAACACAGCTGCAATATTGTGGCTCCTGCATCAAAATTTTCCTTGTCATAGTTGAAACTAAGCAATAACATATTCCTTCTGGAGATCAATTTATGATGTTAGGAAAATTTCTGGGGCAGTAAACAATGATTAATCTATTACCCACATGACACTAGTCAGAGCTAATGTTAGTAGATTTATAAATCACCAAAGGAGGCATCAACAGTGGCATAATACTGCAGACTACTAAATATGATAGCTCTTTTACTGATGCAGTATTTTATGGCCTGCTCTCTCAGCTACTTCTATTTTACTTTTGCATTGTGTAAAAATGTATTACAGATTCCCTTTGTGTAAGGTTTTCACCAGCCTTTTATGCTTTTGTACTTTTAGACTAGATTATTACAATGGAAGTTGAGAGCACCAGGCTGTTAGGTTGACAGGTCAGCAAGGATCATTAACACGTAAATTGATTAATCTGGAAGAGAAAACATCACACTTTGATAAGCACGTAGGCTGTTCCTGCTAGTTCATCAGGAATTCAGAGCATGTCATAAGTGCAATTCATGCCTTACATCCCCACTGAACTTTGCAATGTGTCACAGCAGCACATATAGGATCACTTTCCAGAATTTAGGTAGAAAGCATATGCTCTGAGTGGAAAGGACTAAAAAAATTGCTTCCCTTAATGTCGATGAAAATTGTGCAGAGCACCGCAGAGATGAATGACACATGATCTGTGACCACTGTGAAGTTCTTATGAATTTTAATAACTGCCATGTGTGCTCTGAAGTATATGACACTTTAACTGCTAATTTGTCAGCTATTTTTCAGATTAAAAAGTTATAGCTGATACTTGCAGAAAGTGTAGACTTCAAATTTAAGTTGTTCATAAAAAAAAAAAAAAAAAAAAAAAGCATTGTGCAGAAAACACATTCACATCCAGAACTACTCATCTTTTTATCAGCTCCAGTTTTAGGAGTTATTGGGCTGTCATTTTGGGGTGAAGAGCTTGTTTTGCAAGTTAAGTTGTGTTTCCTGGCAGAAAGTAGATAGTAGCATAAAAGGAAATCTAAATCTGAACACTGGGAGGGCAGAAAGAAGGACAAAGTAGGTAGGAAACTGCTTCATAGATAATCAGTTCCTTAAGCATCTGGAAAGACTGAATAATGATGTATGTATGCATCTGTACAGAAAAGCCCCTAGGAAGTGTCTCAATATACTTTAAATGTCAAAAGAGGCACTGACAGACTGAATTTTACTTTAGCATTTAGAAAGATACTTATTGAATTGAAACAAACATTTCATACGCTTCAAATGAGCATCTAAAGCAAAGAAAAAAATCTTCACATTTTTCTGCGATATTTGGAGAATACTAAGCAGAATTAAATATTCTATGGAAGATCTAGAGACTTACAGTCTTCTCACATTGGGGAAAATCAAACTAAGTTGTGAATTTAGAATTGCATTGTTTTAAAACTATTGCTGTTATAAACAGCATCAGGTTTTTGGTCTAGTGAATAAATCACTTGCATGTGTGATACATCTGTGTTTTTTTCAAAAGCAATAAGCTGATTACTTCATACATTTCAAGCAGTGCAAACTGAAAATCTTATTTCCCAAGCCACTGTATGTCTGTCAGTTTAGGATTTCTGAATTGTACATCACTTTATTGTCTGTACACTGGGGAATCCAAAGATTGAGATCCAAGGAGCAGACATAATTTTCAGTGATGAATTTAGGATTCTGCTGGTGTTTGAAATTTCTTTACCTTCATCTGGTTCCCAAAGTGAGGAAGCAATTGTTGAGAGTGTAGGGATTTATGGACTAAACCTCAAATCCACAAGAAGCACTTAGAAACTGCACTTAAAAGCAAAATCCACATATTACTGGAGTAACTTTTTAGGTGCCTGAGGAGCCATTACTGTCTTCTGTGTTATTTCTAAAGTTTCTTAAAGACCTGCAGCAGTATGCTCAAGAACTGAAGAGACTGACCGTTAACTGCAAGTACAACTGTATTGGATGCAAGTGTCCCATTGTTGTGGGTGGGGGCTGCAGCTGCTCTGCAATAGACACAGCCACTTCCAGATGGCTCAAACAGACCCACCTCAGGGCATGGCTAAGCTCCTCAGCTGAGATAGTAATGTTTCTGTGAAAATGTAGATATGAAAAGGCAAAATGCCATACAGCACTGAGGAGTGAGAAAAATAGTGTGGAAAACAGCAAGCTCAGAAAAGGAGAGTTGTTCATAACACCAGAGCAGAGATATCCCTACAGCTTTTGGAAGACACCATAGGGGAGCAAGTATTTTCCTGCAGCCCATGGAGAGGACCAATCCAGGGCAGATATTCACACTATATCATTTGAAGAACCCCACACTGGAACAGGTGGAGATTTCCTGAAGGAGTTGCAGGGTTTGGAGAGCTCATTGGTGGAAGAGGCTTATTCAGAAAGACTGCAGACCCACACTGGAGCAGTTCTTCAAGAACTGTATCCCGTGGAGAGAACTCACACTAGAACAGGGAAAAAGTGTGAGGAAGAATGAGATGAATTATTATGAACTGACTGAAACTCCCAATTCCCCATCCCTCTTGTGCTATTCACTGAGGAGGAGGGAACAATAAATTTACATTAATCTACCATTAATCTACAATAAATTGTATTAATTTTCCCCAAGTCAATTTTGTTTTGTCTTTAATGGTAATGAATAAGTGATGTCTACAACTTTATCTCAATCCTAGATCTTTTTTTCATCTGATTTCTACCCTCTTGTCCTGTTGAGGACAGAGAATGAGAGAGCAGCTTGGTGGGTGTCTGCAGCCAGCTAAGGTCAACCCGTCCCAACATTGCCCTAGTTTTGTCTGAGATCAGTTTGGTTTTTTTTCTAGTAGCTGGTATAGTCTGTGTTTTGCATGTACTATGTGAATAATATTAACACAGTGATGCTTTTAGTTGTAGATAGGAGTTGTAATGTCCACACTAAGTCAAGGACTTTTCAGCTACTCACACTCTGCCAGACTGGCCAAGGGGCCCTACCATATGACATCATGCTCCATGCGTAAACTGTGGAGCCTACCTGAGAGGCAAAATCGCTGCTTGGAAACAGACTGGGCACTGGGTTGGTGTTTTTTCCTTCAGCATGTGGTGAGAAATTTAATTTGTGTATCACTTGGATATTTCTATTACTACAGTTATCTTCTTCGTTCTCCTATTAAACTGCATTTATCTCAACCCATGAGTTGGGTTTTTCCATTCTCCTCCCCATCCCCTTTTGTGAAGAAGGGTGAGTGAGCAGCTGTGTAGTGCTCAGTTACCAGGCAAGGTTAAGCCAGAACAAACATCAGTTCAAGATTTTATGTTTCTGAACTCTTCCCCTAATGAACTGGATATAACAGACACATACAGAATATGCCAACACAGAGTAACACTGAGTCCAGTATGATATGTAACAGTCATAAATATACTTACTTATAGACTGTTAATAGATTTTTGTACAAAGCTTATAGCTAGATGACATTGCTTGCCCAGAAAGTGGGAGTTTCAGGTTGAAAATTCTTCAAACTGAGAAGATAAAACCAGAATACTGCTAACAAGCATAATATCATACAACGAGGGGCTTAAGCAGGGAGGATGACAGAAGGGAAGGAGGAGAAAGACGTAGTATAGCTCTGTAATGGGGAATGACAGGTTTCTTGTCCCTGCATTTTTCTCTGTTTTATCCAAAGGATACGGGAAGAAAATACATAAGGAATACATAAAATCCCCAAGTGTTTAGTGAAAGAGGCAGTTATGTTTGTCTTTTGTTTGTACGTTGCTTTTGCACTTGTGATTGTCTTTTCCTCAGTATTTTTTCCTCTGCTGCATGTGAAGAATGCTATCCTGCCCTTACAGGCCTTAAGAATTTGAGAAGAAAATTAAGATACAGTTGATTACAAGGGTATATCTATCTCCCAGACTTGTCTGTGGTTTATTTGGCATGTATTTCTTTTCCTTCTGTAACAATATATGATTTTTTTCCCTATGGTATCAGCATATATTGCATCAAAATGAGAACATTTTCCCTTCAATATAAGCAGCTGATCCAAATTTATCTTGTAGTTTGTATTCACACTCAAAATTATCTTGATTGTATCTTCCAGTTGAACATCAAATCTGAAGTCTCATCTCACAGCATTGTGTTAGAAATATTTGCTCTGTCAGCAACAACAGGCTACAGGGTGTTTTACAGAAAGACATTATCTTGCCTTAGAGATTTCTCAAACTAATACGGACAAAACCAGGCTTGATCTGAACAGGAAGATGTGCAAGTCTGTCCCCTAGCTCAGACATTTACACTGCATTGACTAATGGTAATAGTTTAAAGAACTAGACAAAACCTCTAATAAACTTACATCTAAAATAAGATAGTAGGTACAGAAAAAGAAAGATGTGAGTCAGCTGACTGGGCATAATCATCTTAAGTAGCTTTAGGCACTAGATGGTAGTCTTCTAGACTTCTAGTTGCTGGTCAGAAAGATATGACTCCTATAAGTCTTCTCTCATACCTGTGAGGCTTATATGAATTATCTTAGACACCTAAGGGATCTCATACAGCATTAGGTGTCCATTTTAAGCAAATAAAAAGTGCCAAAAAACATGAATAACAGTAACAAGATAGTAAAAGAACAAGAAAGTTTAGTATGTAACTTTCCCAAGTTCTGCAGTTCTAAATTGAAATTTATCGGTGTCTTCCTTGTCCTTATGGGATATTTCAAATTCCCAGATATCAACTGGGAATATCATAGTACTTGATGAACAGGTCTTGGAAATTCTTCAGTTTTGTAGGAGACAACTTCTTGTCACAGGTAGTTGTCTCAACTAGGAAAGATACAGGCAAAATATAAAAATATAAAAAAGCAAAATGTATTTAAAAAAAAAAAAGGAGGAAAAAATATTAAAGGAAAAAAAGAAAAAAGAACCAGTTCAGATAGCATGTTTCACATCTTCAGACATAACTAGACAAAGGGACTTTCCTTAGAATATATCTTACTCTCCACTGAAGTGTTGCACAACTGTCTTGAAACAGAACTGTCATGTGAATATGGAATTATGTGCAGACAAGTTGTTATTGAAGCTAGCACATCAAACATTAGGTCAGTTGTGTAGACATGGTTTATGTAAGACAGACAGGCCTTCAGCATACTTGCAGTAATTATAGATGCCAAGAGCATTCCACTGAAATAGTTGTAAGAATGCTGTTCAGTAATGTGTGGAAAAAGTGTGATTTTTTTTTCCATAGGTGACTATGAAAAATCAAAATATCCTATATTCCACTGAGTTCACCTACAAGTCAGAAATATGTTGTTTCAACACAGCAGAAACTGGTTTCTCTTCACAGCGAGTTAGCACTTTTTCAGTAAAATGAGCTTTATTGTTTTGGCTTTACTAAAATCCTATCTCCAAATACAACTTCTCACCATCTTCACAATGACCTCTCCTTCCAGAAAGATCTCTCTTTTGCCACCATCTCAAGTTTTCATACCAGCCTGTAAATGCCAAGATATGCAATTTAAACTCCTGCTCAAAGTCCATACAGTTGACACACATGTATAGAGCCCTTTCTAGCCACATTCTGAGTATCAAGAACTGTTGATGCTCAATATTTGTTGATAGTCAACATCAACAAATGAATGCTTCACAGTCTCTCTATGCAATGCAGGTCAGTATTCAACTGCTGTTATAGGAAATACCCCCTTTTTAAAAAATATTAAGATTTTCCATGATCCCACCTGTGTCTGTGGCCTCTCATTCTTCTGCTGTGGGACTAAGAAAAGTTTCTTTTGCTATAAAGTCCTGTTATTGTTATATATCTGTCTCTGACGTGTCAGTAAACTATCCTTATCCCAGCCCACAAAGCTTAGGTTTTTTTCTTTTGTTTTCTTTTCCCTCCCTTCCTTTCCTCCCCCCAGGCCCAATTTCCCCACACACCCTCTTAGAAAGAGAAGCTGCGTGGTGCTTGGCTCTCAGCTGAGGTGAAACCATGACAGACTCACACTTTATTATCCACTTATGTCCCATAACTGGCACATATTGTCCTGGATGACAGACCATACCACTTAAAAGTGAATTGTTTTTGCAAGCAGGAAGCCTGTTGATGCACAGGATACTGTGATATCAACAAGCAATAACAATTAGTCTCAAAGTACAGTATCTTGTCCCTCTAAGTCTTGTAACAATCTAATGGGTCATAGCAGTTCCAATATACCTTTTCACTGAATTACACTGTTTAAAGTGAGGACAGTGTATTTTGCAAATGATGGATGAGTACACTGGCAGACAGGTGGAGAAAGGTATTTTCAGCTACCAGCCTTTTAAATGGCAGTCAACACAAAGAAGTGTTTATATAAAGGACTGACAATTAAATCACATGACAGTATTGAATGCCACTAACTGTAAGATCACTGTCTGGTGTGGATCTGTTTAATAAAAAGAGTTTTAAGTATTGATATTTTGAAAAAAAGAGGAATGTTGAGGTTACTTATTTAATTTGGAGTGCTACATGAAAATCACTTCTGTATAGTCAGTGCTGTGTTTCTTCCCACTGCACTTTTTGTATCTTCACCTCTCTCTTGTTTTTCTTCTCTCTTTATTTTCCATCATTGCCAAATACTCAAGGTGGCTTGTCAGATTTGCATTACCTGACTCCATTTTTTCTAATTTTTAAAAATATTGATATTGCCTGAACTGAAGATCATAACTTATGTTGTTTGTTTTCCAACACCATTCCCCCATTACATCATTTTACCATTAGTTCCCAAGTTACGATACTAATGCTAGGTGAATTAACATTATATAAACACCTCTTTCCCAGGACAGAAATTAGTGCATTATCTCCAGACTAACAAAGTACTAGCAGAATTCACATCGGCCTTCTGAATGTTGGCTTAAACAGAGAAGCTGTCAAGCCCACATTTATCTCATTACAGTCTGAAAGAGTAAGGTGGAATAGACATTGATCACAATGGTTATTTTTACTCCTATAAATTTAACAAAATGCAGTCTGACCTGCTTACTTTCTTCACAATTCCAACCCGTTTCAACCTATGAACATGGATTGAAGAGAGGTACTAGTGAAATATATTTTTTGGGGGGTTGTTTGTTTGAGGGGTTTTGGGTTTTGTTTTGTAAGATCTGGGTTCCACACATTCTGCCAGTGTAAAATAGATTAAAAAACATAAAGTATAAAAATGATGACGTCTCCCCACAAAGTATTAATACAGTACCTCCTGCCTCCTTTTCAGTCCTGCATCTACAGTTTTGTCAAAAAATACTATACAGATTTAGCATTCTTGTCTTCTCTTTGAGATATTGTCTATGTCATGAGTGCTACTATGTTTTTATAGCCTTCACGCTGATAGGGAACCAAAGGTAATATTGTACTGTATTAATCAAGAAAATGGATAGAGCTTTCTACAGCTTACCAATCACTTGATAAAGGAAAACAAAATAAAAAAAAATTAAAAAAAAAAAGAGAGAAGATTAAATTGCAGGCTGCTGAAACATTTTATACTTGCAATGAATAAATCTCAGCTTTTATTAAAGTCTATTGTGCATGCTTTGGCACTTGATTAGCAAGAGATTTTTTTTTTTAAGGACTGCTCTGTTTAGTTTTAAGGAGAAAGTGTTACATAAAAGAATAAAGAAAAACAAGCAACACAATGATGTTAGAATGGAGAAGTTCTCTGTAAAATATATTTGCTTCTCAAAGCATTAAAACATGATTCTCCTTCAGCCAAGGCAGATAGAAAACACTGTGACCTATGTGAGTGTCCTTGGCAAAAGGATAAAACTGTCTGCCTGTAAACGAGATGTATTTAAGCCTGTGATGTCAGAAGCTAACTGGACACCAATGAAGCATGACCACAAAGAACAATCCATGCATATTTGCATTTACCCCAGAGTAAAAAGCAATTGCAGTTTGATCAAGTGATTGCAGTCCTCACCTGGGAAATCTGAAATCACCACCTGTTGTTTTCTTTCGATGCCAGTGTGACACACTTCAACTGATTTCAGCAGAATATAAAACATCAGCGTACCCTCCAGAGGACACTTACTAAGTTGCACTCATTTCTGTTAAGTAACCCACTTGAAATGTGGCATCTACATTTGAATTGTGGTAGTTGAATTTCTTTAAGTAAGCAGCCAAGAGCAAATGCAGCTAGTCAGAACCTCTGTAGTGATTCCTAATATTGAATAAGTACTAGAAAGCAATTAATGTAAAAAAAGAAAGCAATACCTGTAATTACACTCATATATGTGTGTGTGTGTGTACATGTGCAATTCTGACCCTACTCACTTACTACCATGCTTTGCCATGACAGACCTCCTTTCTGAGCTCATACTTTTCTATCTTGTACTCCATATCAAGCCTCTATTTATGAAGAAACACCATGAATAATTTCCCTTTCATTTGTCATTTTAGTTCTTTTTTCTATTTTTTTAAATCTTACATAATGTGATTTAAATATTATGCTGTGAAAGTATTTTTATTAGGCAAGAAAATTTAGGATTGATGTGAATTTTTTGTACATATTTACTGCTGAATGACAAGCAGAAAAATAGCAGAATTTTCTTGCATGGAAAAAGGGCTGTTAAATAATAATACATCACAGGACCAACAGCTACACAGATACATAGATTGCATAATTAGAGACGAATTAGGAAATACAGAGTTCATATTTTACATGTACTAAGCACTTAAAATAATCTGCAAAATTACACAAACATAAATATGTGTTTCTAAATACGTTACTTCATTAAATAGTGATACAGAAACTAAATCTACATCACTAATGCATTTTTTTAATTATTATTTTGAGTATGCATATACAGTTCCTGTTGCTGAGTGCATGTTAAGGAAGTATTTGCATTGCTAACTTCCCAAAGCTAACAGAGAGAATATCCTTTGTATATTGTGACTTTTTTAAAAAGGAAAGGTGACTAGAGAATACAGCTGTCCAAAATGGATCCTGCAGTACGATGCAGCATTTGCTCCACCATCATGGTGCCATTTACACTTAAAACACACAGCACTAAAAAAGTCTTGGAGTAAAGACAAGTGTGCTGAGACAGTCCTCGTTCAACTGCACTCTATTAGCTGTATACTTCCCTTTGTAAATAATAGAATGACGCTTTAAACATTTACAGAGCCAAACATTAAAATTACAGCTTCACAGTCGAGGTGACAGATGGACTGGGTGGTCGTATAGCAAAGCTAAGAATAAACCTATTGCACCCCAATCTCGTTTTAAAATAAAAACTAAATTAAAAAAAAAAAAAAGCAATGGCAAAAAATGTAAGCCGATTACATATATAGTTATTTATAAGCTTTATCCTGGACCCGAGGCAATCAAGTATATCTAACCACTGTAATCTAGTGGTGAATAAAGATTGATTGTGGCAAAGCAAGGTCTTTGTCAGCTTGTACTTTGTGGAATTTGCTGTATGTATGATTAATGTGCCAAAGGTCTGAGTCTAGCCTTCAGGCTTCTTGCTAGCTCTTACTGCCATCTACTGACTAAACTTTTTTTTTTCTTTCCCCTTTGTTGCTGTTTGGTCGGTTGTTTTTCCGCGGGGGGCAAACCTGCCAGACGGCTTCGTTCTACCACTATTTTATAGGCACCGTCCTGTTTTGTGAGGGTGTTCTTCTAACCTCCTTTAGAGACTGAAGGCTCAGCAATAATGGCGAAGGTTATGTTAGAAGGAAAGAGCACTGTGACAGATTAACTGCAGTGCACCTAAAGTCAGGAATGGATGGAAACGTTATTCGTGAGATGAAGCAAGCTGTGACCCATGAGTTTATGCTGAACAGGTAAAGTTTCTTCTGGAGTATCTGTCTGATTAAATGAAATGGCATTAAAAATCCACATTTCTTGTTTTTAAGAAATCTGTGCACAGGGCAAATCAGCAACATTCTGGTAATGTAGTCTCCCAATTACATATATGGTGAATGGATATTTGAATCACAGCTCTGTGTACTATGATTAGAAATGGCATACATTTCAATCAAAGGAATGCTTTTAATGTACCAAAGTGTTGAACGGAAACCCTGACCTGCATGATTAGTTCACAAACAAGAAATATGATTAGAGACTTTCAAAATCTGCAGAGGATGTCATTTCAGAGGCTGAATACTACAGTGGGATAGAATATGATAACTAAATGTAGAGCAGCTTCAACAGCTGTTTCTGAAGGCTTGATAGGGTGTTATGGGAGACCGTGGCAACATACCACATGGGCAGTCCATGAAATACTGAAAGCCACGGTTTTGAAAGTCCTTTCCTATTAGTTGCAGTAGAGTTACAGAAAAGATTAAAGGCTTTCAGTTCTTCAAGGGGAATCAGCCTCTTTAGCTCCTCAGGTGATTCACCTGAAGAACTTCATTCACACTTTAAACCTGACAGTGCCTTTTAAAATAGTTAAGCCCTTCAGAAGTTTTTCTGAGGATACCTCATGAGCTCTTCATCAATTTTGCAAACTAAAGCCTTCGATCCGTTCATGTTGATTTCATGGGGAAAGGGGGGAGGAGGGGAGGTGGGGAATCACTGGAATATTTGGATACAATAGCACTTCAAGGGAAACAGACATACCAGGTACATAAAACTGGCTGTGTTTGAACACAAAATGAAGAGTGATTATTTGTTTGCAATGCCTTTTTAGGAAGGGAAAAAACCCGAACCAACCAACCAAAAAAAAAAAAACCTCTAATATTTCCTAAAACTAAACATCTCATTTAAAAAAGTCAAACAGTCTATTAATGACTCAGGGTTTGCAAGTCATCAGACATGTTCACTGTAGGTCTATCTTTTTTTATTTTTTGCCTAGTATTTACTTCATGCAAAGGTTACTTAAAGTGTTTGCTGCTCTTTTAGAACACTATATACACAAAGTTAATGTAATCATTGTCATCAGAATTGCAAGGAGTAAAAAAAAGGCAAGGCGAAGATCAGAAGTGGTTTGAGGTGGTCAGAGTATTTTTTTTTGTAAACAATGTGTGTAGTATTTGACCAGCAATAACCCATGCAAACATTCCTCCTTTTCTTCACAACAGGTATTATCAATCTCCCATGTTAATCTTACCTCCATTAATCCTATCGCAGCATCTATACTTTGATAAAAGAAAATGAGAATGAAAAATTTGTTCTCCAGGATCAAATACAGGAGTTATATTACCAAATTCAGGTCACTACAGCAAAATCTTCTTTATTTGAGAAAGTGTCCACAGTAGTTAAAGGCAAGGAACAATTTCCAGTTCCTAACTCATTTTATTAAAAAATAGACCAGGGTGAACCCTGTTTTCCAGATGACCACTTCAGTCATCCTCCACTTTCTTTTTATTTTGATTTCCAGTTTGCTTCCAATCCTCAAGAAAGACAGAAATGAACACTGTAATGCATTGGTCGTGATGATAGTGCAATGACTGAGTTAATAGACATCATTACATGGCTTCAACCTCATTACAGTTCTTTTGCTTCCTAAGTGCACATCCGTCTCAGCAACAATCCAACAGTTCTTTAAATGTCTACTTCAGCCATGTGAGTAACTCATGAAATCAGCAAGGTTGTTCACTAGTATACAAATAAATTAAAGTTTAAGTGGGTTTTCCTGGAAAGGGGCCTGGAATGATATCATATATTTCCTCCTTCTTAATGCACACCCAGGATTCCTGGCTAATCTGGTAATGAAAAATATCTTCCCTTTTGAGACCTCTCACTTGTCCTCCTCTGTAGTAACATCATTCTTCTTATTCATTATTTGACAAATAGTGGTAGTCGCCACTGTGTCTGTTCTTGGAATATATCCCAAAATCATCCTATCCTTGCATGTAACTACATTACATTTAGAGAAACTTTGGGTATAAAGTAGCACTGAGAAACCTTTTTTAATTGTCTGGCTAAAACGAAATGTCTTGTTTCTTCACTAAAGCCCCTAGAGGAGATGCTCCCTTGAGCCTTGAAGATGCATTGAAAAATAATTAATTTAAAATGTGGCAGTACTACTGCTTTTCTCCTATTGAGTAACAAACCCTTAAATTCTTTATCATGGAAATGCTAACAGCATCTCAAATACAGTGGCATGAACATGCTGCTAAGATCCTGTTAGCTTAGTAAACTCGGTGCATTTGCCTAGGTTGTTAGATTTTTGCCATGCAGGTTACAAGATTAATGAGGTGTTGTTCTTACAGGTTATAAGCAAGTTGTTTGCATTTTTTTATGCATGTTGTGGTTTAACTTGGCAGGCGGCTAAAACAACCACATAGCAATATGCTTACTCCTCAGTGGAATGGGGGAGAGAATGTAAAAGAAAAATGTAAAACTCATGGGTTGAGATAAAGGCAGTTTAATAGGACAGAAAAGGAAGAGAATAATCAGAATCAGAATTATAATAAAATAATACACAAAACAAGTTATGAACAGCACAATTTCTCACCACGCAGAGCCAATGCTCTGCTAGTTTCCAAGCTGCCCTGTCTCCCAGCCAACCCACCAGTTCTATACTGAGCATGACATCATATAGCATGCTTTTCATTAGTTTGGGTCACCTGTCCTGGCTGTAGCCCCTCTCAGCTTCTTGGGCCCCACCTACATTCTCATTAGCAGGGCAGCATGAGAAAAGTCCTTGACTGGTTAGTAACAACTAAAAACATCAGTGTGTTACTCACATTGCTCTCATCCTAAATCCAAACACTGCACTACACCAGCTACTAGAAAGAAAATTAACTCTATCCCTGCCAAAACCAGGACAGTGCACAAATGGTGAGACAAAATTTTCCAAATCAGATGCATGTATCTGACAAACCAAACCAAAATACATTTTCCACATGTCACTTCAACTGCATCAGAACTGGAAATTCTTGCAGAAATATTCCTTTTGGTATTATTGGTGGTGGTTTTATTCACTGTTGTATTTATATCTGCTGAAAATTAAAACACAAAGGTAAAAGGAGGGGGGAAATAAAAGGGTAGAAATGTCATTAAAGTTTCTAAATATAGACAAAACCTTCTGAGGAACAGTTATCCAGACCATCAACACTACATAAAGTACCCTTGAGTTAAAGTTTTCAAAATTGCCTAGAACACATTTAATCTTATTTACAATACTAGTTGTACTTCACAGGACAATTTATATGTCAAAAACTGGACCTCTTTTGATATATTGCTATATAGCTATACATTTCCAACAGGTTGATTGTTTCTGAGTTTGGTAAGCCTTTTTCTTTCTGGTTTTTAAAGCTAATAGATATACCATGGCTGCATGCTTGCAAGGCAAAAATGTGTCAGAAATGCTTACAATATTGTGTTTAGGTGAGCCTTAGCTAACAGCTGTTTGTTCAGACCTTCATTTAACAGAAAATGGGGAGAAAACTGGACAAGCAAGAGGGAAAAGGTCATGGATTGAGCTAAAGATAGGGGAACTGCTTACCAATTACTTGGGGGAAATCAATTTATTGTCAATTAGAAAAATAATACTTAATAATTTGGTAATAAAAAAACTAAACAACCAACCCCCCTCCCAAATGAATACAACACCTTTCCCCCTTTCTTTCCTAACCGTTTCATTCCTTCCCTTCTGATTCTTCTATCCTTGCTCTGAGCGTTGCAAAGGAGATAGGGAAGGGGGCTTGCAGTCAATCCATAACAGCCCCTTTCTGTCACTCCTCCCTCCTGTTATCTTTGCTGTGTGGATAATAACACTAAGACTTATCATAGAATCCTAGAATGGCATGGGTTAGAAGGGAGCCCAAGGATCATAGAGCTCCAACCGCCCTGCCACAGGCAGGGCCACCAACCTCAGGCCTGGATCTACACAAGGTTGCCCAGGGCCCCATCCAACCTGGCCTTGAACACTTCCAGGGACGGGGCATCCACCACCTCTCTGGGCAGCCTGTTCCAGTACCTCACCACTCTCTCTGTAAAAATCTTCCCCCTAATATCTAATCTAAACCTTCCTTCCTTTAGCTTTAATCCATTCCCCCTTGTCCTGACATTGTCATTTTAAAAAGTTGAATCCCCATGTCAGGGGCATCAGACTTTTCCAACTCAAACTGTTCTATTATTCTATGATTCTATGAATCTGAATATGCCATTAGACTGCATATGGTACTCTTTATTTGAGCAAAAATTGCACATGTTGTGTCTACTATCTATATAACAAGGTATTAGTAAGAGAGCAACTTAAAAGCATTATGGTAAATTTTCATAGTGTGACTTCTGGAAAGCTGAAGGCAATTATTGAGACCATATTTTGTTTCTGTGGAATATTCAGATGTCCATTAGCTTTTAAATCATGTTGTAAGTTTGTCACTGTAAAATTACCTAAATAAATATGATCAAGTCCCTGAACTTTAGGAGAGCAAACTTTAGGGTGTTTAAGGTAATGTTGGCCTAGAAATCCTGGGAGGTGGTCCTTAGAGACAGAAATGTTGAGGACAGCTGGCTACTCTTTAAGGATGCCTTTCTGAGAGCTCAAGAGCTCTCTGTCCCTCTGAATACGAAAGTGGGCAGGAAGGGCAGAAAACTAGCACGGCTAGGCAAGGACCTGCTTTTCAAACTGAGGGAAAAGAAAGGCAAGTACAAGCTCTGGAAACAAGGGTGTATTGCCTGGAAAGAATACAGGGATGCTGTTCGGAATTGCACAGATGGGATCAGGAAAGCCAAGGAGCAGATGGAACTGAACTTGGCGAGGGATGTTAAAAACAACAAGAAGGGATTTTACAGGTACCTTAGCCAGAAGACACAGGCCAAAGAAAGTGTACCCCCTTTGGTAAATGAGAAAGGAGAACTGGCTGCAACAGATGTGGAGAAGGCTGAGGTACTGAATGAGTTCTTTGCCTCGGACTTCTCTGGCAGCCAGGATTCTCATAATTCTCAAATCCCAGAACCTTGCATCCCTGGACCTCTAGGTGGGAACTGGGGGAGTAAATCCCGCCCCACCCCCTCCACCTCTCCCCCACTGTTAGGGCAGAGCAAGTTTGAGACCACCTCATGAGACTGAGTATCTACACGTCTATGGGGCTGGATGACATGCATCCCAGGGTCCTGAAGGAGCTGGCTGATGTGGTTGCTGAGCCGCTCTCCATCATATTTGAAAAGTCATGGCTGTCAGGAGAGGTCCCTGGGGACTGGGAAAGAGGTCACGTCACTCCCATTTATAAGAAAGAGAGCAAGGAAGACCCAGGGAATTACAGGCCGGTGAGCCTCACCTCTGTGCCTGGGAACATCATGGAACAGATCCTCCTGGATGACATGTTGGAGCACATGAGGGAAGAGCATGTGATCCGGGACAGCCAGCACGGCTTCACCAAGGGAAGGTCATGCCTTACCAATCTGGTGACTTTCTATGATGGAGTGACAGCTTTGGTGGATAAAGGGAAGGTAACCAATACCTGGACTTGTGCAAGGCCTTTGACACAGTCCCCCACCACATCCTTATCTCTAAATTGGAGAGATGTGAATTTGATGGGTGGACCATCCAGTGGATAAGAAACTGGTTAACAGACCGTAACCAAAGGGTGGTGGTCAATGGGTCTATGTCCAGGTGGAGGCCGGTGACAAATGGTGTCCCCCAGGGGTCTGTCTTGGGACTGGCGCTCTTTAACATCTTTATCAGTGACATCGATGATGGGATTGAGTGCACCCTCAGCAAGTCTGCGGATGACACCTGGCCTTCAGCACTTCCAATGACAGGGCATTCACAACTTCACTGGGCAGTGCCTCACGTGAACAATTTCTTCCTAACATCTAGCATAAATGTACCATTCCTCCACTTAATGCCATTACCCCTTGTCCTATCACTACATGCCCTTGTAAACAGTCCCTCTCCCACTTTCTTGTAGGTCCCCTTTAGATGCTAGAAGACTGTAGTAAGGTGTCCCCAAAACCTTCTCTTCTTCACACTGAACAAGCCAAACTCTCTCAGTCTGATTTCATAGGAGAGGTGTTCCAGACCTCTGATCACCTTTGTGCAGGTCAAAATAAGGTTTGAGCATATGCTGGAAAATTCTGTAGTCTAGACAAACCTGCAGAAACTTCCTAAGCCAACTTGCCCCCTCTTTGAACAACTGTTCTATGTGAGCTGTGAAGGGAGACTGTGATCACAATAATAAGGACAATGACTGTGTAAAGCTGGGTGAGCTGAATCTGTGACTTTTCTCAAATTTCTCAGAAAGCTTATGGCTGAACTTCAATTTAGTTTAGACAATGCTACTATAATTTAGTCATATTCCTACAGAGTGTGGAAGCATTGTTGACAGCTGAGCATCACTGGAAACTGCACTTTTTTTTTTTCTCAGTAGGTGAGCATTGCTCTTCTCTATAAACAGGAGGAAAACTAGAGCTATAAGAATAAAGAGTTAAATCAAAGCTCTGTGAAGTATCCACAGAAGGAAATGTATCTGGTTTGTTCTAATTTTGCACCATGTAACCAGTAAAAAAAAAAAAAAAGGGAAAAGCTAAGAAGTTAGACTCTTTTGTTTTCTGAAATGTTTGGGTTTTGAGCTGAAAGTATTAGACAAAACTATAGTGAGACCATCTGCTCAGTGGGTTGAAAGAAGGCTGCAGTAGGGAGGTAGACTATTCACTTTGTCATAGGCAGCAAACAACTAGGATAAGCAACAACAAAAAAAGTTGGGCATAACAGTATTGAGTATGTTGTTGCTGTTGGGGAATAAAGTAATGAAAGAGGGACTGATATCAAAGACAGGAATACACAATTCTAGAAATGATAGTACACTTAACTTTTTCAGTGGTATTAATTGAAAGCCCTGTTGGCATCTGTCATTTTCTCACATTTCCTTTGTCAATCATTATATTTAAAGTTCTTTAATGACAAGATTTAATCAGACTTGCAACAGCAACATTGTGAAGAGCTTCCTACTTACAAATTATATAATTGTATAACAGGATGACAATTTAATCATCCTTCTGAATAAATGACACTAATAGGTATTTCACAGGACCACTCCAAACAAGGAGTATGTGACATGGTACTTCAAAAATTTAGCAGTAATATAGATCCTTTTTAAATAATATGGAATTAGCACAGCATTAAAATGAATTGGTATTATCAATTATACTCTTCTTTGAATTCATGTTAGAGGAGAAGGTAATATGTAGACAGTGCAGTTGTATTGGCAAATATTGAAACCATTGCATGCTGAAAAATAGTTTAAAAATTATATTAAACATTAGAGAAAGAACCAATTTAAGAAGTCCTTGATTTAAGATTTGTCCTTGGAAAATGCTGATTAAATTAAAACTCTGGTTAGGAAGACCATATCTATTTCATTAAATGTGTTTATAATTAATTACTCAAGTACTTTGTTTTATTTTTTAAAATTATTTTTGAATGCTATTTAATATAAAACTCTCAAAGTGAAGTATTTTTACAACATTATACAAAAAAATATTGTTTAAGAATGACTTTCTGAGCAAAGTCCTGATTACTTTTTATTTATTTTCTTTTTACAAAAATTAACAAAACATGAAGAGAAAGCAAATCTCCAGGACCATGTAACTGGCCTCCTAACTGCGTGTATTAAGTTCTATGGTGAAGGTTTATCCCCAAAGAGAGCAGGTGCTTTATGAAAAAAAAAAGTAAAAAAAAAAAATACTAATAACTTTTGTTGGAAATGCTAATAGCCTGAAATATTAGTCTGCTATATATTCAAATAGAAAATATGCTAACAGAACTATCAAGACCAGTTCATTAATTATTCCAAGAATTCCATTTACTTTTCAAGACGAATATTCCTAACCAAAAATACTTTTTGAATGCAAAAAAGGAAAATGCATACATTTTGTGAGTCTCCAAGACTAAGAACAGATAGCAGGTCTAAAATACATGTATGCATGGAAAATACTCCATTTCTCAGAAAATTAAATATTAAAAAGCTATGCATCACATAAAGATTCGGTGTGAGTTGTTTGTTTCATGGAAACATGAAAACAACTGTTTTCTCAGACACACTTCCTTTAATATTGCTGTCTACAAATTTTTTTAAAAGGCCTGTTTACAGAAAAAATTTAATAAACAGTTTAATTTATGATTTACCTCTAATTTCCTCTCATTTAGAAAATATGGACTGAGGTTTCATCATGAAGACTGATTTCATGGAAAAATATTTTGTTTAACTGAATAATAAACCTAGTTCTAAATAAGTTAGTTCTAAAAGGAAAAAACAAAGCTTAAGAAATTGTAGTTCAGGGTAAGACTACATTCCATTCTGCAAAGAGGGACATTAATCTTATTAAGAATAATTTACCAAAAAAAATGGAATAATATGACAGTAGAAAATTTAATCTTAGTTACGGAATTTTTATTTTGTGTTGACATGTGGCAATGTCATTATAAAGTCCATTCATAGTATCTGTTCCATTCCTTGATTTTAAAAAGTTCAAAAGAAAAAGTTAACTCTAAACATGTCGGTGGGGCATTAAATGAATCAAAGAATCATGGAAGGTGAGGGGTGCTGAGGGGCCTCTCTGGCTCAGTGGGGCAAGAGGGAAATCTGCTGGCCAGTGCAGAAGTCTTAGCAGTCCCAATCACAAAGAGCTTATCTCCACAGAGCAGGCACTTCTTCCAATAAAGCACTGGGAACACAGGGTGTACCTCCACTAATAATGTGTTCATCCTTTGGAGTGCACAGGGTGCTTCTTCCTGGAAGTCATTATCAAATGCAAATGTCCCCAAGGCAAGAGCTGCAAAGAGAACCTGGAGGGCTTCATGGGATGGGATGTGCTCTCCAGCATGAACGCTGTCCCCAGTGTCCCTCCCAGAAGACAGGCACCGCCAGGCCTAAGGCGCTCCCTCGAACCTGCAGCTAGGCTCCCACGCCAGCTCCCAACCTGGGGAGAGGTGCCAACCGGGGGGCATTTGCTGCCAGAGACAAGGAGCGAGCCAGAAAGGCCTCCTACGAGGGCTGGGGTGGCTCTGAGGGTGCTGAGAGGCTGCTCCGGCCCAGTAGGGCACAAGGGGAATCTGCTGGCCTGCGCAGAAGTCTGAGCAGTCCCAATCACAAAGAGCTTATCTACAGGAAGCAGAGAAGCAGGCACTTCTCTCACTGCAGCGCTGGGAACACGGGGGATAGCTCCACCACGGACCTGTTCACCCACAGCTACAAAGCACAGCACATCTAGACAATTCTTTAGCTAAAGTCACCCTTCAAAATTGCATAGAATGCTGGTTGCTTTGTTTGGCCTTTGCAAGGATTGGCTTTCAGGTACTTCACCTTATCTGTATTCTTATTCTCCCAAAACCATTGGTTAACTTCACGATTGCTTTGAATACAAAGAGGGGAGGGTAGTGATTAGAGTATCTGTGCTTCTTCCTGGAAGTCATTCTCAAATGCAAATGTCCCCAAGGCACGCAGAGTTATGCTGAGCGGGGGTCCTATGGCTGTCCTCCAGAGTCTTCCTCCCGGTGTGCGCTGGTTGGACCCCATCCTTGCGCATGCTCATTTCATCGTTGGCTGATCTCCCCAACCACAGCCAGGTTCTTCTGGACCCTAGTGTTTTAACTCAAGACCATCACCAGTACCCAGGGTTTGAATTCAGAGCACGTAACAATTTCCACAGTGATCAAGGCACACACACTTCTAGTTACCCACTCTGAAGGGACATAACAGGCATTTTATTCTCCCAATGCTTACAAGTTCTCTAAAATCCAAATCCAATTCTAAACGACAATGAAAAGAAACGGGTATTTGGTAAAGTAACTGTTGCAGGTTTGCGTGGTTGGGTGCTGGGAAAGAACAGGGGTGCAGAAAATGGCTTGTAAACAATGAATTGTAAACAATTCAAGGCCAGAGTCAATGTTGGCCAGGGCCAAGCCAATGACAGACAAGTCATAGCGCCTCCGAGAATCACACCTAGGAGAAGACAACCTGGAGGCAGCTGCATTTTGCCACCGGAGAAGGGAGTGAGAAAATGCAACAAGCTGTGCAGGGAAAGATGCCTCTGCAGCCTGTGCAGAAACCCCATGGAAGTGGCCGAGAGCCCATCTGCAGCCTGTGGAGGGGCTCCACGCTGGATGGAGCAGGTGGAGACATAGAGAAGACGCTGTGAGCCTACCTTGGGATAAGCCCCTGCCAGCACTTGCAGCCATGAAGAGAATCAGAGACACAAGGATGGACAGGTTTGCTGGGGGGGCTGGTGATCCCGGGGAGGGCTGGAACTGAGAGACATTGTGATTTCCTACTGCCTGCCCTAGCAGTGACCCACGGCAGAGAAGCTGATGAAGAGTGCTACTGAGAACCCCATTTTCCCTAGTCCCTGTCCCCCCCCGCACGGCGAACGGGAGGGAAGAAGGGAGCAAAATTCTGACTAAAGTCTGCTAAGAAGGGAGTGGTGGGGGAACGTGTTTTAAGATCTGGTTGCGTTTGTTTTAAGATTTGGTCGCGCTTGCTTTGGGCTTTATCTCTTCATCAGCTGCTCTGCAGTGGGTCACTGCTAGGGCAGGCAGTATGAAATCACACTGTCTCTCAGTCCCAGCCCTCCCCGGGATCACCAGCACCCCGCCCCCAGCCAACCTGTTCCGGCGCAAAACTCTCTCTCGCTCATCTCTGTGTCTCTGATTCTCCTCATGGCTGCAAGTGCTGGCAGGGGCTTATCCCAACGTAGGGTCAAAGAATCTTCTCTATGTCTCCACCTGCTCCTTCCAGAGTGGAGTCCTTCCACGGGCTGCAGGAGGGGTTACAGCAGCCATTTCCTGCACCCAACCACACAAAACTGCGACAGTACCAATAAAAGAAGGTCATGGGTGCCTCCTCGTCCAGTCTGCCATGGTGGTTGCTGCAGCTACATTGTGCCCCTCGAGGGTCAGTCCTTGGAGCTCACACGGGGAATCCAAGGGACAGAAACACACCGGCACCTGCAAGGACAGAGTTGGAAAGCGCTGATGGAACCGGGAAGGCAGGAGCGGGCGGGACTTGGTCCCCCCTTCTTTGGGATGTCCTCTGGCATGGGAAGAGAGGACAAAACATGGTGCTTTTGCTGGTTTTTGTCTTCCCTCAAGTCTCTCAGGAGAAGCGTCACCTTTTGAGGAGTGACGATACCTCCCTAGCTACAGCTCTGCGGAGCAGCGCCTTGCTGTGTCTCTGGGAATCAGCCAACAGCCTCAGGAGGATTTCCTCCAGTCACAGCATTGGAAAGAGGGACGGCAGAGTCTGCTACACACCTGGGCTCCTGATGCTTCTAGGCCTGCTTGGACCTCCTCCTCCTTCCGGAGAGCCGTTTCTCCTCCTTTTGCCTCTTCCTGCCTGGCTGCCCGTCGCTCCCCTCTTCCCAGGTAGGTTTTCTCTTGAGGCATCCTTGTGAAGAGCCTGGCAGCCTTTCCATTCAAGAGCATCATTAGACAGGGAAAGCCATGACGAACGCAAACCAGTTCTGCTCTTCATCAAAGCCAGCTCATCTTACCTTGTGTCCTTGCAGGAGCTCTTTGGCTGCTGGCAGTCTGGAGCGACTGGAGGCACCTGCAGTGGAAATGAGCAAGTTAGCAGGTGGCGAGGACCCTCCTGCCCGGCTGGCACCTCAGCTCTGACAGGCAGATCTATCCCTTGGGTGGGTTTGCTCTGCTCAGCTGAGCCAGATCTGGTGGGGGAAACCCAGCACCAAGTGCGACGGCCGACATGCATCAGCCTGACCCTGCACTGTGGCAGGCCTGCAGGCTTGCAGTGACCTGGCTTCCCCCTGCAGCAGCGCTGCCACCCCCCCTTCTGAAGGGGGGAGGCTTTTGCTGCCCCACTCTTTGTGGCCCTGACGTACCTCTGCTGCTCCTGCCTCAGGCCCCAGTGCTGGCATCCCGGCCACGTCCTCCTGAAGGAGTTCCTCATGATGGGCAATGAGGAACTCCAGCAGCTGCGTCACCTGCACAGAGCAAAGCAGTGGTTTGCAGCGGGGAGGGGCTGAAAGGGGCTCACCCAGGACACAGCGCTCAGCTGAGTCCGGAAGGCTGCAACTGTCTGGGAAATGCAGCGTACCTGCCCTGTGACGCGCACCAGGACGTCCAGGGGCAGCGTGTCCTCCTCGGGTGGGCTGAGGAGATTTGGCCCCACGCAGATGGCCAGGTTGCCGGCACTCATCCTGCTGCTGTCCACCTCTCTGCTGATGTTATGCAGCAGGGACAGCAGGCTCTTCAGGAGCAGGAGGTTGGCCTCGGGCAACTTGCCGGCCACCCTGGCAGAGCACAAAGGCACAGTCAATAAAGCTGACCTTGTTGACACCGCTCCCCCAGGCCTATCGCAGCCAAGGCCAGCCCCAGGAAAGCTCCCTGGCCAGGCTTACTCCCTCAGTGCTGCCAGCTTCTCCTCCCTGCTGGTCTTCTGCAGGGCGCTCATCCACTCCTCGTAAAGATCAGCCACGAGGAGCTTGGAGGGGATCCGCCGGAGGAAGTCCTGCAATGCCCAGGGCTCCGGGTGAGGCTTGGAGCATTGCTGCCAGCAGCACCGGCAGCATCCCCATCAGCCTGGCTCAGGAGCAGGTGCCCATCAGCTCGCACAGAGCCCGGAGCTGCCGGGGCACAGGTCAGCGGGCTTTACCTTCAGGATGACGGCCAGCAGACAGACGGGCTGGCTTCGGAGGTTGACCTCCGCTCCGCTGTCAAGGGCCTCCCGCAGCTCACGGGAGGCACGCTCGCTGGCCCCCACCCGGAAGATCCCCTCTGTGGATGGCCCCTGCTCCTCCAAGACAGCCAGCAGGTCCTGCAGGGACAGAGGAGGTCAGCGGCCGGGCTGGAGACAGGTCCTGGGCCAGGCCAAGCTTGTGCAGGGGCAGGAGCCAGGGGGCTGGCTCTGCTTTGGCCGAAGGTGGGGGCTATGGGGAGCAGCTGGCTTTGTCTCCGAGCCCCAGCCAGGCTTCCTGTGCTGGGGACAGCACCTGTGAGCGGCAGCCAGCGGGACAGGCAGCCCCTGGCCAGGCTCGCTTACCTGGATGGGCTGGGGCAGCTTGCCGTCCCGGCTGCAGAGAGCGGCCAGCGGCCGGCCAAAGAGAGTCCCCCTGCTCTCTTCGGCGGCCGGCAGCTCTGCTGCCTCTGCAGGGGCCGAGCTCCCTCGCCGCCTTCCGAATGGCCAGGGCAGCCGCCACCTCCTCCAGCGGGTGCCACCTGCAGCCAAGGACAAGAGAGCAAAGAGCCGTGGATGGAGGAGAGGCGTCAGGCGAGCACCTCAGGGAGTCTCTTGGTGCTGTCCCCCCACTGCTGAAAGCAACGCAGAGGCAGCGAGGGAGGCAGGGACAGAGGGTTCAAGGGACTGACATAGGCACGGACAGAGGGCAGGAGACAGACAGGCGTGGTTTGGGAAGGAGGGGCCGCAGGGATCAGGTGTGTCCTGCCACAAAGCCCTGGGGCCGGCCGTGCCCTGCAGGAAGGGCAGCAGTAGCCCCACCTGGTGCAGCAGGAGTGGGCACCTGGCAGAGGAGCGGAGAAGGGCCATGGTGTCCCCTGCCCCTGCTCACTCACCAGCCGAGTGGCCGAGTCCGCCTTCACTGCCGGAGGGGCCGGGCGGTGGGCACTGCTCTGGGCCAGCCTGCAAGAAAGGCGCTGTGCTCAGCCAGCAGCCCCGCAGCAGCAAGGGCCCCCGGTGAGCTGCCTCGGGCCCTGGCCCTGCGGGACAGGTGGGCACGGCCGAGATGCCAGCCCAAGCGCTGCAGTGCCAGCCGACACGCACCTCTGCCTGGCGCTCGAGCAGCCTCTCCAGGCTGCTGGTGTCCAGCGGCGTGGCCTGTGCAAGGGGAAGAGAGCGGGTGGTGAGAAGCCATGGCCCTGATGTGGGGCTGGAACAGGCTCTGGGGGCAGGGTGGGGGCAGGAGGGACACTCACGGCTCTGCGGCGCCTCAGCTCCCCCAGCAGGAGCTTGATGGACGGCAGCTGGGTCACCCTGGCTCCCTGCATTCCTTGCGGTGGCCTGTGCCGGGGGAAGGGGTGGACAAAGATCTAGGTGAGGCACAAGCCGCCTTTGCCCTCTCTGAGCTATTCCGAACTGGCTGGGGGCACCTCTCCCCAGCTTGGAAGCGGTGTTTCCGCATCATGGGGCTATGCCTGGAGCTTTCCTCCCCAGTGCTGTGATGGGAGCAGGAGCGGCTCAGGCTGCAGGGCCAGGGCAGGGCTTACCCAAGGAGTGCGGTGAGCCAGAGCTCCTTTAACGCCCGGGAGCTGCAGGAAGAGAGGAGACCCAGCCTGAGTGCCCGCTGCTCCCCACCCACCCAGACTGAGCCAGGCAGAGCCGGGCGTGGGGACAGCCCTGCCCCATGGGGACAGCCCCGGAGGCAGGACGAAGGCCGGTGGAGCACGTCTGAGGCGCTGCCCAGCCCTGACTGTGTGGGACGCAGCCCCCCGACTCACCAGAAGGTGACAATAAGGGAGCCGTCCGGCCAGACGAGGACCAGGGAGTTGGTGTCCTGGTCCTCCTGCTCCTCCTTGCTGCCGGCTGCATCCCTGACTGCCCCGTTGCTGCTGCTCACCACATGCAGCTGGCCCAGGGGCAGGCAGAGCGTTGGGCGCGGGGTCTTGCCATGTCTGCAGAGAGGAGCATCAGGGAGAGGTCGGGAGGTGGCCCGGCCTGGTGGCTCCCCTCCAGCGCCTGCCCTGGGCATCGCCATGGGGGCCTGGGGCTGCCACTTGGGTGTCCCCACCCTGAGACCAGGGCCAGGGCTTGGCAGGAAAGAGAGCTGCGCTCTGGGAGTCTTACTTGGACTTGGCGATGACCAAGGTCTCCAAGAAGAGGAGGAGGTCCCTCTTCTTGGTCACGCGCCCCTGGGTCACCTGCACGCTCTGGCGGAGCAGCGGCTCGGGGGATGGCTGGGTGGGCTCGCAATGCTGCACAGGCTCAGGGTCGTCCCTGCGGAGCCGACAGTGTGAGGTGTGATAAAGGCGGCTGCTGCAGGGCTCGGCCATGACAGCGTGTCCCGGAGCGGTGGGGGAGCCTACCTGGGTCTGTGGCAGCAGTTCACCTGGCCCATCCTAAGATTTAGCTAGGCCCGTGGCCTGGAGCACGTATGCAGTGCGCTGCAACGACTCTAGATGTTCAGAGGAACTCTGATCCCAGCGTGGCAGTGCTGCTGGGCCAGAGCTCCACTCACCAGTGCCGCTCTGTGTACCGGCCCAACACGCACTGACGCAGTTGCCAGGGCAGCGCTCAGTAACAAACAGCTTCTTGGTGTCCTGAACCTAGAACTTGGGGCGGGGGGTGGGGGGAGGGGGAGTGCAATGTGTTACAGGTGCGGCAGGGGCTCATGGGTATCTCCCCCCATATAATCATGGAATTGCCTGAGTTCCAAGGGACCCATAAAGACCATGCAGTCCAACTCCTGGCTCCACACAGGGCCAGCCAAGTCAGAGCATGGGACTGAGGGCATTGTCCAGATGCTTCTTGACCTGAGTCAAGCTGAGTGCTGTGACCACTTCCCTTCTACTGACCATCTTCTCAGTGAAGAACCTCTTGTCTCAGCTTCATACCGTTCCCTCGTGTTCTATTGCTGGCAGCCAAAGAGAGGAGGTCAGTGCCTGCCCCTTCACTTCCCCTCTTTACGAAGCCATAGACTATGCTGAGGTCTCTCCTTCTAAGACTTCCAAGATGGGGAAAACACGCAGATATTTCAAACAAAAAGGATTTAAAACGTCAGAACACAGGACAGTAATTTCAGAACTATAAAATCCCTCACCTTCCCTGCCCTTTTCCAAAGATCTCTGTGTGTGTCATTACGGAACTTCTGCCTTTTCCTTCCTCTTTGCAAAGATGCTCTCATTCTACAGCAATTTTCACCTTGCCCAAGGCCATGCACGGGCTTGCAGTTTTCTTTTCCAGTTATCTTCCTCAACTGGACCTTTCCTTTTCCTAAACCTTCTGCAATAGCAGGTACGTGTGCACCTCTAGTAACCCTGACATTGGATTCAGTGATTTACATACTGTGTTAACATTTTAGCTGTTACCTTCTCCTCTTTTTTTTTTTTTTTTTTTTTTTTTTATGAAAGGCTTCTGGCTGAGACACAGTTCTGTCTCTGTACAGACACATTGTATCTGAACCTGGGGTAGAGTTCTAGGAACACAGGAAGCGCCGAACCATCTCAGCTAACTGCTTTGTCCAGTCATTTCTCCTCTCTCTGATGATGACTGACAGCGGGTATGTTTTAGGTTTGCATGGCAAGGTTTTGTTGGTGGGGGCGAGGGGGCTGCAGGGGTGGCTTCTGCAAGAAGCTGCTAGTAGCTTCCCCTAGGTGCGACAGAGCAAATACCAGCTGGCTCAAAGATGGATCCCATGCTGATCGAGGCTGAGCCCATCAGCAGGGTTGGTAGGGCCTCTGTGGTAACAGAGTTAAGAAGGACAAAAACCAAAAGGCAAGCAGCCGCTCTTTGGCACCAGAGAAGGGAGTGAGAAGGTGTAAGAAACTGTGCAGGCACCAAGGGCAGTGAAGAAGGGGGGTGAAGAAGCACTCCAGGTGCCGGAGGAGAGATTCCGTTGCAGCCTGTGGAGAAGGCCATGGTGAAGCAGGTTGTCCCCCTGCAGCCCATGGGTGAAGATGAGAGTCTAGGTTCCAGCTGCAGACCATGCAAGAGCCCACGGAGGAGCAGGTGGAGACACCCAAAGGAGGCTCTGACCATGTGGCTAGCCTGTGCTGGAGCAAGCTCCTGGCAAGACCCGTGTTCCCATCAAGAGAGGAGTCCACACTGAAGCAGGATTTTTGGGGGGGGAATTGTGTCCCTGTGGGGGACTGTGCTGGAGTAGCCTGTTCCTGAAGGTCTGCGGCCCATGGAAGAGATCCACACTGGGGCAGCTGGTGAAGACCTGAAGCCCCCATGGGAAGGACTCACATTGGAGAAGTTGACAGAGCACTGTCTCCTGTGAGATGGACCCCACACTAGAGTCCTCCCCTTGAGAAGGAAGGAGCAGCAGAGACAACCTGTGATGAACTGACACCAACCCCCATTCCCCATCCATCCCCCTGTGCTCCTTGGGGGAGTAGAAGGGAGAGAAATCGGAGTGAACTTGAGCCCCGGAAGAAGGGAGGAGTGGGAGGAGGTTTTCTTTCTCATGATCCTACTCTGTTTTGATTGGGCAATAAATGAGGTTCCATTTATTCCTTGGTGAGTCTGTTTTGCCCATGACCTTACTTGCTGACTGATCTCTCCCTGACCTTCCTGCCACCCGTGAGCCGCTCTATGTATTTTCTCTCCTGTTCAGACAAGGAGGGGACTGATAGAGCGGCCTTGGCGGGCATCTGGCTGTGACACTGGTCTGTGTGGGGTTTGGGTTTGGGTTTGGTTTTTTGGTTTTTGAGAAGGTTTTTTATGAGAAAATGTTCTTTTCCTTAGCTGTTTTGTAGATTGGTTTAGAAAAAGATTTTTTTGTTGCTGATCTGTAAAAGCCTTACTCCTTTCCTTAGAATATCACTCCTTTGGTGTTACTTGATGCATTTGATGGTTTCGATTGTTGCATTTTTGAAGAAGCTTTTGAAGAAGACACAGAAATCTGCTCTCAATCAAATGCCACAGTATCACAAGGTTGGAAAAGACCTTCAAGATCATCAAATCCAACCATTCCCGTCCTATGCTAAACCATATCCCTAAGTACCTGGTGGACCCATCTTTTAAACACACCCAGGGATGGTGACTTAACCCCCTCCCTGGGCAGCCTGTTCCAGGCCCTGACAACTCTTTCAGTGAGCCTGCCCTGGCACAGCTTTGTGCCATTTCCCCTTGTCCTGTCTCCTGTCACCTGGCTGAAGAGACCATCGCCCAACACTCTACAACCTCCCTTCAGGTAGTTGTAGGTGGTGATAAGGGCTCCCCTCAGCCTCCTCTTCTCCAGGCAAAACTTCCCCAGCTCCCTCAGCAGCTCCTCATTGGATTTGCCCTTCACCTGCCCTTCTCTGCACTTGCTCAAGGACTTGCTCGATGTCCTTATGGTGAGGAGCCCAGAACTGGACACAGCAGTCGAGGCGCTGCCTCCCCAGTGCCAAGTACAGGCACTCGTTTCACGAATGTCACAGACCAGTCTTGAGGATTTTGCTGGTGCGGCTAAAACCCGCAGCCTCCGTTGGCTTGATGGGACCAGGCCAATGCAGTTGCATAAGCAGGGGAAGCTTCTTCATCCCTCCTCTCTTACATTCTCTTTATACACTTCTTTTTTAAAGGTTTTTCTTCTGAAATTCTGTCCTGTTGTCAGAGGGTTGATAGTTGCCCCAGGGGTTAGCTCTGGCTGGGGGTGGGCAAATTGGGGTGAACTGCGCTGCTGAAAACTGCATTTCCCAGCAAGCTTGAGGCACATAAATCTGAGAGAGAAGTAAAACTGGAAGTGCCAGCAGTCAGTTTAGGTTAAAGCAGAGGCCCTAGGGATGTCAACCGCAAACCTGAGGTTCTCTGAGCTGCCTGTCTGGAGTGGGATAGAAAACTTGTCGCTGAGGCGGGAGCTGGGAGCGCAGACTCTCTTTGATCTGGGCAGAGATTGGTATGAGACCTTGGAGGTGAGCGCCCAGCCCCAGCAGCTGCTGAGTGTCTGCAAGCGTACGGACCCTCTTCAAAGGATTGGAAGGAGAAGTTCAGGTGGTTTGTTTTTTTTTTTTGGTGTTAGGACTGCCGGGCTGAAGGGCTGGAGGAACACATCACCCCCCAACAGAGTATAGCACTGGAACCCGTCCTGTCTCACAGGGGAGAGAACCAGCAAGGAGCCACTGCAATGAATGGGCAGGGTTAAGAGGGCTGAATGGACTTGCCTAAGTGGCAGGAAGCATCTCTGTCCAGGTTGGCTTTGAGAATGTGAGTGCCCATGTCCCAGATATCCCTCCTCTCTCAGCACAGGGGGAGCAAATACGAACTTCAAGCCAGAAGAAGGAGCAGTGAGTCATGGTTCCTAGCTATGGGCTTATTTTCAGAAATCAAATCAGAACTGCACGTTTCATGAGCACGTACACAGGCATGTAGATCTTAGCATTGGTCAGGCATCCCAGCACCCTGGAACTGAGCATGACTGCCGAGAGGGCATCGTGGTCATCTTTGGTGGTCCAGCTAATGCATTTCTGTTTGGTCCAATAGGTAGAAAAGATCCATAGGGAGGAGGGAACATGTTTCAATTCCCTTGCTACCCTTCTTGTGCGATCCCTTGCTGGAGTAAGGGCACGAGAACAATAGTTTTCATACTACCATTTGTTCGTGGCATCCATTGGGTTTTTTTTTTCTTTTTCCTGAGTAAAAGGAGGAGCCTTCCCCATCACTGCCAACTGTTGGAGAATATTTTTCATTACCATCTCCCCTACAAGGACAGGCTGAAAGAAGTGGGGCTGTTTAGCCTTGAGAAAAGAAGACTAAGGGGGGATCTGATGAATGTTTATAAATGTCTCAAGTGTGGGACACAGGGGGGAATAGGCAGCCTCTTTTCAGTGCTCTGTGGGGACTGGACAAGGGGCAATGGCTTCAAGTTGGAGCACAGGACATTCCGCACCATTATGGGGGAGAACTTTTTCACAGTGAGGCTGACAGAGCCCTGGGACAGGCTGCCCGGGGAGGTTGTGGAGTCTCCTTCTCAAGAGATATTCAAGACCTGTCTGGACGCTGACCTGTGTGACCTGTCCTAGGGACCCTGCTTTGGCAGGGGGGTTGGATCCGATGATCTCCGGAGGTCCCTTAAAACGCCTACAGTTCTGTGATCCTGTGAAGTAAGGTACTCGGTTCTTTCCTTGTCAAGAGCTTTTCTTGGGTGCAGGTGTCTCCTCAAGAGAACAGAGCTCCTGGGAGGAAGAAAAGGCTCACACAAGTGCAGCCCTTGCATGGCATTTGTGTCTTCTTGGAAAGGTAAATCTTAACGAGAGAAGTCAAGTACAGAGGAGAAGACACAAAAAGGGAAGGGAAGGGAAGGGAAGGGAAGGGAAGGGAAGGGAAGGGAAGGGAAGGGAAGGGAAGGGAAGGGAAGGGAAGGGAAGGGAAGGGAAGGGAAGGGAAGGGAAGGGAAGGGAAGGGAAGGGAAGGGAAGGGAAGGGAAGGGAAGGGAAGGGAAGGGAAGGGAAGGGAAGGGAAGGGAAGGGGAAGGAGGGAGGGATGGAGGAAGGGAGGGAGCGTGAGGGGGAAGGTGAGAAGGAGGGAAGGGATGGCAGAGGGAGGGAGAAGACTGGCCACATGCACTTTTGGCGCTTTATTTCTGTAAAGAAATAACAGCCATTTCAGAGGAGACGTAGGAAGAGGCACTGAGAACTGCAGACAGCCCGGTGTCTTCCAGCAACGGCAAGGGGAACCAGCACAGATCGGTCACTCCCTGCCCAGATTTGGGACAGTGCTGTTTGCAGACGGCCGGCATGCCCGCTCTCACCTCCTACTAACACTGCAATACCCGTTTATCACACTTCCCAATATTCCCTGGGACACCCGTGCTACAAAAAGAGCACGGGAGACAAGTTTGTATTCCCCTATTTCTGCAGCCTCTGTAAGAGTATGTAGCAAGTGCTCACAGGCAGTTGCACCTGCAATAGCACCATTGATTCCCGAAGGCTCGTGTGATGTCCACGTGCTCAGCATCCTGGCTTTTCCTGCCTCGAGCAGACCAAGCTGCAGAGATGGCAGGTACACTTCCCACCTGCCCGTCCTGGCCATGCAGAGCCAGTCTGGAGCATCACCTGGAGCTCCCGTTGCAGCGTGTAACCAAACACTGATGGGCAGGTCTCAACCAGCCCACCGAGGTGGGTGAATGACTGGCAGGGACCTGATGCCCGCAGGAAGGTCTTGACACGCCACTTCTCTCCCTTTGGAGTGCACAGGGTGCTTCTTCCTGGAAGTCATTATCAAATGCAAATGTCCCCAAGGCAAGAGCTGCAAAGAGAACCTGGAGGGCTTCATGGGATGGGATGTGCTCTCCAGCATGAACGCTGTCCCCAGTGTCCCTCCCAGAAGACAGGCACTGCCAGGCCTAAGGCGCTCCCTCGAACCTGCAGCTCAGCTCCCACGCCAGCTCCCAACCTGGGGAGAGGTGCCAACCGGGGGGCATTTGCTGCCAGAGACAAGGAGCGAGCCAGAAAGGCCTCCTACGAGGGCTGGGGTGGCTCTGAGGGTGCTGAGAGGCTGCTCCGGCCCAGTGGGGCACAAGGGGAATCTGCTGGCCTGCGCAGAAGTCTGAGCAGTCCCAATCACAAAGAGCTTATCTACAGGAAGCAGAGAAGCAGGCACTTCTCTCACTGCAGCGCTGGGAACACGGGGGATAGCTCCACCATGGACCTGTTCACCCACAGCTACAAAGCACAGCACATCTAGACAATTCTTTAGCTAAAGTCACCCTTCAAAATTGCATAGAATGCTGGCTGCTTTGTTTGGCCTTTGCAAGGATTGGCTTTCAGGTACTTCACCTTATCTGTATTCTTATTCTCCCAAAACCATTGGTTAACTTCACGATTGCTTTGAATACAAAGAGGGGAGGGTAGTGATTAGAGTATCTGTGCTTCTTCCTGGAAATCATTCTCAAATGCAAATGTCCCCAAGGCACGCAGAGTTATGCTGAGCGGGGGTCCTATGGCTGTCCTCCAGAGTCTTCCTCCCGGTGTGCGCTGGTTGGACCCCATCCTTGCGCATGCTCATTTCATCGTTGGCTGATCTCCCCAACCACAGCCAGGTTCTTCTGGACCCTAGTGTTTTAACTCAAGACCATCACCAGTACCCAGGGTTTGAATTCAGAGCACGTAACAATTTCCACAGTGATCAAGGCACACACACTTCTAGTTACCCACTCTGAAGGGACATAACAGGCATTTTATTCTCCCAATGCTTACAAGTTCTCTAAAATCCAAATCCAATTCTAAACGACAATGAAAAGAAACGGGTATTTGGTAAAGTAACTGTTGCAGGTTTGCGTGGTTGGGTGCTGGGAAAGAACGGGGGTGCAGAAAATGGCTTGTAAACAATGAATTGTAAACAATTCAAGGCCAGAGTCAATGTTGGCCAGGGCCAAGCCAATGACAGACAAGTCATAGCGCCTCCGAGAATCACACCTAGGAGAAGACAACCTGGAGGCAGCTGCATTTTGCCACCGGAGAAGGGAGTGAGAAAATGCAACAAGCTGTGCAGGGAAAGATGCCTCTGCAGCCTGTGCAGAAACCCCATGGAAGTGGCCGAGAGCCCATCTGCAGCCTGTGGAGGGGCTCCACGCTGGATGGAGCAGGTGGAGACATAGAGAAGACGCTGTGAGCCTACCTTGGGATAAGCCCCTGCCAGCACTTGCAGCCATAGAGAAGACGCTGTGAGCCTACCTTGGGATAAGCCCCTGCCAGCACTTGCAGCCATGAAGAGAATCAGAGACACAAGGATGGACAGGTTTGCTGGGGGCGCTGGTGATCCCGGGGAGGGCTGGAACTGAGAGACATTGTGATTTCCTACTGCCTGCCCTAGCAGTGACCCACGGCAGAGAAGCTGATGAAGAGTGCTACTGAGAACCCCATTTTCCCTAGTCCCTGTCCCCCCCCGCACGGCGAACGGGAGGGAAGAAGGGAGCAAAATTCTGACTAAAGTCTGCTAAGAAGGGAGTGGTGGGGGAACGTGTTTTAAGATCTGGTTGCGTTTGTTTTAAGATTTGGTCGCGCTTGCTTTGGGCTTTATCTCTTCATCAGCTGCTCTGCAGTGGGTCACTGCTAGGGCAGGCAGTATGAAATCACACTGTCTCTCAGTCCCAGCCCTCCCCGGGATCACCAGCCCCCCCCCCCAGCCAACCTGTTCCGGCACAAAACTCTCTCTCGCTCATCTCTGTGTCTCTGATTCTCCTCATGGCTGCAAGTGCTGGCAGGGGCTTATCCCAACGTAGGGTCAAAGAATCTTCTCTATGTCTCCACCTGCTCCTTCCAGAGTGGAGTCCTTCCACGGGCTGCAGGAGGGGTTACAGCAGCCATTTCCTGCACCCAACCACACAAAACTGCGACAGTACCAATAAAAGAAGGTCATGGGTGCCTCCTCGTCCAGTCTGCCATGGTGGTGCTGCAGCTACATTGTGCCCCTCGAGGGTCGGTCCTTGGAGCTCACACGGGGAATCCAAGGGACAGAAACACACCGGCACCTGCAAGGACAGAGTTGGAAAGCGCTGATGGAACCGGGAAGGCAGGAGCGGGCGGGACTTGGTCCCCCCTTCTTTGGGATGTCCTCTGGCATGGGAAGAGAGGACAAAACATGGTGCTTTTGCTGGTTTTTGTCTTCCCTCAAGTCTCTCAGGAGAAGCGTCACCTTTTGAGGAGTGACGATACCTCCCTAGCTACAGCTCTGCGGAGCAGCGCCTTGCTGTGTCTCTGGGAATCAGCCAACAGCCTCAGGAGGATTTCCTCCAGTCACAGCATTGGAAAGAGGGACGGCAGAGTCTGCTACACACCTGGGCTCCTGATGCTTCTAGGCCTGCTTGGACCTCCTCCTCCTTCCGGAGAGCCGTTTCTCCTCCTTTTGCCTCTTCCTGCCTGGCTGCCCGTCGCTCCCCTCTTCCCAGGTAGGTTTTCTCTTGAGGCACCCTTGTGAAGAGCCTGGCAGCCTTTCCATTCAAGAGGATCATTAGACAGGGAAAGCCATGACGAACGCAAACCAGTTCTGCTCTTCATCAAAGCCAGCTCATCTTACCTTGTGTCCTTGCAGGAGCTCTTTGGCTGCTGGCAGTCTGGAGCGACTGGAGGCACCTGCAGTGGAAATGAGAAGGTTAGCAGGTGGCGAGGACCCACCTGCCCGGCTGGCACCTCAGCTCTGACAGGCAGATCTATCCCTTGGGTGGGTTTGCTCTGCTCAGCTGAGCCAGATCTGGTGGGGGAAACCCAGCACCAAGTGCGACGGCCGACATGCATCAGCCTGACCCTGCGCTGTGGCAGGCCTGCAGGCTTGCAGTGACCTGGCTTCCCCCTGCAGCAGCGCTGCCACCCCCCCTTCTGAAGGGGGGAGGCTTTTGCTGCCCCATTCTTTGTGGCCCTGACGTACCTCTGCTGCTCCTGCCTCAGGCCCCAGTGCTGGCATCCCGGCCACGTCCTCCTGAAGGAGTTCCTCATGATGGGCAATGAGGAACTCCAGCAGCTGCGTCACCTGCACAGAGCAAAGCAGTGGTTTGCAGCGGGGAGGGGCTGAAAGGGGCTCACCCAGGACACAGCGCTCAGCTGAGTCCGGAAGGCTGCAACTGTCTGGGAAATGCAGCGTACCTGCCCTGTGACACGCACCAGGACGTCCAGGGGCAGCGTGTCCTCCTCGAGTGGGCTGAGGAGATTTGGCCCCACGCAGATGGCCAGGTTGCCGGCACTCATCCTGCTGCTGTCCACCTCTCTGCTGATGTTATGCAGCAGGGACAGCAGGCTCTTCAGGAGCAGGAGGTTGGCCTCGGGCAACTTGCCGGCCACCCTGGCAGAGCACAAAGGCACAGTCAATAAAGCTGACCTTGTTGAACACCGCTCCCCCAGGCCTATCGCAGCCAAGGCCAGCCCCAGGAAAGCTCCCTGGCCAGGCTTACTCCCTCAGTGCTGCCAGCTTCTCCTCCCTGCTGGTCTTCTGCAGGGCGCTCATCCACTCCTCGTAAAGATCAGCCACGAGGAGCTTGGAGGGGATCCGCCGGAGGAAGTCCTGCAATGCCCAGGGCTCCGGGTGAGGCTTGGAGCATTGCTGCCAGCAGCACCGGCAGCATCCCCATCAGCCTGGCTCAGGAGCAGGTGCCCATCAGCTCGCACAGAGCCCGGAGCTGCCGGGGCACAGGTCAGCGGGCTTTACCTTCAGGATGACGGCCAGCAGACAGACGGGCTGGCTTCGGAGGTTGACCTCCGCTCCGCTGTCAAGGGCCTCCCGCAGCTCACGGGAGGCACGCTCGCTGGCCCCCACCCGGAAGATCCCCTCTGTGGATGGCCCCTGCTCCTCCAAGACAGCCAGCAGGTCCTGCAGGGACAGAGGAGGTCAGCGGCCGGGCTGGAGACAGGTCCTGGGCCAGGCCAAGCTTGTGCAGGGGCAGGAGCCAGGGGGCTGGCTCTGCTTTGGCCGAAGGTGGGGGCTATGGGGAGCAGCTGGCTTTGTCTCCGAGCCCCAGCCAGGCTTCCTGTGCTGGGGACAGCACCTGTGAGCGGCAGCCAGCGGGACAGGCAGCCCCTGGCCAGGCTCGCTTACCTGGATGGGCTGGGGCAGCTTGCCGTCCCGGCTGCAGAGAGCGGCCAGCGGCCGGCCAAAGAGAGTCCCCCTGCTCTCTTCGGCGGCCGGCAGCTCTGCTGCCTCTGCAGGGGCCGAGCTCCCTCGCCGCCTTCCGAATGGCCAGGGCAGCCGCCACCTCCTCCAGCGGGTGCCACCTGCAGCCAAGGACAAGAGAGCAAAGAGCCGTGGATGGAGGAGAGGCGTCAGGCGAGCACCTCAGGGAGTCTCTTGGTGCTGTCCCCCCACTGCTGAAAGCAACGCAGAGGCAGCGAGGGAGGCAGGGACAGAGGGTTCAAGGGACTGACATAGGCACGGACAGAGGGCAGGAGACAGACAGGCGTGGTTTGGGAAGGAGGGGCCGCAGGGATCATGTGTGTCCTGCCACAAAGCCCTGGGGCCGGCCGTGCCCTGCAGGAAGGGCAGCAGTAGCCCCACCTGGTGCAGCAGGAGTGGGCACCTGGCAGAGGAGCGGAGAAGGGCCATGGTGTCCCCTGCCCCTGCTCACTCACCAGCCGAGTGGCCGAGTCCGCCTTCACTGCCGGAGGGGCCGGGCGGTGGGCACTGCTCTGGGCCAGCCTGCAAGAAAGGCGCTGTGCTCAGCCAGCAGCCCCGCAGCAGCAAGGGCCCCCGGTGAGCTGCCTCGGGCCCTGGCCCTGCGGGACAGGTGGGCACGGCCGAGATGCCAGCCCAAGCGCTGCAGTGCCAGCCGACACGCACCTCTGCCTGGCGCTCGAGCAGCCTCTCCAGGCTGCTGGTGTCCAGCGGCGTGGCCTGTGCAAGGGGAAGAGAGCGGGTGGTGAGAAGCCATGGCCCTGATGTGGGGCTGGAACAGGCTCTGGGGGCAGGGTGGGGGCAGGAGGGACACTCACGGCTCTGCGGCGCCTCAGCTCCCCCAGCAGGAGCTTGATGGACGGCAGCTGGGTCACCCTGGCTCCCTGCATTCCTTGCGGTGGCCTGTGCCGGGGGAAGGGGTGGACAAAGATCTAGGTGAGGCACAAGCCGCCTTTGCCCTCTCTGAGCTATTCCGAACTGGCTGGGGGCACCTCTCCCCAGCTTGGAAGCGGTGTTTCCGCATCATGGGGCTATGCCTGGAGCTTTCCTCCCCAGTGCTGTGATGGGAGCAGGAGCGGCTCAGGCTGCAGGGCCAGGGCAGGGCTTACCCAAGGAGTGCGGTGAGCCAGAGCTCCTTTAACGCCCGGGAGCTGCAGGAAGAGAGGAGACCCAGCCTGAGTGCCCGCTGCTCCCCACCCACCCAGACTGAGCCAGGCAGAGCCGGGCGTGGGGACAGCCCTGCCCCATGGGGACAGCCCCGGAGGCAGGACGAAGGCCGGTGGAGCACGTCTGAGGCGCTGCCCAGCCCTGACTGTGTGGGACGCAGCCCCCCGACTCACCAGAAGGTGACAATAAGGGAGCCGTCCGGCCAGACGAGGACCAGGGAGTTGGTGTCCTGGTCCTCCTGCTCCTCCTTGCTGCCGGCTGCATCCCTGACTGCCCCGTTGCTGCTGCTCACCACATGCAGCTGGCCCAGGGGCAGGCAGAGCGTTGGGCGCGGGGTCTTGCCATGTCTGCAGAGAGGAGCATCAGGGAGAGGTCGGGAGGTGGCCCGGCCTGGTGGCTCCCCTCCAGCGCCTGCCCTGGGCATCGCCATGGGGGCCTGGGGCTGCCACTTGGGTGTCCCCACCCTGAGACCAGGGCCAGGGCTTGGCAGGAAAGAGAGCTGCGCTCTGGGAGTCTTACTTGGACTTGGCGATGACCAAGGTCTCCAAGAAGAGGAGGAGGTCCCTCTTCTTGGTCACGCGCCCCTGGGTCACCTGCACGCTCTGGCGGAGCAGCGGCTCGGGGGATGGCT
This sequence comes from Laterallus jamaicensis coturniculus, assembly GCA_022605575.1. Lineage (NCBI taxonomy): Eukaryota > Metazoa > Chordata > Aves > Gruiformes > Rallidae > Laterallus > Laterallus jamaicensis. Next base: position 9,953,731 of record JAKCOX010000019.1, read on the forward strand.
GGGTGGGCTCGCAATGCTGCACAGGCTCAGGGTCGTCCCTGCGGAGCCGACAGTGTGAGGTGTGATAAAGGCGGCTGCTGCAGGGCTCGGCCATGACAGCGTGTCCCGGAGCGGTGGGGGAGCCTACCTGGGTCTGTGGCAGCAGTTCACCTGGCCCATCCTAAGATTTAGCTAGGCCCGTGGCCTGGAGCACGTATGCAGTGCGCTGCAACGACTCTAGATGTTCAGAGGAACTCTGATCCCAGCGTGGCAGTGCTGCTGGGCCAGAGCTCCACTCACCAGTGCCGCTCTGTGTACCGGCCCAACACGCACTGACGCAGTTGCCAGGGCAGCGCTCAGTAACAAACAGCTTCTTGGTGTCCTGAACCTAGAACTTGGGGCGGGGGGTGGGGGGAGGGGGAGTGCAATGTGTTACAGGTGCGGCAGGGGCTCATGGGTATCTCCCCCCATATAATCATGGAATTGCCTGAGTTCCAAGGGACCCATAAAGACCATGCAGTCCAACTCCTGGCTCCACACAGGGCCAGCCAAGTCAGAGCATGGGACTGAGGGCATTGTCCAGATGCTTCTTGACCTGAGTCAAGCTGAGTGCTGTGACCACTTCCCTTCTACTGACCATCTTCTCAGTGAAGAACCTCTTGTCTCAGCTTCATACCGTTCCCTCGTGTTCTATTGCTGGCAGCCAAAGAGAGGAGGTCAGTGCCTGCCCCTTCACTTCCCCTCTTTACGAAGCCATAGACTATGCTGAGGTCTCTCCTTCTAAGACTTCCAAGATGGGGAAAACACGCAGATATTTCAAACAAAAAGGATTTAAAACGTCAGAACACAGGACAGTAATTTCAGAACTATAAAATCCCTCACCTTCCCTGCCCTTTTCCAAAGATCTCTGTGTGTGTCATTACGGAACTTCTGCCTTTTCCTTCCTCTTTGCAAAGATGCTCTCATTCTACAGCAATTTTCACCTTGCCCAAGGCCATGCACGGGCTTGCAGTTTTCTTTTCCAGTTATCTTCCTCAACTGGACCTTTCCTTTTCCTAAACCTTCTGCAATAGCAGGTACGTGTGCACCTCTAGTAACCCTGACATTGGATTCAGTGATTTACATACTGTGTTAACATTTTAGCTGTTACCTTCTCCTCTTTTTTTTTTTTTTTTTTTTTTTTTTATGAAAGGCTTCTGGCTGAGACACAGTTCTGTCTCTGTACAGACACATTGTATCTGAACCTGGGGTAGAGTTCTAGGAACACAGGAAGCGCCGAACCATCTCAGCTAACTGCTTTGTCCAGTCATTTCTCCTCTCTCTGATGATGACTGACAGCGGGTATGTTTTAGGTTTGCATGGCAAGGTTTTGTTGGTGGGGGCGAGGGGGCTGCAGGGGTGGCTTCTGCAAGAAGCTGCTAGTAGCTTCCCCTAGGTGCGACAGAGCAAATACCAGCTGGCTCAAAGATGGATCCCATGCTGATCGAGGCTGAGCCCATCAGCAGGGTTGGTAGGGCCTCTGTGGTAACAGAGTTAAGAAGGACAAAAACCAAAAGGCAAGCAGCCGCTCTTTGGCACCAGAGAAGGGAGTGAGAAGGTGTAAGAAACTGTGCAGGCACCAAGGGCAGTGAAGAAGGGGGGTGAAGAAGCACTCCAGGTGCCGGAGGAGAGATTCCGTTGCAGCCTGTGGAGAAGGCCATGGTGAAGCAGGTTGTCCCCCTGCAGCCCATGGGTGAAGATGAGAGTCTAGGTTCCAGCTGCAGACCATGCAAGAGCCCACGGAGGAGCAGGTGGAGACACCCAAAGGAGGCTCTGACCATGTGGCTAGCCTGTGCTGGAGCAAGCTCCTGGCAAGACCCGTGTTCCCATCAAGAGAGGAGTCCACACTGAAGCAGGATTTCTGGGGGGGGAATTGTGTCCCTGTGGGGGACTGTGCTGGAGTAGCCTGTTCCTGAAGGTCTGCGGCCCATGGAAGAGATCCACACTGGGGCAGCTGGTGAAGACCTGAAGCCCCCATGGGAAGGACTCACATTGGAGAAGTTGACAGAGCACTGTCTCCTGTGAGATGGACCCCACACTAGAGTCCTCCCCTTGAGAAGGAAGGAGCAGCAGAGACAACCTGTGATGAACTGACACCAACCCCCATTCCCCATCCATCCCCCTGTGCTCCTTGGGGGAGTAGAAGGGAGAGAAATCGGAGTGAACTTGAGCCCCGGAAGAAGGGAGGAGTGGGAGGAGGTTTTCTTTCTCATGATCCTACTCTGTTTTGATTGGGCAATAAATGAGGTTCCATTTATTCCTTGGTGAGTCTGTTTTGCCCATGACCTTACTTGCTGACTGATCTCTCCCTGACCTTCCTGCCACCCGTGAGCCGCTCTATGTATTTTCTCTCCTGTTCAGACAAGGAGGGGACTGATAGAGCGGCCTTGGCGGGCATCTGGCTGTGACACTGGTCTGTGTGGGGTTTGGGTTTGGGTTTGGTTTTTTGGTTTTTGAGAAGGTTTTTTATGAGAAAATGTTCTTTTCCTTAGCTGTTTTGTAGATTGGTTTAGAAAAAGATTTTTTTGTTGCTGATCTGTAAAAGCCTTACTCCTTTCCTTAGAATATCACTCCTTTGGTGTTACTTGATGCATTTGATGGTTTCGATTGTTGCATTTTTGAAGAAGCTTTTGAAGAAGACACAGAAATCTGCTCTCAATCAAATGCCACAGTATCACAAGGTTGGAAAAGACCTTCAAGATCATCAAATCCAACCATTCCCGTCCTATGCTAAACCATATCCCTAAGTACCTGGTGGACCCATCTTTTAAACACACCCAGGGATGGTGACTTAACCCCCTCCCTGGGCAGCCTGTTCCAGGCCCTGACAACTCTTTCAGTGAGCCTGCCCTGGCACAGCTTTGTGCCATTTCCCCTTGTCCTGTCTCCTGTCACCTGGCTGAAGAGACCATCGCCCAACACTCTACAACCTCCCTTCAGGTAGTTGTAGGTGGTGATAAGGGCTCCCCTCAGCCTCCTCTTCTCCAGGCAAAACTTCCCCAGCTCCCTCAGCAGCTCCTCATTGGATTTGCCCTTCACCTGCCCTTCTCTGCACTTGCTCAAGGACTTGCTCGATGTCCTTATGGTGAGGAGCCCAGAACTGGACACAGCAGTCGAGGCGCTGCCTCCCCAGTGCCAAGTACAGGCACTCGTTTCACGAATGTCACAGACCAGTCTTGAGGATTTTGCTGGTGCGGCTAAAACCCGCAGCCTCCGTTGGCTTGATGGGACCAGGCCAATGCAGTTGCATAAGCAGGGGAAGCTTCTTCATCCCTCCTCTCTTACATTCTCTTTATACACTTCTTTTTTAAAGGTTTTTCTTCTGAAATTCTGTCCTGTTGTCAGAGGGTTGATAGTTGCCCCAGGGGTTAGCTCTGGCTGGGGGTGGGCAAATTGGGGTGAACTGCGCTGCTGAAAACTGCATTTCCCAGCAAGCTTGAGGCACATAAATCTGAGAGAGAAGTAAAACTGGAAGTGCCAGCAGTCAGTTTAGGTTAAAGCAGAGGCCCTAGGGATGTCAACCGCAAACCTGAGGTTCTCTGAGCTGCCTGTCTGGAGTGGGATAGAAAACTTGTCGCTGAGGCGGGAGCTGGGAGCGCAGACTCTCTTTGATCTGGGCAGAGATTGGTATGAGACCTTGGAGGTGAGCGCCCAGCCCCAGCAGCTGCTGAGTGTCTGCGAGCGTACGGACCCTCTTCAAAGGATTGGAAGGAGAAGTTCAGGTGGTTTGTTTTTTTTTTTTGGTGTTAGGACTGCCGGGCTGAAGGGCTGGAGGAACACATCACCCCCCAACAGAGTATAGCACTGGAACCCGTCCTGTCTCACAGGGGAGAGAACCAGCAAGGAGCCACTGCAATGAATGGGCAGGGTTAAGAGGGCTGAATGGACTTGCCTAAGTGGCAGGAAGCATCTCTGTCCAGGTTGGCTTTGAGAATGTGAGTGCCCATGTCCCAGATATCCCTCCTCTCTCAGCACAGGGGGAGCAAATACGAACTTCAAGCCAGAAGAAGGAGCAGTGAGTCATGGTTCCTAGCTATGGGCTTATTTTCAGAAATCAAATCAGAACTGCACGTTTCATGAGCACGTACACAGGCATGTAGATCTTAGCATTGGTCAGGCATCCCAGCACCCTGGAACTGAGCATGACTGCCGAGAGGGCATCGTGGTCATCTTTGGTGGTCCAGCTAATGCATTTCTGTTTGGTCCAATAGGTAGAAAAGATCCATAGGGAGGAGGGAACATGTTTCAATTCCCTTGCTACCCTTCTTGTGCGATCCCTTGCTGGAGTAAGGGCACGAGAACAATAGTTTTCATACTACCATTTGTTCGTGGCATCCATTGGGTTTTTTTTTTCTTTTTCCTGAGTAAAAGGAGGAGCCTTCCCCATCACTGCCAACTGTTGGAGAATATTTTTCATTACCATCTCCCCTACAAGGACAGGCTGAAAGAAGTGGGGCTGTTTAGCCTTGAGAAAAGAAGACTAAGAGGGGATCTGATGAATGTTTATAAATGTCTCAAGTGTGGGACACAGGGGGGAATAGGCAGCCTCTTTTCAGTGCTCTGTGGGGACTGGACAAGGGGCAATGGCTTCAAGTTGGAGCACAGGACATTCCGCACCATTATGGGGGAGAACTTTTTCACAGTGAGGCTGACAGAGCCCTGGGACAGGCTGCCCGGGGAGGTTGTGGAGTCTCCTTCTCAAGAGATATTCAAGACCTGTCTGGACGCTGACCTGTGTGACCTGTCCTAGGGACCCTGCTTTGGCAGGGGGGTTGGATCCGATGATCTCCGGAGGTCCCTTAAAACGCCTACAGTTCTGTGATCCTGTGAAGTAAGGTACTCGGTTCTTTCCTTGTCAAGAGCTTTTCTTGGGTGCAGGTGTCTCCTCAAGAGAACAGAGCTCCTGGGAGGAAGAAAAGGCTCACACAAGTGCAGCCCTTGCATGGCATTTGTGTCTTCTTGGAAAGGTAAATCTTAACGAGAGAAGTCAAGTACAGAGGAGAAGACACAAAAAGGGAAGGGAAGGGAAGGGAAGGGAAGGGAAGGGAAGGGAAGGGAAGGGAAGGGAAGGGAAGGGAAGGGAAGGGAAGGGAAGGGAAGGGAAGGGAAGGGAAGGGAAGGGAAGGGAAGGGAAGGGAAGGGAAGGGAAGGGAAGGGAAGGGAAGGGAAGGGAAGGGAAGGGAAGGGAAGGGAAGGGAAGGGAAGGGAAGGGAAGGGAAGGGAAGGGAAGGGAAGGGGAAGGAGGGAGGGATGGAGGAAGGGAGGGAGCGTGAGGGGGAAGGTGAGAAGGAGGGAAGGGATGGCAGAGGGAGGGAGAAGACTGGCCACATGCACTTTTGGCGCTTTATTTCTGTAAAGAAATAACAGCCATTTCAGAGGAGACGTAGGAAGAGGCACTGAGAACTGCAGACAGCCCGGTGTCTTCCAGCAACGGCAAGGGGAACCAGCACAGATCGGTCACTCCCTGCCCAGATTTGGGACAGTGCTGTTTGCAGACGGCCGGCATGCCCGCTCTCACCTCCTACTAACACTGCAATACCCGTTTATCACACTTCCCAATATTCCCTGGGACACCCGTGCTACAAAAAGAGCACGGGAGACAAGTTTGTATTCCCCTATTTCTGCAGCCTCTGTAAGAGTATGTAGCAAGTGCTCACAGGCAGTTGCACCTGCAATAGCACCATCGATTCCCGAAGGCTCGTGTGATGTCCACGTGCTCAGCATCCTGGCTTTTCCTGCCTCGAGCAGACCAAGCTGCAGAGATGGCAGGTACACTTCCCACCTGCCCGTCCTGGCCATGCAGAGCCAGTCTGGAGCATCACCTGGAGCTCCCGTTGCAGCGTGTAACCAAACACTGATGGGCAGGTCTCAACCAGCCCACCGAGGTGGGTGAATGACTGGCAGGGACCTGATGCCCGCAGGAAGGTCTTGACACGCCACTTCTCTCCCTTTGGAGTGCACAGGGTGCTTCTTCCTGGAAGTCATTATCAAATGCAAATGTCCCCAAGGCAAGAGCTGCAAAGAGAACCTGGAGGGCTTCATGGGATGGGATGTGCTCTCCAGCATGAACGCTGTCCCCAGTGTCCCTCCCAGAAGACAGGCACTGCCAGGCCTAAGGCGCTCCCTCGAACCTGCAGCTCAGCTCCCACGCCAGCTCCCAACCTGGGGAGAGGTGCCAACCGGGGGGCATTTGCTGCCAGAGACAAGGAGCGAGCCAGAAAGGCCTCCTACGAGGGCTGGGGTGGCTCTGAGGGTGCTGAGAGGCTGCTCCGGCCCAGTGGGGCACAAGGGGAATCTGCTGGCCTGCGCAGAAGTCTGAGCAGTCCCAATCACAAAGAGCTTATCTACAGGAAGCAGAGAAGCAGGCACTTCTCTCACTGCAGCGCTGGGAACACGGGGGATAGCTCCACCATGGACCTGTTCACCCACAGCTACAAAGCACAGCACATCTAGACAATTCTTTAGCTAAAGTCACCCTTCAAAATTGCATAGAATGCTGGCTGCTTTGTTTGGCCTTTGCAAGGATTGGCTTTCAGGTACTTCACCTTATCTGTATTCTTATTCTCCCAAAACCATTGGTTAACTTCACGATTGCTTTGAATACAAAGAGGGGAGGGTAGTGATTAGAGTATCTGTGCTTCTTCCTGGAAATCATTCTCAAATGCAAATGTCCCCAAGGCACGCAGAGTTATGCTGAGCGGGGGTCCTATGGCTGTCCTCCAGAGTCTTCCTCCCGGTGTGCGCTGGTTGGACCCCATCCTTGCGCATGCTCATTTCATCGTTGGCTGATCTCCCCAACCACAGCCAGGTTCTTCTGGACCCTAGTGTTTTAACTCAAGACCATCACCAGTACCCAGGGTTTGAATTCAGAGCACGTAACAATTTCCACAGTGATCAAGGCACACACACTTCTAGTTACCCACTCTGAAGGGACATAACAGGCATTTTATTCTCCCAATGCTTACAAGTTCTCTAAAATCCAAATCCAATTCTAAACGACAATGAAAAGAAACGGGTATTTGGTAAAGTAACTGTTGCAGGTTTGCGTGGTTGGGTGCTGGGAAAGAACGGGGGTGCAGAAAATGGCTTGTAAACAATGAATTGTAAACAATTCAAGGCCAGAGTCAATGTTGGCCAGGGCCAAGCCAATGACAGACAAGTCATAGCGCCTCCGAGAATCACACCTAGGAGAAGACAACCTGGAGGCAGCTGCATTTTGCCACCGGAGAAGGGAGTGAGAAAATGCAACAAGCTGTGCAGGGAAAGATGCCTCTGCAGCCTGTGCAGAAACCCCATGGAAGTGGCCGAGAGCCCATCTGCAGCCTGTGGAGGGGCTCCACGCTGGATGGAGCAGGTGGAGACATAGAGAAGACGCTGTGAGCCTACCTTGGGATAAGCCCCTGCCAGCACTTGCAGCCATAGAGAAGACGCTGTGAGCCTACCTTGGGATAAGCCCCTGCCAGCACTTGCAGCCATGAAGAGAATCAGAGACACAAGGATGGACAGGTTTGCTGGGGGCGCTGGTGATCCCGGGGAGGGCTGGAACTGAGAGACATTGTGATTTCCTACTGCCTGCCCTAGCAGTGACCCACGGCAGAGAAGCTGATGAAGAGTGCTACTGAGAACCCCATTTTCCCTAGTCCCTGTCCCCCCCCGCACGGCGAACGGGAGGGAAGAAGGGAGCAAAATTCTGACTAAAGTCTGCTAAGAAGGGAGTGGTGGGGGAACGTGTTTTAAGATCTGGTTGCGTTTGTTTTAAGATTTGGTCGCGCTTGCTTTGGGCTTTATCTCTTCATCAGCTGCTCTGCAGTGGGTCACTGCTAGGGCAGGCAGTATGAAATCACACTGTCTCTCAGTCCCAGCCCTCCCCGGGATCACCAGCCCCCCCCCCCCAGCCAACCTGTTCCGGCACAAAACTCTCTCTCGCTCATCTCTGTGTCTCTGATTCTCCTCATGGCTGCAAGTGCTGGCAGGGGCTTATCCCAACGTAGGGTCAAAGAATCTTCTCTATGTCTCCACCTGCTCCTTCCAGAGTGGAGTCCTTCCACGGGCTGCAGGAGGGGTTACAGCAGCCATTTCCTGCACCCAACCACACAAAACTGCGACAGTACCAATAAAAGAAGGTCATGGGTGCCTCCTCGTCCAGTCTGCCATGGTGGTGCTGCAGCTACATTGTGCCCCTCGAGGGTCGGTCCTTGGAGCTCACACGGGGAATCCAAGGGACAGAAACACACCGGCACCTGCAAGGACAGAGTTGGAAAGCGCTGATGGAACCGGGAAGGCAGGAGCGGGCGGGACTTGGTCCCCCCTTCTTTGGGATGTCCTCTGGCATGGGAAGAGAGGACAAAACATGGTGCTTTTGCTGGTTTTTGTCTTCCCTCAAGTCTCTCAGGAGAAGCGTCACCTTTTGAGGAGTGACGATACCTCCCTAGCTACAGCTCTGCGGAGCAGCGCCTTGCTGTGTCTCTGGGAATCAGACAACAGCCTCAGGAGGATTTCCTCCAGTCACAGCATTGGAAAGAGGGACGGCAGAGTCTGCTACACACCTGGGCTCCTGATGCTTCTAGGCCTGCTTGGACCTCCTCCTCCTTCCGGAGAGCCGTTTCTCCTCCTTTTGCCTCTTCCTGCCTGGCTGCCCGTCGCTCCCCTCTTCCCAGGTAGGTTTTCTCTTGAGGCACCCTTGTGAAGAGCCTGGCAGCCTTTCCATTCAAGAGGATCATTAGACAGGGAAAGCCATGACGAACGCAAACCAGTTCTGCTCTTCATCAAAGCCAGCTCATCTTACCTTGTGTCCTTGCAGGAGCTCTTTGGCTGCTGGCAGTCTGGAGCGACTGGAGGCACCTGCAGTGGAAATGAGAAGGTTAGCAGGTGGCGAGGACCCACCTGCCCGGCTGGCACCTCAGCTCTGACAGGCAGATCTATCCCTTGGGTGGGTTTGCTCTGCTCAGCTGAGCCAGATCTGGTGGGGGAAACCCAGCACCAAGTGCGACGGCCGACATGCATCAGCCTGACCCTGCGCTGTGGCAGGCCTGCAGGCTTGCAGTGACCTGGCTTCCCCCTGCAGCAGCGCTGCCACCCCCCCCTTCTGAAGGGGGGAGGCTTTTGCTGCCCCATTCTTTGTGGCCCTGACGTACCTCTGCTGCTCCTGCCTCAGGCCCCAGTGCTGGCATCCCGGCCACGTCCTCCTGAAGGAGTTCCTCATGATGGGCAATGAGGAACTCCAGCAGCTGCGTCACCTGCACAGAGCAAAGCAGTGGTTTGCAGCGGGGAGGGGCTGAAAGGGGCTCACCCAGGACACAGCGCTCAGCTGAGTCCGGAAGGCTGCAACTGTCTGGGAAATGCAGCGTACCTGCCCTGTGACACGCACCAGGACGTCCAGGGGCAGCGTGTCCTCCTCGAGTGGGCTGAGGAGATTTGGCCCCACGCAGATGGCCAGGTTGCCGGCACTCATCCTGCTGCTGTCCACCTCTCTGCTGATGTTATGCAGCAGGGACAGCAGGCTCTTCAGGAGCAGGAGGTTGGCCTCGGGCAACTTGCCGGCCACCCTGGCAGAGCACAAAGGCACAGTCAATAAAGCTGACCTTGTTGAACACCGCTCCCCCAGGCCTATCGCAGCCAAGGCCAGCCCCAGGAAAGCTCCCTGGCCAGGCTTACTCCCTCAGTGCTGCCAGCTTCTCCTCCCTGCTGGTCTTCTGCAGGGCGCTCATCCACTCCTCGTAAAGATCAGCCACGAGGAGCTTGGAGGGGATCCGCCGGAGGAAGTCCTGCAATGCCCAGGGCTCCGGGTGAGGCTTGGAGCATTGCTGCCAGCAGCACCGGCAGCATCCCCATCAGCCTGGCTCAGGAGCAGGTGCCCATCAGCTCGCACAGAGCCCGGAGCTGCCGGGGCACAGGTCAGCGGGCTTTACCTTCAGGATGACGGCCAGCAGACAGACGGGCTGGCTTCGGAGGTTGACCTCCGCTCCGCTGTCAAGGGCCTCCCGCAGCTCACGGGAGGCACGCTCGCTGGCCCCCACCCGGAAGATCCCCTCTGTGGATGGCCCCTGCTCCTCCAAGACAGCCAGCAGGTCCTGCAGGGACAGAGGAGGTCAGCGGCCGGGCTGGAGACAGGTCCTGGGCCAGGCCAAGCTTGTGCAGGGGCAGGAGCCAGGGGGCTGGCTCTGCTTTGGCCGAAGGTGGGGGCTATGGGGAGCAGCTGGCTTTGTCTCCGAGCCCCAGCCAGGCTTCCTGTGCTGGGGACAGCACCTGTGAGCGGCAGCCAGCGGGACAGGCAGCCCCTGGCCAGGCTCGCTTACCTGGATGGGCTGGGGCAGCTTGCCGTCCCGGCTGCAGAGAGCGGCCAGCGGCCGGCCAAAGAGAGTCCCCCTGCTCTCTTCGGCGGCCGGCAGCTCTGCTGCCTCTGCAGGGGCCGAGCTCCCTCGCTGCCTTCCGAATGGCCAGGGCAGCCGCCACCTCCTCCAGCGGGTGCCACCTGCAGCCAAGGACAAGAGAGCAAAGAGCCGTGGATGGAGGAGAGGCGTCAGGCGAGCACCTCAGGGAGTCTCTTGGTGCTGTCCCCCCACTGCTGAAAGCAACGCAGAGGCAGCGAGGGAGGCAGGGACAGAGGGTTCAAGGGACTGACATAGGCACAGACAGAGGGCAGGAGACAGACAGGCGTGGTTTGGGAAGGAGGGGCCGCAGGGATCAGGTGTGTCCTGCCACAAAGCCCTGGGGCCGGCCGTGCCCTGCAGGAAGGGCAGCAGTAGCCCCACCTGGTGCAGCAGGAGTGGGCACCTGGCAGAGGAGCGGAGAAGGGCCATGGTGTCCCCTGCCCCTGCTCACTCACCAGCCGAGTGGCCGAGTCCGCCTTCACTGCCGGAGGGGCCGGGCGGTGGGCACTGCTCTGGGCCAGCCTGCAAGAAAGGCGCTGTGCTCAGCCAGCAGCCCCGCAGCAGCAAGGGCCCCCGGTGAGCTGCCTCGGGCCCTGGCCCTGCGGGACAGGTGGGCACGGCCGAGATGCCAGCCCAAGCGCTGCAGTGCCAGCCGACACGCACCTCTGCCTGGCGCTCGAGCAGCCTCTCCAGGCTGCTGGTGTCCAGCGGCGTGGCCTGTGCAAGGGGAAGAGAGCGGGTGGTGAGAAGCCATGGCCCTGATGTGGGGCTGGAACAGGCTCTGGGGGCAGGGTGGGGGCAGGAGGGACACTCACGGCTCTGCGGCGCCTCAGCTCCCCCAGCAGGAGCTTGATGGACGGCAGCTGGGTCACCCTGGCTCCCTGCATTCCTTGCGGTGGCCTGTGCCGGGGGAAGGGGTGGACAAAGATCTAGGTGAGGCACAAGCCGCCTTTGCCCTCTCTGAGCTATTCCGAACTGGCTGGGGGCACCTCTCCCCAGCTTGGAAGCGGTGTTTCCGCATCATGGGGCTATGCCTGGAGCTTTCCTCCCCAGTGCTGTGATGGGAGCAGGAGCGGCTCAGGCTGCAGGGCCAGGGCAGGGCTTACCCAAGGAGTGCGGTGAGCCAGAGCTCCTTTAACGCCCGGGAGCTGCAGGAAGAGAGGAGACCCAGCCTGAGTGCCCGCTGCTCCCCACCCACCCAGACTGAGCCAGGCAGAGCCGGGCGTGGGGACAGCCCTGCCCCATGGGGACAGCCCCGGAGGCAGGACGAAGGCCGGTGGAGCACGTCTGAGGCGCTGCCCAGCCCTGACTGTGTGGGACGCAGCCCCCCGACTCACCAGAAGGTGACAATAAGGGAGCCGTCCGGCCAGACGAGGACCAGGGAGTTGGTGTCCTGGTCCTCCTGCTCCTCCTTGCTGCCGGCTGCATCCCTGACTGCCCCGTTGCTGCTGCTCACCACATGCAGCTGGCCCAGGGGCAGGCAGAGCGTTGGGCGCGGGGTCTTGCCATGTCTGCAGAGAGGAGCATCAGGGAGAGGTCGGGAGGTGGCCCGGCCTGGTGGCTCCCCTCCAGCGCCTGCCCTGGGCATCGCCATGGGGGCCTGGGGCTGCCACTTGGGTGTCCCCACCCTGAGACCAGGGCCAGGGCTTGGCAGGAAAGAGAGCTGCGCTCTGGGAGTCTTACTTGGACTTGGCGATGACCAAGGTCTCCAAGAAGAGGAGGAGGTCCCTCTTCTTGGTCACGCGCCCCTGGGTCACCTGCACGCTCTGGCGGAGCAGCGGCTCGGGGGATGGCTGGGTGGGCTCGCAATGCTGCACAGGCTCAGGGTCGTCCCTGCGGAGCCGACAGTGTGAGGTGTGATAAAGGCGGCTGCTGCAGGGCTCGGCCATGACAGCATGTCCCGGAGTTGTGGGGGAGCCTACCTGGGTCTGTGGCAGCAGTTCACCTGGCCCATCCTAAGATTTAGCTAGGCCCGTGGCCTGGAGCACGTATGCAGTGCGCTGCAACGACTCTAGATGTTCAGAGGAACTCTGATCCCAGTGTGGCAGTGCTGCTGGGCCAGAGCTCCACTCACCAGTGCCGCTCTGTGTACCGGCCCAACACGCACTGACGCAGTTGCCAGGGCAGCGCTCAGTAACAAACAGCTTCTTGGTGTCCTGAACCTAGAACTTGGGGCGGGGGGGTGGGGGGAGGGGGAGTGCAATGTGTCACAGGTGCGGCAGGGGCTCATGGGTATCTCCCCCCATATAATCATGGAATTGCCTGAGTTCCAAGGGACCCATAAAGACCATGCAGTCCAACTCCTGGCTCCACACAGGGCCAGCCAAGTCAGAGCATGGGACTGAGGGCATTGTCCAGATGCTTCTTGACCTGAGTCAAGCTGAGTGCTGTGACCACTTCCCTTCTACTGACCATCTTCTCAGTGAAGAACCTCTTGTCTCAGCTTCATACCGTTCCCTCGTGTTCTATTGCTGGCAGCCAAAGAGAGGAGGTCAGTGCCTGCCCCTTCACTTCCCCTCTTTACGAAGCCATAGACTATGCTGAGGTCTCTCCTTCTAAGACTTCCAAGATGGGGAAAACACGCAGATATTTCAAACAAAAAGGATTTAAAACGTCAGAACACAGGACAGTAATTTCAGAACTATAAAATCCCTCACCTTCCCTGCCCTTTTCCAAAGATCTCTGTGTGTGTCATTACGGAACTTCTGCCTTTTCCTTCCTCTTTGCAAAGATGCTCTCATTCTACAGCAATTTTCACCTTGCCCAAGGCCATGCACGGGCTTGCAGTTTTCTTTTCCAGTTATCTTCCTCAACTGGACCTTTCCTTTTCCTAAACCTTCTGCAATAGCAGGTACGTGTGCACCTCTAGTAACCCTGACATTGGATTCAGTGATTTACATACTGTGTTAACATTTTAGCTGTTACCTTCTCCTCTTTTTTTTTTTTTTTTTTTTTTTTTTATGAAAGGCTTCTGGCTGAGACACAGTTCTGTCTCTGTACAGACACATTGTATCTGAACCTGGGGTAGAGTTCTAGGAACACAGGAAGCGCCGAACCATCTCAGCTAACTGCTTTGTCCAGTCATTTCTCCTCTCTCTGATGATGACTGACAGCGGGTATGTTTTAGGTTTGCATGGCAAGGTTTTGTTGGTGGGGGCGAGGGGGCTGCAGGGGTGGCTTCTGCAAGAAGCTGCTAGTAGCTTCCCCTAGGTGCGACAGAGCAAATACCAGCTGGCTCAAAGATGGATCCCATGCTGATCGAGGCTGAGCCCATCAGCAGGGTTGGTAGGGCCTCTGTGGTAACAGAGTTAAGAAGGACAAAAACCAAAAGGCAAGCAGCCGCTCTTTGGCACCAGAGAAGGGAGTGAGAAGGTGTAAGAAACTGTGCAGGCACCAAGGGCAGTGAAGAAGGGGGGTGAAGAAGCACTCCAGGTGCCGGAGGAGAGATTCCGTTGCAGCCTGTGGAGAAGGCCATGGTGAAGCAGGTTGTCCCCCTGCAGCCCATGGGTGAAGATGAGAGTCTAGGTTCCAGCTGCAGACCATGCAAGAGCCCACGGAGGAGCAGGTGGAGACACCCAAAGGAGGCTCTGACCATGTGGCTAGCCTGTGCTGGAGCAAGCTCCTGGCAAGACCCGTGTTCCCATCAAGAGAGGAGTCCACACTGAAGCAGGATTTCTGGGGGGGGAATTGTGTCCCTGTGGGGGACTGTGCTGGAGTAGCCTGTTCCTGAAGGTCTGCGGCCCATGGAAGAGATCCACACTGGGGCAGCTGGTGAAGACCTGAAGCCCCCATGGGAAGGACTCACATTGGAGAAGTTGACAGAGCACTGTCTCCTGTGAGATGGACCCCACACTAGAGTCCTCCCCTTGAGAAGGAAGGAGCAGCAGAGACAACCTGTGATGAACTGACACCAACCCCCATTCCCCATCCATCCCCCTGTGCTCCTTGGGGGAGTAGAAGGGAGAGAAATCGGAGTGAACTTGAGCCCCGGAAGAAGGGAGGAGTGGGAGGAGGTTTTCTTTCTCATGATCCTACTCTGTTTTGATTGGGCAATAAATGAGGTTCCATTTATTCCTTGGTGAGTCTGTTTTGCCCATGACCTTACTTGCTGACTGATCTCTCCCTGACCTTCCTGCCACCCGTGAGCCGCTCTATGTATTTTCTCTCCTGTTCAGACAAGGAGGGGACTGATAGAGCGGCCTTGGCGGGCATCTGGCTGTGACACTGGTCTGTGTGGGGTTTGGGTTTGGGTTTGGTTTTTTGGTTTTTGAGAAGGTTTTTTATGAGAAAATGTTCTTTTCCTTAGCTGTTTTGTAGATTGGTTTAGAAAAAGATTTTTTTGTTGCTGATCTGTAAAAGCCTTACTCCTTTCCTTAGAATATCACTCCTTTGGTGTTACTTGATGCATTTGATGGTTTCGATTGTTGCATTTTTGAAGAAGCTTTTGAAGAAGACACAGAAATCTGCTCTCAATCAAATGCCACAGTATCACAAGGTTGGAAAAGACCTTCAAGATCATCAAATCCAACCATTCCCGTCCTATGCTAAACCATATCCCTAAGTACCTGGTGGACCCATCTTTTAAACACACCCAGGGATGGTGACTTAACCCCCTCCCTGGGCAGCCTGTTCCAGGCCCTGACAACTCTTTCAGTGAGCCTGCCCTGGCACAGCTTTGTGCCATTTCCCCTTGTCCTGTCTCCTGTCACCTGGCTGAAGAGACCATCGCCCAACACTCTACAACCTCCCTTCAGGTAGTTGTAGGTGGTGATAAGGGCTCCCCTCAGCCTCCTCTTCTCCAGGCAAAACTTCCCCAGCTCCCTCAGCAGCTCCTCATTGGATTTGCCCTTCACCTGCCCTTCTCTGCACTTGCTCAAGGACTTGCTCGATGTCCTTATGGTGAGGAGCCCAGAACTGGACACAGCAGTCGAGGCGCTGCCTCCCCAGTGCCAAGTACAGGCACTCGTTTCACGAATGTCACAGACCAGTCTTGAGGATTTTGCTGGTGCGGCTAAAACCCGCAGCCTCCGTTGGCTTGATGGGACCAGGCCAATGCAGTTGCATAAGCAGGGGAAGCTTCTTCATCCCTCCTCTCTTACATTCTCTTTATACACTTCTTTTTTAAAGGTTTTTCTTCTGAAATTCTGTCCTGTTGTCAGAGGGTTGGTAGTTGCCCCAGGGGTTAGCTCTGGCTGGGGGTGGGCAAATTGGGGTGAACTGCGCTGCTGAAAACTGCATTTCCCAGCAAGCTTGAGGCACATAAATCTGAGAGAGAAGTAAAACTGGAAGTGCCAGCAGTCAGTTTAGGTTAAAGCAGAGGCCCTAGGGATGTCAACCGCAAACCTGAGGTTCTCTGAGCTGCCTGTCTGGAGTGGGATAGAAAACTTGTCGCTGAGGCGGGAGCTGGGAGCGCAGACTCTCTTTGATCTGGGCAGAGATTGGTATGAGACCTTGGAGGTGAGCGCCCAGCCCCAGCAGCTGCTGAGTGTCTGCGAGCGTACGGACCCTCTTCAAAGGATTGGAAGGAGAAGTTCAGGTGGTTTGTTTTTTTTTTTTGGTGTTAGGACTGCCGGGCTGAAGGGCTGGAGGAACACATCACCCCCCAACAGAGTATAGCACTGGAACCCGTCCTGTCTCACAGGGGAGAGAACCAGCAAGGAGCCACTGCAATGAATGGGCAGGGTTAAGAGGGCTGAATGGACTTGCCTAAGTGGCAGGAAGCATCTCTGTCCAGGTTGGCTTTGAGAATGTGAGTGCCCATGTCCCAGATATCCCTCCTCTCTCAGCACAGGGGGAGCAAATACGAACTTCAAGCCAGAAGAAGGAGCAGTGAGTCATGGTTCCTAGCTATGGGCTTATTTTCAGAAATCAAATCAGAACTGCACGTTTCATGAGCACGTACACAGGCATGTAGATCTTAGCATTGGTCAGGCATCCCAGCACCCTGGAACTGAGCATGACTGCCGAGAGGGCATCGTGGTCATCTTTGGTGGTCCAGCTAATGCATTTCTGTTTGGTCCAATAGGTAGAAAAGATCCATAGGGAGGAGGGAACATGTTTCAATTCCCTTGCTACCCTTCTTGTGCGATCCCTTGCTGGAGTAAGGGCACGAGAACAATAGTTTTCATACTACCATTTGTTCGTGGCATCCATTGGGTTTTTTTTTTCTTTTTCCTGAGTAAAAGGAGGAGCCTTCCCCATCACTGCCAACTGTTGGAGAATATTTTTCATTACCATCTCCCCTACAAGGACAGGCTGAAAGAAGTGGGGCTGTTTAGCCTTGAGAAAAGAAGACTAAGAGGGGATCTGATGAATGTTTATAAATGTCTCAAGTGTGGGACACAGGGGGGAATAGGCAGCCTCTTTTCAGTGCTCTGTGGGGACTGGACAAGGGGCAATGGCTTCAAGTTGGAGCACAGGACATTCCGCACCATTATGGGGGAGAACTTTTTCACAGTGAGGCTGACAGAGCCCTGGGACAGGCTGCCCGGGGAGGTTGTGGAGTCTCCTTCTCAAGAGATATTCAAGACCTGTCTGGACGCTGACCTGTGTGACCTGTCCTAGGGACCCTGCTTTGGCAGGGGGGTTGGATCCGATGATCTCCGGAGGTCCCTTAAAACGCCTACAGTTCTGTGATCCTGTGAAGTAAGGTACTCGGTTCTTTCCTTGTCAAGAGCTTTTCTTGGGTGCAGGTGTCTCCTCAAGAGAACAGAGCTCCTGGGAGGAAGAAAAGGCTCACACAAGTGCAGCCCTTGCATGGCATTTGTGTCTTCTTGGAAAGGTAAATCTTAACGAGAGAAGTCAAGTACAGAGGAGAAGACACAAAAAGGGAAGGGAAGGGAAGGGAAGGGAAGGGAAGGGAAGGGAAGGGAAGGGAAGGGAAGGGAAGGGAAGGGAAGGGAAGGGAAGGGAAGGGAAGGGAAGGGAAGGGAAGGGAAGGGAAGGGAAGGGAAGGGAAGGGAAGGGAAGGGAAGGGAAGGGAAGGGAAGGGAAGGGAAGGGAAGGGAAGGGAAGGGAAGGGAAGGGAAGGGAAGGGAAGGGGAAGGAGGGAGGGATGGAGGAAGGGAGGGAGCGTGAGGGGGAAGGTGAGAAGGAGGGAAGGGATGGCAGAGGGAGGGAGAAGACTGGCCACATGCACTTTTGGCGCTTTATTTCTGTAAAGAAATAACAGCCATTTCAGAGGAGACGTAGGAAGAGGCACTGAGAACTGCAGACAGCCCGGTGTCTTCCAGCAACGGCAAGGGGAACCAGCACAGATCGGTCACTCCCTGCCCAGATTTGGGACAGTGCTGTTTGCAGACGGCCGGCATGCCCGCTCTCACCTCCTACTAACACTGCAATACCCGTTTATCACACTTCCCAATATTCCCTGGGACACCCGTGCTACAAAAAGAGCACGGGAGACAAGTTTGTATTCCCCTATTTCTGCAGCCTCTGTAAGAGTATGTAGCAAGTGCTCACAGGCAGTTGCACCTGCAATAGCACCATTGATTCCCGAAGGCTCGTGTGATGTCCACGTGCTCAGCATCCTGGCTTTTCCTGCCTCGAGCAGACCAAGCTGCAGAGATGGCAGGTACACTTCCCACCTGCCCGTCCTGGCCATGCAGAGCCAGTCTGGAGCATCACCTGGAGCTCCCGTTGCAGCGTGTAACCAAACACTGATGGGCAGGTCTCAACCAGCCCACCGAGGTGGGTGAATGACTGGCAGGGACCTGATGCCCGCAGGAAGGTCTTGACACGCCACTTCTCTCCCTTTGGAGTGCACAGGGTGCTTCTTCCTGGAAGTCATTATCAAATGCAAATGTCCCCAAGGCAAGAGCTGCAAAGAGAACCTGGAGGGCTTCATGGGATGGGATGTGCTCTCCAGCATGAACGCTGTCCCCAGTGTCCCTCCCAGAAGACAGGCACTGCCAGGCCTAAGGCGCTCCCTCGAACCTGCAGCTCAGCTCCCACGCCAGCTCCCAACCTGGGGAGAGGTGCCAACCGGGGGGCATTTGCTGCCAGAGACAAGGAGCGAGCCAGAAAGGCCTCCTACGAGGGCTGGGGTGGCTCTGAGGGTGCTGAGAGGCTGCTCCGGCCCAGTGGGGCACAAGGGGAATCTGCTGGCCTGCGCAGAAGTCTGAGCAGTCCCAATCACAAAGAGCTTATCTACAGGAAGCAGAGAAGCAGGCACTTCTCTCACTGCAGCGCTGGGAACACGGGGGATAGCTCCACCATGGACCTGTTCACCCACAGCTACAAAGCACAGCACATCTAGACAATTCTTTAGCTAAAGTCACCCTTCAAAATTGCATAGAATGCTGGCTGCTTTGTTTGGCCTTTGCAAGGATTGGCTTTCAGGTACTTCACCTTATCTGTATTCTTATTCTCCCAAAACCATTGGTTAACTTCACGATTGCTTTGAATACAAAGAGGGGAGGGTAGTGATTAGAGTATCTGTGCTTCTTCCTGGAAATCATTCTCAAATGCAAATGTCCCCAAGGCACGCAGAGTTATGCTGAGCGGGGGTCCTATGGCTGTCCTCCAGAGTCTTCCTCCCGGTGTGCGCTGGTTGGACCCCATCCTTGCGCATGCTCATTTCATCGTTGGCTGATCTCCCCAACCACAGCCAGGTTCTTCTGGACCCTAGTGTTTTAACTCAAGACCATCACCAGTACCCAGGGTTTGAATTCAGAGCACGTAACAATTTCCACAGTGATCAAGGCACACACACTTCTAGTTACCCACTCTGAAGGGACATAACAGGCATTTTATTCTCCCAATGCTTACAAGTTCTCTAAAATCCAAATCCAATTCTAAACGACAATGAAAAGAAACGGGTATTTGGTAAAGTAACTGTTGCAGGTTTGCGTGGTTGGGTGCTGGGAAAGAACGGGGGTGCAGAAAATGGCTTGTAAACAATGAATTGTAAACAATTCAAGGCCAGAGTCAATGTTGGCCAGGGCCAAGCCAATGACAGACAAGTCATAGCGCCTCCGAGAATCACACCTAGGAGAAGACAACCTGGAAGCAGCTGCATTTTGCCACCGGAGAAGGGAGTGAGAAAATGCAACAAGCTGTGCAGGGAAAGATGCCTCTGCAGCCTGTGCAGAAACCCCATGGAAGTGGCCGAGAGCCCATCTGCAGCCTGTGGAGGGGCTCCACGCTGGATGGAGCAGGTGGAGACATAGAGAAGACGCTGTGAGCCTACCTTGGGATAAGCCCCTGCCAGCACTTGCAGCCATAGAGAAGACGCTGTGAGCCTACCTTGGGATAAGCCCCTGCCAGCACTTGCAGCCATGAAGAGAATCAGAGACACAAGGATGGACAGGTTTGCTGGGGGCGCTGGTGATCCCGGGGAGGGCTGGAACTGAGAGACATTGTGATTTCCTACTGCCTGCCCTAGCAGTGACCCACGGCAGAGAAGCTGATGAAGAGTGCTACTGAGAACCCCATTTTCCCTAGTCCCTGTCCCCCCCCGCACGGCGAACGGGAGGGAAGAAGGGAGCAAAATTCTGACTAAAGTCTGCTAAGAAGGGAGTGGTGGGGGAACGTGTTTTAAGATCTGGTTGCGTTTGTTTTAAGATTTGGTCGCGCTTGCTTTGGGCTTTATCTCTTCATCAGCTGCTCTGCAGTGGGTCACTGCTAGGGCAGGCAGTATGAAATCACACTGTCTCTCAGTCCCAGCCCTCCCCGGGATCACCAGCCCCCCCCCCCAGCCAACCTGTTCCGGCACAAAACTCTCTCTCGCTCATCTCTGTGTCTCTGATTCTCCTCATGGCTGCAAGTGCTGGCAGGGGCTTATCCCAACGTAGGGTCAAAGAATCTTCTCTATGTCTCCACCTGCTCCTTCCAGAGTGGAGTCCTTCCACGGGCTGCAGGAGGGGTTACAGCAGCCATTTCCTGCACCCAACCACACAAAACTGCGACAGTACCAATAAAAGAAGGTCATGGGTGCCTCCTCGTCCAGTCTGCCATGGTGGTGCTGCAGCTACATTGTGCCCCTCGAGGGTCGGTCCTTGGAGCTCACACGGGGAATCCAAGGGACAGAAACACACCGGCACCTGCAAGGACAGAGTTGGAAAGCGCTGATGGAACCGGGAAGGCAGGAGCGGGCGGGACTTGGTCCCCCCTTCTTTGGGATGTCCTCTGGCATGGGAAGAGAGGACAAAACATGGTGCTTTTGCTGGTTTTTGTCTTCCCTCAAGTCTCTCAGGAGAAGCGTCACCTTTTGAGGAGTGACGATACCTCCCTAGCTACAGCTCTGCGGAGCAGCGCCTTGCTGTGTCTCTGGGAATCAGACAACAGCCTCAGGAGGATTTCCTCCAGTCACAGCATTGGAAAGAGGGACGGCAGAGTCTGCTACACACCTGGGCTCCTGATGCTTCTAGGCCTGCTTGGACCTCCTCCTCCTTCCGGAGAGCCGTTTCTCCTCCTTTTGCCTCTTCCTGCCTGGCTGCCCGTCGCTCCCCTCTTCCCAGGTAGGTTTTCTCTTGAGGCACCCTTGTGAAGAGCCTGGCAGCCTTTCCATTCAAGAGGATCATTAGACAGGGAAAGCCATGACGAACGCAAACCAGTTCTGCTCTTCATCAAAGCCAGCTCATCTTACCTTGTGTCCTTGCAGGAGCTCTTTGGCTGCTGGCAGTCTGGAGCGACTGGAGGCACCTGCAGTGGAAATGAGAAGGTTAGCAGGTGGCGAGGACCCACCTGCCCGGCTGGCACCTCAGCTCTGACAGGCAGATCTATCCCTTGGGTGGGTTTGCTCTGCTCAGCTGAGCCAGATCTGGTGGGGGAAACCCAGCACCAAGTGCGACGGCCGACATGCATCAGCCTGACCCTGCGCTGTGGCAGGCCTGCAGGCTTGCAGTGACCTGGCTTCCCCCTGCAGCAGCGCTGCCACCCCCCCTTCTGAAGGGGGGAGGCTTTTGCTGCCCCATTCTTTGTGGCCCTGACGTACCTCTGCTGCTCCTGCCTCAGGCCCCAGTGCTGGCATCCCGGCCACGTCCTCCTGAAGGAGTTCCTCATGATGGGCAATGAGGAACTCCAGCAGCTGCGTCACCTGCACAGAGCAAAGCAGTGGTTTGCAGCGGGGAGGGGCTGAAAGGGGCTCACCCAGGACACAGCGCTCAGCTGAGTCCGGAAGGCTGCAACTGTCTGGGAAATGCAGCGTACCTGCCCTGTGACACGCACCAGGACGTCCAGGGGCAGCGTGTCCTCCTCGAGTGGGCTGAGGAGATTTGGCCCCACGCAGATGGCCAGGTTGCCGGCACTCATCCTGCTGCTGTCCACCTCTCTGCTGATGTTATGCAGCAGGGACAGCAGGCTCTTCAGGAGCAGGAGGTTGGCCTCGGGCAACTTGCCGGCCACCCTGGCAGAGCACAAAGGCACAGTCAATAAAGCTGACCTTGTTGAACACCGCTCCCCCAGGCCTATCGCAGCCAAGGCCAGCCCCAGGAAAGCTCCCTGGCCACACCAGCTCGACGCTTACTCCCTCAGTGCTGCCAGCTTCTCCTCCCTGCTGGTCTTCTGCAGGGCACTCATCCACTCCTCGTAAAGATCAGCCACGAGGAGCTTGGAGGGGATCCGCCGGAGGAAGTCCTGCAATGCCCAGGGCTCCGGGTGAGGCTTGGAGCATTGCTGCCGGCAGCACGGGCAGCATCCCCATCAGCCTGGCTCAGGAGCAGGTGCCCATCAGCTCGCGCAGAGCCCGGAGCTGCCGGGGGGACAGGTCAGCAGGCTTTACCTTCAGGATGACGGCCAGCAGACAGACGGGCTGGCTTCGGAGGTTGACCTCCGCTCCGCTGTCAAGGGCCTCCCGCAGCTCACGGGAGGCACGCTCGCTGGCCCCCACCCGGAAGATCCCCTCTGTGGATGGCCCCTGCTCCTCCAAGACAGCCAGCAGGTCCTGCAGGGACAGAGGAGGTCAGCGGCCGGGCTGGAGACAGGTCCTGGGCCAGGCCAAGCTTGTGCAGGGGCAGGAGCCAGGGGGCTGGCTCTGCTTTGGCCGAAGGTGGGGGCTATGGGGAGCAGCTGGCTTTGTCTCCGAGCCCCAGCCAGGCTTCCTGTGCTGGGGACAGCACCTGTGAGCGGCAGCCAGCGGGACAGGCAGCCCCTGGCCAGGCTCGCTTACCTGGATGGGCTGGGGCAGCTTGCCGTCCCGGCTGCAGAGAGCGGCCAGCGGCCGGCCAAAGAGAGTCCCCCTGCTCTCTTCGGCGGCCGGCAGCTCTGCTGCCTCTGCAGGGGCCGAGCTCCCTCGCCGCCTTCCGAATGGCCAGGGCAGCCGCCACCTCCTCCAGCGGGTGCCACCTGCAGCCAAGGACAAGAGAGCAAAGAGCCGTGGATGGAGGAGAGGCGTCAGGCGAGCACCTCAGGGAGTCTCTTGGTGCTGTCCCCCCACTGCTGAAAGCAACGCAGAGGCAGCGAGGGAGGCAGGGACAGAGGGTTCAAGGGACTGACATAGGCACGGACAGAGGGCAGGAGACAGACAGGCGTGGTTTGGGAAGGAGGGGCCGCAGGGATCAGGTGTGTCCTGCCACAAAGCCCTGGGGCCGGCCGTGCCCTGCAGGAAGGGCAGCAGTAGCCCCACCTGGTGCAGCAGGAGTGGGCACCTGGCAGAGGAGCGGAGAAGGGCCATGGTGTCCCCTGCCCCTGCTCACTCACCAGCCGAGTGGCCGAGTCCGCCTTCACTGCCGGAGGGGCCGGGCGGTGGGCACTGCTCTGGGCCAGCCTGCAAGAAAGGCGCTGTGCTCAGCCAGCAGCCCCGCAGCAGCAAGGGCCCCCGGTGAGCTGCCTCGGGCCCTGGCCCTGCGGGACAGGTGGGCACGGCCGAGATGCCAGCCCAAGCGCTGCAGTGCCAGCCGACACGCACCTCTGCCTGGCGCTCGAGCAGCCTCTCCAGGCTGCTGGTGTCCAGCGGCGTGGCCTGTGCAAGGGGAAGAGAGCGGGTGGTGAGAAGCCATGGCCCTGATGTGGGGCTGGAACAGGCTCTGGGGGCAGGGTGGGGGCAGGAGGGACACTCACGGCTCTGCGGCGCCTCAGCTCCCCCAGCAGGAGCTTGATGGACGGCAGCTGGGTCACCCTGGCTCCCTGCATTCCTTGCGGTGGCCTGTGCCGGGGGAAGGGGTGGACAAAGATCTAGGTGAGGCACAAGCTGCCTTTGCCCTCTCTGAGCTATTCCGAACTGGCTGGGGGCACCTCTCCCCAGCTTGGAAGCGGTGTTTCCGCATCATGGGGCTATGCCTGGAGCTTTCCTCCCCAGTGCTGTGATGGGAGCAGGAGCGGCTCAGGCTGCAGGGCCAGGGCAGGGCTTACCCAAGGAGTGCGGTGAGCCAGAGCTCCTTTAACGCCCGGGAGCTGCAGGAAGAGAGGAGACCCAGCCTGAGTGCCCGCTGCTCCCCACCCACCCAGACTGAGCCAGGCAGAGCCGGGCGTGGGGACAGCCCTGCCCCATGGGGACAGCCCCGGAGGCAGGACGAAGGCCGGTGGAGCACGTCTGAGGCGCTGCCCAGCCCTGACTGTGTGGGACGCAGCCCCCCGACTCACCAGAAGGTGACAATAAGGGAGCCGTCCGGCCAGACGAGGACCAGGGAGTTGGTGTCCTGGTCCTCCTGCTCCTCCTTGCTGCCGGCTGCATCCCTGGCTGCCCCGTTGCTGCTGCTCACCACATGCAGCTGGCCCAGGGGCAGGCAGAGCGTTGGGCGCGGGGTCTTGCCATGTCTGCAGAGAGGAGCATCAGGGAGAGGTCGGGAGGTGGCCCGGCCTGGTGGCTCCCCTCCAGCGCCTGCCCTGGGCATCGCCATGGGGGCCTGGGGCTGCCACTTGGGTGTCCCCACCCTGAGACCAGGGCCAGGGCTTGGCAGGAAAGAGAGCTGCGCTCTGGGAGTCTTACTTGGACTTGGCGATGACCAAGGTCTCCAAGAAGAGGAGGAGGTCCCTCTTCTTGGTCACGCGCCCCTGGGTCACCTGCACACTCTGGCGGAGCAGCGGCTCGGGGGATGGCTGGGTGGGCTCGCAGTGCTGCACAGGCTCAGGGTCGTCCCTGCGGAGCCGACAGTGTGAGGTGTGATAAAGGCGGCTGCTGCAGGGCTCGGCCATTACAGCGTGTCCCGGAGTTGTGGGGGAGCCTACCTGGGTCTGTGGCGGCAGTTCAGCTGTCCCATCGTGACGATCTTGGGAGATCACTGACTTGGGATACCTTTGTAGGGCTCTGGACCAAGCTCAGCTGGCCAGAGTGACACGGATCGGGTTGTGTCAGTGCTGCTGGGCCAGAGCTCCACTCACCAGTGCCGCTCTGTGTACCCGCCCAACACACACTGACGCAGTTGCCAGGGCAGCGCTCAGTAACAAACAGCTTCTTGGTGTCCTGAACCTAGAACTTGGGGGGGGCGGGGAGCGCAATGTGTCACAGGTGCGGCAGGGGCTCATGGGTATCTCCCCCCATAGAATCATGGAATAGCCTGAGTTCCAAGGGACTCATAAGGCTCATGCAGTCCAACTCCTGGCTCCGCACAGGGCCAGCCAAATCAGAGCATGGGGCTGAGGTGATTGTCCAGATGCTTCTTGACCTCAGTCAAGCTGGGTGCTGTGACGACTTTCCTTTGGAGCCTGTGCCAGTTCCTGACCATCTTCTCAGTAACAAACCTGTTCCTAACATCCAGCCTAAAACTTCCCCTGTCACAGCTTCATACCATTCCCTCAGGTTCTATCACTGGTCCCTAAAGAGAGGAGATTGACACCTGCCCATTCTCTCCCCCTCATAAAGAAGCCAGAGACCACAATGAGGTCTCCCCTCAGTCTTACTTTTTCCAGGCTGAACCAACCAAGGGACCTCAGCCTCTCCTCATAAGTCTTCCCCTCCAGACCCTTTACCATCCTCACTGCGCTCCTCTGGACACTCTCTGATATTTTTGTTTCCCTCTTGTATTGTGATCCCCAAAACTGCACACAGTACTCAAGGTGATGCCGCACCAGTGTAATGTAGAGTGCGAAAATCACTTCCCTGGGCCAGCTGCCAATGCCATGCTTGATACACTCCAGGATACAGTTGGCCCTGCTGGCTGCCTGGGCACACTGCTGGCTCATGTTTAACTTCTTGACCAGGAGCCCCAGATTCCTCTCAGCACAGCTGACCTCCAGTGTCTGACTCCCCGGTCTTTATGCGTAGCCAGGGTTGCCCCATCCCAGGTGCAGAATCAGGCACTTGCCCTTGCTGTCCAACAGGATCTTCCTGCTGTTGGTGACTGACTAGCTCTCTAATCTGTCCAGGTCTCTCTGTGAGGCTTCTCCACCCTCAGTGGAGGCAAAAGTTCCTCCCAATTTGTTGTTGTCTACAAATTTACGTAACACTCTCTAGTCCTGAGTCCAGGATTTTTATGAAAAATGTTAAAAAGAACTGGACCTAAAATGGAGCCCAGGAGAACCCCATTAGTGATGCAGATTCAGATTGTGGAGGGAGTTGATTTGTTAAAGAAAAGGCTGCAAAGGTAAAACCTTTATGGTTGGGGGTTGGACTCGATTATCTCTTTAGGTCCCTTCCAACCCCTACAATTCTGTGATTCTGAGATGTATGAGAAGTTTTGCTATAGAAGCAACTATATTCCCATCTGCCACTGTCTTGCTACTGTACTGGTTACCATACATTTCAAAGAGAAAACACAACGCAAGTTGTACCTCAGTCTGCTTGAAGAACTATACTTGCACTCACACAAAGTTAATAGCCCAGTTTGCAATATTTTAAATAATTTCTTTCTAAAAATATTTTGAGACGTGTGAAATTTAGCAAGGAAGTATCTCACCCAATCAGTTATAAAGATAGTTGTGCAAGTTAAACTAATGATTAAGCATTGAAAAGTATTCATTAAACAGTCAGGCGCATACCCAGTTTTATCTTGAAAAGTTTAATCTATAATGTACTGTACGAAAAACTGTCAGTCCAGGTACTGGTTTTGTTTCTGCATAATCTATGATCCAGAGTGTTCCTCTTTCTCCCCTTGAGAATATTACCAAGCCTTCCCTTGTCTGATACTTTCCAATTTTCTTGTGGCTTTCTTACTCAAGAAGTTCAGTATTTCAAAAGAATTACCAATTGCAGTGGAATAGTGATTATGTCTCCCTGTTTTGGTACTTTTAATGTGAAGATGACAAAATCTGAACTTCCAATATAATGCATCAGAAAGAAGTACTCCTTCTGTAAACAAAAACGCTATTTCTGTTGACATCGTATTTCATTTGCAAAAGCTTCTCAAGTCTCACAACAAACTATGTTTTATTTGCCTTCGTTTATGATAAAATATATATAATTTACTTAGAAAGTGAGGTGGAGAGTATCTTCCCCCAGTGGAATTTCCAAGTGGCTGAATTCCAGACCACTGATGACAAAACAGCTCCAGAAACAAAGCTATTCATAGGGATAAGTCATTAGATATGGTCTGAGCTAAAAGCAATTATGTGTTGGTGCAGCAAACAAATAAAATAGATGGACTTGGTTAAAGCAGACTAAATCTAATTATTACAAAAATACAAATTTTAAGAAGATGTGCACGCTTTGGAATATTATTTTGCAGTATACATATATTGAGAGAGAGAGAGAGAGTGTGCAGTATTAGTTGTATCAAAAGTCTCTCATGTCCATCTGTTTTACCAAAATAAATGCAGCATACTTTAAATTTTAATGTTCATGGTTAGAGACAATATAGTTGAAATAGTGGCTTATACAGAAAATACCAAGGGAAATTTTTCAATCGAAATGTTAGCTGAGACCACTATAATAAATCAGCAGAATGGTTTACTCAACACTTCATTTCTTGAGAAGGTGAATCAAGCACACACTCTCCCTCTTTCTGTCAGGGAGAATAAATATCCCATTTATTTTCCAGTCATTTCAAGAAGTGCCAGACACCTGTAGTATTTAGATCTGACATTAATCATTTCACCACCTGTGTGTCTTCTCATTTACAGCATCTTCCACTTTTCAGTTCCAATCACTACTACCATTTCCTGAAAAAATATGAAACAAGCAGTTGGTCTGACAGTATTCTGTTTCTCACGTAATTAGAGAAATATTTGGGTTTTTTTAAATTATCATTTATAGCTGGGTCCATTCTTCTCACATCTCTGATAATCTGTTGCTCAAAACAGACATATTTCTTTTTTCTCTTATGGCTGAATAATGGAAGAATCATTAGGAATATTGCTGAAATATTTTGAATATATTTATGAATATAGATGATCAATAGAATGGACTTTTTTTCCTTAAGGCCACACTGCTTTGTCTTTAAAGACTGATGTCAAATAAATAGAACAGAAAAAATGTTGACCTTCACCCTTTTGCATACTAAATAATCGTAACCTTTCTGAAAAAACTCAACTTGAATGGCTGAAGATTCCACCAAGAGATACCAGAGAATTAAGCTGTACCTCATGCTATTCAGTTTACTCTTATTGCAAAGAGAAGTCAGTAGTATAAGCAAGTAAGATTTCATGAAGGAGAGCGAGGAAAGTATATGCCTACTAGATGTCAAAAGTTGGACCATTTTTTTCTTACTTTTCTTGTAAAGGACATACCATTTTTGGCTTTTTTTTTCCCTTTTCTTAGAAAGGAAATGCCAGAGATTTCCTCTTCCTTCAAGGCTTACATAAGAATGAAACTTGTCATATCTAAACATAACTCTGAGATTGCAAACCTGAGCAGTATACTCCATGAAGGGGTAAGAGTCATGTGTAAGTTTTTCCAGGACCATGGGTCTGGAGAAGGTACTTATTATACTACTCTGTACAAAATGAGATGACAGCTAAAAATAACACAGTATTGAAATGGTGAAAGAAACAGCTGGAGGGCATTTGTTTATATGAACATTACTGAGGCATGTGTATTATTTGGGTTTACTTTAAATCCAAGCTTTCTCAAAGAACACGTTTAACATTAGTTTAGGTTGGTAATTGCTATATCCTATTGTTAGACTGCATGTTGAGTGAATTTAGAAGTTTAAATTTAGAAATCACTTAAAACTAGCTAAGCAATTGTCCTGATTTCAGCTGAGATAAACTTAATTTTCTTTCTAATAGCTTGTATAGTGTTATGTTCTGGATTGATAACATACCAAGGTTTTCATTTGTTGCTAGGTAGTTGTAGAGCTTACACTAAGCCACGGACTTTTCAGCTTCTCAGACTTTGCCAGGCGCACAAGAAGCTGGAAGAGCACAGCCAGGACAGTGACCCAGGCTGGCCAAAAGGATATTCCTGACCGTATAGCATCATGATCTATATATAACTGGGTAAGCTAGCTGGGAGGCAGATTCGCTGCATGGAAGAAGGTTGGGCCTCAGGTTGGGGTTTTTTTTTTTTCTTTCTATATGTGGTGAGAAATTGTATTGGAGGATTATTATTATCTTTGTCATTGTCTTTACCATTTTCATTTCCTTGCTTATACTGCTAAACTGTCTTTATTTCCACCCACAAATTGTGTTTTTCCCTGACCTTCCTCCTCATTCCCTTGTTGGAGGGAGGGCTGAGAGAACAGCTGTGTGGTGCTTGGTTACTGGCTGGGGTTAAACCATGACAGCAATGAACTTGATTTTCTGTTGTGTGGGGGGGAACAGAATATGAAAGTTTTTAAAAGTCATAATTACATATAATGATATGGTCTGATGAGAAATCTGTAAAAGAATGCAACAGCAGAATTGACAGTGCATTTGAATGTCTCAGGCAGAGCTAGAAGCAAACAAAAATATGGATTCAAAATATGAACATCCATTGATTTTATGTCTAGTTTTTTATATCTAGATTCCTTTTAATAAGTACAAAGAGTGTAACTCTGAAAGTCAATGTACCAAAAATCCGGTCTGCTTCAGAAAGAATAATGAAAGGTTTTTTTCATGTGCATTTGAGGATTCTCAGAAAAGGAAAAATGGAAGATGGGGGGTTGAAAATTCCAAGAGGATTGAAAAAATGATGACTTAATTTCATGGGACACGTTTGTTTTGTGGGGTTTTTTTTGGTGAACCAGTAAACTTACTGTGGTGTCTTGACCTTAGTTGGCAGGTGGGAACAACTTGAAACTACTCATCTAACCAGAAGAATCAACTTAAAAACTGTTGTTTTCTCTTACATGTATGTGGCTCCTCCCTATCTCCCACTACCATTTTTCTTCTAGCTCCTTTCCACCAGTTTGTGAGACTACTGAAAATGAAAAAAATGAGATGAAATGACACAACTAGTTTTTCCTCAGACCCAGGAACAAGCTGAGGAAATGTGCCAGAGGCCAACTGATGTACGACCTGCCAGATAAAGGACTGACAGCATCAATTGTCTTATATCACTGATGCTTTCCTCACTCATATCATACTACTCTTAAATTTTATCTGTGTCTACGTACATTGCATTTAAAAACAGAGAGGAAAGGTGAATATAGAACTAGTTTCTCCTTACTAGGCAGAGAATAGATGCTTTTAATTGTGGGGTTTTGGTTTGTTTGGGGTTTTGGGTTTTTTAGTATTTTTTGCTTTATGTAATGTAGTGGATAATTGTCCAAATGTAAAAAAAATTTAGGTGTGTTTGTCATAGTGTTCAGTGAGGTCTATTCAAAAGCACAAAACTTGAATGTTTGTTTAATGTTGAGCCACTGTACAGTGATATCTTTAGCCCTTTCTCATTTTGAATAAATTTTCTTCCCTTAAATAAACACAACCCCATTTAATCTCATGTGTATGTTGATCACTGAGTGCATGTCTGACCCAGACTTCACCTAATTCATCACTTTCAAGGCAAAAGAGATCTCTGCTAATATCTAGCCTGACTGGCTCTACTTAATCTCTTTGTTTCACATGCTAGCAGTAGCTTATTCCCTTCATTCTCATCTGTCCTGAAAATCACCTGACTTTTTTCTTCCTCAATGAGCTTTCAAGGATTTCAGTAACCTCAGGCCTCCGTACATTACTTAGAAGAACTGTTCACCTAGCTATAATAAAAACCAAGTCTAAGTGCTACCAGTGTTCCATTCCACTTGCCTGTTATGAAATGCTTAATACTTGTGTACGAGTTTGCACACATATATACACACATCGGTATTTCTTTTTTGTTTCTTTGGTTTTGAAGTAAAACAGATCACCCACTTACAGAATCTTTTCCCATTACTGTAAATACAATTTATTTTATAGTGCAGAAATCACTAAAGACTGGTAAGTTTTGAAGATGAAAGGAAAAAAAATTGTTTAGCAATCATAGAAGAGAAATATATTAAGATACAATTAAAATCTAGTGACATTATAATAGAAGTGTCCAAAGCATTTTCTCTTTAATTTCCCCATTCTTTAGCTGATAAATATTGTAAGAAGGAGGTCTGGGCTTTTTTTTTTAAATTAGATTACAGCATCATCTTAACCTGCATTGAGGTTCAACTGCATTCTTAGCCATTAATAGTAAATAGTACTTTCCACAGCTAAGATAACTGAAACATTTCGTGAAATCTAATATAGTTCCAGGTCTTTGTTCTGGCCAGGCCAGAGTTAATCTCCCCAAGCAGTCAGCACAGGTGAGATGAGTTTGTCTGGGCTGTTTTCCACACCACCTGAAATCACTTCCCCGTAAAAGGGGCTTATCAGAGAGAGGCAATTTCACACAGCTCTAGGACAATAACAGTCCTGTTTTGGGGGCCTAACTTGGGGCTCAAACCTATGATCCCAGGATTAAGAGTCCAATGCTCTACCACTACCCTCCAAAAGCCCAACAGTGCCCCATTGGGTCTTTGAAACAGCCTCTCCAGAAGAAGTCTATGCCCAGGATGCACAAGGCCTGTGGGAAAATTAAGAGGTAGAATAGACTGTTAAAAACTATGCTAAAGGCAATGAGTGGTGGAATCCTAAAAAAAATTGGGATAAGCATTTAGGTTGTTGTTGTACTGAAGCTGTGCCAAACTGCAAGGGTTTGAAGGTTGGGTTGTATGAGGCTCGAAGGGCTGTGGTAGTTGTGGAGCATGGTTTTATTGGGGAGTGATACCAGGTGATGTTTAAGACAGCACAAGCTAACTTAGCTCGCCTGTGCTGGCTGCTTGTGGATGTTGACTCTGGCCTGGCTAGAATCAGAACATTCCAGAACAAGAAACTTCAGAATCACTTAAAAATGAACAAAAGCAGAAATAGAAGGGGAAAAAAATCTTACTATAGACTAAATAAAATTTTGTTTTACAGCACAGCATACAGGCATGTATTTATACAGGTCTTTTCTTGCTTTTAAAACAAACAAACCAACCAACCAAGAAACATCCCCAAAAACTGGATAGATGAAAACCAGCCTCCATTCAAAACTTGTTTAGTTTTCAACCTTTATATAAACTAGGAACCAGTTTTCTCTGTATCCAAGGATAAAGAGTTTAACATCGCCAGCAGATTGAGAGGTGATTCTGTCCCTCTGCTCTGGTGAGACCTCACCTGGAATAACACTGTGTCCAGCTTTGGAGCCCTCAACACAAGAAGGACATTGACCTGTTGGAAAGTGTCCAGAGAAGGGCCACAGAAATGATCAAAGGTCTGGAGCACCTCTCCTATGAAGACAGGTTGAGAGTGTTGGGATTTTTCAGCCTGGACAAGAGAAGGCTCCAGGGATACCTTATAGTGGCCTTCCAATACCTGAAAGGTGTCTATCAGAAAGCTGGTGAAGAACTGTTCATGAGGCCATGTAGCAATAGAACAAGGGGTGATGGTCTGAAACTAGAAAAGGGGAGATTTAGGTTGGATATTAGGGAAAAGTTCTTCACTATACGGATGGCAGATCACTGAACAAGTTGCCCAGAGAGGTAGTAGAGGCCCCATCCCCAGAGGTATTCAAGGTCAGGCTTGATGGGGTTCTGAGCAACCTGATCTAGTGAAGAAGTCCCTGCTTACTGCAGGGGCTTGGACAAGATGACCTTTAAAGATCCCTTCCAACCTAACACATTCTATGATTTAACTTGAAAAGATGACTGACACATGGTTAAGACACGAGACTGGCTTTAGATACAGGGTCAGCCTTCAGTTTGCCATACCTCGCATCTATACTGTAACCAAGATTTGTGAAAGCATTGGAGGAGCTCATATTGCATGTACAGTGACACTGGGGAGATGTTCAACAGACTTGATCAGGATGTGCCCTTCCCTAATAACATGGGGGACTAGGGTGGGGATATTTTTGAGGGTTTTTTTAATTATTATTTTTTTAAATTTCTTTATTAAAGAAGAAAATATTAAAGATTCTATTATTTTTCATTTAAAATTATTAGAAACTGACTAAAACTGATGGTTTAGGTGCCTTAGATATGGAAATCGGTCTCAAGAAAGTGTTCATTTCTTTCACTGAAATAGTTTTTAATCTAAAATACTTTTTATTTTAATTTAAAGGTTTTCAAAGTAGTTAATATCTGAAACAGCTTCCTATAAAATATGGACAATGTTTCTACTCAAAAAGAGAGAAAAGCGTATCCTCAGCATTTGGAATAGATTGTATGGGATTAAAAAACATCAACTTCAAACACACACTTGCTTTGCTGAGACCAAAGGGCATGAAGCAAACTTTTCCTTTTTCCCAGGTGGGTGCCTTGACCTGCCTGATGCCTCTCTTTTTTCAAATAAAATCTTGAAACTTTTGACATACATCTTGATGCACAGCAGGGAATTGTTGCAGGGTGTAACTTTTCCTTGCTCAATTCTACTTGTGCCTTCTTGAGACAACACTTTTATTTCAAGGTAAAGGAACACAGCGCTTTTTAAGTCAGATTCCTTTACAATATTTTGGTCTGACCATCCGAAAGCAGTAGGCAAGACCAGAAAAAACAGATTTGAAAACATGAAAATGTTATGACATTTCCAAATGTCAACAGGAGTTTAATTCAAGGAATGGGCAAAGGCTAAGTTAGCTCTTGATTTAACCAAGTTGATTCATTCATTTTTAGTTGAAATAGCCATAATATCTGAAAATGCTATGTTGTCTTACATCAAATTAAAAAGAAAAAAAATCACAATTGTTTGAACTTTTAGGATTATTTGAAATTCTTAGAGAGCTATTTCTGAATTTACTACAAAATCAATACAGCCAAAATCTTTAACAAACACACTTCCCATTTTTTCTAGGTAATAAAAAATGAGTACTTCTTTGTTTATGTACAAGGCTGGTAATATCACCATACAGCATACAGTAAATAATTCCAATAGCAGCCCTCTACCTCATTATAATCTCCTCCTTGAAGTTTTATAGCTCCCTGGTGAAAACCATGTGATTTTCATTGGATCTAGCTATTAATCTTAAACAATACACTTCTTAGTATCCATAACCCTTAAAAAATAGTATAAGCAATAAACATATAGAGATAAAATATAGCATATCTGTATCTCTATTAAGGAAATTTGAATTATATTACCCCTCCTTGAGGTACGACTGAGTGAGGAACCTTTAAATCAATGTTGTCATTATTCTTAGTTTTAGTGTTTTCATTACAGTACCACACAATGTCTCATGTCATTGATGCTTCATTGTGCTGGGTACTATGCCATAAGTCAATGGAGACAGCAAAAACACAGTAATAACAAAATCTGATTTTGTTCTTTAACATCAGGTTATCCTTACTAGCATAGATACATATTTATTTGTAACATGTACAGGAAGAAGCTTTTTTTTCTTTTCCTTATTATCTGTAGATGAAATTGAGCTGCTATATTGGGATAATGAAATGATGCATACACACACACACACACACACGCACACACACGCACACACACAAAGATGTAATTTGGGGGAAGGGTCAAATGACCTAAGTGGGGAAACCTTGAAGTACCAGGTCAAAATACATTTCCTAGGTTCATCTCAAATAGAAAGCTAAAAGGAAAGCTTCCCAGCTTTTCTTTTTCTCTCATTATGCACAGAATGTTTTCCAGTGTAAGAAAATAGTAACTGTAGGGAGATCACCATGCCATCTAGCCATCTTCCCACATGGAGGAATCCAGACCATGGTACTGTTTAATTCCATGTAAAACGTTTGTTATAATCCAACCAAGAGGTTCATCTATAGAAATCCAAAATCAAAGGTAAAAAATTCTATATTAATACAGTTGGCAGGTGTTATGGAATGAATATGGTAAAACAAGCTGCATGCTTTGATATTAAAGAGTATCCTCTTTATCATTCTTTTATTCAAATGAGGTGTAGCCTAACTTCTTTAAAGTGTCAGATATTTTTATAAGAGTGCATGTAAGACTGCATTCCTTACAGCATTTGTATGTGTGCTTTCTTTTGTGTGTGTGTGTGTGTTTGGAAATGGATTGAACATAGAAAAAATTGAATGAGCGCTTCCACTAAAGTAGCAATTTTCTTTGTAAATAAAATTATATTATCCTCTGTCACGGACTGCAGAAAAGTAAAATTTGAAACCCAGGAGTTGCACATAAGCTATATTTTACACTGAAGAAATGAATAACCTTTGTAGGTATCAATGGTCCTAGATCTAGTTTTATTTTGGAGTATCTCTTTGGTCAGGTGGGATCAGCCATTCTGGCTATGTTCTCTCCCAGCTTCTTGTCCATACGGAGCCAACTGGCCTTTGGGAGGAGGGTGTGGTGAGATGGGGTGGAGAGACAGCCTTCGCACTGCTCAGGAATGATCAAAACCACTGGTGTGTTACCCACGCCTTGCTGGCTGGCGATACAGAGCAGAGCACTGTGAGGGCTGCTATGGGTAAAGTTATCTCCGTCCCAGACAGACCCAGTACAGTACCTCAGCTTTATCTTTGTCTACCATCACTAAATCACCAGCCACACTCAGTAATATTCCCACATTCACATTTTTCAGGCCTTTACTGCTGTCATAATCATAGCTCTTCCTAGTGCCCATGAATCCTCTTGCTGAGCTTTCCTCACACCACCGCCAGCTGAGAGTTTTAATGTTCATACTCTGTATACTGTCTCTGATCTCTTTTTGCATTGGAGCTCTCCTGTGAGATCCCTGTTCAGTCAGGGCAGTCTCTTGATATTTCAGCTCCTTTTCCTGGATACCAACATGGATTACTTTTGCAGTTATTTTGCCATTAAATAACTGACAGCTTTCCTGGGGTCCAGTGCTCTGCAGAGCTACTCCCCCTGGGATCCCACTTATCAGTTTCCCAAGGAAGCTGAAGTTTGCTCTCCTGATTGCCTTCCTCAATCTCTTATGACCTTGAACTCCAGCATTTCATGGTTGTTACTGATAAGGCAATCACTGAGCAGTTCTTACTTGTTGCTGGAAAGCAGATCCAGAGATCCAGCTATGTGTCAGCTTTAGCTAGACAATCCAGTACTTGTGTCAAAAAGTTATCCCTGATATGATTATGCGTTTGTGAGGAGCAGGGAGTTGGACTCAGTCCTGATGAGTCCCTTCCAACTCGAGATAGGCTGTGATTACATTCAAAAGGTGTTTGGACATAGGCCTGTGAAACCTGTTCTAGGTGACTCTGATCAAATAAGGTGGAGTGGGTCAAGCTCAGTCATTCTGTGATTCTGTGATTCTGTTATTATCATACCCTCCATAAATCTTTGTGGCTGCTTCCATTAGCTGTTTTTGCCCTTCCAGCAGGTTTCAGAAAGGAAAAATTTCCCCATGATATGCAGCATCAGTGATAGAGAAACCTTTTGAAACTGTTTAAATCTTCATCCACTTCTTTGCCTGGATCAAGTAGTCTTCAACAAACTGTGATCACAATTTCCTTCCTACTGGTCTATTGTAGGTCTTGACTTCTGCAGAAGCAGTAAGAATTATATTCTCCTTTCCTTGCTGGATGATATTTCTAGACCTGGTGTTTCTAAAAACATAGATCACTATCACAGCTTCACCCACTGTTGTACATAGGAGATACACACAGTATTTATGGCCTATGCTCTGTGATGGAAAATCATAAACAGACATCTACACATCTATGAGACTCATACAATTTATACACCAGCTGCTTGCATTTCTCAAACAACACCCACCCTCATTCCTCCTCCCAAGCAAATTGCTTAGAAACTACCCATCTAATAGCTTGAAACAATTTTGAAAATGAGTAGAGCAGCAGGAGAAGGAAATTTGTGTTATGAAATGGACCATTGACAAAGTATGTAGAAGGGAGAATAAGCCTTTCTCAATTGTCAGACATTTGTCTGAGGTAGGTCACTATTTGTTCTGTTTTTTCCATAAAATACATTACTGTTCCAATCATTAGTCAGAGTAAATATGTGATACTGCCTCTGATATTCCAAGATACATTAAGGTTTTATGTGTGCTGCTTGTAAATTTTCATCATTTTAAATATTTGAGGTGCTTTTCTAGAAACTCATCAGTATCACTTCATGCACTGAGAAATGTGGTTATTCAGTAAGTGTTTAAGGGAAACAAACAGTTTAAAAAACCCCACAAATCACTGCATGCATTAAGTCCAGTTTCTTTTAATATTCCCAGTTAGGATTCCAAGTGCTTTAACAATGGTTACCAGCTGCTACCTTCATGAATTGCACAAACTGTTGTAGAATAAACAGCAGTTTCATGACAAAATTTGCATAGCAGTTAACATTATTTATATTTTCAAACCCAGGAATCTGGGTGCCATTTCTGCCAGCATTCTTGCAGTTTTCATCTGCTGAGTTGGCTCCACTTCAGTTAATCCCTTTGTTTTAGTTCGGTTCTATGGGGGTGCATTTTGGAAAACAAGGAAGGAAACAGAGATGAACAAGCTTTTCTGGCTAAAGAAGTCTTTCAGCTGATCCAATTTAGGAAACTGACTGTGAAATTATAGACAACTTCAAAAAGCAGTAGAACACATAATGGAGACCACAACTGAGCTCATGATATCAATGAAAGCATTACTATGAGTCAAGGTAATATTTTTTTTTCTGAATCTGGCAAGGAAAGGTTAGATAATTCACTAATGCATATCTTTATTTAGGTTTCTTACACAACCTTCATTTTTGTTAGGTCTTTTTCACTTCTAACCTACAAGTCTGTATATCCAACGCTTACTTGTATGAATATCACTTTTTAATAAGATAATTCAGTAATTAGACAATTTTCCATATTGCTCCACATCTTCAAGTTTTTTTTTGATCTCTGGAACAGATTCAATCACAGTTAGGAAATTGCTAGAAATTTTAAGTACAATTAAGTTCCTCAAAGTTCTGTGACAAATGGCATCATGGTACATAGAGAAACCCCAGTCTGTGCCTTCACAGAAGGACAAGGAAGCAGAAATTAATTTTTATTCAAATCTATTACCAACATTAGACTGGGCTGTCTCCATGCACATAGCATTTACTGATGCATGGTGGCCATTTTAAATATCCCCCTTGCCTAGTAGAGTCAAAGGAAATATGGTTACAGCCAGTGCTATTTCTATAGAAGATTTGGGATCATGTTCATATAATTCCAGATTCCATTATTATGCTGTTGGTGTAGCAATATGTTTTATATTAATTTTTTTGATCATACACTGTTTAAATAGTTTCATGCTTAAGGCTTACTCACATCTGCAAACAAGCTATACTTTGGCTTGTTATTTTAATTTATTAGGGTACTGAGTTGATTGGCTGATGTAGTCTCTAAACCACTCTCCATCATATCTGAAAATTCATGTCAGTCAGAAAAAGTCCCCAAGGGCTGAAGAAAAGTAAACATTGCATCCACTTTTAAAGAGGAGGAACCTGGGAACTAGCCACCAGTCAGCCTCTTTGTGCCAGCTAAGATCACAGAACAGATTCTTCTGGGTGACACGTCAAAACATGGAAGGCAGTTGAGTAGAGATAGATAGTATGCCTTCACCAAGGGCAAATCATACCTGACAAATCTAATGTCTTTCTACAACTGAGTCACTGCATCAGTGGACAGGGGAACAGCTACTGATTACATTTACCTGGACTTCTGTAAGGCCTTTGTTATGATCCCCCACAATATTCTTGAAGGTAAATTGGAGAAATATGAGTCTGATGGGCAGACTGTTAGATGGATAAGAAATTGATTGGATGTCTATGTCAAAGTATTTCAGTTTACAAAGTGTTAATGTCTAAGTGGAAACTAGTAACAAATGGTGTCCCTCAAGGGTGCATATTGGGACCAATACTTCATCAATGACATAGAAAGTTGGATCAAGTGCACAAAGAAAAAAACCCCTCCAAAAAACCCCAAAACCATATATGTATTGGATTATACAAAAAGCAGCTTTACCGGAGGAAGTAAATTATGGTTTTGCTTGATTTTACTTTGTTTTCTTTCTATTTTTAAGTAATGATTATGTAATACAGAATGATAAAACAGCTCTGGAATCAGAGACTAAATTCACGCCTGTCTGTGCCACCTTTCTCTTCCTTTGGGACTTCCACAATCTTCCCTGAACAGTAGAATTGGTAAAGGAACACATCTCAGCATATTGCACACATTTGGTCTGGAGCTTAGGACAGTTCCACAAGACATGTGGATTCTACTGATAAGGAAAAGCAAATCTGAATCTCTCACTTTCTGGATCTCTGTTTTAGTCAAGTCATTTGCCAAATTCTTGAGGAACTTCAAAATTTAATTACAGATGGGATTCTCTTAAAGTTGGTGGGTTTTTTCACAGATTAAAAACTAACAGTGAATAATATTTTTTTTGCAATTAAAATTCAAGCACCTAATCCCACATAATTTGCCAGATAAAGATCTGCCAAACAACCATTTGCTAGTTTCTTAGAACTCTCACTGTTTTTCTCAGAGTGCTCCAATGATAAGGAATAAAGTTCTTGTTGACTCATATTTCACCCCACATATCTCTTGTCTGGCTTTTTCATAATAGAAGAAGTGATAAATAGCCAATGCTAATAAAAGGCAACAGACTACATATTTACACATCAACTTAATTTGAAAAAAAATGCAGTATTAAAAATTCCCAATATATCTAAAATATTCCATATAAGCATGAAGATCCATATTTTAAAAGATGACATTAGAATAAATCTAAATAAGGCATTTGGGATGGTGTCCTCAGCAGTATCTATACTGCTTACAAGTTGCCAAACTGTTATGTTTTTAAAATAGCATTCAAAGTAGTTTCCAAAGTATGCCGTTTGAATCGTAAGTCAGATATGGTACTGATGATTCAATTTTTTGTATCTACATTCTTTGATGACGTTCTAAGACCTGCATGTGCTTTCATAAAAACTCATTACAACTGAAAAAGATAGTACGAGTTCGATATTATGACATTAGGATGAGAGGAAATAGCTTCAATTTGCGCCAGGGGAGGTTTAGATTGGGTGTCAGGGAAAATTTCTTCACTGAAGGGCTGTTTAAGCACTGGAACAGGCTGCCCAGGGAAACGGTTGAGTCACCATCCCTGGAGGTATTTAAAAGACATGTAGATGTTGTGCTTGAGGACACAGTTTAGTGACAGACCTGGCAGTGTTAGGTTAATGGATGGACTTGATCTTAAAGGTCTTTTTCAACCTAAAGGATACTATGATTCTATGACTTTTGTGTTTAGAGATACAGATATCTCAAAAAAAGAAAAATCTCTAATAGCTCTGCTGTACATGCACCGAATATATCCAGGAGTTTATTATCTCAGAAAAGCATCAAGTTTGTTTTTTTTCTCCAAAACTTCTGTCAACCTCAGATTTTATTTAAATAAGAAAGATCCTGTG
The DNA here is from genome assembly GCA_022605575.1 of Laterallus jamaicensis coturniculus. Classification (NCBI taxonomy): domain Eukaryota; kingdom Metazoa; phylum Chordata; class Aves; order Gruiformes; family Rallidae; genus Laterallus; species Laterallus jamaicensis. The sequence goes on from JAKCOX010000019.1 coordinate 9,993,732, forward strand.
ATTTTAATTGATATTTTAAGGTTGATTCCTCCAAAGGATGACAAAATTAGGATGAACAGTTAGCACTGTAAAGATGTATTTTTCTCCAAAGGGAGTGAAAGTTATTGTAACACGATATTTAAAGGAAAGATTGTTCATTTTTAGTATTCAGGCAAACAATGTTTGGAAGAGATTGTACATTTTGGACATTTTTTCAAGTAACTATGGTTCCTTAATTTCTTTAGGGATTAGAACAACTAACATTCCATTCAACACATCCAGAGAGCAACTTGATTAACTGCACTTGTGTGAAACAGATTTGTCTAAGTATCAATTTGCCGCCAACCTGTCTGCCATCTCCATAAATTATGTAAGCAATTGTGCAAGAGCAAATACTGTTTATGTTGATTTTCCAGGCTATGTTCTATCATTTTATTTGATTATGATAAAAAGGCATTGTCCATGACTAACAACTCACATAAAATTGGCAGAGCTGGCCATTTCAGAACATTTAGTTATGTAATTATGCTTTTATATACATTTATGCCTGCTCAGCTACACAATCAGTAACTGGAGGACTCACACCTTCTGCACCTTAAGAACTTTACTGTTCCACAACAAAAACTGTTATCCTGAAAATGGTGCTGGCAAAAAAATGATGAAGCATAACAGTGTAGGTTTATTTATAAGGTAATTTTATAATAAAGAGGCTTCAGATGGCATGCAGTTATGTCTTGCACTTACATACACTCCATAAGGAAAAAACATAGAATCATAGAATCATAGAATGGCAAGGGTTGGAAGGGACCCCGAGGATCATAAAGCTCCAACCCCCCTGCCTCAGGCAGGGCCACCAACCTCAGGCCTGGATCTACACAAGGTTGCCCAGGGCCCCATCCAACCTGTAAAAAACATAACACAAAGAATTTCACAGTAAGGTATTGTATCGACTTTTGATTGTTGTTTTGTTGTGAGTGCAGCTGGTTCTGAATAAAAAGTGCCTCCTCCATTCACTATAAGTATTTGGATTCCCTGTGCAAATTCCCAAAACATCTGAAGGATATAAAATAAACTCTCTCATCTAAGTTATATTTGTCTACAGGAGTTTAGAAGATACCAAAGGTTCTGACAGTGGCTGAGGTTGGATAATGAGATTAAAAAATCCTGTTATCTGTATGTCTATAAATCATCTATACATGTGAATGTGAGAAAGGAGGCTACTTCTCTGGTTTTCTTTGTCTTTTATTGATAGTGCATGATAAAGTGGATATCATATGATGCATCTCATCCAGTGTCTATAGCCTAGATTAGATTTTGGTTCTGTTGTTACTGGACATGGTGCCACATACAGATCACAGTTCTGGAATAGTCTATAGTTCCAGTTCTTGCATTCTTACATCTCACCCCTAGTTAGTATTTTTAAGCTTTGGCAATGACAATAATGAAACTTAGCTGTATCTTTGTTTCTAAATTGTGTGTTTTCTTTCTTGCAAGACAGGCATATGCCTATAATTTTACGTTCCATACTCTGACAATGGCATTTCAGTATTCATTGTAGTTAGGATGTGATCTTGACAACTCTGGAGAAAGGGAATAGAATAAGTAGCATTCCTCTCATTCAGGAACCTATTTAAATTGGGGGATTTTATCAGACCTTTACTGGTATTGTCTTTGGGTTTTTTTCATTCAGATTACTGTTTCTCACATGTCACTTCTCTCTAACATACAAGAAGTGTGAAGGATGTTAAAACCAGGATCATCGTACTCTGCTGTGTTCTGACACCTCTTGTCAATGTCTGTCTTTAGTGAGTCATTTTTGTCCTATAGAGAAGGACAAGGGTGTAGACTCCATCAGACAGCAACTGCAAGCTTCTATCCACATCTTTGTGCTCTGATTATTTTTGTCTTCCATTGAAGTTTAATGTTAACTGCTTTTTTCCAACAGGGTAAGGCAGAGACAGTTACACATCCAATCCCCTGACCAGTTAGTTATACGAAACCCTTTTCTGGGGAAGTCATATCTGCCAGGTAAAATTAAACATGATGGAAGTCATTTTTAATCTTGCTAAAATAAAAAGAAGTATCTACCCCAAGGAGTTTGCAAGCTGGAAAAAGATGATTCATAAATGTTGAAAATAACTTTTAAAAATCAACTGGCAATAGAGGTTTACAGATCTACACCTGAACTTGAACTAGTCACTGTAAACCCTCTTTATGGTCAAGGAAATCAGTAGACACTCTGAGGAAATATTGTGGCTGAAATTGTTAGTGTGTTATTTAGGGTGAGATAAATGCTGTCCTTCATATTCCTATTCTTATTCAAGAATTTAAAAATAATAGTTCATAGGTATATATTTTATTGTATTAATAAAATTAATAGTTTTATAGATACTTTATTATTAATATATCTGCATATGGTTCTATTAATCTCACAAAATTCTTATTTCAAATAATGCAAAAGTGACAGACCTTGGATATGCAGGTTAGTCAAAAAGCATTCTGTATCTCCATATACCTGTTAAAGGTAATGAACATAGAATCCAAGAATGAGTCTGCAGTTTTGCTTTTCAGAGTAATCCTCTGAAATTTTTATGGTCCTTTTGTGATCAGTCCTTTGACAGATCCTCTGTAAATTCATCATACAAAATCAGAAAATCTATTACTTTGACTTTTCCTAGATTAAAAATGTCCAAAAATAAGATGGCTCAAGATCAGAAAAAGAAAGAGAGGAAGAGAGGAAGGAAGAGAGGAAGAGAGAGAGAAAGGATGAGAGAAAGGATGAGGGAAGGAAGGAAGGAAGGAAGGAAGGAAGGAAGGAAGGAAGGAAGGAAGGAAGGAAGGAAGGAAGGAAGGAAGGAAGGAAGGAAGGAAGGAAGGAAGGAAGGAAGGAAGGAAGGAAGGAAGGAAGGAAGGAAGGAAGGAAGGAAGGAAGGAAGGAAGGAAGGAAGGAAGGAAGGAAGGAAGGAAGGAAGGAAGGAAGGAAGGAAGGAAGGAAGGAAGGAAGGAAGGAAGGAAGGAAGGAAGGAAGGAAGGAAGGAAGGAAGGAAGGAAGGAAGGAAGGAAGGAAGGAAGGAAGGAAGGAAGGAAGGAAGGAAGGAAGGAAGGAAGGAAGGAAGGAAGGAAGGAAGGAAGGAAGGAAGGAAGGAAGGAAGGAAGGAAGGAAGGAAGGAAGGAAGGAAGGAAGGAAGGAGAAGGAAAAGAAAACTGTGAGAAATCTATTTCCTGAGATTTTACAAATCTTTACTTAAATTTGGATGAGTTCATTGTGTAAGCAAAAATAAAGCAAAACTTTGGAGGGAAATTCAAAGTAGGACACACTCCTCAATGCGTTATTCTGTCTTCTTACACAAAAAGCATCACATGGGAAACTTTTATCAAGTCCATCACATTTGATACTGCATCAGGTAGGATGAATATATGACAGAATGAAATATAAAACTGTTACCTTCTCATCATCACTTCTCACTCACTAATTTATAAATGAAAATCCGACACTATAAATGAATAGAAAAATCTAATAGAATTTTCCTTGAATGTTCATTAAATTTTCACAGAATTTTCGTACTGCTTTAGTGTAATGCAAATGTAAATGGAGTATGGCAATTTTATTATTATATGCTCTATTGATATAATCATGCTTGAAAAGATAATTTTGAAAAAGGAATTTTAAATTATACAACATACAGCTGTCTTAAAAATACATTTTATTTTAAAAAAGATAAAAATTATAAAAAGCAGTAAGCAAGAGCAAAAAGGGGTTTTCAGCCTTTCAATTACACTCTAAGAACTACCTCCCCCAGAAAAAAAAACAAAACAACAAACTGAAACAAATATTTTAATGATGAAGGTTTTATATGAATACTGATTGAATATTTATCTTGTCTAATTAATTATACAAGCCTGAAATTACAATTGCTTCCTATTGTTGGAAGTGCACTAGTACCTGTTCCTTGTCAGCAGGAAATTAACATCCTACGCTTTGTTACGTGGTCTATTTCAAGCAAGTTGTTAACCCATATCCTCTTCAATCTGCAAAATCAAAATGCTTGAAGCTAGAAATCTTAGTGTTTTTCACACCATGCATTAACTATTTCAATGCCACAGATAAAATTCCAAAATCTATGAAACTTCTCAATAAGTCTAGTGTCTATCTTAGTGTCTATCCATGAATATCATACATCTAAAAATTGAGTCTTTGAAAGCTGTGTGGTCTGAAGGAAATTGTAGGCAGACACCAGCAACTAAACAAAAAGCTCATCAGTTAACGCCAAAAGAAGAAGTTCAGACTGTCTCAGAAATCTGAAATACGTGTGTAAAGAAAACCATTTCTCAGCTCTGTGTACACAGTGTTTATGCCACTTTTATGCATGTTTTGCTGGGGTCCAAGAAACTGAGGTTATTAATAAAGGCAATTTCTTATTGAGTGCTCTACATAGAGAAATGACAAATGTGTATATCCAGAGATATTGTTCCCATGGAAACCATAATTCAGCCACTTCGTGCACATATATTAAAGAATATGTTTATGCAAGGGAGATGAGATATGGTTTCTTTGGGAACCATAACTTTGACTTTACCGACTTTTGTGTATGTTAAATGTCAACCATTATTTCACATTAATATGTCTTGTACTTTCTTTATTGCATTGCATTTACTGAATGCACTGCATGCTTGTGTAATGAAAGGATCTTTTGTAATATTTTTGTGCAGAAGATAAGACATAAATTGGCAACGAGAGCCTAAATTTCAAGTTTAGAATAACTGAGGTTATTCTTTCAGTTGACAAGCTTGGAGTTGAAAGATCATTTCTGCTTAGAGATATGCACAACTGCAGAGCCATGATCACTTTGCTTTAGGGAATTTCACTATGAAAAGCATTACACAACATAATCTACCTTGGAGCATTACACTGTTAGTTTTTGTCTTCAATATAAATAGAATAAGTTAGAGATGCAGAAGGCTAGAAAGAAACTTGTACAATATTTTTTAAATAGTGAGAGTTTAGGAGTGTTTTTTTGACAGAAAATTGATAATAACTTCAAATTTACATAAAGCTCATGTTACATTGCAACATCCAAATAAGACCTATAAGGCCTGTATAGTTAGAAAGTGGTCTTTCTTTTCAGTATAAAAACACTCTAAAAACAAACTATAAATTCAAAGTAGTAGAAAGACGTTAAAACAAAAGGAAAAAATTGCTTTTCAAATTGCTTCAGATGACTGAAATGTATTTTAATACACAATTTCAGGGTAAGGACCTAGAGTGTTTTGGATTTATTTTGGAGTAGGACAGAAAGGAATTCAAGAATCTGTTTTGTTTTGCCCACATGTCTATACCATTTTTAAATGTAATGCATTGGACAAATCAACTTGTGGTTTCCAAGGGCTATCTTAACCCCTTTTTGTCAAATGCATTAAGATGTAGTGAGTGCTATTCCTTTATGGAAACAGTTTCTAATACAAAAGTTTGTGATTGAACTGTTAAGCCAATAATCCCACCACAGAATCATAGAATTACTTAGGTTGGAAGAGACCTTTAAGATCACTGAGCCCAGCTACAGCCTAACCCAGCCTAGTCCACCTCTAGATCATGTCCCAAAGCACATCTACAGGCCTTTTAAATACCTCCAGGGATAGTGACTCTGCCACTTCCCTGGGCAGTCTGTTCCAGTACTTGACTCCCCTTTCAGTAAAGAAATTCTTCCTGATATCTAACCTGAATCTCCCCTGGTTCAATTTGAAATTGTTTCCTCTCATCCTATCACTTGTTACCTGGGAGAAGAGACAGACTCCCACCTCAATATACCTTCCTTGCAGGTAGTTGTAGAAAGCAATAAGGTGTTCCCTCAGCCTCCTTTTGTCAAGACTAAAAAGCCCCAGTTCCCTCAGTTGCTCCACATAAGACTAATGCTTCAAACCCTTCATGAGCTCCATTGCCCTTCTCCGGACATGCTCCACCATCTCACTGTCCTTCCTGTAGTGAGGGGCCAAAAACTGGACACAGTACTCAAGGTGCTGCATCACCCGAGCTGAGTACAATGGAACTATCACTTCCCTACTCCTGCTGGTCACACTATTCCTGATACAGATGACGATGCTGTTGACCTTCTTGGCCACCTGGGCACACTGGTGGCTCATGTTCAGCTGGCTGCCCACTAACACCCCCAGGACCTTCTCCTCCAGGGAGCTCTCCAGCCACTCTGCTCCAAGCCTGTAGTGTCCCCTTGGGCTATTGTGACACAAGTGCAGGAGCCAGCACTTGGCCTTTTGGAACCCCATAAAGTTGGTCTCTGCCCATCAATCCAGGCTGTCCAGGTCCCTCTGCATAGCCGTCCCACCTTCCAGCAGATTGACACTCCCACACATTTTGTTGTCATCTGCAAACTTACTGAGAGTGCACTCAATCCCTTTGTCCAAATCATTAATAAGGATGTTAAAGAGGACTGGCCCCAGCACTGAGCCCTGGAGCACCTGCCACCAGCTGGATTTAACTCCGTTCACCACAACTCTGTGTTAACCATGGAAATTACATACTTAGCATGGAACTCAAAATATTAGACAACAACAAAAAAAAAACCCCACAACTGTATTTCTACATCTTTTTACAGCATGGAGTTGGAAGATTGTTAGTAAAGCTCACAGAGATGTTGAATTTCAGACGCATGTCTGCTAAATCTAAATTGATAGGCCCACGACCTTCCAGGTGAACTACCGGTTTATATTTAACCCCAGGAACCTATGAGAGCAGACAGAAAGACTAGAATTCAATACTCATTTGTCTTACTGTAGTTATATATTCATGGTATACTGGGAGCAAGCATAAACTTGGAAAACACTAGCCAATTCCTTGTTGTGGTCAACCAGCCTGGATTAGCAGCCAAATTACCACACAAACACTTGCTCACTCACTGCTGCTCTGCTGAGTGGGAATTGGGGGAGAATGGGAAGAAATGTTAGGGATCCTATACAGGCTGCCGGCCCTTTGGGGATGTGCCTGCTCTACACACCTCCTCCACTTTTATTTCCTCCTCCTCCCTCTCTCCAATTTTTACCTCACTTTCTTAAATACCTTTACACAGAGGTGCCACAAAGTCTGGCTGTGACTGGATGTGACCCCAACCTTCTCCTGCAGAGGCCAACCCTGCTTCTCTCCACCCTCTTCCCCCACTCCTCCCCTGCAAAAATCCCAAAAGCATTCCTTGCCATTTACAACTAATACCCTAGTCAAAATCTACATGGGTTGTATAAGCCTCATCCAAAGCCAAACACATATACGCTCCTACCATAAGTTTTTTAACTCAAGTTCATTGCTGTGTTAATGTATTTCATATGTTTTTATATCTTCCTACATTATATCAAGCATTACCTTATAGTATGCTTTAGTGGACTTTCCTATTTTGGAAATGGGTGTAAAAAAATAGTTTTAAAAACAGTTGAAGAGCATATGAAGACATAATATGGACAGTGATTTGACATTAAATGTGTAGGAGATGCCTGAAAAGATGAACCCACTATTCTACCAAAAATTATCACAAACAGTCCTGCTAAAGTCAGTGAGACTCTTCATGGAGCAAGATGCTACCCATTTTGGGCTAAGTTATCAGAATCTACTCCATAATGATTACAGTGAACCATTGAAGACTTGACATTTATCACACGGTGCTATTTACCATTAGTGAGGCATTTGCAGTTCCCCTATGCTTGGAATAGGGAGTACTGCAAATACCATATGAAGTTTAACTGCCATCAGCAGTAAATGTCAGGATTGTAATGGTACTTGCTCTACATGTAATATGAATTTGGAACTGAAAATGTTCAACAAGTCTGATTTCTGAACTGTTTGTTTTGTTGTATTCTGTGTTGTACCCTGTAATTACACATGTTTAAGTTACAGGTTCACTGTCCATAATGTAATCAGTTTCACTTTCTTAGAAGCTCATGCCTTGCATAAACAGTCAGTGCAAACAGTAAGTGCGAGCACTTACAAGGTATTAGTTCACAGTCTGTTTTATAATAGTATAGTATAATAAGATTTGTAAATTGTCCTTCCTGAGCTAGAAGGAACTCAATAAAATTCCAAATTATTAATTAATGTTATTGTAAGAGGCTATCTGGAATAAATGTGAGTCAAGAGAATATATGCAAGTACAAATGTGCACATACACACACGTACATTTGACATCAGACTTTTCTCATAACACCCTTTTGTAAGCCTGCAAGCTCCATTTTTTACACAAGCAGGTTTTACACATTTTATTCTACATACAACACATCTGAAACAGTGAAATAGCTAAAATTCAGTAACCCGTGATTCTTGATTAAATCTGGAGAATTCTTAAACCTCAATAAGCCTCCTGGGTTTGAAGTACCATTTGAGAGGGAAAAGTGGAAGAAAGAGTTAATGAAAATCAAAGCACATGAACAGCATTAAAGAAGTAATGCAAACCATTCCTGCACTTAGCTGCTAGACTAAGGTGCATCAGGATCCTGGTTATTGTAGTATTCACATCAAGTATCCATGGGAAGTGATGGAACTTCCAGTGAAACTAGCCGTCTTGTCTGAGTTTCTATGAAGAAGGAAGTGCTGGGAGATGGGTCAGACTTCAATTTAATCTAGGATCCAAGGAGGATCTGGAACTGGAAATGTTAACTGTATCCTGCTGTAACAGCTTAAGTGACTTGGTGATGACAGCTACCATCTGATGTGACTAGAGAAATGGGCACACTGGGGGGCAACAGGTCTGGAAAAAAAGTGAGAAGTGTCCAGACATAGTAATTTCACTAGCCATTTTAGACAAGGAAAAAGAAATCAGAGTGACTCTGCTTCACAGAAGAAAACATAGACAAGTAAAAGGCTTTTAGACATCTTAACTGCAGTTTTAATGAGAAAATAATTCATAGCTAGAAATATGTCCTTTCCACTCATACTGATATTCTTAAAAAAGTAAGTGACTCTGGAACACAGTCCAAAAATTTTAAATGGACCCGTATACAGTCTGAGTTTTAAAAGGAAGTCACAATAGCTTTCAAAAGAAAGCAAAGATTTAGCCAAGATAACATTCAACAGAAAGATTTGTTCATAGCACAGGTTAATAGATATTGTTTTGTAAAGGTAGTTGTGCATTTTCATATTGACAACAGATTTTAAAAGGGAATAAAGAACAGGCTCAAATTAATTTGAATCTACTTAAGACACTTGACTGGTGGATAGTTCTACTATATTATGATACAGTTTAAAAGGGAATAGAGTCTTTAGTTTCATTTTGAGTCAGAGCCTGTTGCTGGGAGTTACGGCAATGGACAAAGACATAAGAACACTTCTTTCTCTACCTAAAGAAAAGCATGTTGTCATGGTGGTGATGAGCAATTCCATCGTTACTGAGAATGACACACTACTTTTTTTTTTTTCCAGACAAAATGTTAAGTTTATTCTTAGCAATTTTTTTAACATACTGATGTAATCTTAGAACTAACATTTATTTACAGACCACCTAGACATGTCGAAGTCCTGAGGAGTGACTATCTCTCATCTATTTCCTTAAAAGAGAATTAGTGTATTACCTTAATTATTCACTGTCACACACAGCAAAATATTTTGTTTCTTAAAAATAAAATGGCATTTACATTGATTTAAGGGAAATAGCATGAAGGCTCTTGATTTTTGAGGTTTTAAAAATTATTTCTAGTTAAGATATAACTTCACATGAGACACAAACAAACAGGTTCCAATTAGTTATCTGGTTGTCTAAGAGAGTCTTTAATAAATAGCTCTTTTCTTAAAGTAAAATATTAGGTATGGCATATAGTTTATATGCTACATAGTTTGCATCCACAATAGTGATCTCTGAGTCTCGGAAAGCTCATTTGATATCTTCATACAAAAGGTTTATTAACATTTTAAATTCTTGAAGAATAAAATTAAGGGGATTTTTTTTTCACAATTCATAAAGCATATGGTCCTGTCCATGGACATACATAGGACAAATGATGAAGATATTTAAGGTATAAAGGCAAAGGATAATAAAGAATCATTTCTACTTAGGAATTCTTGCAGCTTGCTATCTAATGCTTCACAAAGCTAGGGTTTTAAGGAATGAAAGCCATTTCATGTACCCAGCCTTTGTAATAGTTCTACTTACTAGCCTGAAACTAATAAGGATCAGGCAGCATACATAGACACATACTTCTGGCCAAACTATTTTCCCTAGGAATTTACAGAAGGGAAAAAAAATAGAAAAAAAAGGAACAAACAACAACCAAAGAAATAAAAGCTCTGAGAATTTTTTTTTTTTTAATTGCAAAGTCGAACTGTATCAGTCTCCCCCAGTCCTTGAAACTTCATCAATTTTTGTGTGCTTGGTACAGACAAGGATAAAAGCTTTCTTCATGCTTAACTTCATTGTTAGCCATGTATTTTCCATCAAGCCCGTCACTGTAAAAAAAGACAAAATTTTTTAAAAAAGAACATTTGTTTACCCCATGATGCTCTTGAGGTGTAGGTCTAAAGAGTAATTATGGATTATCATTCATGCAGTTCTCTGACTCTATATCCTGTTTTCAGCTGAGACAATTTTCTTCCTAGAAGCTGGTATAGTGCTGTGGTTGGGAGTTAGTATGAGAACAATACTGATAACACATTAATGTTTTAGTTGTAGTTAAGTAGTGCTTACATTAAGTCATGGAAATTCCCCTTCACATGTTCTTTCAACTGAGAAGGCTGGAGGTACACAAGAAGAACCCAAACTGACCAAAGAGATGTTCTGTACCATATTGTGTCATATACACTGGGGAGAGTTGGCTGGCGGGGGAAATGACCACCGCTCAGGCCCTGGTTCAGCACTGGTCAATCGGTCGTGAGTAATTGCACTGTGCATAATTTATTTTGTATATGATGATGATCATCATCATTCCTTTACTTTTCTGTCCTATTAAACTGCCTTTATGACAACCCATGTTTTACTTTTTTTTTTCCTGATACTTACTTCCATCTCATTGGGGAAGGAGGGAGCAAACGTCAGTGTGTTATTTATCTCCCTGATGGGTTAAACCACAACATTTTATTACGAAATACTTTGAAAAACAAGTTTAATTACTTCTATAGAAACTTGTTCCCACATCTACATTTAAAGAAAGAAAATGCTGTCTGTCAAAAGCACTAGACTTAAGTAATCATGAATACAGTCCCAAGAACAAAATGCTCTTTAATTCACCAGACAATTAGCCTTCTGTTAAATATCAATCTTCTTATAAAACTTATTCAGAAAAATAGGCTTAAGGCCATGTGCAAGGTTTAATTAATAAAGAAATATTCATTGGGAATTCATACTGTATATTAGCTTTTATAGCCAGAGTCTTAACTTTTTTCTTAATTGCTCTAAATAATTTTCAGAGAATCACAGAATGGTAAGGGTTGAAAGGGACATCTGGAGATCATCTAGTCCAACCACCCTCCTGAAGCAGGATCACCTGGAACAGGTTGCACAGGTTCACATCCAGGCAGGTTTTGAATGTCTCCAGAGAAAGAGATTCCACAACCTCTCCAGGCGACCTGTTCCAGTGCTCTGCCACCCTCACGGTAACATTTTTTCTCATGTTGAGAAGGAACTTCCTGTGTAACAGTTTGTGCCAATTGTCCCTTTATCTGTCACTGGGTCCCATTGAGTAGAGTCTGGCTCCAACCTCTTAACATCTGCACTTTAGATACTTACAAGCATTGATGTGATCCCTTCACAGTCTTCTCCAGGCTAAATAATTATTTTGTGCTTTAAGATCCAGATCTAAACTTACCAGCTATGTCTAGTAATATTATGTGAATTTTAGAACATGGAGTTTGTGTATTCAATTAACTTTAAATAAATAATAAAAGTATTTTTTAAAAATCCAGAATACAAAAGAAACAACTACAATTTCAAAAAAAGATATATTTTAATTATGAATTAGTAAGATCCAAGTCTTCTATTTCTTCAAATGCATCATAACCTATGGCCATATTGAAGGATTCTTTTTAATAAATGCAGTTCTACAATTTGTTTAAATCAAGCACAATAGTTGTTTGATTTTTTTTATTTTTTTTTTAAATTAAATCCCAAATGAAAATTAATATTTGGGGTGATTTCAATAATTTGAAGACCGTTAGTTTTGTCTATGGAAATTAAAACACATTTTTATAGAATCATAGAGTCGCCCAGGTTGGGAGGCACCTCAGAAGATCTGTTTCAATCTTTCATGTCAAAGAGAGCCTACATGAGATTATTTATCACCCTGTCCAATTGTATCTTGAAAACCTCTAGTGATTGGGACGGAACCACATGCCTGGGTAGTGATCGAGTGTCGGGTTAGTCTTTGCTGCTGCTGCAGCACACTGCTGACTCATATTCAGCAGGTTGTTCCCCAGGACTCCCAGGTCACACAAAATCATCACAGAATCATAGGGGTTGGAAGGGACCTCGAGAGATGATCATGTCCAACCCCCTTGCCAAAGCAGGTTCCTTAGGACGTATCACACAGATAGGCATCCAAACAGGTCTTGAATATCACCAGAGAAGGAGACTCCACAACCCCCTTGGGCAGCCTGTCCCAGGGCTCTGTCACCCTCACTGTGAAAAAGGTCTTCCCCATATAGGTGCAGAACTTCCTGTGCTCCAACTTGCAGACATTGTCCTTTGTCCTGTCCCCACAGACTACTGAAAGGGGCTGGCCATGTCCCCCTGCATCCCATGCTTAAGGTATTTATAAACATTGATTAGGTCCCCCCTTAGTCCTCTTTTCTCCAGGCTGAACAGTCCCAACTCACCCAGCCTTTCCTCATAGGGGAGATGATCCAGGCCCTTAATCATCTTTATAGTCCTCCTTTCAGCAAGAAATAAAAACCATCTTCATACTCTTTGGAAACTCATTCTTCAGGGCTTAATGAAAGTGTGTGCTTCATTAGGTAGATGAGGGAATTTTTTTTGGTTTGTTTTGGGTTATTTTAAGCTAATGTCTCAAGTCCAGGACAGCCTTGGATATTTCAAATCTTCTCCCCACTACTCTCTAAAAATGTTACAGGAGAAAAGTCCAGAAGAAAAAGACAGGCAGGTATAGGAAACATAACTGTTGCAGGCCGTATATTCTGCAGAAGAGACATCTGAAATACAAGTCTTCAAATACTTAAAATATAGCTGCAAAGTAGAAGATGTTGCTGAAAATATTTTGATAGGATAAGAAATAATAAGCTCAAGATAGACTGAGCATTTCTGCATGCTGCTTTCAGAAGTTTAAACATGTCCTAGTTAACACTAGAATAGATTGTATAAGTTATTCTGTGTAGGAAGCAGATCTAGACTCTACATTTCCATTTGGCAACATTTGTCTCTCATTGCTTGTGAATCGTATATTCTGCTGTAGGGTTGGCAGTGGACTTGCTGACCTCTTCAAGTCTTTTACAGACTTGCTTTTCATGATATCTCATAGGTAATTGCTGAAGCAAACCAACTGTTTTCTTTCCTCTTTCTTAATAATGCATAGCATAAAAACATTTTTGTGCTTGATCTAATCAGCTTCTCTCCTTTTCTGGCTGAGACAAATTCATGTGATGAGCTTTAGGTTTTCCATATGCTGCCACATATAAAATATAAATCTAAAAGCAAGAAAGTTATTACACTGAAAGCTATATACTGTTTCAGCAGGATGATTGGTTACCTTAATTTAAAAGGCTAATTGTTCAACATTTAAAATATTACCGTGCTAGTATTTTTTTGCAAATACAGCTTAGAAAACTATTCTTGTGAACATAGATTCTCATACTTGTTATTTTGCCCATTTCCATTCTTTCAGTTTACTTGATGGATGTTTTTCTGCAGGTGGTGGATGTGTGTGCGCTGAAGTAATTTCTTAAATCAACAGAGTTCTGATGAATTGGATGGCATAATACTGATTAAAATTATCTGTATTACTACTTTGTTTCTTTTTTATTTTCCTCACAGAGAAGTGTCTTGTGTTGCTCTGTTACTTGTATATCAAAATTCAACTGTGATTGATGGAAAAAAATCTAGGCAGAGAAAATTCAAGCAAAGAGGTAGAGAAGGATCAAGGGTTTCTGCTGCTGTTAATGATTCACAAAATCATTTTGTCTCTAATGGCTCTTTGTATCCAGTTTGCCTTTCAAATGGAACACCCACCTGAAATTTTCCTCGGGGAAAATAGTAAAGATTTGTATGCAGGAAAGGAGTGAAAAGGAAATTTTACTCAGGGAAGCCAAATGGAAATATTATGAAAACATCCTTCAGAAGAAAAAGAAATCAACTAAGGAAAAAAAGAAAATTCCACTGATAGAGAACTTTAATTGCCATTTCTCCTTTATGCAAGTAAAAGCTAAATTTCAATGAGTTTCATGTGGATGTTCTTTAAAACAAAACAATAATGGAAGAAACTAGGACACTTTTTCATATATTTGGATACACCATTATGAGGATAAGAGCAAGCCTTCTCAGCATCAGTACCAGCATATTTCTGCTAAATAATACAGAAGGAAGAACACAAGGGAATTAGAACTACAGTACAAATTAAATAAAATAAGTTATTCTCTAGATAATAAAGAAAAGAGAAAAATGCAAGTGCACTTCAAGATTATAGATCTCCTGGCATTTATAGCTACTAAGGAAATATTATGTGATTGAATTAATATGAAAACCCATTTGCTTCCCATTACAGAAAATATTCCAAAACAAAGCTACATTTGAATACTTTACATTTGCATAAGTCAACAGTGAAGAGCATTGGGAGTCCACAGTAAACTTTTACAGATTCACTTTTGACTTCTGTTTTAATGGATATACTGTTTTCAATGCTTCCACCTAATTGTGTTAATGAAGGCAGCAAATACATTTTAAAAGCTATCAGTAAGTAGTGGAGACACATAGCAGAATCTCAAAGTCTGAAAATATCAGAAGGTTAGTTTTACCTAAAAGCATAAATTTATTCTATACTAATATATAAATCAACTTCAATTAATTAAACACTAGCACACAGCACTAGCTAACTCTAAGGAAATAGAGATGCTCTCTTCCTGTACCCTGACTTGTAAAATACATTTAACAGAAAGATAAAAACCTAAATGTCTCATGGATTTCGATGTAATAGAAACGCCACTTTATTTCAGGAGAGGTTGGATGACCAATGCAGATCTCCAGAGCAAAATACTGACCTTTTGAATTTAGAAATAAAACCAAAGGTAAGCAAACTCTCTTTCCCAAGAAAACAGCAATAGCTGTTTTATATCATAATAAAA
This sequence comes from Laterallus jamaicensis coturniculus, assembly GCA_022605575.1. Classification (NCBI taxonomy): domain Eukaryota; kingdom Metazoa; phylum Chordata; class Aves; order Gruiformes; family Rallidae; genus Laterallus; species Laterallus jamaicensis. The sequence goes on from JAKCOX010000019.1 coordinate 10,008,979, forward strand.
TTTCAGTATATTTTTGGAAGCATTTGACCCAAGATAGTGTGTCACTTGTCCTGTCCCCTGTATCCTGATTAACATCTCCTGATTGTTGTAACTCTTGCCTTAGACAAGACACAGTACTGGTGTATAGAGGTATTTTCTTGCTATGGAATTGTACTATCCTTGCAGAAAAATGTATGAGAATCTAAACCATGAAATGCATATAACCACATTCACAAGGACTTCCTCATTTAATTTAATTGATTTAATTAGATCATTATCTAAACGACAAAGAACATTTATTTGATGATGTAACTTGAGAAGGGGAACCCACATAAAGTCTGGTTACTTGTTATGCTATTTAATACTATATGACTATCATTCATTTAGCAGTGTTAAAGAACAGTTAAAAAAGTAAATGGGACATTCCTGACACCAACAACTTAATATAGTTGCATCACAGAGTGAAATGCTAATGAAAGCTGGAAGGTTCCTTGAAAAGTCCCTCTCAAAGCAGGATTGACTCTGAGGTCAGAGAGGGCGGCTCAGTTGGGTCTTCAAAGCCTCCAAGAGTGGAAGTAGCACAACCTCTCTGGGCAACCGACTTCACTACCTGACTCTTCTCATGGAGAAAAAAATATATCTGCTATCTGAATCTCTTTTGTTTTACATTGCCTCCTCTGCCTCTCATTTTTCCCACAGTGCTGGGAAGAACCTAGCTCCATATCCTTTCTGACCTCTCCATAGGCACTGGGGGCTGCTGTTAGGTCCTCCACAACCATCTCTTACCCAGAATGAACAGGCCCCGGTCTTTCAGTCTCTCCTCACAGGGTAAGTAATCTATCCTGGTGGCCTTACATAGAAATCCCTCCAACTTATCTACATCTTTTCCTTTTCTGTTGTTGTTGGGTTAGGGTTTTGTTGTTGCTGTTTTGAGGGTTTTTTGGGGGTTGTTCTTTTGTGTGTGTTTGTGTCTGTAAATGTAACCACAGATATTATCTAGATTTGGTCTGAGTAGAGGGGAGTATCTTGACCATCTTTTCTGACTGACCTTCAGTATATCTACTGGCCTTTCCTAACTTGGTGTCACATGCAAAATTAACGAGAGTGCACTGCGTCACCTCCCTCATGTCACTGACAAAGTTGTTAAACAGAACGTGTTGCCATACAGACTCTCATGGTATTTTTTGCCAACATGCAACTCATGAACCACCATCCTCTGAACTCAGACATCAAATCAGGTTTTTACCTATTGATTTTTTCATCGCATCATTGAATCATTGATTCATAGAATTAGAGATTCATAGAATCATAAGATCAAAGAATCATAATCAAAAAATGGTTTGGGCTGGAAGAGACTTTAGAGGACATGTAGTTTCAACCCCCCTTGCAAAGGGCAAGGAAAACCTTCCACTAAAGGGTGGAGGATTTCCACACATCCAGACAAAATATCTCAACTTCTATATAGCAACATTATTTGAGACCGTGTAAAAGCTTTGATAAAGTAGAGATAAATTGCATCTACAGCTTTCCTTTCATGTACAAATCCAGTTATTTTAACACAGAAGGCAATCAGGTTTGTCAGAAAGTATTCATTCTTGGTAAAAAAATCCATGCTGACAGTTCCCAGAGAACTCCTGAGACTTTTCCAGGAATTCGAGTAAGGAGGACACTATAGTTTCTCAAGTTGACCTCTTGGACTATCTTTAAGATAGGGGCAACATTTACCTTTCTCTGGTCATTTGGGTATTCTTTGATTTCCATGACCATTTGGAGATGACAGACAGGATCCTTGGAAGGACATTGACAAGTTGCTTCACCACCCACAGATGTAGGCTATCAGGTGTTATAGACTAGCATGGATTGTGTTCTGGGCCAATCCTCATCCACCGATGGACTTCCTCTCCCCCTTAACCCTGTGTCTAAGCACAGAAGACCCAGAGACTTTGTTGATGAAGATTAAGGCAAAGGAGGTGTTGAGTAACACAGCCTCATCTGTATTTCTGATACTAAATTGTTCATTGCTGAGTTTCTATTTTTCTTAAGATAAACTGTCAGACTTCATTTGTGAATTATGACTGTGTGAAAACTGATGTCCAAAATATTTGCATGTATTCAGCAGATGTTCCCTAACTGGGTAAATAATCATAAATCAGTCTCAACTCTTTGCCCTACATTCACAAAATCCTTTGGAAACCTTGCTGTACCTTTAAGTCTTATATTAGAGTCACCAAAGTTATTACTCTCTTCACATTAACCAAACCAAATTTGAGAAAGCTATTTGGCAGTTTCCCATCAATTTATTTTCAGTATCTTCCAATTTGCATTTAAAATAGGCTAGCATATTTTCTTATCAGCAAAATTATCTTGTCAGTAGGGCCTAATATGATAGGAAGCACTCCACAGTAGTAAGTTCCCAATTTCTCCTCATAAATTGGATCAAAATTTATAAGCAAGATCCCACAAAGCATCTCTAAACAGACAATTTGGACTTAGCAAACGCAAATGCATAATATTGTGTGTTACCACTGGGTATTTAGGACCATCTCTGAAAGAGGAAATAAAAGCATATTCAACATATTATGTTTACTCATCCAAAAATAAATGGATACATCTGTAATAAAGAGTGAATGATATCATTAGCTTATCCAGGCAACTTAACTTGCTTTTCTGTATGCCTGATTTCAGCTCACTTAGTTCTTAATCCTACGGAAAGAATTGCAGGGATACGTATTTTCTTGTCTTACATCAATCAAAATATCTGTTCTAGGAACCATGAAAAGATCAATTGCATAATCAGACCCTTCTTCTTTACGAAGTATTTTTTATGTCAAACGATACGTAGACTATGCTATCAGCTTTTTAAGTGTTTCACAAAAAAATATCTTTTCTAAGAAACATCAGTCCCAAGTGAATTAAAAAAGAAAAAAAACCACAAAAAACCAAGTACTTCACTATAACAAAGACTGAAAACAACAAAGCAGAACACCACACTGTGTGACAGGAAAATTCATGGTCACTCTCAATCTCAATGCAGACTGCCTTTCCAAACCAAATCAGTCCTTTAAGACTTCAGATAATTTAGCTGGTCCATCATCATATGAATATACTTACAAAGAAAGCCATTCAAAATGTCTTAAATACTATCAGGTTTTTATTTAGTTCTTTTCCTTGGTCATGACCATTTGCTTCAGTAGCAACTTCAAATACTTTTAAAAGTAGGTCTTGTCTGAGACAGTTTTCTTTGTGTTTGAATTTTCATTTAGGCTGACAGGTTAAGCAAATTTGGGAGTGTCTATGCTCTGCAAAGGACCACGGAATAGAAATCCCTCAGGTGAGTTAGCAACATATAGAACAAGCACTTCCCTTTGCTTATCAATCACAGGCACAGTGCTGAGTTTCCGTGGAATACTGTGTGGATGTTACTGCTCAAGAAAACTCCTTAGCAAATTATTTCCTTGATCACCATAGACATAGCATTTGCTACTCTCAAGAGTAGCAACACTTCCAGGTTTTTGATGAGTGCTACTGATAGGTCATATGACTACTGATCAACCATTTTCATGTCCTTATCATCGCAATATACTGAGAAGTATGGAAATCATATAGCCATTTTGTCCTAATTTCTTCAATCCCATCATTAAAAAGACAACCAACAAATGAAATGTCAAAGCAGCTCAAGGTCGAATTGCTAGGGGTAGGCTGCATGATATTTTTTAAGCTTCCTAGGTGCTGGATATTTAACTGTCATTCCTTTCAATATTTCCTTATAAGCAACCTCGAAGAGGAATCCATATATTCTGAAATACAGAGTGGAATGAAATAAAGAATCGACTTTTCTATGCTTTTTGATGAGTAGTGAGATCTGCATAAAAGGAAAAAAAAAGCAATTGTGGTATTTGTAGCTCCCACAGTCCATGCCAGATGGTCTGCTGAACACACTAATTCCTCGCCTGCTAGGAAATCCTAATTACTGCTTTAAAAGAAGTAATTTTGGTAATTTAGTAATGGCTTCATCTGATATAACACTAAAAAAGAAAAAGTAAAAATACAAAGAATGAAAATATTTATGTGAGAGAAAATTCCACCATTTACTTTCTATCTGCAAATCTATGGTACAACATCAAGTTTTCTGGATCTTGACATAAAAAAGATTTCTTTATTATATGGAAGTTAAAATTGCTGTATTGTACTAAATCCTGTTTATTCCTGTGTTTTCCTCAATCTTATAAATTCTTTGCCTCTGTGCTAGCTATTCTTTTTACATTGAGTTCCATATGGACATCACAAAATGAAATTGCAAATTTAGCTACCTTATTAAAAAGAGGAAAAAAATGCAGAATTTGCCACCAGAAAGCATTTTGTGGAAGGGTATTGTAAAGTTATGAGGTAATTTCAGAGGAAATAAAACTAATTTAAAGAGATAAGCAAACCTTTTCAAACACTGTTTGTATACTTAACAATTTGCTTTATCTGGTCAGAAAAAAAAAGAATGATTATGCTAATTATATTTCCTGTGCCTATAACTGAAAAATAATCCTTAATGTTAGTAATCATACAAATCCTAAACCTCATAGGATGAAAATAAACATGGCATCTTATAGCTATTGCATCTGTTGGAAGTTCTTTAACTGTGTGTCCATATCTATATTAGAAAACACGTTTCACAGACTTGTAACTGTTTGTTTCCTTCAAATAAGAGGTACAATTAGAACACTCAGGTGCATGAAAATGAATTGTTAGGACTATTTTAGGGGTATTTTTAGCATCTGAAGAGGATGGAGTAATAAAAATTTTAAGCCAAATTATATACTTTAAGAGAAAGCATATGCTTTTTTGAGGTCTCTTTCAACCCTTAATATTCTGTGATTCTGTGATTTGTAATTTGATAAATAGAACCAAGTATAAAATACTGTGACTTCATGCATATATATTTATCTCACAATAATTACACTGCAACTGAAATGAAAATCAGGATTAATTCTTTATTCTGTACTCTACTTCAAGAAAGCAAAATGAGGAAGCATGAAAAAAATAATAACACATGGGGAGGACAAGGGAAGAGAACACAGACTATGGGTGGACTAACAAGGAATGGTGCAGAAATTTCTGTCCAAAAAATGGGGAGTTACACAGACATTAAAAGGATTAGACCTGAGGACAATGAACTGTATGCTCACAAGGACAGTATCTGGTAACCTGTTTCTTTCAGGAATCAATAACTATGTTTATACAAGAGTAGCCTTCTTTGCTGCAAGGGCACACTACTGGTTCTTCTTCAACGTAGTCTTCACCAGAACCCCTTGGTCTTTTCTGCATATCTCCTTTTCATCTGTATGACCTCCAGCATATACTGATGCATGGAGTTATTCTTTCTCAGTTTCAACACTTCTTGTTGAAATTAATGTCATCAGATTTCTCCAACCTGTCAAGGTCCCTCTGGATGGCAGTACCACTGACGCTCTAGGATATTAACTACTCCTCCCAGTTTGGGGTCCTCTGCAAAATTGCTATGGGTACACTGCCAGACCCACACAACATCCCTCTCTCTAAACTGAGGAAATAGGAATCTGATAGGTGGACTGTCTTGTGAATAAGAAATTGGATTGAAGGTCTCATGCATAGGGTAGTGGTCAATGGCTCGATGTCCAGATGCAGAGGACTGATAAGTGGTCTCCCTCAGGGATCCGTACTGGCACTCGTGCTGTTTAATATCTTCATCAATGACATAGACAGTGGGATCGAATGCAGCCTCAGCAAGTTTGCAAATGACACCAGGCTGAGTGGTGCAGTCAGCATGCAAAGGAGATGAGAATTTTTGTTTTAAGATACTGAAAAAATAAAATTATAACTTTCTGTAGACCACTCTCATTTTCATGTGTAGATACTGCCTGAGAAAATGAATATGAAAAATGCCCTGATCACTCCAGATTTCCATGTTTACTGGAAACATTCAGAGCTGCAAAAACCAGTCAAAACCACTTACTGCATTCTAGGATGAAGTTAACTTACTTTTAAATATTCACATGAAAGGTAGACGTTACACTGTTTTTTTCTTGTCTCAAGGGAAGAACTAAATGCTAGTGAATTCAAATGGATAGAAAGTATTCAGAATGGAAGGTACTTAAAATTAAATGGCAGGGTTGTTTTTTTTCTGTATGAAAACATAAACATTTAAACGGCCTTTGAAAGAAAGAGCAGCCACACTTGTTTGCCTCTGCTTTGAAAGGGCATATCATAGGGAGCTCATGTTTACATCTAAAGGGAGAACTCAGAGCCGAAAGTAGCATTGCTGCTGTGCTGTAATCTCAGGCTATCAACTGCAAAATATAACTCTGACTATAGATTTCTTAAAGAGAAGGTTAGTCTGTGCAAGGAGTATTGAACTGGAACTCTATTTTGGCATCTGTAACTCTACTTGTAGGAACTATTCATTGCTATTTATAAATACTTGCTTGACTGTAAACATATTTATTTTTATGCAAATATACCTGTAGAATAAGAAATTGATTTTGTTACTGAAGTCCCCTGACTTTCATTCCTTGCAACACTGTCTTTGGATGAGAATGCATTTGTGTAGTAATAGAATACTTAGTAAGTAGTGGAGGAAGATACAAGGTAGAATAAATCTGAAATAATAAAATCAGAATATTTTAATATCCAGCACCATTATTTGAATTGTCATTTGAATCATTTGAGTTAAACATCATTCAGTTCTTCCTTTGAGACAAGAAAATGAAATATAATCTTTATCTCTTATGTGAGTATTTTAAAGCAATTTGAATTTACCATAGAATGCAGTACATGGTAGTGGCAGTGACTGTTGTTTGCAATTCTGAATGACTTTGGTAAACATGAAAATCTGGAGTGATCAGGACATTTTTTACATTTATTTTCTTAGACAGTACCTACCCATGAAAATCAGAGTGGTCCACAGAAAATAATAATATTATTTTTTCAGTTTCTTAAAAAAAAATTGTAGCATGTATCTTTTTGGTTACTTTTTCCTCTTATAAAATCTTTCCTTTCAACACTTCAGCTACATTAAAAAAAAACAAAATATAAAAATAAGATTTACATATAAGCTTAAATATTTCCAAGGATCCAAAAGGCCGCATTTCTAAATGATGCACAAATCACAGAAATTTGGGATGGTTTCCAAATACAAGTAAGAGCAAAATATTTTTCACATTTTTCCTGGAGCAATTATTTGTAAGCAATTATATAGAAAGTGAAGATACCAGTAGTATCACAGGTTAATACTTTTAATCAATATTCTTCATTTGAATAAGGATATATATCTACAGACAGTCTATTTTCCTTTATAGTAACAAATACGTAGAGTGACACCAACCAAAGAAATCACAACACCACAGGGTCTATCACAGATACAATGTAAAGCTGGCCATTTGCCCTGACTGCTGTTCATCCTTGATTCCTTATCCCTCTTTTCAGAGCTGCAGTGGTACCAGGGACCAAGGCAGAGAAGGTATATAATTTTTAATGTGCAAATTTTGCAGTCATTTAGACCTGGCTATACTAATCAGAACAATGTTCTTTTAAGGCCTGTACAGTGATATGACTAAACCAAAGAAAAGGATCTTCAGACTATGCCTTTAAGAACGTCTAGCTTAAAAGCAGTCTAATTCCACCTGTGCATAAATACACCAATTTCCAAGAGTATTTCTAACCCAGACTGGAAATTGAAATCTAAGAAACAAAGTACTGAAGGTGAAAAGGACACCATAACTTCCATATATTTATCATGCAAGGGTATTTTTGTAGCAGAAAAATATAAAGTTATTAGATGACTAGTATTGTTCTGAAGCTAAACAACGCTTCCTCTGAAAAAGATTTCTCTTAACCTATACACATTTGTTTTCATTTAGATTGTTTTCTTTTAAAGATCATGTATCCACAGGACAACAAATGCTTGTAGGTGGCCTGGCTTCATCAAGGATAGAGTTATTATCTTTCTAGAAGCTGATGTGGTGCTATAGTTTGGATTTAGCATGAGAATTATGTTGATAACACATTTATGTTTTTAGTTGTTGCCAAGCAGTCAAGGACTTTTCAGCTTTTTATACTTAACTACTAATGAGAAGGTTGGAAGCACCCAGGAAGCTGGGAGACACACAGCCAGGGCATCTGACCCGAACTGACCAAAGACATATTCCATACCATACAGTGTTATGTTCTGGTTATGACTGGGGATGGATTGAGGGGCTGTGTGGCAGCTGGGGGTCTTGCACAGCATCGACTTGGGGATGGTGGCTGAACACCTGCCTGACAATGGGAAGTGATGAATGAATTCCTTGTATAGCTTTGCTTGTGCATGCAGGCTGAGAGGGAGGGCAGTTTGGATGGTCTTGCATGGCAGCTGGGGGGTTCTCAGGCAGCATCGACTTTGAGCAGAGAGAAATTGTGCTGTTCATTGCTTGGTTTCTGTATATATTATTAACATTTATCATCATTATCATCATCATCTTTCTTTTTTGTGTATGTCCTATTAAACTGTTCTTATCTCAACCCACAAGTTGTCTCACTTTCAAACTCTACCAATTCTCGCCTCTGTCCCAGCAAGGAGGGGAGGGAAATGAGTGAGCAGCTTCATGGTTCTTAATTGCTGGCAAGGGTAAACCATGACATTAGCCCAACTTTTGGGACAGAAAGGTTCAATGTCAAAAACTTAGTGTCTATTGTGATGCAGCTACCTACGGCATGTCTATGCTGCTTTAAAGGAACTTTTGTCTACCCTTGCCCAAATAAAACTAGAAAATCAGTAAAAGATTTAGTCACCTGGAATGACAGAGATCAACTTTGGTCACTCACGATGCTTAATAACTTCACTCTTGTGTTTTAGTTTTCATAGGGCTTGGTTTGTTTGTTCATTTGTTTGATGTCACCCTAGATTTTTTGTTAGACAAAGCCTGCTAATGGTTCTAGGGATAGTTCCAGGATTGCTCCCGAAAGGATGTTTGCTCTTCACTGATGAATGACCCCTTACCTTTATTGAAAAGGATAGCTAACAAGGTAGCCCGTTGAACACACAGTACCTCCATAACCTCTTAGATCTTATCTTGCCAAATATGACTCATGTTCATCAAGAAAAAAAATGCTACTGTTTGGAGTTCTCCGTGTTTCTACTCACAAAAACATTACCAGTCTCCAGACCAGGTTGCAGATGATGCTTTGGTGTGCAGTGTTGCAATAGAACTACATTACAAAGACCTTTCTCTGGAGCCTTTGCTGACCTTGAGAATCAAAACCTATTATGATACGAAAGGATTGTCAGACCATAGTGCATAATTACACATGTGAATGTGTACTGCTGGAAGTGTACTAACAAATAACCTGGTTTCAATTACCACTGTAGTGTTTCGTTGCACAAAGATCTATTAACAGTGATGATAGAACCATGGTCCAAAGTGCAGCCACTCTAAAAAAACACTTGGATATTTCTAAGGGCGAGAGAGCTGTGCTTCTTCTGGGTAGAGAGGCTAGATCTATGCTAAAAAATTCTGGGCAATATGTTCAGGTTCTGGGATACCACTGAATAATGGCATTCTTTGGCATGGTTTGGTCCAGTTTCAACTATCATTTTCCCAAACAACATATGGACATAATTTAGGGAACTGTGGTAGGCAAAATCATGTACTTAATAGGCAGAAAATAATGAAGAGATGCTCACTTTGGCAGAGTTCCCCAGTATTGTTCCAGTAAGCAAACCCATCCTATGTCTTTTCATCATGTCAAGAGCCAAGAAATCAACATGGGAGAAAAAAGAGAATCTGTCATATTTTCCATAGACAGTCTCCCAGGGCAGCTACAGATAACAAAGCATCAGTTCCAGTGAGTATATCTGCATAGTAATGAGGTAACTCACTGACCAGAATGCCACCATCAGAACATGTATGGGACAGCAGTGCTAAACACGGGGGAGCAGTTCTCTTCTGCACAAACTGATCCTTCAAGCAAGGAGCTTTTATACAGTGACACAGTTCAGCAGGTAATGACAAAGACATATCTATGCTCACATGAGAAGTACAGAGATTGTTTTATTGGGGTTTTTTATTTTATTTTGTTATTGTCTGGGGTTTTATTATGGGGCTTTGTGTTGTTGGGGTTTTCTTTTTTTTTTTTTAATAGTTTATCTATTCCTATGGTAAGGCAGAAGATACCATTTGGTAAAATTTTGTGACAAAATTAGTGAAACTTGCTCTAGAATGACAATGATCTTACGCACCTGTACTCTGGGTGTGCAGGGGCTGGAGGGCTGACATCTTCGGCATCATCATAGATGGAATGACTTACCAGGAGGGGCTGTTCAAGGGGCAGGAAACAGTGATGGTCTACCTGACATAGATGACACAATAACCCAGGCTTATTCTTCCAGCCACTCCTCTTTTCCATCTCACAGTAAGTTGCCTAGATGCACTGTCACAGAAGTAGTTTACTGGTTAGTACGTAGAAAATTTTATGGGGAACACTCCTTGCCAAGTGCAGTGGCAAGTAAATTACCATCCTGTTTTAAGAATTTATGCATAGAATCATGGTGTATACCATGCCACTTTGCTCCAGGGTTGCAGAACGGTCCACCCACTAGATTGTTGTCAGAGACTCTTCTTTCACATGTACCCAAAGGGATTTCTAACAGATTTGGGATAATGAACATTTTAATGTGGTGATCAGCTAGGATAGAGTTAATTTTCTTTCTCATATCTGGTGTACTGACATGTTTGGAAGTTAGGATAACAATGTTCATAACACACTAGTGTTTTTAGTTGTTGCCAAGCAGTCAGGGACTTTTCAGGTTCTCATGTTGCTCTGCTAACAAGAAAGCAGGGAGCACTCAGGAAGGTGGGAGAGGACACAGCCAGGACAGGTGTCCCAAACTAATCAAAGGGAGTATTCCATACTAGTGATGTCCTGTTTGGCATAAAGGGGGCTGGTGAGGGAGGAGCACACAGTTCCAGGACATGCACTTTGAGATGGCTGAGCTGTAAAGTCTGAGTTGGGTGTTTCAGTGAGAAACTGCATTATGTATCATGAGTTTTGCATATTTTGCTATAAACTCCTGTAACTGTTATTCCTCCCTCCCTTTTCTGTCCCAGCAAGCTGTCCATATCCCAACCCATGAGGTGTGCCTTTGTATTTTTTTGTTGGCTTTTTTTTTTTCCCCCTTTCCCACCCTCTCCACCCAGAGAGAGTGGCTGTGTGGTGCTCAGCTGTTGGCTAGGGCAACAAAACCACAACATGGATAAATAAAGAGACCTCAAACACTCTGGCTGATATTTGCCAAAAATTCTTATTTCTCTCTGGCTTCAGACCATCACCTTCAGTTTTTTACTGTGACTCTTCCCACTGGTTTTCAATTAGAATGTGAAATTTTGATCATATTAAGCCTTATAAAAACTTTATCCTGTCTAGTAATAGCACACAAAAGAAAGTTTTGGATCTGCATTAAAAGGATAGACAAGTTTCCAGGTGAATCTCAGCTGATTTAGAGTTATGGAAGGAGTTGCCAAAATGGAACAGATTGTCTTTTTGAATGGATCAATCTACAATAAATTTCTGCCTGGTTAAAAGACCAATAAATCAAATGAGAGGGCCTCTTAAGTTTTATTAATTTGTTTGAGAATGAGCTCTTCCTGTAGTCATAAAGAATGGGAGATACTGGCAGACAACAACGTATTCTGTTTGCTAAGCCATTTTTTCCACAACTGGAAGTTAGGCTCAATAAAGCATGAGGAGTAGAAAGAAGAAAGACTGATTCATCATAGATGGTGAAGAAACAGACTAAAAGGAGGGTGCTTTCATCACAAGCCAGCATTTTCTATTATTTTATTTATTTACTCATCCATTTGTTGGCTGTGGGAAAACACTGAAAAGCAGTCCCCATGAATTTGTGTTCTCTTTTATGCAACCTGAAAGATTTTTTTTCCCTCTATCTCTGTTAGCAAACAAATGAAAAGCATAAATTGCTGGGGTGTAATCCAAACATAGAAAGAAAAGATATTTTTAAAGTCATATTCCATTACAACTGGTTGTATGGAATATTTGTGCTTTAAAGATAATTTAGGAAAAAAAAAAGTAGGCATAATTTGTAATACTGTTTTGCAATCAATTATTGTAAGATGCATATGAAGAAAGCAACTACAGCAAAAAAAAAAAAAAAACCCTCTCCATTATCTTAGTCATCAAATGATGAACAAAGATTGAAACCTTCAACCCTCAGGATAATGAGGGCAGGCAGAGAGAGAGTGCAGCAAAAATGCATCAGTGGATGACTTGGGGCAGATGACAAGCCAGGGTCAGGGTTAGAAAGCAGACAAAGGCTGTCAGCGCTGTGGCGGGTGTCTCCTATAGATTGTCTGATCAGGAAGAAGTGAACAAGGTCTCTTTCAGAAAAACTGGAAGAAGCTTCATAATAGTGGTTTGTCAGGGGGAACGTGAACCACCTGATATCAGCTTTTGAGAGTCCCAGGCTCCTGAGACGCATCAGAAAGACTGAAGTAAGTAAGACTGACCATCAGCAGAGGAGGATCAAGAAAGGAAACACTTAGACAAGTTGGACATACACAGGTCTGTGGGACTTGATGGGACATACCCACAAGTACTGAGAGAGCTGGCTGTCATTGCAAGGACATTCTTAACTGTGTTTGAAAGATCATGGCGACTGGAGTAGATTTCTGAGGACTGGAAGAAAGCAAATGTCACTCCAATATTCAAGAAGGAGAACCCAGGGAACTAACCACCAGTCAGTCTCACCTCAGTCCCTGGGAAACTGATGGAGGAAATCTTTCTGGAAGCCATTTCTACATACATGGAGGACGAGAAGTTGATTGGCAGAAGCCAGTTAAGGGGAAATCATGTCTGACTATGGCTCAGTGGATGCCTGGAGAACAGGAAAAGTTATTTTCATTTTAGTACATCCATATTGTCAAACTGAAGAAATACAGACTAGGAAAGTGAACAAGTGAGGTGGAGCAGGTCCAGCAATGGACCATGAAGATGATTAAGGGAATAGATGAACTGTCATGCGGAGACACATTAAGAAAGATGGGACTGTTAAGACTGGAGAAGAGAAAGTTCAGTGGAACTTATCATTGTATATAAATACCTGATGAGGGAGGCTAAGATGAAAGAGAGAAGATGGACTGAAGAAGTGGCATGCACTGGCAGGACAATAGGTAATGTGCACAAATTTTACTTAAATCTAAGAAAAATCTGGTTTTACTCTGGTGATGGCAAAATATTGGAAACAGTTGCTCACAGGGGTTGGAAAGTCCTCATCCTTGAAGATACTCAGAAGCAGAGTGGACATGATGCTGAACAACCTGTTTTAAGTGATTTTGGTCTGACTGAGAAGGTGAGTTAGACGAGGTGATTTCCAGTGATAACCGTGATTCTATGAACACTACCATGTCCTTAACAGGTAAAAGGTAAACCAAAAATTCTGTGGACAAAACTTAATATAGCATCAGATGAGATTAATTTCAAGGACTAAAATCATTCTACCCAGAAGAAAGGAACCATTATTAATGTGAAAATATTTAAGAAGGAAGGTTGATGACTTAAAAATTAGTTTACCTATCCACACCATGTTTATTCAAATTATTCTCCTCCAATTTAAAGTACTACTTTACATAGGAGAAGGAATATACTGTTTTCTCTGAGGATTTTAGAAGGTATATTTAGAATCACAGAATCACAGAATCACAGAATCACAGAATCTTAGGGGTTGGAAGGGACCTCAAGAGATCTTCGGGTCCAACCCCCCTGCCAAAGCAGGCTCCCTATCTCATATTACATAGATAGGCGTCCAGACGAGACTTGAATATCTCCAGAGAAGGAGACTCCACCACCTCCCTGGGCAGCCTATTCCACTGCTCTGTCACCCTCACTGTGAAAAAGTTCTTCCGCATGTTGGTGCGGAACTTCCTGTGCTCCAGCAGAAAAAGTATACAGTAGAAAAAGTATAAAGTTTGAAAACTATAAAATTTCAGTGCCAGCTGTGATCCAGTCTGCTTAACTTAGAAATCTGTTATGCCAAACAATTTTGGGAAAATTCCAAATTTTGGGAAACTCAAGGACAGATTTGAAATATATTTATTTTTCATAATTAACACCTTTTTTTACAAAATTTTACAATAACTAATACTACTTTTTGACTACATGATTGTTTGTCCAAAGAATGATATAGAGTAAGATGATCAGTGTCTTAGAAATGAGCTCATAGGTTCATCATTTCTCTATCACTGTAAAAAAGGAATAGGACTATGCAGAAGAGATTTTATTTTCAACTGCTTTTCTTTGGTTTTCTTTTTTTAATCAAAAAAGGTATGAAAAGCAAGAACTAAAATGTATTTAACAGCTATCTTAAAAAGAGGTAAAAGTATTCAGTATAACTGGGCAAACTGACTAAAGTATTAGTTTCTCCAATACAGTATGTGTGTGTATATAAATATGTCACTATGTTATAGAACATACATGTGAGATGGAAACAGAGTTTAAGAAACAACAGCAGAAAATCCTAACAGGAATAATAAAATGCAGAAGCACATATAGGATGTTCAGAGAAAAGATATATAAAAAGTACCATCATCTACGTGAAAAACAATTCCAGAGGAGCACCAGAGACCTTGGTTTGAGAAAAAGACCTGTTGACCAGTGAGATTTTAATTTCCATGACAATTCAACCAAGGATATCCATTGTACAATCACTAAAGCAGCATTTAAGCACTTCAAGGTGGAAATCACTAAAGCAGCATTTAAGCACTTCAAGGTGGAATAAGACTACTTCTTTACTGTTCAATGAACAACAGAATCAGTGGCAAATGGAGAAATCATCTTTGGAAATGGATCCAGTGTAATAAAAAGCTAGGAGATGGTGAACATTTATGGTCTGCTGATCTCATAAAGTATAAAATACTCTGGAGAGTGTGGCACATATAAAAAGTGGGAGCTTGATAAGTACAATGAACTCCATAAAGTGGTCTAAAGAAAAAAATGCAGCTTTATATTTAAATGGCTAAATTAGAACCCATTACAATCAAAATCAAATTTAGGCAATTTTATTACCTAAGAAATATTTGAAAGAAATTGTAGTCAGTGTTTGCAACAAAAATCTATCCTGTGTGCAATGCCGAATGAATACAGATTTCAAGATACTGCAATAGAATAGTAAAGGTGTTAAAATATATAAATTCTTGTGATTTATCCTGTGTACACATTCAGTGCACACAATTCTAGATGTGCTGAAAACAGGATACTTGGTTTTAAACAGAATAATATATTTTTATTTCTTCTTTAAAAGAAGAGCTATACTGAAAATATTAGGTTATGTGATTAAAGGTTCAACATGGGTCCACAAACAAGAAGGATTGAAGAAAACATATAACAATAATCTAATCAAGGAGACAAGTCACTGCCCTGACCACCCTCCCAAGAAAGCCTCATGGGCTGGGCAAGACACCTATCATCATGAGTCATCAGGAGGATCTCTCCAAATTGCCTTGCAAACCAAGAGATTTCACTGTCTAGTCTTTATGGGGTTAATAATATTGAGAGGCAAGGGAGGACCATTTTTGGATTTCACAAGACTTGGTATGGAATGTTAAGGGAGGAATCAAAGGTGGGAAAAGGAGGCATCTAGGTGGTTTGAAGAGAAATAAACATAGCAACATAGATGAATAAGGGAATAAAAAAGGTCAGTCATGTAAACAGCTGGTGGTCAGTGCTCTTGTGTGGCCATGCCCTGCACCTGATCCCTGCATTGTGTCCTGTCTCCTCTTTAAGCTCAATTTCTATTTTTAACTGCTCTGCAGAGACTGTGAGAGCTGGTGGGATCATTGTTAAATCTGCATATGCCTGTGTGTGCACACGAATGTGTGTGTGTCTACACATGAGGTATCTGAAAACCAGGGTGAAGAGCTGAAGCCCCATGGGAACAGACTCACATTGGAACCGTCCATGGAGGACTGTCTCCCGTGGGTGGGACCCCTCGCTGGAGCAGGGGAAGGGTGTGAAGAATGCCCCCTTCCCTCTGCCAAGAAGGAAAGCAACTCATGAGGAACTGATCAAAACCCACATTCTCTGCCCCTCCCTGTATCAAAATGGGGGGAAAGAAGGAAGAGAAATCATGACTAAAGTGAAGTCTCTATGAAGCAGGGGTGGGTTTGGGGGGGGCGGGGGGGGGCAGGGCAGGGAGGAGGTGCTTCAAGATTTGGTCAGAATTAATTGAAACCTCCCTCCCTGAGATAACCCTGTAAGTTAAGAGGAACATTTAAGACATAACTCCTTCTCACACTAAGCTGTTTAGCAAAGGGGGGTTTATCAGCTTTGAAATTAAATTTTAATTTTTCAGAGGCTTCCTCTTTTCAAGCTTCCCATAAAACTTCATTTCCTTCTTTTTTATCCTTTGAACATTCTTCCCTTCCTTTCTCTTCTTGGATGGTTATACACTCCTTTCCTCTATCATGAATATTCAGACTTTCATCATCCTGGTTTTTTTACTTCAAGAATTTGATTTAGCCTTGCCCTCTTCATCCTGTATCATAGTTTATCCAGTCATTTCCCCACTGTGCAGAAGAATCCTCCCAGTATGAGTGGATTGTGCCTCAGATGAGTACTTCCAATACCACAGCTGGTTGTCTGTAACACGTACTGAACCTGGCTGAATAGTAACAACTCAGGAATGCTCTTAGCCATTTTACAGCAATAATATAAGTATGTAATTTAAATGGTAAAATGTTAAACAGTAGTAATTTGGGCTTCAAGACTTAAGAGAAAACAAAATCTAACTTTTAGATGTACTAGGAAAGCAAATTATCATTTGGATTTAATTGGCAGCTTAAAAATTCAAATCAATTTATTAGGTCTTAATTTTGTAGAATTACAAAATAATGGAACATAATTTAGGATATTCAGAAATACAGTACAAGGCATGTTCAATATAGCTTAACTAGAAGGATTTACATGCCTTTTTTACATAACAGGAAACTAATGAAATCTAGACAAGCTAACACCAATAATTTGACAAAGAAATCTTTGGAATTACTGCAACAACAGAATGATATAATACTTACCTCACTGAGTTCAGTGACACTGTCTCAGTGCTAAAGTGACACAGAGTTACAATGATTCTACATCTGTGTATCTGTAAATTTAAGCAATAGCAACAGCTCTGCGGTTTCTACATCTGATTAATTAATGGTTGGATATGTTATGCACACCTATCTTCTTTCTGCTACTCTAAATCTTTAACATCCAGGGTATTTATCACAAAAGTTACCATTCAATCCTAGTTACATAAAATGCAAAATAAGAGTGAATTTTGAAGCAGAGCGTGCCATCTAGTGGAATTATATTGCAATCTGCACAGCAGTTAGCCGAGCTAGAAAAGGTGGTGAAAAACAGGTCTCCACCTCTCCTGAGCTGAGCAGCATTGGCACACTATCAATTCGTGCTTTGATTAATGAACACCTGACATATTTCTGAATCTTCATTTCCATCTAACTCTAGCCAAATATTTTGGGACGGTATTTGAGTACATGTTATAAATTATTCAAATGAATGGAACTGAGCAAAACTATTTTGAAAGCTGTGCATGAAATATTTCTGTCTCCTTAATGAAAGCTAGCTTTCAACAGCAGAAGCCCAAGAGCTTTATTAACTGCTCACTGAGATACAGCAGATTAATTTCACCCTCCACAAACAATTCCTGTGGCTTCAGGGTTTTTCTTTTCTTCATACTGGGACATACAAGAAAATGCTGGCAGCACTCCCTGTTCTTGCGCTGATGTACAACAGCAAATTTTGAAAGAGAATTACTGTAGAATTGCAGCATCACAGAATCAGAATGGCTGTGGTTTGAAGGCACTTGGGGAGGTCATCTAGCCCACTTCCATCTACTCAAGCAGAGCCAGCTGCCTAGGACCACATCCATATGACTTTTGAAGATCTCCAAGGATGGAGACTCCACAAACCTGTCGGGGCAACCTGTGCCAGAGATAGAACACTCTCACAGTAAAAAGGTGTTTCCTGATGTTGTTCCTTCTGCATTTTGGTTTGTGCCCATTGCCTTTTGTGCTCTCACTGGGAACCTCTGACAAGAGCATGGGTCAGTCTTCTTTAGAGTGTCCCTTCAGTTATTTACATATATTGAGATT
Source organism: Laterallus jamaicensis coturniculus (assembly GCA_022605575.1). NCBI lineage: Eukaryota > Metazoa > Chordata > Aves > Gruiformes > Rallidae > Laterallus > Laterallus jamaicensis. The sequence continues at coordinate 10,027,128 of JAKCOX010000019.1, forward strand.
ACGATCCCTGACACTTCTCTGTAGGTTAAATAATCCCAGATCTTTCAGCCTTTCCTCAAAGGATAGACACTCCATCATCTCTGTGGCTGTTCACTGGACTCTTTCCACACTTTTACTGGGGAGCATAGAACTGAACACAGTGTTCCAGAGTGGCCTAACCAGTGCTAAGTAGAGGAGAAGGATCTCACCTCTGTCAACCTGCTGGCAGTCCTTTGCCTAATGCAGCCCTGGATACCACTAGTCATCTCTAGCAAGGGTACACTACTGGTTCATTTCGACCTGATGTCCAACAGAACTCTCTCATGCTTTTCCACAAGTCTGCCTTCCAGCTGAGAGAACCCAGTATATACTGGTGCATTAATTTCAAAGAGGAAAAGTATATTGGCCATATTATCACATATTCTGTTATCATGTATTCTGCTACATATTGAAAGGAATTACTAATTTACCTTAGGTTTTTATTTCCAGAAATCCATCCAAAACACGGGTTTCATCACCTTTGAAACGCACAAGTCATTCTGTACATCACTTGACACATTAAACATAATAAAATCAATCAGGAGAACATACCTGTTAACTAAGTGGGAATTCTCTGATTTTGGTGGAACAACAAAGTCATGACCTTCTCCTCCAGTAGCTATTGTTATTTCACCTTCAGAAAGCTTTCTGCTGACATGGGTATACCAGCCATCCTCACACTGCTGAGATAATAACTGAGCATTAAAGTGCATCCTGGTGTGATAGCATGCAGCTGCCTGTCTTGCCAGTGCCTAAAAGGAAAAGAGCAAGAGAAATGGCTGCATTCAACATTTCTAGAGGAACTCAGCAAGAATTATTTCACCTGTCATTACAGTGGAAAATGCTGGTTTGAGAGCCTCACATTCTTACTGTTTGGTTTAGTCAGTTCACATCAATCTAAGACCATACTGCTTCTAAAAGAGAAGTCCTGCTTTTGCTCCCAAAAGACACACAGGGGCAGGGCTGAATTATTTATTTTCAAATCAGTGTGGTTTAAACGGACTGAAGCTAATTGTGAAACTGCACTCCAGAGGCAAGCTGGCTGATGAGCAGTACCATTTGTCTCAGACGCTCCCAGTGTTGGCTCCCAGCTCCCACTGCACTGTGAATTCAGCAACCTGAAATGAGCTATATACAAAATTACTGTGAGTGTCAGGAGGATGGAGCCAGGCTCCTATCAATGATGTCCAGTGATAGGACACGAGGCATAGGAGGTTCCATGTGAACATAAGGAAAAATGTTTTCACTATGAGAGTGACTGAGCACTGGAACAGACTGCCCAGAGAGGTTATGGGGTCTCCTCTGGAAACATTCAAAACCTGCCTGGATGTGTTCCTGTGTGACACACTCTAGGTGATACTGCTCTGGCTGGGGGGGTGAGAGTGGGGGGCAGGTGGACATGGACTAGATGGTTTTTTGAGGTCACTTCCAACCCCTACCATTCTGTGATTCTGTGTGAAAATATTCAAATGAGGGGTGGAGGTATCCCTCCCCCCATTTTTAACACTGGTTTTCATACTCTAATGACTGGATCACTTCAAGCTACTAAATCTAATGAAATTCACTAGGAAAAAAAAAATTACCAAAGGAATCTTAGAGCCATTAGGTGTTACCTTTGAGAACTCTTGGAAGACAAGTGGGGTTTTTGGCATAGAAGAGGAAGAATATAGTGTGCAGTTGCAAAAAAATGGGGGAGGAGAGAGAGAGGGAGCAAGTTTCCTGATCTTGTAGTCTTATCTCAGTTCTCAGAAGTGTACTGGAAAAAAAGCATCAACTGATCTATGTATAGCCCTTGGAAAATGAAAGACAGTATTAAGAACAAATCACTTCAGACCAATCCAATTAAAAAACAAAAATAAATAAATAAACCAAAACAGGTTCTATGAGTAGAGGAAAATATAAGTCACTGTCTCTAACTTTTAGCTTTGTCTCAGCTAATAACACTTAGGACACATGGTACAATGGAAAGAAGAAATTATAGAGTGGGAATAAAGATAGCTGGAAAACTGTACAGGATGACTAAATCAGAGGTTAACCATCAAAATGACAGACAGTTTTGAGCAAGGTTCTTCAGTCTGTCTTTGACAGTTTCTAATCTTAAAATAAATCAGTAAATGTCAAGTCACAGAAAAAAGGAAGACAAGTGCTGTGATGTATAAACATGACTGTTGCTTGTAAGACTGAAAGAAAGAAGAAAGAAAGAAAAAAAAAAACCTGCTTTGCTCGTAGTCCAAAGAGCATGTAACAAGAACGTGCAGAAGTACAGGAAACATGACCTACAAAGAATGACTGTCGGTATGAGGACTGTTTAGTCTGTATAAGACTAAGGGCATAGTCTTTCTATGAATAAGTGTTGTTGTTGCAAAGAAGAAGGGAATAATTTATTCTTAGTGTCCACGGGGAATAAGAAAAATATTTCCATTGTAGGAGGTTCTTAAGAACAGATTTGACAAATATTTGGTAAAAACGGTTGGGACATAGTTAATTTGAAAGTAAAGACATCACTTATATGACTCTGAAGGTTAATTTCAGTTCTAATTTCTATGACTGTAGATTACAGACATATTGGACAAACTATTAAACATGTTTTCTCCACCCAGAACTAAAATTCTCAGAAGTCTCTGGTAAAAATCAAAGTCATTTCTGTTCTGTGATTAGCTTGAAATTTCAGGAAGGAATCAAGGTTCTCTAAGCTATCATTTTTTTCAGAGGAAATATTAGAAAAAGAGACAGGAAACTTCTGAATTGTGCAATGTCAGTTTCTTTATACTTTTCATGAAGTTAAGGACATTTGTAATTAATGTTCTCTCAAATAATTTTCTCAGCATAAGTTCTGAACAATGAGTAGCTTGAATGTAATTTTAAAATTATTGGTTTTGAATAAATTAATCTGTCTCTTTTTGTCCTTCCTCTCCCATGCTAAATCCTTTTATCCTAACATGTAATATAACACATGATTATGATTACTTACACAACCAAGCATTTTGAAAAAGAGGGGAAGATGGGAAAGATAAAAGAAAATATGGTAAGACTTCAAATAGGGCTACTAAGATCTCAGGATTTCTAAGTAGATATTTTCATGACAGGAGTTTGGACATGGCACACTGCACTTCCTACAAAAAATTACGGTTTCAGTTATAACAAGTTCTGGTTTAATTAGTTTCCTGTGGATATGATGGCCGAGAAGTGACTGACTGGATGGAGTGTGGGACAGTGGCTCCCTGTGGACCACAGGCCAGGCCATCAGTGCCTTAGAGTTTCCAGGAGTTCATCAGTAAAGGGCCTGGCAGCCACGGCCCATCCCGCCACCACATCCAGGACACACCAGAGCACTCCAGCTCTGAGGCAGCAGGCATTTTCCTGTAGACAAAGACCAGGCTGGAACCCTGCTTGTGGGTGGGCCTGGTTCAGCAGGGCCCATGGCAGGGCAGGGCTGTGCAAAGCTGAAGACTGGCCCTGCTGTGGAGTGGCTGGGGCAGGAGCTGATGGCCCCACAGGATAAAGTAGGATCCTGGGCCATGGGCATGATGAGGGGAGTGCTGGGGGAAGCTAAACAGGAAGAGTCAGAGCTGTTGGTGTCTAAAGGACCATCAAAATGACCTCAAAAATGTTTTTATATTGCATAATGATATGCTGACTTGGGAGTCACGACTGTTGGGCATTCTAAGGGAATATTATAAAAATTGTCTCATCATTAAAGGTGAAAAAAAAAAAGAAAAAAAATTATCACATGGTAGCAAAGGTTAGAAAACACCACTCCCAAAAGTCCCTAAATTATGTACTTCTTACAATCAAACTTTTCTTCAAATTTTAACTCAAAACTATCCAGAATCTTCATGCACACTTCAAGTAAGAGTTGCAGTACACCTACAGTGTGCTGCAACATTAATGGACACATGTTTTATTAGCAAAATGTGACTTTCTATTGCTGCAGCTCGTATATAACATTGGAAGATATTCCTAGATTAGTCCTTTCACTGCCATGAAAAGTACTGTTTTTCATTTTTTACCAACAATGTCAACTGAGTAGAAGTACCTTCCACCTACATTTAGAGTGAAGAAAACTATCCTCTATGCTTTGCTCTGTGAAAACATTGCATAGCTCTGCTTTCTGTGCAAAAGGTATTTGAAATTTTATGCCTTATAGCCAACTTTAATAATAAATGCCTATTAAAATTAGATGTCTATGAATCTCACATAGTCTGTTTTGTCAGTTTGTTTCCAATTTAAGGCTCTATCCTAGCTGAGGTTCACTGATTGTTGTAACTGCTGTATCAACAAAATGACACCTTTTTAGAAACAGCAGAGCTTTACGTTCAGAAGCAGGTGACAGAGGTGCTCTGGTTGTTTTCTGATGCCATGGGTATAACCACAGAGTACTTGTGAAGTGGCACCTTCCCATACAAAGGATCACCACCACAAAAAATTCAAAAAATTCATTACTATAAATAAGTGTATGAGAAGATGCTTGCTGTGCTTTTATGTAGAAGAATACACAGATACTCAGAATAGAAATTTTGGATCAAATAATGTGGCCTGTACTCTAGTTCTGCTCAGCCAATGATACCAGAATTAGACCCATACAAATCACATGGCACAGTGATTCAATTCATATGGAAAAGGACGTAAAAAACTCTCATAACATAAAATATTAAGGAAAATATTTTTTGCACAAAAAAATGAAAGAAAGACAAAAGTTCATTCTAGTTTATTCTGTTTCTTCTTTCTCATCATCTCACTCTTCTACAGGGCTAGACACACAATATCTAGGAGAAAATTTCCTAGGTTCATTCAAACAAGTAGGACATAAAAGTCTATGCAAACTGCACCAAATGCTGTATAACCTCAGGAGAGCTGCCTCCCTCTTTTTTTCTAATTTCTCTCAAAGGCCAAATGTGGTAGTTTTGCATGGCTGGGTTCTGGTGGAGAAGGGGGGTGCAGAGGTGGCTTCTGCAAGAAGCAGCCAGAAGCTCTCTGCAGGCCCGACAGCAAACACCAGCTGGCTCAAGGCCGGAGTCGCTGCTGACCAAGGCCGAGCCCATCAGCAATGGTCACAGCACCTCTGGCAATCACGTTTAGGGGAAAAAACACAAGGAGCCACTTTGTGACACCAGAGACGGGAGTGAGAAGACGTAAGAAACTGTGCAGATACCAAGGCCAGGGAAGAGTGGCGGGGGGAGGGGTATTTCTAAGTGCCAGAGAAAAAGATGCCCCTGCAGCCTATAAAGAAACTCATGGTGAAGCAGGTGTCCCCCTGCAACCCATGGAAGAGGATGGGAAGCAGAGACCCCCACCTGTAGCCCATGGAGATGCCCCACGCTGGAGCAGGTGAAACATATGGAAGACTCTGACCTGTGTTGGAGCAAGCTTCTGTCAGCACTTGCAGCCTGTGGAGAGAGACAGAGACACAGAGATGAGCAAGAGAGAGAGAGACACCCATGACAGTGCAGGTTTGCTGGTGGAGGGCAGATGGGGGGGTGCTTTGTGTCTCCATGGGGGACCAGGCTAGAGCAGTCTGGGCCTGAGGGACTGAGAGACATTCTATGATTCTGTGTCTGTACCCCATAGGAAGTAACCTATGCTGGGACAGCTGGTGAAGAGCTGAATCCCTGTGGGAGAGGACTCACGTTAGAGAAGTTTGTAGAGGACTGTCTCCTGTGGGTGGGACCCCATGCTGAAGCAGGGGAAGAGTGTGAGGAATGCCCCGGTCCCTTGGCCAAGAAGGAAACCCTCATGAGGAACTGACCAAAACCCCCATTCTTTGCCACTCTTCAGGCCACAATGGGGGGAGGAGGGAGGGAGGGGAAGAAGGGAGAGAAATCATGACTAAAGTGAAGTCTGCTAAGAAGGGAGGGGTGGGGGAAGGTGTTTTAAAATCTTGTTTTACTGTGTGGAGTCTGTTTTGCCCATGACACTGATTGGGGAATGATTTCTCCATGTCCTTATCTTGACTCCTAAGCCTCTTGATACATATTTTCTCCCCTCTCCAGCTGAAAAGTGGAGTGACTTTGGTGGGCATCTGGCCTCCAGCCAGGGTCAAACCACCCCACCAGACTCATCAAACAGAGAAGTCTTCCAGCATCTATGAGGGTCAGTAGTTTGGGATTAACTTGCATCAGAGTGAGGAACAAATTCCAGAGAGTTCAAACAATTTCCATTTTGCTTTCATCTCTCTGACATCCCATAGGTTCTCTTGTTCATACATTGGCTGCCAGTGCACATTTTTGTCTTCTAGATCTTTGTAATTGGGAAAAACTTTTATGGGCAGATAGTGTTTGAGTTGATAGAGACAACAAAAGAAATAACAAGCAAAACAAATTGCCACAAGCCATCACATCTGAGCATGTAAATAACTGGCATTTGATATATCTTACAGGGATACCATGGTTAAAACTGGCAATACCTTCCAGTATTTCTTATGGGGGTCAAATGGAGGAAGAGTTTACAAAAAAAAAAAAAAATCACTCTCATCAATTTCAATTCTTTAAATATACCCTTCATTTAAAAACAGCTTTAAAAGCTTCCTGGTAATTAAATCATTTGAAAAGGTGGTAAGAGATGAATAAGGAAGTAACAGAATTGGAATCTGGCAGTGTCATCAACACTATGTTACAGATGAAAATTATATACTCACATTATCCTGATGGGCCCCAGATTGATGAGTTAAGTTGTGAGATTCTGAGTGAAATGACTGTAACCAGGGAAAAAAGTCAACAGCCAAAGGTTATGTTGTTACAAGCAACTTGACATATTTACCAGGATTAAATTTGTCAGGGCACATATTCACATGCATTTTATCAGACATGTCAAATATTCACTGACCATCTGAGGGAAGAAAGACAAAACAGAGGAGACCGATTGAAGTACAAAATGTTCTAGCTTTTGTAAAGAATCACAAAGTTAGGTGGGGTTTTTATTCTTATTTTTGTTTCCCATCAGATTTTCCCCACTTTTCCATCCCATATATACATTCCTTACCCTTGCATAAATTCAGACTAGCCATTTACCAGTGGATATATTTATTTAATGAAATAGAGATTCATTCCCCTATGTGCCATCTTCTTCTGACACCAAATCACCTTCATCTGAATTGCCTGCATGCTGCACACTTGTACTGCATTTATTACAAAACCTATGACAACATGATAACTTTTCCAGGCTCCATCTGTAATGCATCTGGTGTTTATGGAGGTCAAAAGAGCCAGAAGACTGTGCTTTTCCTATTTTTCTGCCAGTTCATGTCTTTTTTTTTTCAGCACAAAAGTATCAACAGGTGTTATCCATTGTAAAAAAAATAAAAAAAACCTTACAGATGTGACCTCTTAGGGGGAAAAAAAAATGTTGCAGAAACTATACCTTTTACAGTAATTTGCATGCTGCTCCTGTAAATCTTTCCTGGTGAAACTTTGTCACAATGCAGTCATATAGCTGGGTAGACAGCTCCTGATGTAGCTGTATAGATACCTGCCAGCTAAGAAAGAACAGATACTGCAGAGTACAGATACATTTTCAGGTGAAGTTGAATGAGTATGCACATCTGTCTTTCTAACATGGAGGGAATGTGATATTTAAACTTGAAATTACATTTCCAGGGTGGAGGTCTGTTCACTTCCGTTCAACTAGAGGATTTTTACAGCGGAAGAAAGATAGCTTCTTAACAGCTTCTCCTGTTTCCTTTGTCTTGCAGTCCAATTCTTCTGAGCCAAAATGTTATCCTGTGTTCCAGTAGCCTTTGCCTAAATAAATAGGTAAGCAGAACTGTGTTCATGAGCTGAGGAATGTGAAGAAACAGAACAGCATGGTTTTCTCTGAAGAGTTCTCTCTGATGGGGTGTTTGTTTAACTATTACATCATTATGTCTCAAAAATACTGTGCTGAAAGGCAAGCATACAAATTACTTTGTGATCTGCTTGTCAAAAAATTTATGTAAAAAGAAAAATTCAAAGACTGGCCATTCAAAAAAATTTGTTTGCAGCATAAAATGCACTACATATTTTCAGTGAGAGAAGAAAAATGAGCTGCTTTTGCTTCTCAACTAATATTTTCTGCCTATCGTATCTTGTTTAATGCACAGTATTTAGCACCACTTTTAATGTATTTGGTAAAATGAAGCCCTTGAAAAACTCACTGCCACTGCAGTTAAATTAGGATATAGTTCTAAACTGACAACTTGACAAAATTAAAGATTTTTTTTTCTGTGTGAACTGCAACAAAAGAATTACTTTCAAGCTCTCTGATAAAATCTTACCACATCCAAACCAAATTTCCAAAGAAATCATCTCCTCGGTTGCTGGTTGGTCTGTCCAAGGGCTGGGAGCACTGGAATGTGCTTCTTCTTACCCTAGGTCATGCCTGCCAGCTGGCTCAAGCAGTTCCAGAGTCAGTGATTTAGGAGCAATAAAAATGCCAGTTTTCTTATTCCCTACAATGGAATGAAGAAACTACAAGACTCTGGGGTCTAAATGAAGCATCAGCTCTTGAGTTCTCAGTAATTACCCTGGATTTCATGGTTCTAGGTAACCTTCTTAAGGTTTTGAAATTTGAGACTGTCTTAAAGCATTAGGGCATGGATGCTAGGTTTCTTGAAAAAAAACTTTCAAGACTTGTAGCACCAGGACAGTGTGAGTAGTAGTCTGGCTGCCACAGAGCCTGGCAGTCCTCCTGCAGATGTTCAGTGAAATGGGAATTAGGCAATCCCTTGCAGCTGCAAAGGCCTGGAAACTTCCAGCCAAATTGAGCTGAAATCAAATTGTAAGGAAATAACATTTCCCACAAACTAGAAGTTCCTCCAATCCTGCAGTTGATCAACAGAGTAATGACATCAGACTATTTTGTAAATAAAAAATAAACCCCAGAAAAAATATCTATGCATTTATTTTATCTGCCATACCATCTTACAGTCAGCCCAATCTGTAAAATAACTACCTTTCCTCATCTGCTATCATTAACCAAGTATGTGTTCTAGAGATTTAGAGAGACTAGACATACTCACCTTTGTCCCCTCATGTTGTCACATGTAACTTGTTTTATGTGGCAGTTTTTCTGGAGGAGGTATTTTCTTCCTTTGTCCTTTCTGCAGCTACCTTAGCAGATGCTGTGAACTGGTTTGACATTTTCAGTATTCTGCTGTTTGCAAGACCATTGCTGTTTTCTTTCCAGACATTACTCTCCACCTGATAACAGGATTGTCTGCCACATACTGTCACTTATTTCACATGGGAATGCACATTTACCTTCTCCACCTACTTCTCTCTGCAATCCTCTTAGATCAGCTCCAGCAACACTGTTAGATCTTGCTGAAGATCCTATTGCAGTGAAATCCTCTGTGGTGGGATGACATGTTACTGCTCTCAGAAGTCGTCTCAGGAACAGCTTAGAAATATGTTAACATTAATGTGATAATTCCATGATCATTTAGGATAATTGTTTTCTGATGGTTTAGCTGCTGTTCTACCACCATGGTCACTACAACCAGGGGCATCAGCAATAGCTAGGGATTAGAGATTAACTGATGAAGTTTAGAAAAGCTAGAAACTTTCTCTTTTTTTGTCTTAAATATATTTCATGTAGAACAGGATTATCTGCACTGCAGAGTGACTTCTTTTTCATTTAAATAATTTCTTTTAGTTGATACCCAAATAGGCTAACATACCCAAGAAAGATGACAAGAGCAAATGACACAACACACCTAAAACCCAGACAATTTCACATTTCTTAAAAACAAAGAAGTCATAAATGGACAACATGGGAAGGCATGCAGTGTGACTACAAAGATGAAAATTAAGAGGTCTAGTTGTATATGTCGATGTATGAACTAAATGTCAAAATATCAAGTAAGGAGAAAACATAAAGAAATTCAGTTGCCAAAACACACACCTATAAAACGTGTCTATTAGAAAGGCTCTAGATATCCCCCCATGGATTCCAACTGTCTTTCCTGAAGGGCACATGACGTCGTTACTCCTGTACCATATCTGACAGTGTCAGGATGTTTTGACTTTTTTGACCATTTTTAACCATAGGTAAAGGTATCACGAATCATCCTAAATTAAACATTTAATTTCTGATTATGATCACCTCAGAGCTCTTCATTTCATGTACAAACCCATGAAACAAGGAAGATTTTCTTTTTTAAAGCCACTATATATATTTCTTAAATTTTACCTCAGTTATTGATTCACTTGTCTTGTAAGATTTTGGCATGGTTCCTCATGGTCTTCCATCGTCCTCAGTGTGATGAATAATTTTGTATAATCAAACTTTGTTGTTTCACTGATGACTCTTTTTTTTTTTTTTCCTTTTCCTCAGTACTTATATGAGTCTGTTCAACAGCCTACATCCCAAAGCACACCTCTGGGCAGAACTCCAGTTATAAGCTCTACATATGGAAAGACAAGATTATTTACCTATAGTCTCCATTTCCTACTTCTGAAATTACTATTCAGCTTCACTTTTATCTCATGACTGCAAAGTTTCCTTGAAGCCATTTAGTGAGGGATTTTGCTATAAACATTCTGAAGTCCAATTAGATCAGTTGCCTCATTCTGATCAATATATTTCTAAAGAACAGTTAATGGATTTGTTAAGACTACATTTCCCTTTACAAAACCGCTGTTGACTCACACCTAAGTGGATCATGTTTAACCCAGTGTCCACCAATTCTATCTTTTATTGGAGTGATAGAATTCTTTTGCTAACTGGTTTTGACCATTTTGCCCATTACAAGTGTTGGGCTCAGTGCCCTATAATTTCCTGCATTCCTCCTGGAAAGCTTTCTAAAGCTCAACATCATATTTTTCCTTCCCACACAGTCTTTTGGTACAGAGGAAGTTGTTAAGAGAAAATTATATACTGCAACTAATACATCAGACACTTAATCTCTGAATTTTCTAACAGTCCCTAATGGTAACCAACTAGCATACTGTTTTATTAGGAAAATGTTTGCAACATACTTAAAAACAAGGCTGTCTTTTTAATGATGGATACATCACCCTTTTACAAATTTCTAAACTAAACTTTCTAGAATCTTCTCCCTCCTTTCCTTCACTTTAATTAAAAATATATAGTGAAATATTCTTCTTTTAAAAAGCAAGCAGAAGACTGAATTTTATTCGGAAAAAGAAAGAAATTAAAACCAGAAGTAATTGCCATGTTAACCTTAGACTTCCAGATTCTTTATGAGGGGTTGTCTTGTCTTGACTAAACATTTAAATGATATCAAACACCTTTCTTCTAGAAATAAAGTATCTATCAGAGAATGAACAGTGTTCGCGTTTTCTAAACAAAAAAGATATACACTTAAGTACTAAGCATTCCTCATCTTCAAAAAATATCAAACAGTAAGATTTAATAAAATTTAACAGTCCTGAAAACGATATTACTGCAAGACATGCTAAAGCAGGAGAACTTAATAAAAGAATACATTTGAGAGAAACTCACACTGACAATCCCATCGCTACAAAAATATTCCAAAGTTAGATAACAAAAATAGTTTAGATGTAGTTCAGAAAATAGGAGCCAGTTTTTTCATATATAAGTGGCTTCATTTCTTGTTGGGAATATTCACTGCTAGGAGTCATAGGACTTTCACATTAGAATGCTGAGAACTCAAGCCTGAAATAGGTGTTCTACCTTATGTTATGGAATGTCTGCGTTTTTTAAAAAAATTACTATTATTGTAGTTGCAATTCTTTCATGCTCTCTTTACTCACTACTAAATTTCTTGAATGTTCTCACTTGTGCTCTGGGGTATAAATCTGTACTGAGACTTCACCTCTAAGCTTAAATAAATAGAAAAATCCTGTAGTTATCAGGTCTGCATAAGGCTGTTGAGGTCACATAGTTAAATTAGTATAGTCTAAATACTCATTAAAACCTTCTAATTTATTTGGAACCTAAGACTATTTTTCTAGAGAAATTAAAAAGGCAGATATAGAAGTTTAAAAGAGCCTTTTTTGCTTTCAAGGTTCTTGCACTTTCTGCTGAAAGGATTAAACTTTCTGTACATTTACACTTAACTTGGGCTTCTGTAGGTTTCTTCCTATCAGAAGCACCTAATTCCTGTTGACTTTGTATGCAGGACAGGGCATTCCAGCCGTAAGACTCTACTGCTCTTTACCTGTCACCATTTCCTTCTTATTCTTGTTCTCTGTTTTAAGGAGGCTTCTTACATGATTCTTCCTTCCTGCACACAAAGCAAAGTTATATTCTTACCTATCTAGGGCTGACGTACAATTTAAGATAGTTCTATGGTCAGAAATAAAAATAAATGGCGTAGAATCAGGTTACTGTGCATTTTTGGGGACCTTCTTTATATTTCACAATAACCAAGCAATTTAATTTTTGAATGCAATATTTTTTATTTGCCTCAGCAAAAACATATACATTTTGTTTACCAGCCATTTATTGTGCAGAAGACATTAAGGGGGAAAAAAAAATGTGGGCAAGACAGCAGGATAAGCAACAACACCAGATCCAGCTCCCAAAGTGAGCAAGGCTGAAAGTTTTCTTTCTGTCCAAGATGTCTAAAATCCACTCCTCATCAGACATGCCTTCCAACTCTGTCACCAGCTTTGTTGCCCTCCTCTGGACATGTGCAAGGACTTACACATCCTTCTTAAATTGTTGGGCCTGGGACTGCACACAGTATTCCAGGTGAGGCTGCACCCACACTGAGGATCAAGCTCTGTTGACTAGCTTGTTATGCTGTGCTTGATGCACTGCAGAATGCAGCGTGCCCTCGTGGCTGTGAGAGCACAATAGAATCACTGGATGACAAATAACTGTATTTTCCTAGATTTTAGGTGACTAATTTTCAGGGTTCCCTACTGAACATAAAGGTCTAGTGCACGGTCCTTAGAAGATATCCAAGTACCTATGGAGTCTTGGCATATGGCACTGAAATTGAGACCACATATGCCATATCCATAGTGACTGCATTTTGTAATTTTATAGATGGTGTATGTTCAGATGTTCTGTCAGTATGGTCATTTGGGTCTATGTTAAGTAAAAAAATGAGATTCTGATGGCATCTAAGAAAAAAACAGGCCAAATTACACCAAACGTCTCATAACTACTGACACTTCTAGCTGAGGCAGATGGGCATCAGTGTAGAGAACTATATCTCCTTTTTAATAGTGGCCTGGTTCAGTGATTTCTCATATATCTTTCAGGTGCTTTTTACTTTCCAGTCATTTCATCTGATTTAGAAACTTCGCCTTCAGTGAGAAGTTTAGTTAAAATGGAAAAGGTCATCCTAGTCTTCCTTATGCTGTGAATTGTCAATTAGTTCTGCTCACTAGTACGTCCCTAGACTCCATATTTTCTCCTGAGAGATTGTGCCCTGAGGTAAATGTCCAATAATATTTAGACTTCTGTGTAGAATTCAGAATGTTCTTCATACTCAGGTGCCAAAGGTTTTCCCAAAACACCTCACTCGTTAAGCCCTCTCTGGATATTATTCTTTTTTTTTTTTTTTCCTTTTTATTGCAGGATGCATACTGTCAGTTTTCTAAATTGCACTATTGCCCAGGGCATTCTTCCTACTAATTTTCTCCCCAGACTCACCTAAACCCCTGTCAAACAGCGGGGAAGCAAATCAACAAGGAACTTAACTCTTGTAGAAATTTTCTAGCAGTGTTGCAGTCAGCTGTCAACTTCTCTTGTTTCCCACTATTTGGTCTTTTTCTTTTCAAAGCAGTATGTTTTTTTGGTGGTTGGTTGTTTTTTTTTTCACCAAGCATTTCCATTCAGTTTGCCCTCAGAGATTGCATCTTCCAGATTCCTTAGCATTAAATAAACTACGGGAGTTAGAGTGGAGCTATTTTTAAACAAACAGACTCTGATATTATGCCCTGAAACACAAAATTGGAACTCAAATAATCCTTTGAATTCAGTTTATGAGTGTCTGTGGTACAAATACTGATAACTCCAAGCTTATTGAATAAACAAATATTAGATATGTATCAGGAGAATGAAGTGTGAGTAAAATATGTCACAACATAAAACAGAAAAAAGACATGAAATACAGCTTGCTAAAGATTGCCTAGAACAACAGGATAAGGTGGTAACAGAAAAGAGGGTATTTTTTTCATGTGCAGCAGCAATCAGTACACCCATAACTTGAGAACATTTCTCCAAAAGCTGCTGAGCTGCTAATGGAAAAATTAGTATGAAAACAAAGGTCCCCAAAGAATATAATAAATCAGGGCTTTGGGATCCTAAAGTACTTTTCAGGCACAGCACATAATGACACTTCATTTCCTACTCTTCTGCCAGGAATGCCAGGCCATCAGGATGATATAGAGTCTTTAAGCCTTTCTGCTTCATTTCTGTACTGGATATTTAGTAATGTGTATAAAAATAGACTCACAGGCACAGAAAAAAATAATGTGTTCTCATTCAATATCCCTACTTTCTGTTCAAAAATACTTCAAGTGACGTGCCATTTTCTACAAATAATTAGCTAAGGGACATGTGTGTTTACAACTTGAGCAGGGTATTTAGTTCTGATTTGATACTTTGAGTGAATTTACATGGCATAAGACAGTTAAATATCTAGATACCATGATATTGCTGATAGCACAATACAAAATTATTAAAAACTCATTTGTATGAAAGGAAGTTGCCTAGCCATCTGTAAAACATAGTTTAATGCCTGTGGCCCAAAACTGTTTTTTCTAGCATGTTGATTGTTTTGGATCTGTTACTGAGGCATCTAATTCTCCCTCTACGCTATAAAAGCAGCTTATGCACCTAATTTAAAATACGGATGTGGCTGTGGGACAGGAACCAGAAAGTTAGATTTCACAATATTCAGTACTGCAGTAACCATATCCCTTCTTGGTTTAGACATTTGTCTAATGTGCAAGGAAAATCTGTCTGAAAATAACTTGGAACCAATTTTCTTAGAAATCAGTCTATTTTGAACCATGATTACAACAAAGTGATTCCACCTATCCAAGTCTCCAGCCTTCAGTCTTCTGTGCATGCACCACTGCATTCCCTGATAAAAAATTAGTTGGTTTTTTCAACAATAATAGCTTTATGTGGCCCATCTAAGATATAAAATCTGTGAAACTTAACAGCTGACTGCAAATAGTCCTTTACCTCAAAATAATAGGTTTTAACCTGTGCCACCTTCAGTGTAACAATACATAGTGATCTTATGTATTTTTTCCCTTGGTTTGATAACTCTTGAAATACATGTGTTTCATGTGAAATAACATTTCATATGGATCAGCATACACAATGTTTGGTAAATACATATGGAACATTCATCCCGGATTCTGTCAAGGCCATGTCATTTATGTATTTAAAGATAAGCAATCATTTTCTTGAATAGTGAGTCAGAGGATCGTAGAAACTTAGAATCACAGAATGGTTTGTGTTGGAAGGGATCAGATTATTTGTTTTTAACCCCTGTGCTATAGGCAGGAAAACCGTCCACTAGACCACGTTGCCTACAGCTCCATCCAGCCTGGCCTTGAACACTGCCAGGGAGGGGGCAGCCACAGCTTCTCGGGACAGCCTGTTCCAGTGCCTCGCCACCCTCACAGCGAACAATTTATTCCTACTATCTAATCTAAATCTACCCTCCTTCACTTTAAAACTGTGCCTATGCCAATAATAATAACTGAAAAAATGATATTCAATGACTGCTATAAAATGAATTTACAATGATATTTGCATTTTACTATTGGCCCAGAGATATATTGCTTTTACTGTAATTAAAATTAAGTATGAAAGGTCATTGAAATCAAGGGAGTTGTTTCACTTAAAACTTAAAGTGGAAATATTTCTGTAGTTTTATTTTCTGTAACAAAAAGGGTTAGATATAAATGTAAGAGCCTATTCAAACAATAACGGAGGAAACTACTTTTGAAAGAATTTATTTCAATGAAGTCTTGGGAAAGAAAAAAAAGTCAGAGGACAAAGCAAACATACCTTACTAGTTAAATTAATACCATTCCTTATGGCTAGTTCTTAACATTTTCTGAAATATTGATATGTTAATTATATGATAAAAATTCTATTATGTTATCATTACATGTAATTATATTTAAATAAACAGAGCACGTGCATATAGTATAAAAATTAACAATGTGGTAGTTGTTTTTACAGTATCTGTCAAGGTTTACTTTTCCCATTAAGAAGGTTTGGGTTTTTTGGGGTTTTTTTATGAAGAACTGTAAGTATTTTAACTTGCCTTAAAAATCATTCTGTGTAGTCCTTTGAATGCCTAATTTTCACTTCATGATTGACATCTCCATGGGTGTGACCGTGGAACATACTATATTCCAGGGTTTTTTTGAGATGTGAAGGTTGTTTTATTATCTCTGTTGGGAATGAAAAATGTAAATGTCTTGAGACCAATTACTAAATATTTCATTAAACAATGTAGGTAGCATGATTTCCCTCCAAATTGCCCCTGACTTATGTGCCCTGTTGAATCCATATTTCCTCTATATTTCACACACACACCCCTTAGTTCCTAATTGCAGTAAGTTGCTTCTTTTCCTGAATCATCTCTAAAGATTCCTGCTTTCTAATTTCCTCTACAGGGTGATAGCACACCTAAATTAGACATATTTAAATAATAATATCAAATTCTCAGTTAGAAAAGTCATGGTTGTTTGTGATTTGGCAGCTGAATGCCTCTGGTTCCAGTTCATTTCCATTTGTGATAATTTCCTTGCAAAATAAGACACTGTGCACTTTATAGTCCAGCTCTTGCACTTAGCTATCTGAATAATTAAAATATTGCTACTGCATTACTATGGTGCTATGAAAAAACAGTGTATTGACTTGAACTGAATTAACAGTAAGGGTTTACATTTAGGCATTTAGATTCATTTATTTTCTTGAGCTTCTCTGTTACTTATCGCCAAAGACATCCTCCAGCATATCTTTCTCTCTTGGTTCATCTATCACAGCTCATATAAGCTACTTTACATAAAGTGAGCAAAGATTAGATTGTGATCATGCCATTTATCTAACCAAATGTAGTTTCATTTGGTAACGACCTTCAAAGGAAGGCAAAGCAAATGAAAAAGAGTATGAAATGCCTTCTGCGTGTAGAATATCCAAATAGGCTAGGGTACTTCATCAGGAAAGACACAATTTGGTACAAGGGAAATATAAGAGTGGTATGCATACTTGTGAGGATGGGAAGAGAAGGGATGATAGCTGACCGTTCTTCATCTTTTCCAGAGAAGGAAGGGACCATAAGCAGAGACAAGTAGGGAGCACATTCACAGCAAAGAAAGGGAACTGGTTTTTTTTCATGCAGTGGGCTGTAGAGCTGTGGAACTCCTTGCCAAAGGACATTGCAGTTGTAAAGAATTAACAAAGTTCACGAAGAACTTGGATGGCCACCTGGAAGAGTTGTGCAGTGGGGGTAAATAAGGAGAGAAACCACACAGGAGTCCAGAAATCTCCTGAGCTAAAATAAGTTGGAATCTGAGATCCTATTAGGAAGTCATATGTCTGTCTTTTCCATTCTCTTCTCTTAGTACCTGCTTATGACCAGTTCTGGTGACACCTTTTGGGTCTAAATGGACAAATGGACTGAACCAGTATTTCTGTTCTTATGTTTCAACTCCAATTTCAGGAAAGTGTTTGTTGTTCTATTAAAAAAGGAGATGTGTTTGTACACATCACCACTCTCATTTTCTCACCCATCATTACCTCATGAAACTTGATTCTTCCCAGTAGCCAGCTGGGAACGAATTTCCTGCCGGTTAATTACTCTAAAAGCTGACAAACCTGTTGACTGCTCTCACCACAGCAGCTGTTCAGACATTCCATTATATATAACCCATGTAATTCTCCCCTGTTAACTTGCCAAACAGCATGCAGTTGGCTGAGAAAACAAGTCATGGCAATTGTTCCTTTATGGCTGGCATGCATCGCCTCCCCGGTAACTTAGATCACAAAAATAGCGTGTGTTTCTTAACTGTACTGCCCGTGCATTCCCACCCACATCAATACAGAGAATAATGGGGCAGTCTTCTGGTAATGGAACAGGTAAATTAGACAGCTCCCACCAGCACTCTTATATTACTCATGAATTCATTCAGCAAAATATGCTAGGTGTTGTTATTCAGACCCAATAATGATACTTTGCATGTGTTTGTGGTTCTCTCTGCAAGTAGATTGCTTACATTGTCAAGGCAATCAGCATATAATGGTTGCAGACAAAAGCTAGGCAAATTTGAGGAACAGTTTAAGGTTCAATAACTACAATAACATGGTACCTTTTGGAAAAACTTGTTAAGAAAAAAAAAATCAAATGTGCGTAGACAAAAAAATAATCATTTAGGGCATCCAAACACTCCTACATCTGCCATAAGATAATTATGCTACTATAAGATTATATTTGTGTCTATTTTCAAAGACTGAGCTATATTAAGAAAAAAAAAATCCCATTGGGGTTATTCTTACTAAAATGTTAAACAAAAGTGAACTCTCATTTCCATCCAGCCTTCCACTGCATGTCTTTTCATATTACATAGGTTCTGATATTTTACATTCATTGCTAGAATCAATGCACACATGAAACTGCTAAAATCCTAGTGAGCCTGACATCAGCACTGATGCTTCAACATTTTCATACAGTTTTCAAAGAATGTCACTCTTCCACCCAGTTTAGCAAAATCAGGTGTGAATAATCCTTTTCATCTTAAACATTTATCCCAACCAAAAAAACATCTTAAACAGCAAAAAGAAAACATTTACTTACAGTGTCTTAGAGGGTGTTAGCATTTGCATGTCTTCATGCAGTCACATGCATCAAGTGAAAATGGTATTATAACTAGTGCTATATAACAGTAAATAAACTTTATCCATAGAATGATGTACCATTAGTAATACAAAAAACAGAATCTCTGATAAGCATAACCTGCAAGAATTAATTCTTTTACTTTTGTATATTCACAACAAACAACACTTCTTTTCCTGCTGATACTGTATTGATGAGGTATTTATTACACCAAGACTTCTTATATTACTGCAGGCTGTGAAAATGTTATTTTAACTTCTTTCAGAATAATGTCACAACCCGTCCATTAAAATTAACCATTAGCATGTGAACTGCAAGCTGCTTAGCAGCACAATCTCTTCAGCTAATAAAGACCATTCCTCCCTCCCCAACCCCCCAAACGGTGAAGTGGGCCATTGTAAACTGAACTCCTTATTAGAACTGTTTGCCCCATTTGCAACTGTCACTGAGGGTCATTCAGAAGGCAACCTGCCTGAACTTTACCTTCACCCAGTAACCCTCAGAACTATCCATTAAAACACTCATCAACCTTAGGAGGAATGAAGCAGAAGAGAAAGCTATTGGGCAAGAACAAAAGTTCCAGTGAAAGAAGAGTTTGCAACAGCATTCTTGGTAGGATCATATTTTTTCACTCCTTTGAAAAAGTAAAAGCAAGTAAGGCTCAAAAAAGAATAATGAGTCTGAAAGCCATCATAGTGGAAACAGTGCTAAACACAGATAGGAAATAAACTATAAAAGGGCCTTGGGCACAAACAGAATGGAGGTAATTATTTTATGACTCCCTTTCCTCCCCTTTAGTTACTGAAATTATAATTATATTTTATTGCACTGGCCAAAAGTTGTCTATTTGTACTTGTGCAAGTATAGCCAGAAGAAATTTGTCCTGGCAAGTGAGTCTATCAGCTTTGACTAATGACATCCATCAGGTCTTACTTCATAAGGAAAGGATGAATTTCTCATTAATGACAATTGTAAAGATGATATCACAATACATTACCCAGTTCACTGCCCAGGAAAAGACTGAAGGAGGTCAATGTTCTGCCTCAGCATTGATTTTTTTTTTCCTTGATTCAGATATGTAAAATCAGAATTTTTATACTATTGAGTGGATGAAAGTCACTGTATCAAAATCCACTCTCACAAAATAACATGTGCAAATGCCACATCTTGAACTCATCAAAAGGACTCCAAATCCCTTGTCTTATTCCAAAGAGAAGTTCATCAAGTGCAATGAGAACCAAAATAGATCATTCAAATGCACTGAATATGTTCCTTTCCCTGTCCTCCACAAACCCATTACAGCAGGAACTCTGGGTAAGTTTTACCTTTATAACTTTTGCCATATAAAACTTCCTTTTGGCAACATTAAGCAACATATTTGACCCAGACTTTTGGATGTACCATCTTTCACACCAAAGCACACCAAAGACTCACAAACTACTTAAGAATGAGCAGCTGTTTGACAACATAAAACAAGGCTACTTGGCAGTTTAGGACAGGAAGTACAGAGAGTTACCATATGCAGCTTTAAAAATTGGGGCAATATCCAAACTGGAATGTGGCCAAGACACTAGATCTAACATCTCTATTCCCACAGGCTCTGAGACATTTATTTCTTAATCTCCTAAATCTACTTTAATTGTGTCTAAGGAAATGTCTGTGTTATAAGGAAAAAAGACAAGGGTTACTATAGTTCTTTTACAGTTCTTTCTCTGCACATACCACTCAAACCAAGCTTCACCCCACTATTACGCTTTCCAGTTACTGATATCTTCTAATATATTCCTGTTTCCTATCATTTTCTCAATTACTTTGCTTTTCTCGACTCTCCTTCATTAATTTAATACTAGCTTTTCCTGCCTACTGCTCCCTATTCTAACCCTTTAATTAGTACCTTCTGAAGTTGATTAAGGTACCAGAAAAACTATGATTCCTGTTGATAGTTGATTGATAAAAATGTGGGAGAGATAGATAGGTAGATAGATATGATTGAACATCTGTCTTGTCCTACTACTTAATTAATTATTTTTCCTCTAATTATCTTTACAAGTTTTCCAATTTCACACAGTTCCATAACTTGTGCATTAAATCAGTTTTTCTGCTTTGTGATTTCTTGGCAGACAAGAAGTTTCTAGAGGTCTCTGGATTATAGATTTTGAATAAGAAAGGAATTCTTTCTTTGGGATTTTACATTTTTCACCACATTCAGTAACAATCCAAATAACCATTCCATTTTCTGGGAGTCATGGGGCATGATATATAGTAAATACTTGCTCATATCAATTTTTGTTCTGTTTTTAAAAGGACATTTAAAGATGTTGTCTGTATTATTTTATTCACAGGTAATATTGTGGTGACATGTATAAAGAGATTGAAACTTATTTTTCTGATTACTTTTAATACTGTAAATTAATCTCACTGATCCAAAGGGTTATACAACTATGCACAGCAAAAATAAAAACATAAAACAATTTAGTTTTTCCAAGTGAAACTTAAGAAATGTACAGGCAGTAAGGGATTGGGGGCGTTGATTTTTCTTTACAAGTTTTCATTACTTAGAATGTCATTTACATTCATAGACATTTCTCTACAGTCCCAGTGATTTAGAATAGCATATCCAAGAAGCATATTGTCGTAATCTCCGCTGCAATACCCATCAGTGTTTCAGAGAGGTTTATACGTATGACATCAACACAAATCCCCCTTTGCAGCATCCATATAAACCACTCTTGACGAGTCAAGACACTCTGAAGTACACACTCTGTTGGGTGGAGTTCTGATTTCACTTCTGGCAATGGTGCATGCTTCAAAGGCTGTAGAGTATAATGTCAATTCAACATTACATGGCTGCTGCTGAAGAGGAAGTAACCCCTTAGAATAGGGTGTAGTCTGCACAGATGTTTAGCCTGGAGGCTCTAAGAATCCCCAGAAAATAAATGATCTCTGGCTGGACAAGAACTAATTCTGCGTTTGCAACTGTGTCCTTTGGAAGAAAATAAATAAATAAATAAAAGAAGCTCAGAATAGTTTACAAGTTAGCTCTAAACAAACCTCCTGGATTACCTGATAGATTTTTCTCCCCCAAAAAATTTCTCAAATACCATACAAACAAACAGATAATAATGAAGTTCATGCAAACTATTCCAAATAAACCAAATAAATCAAGTATTTTCATTTTAATCTAAAGTAGAACTGCAATACAAATAAAGTTCCTCTTTTCATTGTATAAAAAGCGTAGCCAAAAGTTTCTTATAATGAATTTTCAAATGGAAAATTGTTATGAATCATAACTGTCACACTCTGACTCTCTCCAGGCTTCTTCACATGACTGAAATCTTTGTTTAGACAAAATGAACATGACTTGATTAGATGACATTAAGTTTGACTAGATTCACCTGCCCCCTGTTTTTCATCTGTTCACTTTTCTTCTTATAAAGTACTGATCACTTACAGGATAAAAATGGCAGGGGGAAAAAGCATAAAGAAAAAAAATTATAAATAATTAAAAAATAAAAAGAGCAAGGGAACTTGTTCATTCAGAACAGATGGTTCCCATGCAATATGGATGACGATTCCTACAGCAAAACTAAGCAATGTGGAAAATTTAGGGCTTTCCACAAGAACATGTAATCTGCAACAATCAAACAATTTCAGTTACTAACTCTTTCGGAAATTGACATTAAGGCCTATTAAGAGAAAGATTTCAAAAGTCAAATCTGTCGCAGTGTTCTCCAACTTCTGTGTACCAATTCTCCTAACAGGATTCAGATGCCAACTTGCTGTTAGTTTCTTTGACATCCTAGAGATTTGTTCCTGGTACAATGGCCTCATATTTATAACAATACATTAGTGGGTAAAAGACTTAAATATCAGTGGAAACAGGTGTGTGATCATCACTTGAAATTATTCATCGTGCTTGCCAAGAAATCTAACTGTATGCTTTTCTTTTTTTAAATCCTGCTTTTTCAAGCTAGAATTTGAATAAATATTGCTGGAGTTGTATTCTTTGATATAATTCAGAAATGTACAGGGAGAAATCATTTCAGACTTAAGAACTGCAATGTGATGGCAATATTGTTACTTCTCATTCTTCACTTAAGAGAAAGGAGCAAATTCTTGCACATCAACTTTGCCTTGTAAGGTCAGTCTTTTGCCATATATATATATATATGTATGTATGTTATAGAATACAGCATATTTCAACTAGGCAGTCACCTGAAGTGGGCTGCATCTCAGTGTCAAGTGTTTAAAAATTATAGGTCTAGGCTGTGTTAGTCATCTTGATTCCCCAATCATCAATGGAAATAGGCATCACTAAATAGAAATTCATACATTCTTTAGAAAAATGCTTAAACCAGATGAGATTAGTCTTTTTGTTAGTTTCCTGTCCCCATTCAGTTACTTTAGAGGTTGTACAGACAAGAAATTCAGAGTTCAGGCACACGTTTGTGGTAGTAAAGGGTATCCAGAGTCTCATTCAAAGATCTGGTCAGTCAGGTAATATTTGTTTATAGGGAGTCTGTGCTTAAACTTTTGAGTAACTCAAGATTTTAAAAAGCTGTCGTGCAGCATTAGAAAAGCAGATTACAAGTGTAGAGGCACAAAAAATGAATGGGGTTAAACTGGAGGGATCCACTCTTTAAATTCTTTACATGGTACTTTGACTTTGCAGATTTCATTAAGCTGATTTCTGTTTCAATCAATAGTTTGGTATAAATAAATAAAGTCACAGACTGCTGTGAATACGGTAGTGTTATCTCTGCAAGTTTTGTGGTGCCATTAAATACTTTTGTTACAGCTTATTCAGGTGGCAATATAATAGACCCATTATCCTGTGGGTTTTTTCCCTCTCTCTAAAGGAAATATCAGTGTTTGGTAGTAGAACTAATTTAAATGTCAGAATTTATTAGATAATTTCATGATTTTTGGGATCCCTAGTTCACAAACTGTGAATGCTGTCATTATTCTACTATACAGTAGGTATTTTCCAACCAAAACCATTCTATGATTCTACGAAACCATTCTATAATATTAATGAAATTTGGGTTGTTTTTTATTCCAAAGCCACCTGAGTTGTCTTTTTTATAATGAAGAGTTAAATTGTGTGTGGGTCTTTAAGTCACATAAATGCACAATGAAAACTTACTTGAAAAATGTTAGTAAAACTAAGAATTATAAATAAGTAAACAACAATATAAACATTTCAGGAACCAAAATATCTCCTTCTCTTTCTTGTTCAACCCTAAATGCTTACATGGTACTTAATTTAACACTGTTCTAGGGTATGGAATTCCAGAATAATTTTATCCATTTAAATGCTAGAATGAAAGTTGTTAATTTAGAAATCACCTAGTCAACATTATATTAAGTTTTACCATTTAGCTTCTGACCTTGGACACCATTTCTGTTTTGAAATATTTTTATACATAAAACTGATGCCTTTAAAAATTCCTGCATAACAATTCATCCATCCAGCCCCAAACGTTGTCTTTGCTCTTAAACAGTGCTGTGTTTTTCTCATTTATCCTAATATTTTGGAAATGGTGGTGTTACTTCCCCTCCTCTCACTTTGAAAATCCCGTTCTACATTAGGGAAAGAATCAGGTTTAGCAAAACGTTTGAAATAGAAAGAGAAAGTTTAATGGAAAAACATTTGTTTCACCCTGTTTCTTTAAAACTAATCAAACTCTTGTTTGTTAATTTACAAGAGTATGATCTGACTGTGTTATCACAGTTGATGGATTTTTTGTGTAATAGCTATAGAAACTGAAGATCATGCAGTTATTACAATCTGGTAAATGAGGCTAGACTGAGGATCTGATTCAACACTAGGTTTAGGAGTCTACATTTCCATTAGATTAAATACATGTGGCTTCATCCAGGAGAGCAATCAGGAAATTTGTTACTTGGCTTACTTCCCTGCCAGACTTTGTCTAAGTATATAATACTGTAGACAGAAATTTCCCAGAGCACCAGTCACTTGTTGTTCTGCATATCCAGTAAGGCTGCTACCTTTGCTCAGTTAAAGACCTAGGCTTACGGTCAAGTGGCTAAGGTTGTTGAGATCTGGCAGAACTGTGGCACCAATAGGCAAGAGGCTGTTCAGCAAGGTGAGGATTGACTAAACCTAATTCAAATTTCACTGACCTCCAGTAAGAATATAAATGACCCAAATGAAAATTTCAGGACATTGCACATTGTTTAAGAGTTTAGTAGGTATAGTACTTAGTGTAAGGCACATTTTTGGTCCTGCTAAGCCTGAGGGCATTTCTTCATCTGTCCTAGCCCAAAGAAGCACCTTTATCCTTAGTCTATCTAGCTGTGTGAGTGACAGCCTTCCCCCAATTAATCCCGACCTTCTGTGCAGACAGAAGAGCAAATGTAGGTCTTATTACTGTAATCACTGGACACTTTTTTCTTGTAGGAGGTGTTAACGTCACAGTTGACTGGCAAACATTGTTATCCATTGATAACTGTACTTTTTTCCATATTCATATTTCAGTTTTAAATCCTATGAATTAGTAATTACATCTTATATTGTCCAAAGCACTATAATTCTTAATGATTATTGCCACGACTTTCACTTTGGTGTCTGACTCAAGGCAGGGAGTCTTCACATAGTACTGGATAACAAATTAGTTTTCCGAAACATAATAAGAAAGTATGTGGCTGTCCAGAGCAGACCAGTAAGAGTAAGTTTTACATGACATTTATAACTATGTTCAGGCTTCACATCTCAGTGTCAACAGCTTGAAATGTCCTCTGGAGATGCAGGTTGGCTAGAATCAAAGGTGCATAGTGAGGCATTGTGTGTGTAATTGTGTACTTCCAAGCACATCTGAGGTACACCTTCTTTAACTTGACTTGAGGGTGTTCCAACCTACTGTGCCCACTGAGTGTCCTTACCACTAGGCTTAAAGCCTCTGTAAAAACTGAGTCCTTCACTGGCTCTCAGATTGGTTAGCATTTTATTTCCATTTCTAAATGTGTAACCTAGATTTTTAGCAGCAGCAAAATAGGTAGAGGAAGAAATATTTCATATAATTTTGAACAATTATTTTCACAAAGACAATGTATTTACAATGTATAGAAAATCTAATTTATAGCCAAGTAATTCTTGCTCTTTACAGGTGTTGTGGTTTAATCCTGTTAAGCAATTAAGCCCCTCACAGCTGCTTGCTTGCTCTCTCACAGCAAGATGAGAAAAAATTGGAAAGGTAAAAGTAAAGAATTTAATGTACTGAGATCCCATGCAAAAGCTGCATGTACAAGAGAAGCAAAAGAAGGAATGAATTAACTCGGTTTTGGTGAGCAGATCTTTAGCTATTTCCAGAAAAGCAGGGGTCCATCACATCTAACAGTTACTTGAGAACACATTCATCATCACTCCTAACATCCCCCTTTCTTCTTCCCCTGGCTTTTATTAATTAGTATAACATCATATGGTATGGAACATTCCTTTGGTCAGTTGGGGTCAGCTGTCCTGACTGTGTCCCCTCACAGCTCTTGTGCAGCCCCAGCCTACTCACTGTTGGGGTGGGGTGAGAAGCAGAAAAGTTTTAACACTGTGTAAGCACTGCTCAGAAATAGGTAAAATATTCATGTGTTATCAATGCTGCTTTGGTCACAAAGCTAAAAGCACCATGCACAAGCTCTTGCAAAGAAAATTGATTCTATCCCAGCCAAAACCAGTACAATAGGGAGGAGAATGCTCCTTCTGCACTGCAGTACTTTGAATAAGAAATTTGATATGTATGGTGCAGCTGTACACAGGTAGTGTGCCATGGTGCTAAGAATAAAACCTAAAGTTTTCAAGTCACTTTATAGTCTCAGGATTTGGAGTTTCTTGAGGTTTATAGTTCAGCAGGAACTACTTCTTGTCAGAAACATTGGACACTATTTAATTTACTGGTAAATAAATTACTGGGAAAAAAAATTCAGTACCTTGTTGTTAAATATTGTACTAAGCAAAATATGGAAAATTTTAAAATCTTTTCAATTTTTTTCAATTTAAAAATCAGTTTTAATTTTTGAAAAAGAGTCCAATCAATATGTCTTCATGTGCCCATGAGTAAAAATGTAGAAGACAACTTTTTATTGTGCAATTCATAGTCTGCAGAAACATGTGAAGATTCTTTTTTCTAATTTTTTACATTGTTTGTTTCATATGTAATAGATTAAACATTTTTTTTAAAAAAAAGAGGTGAAAAAAGGTCCTGGTTTCACTATTATCAAAGTATTCATATATTATTCATCTGTTTACATGCATAACCCCCTACATAGCTTTCCAACAAAGAGCTATTACCCACTCAAGTCAATGGCTACCTCTATGTACATATACCTGCACACATACATATATGTTTATGTATTCCCATTATGTTAAATACTAAGATTCTGCCACAGTTTTAGTTCTTTTGTGTGCAGACAAGATACGTGAAAGTATAATCACTTTCAGCTTCATTCTTTATTTATTTTCTTGTGGAGGAAATTAAGAGGATGCTTCCAAGATTTAAAATATTGGGGAGCTGTTTGTTTGTTTTTTGTTTCAAGAGGTTGGAAGACAAAATTGGTTAGTAGTCTCAAGAGGTTTGCAGATGTTCATTTAAAGGGATTATTAAGAAAAGCAGCAGATGCATTCTCTGGCAAACAGCTCAAGTTGTGGTGACCCTTTGTTTGTCCCTCAGAAAGCTAACTTACTAAACAATGAGGTGAATAAGACATGTTATTAAAAAAAAAGTTATATTTCTCTGCAAAAGGAGGTTACTGCAATCAGGATGCTGCCCAGCTGCAATGAGAAACAAAGTAAAATGCTTTTCCTGTAAGGCCATATCCTATATAGAACTAAACAACTGCAGTCCCCAAGGTTTTCCTAGCACCATGCAAGCAAAGATAATAGGTGTCTAACGAGGTCAATCATTCCACAGATGAAGGAGAAAATTGCACTTTATTTTAGGCCAGGTCGGCCAGTGGTGGCCGGTGCTGTTACTGAAGGTTTCATAGGTCACATAATATTGATTGTGGCAAACAAGACAGCAGGTAAGGGGGAAGACTCAGGTTCCTCTAGAAGCCATATTATGGCTCTAAAATGTAGATATGTAATCTAAGATGATTACTATTTGTCAGTGAAGAATGAGCTGGCATTCCTCAGATGCAGACATCATGAAGAGGACAGTTACAATTCACCATTGGTGTTGGAAATAAAATGCACCAATTGGTCTTTACTGACTGTGAAGGTGGAAGATCACTAGCTCAAATGTAGGCACTGATAGACTAGGTATCTGGGGCTTGCTTTGCTTAGTGAAACATGGACACTTACTGAAATCTGAGAGGTTCAGTTAGTTGAAGACTTTTGTGTAAGGATGGCAGATAAAACATAGGATCCGTGAGAGATTCAGGTCTTTCTGAAGTGGCACCTTGAAGCCGGGGTGATGTGCAAAGGAGTCCTAAATTGCTTTAAACACTTGTGACTAGATAAATAAATCAAGTCCCTGAAGTTATATGATATTAATACCACACTCTCTGGTTGTTAAAGATTGATTTAAATTGAAAATACATGCTAATAGGATCTAAAATGTTTCAGTGTTGCAAGTGATTCGCCACTGCCAGGGCCAGAGAATCCATTTCTATGAAATAGCCATTAATTTTCATCCTTATAATAATCAACTTTACTAATCCATAATGCACTTTAACCAAACACTCTGTAAGTGATTGTTCACGGATGCTAAAAATGCAACATTTCCTCATTATATGGCTACATTAGTGAGTTCTTATAACATTTTTTTCTATTGCTACCCCATGAGTGCTCAGCTTAAAGTTAATAAAACAAATAAATTAATTTTGTATTTTGAGAGCTAGAATTTCAGCTGGCTTATATAAATATCATTTCACTGGAGTTAATGGAGTTTTCAAAGTTTATACCAATTGAGACTTGACGCAGAATGAGGTTATGCAATACATTTGACCAGTACAGCTTGATACTTTTGGTATGAGTACTTAATTTGGTCGAGTGAGTGCAGCGAAGTCAAACTTTCCAATACTAAATGAGGGTTTTATTTTCTTTGGACTGTGGTTACAGAATGACTTAGGAGGTTCAGTGTTCTACACCTGTCTGTCTTTCCTTCTTGTTAGGCTCCTGATGAGTGCTAAGATCCCACAGGCAAGCTTTCCCACAAGAATTGCTTAACTCGTGACTTCTGGCTGGATGATCAGGCTTTCCTTTAAGTTCTCCAGCTCCCTGGCTGGCCTCCTTCACCACTGGGTTGTCTTGGCTGTCTGCCCTCAGTATTTTTTCTCCATTTCACCTCTGCTCTCTGCTGTACGATGTTCTTTTCTCTAATTGCTGAGTGGACAGGAGACCTATTTCTAAAACTTCCTGCTAGTTCTATTTCCCAAACTGATGACTGAGTATAATCATTTATTTCAGCTCCTTCTCAGCATGTCCCTTGACAGGGAGCAGCCAAAGGGCAAAGTGCACATATTGAGAGAGCAATGCGTTATTCTCAGCTGGCCCAACACTAAAATGTGGCAGCAGCAATACTTGCTCGCAGTCTTCCTGGGCTTTGAGAAGTTTGAAGAGAGAGTAGGATAACTGGCAGAAGTCTGAGGGAGGTAGAGGTGAAATAAAAACAGAGACCTCTGAAGAAAGACACTTAGACATAGAAAAACAGTAACGTGTCTATCAAGATATAGATGAAGAGCAGCAAGCAAAAGATGAACCCATCTAAGAAAAGCTGATATATATTAAATTTTTTTTAATATCTGAAGAAATGCATTTTCTTTAATATTTTCCTTCGTTAGGGTATACACTAATTTATTAAATAGTCTCCAGTTTAGTAAAACTCACCTTTATAAATGGTAAAACTGATCCTGATTTTGAGTTTGAGGCAACACAATGAGGTAGGTAATGAACAACTATACCACTAAAGCCCTTGAAATGTTCTACTAGCAATGTGGGAAGCAATTAGAAGGCAGCTGCAGTCTTGGAAAGAAGAATGGATTGGGTTGTATTTGATTTTGTCATGTGTCTAAAACAGATAGAAACATAGAATCTAATTTAGATCTCAGAAACTTTGTTGGAACCACAGATAACTTCATTAAGACAGGGGAAAAAGTCCCTGTGTAAAAATGGAGTTAAAAAGGTAATACAAAGAAGTCTAACAGCCTTAATAAAGATACACGATTCTTCAGTGCTGGCAACTGGTGCTTTTGACAGCTGTCCATGCTGAGTGGAAAGTAAGTATACATCAGCTACCAGATCAGGAATCTCCACTCATTTGTGAAAGCATGTTTCTGTTTGATACCAATTCCAGCAAGTGATTAGCTAGAAGTGTTTGGTACACCTGTACTTCTATAGCACCATGTTTATCAGAAATAACGAAGACTGGGGAAAAGAATAATATTACTAAAGGGATCAAAGATCATGAGGAATGAAGGAAACATTTGCACCAGGAACAAGTTAGACCGACCACGCAAAGTTAAGGGGTAATGACCAGGCTCACAGTCATTCAAGACTCATAATCAACAAATATGAGAAACTTAGAGAGATATTCATTAGTAGAAACTTAGAACTTTCATATTACATTTGCTCAATGTTTGAAATTCCCCTTAGGGATATTTTTATGTCTTTTTCAGTGGAATAGAGTACTCACATAGGGTAAAATACTACAGCAGTGACATTCTAGGTATAATTAGTTTAAGATATGTTCATTACAACAATGAGTATCATGAACCACACAATTTTTATGACCTTAAAGTTCATGCTGGATCCAATAACTAAGGTATTTAAGCTTGGTGACAGTTTCTAATAGTAAAACTGAAATACATACATAATTTTTTGGCTCAGAAGGAGAGATTGAATTAATCATCATTATGTTCCTAATCTTAATGTTTTGAGCTTCTGCCAAAACTGAAATATTTTTTAAGTAAGAAACAAATATAAAGGATTTAATTTCTTTAATTTATAAAATCTAACTTGAATGCCGATTGTACACTTTTGATGCAACATCCATGTTTAATACTTACATCATGCACTAGGGGGTTCCCTTTCCCTCCTGTTACGTTCAGGTTCCTAAATAGTTTAAATATATTTAGGCTAGGAGGAAAAACCATCAAGTGTGTTTTTGATTTGCTGCTATTTAAGTAGAGGAATTTATTCAGCACATTAAGCTTTCACTATATGAAGGATTTAAACTATAATCCTGTCTCTAATAGAAGGATATGTAATATTATCCTGTATTTTGAATCTGTTCATTTACAGATATAAATATATTTAATAGTTCTTGAGTTGTATATTAATTATATTTATTAATATTAATCATATTTTATATACTTATTTGTGGATACACTTTTTTTAATGCATAAAATCCCAAACCAAAACACAAAGATACTGTTATAGTCTTACAATATAACTATAATAAAGTAAAATACATATGGATAAACAAATATAACAAAGAAAATCAGAAAGCTTTCTTACAATTTTTCTAATATATTTATATGGATTAAAATCAAGTGAATGTAAATTCTAAAACAGTGTGCCACTGGGGTTTTTTTCTTTTCAAATATGAAAAACCTAATCCATCAAACTATATGTTCTACAGTATTATATTTACTCACATTTGTTCTACAATACAGCGAGGGGGGGGAAGGGTTGTTTAGTTGTTTGGGTAATCATGTCATCCGGGTTCTGAAGAATCTGTAAAGGCTAAGACTAACTTCTATTCAGATAAAGATATTCTTTATTACCTTCTCAGAAGTTTCAGTCTTAAATGAAGAGCAAAACCAGCAGTAAAAGAGATGTTTTTTGAGAAGGACTGGGGGAAATAGTAAAACTCTAAAAACACACTACATTTGTCCAATATTTTACACTCTTCAAATAATAACAAGTTCTATTCAAAACTTAAATCAAAAGTCCTGAAGAATTTATGCATTAATTATTGTTGGAAAATAGGCTGTAGTGTAATGATCCTTTAATTTACATCCACCCCTTTTTTCTACTTGTTTCTGACTGCATCTTTTTTTGTGTACCCAAATCCAGGCTAATCTAAGTAGGGGTCAATGACATATATTACATATCTATGCAGGCAGCTTTTCAGTTGACAAAATCTAGGTGTCTTTGTTAGGGTGAGCTGAATATTTCTCCAGACTCTACTGGTTTCTTTGAGCAGATTTCTATTTTGAACATAGTGGAAGATAGATAACCCAGACTACACAGGTACATACAGTCAAGTACCAACAGTCAGGACCTGCACTGTCTTCTACATGTGTTTAAACAGAAAATATTGTTTTTCCCTGTCTAATTCTAGAAAGGATGTAATATTATGGCCTTAATTCAGTTACACATAATATATTCACTGTGACCTACAACGGTCTAGGTATCCAAGACTTCTGCACAGATGTTGCAGATACGATACAGGGCCTACAACAAGATCCATGCACTTCTGAGTGGAAACAGGACCCCATACTCTAAAGCATCTCAAAAAGCACTAATTGTCTATGTGCAAGCAATTGAGTAGAGCCCTAAGTCTCTTGTAACTACGAAAAGAAAAAATATTTCTTCCAATGCAACATCTAATAGCTGCATGTAGACTTCCCAACTGGGATGTGATACAGTGTGCTGAGAAGTGAGAGTGTCTTTCATCCATCCTCTGCTGGAATACCTAAATCTGAAATTCAGAGAAGGCAAAAAAGCTGCTTTGCATACAAACCATGATGCTGCCATCAAAGTCGTCATTCTAATAAAGGCCCTAGCACTACTGTCTCCAGACCTGGGAACTGATAAACATCTTTGAGCACTGTAATATTGTCATAGGCAAAATAATATTGATGACATCGTAAATATGAAACATAACTTCTCCCTTTTTTTATATAATTAGTTGGCAAATGAAATAATGAAGCAGTCAAGTAAGAACAAGTTTTTGCAAACAAACATGATGTAGATACAGCTGAGCATAGCTATTGTTCATATCTGCATTTATAGACTAAAAACTGGCAGCACAACTCAATGTAGCTTTCCATTGTCACTGACTGACTTGCTTTTGCATTTTCAGTTGCAGCTCCAGCTAAACTAACATAGTAACTTGCTAAGCTAATGCCAAATGCTTGTTCTTGTCAGTTGTCCCTTACCATTTAAAAATCCTCTTTGCTACTTCAATTTCTGCCCAACTTCTTACTCTTAACTCCTTTCTTATTACTATAAATGTATGTTCACATGATTGCAATCACTACATTTATTGCAATTTACCATTTGTCAATTGGTCAGCTTGATCATGATTTGTAACCTTCAAAATGGTTAATGTGCTTAGCTCCCCTTAAAAATGGTATCTTGTTTCACTTGCAAAGAGGCATGATATGTTAGAGGAACTAAGGTACACATATGTTAATTGCTTTGCCTCAGTTCACAACAGATAATTTGATAAGCAACAGTAACATGATCAGCTGAAGTAGTCTGAACATATTCTGAAACTCTGTAGACATAGACACAAATGTCTCTGTGAATGTTGTTTTGTGAAATAAACTTACGCATCTGTACGTTTGATACCTTTCCTGAAGAGTACTACCACCAAAGCAGAAACACATATATATATATAATTGTGTTGTCCATACTCTTCTTTTGCTTCAGTACAAAATCGGAAGACTTCTATTTAAACAAGTGTCTACATCACCAGATTTTCTGGTGTGTTTTATTTGGTGCTTGATTTAGAAAGAGTGAGAAAATTAGCTTCAGAAAGCCTTTGTAGCAGTCTTCATGAGTAAGCAAGCAGCATGTTTTATAAAAAGAAAAAAAAAAGAGGCATATGCAATTTGTTAAAGTAAGAATAAAGAAAGGACAATGTATGAACTACACATATTATCTGGAAAGTGTGATTACATGAATACATAGTACTGCACTGATGAAAAAGCAGCTTGTGAGAGATTTTAATTTTTCTCTGAAAATACTCATCAAAGCCTGATGAATTGTATTTGATGTGATAAACAGCAGAATGACATAGTAAAAGATATCTTATTTTCTCATTAGTTACTATAAAGAAGATGCTGTCTAATTTCATGCATGACCTCACAAGTCAGAATTTAGGTCATCAACCCACTAGTGTCTGGTGAGCTCTGCATCCACATGTATGCCAGATTCACGCTGCAAGCATATATTATTTACATGCTTCTGTGCCTGTGTGTGAATATTAACATTTCTGAATCCACAGATCTCCATGTATTTATTCACCTACACATGGGTATGGAATTCATTATATTAATGGATTAATTTTATCATGATCCTCTTCCCATTAAACTAAGATCCACCAATATTTACTAAACAGAATACCATTATGTACATTAACACCTGAAGGTGTGTGGTTAAATTAAAATTGCATATTTATACAGCAGGCAAGATTGCCTTACAAATTTCAGTAAGGGTTGTTGGGATCTCTTTAAAGAAATATATAAAATAAGCAATTTTTTTCATGGTATGTGGAGATAAATCTCCCTGAACAGAATTAAAGTATTAGAAGAAAAGAAAAAAAATCATACTATTGCATCCCATTGCCATCTCTATTATAAAACATATTTATCAGCAATGAGTGCTTTTTCAATGTTTTATTAATCTATTTATTTATAAATATTAACCTGTGTGAAAACGAAGGAAGTTTTGAACTACATAAGCTTTTGTTATACCAAAATTTATAAAGGTATACTTGAAGAACATGTTCTGGTTTTCTAACTGTAAAAGATTGTATACTTTCAATACTACTGATGTGCAGACTGAAGTGCCCTGAATTATTCCATTTGGAAGTCATCAAGTTTCTGAGCATGACCAGTTTAACAACAAGAGTGCCTGAAAAATATTAGAGTGCTTCACCTATTTTAAAAATGCTTCAGCTTAGAAGCAATATAACTAGCCAACCTGTCCCCTACAGCACATTTTTAAGAGTCAGGTTTTTAAAGGGCAAAATAAACTTAGCCTGTGATGGTTGTTATGTGATCATCTGTTTGTGTATACCCATCCTTTATTTGACAATCACCTGTAACATTTTTAGTATGCATTACAATTGGTTTCTATTATAAACATGCCAATCCAGGTTGTCAGCTTGTTTGAACGTGCATTATTCTACTGGAGCCAGTGATCAAATACTGATTTCAATGGGACTATGTTGATTTATATTTACAGTTTATCCCTCTGTGTGGAAATACATTATATTACAATAAATTGTGCTAGCACTTAATTTGGCCCCAAGAACCCTTCACTGATTGTAGTAAATATTTTTCCTTATTGATGTCTCTTCCCAAATTTTAATCAAACATACTACACTTCACTGTACATTAGAAGTTGATGGTTACTGAAGAGATCTGCATGAGATTACATTACTTTTAATAATCTCCTTAAAAGTTTTCTCTAGTTGCTCAGGCTTAAGAAGCACTTTACATATAACTGCATGGTTATACACTACAGCATACCCTGTGCTCTACTTTGAGCCCCTTTGGTGAATTCAGTTCATTGGCCCAGCAGCTCTCTCCTCCCTATATTCTCTCAAAGCCACCTTTCTTTTTATTTTATTTTATTCCTCCACAGCAACCTATGTATACTCATCATGGCAAAATCAATAGCATGCTGTTTTAGCACAGTGCTGCACTGGAAGTGCAGCCCAATATAGATCACCCATCACAATATACTTAGGCACAGAGGACAAGATCTCAGGCAAAACCCCATGAGAAATGGCAAAAATTTACACCAAGTAGCTCTGGTTTAACAAAGGTAGCAGATCGGGGTAGCTGGCTCTGTTTGCAAGGAAGAAAAATCTATGTATACCCATTTTCATTTTTTTTTATTTATGCTGTTTCATGTTACTTATAAGGTAACAAGAGGAGGACTTTGCTCTAAAACTGCATTGTTTTGAAAATGAATTCTTGTCTGTGAAATTCACAATTACGAGTATAATCAGTTATTGTGTTGTAGAAATGTATCCTCAGAAGTCTGAGGACTGCTTGTTTCAAACAGGACAGACACCAGTATAGTTAGTATTGGATTGGATTTTAGAACTTAGAAAATTTACTGTTATGTAATTTTCCCAAAATTTTTAAAGCAGGCAATATTACAGACACAGCTAAATATTGCCATGATGATAATACCATGATGTCCAGAACAGGTACAAAGCAACAGAGAAAGCAAAAATACCTACACCAGTAACACTTTTAATTACCTGAGAAATAAATAACATGGTAAACATGCACCTCAGGGTGAGCACAAATAAAATGCATAAGACCTGAATGATGAAACTAAAAAAAGACTAAGAGCAAAAGTACACTACAAACAAATGACTTATTAAGGAAAGAATGGCTCACAGAATATTTTGACAACTTGCTCCATTGTCTGTATTTAATAGCCAATTAAATCCAGCCTCTGGCACTAAAGAATCCACTAAACTCGACACCCAGAACATAAGTTTTCTTCCTTTTGGATACTAAGGAAGAAATAATGAAATTTTAAAAACATGAGGAAAATAATATAAATGTAAAGGATAATCAAAGGTAAAGAAATTCAGCCCAGTTCTAGTACCCACAGAAACAATGGAATAGTTTAATGAACAGTCACTTCCCTAACCCCTTAGTAATAATAAGGTGACCAGAAATAGAGACCACAGGCACTAATCAACACTGATGTGTCACTTCCTTCCTGGTACTGTAACAGGTCTATTGTATACAGGTGACTGAGTAGACCTGGTATAGCTGACAAAACTTTATGTAGGATTCCATACCAGATGAAACAATGATGAATTTTCACCTAGTTGAAAAAATACGTGAGTTACAGTTATCCACAGATAAATTGTGAAGATACATCAAGGAGGCGCATAGGGGTACCTTTTGGAGTATTGTGTTATGCAAAGTTTTTATTAACAGTTTGTCCAACAGATCAAAGAGCACACCTATAAAAATATATTTTATAAAAACTCAGAGTGTTTGTAATCATGTTTAAAACAAGAGGATCTTGATCAGAGTGTTCTTCATCAACAAGAGACCCCACTTTTATCTCGATTTCAGGCTATAGATTTAAAAAATCATTTTCATACTGTATCTCTAGTAAGACATTGTGCTATGTTATTTTGGGTCTGTGACACAATTGATTTGTGTGATATTCCTTTGTTTCTGACTGGGAGAACAGAGTTCAGAGAGTTTCAATGAATTTCATTTCTCTCTTTGTCTCGGTATACATTACCTTAATTTTTCCAATAAACGTAATAGATTTCAGAGTGAAAATTAAAGCAATTATCTTTTCCTATTACTACTTCCTAAGCTATAGAAGAATCTACCGGTCAGTAAAAGACTTGCTGAAATGCAGTTCTCGGAACAACATTATACAGGTTATATTTGCACCTGGCCCTGAAATCCTACCGGTTTTGTCAATGCTACAGCAGATGGAAGCAGCTTCAGGATGGCAAGAGCACCTTTCTGAGTCACAAACTGTGAGCTGCTGAGATAACTAGATTTTATATTCATATGATAGATTTTGAGCCACGGAAGGTATAGACTCATAAAAAAATCAAGTTATACTTTACTAACCTTTTATAGATACTGTATAGCTTTCCCTAGTCATGAGTGTCAGTGTTCAGCTGTAAGGTATGAACTTCCCGGTGTGAAAATGCCTCATATGTGAAATTTGGTGGGGTAAATTCATAGCTATCGTTCCCCAAACTAATAAGCAGTAACAAGTGTGGAAGCAAAAACATGCATCAAGACCATCAGCTTTTAATTTCTATGGGCTGTAGTTTTGTATTAGACTAACCACAACAGAAGCTGTTTGATACTGAAGATGGCAATCAGAAGCTTTTTAATTATACAGTACTCACAGGCTTCTCATAGGTCCTGTGAGGTAAATTATTTCATGAATGATACATTTCATAATTGGTCAGATAAATTTTGTAGCTGTATGAGGACAAAGGCTACTGAAAATGGTGTCTCCAAACAAGATATCACTTAAGAAGAACTAGAATTTGCTTATACGTAAGGTTAACCATTGGTAACTTTTAAGATAAAAAATATGAAGAAATGCATCTGTACTTGCACTCAGGATGTGGAATTCTAATTCTTTTGATATATCAGATAGCACTGAAAAAAAGCTCAAACTACATGCTGCGGGGTGTTCTGATTAGCTGATGTTTCACTGCCTTGAAAACACACAGTTATAATTATAAAATGCCCATCAATCTGAAGTACTGACCTAAGCTAAAAGAATTCATAGGCAAGGAAGAGTAGTTACCAACTTTATTCCATGCCAGACTCCAGGTCAAGAGCAAAATATTTTACTGGTTTTGACTGAGAAGCTGTATGCCATCAAATTAGGAAAGAAAAAAATAAAATAGTAGGTGAAGATTAAAGGGAAAGAAAATCACATTTATGATACCCTGTCAATTATTTCAGTCCTCTAGAATGTCTTTCAAACTGCAAGTGCATGAGGGACTTTTCAGAAGGCACAAATGATCTAAGCCACATTTTGAGAATTTAAGACATCCTCACGTATTTAGATTACTTCATTTGTTTCCATAAAACATCGGAAGAACATCTGGCAGGAGCGGAAAGGCTTCTAAAGCTTTTTAAGGAGTAATGGTTTAAACTTGAGAAAAACAAATGTCAGTTTGTGAGGGATCGCATTACCTTCTAAGGATATGCACATCCTGAAGATGGGTGGAAGCCTCTGCCACGGAAACTGGATATTAAGAAATACCGGATAGTTCCTGGAAACATGGATGTAAATTACTGTGCGCATTCTTGAGGACACTTATACAGAATTCCCCAAAACTGACAATTTAAAGCAGCTTTGTCATGATACAAAAATATGTGAAAACTTTCGATTTCCTGAAAAGTTTTAAATCCATACTTTGTTTAAATTCCTGAAAATATTTTAGCAGTTTAGAGAAACTCATGATTTCTCATAAAGTCAGAGTATTAAGTGAGTAACAAAGATGCTGAATAGCAGCTTTTTAAGATATAAAAGAACTGCAGCAAAATTCAATACTCAAATTTATAATTTGAGCTTTGAGGAGGCCTTAAAGACATGTTCATTAAGACTGAAATGCATCAGCTACCTGAACTGAAATTCCTTACGGTCTCTACTTAGAAACCAGAAAGAGTATTGTCCAGCTGGGCACACAAATTACCTAAAAAAGAATTTCAATTAGCATTAGATTGGAAAACAAAGTGCCAGTGTGTATGTTTCAAGTTGACTGAAGACAATGAGATTAGAGACACCAAGGTTCAGTGGATGTATTAGAGAAAAACAGGTTTGGGAGGCTAAATTGAAAGGTTATTCCATCACTAATTTGCATGTAACACATGTAATAGAATAGTTACATTGCTGTTGTCAGCCGTATACACAGAGGGGACCTGAAATGTCCTCAAAGTGGACTGTGGACTGACACCTAGAGGCAAAAAGATACAAGGTTCTCAGGTTATCTAGATATTTTTAGTTTTCTTTTATTGGGTCTGCTTGAAGCTGTAAAGGCTGGGTATTTTCCTGTTATTTAAGAAGACCAGTTTCCAAAAACACTAGGAAATTTGATCATAGGAAAGCCTGGGAGACACCTGAGGAAAATTTCCACACCGCCCTCCACCCCTCCACTTTCCTTAGGCATCTATTTCTGCCTATTTCCAGGAACAGAACACTGTCTAGATGGACCATTGATTTCACCTCACATACAGAAAATATTACAGTTTTAAAAGTTTCTCCTCTACAGACAGATTTAAGCTATGATATAGGCTGGGGAATTCTGTGCTCACTAAAATTCTAGGTCCAGTACAGAGTCCATAAACACCAGACTCAAGACCAATATAGAAATACTGTCAGGACAATAGAGAAATTTATGTTGATCACAAATGAGCTGGATATCAGCAAAATCAATTTAAACTTCTGAAGTTGTTTTAAAAATATCTATCTTTGACTAAAGAGCAAAAGAGAGAAGGAACTTTTAATAAATATTGGTATTTTCTGAAATCTGATTTGGAGTTCACCTGAACCAGTCACTCTAAACAGCCTTTGTAGTCACTAGAAAGTTACTAGGAGGCATTTTGTGAGGCCTAGATATCTAGCACGGGAAAGACATCTCACATCTTAAAAGAATCTACCTTTAAAGCTGGCTCAGAGAAAGGTATGTAGCCTTCTGTAAGCTATTATTACCTGTACAGAGGCAAAATCAAAAGCACAAACACTAAAGGAGAACAGCAGGATAGGTGTTCTAATGCAAAAAAGACCTGGAACGTTCACTACTGGTGAATATCAAATGAGGAGTACTAGCAGAAATAATATAAACCAGGCACTAGGTCTACTGTTGCAGAAAAGAAAATTGAAAATTTAAAATAAATATATAAATTTCCAAAAGATGCCATTCAATGGAAAGTTACTGAAATGTGTAATAGTGTTTAAAAACCTAAAACAACATTAGAAGGTCTGACGAATAAGCAAATAGCATAATGATTATAGAATATGATAACGCATTATTTAAATCAGGGGTCTTTCTTCACTACAAATACTGTTCTATATTCTTCCCTATCTTAATATGGATAAGGTTACAAATCTAGTAACCATCTGGTCATGATAGTGGTAATTGCTGTGGCCATGGAAAACTGTTAATGAAAAGAAACTTCAAAAAAGGCCAAGATACTTCCCATCAAATAACAATGAACAGTATATAAATCAAATGCATTAAGTAGTACAGGAATAAAAAGTAGAGATTGGGTTTATTCTTTTCTCCTTTTTATAAAACAGACCAATGGCTAAATGAGAAGGTATGTATATTTGTATCAATAGATACTCTCTCACGTAGTGCAGAATTGCCGCAAGGTATCCAGAACTTCTCAAGACTTGAAATAAAGGATCAGAGATGCTTATGAATAAAGAGTAGTCAAGAAATAGCAAAATTTCTTCTTTAAATACATGATACGGAGCACATTAATGACTGCTATACTTCAGAGCCCAACCTGATCACTGATTTTTTGAGAGAAAATAAACTTTTTCCCCCCATTCCTCTGACTTGTTTGGAACTAGTCACAGGCATTGACAAGGTAGTAGATTTTCTGGAAAGGATTATTTTAAACCAATCTGCTAATTACTCTGATGCAAGAAAAGTAAGATATGAATGAAATATTCCACAGATCACTACAGGAGGTATTTTGTCTTGAGTAGAAACTGGAGGCAGCAGAATTATGCCTACCAGCCAGAAATGAAATCACAAGACTCTGTATCTGTCTTTTCTGTCCACCACAGGATATACTCCACAAACTCTCTTCTTTTTCCTGTGTTTTCACTTCAGTACTGTTTTTTGTATGATACTATCTAAGAAAACTTTTATCCTTTATGCACCACTGTATGAAGAAAAAAATAAAAAGGAAAACTATTGTTAGAAAACATTACTTTTTTGCTATATGTAAATAGCTAAGGACATTTTAGATCACTCCAAGGCTTCAAGAGCAACAAATTGAGATTCTGCAAGAGCTCCCAGCTTGTAAAAAAAAAAATAAAAATCAAAAGAAACAGGAGATACTCCTCAGGAAGACTCCTATACAAGTGGTATCTTGGTAGGGTTGTCAGCCATCAAAACTCAATTGGTTGCTGTCATGATCCTCTAACCATTCAATGCACACAGAAAACTTGAAATTTGCAACAGAACCTAAACCCAAATTGTATTTTCTTCAGCTTAAGTCACTTGTTTATGAATCTGCACCTGAACTATCACTTTATAACTTTTATTGTATGATGACGGAATTTACGTGCCCACCCAAGTTACACTGATTGCCAATAATATATGATAGGTGTGCCTCTGTTAAAGTAATATACAGTTTGTGTCTTGCAAGTGAGCTCTTGCTATTTTGCAAAATGGCTCACCTTGAAATACAAATAAAAACAGAAAAAAAGAGACTTTGTCTTAGAGATGACATTGTTATTCTCCTTGGATGTATCAACAATAAAAGGATAATGGTAAAAAAAAGAGTAAGCAAGTAT
Source organism: Laterallus jamaicensis coturniculus (assembly GCA_022605575.1). Classification (NCBI taxonomy): domain Eukaryota; kingdom Metazoa; phylum Chordata; class Aves; order Gruiformes; family Rallidae; genus Laterallus; species Laterallus jamaicensis. The sequence goes on from JAKCOX010000019.1 coordinate 10,068,902, forward strand.
AAATCAGCCATGATTAACCTTTTGCTGGAAATCAGTGCAAAGACTCTTAACAGCCTTGAGAGGAGTAAAAATTATGGACCACTTTTCACCAAGATAAGAGGAGGCAAGGAATGTAACTGCTTCTGGATGGACCTGGATGAATTTGTTAACAAGATTATGTTGTGAACTTCAGTGAAATAGCCAAAGATTGGACACAACACTGTGTTTTACTCTTGTGTACCAAAGGCCTTTATTAATAGAACAAAAATTAGGTCAGAAATCTGAGACAACTATGAAAACTCAAGGGGAGGTTGTGGATGACATTTTGAATATATGTAAAACCTAGCTTTTATAATAATTTCAGGAATATGAAAAAAAGACAACAATCTGAAAGGGGAAAAAAAAGCTGCATTTCCTTATTTTACATTTTTGCAATTTTTCATTTATTTTACTTTTTCATCAGACAATATAAGGATTATCTATTTTATATGTTGTAGGTTCATATTTTATTTACCATAAGCAAAAAAGTCCTTAGAAGAAGATAAAAGATTTCTTAATTCTATAGTTCATGACCCAAACCCTGCAGAAAATGGTTTCACGAATGTTAAATATGCTGACTGACATATCTGGCATAAGTAGTCACGCTGCCATGTGAGAGTAAAAGTGAAATTATCTTATTTGTATGTGGTCTTCTAGATATTGTGGCAGTAAGTACTCTTCTTGTTCCTTCTGCTATGATTAAAATCAAGCCAAGCGCTTTATACCTTATCTTCTAATCCGAAAGAATTTGCAGGTTTGACTCTGAGTATGAGGGCAGTCATACAAAGCAATCTTTAAATTATTTGTGGCACTGGTAATGATCATCTATTTGGTCCTTTCTACAAGTTGTCTGTACTTCATCAAATATTAATCCCCATCTGTCTGATCTATCTGAATGTTGGTTCCTGGGTTACACACACTTGACTTAAGTTACAGGGTAGAGTTCACTTCTACAGCTACGCTATTGAACTTTTAATTTTTGGTTATTTACATTCATATCAACTGCCAGAGGAGATTAATCGCTGCAGTACCATCCACAAACATGCATTCTGTTCCCTTACCCTCTAAGAAACCTACGTGCAGCTTGCAAAATATCAGTGGACTACAAAGAGTAAGACATGCAAATCTTAGGAAGTTTCTACATTCCCCAAGTATGTTATGAAACACTACTAACCAGTGTGCAAGGACTCTATTGCAGTTGAAAGTAAGTAAAACCATATTTACAGTATGTGAAATATGAATCCTTGCCTTCTTTGCAATGTCAAGTATTCAGGGCCTCCATCCTCCAGCTGGTACCCACAATTACAAAAGGGAAATGAAGTCTTGAGGACTGAGGGAATATTGAACCTATGGTAGCTAATGTTGAGCTGCCCATATGACTTTTGTCAGCATGTCTATTGTCAGCATCAGTTAAGTAAATAGAGAACCCTGGTGCCCACATAGAAGAATCTAACAGATCTTTTGGGGTCTGGTTCAAAAAGTTAATGAAACTCATTATTGAGTAGCAGACTGACTGCAGCTAACAAACGCAGCATGTCTTAAAGTGTTGTGTTTGTGCTAAAACTACCAAAGGAGTCCTTTGCAATGTCCAAGAGTTTACTGAAAATGCAAGAAACATCAACTCATATTCCTTTTTTTATGGTAAAGTTTCCTATGATCACAAGCAAAAAATTGGACAGCATGTTGCATCAGTTTTATGAAATAACAGGATCATCCTGACAAGGAAACTCTGTTGTTGATTACACCACCTTTAGAAACATTTTTCAATGTGTGTGAAGAATCTGCAATGCAGGTGAGGGCCGAAGATGTATCTGAAATAATACAATAAGATGCAATGTTTTTAACAGCATCAAACTCTAAATGTCTGTCTTATCTGTGGATGCCATCAGAAGAAAAATAAAATAAACACATACACCTATGAATGTACCAAAAACCCTAGAAACACAAATTAATCAAAAAAATTATCTGATTTTGTATCTTACACTACATATTTGCACAACACATTAATTTTCATTGCAGTCTTCTACTAAGAAAAACAGCTACTAACAAAGGATGAGGCAAAATAAAGCTTAAGAGGATCCTGCAAATGCTTAAACTCTAAATGTGTGTTAAGCAGAAACAACCCAATATCCTGCATTTAAACTGAAAATATATTTCTCCTTTGTGAATAGTTAGCTGGAGCCAAGTACACATCTGTTATGAGGATTCTACCTCATTTTTGTGCTCAGCATTCCTGAGAACGAAAGTTTAACCAAAAAAAGAAAAAAAAATAATTCACAAATGCATATCTGCAAAGAACTTCATTTTACATATTTGCTATTTTATTTAAAATATTCTGTACATCTCTTGCTTATCATTAAGTTCAGGAAGATAAAACTGAATCTGTCATGAAATGATAAAATAAAAAAGGGGCATTAGCGAGAGAAAATGTTATGGGAGTGACAGATGAATGCAGTTATGTATTTTGATGAACAGTGAGTGTTCAGTGACCCAAGAGAGAGGAAGCTATAAATGATTCATAAGTTTAAGAAATTCTGTAGTTTGGGTAATTTAAGACATAGAATTCTATCTAATTAAAAGTCAGTACAGTATCTACTCTGGTCTTAGCTCTTTTATTGGATCCTGGCTTCAATAATATTATTTTCATGTGATCCACATTGCTATTTTAAGGGCCTCTGTATGGTGTATTGTTTGATTTATTATTATCTGATTTGCACACCGAAAATTATTACCCTCGGGAGAATTACAATGGGATTTGATGCAGATGTATATAAATAGCAGAAGAGTCCTGAGATCTCAGCACAGTTTGCTTCCTTTTGCAGAGCTTTCCAGATTTCCTAACTTGCCAGAAAAACTTTTCCAAACCTAAAGGCATAACTTTACAATTTGTGTCCTTTTTTTTTTAACAGATACATTATTTCTATAACGAACAGCTGCCTTAGACTTCAGGAGTATGTTTGTCCTCATGGTCATTCCTGCTGTAAAGGCAAGCTAGATAAATATGTGGAGTACTCTCATCTGATACCTGAAAACAACTTTCCATTATTTGTTATATGCATAAAAACACTCTGGCTTTGCAATTACATGCACATACATAAATTTATCTGAAAGCTTTCAAGATTCAGTTTATAAGGTAAACACAGAGAATAGCCTCAGATGCCTTAAAGCTAAAACCTGTAACTTCTAATTTCTAGACATTTGGCACTCTGAGGGAAATCCAAAATCTAGATTTAGGCATATTACAAAAGGAAATTAAGGAAGTTTGCAAGTGCTGGCCAGGGAACTGCAAAGCTAGGCAGAAGGAAAGCTAAAATCCTGAGCTTGTCTAGAAGTTAGGAATCTGAACAGGACTGCTGGGGGTTCCGCTGCCTATCAGGACTCAACAGCTATTTCCAGAAGAAATGACCTACAAATATATCCTTGAAAACACCAACCAAACAAAAATCAACCAAACCCAAAAGCATGCATTATGTGTGGCTATTGTTTACGCAGAAGCTCATCGGTCATAAATAACTGTAATACAGTTCAAAGAACTGTAACTGCAGCTAAGGGGCAGCAGCTTTTTAAATACCTTGAGACTGATAACTAGGGCATGTTTAACTGTATCATTCATGATCTTGTGTTTATTTATATCCCAGTGTATAACATGGGGATTTTTTACTTCTGCTCAGGCATAAATTTTTTTCCACAGCTTTACAGTTTCAATGATGAATGAGGAAATGCATCCTACGCTCGGTGAAAATAATCAGAATGTCTTAACACAATTCTGATTGTCTATGTGAATAAGCTTGGAGGGACTGTGCTTTAACATGAAAGATGGCCAGGCAGATCTGTTGTCAGGACATGGAACAGGCTTCCCAAGGAGGCTGTTGAGTCACCATCCCTGGATGTGTTTAAAAGACAGGTAGATGAGGTACTTAGGCATATGGTTTAGCATAGGACAAAAATGGTCGGACTTGATGATCTTAAAGGCATTTCCAACCTAGTGATTCTGTGATTTTATGATCTGATCTTTTTTCCCAGCTTCATATTTTCTTTTTGGAGTTGGGGGGAAACCTTCAAAATCACAACAAAACTCTTGAAAATGAAAAAAAAAACCCTGAAAATAATAATTTGTTGCAAGAAAACATTGCAGATAATTACAGTAGTTGCTAACCAAATAGCTGATATAAAATGTACATCACACACACGAATGTTAATTTAAACGTCCATCAAGAAACACCATTGGATAGCAATCAGTTGCATATTCATGCAACGCCTTGTGCTTGGTTTTGGTCTCTAGGTAGTGAAAGGACAAAGAAGCTTGAACTCGGGATGAGCTCATCAATGCTAGAACTAAAACTTTCATCTTTGTTATATGGAAAAGCAAAAATTATGCTTAAAATTGCTGTAAAAATTAAACATTTTCTTTTTTATTCCAATGTTTTTCATTAGTGTGTTTCATATCACAATGCAGCCTATCAATGTTTTCATAGATACTTTTGATGAATAATTTAATTCTTTGTTACATTCTCAAATGTTTAGTTTATGTCTTGCAATTAGTACAAATAGATGCCCAGGTATAGTATCTGGTTGAATTTTGTGTTAAAGGAATTTTTTTTTGGTGAATAATTGAAAACATGTTCAAAAAACTTAAAAAAGGCGTAGTATGGTTTTTGTTTGTTTGCTTTGGTTTTTTAAAAGATGAAACAAAACATCCCTGATGTATATTTATAGGGAATGTTATCGGCAGTTACTTTATTTTTTTTACTTTAACAAATGGATACACACATGATTTTTCCTTCTGTCTAATCGTAGTTAAGGTAAAGCACCATCAATTTTGGTGTCAAAGTAGTAAGGTCAAAGATACAGCTTCACTTCTGTTAATTTCATTTACACAGCTTCCTTCCCACTTAGTAAGTAAAGCTATAAGATGTTCAATTTGTTGTAATAAATTTTAAATTACAATTGATGTGTTCTGCAAAGTAATCCCTTTTCCTTGAATTATTCACATCATAGCTCATGCAACCCCAGGTCAGCTCCCAGGTACCTGTTCTATGATACATCCCGAATTCTTATCCCAACATTAGTCAAGACAAAGAGTACTCACCTAGGAGATACCAAGAACCCGGACATGGCCTCACATCACAGAGTTATAATATACTGCATAAAAATAATTAGTATTTTGACATAATCTTAGTCACTATTGCATATAGACTGAAGATGAGGTGAAGAATTTATAACAACATGAGCCATTTAATAAAGGGCTTTTTTTTTTTCTTGTGCTAAGAATATATTAGGTAAGAGACACAAGGAGTGAATATAGATGTGACTCTCATCACAAAAAAATATATTATTTTGCAAACTGATAGACATATACATGAAATAAAGAAAATAAGACAAAAAAAGCCTGAAGAGCAAAAGGAACATGACATAATGAGCTGGGAAATGTAGATGATGAGTTAGAAAGATGGACCTAGAGTTTAGGGCATTTTAAGCTTAAGGCTTTTCACCAAAAAACACATTCAGAAAACATAGGTTTTGTGGTACTTAGGGCTTATTTTCCTAAGAGGAATCATCTTGGTATCCTGAAATATTTTTGTAAATGTAATGGTTTCAACCCTAGAGACTTCACAACTCATCTGCAAAACATTTGTTCTAGGATGTGGACAACATGCCTTCCAATTAACAGTGTAGCTTGGGCAGAGGAGATAGCTTAACCATCATTTACCACTGCCTGGGTGGGCAGTCTAAGCAACTGCCTTTCAGACATGAGGGAGTAGAAAACTATGTCATCTCCCTGTTCTTTTCTAGCCTTTCTTTTGGAAGAAGTACTGGCTCTCTTCCTAGAATTAAATAAGCAATGTAAGAATCCCACTGCAAGCTCAAGTATGGGTCAAAGGGTTTGAGGACTATACCAACAGCTGAGCAACTGTGTACACTGCCACTAGGAGAAATATAGTTTCCTATGGCCTTTGAATGCATACCTGGTTAGTTAGAAAGTGCAAAAGAGTTCTGAAAATGTTCAGAGGTCCGTGAATGTCAAATATTGTCTTAGCATGACTAATAGTTACCTAAATCCTTTCGTGAATTTAATTCCTTATTGTTTCAGCTCTCCTTTGGCAAACTCTTTAGACAGAATAATGACAACTTTGGGTTCTTTTTTTAGAATGTAAACACTGTTCCTCTCTGAGTATACAAAATAGGTTTCAGGTATCACTTAACACTTACAGGGAATATTTCAAGTAAACTTACAGTAAACCAAGGTTTGGATACTGTGGCTAAGATGGTAGAAGAGAAATTATTTAGACTGAAAGCTTTATTATAGATGAAGCAGAAGGAAGATAAGGGAGCAATTAAAATATTTTAGATTCTTTGAAGTTTCAAATTCTCCAAATCCTTCAAGGTCAGTAAAGAGATGACCTAGATTAACTCTAGCAGATGTCTTCCAATTCAGTAATTGTAAAAGGGTTGCAAACAGATTTTTAAGCATAATTCTCTTAAAAGAGCAAAAGAGGGAGTTCTGGTTCTAAAGGAGAATGAGAACTAAATATAAGAACTTAAATACTACAATCATATTAGCAGGTATGCACTAGTAGAATAGGCACCAGGCTGGTGTTAGGTAGCTTTCAGTATGTAACTAACCTGCACAGTACAGTCCCATGCAGAAGCACATGAGCTATTATGTGAATAACATAATTTTAAGTGCTGAACATGATTGTTATTGTATCAAATTTTTGTACCGATGTTTCCTCTAGAGATGTAATAAAGTGTCATACTTCCTGTATGTTGTAAAATCATCAGTTCAAAATAAATTTATCCTGAATCACTGGCATTCAGAGCACAATAAAGCTAAAGACCAAATGCTTCAGCCTTCACATAGAAATGAAGCTACTAGGAAGTTTAGAAAGCAGTCTATAAATAAGTAGTCAGCACTGCTAGGAGGTAGGTAGAAAAAGTTATATATAATATGTGTACTAACCGGTCTTGTTGGCTTTAGATTATTTGCAAACATCTTCTTAAGGACTCCTAAATTTTATGAAAACAATAACAAATTAGCTAATATGCATTATGTATTTCTCCCTCAACCCATCTCAAGTTACTTCTGCAAAATAATGAGTGTAAACTTTGCTTATGGATATTGCATTGTGTTCTTGTGAAAGAGATGTCATCATTTATCTGAAGGGGGTGGTAAGCCTGGGAGACAATGATAGTGATACGGAGAAATTCATAATGACTTTTGCTGTAAAAGCTATCTGTTACAAGAGTATGGATTAACTCACATCAGCCCCCTTGCATGTCTTAACTAAAAAAAAATTTGCTCTTATGTTTAAAGAGAAAACCTACATGAGATAAAGCATCTGACTATCACCTCCTGCGTTTGCATCAGTGGTTTAAGTTGTTCAGCAAAAATTACTCGGAATCCCAAGTTGCTGACACTGTGCATACCTACAGGTAATATTATAACAAACCAACCCTATTATCAGGAGACTCAGTGAAGGAAAAGTTAAATCCAATGGAAGATACTGTCTAAATCAGTAACAATAGAAAGATTAAATGGTATAAAACATGATAATTAGGTCATTCTTTTGTGACTTTTTACCTAAGAGGTAAAAAAGATTTGTTTTCACATTAGTTACTTTAAAATTTTTTTTAAAAAAGCAGCTTTTCTTTTTTCTCCAGAAAATTTTAGCCCTTGATAATATTGTCAGTATTAAGAAAACAGTAAAAGTGTTTTTATCTAGTCTCTTTTGAATGGCAACCTCAGGGCTAAAGTGTGAGATCATATCACTGGGTAGAAGTGAAGAATCTGGCACTTATGTTCACGTCAGTTACCTCAAACATTTTCAGTCATCCAGCAGAGGATGACATTTACAGGTATAACTGTCTTTAAATTATCATAGTTTCAATAGTAGCCTACAGATAATCACAATCTATATTTTAGTACTTCTCAAGACAGCTTTCACTTAAACTGTTGCATTTCGGAGTTTCTTTTCGTACGAAGAAAAAAAAAGTTTTAAAAAATTAGAATCTCCCCATAAAACTTATGCCATTTAAACTCTGAATTTATAAAAGCTCATTAGAAAATGTGTCACATTTGTTTTAAATGCATGCTTGTCTATGACTGTGTAGTAAAATGCAATACCAGATGATATACAGTGGACATGTACCTTACGCATTATTTTTTTTCGTTGTTCAAAGAACTTTGAAGTTTTGTTTGGTTTAGACAGACAAATTTAATAAAGGTCACAGAATCAAAGAATCACAGAATGTTAGGAGTTGGAAGGGACCTTGAAAGATCCTCTAGTCCAAGCTCCCTGCCAGAGCAAGATCACCTAGACTAAATCACACAGGACAGCATCCAGACAGGTTTTGAATGTCTCCAGAGAAGGAGACTCCACAACCTCTCTTGGCAGCCTGTTCCAGTGCCCCGTCACCCCCACAATGAAAAAGTTCCTCCTTATATTCACATGGAACTTCCTATGCTCCAGCCTGCACCCATTGCCCCTTGTCCTATCACTGGCCACCACTGAGAAGAGCCTGGCTCCAGAAACCTTACACAACAGTGCTCTAGGAGAAGTTGGGACAATTCAGTCAGCTATAAAATCTCTACATTGGAAAATGGTGTGTTTAGTAGATACCATCACTGTATCAGGACATTGTCAGACAATTGTCTGTATTGTCCTGCTGATATAGAAACACCAGATCTGTTGTGGTGATCAAGTCATACATAAGACAAGATCCTGTTTGTTTTCAGAAGAGAGGTATTAAATCTGTAGCCATGTTACAGTAGAAAACTTCGCTGAGTTGTATTTATGTAGTATTTATGATCTGTTGTTTTTCTGAAATTGTGGAGTAAGGTATTATTCTCTGAGTGTAAGGACAAAAAAGTCTCATCATGACTGGACTAACAATCTATTTGAACTGTTCCCCTCACTAGGCTGGCAAGGACAAGTCAATGGGTGTAAAGCATTAGAGATGGGAGGAAAATTAAGGCAATAGTATCCTATAGGTTGTTGACAGTAGCTAAGAATAATAATGAAAGCAAATCCCTGTACATTCTTATCTTTACAACAAATGATTAGACATGATTAATTCAATGGGTCTCCTTTTGTGCCTAAAGCACACAAACACAATGATGTGAGATCTTTTAGAAACAAATGCTCATGTACTTTTTTTGGTTTTCAAGCAATCTTATCCTTGATATCACATTTATATTTTACATAAACCACACACCATCAACAATTACCTGTCCCTCTCATCTCAGTAGGTTTATTACTACAGGAAGAGCGGCTGCATCAATATGAAAAACCATCAATGGGCCCACACCCTGCTGGACAGCTCCGAATTAATCATATAGTTCATTACAAAAACAGCATTTCCCTTCTTTTCCAGACGACAGTGATTATAGTCAGCCATGGAAAAGTTTCTCCAGATGAGGTGCCTGGAGGAGAGCACTAATCTTACTCTTCTGCAAGAGCAATGCTTTCCTTTCCCAGAGGCTACAAAACGCCATAAAGGAATGTTCTCCCTGGCTTCCCCCTCAACATACACTTTTCAATTTATTGAACAGCTTCAGCTACAGCCCAAACTGTAGAATTTAACTCCTACATACCTGAGGTGAAGGGGATTCAATCTGATTAGCTTGACTTTCCTTCAAATGTCTTTGTTCTTTTCCATCTTAAATTGAAAAGGTGAAGAAAGGAACAGAACGGGGGAGAAAGCACACAAGAAGCCATGAGTGGCTAGCTACTTCAAAATTGCCCATTTTCCATGGTACTTAACGCATGGAATGACAGAGAACAAGAAGGAAAGACTTTTTCTTGAGGGATAATGTACAAGATGGTTAATGAAGGCCAAGAAGTTGTGCTAAGCTTACTGGTGGTCCTTTAGTTATGAGTGACAGAAAAATTGGGATAAATACTTAGGATAAATTTACAAAAAAAAAAAAAAAGAAAAGAAAAAAGTAATGTCTTTAATTTTCTAGAGCCACTAAACTCTTGCTTGCCCATAACAGAGAAGGGGGTGTGGGGGGATAAATAAAAAGAAAAAGCACACACACACAAAAACACCCAACCAAAAAAACCTCCATACAAACCACATAAACGCATGGGAGAATTCAGCTACTCTGAACATATGTTTTCTCAATTTCCTCTAGGGGAAGGTTATACTCCTGTGCAGCATATAGTACCCTGACCCTTTCAGACCACTGTCTGGCTTGAGAGTCATAAGTAACAAAAAAGACAAAGATGGAAGTATATGATACTCGTATCACTGATATTACTGTGTCACTAGTGTAGGCTCAGGCTGCACTAGGTGTTTTAACAAGAATTTCAGCAAGAAACTCCAATCAATGGAGTCTGACAAAGAGGCAGGCTACATACGTACTCAGGCCCCTTTCTCACCTTATGACTGGTCATGAAGCTCTTTAGAGATACACAGTGGTCTGCTCAATAAGGAACCAAAACTCCATCCCTGATGATAAAACTGAAAAGGTCATGAAGATTTTCTCTTTTTCTAAGATTGGGTATATAAAGAGATTTATTTAAAAAGTGGGGAACGTTCCCTATAAAATAAAAACTATAAACTGAAGCTCCTTTTCTTTATTCTGAGGTTTGTAATGCATCTTACTTCTTCATGGTATCTAAACCTCTGTTTTGTTTCTTATTACAAACTACAGAAACAGTCTTAATCTGTATCAGTATTTGATAAACAAATCAATGCAACAGACATATGTTACTCCTCAAAACAGCAAAAATGTAAACATCTGCTCTAAATCCCAAACTGAAACGTGTTTTCCCTGGAGACATTTAAGTTTTCATTTCCTGATATATCATCTTTCATGTCTCAGTCTTCTTATGGGAAATCCTGAAGCCATTATTCTGGATAAGAATAAATAAATGTAAGAACTCCAAAGTGATTACGGAAATCAAACAAACAAACAAAGAAACAAACAAAAAAAGTCCTGACCCCCCCACCCCAACTCTGATTAAATTGTTTAGAATACACACAGGCTGTGTCATCACAGTTAGATAAAACATGGTTAAATAGATTGACTACAGGGGGGTTTTTGAGGAGGGTTTTTTTTTTCTCCAAATATGTGTTAAGAAGCCTTTGCACTTGCACTTCTACCTTTTTATTTATAGGACTGGTGAAGATTAGTAAGGACTGGATAAAATAGGTTTCTACTGTTTTAAGCTTTGGCTTCAATACTTTGATGTATATTTATACAGTGGAACTATTTTACAAGGTTAGGACATCATAGAGCTTGAATTTAAAATCAATGTATTATTAGGGATCAGAAGGCCCAAAGGATGTAATTTCTCATCAGCAAATGTTAATGTGGAAATATCAAACATTTGACTCCAGAATGATGGGAAAAACTGATTTAAAAGTAACAGTCTGACACTGCGGTCTTTAGTTATACAGTGGAGACCATCTTTGCTTAGAAACCTGATTAAGGACTGAGAAGAAACAAGACAGAAGACATTGGCCAAGGGTCTCACTGTGATGTCAGTAGAAGTACATCTGAATATGCAGATTTCTCAGAGAGGTTTAACCTGGAATGATATGTACTAATTAAAGTTAGCTTTATGAGACATTATGTGGACAATTTACCCTTTTTCAACTCCAGAATTTTGTAAGATGTAAAAAGGTTCCACCGTTCAATCAGTCCTGTTCCAAATATGCATAAAGCTATCAGAAAAAAGTTACACAGGATAAAATTCTGGTGTTAAAACCAACAGGCAATTAATTTTGTTACTGATTTTTTTGTAGGTAAAATATGCTGAGCAGCTTTATTGCTTTCTGACATATAACTGACATGCTAAGTAGGTTTCTGTATATATCATGCTGTTTAACAGTACATCTTTCCTAAAACATTAAATTATATAGACTATATGTAACCAAAAATAGAATTAAGACTGAGTCCTGGAGAGGGAGGGTTGCATATCAGCCATGTGATTCTGGTAAGCCTAAAATGAAATTACTTGGAAGAGCTTGACAAGGTCTTTATCCTCAACCAGGAGACTACACTGGTCATTTCACTTCTGTATCCAGGTCTGGTTTTCTACTCTAAAGAAGGGAGAGCTTCTTCATATGTTACTGGAAGTAATACCATGATATGTTGTTTTTCTGGTACATTCACTCACAATTTCCTAGCTTAATATTCAATATAAAATTAATTACAAAACTCTATAGAAAGAAACTCTAGATGTTTATCTTTTGTGAATCAGCCTGTTTACAGATGTTAAATATATGGGTGGATTTCAAGGTGTTGGCATTAAAAGGCAAATCTTACTCTTATTATAAAAACAGTAAAGGAGAGATTCTACTTTTGTTTCTATTCTAAGAATACTGACTGCTGTGTGTTTCATTACCCGTGTAACAAATTGAAGGATTTGAAAAGTTTTGTTTGTTTTACATTTAAGTTATTTCCTTAGACTACTACCTAGAATATCTGGGGGGGGGTTGATCCATATGACTGCAATTAGAACTGCAGATTTGTAAATAGCTATCTGCCTACATTAGAATCTATGTTACACTGCGTTTTAGACATGAATTCTGTAAAGAATTTGTTCCAGCTTCCTTGAACTAACAGGGTCAAATTCTGCTTAAGTCATACATCTGGCCCTGTTGCTGAAACAGGACATACTGTATTTTGCAAAGAGTACCAAAGTCCAGCCAAGTGATCTTTTATGTATTTTACAAATGCATTTACACAGTGCACAGCTGCTGTGGTTCTCTTCCAAGGTGTTCCCCTTATTTGTGCCTCTGCTTCTCCCAGTGCTGCAAGCTGAATGTATTCCATTGCTAATTCCAGATTATATCATTATTAAACACCAGTTCTTAACCAGGAGAACAGGGAGTAACATCAGCAGTTCAGTATCAGGGAAATAAAGGCAACAAAATCTGAAAAGCCATAGATTTTTTTACTTATTTTCAATTTTCCTGAATAAATTCTACTACTATATTTTGTCAAAATAAAGCAAAGACAAACTCAGATATGTGCTGTTTGACACAATTTATCTTCCTGGTGTATTACAAACATGCAGAGTGATGAACTTCAGAACTTGAAACAACATAACTTTTCCCGAGTTCAAAACGGAAAAGCAATCTTTTCAAACATTCATTCTAATGATTGCTCCATCTAGCATGATGTGCTTCTTTCCTTCTTTTGGTCTCTGAAATCCTTATTACTTGTAAGAAGATATATAATTACAAAAGACAGGTATACAAACTACAAAGTTAAGAAATGTCCCTTTTTTAGGCATGTAGTAAAAAAAGTAAGCTGAAACTCAGGCTAAAGTCATGCTAGCAACAAAAAGAACAATAATGCTATAAACAATTATTTAAATTGACTTTGAAAAACTATTGTCCATTTTCTTGCTTCATCTTACAAAAAATTAATATAACATAAATTTTAATATAAAGTTAATATATTACTCTATAAATGGTCAATATATAATTAAATACTTTTATGATACTAAATAAAATATTCAATATTATAATTGTAATCAAATGTGATCTTTTCTTCTGTTGAAAACTCATACCATTGACCACAGCAATTCTTCATTAAGTTCTACCATCTTAAATCCTGGGTTCTAGGCTGAAGCTTTGTTTATGCGCAGCAGAATCTATCGAATTCCATAAAATATATAGAATAAATGCCTGTAATTTTTTTTTATTAAACACACATCCCTATATACTCTCTCTCTATATATATAAAAACATGTACACATATGTATACATATGTCTGAAAAAATATGAAGGAGAAATAATAATAATAAAGCACTGTTAGAATGCCAAGGTTAAAAACAAAGAAGAAAAGAAACAAATCACAACCCTGAAAGAAAGAGGTCAACAGTATTTAAAGCTATATGGCTATACAGATCCTGTGGTTAAAAAAAAACTCAGCTGCTGTACAAAGGCACGCTGATGTCATACATGCAGTATAAAGAACTGGCAATTATGTAAACTCAACACTGCAGGACAAATTCATTAATGTTTGTACATTGTATTAAAATCATGTGAATCATGAAGTCATCTTAGTTGCTTGGGTTTTTTGCTGTCCAAAGTGACTTAGAAATGCCTCAGGCAGGAGGATGTTCTTTATTATTTTAACAATAAAAATTCTGGACCAACTATATCAATGCTCTCATACATTTTAATGCAGCTTGATTTGCTTGAGGTTTTCTTTTCTGTCCCATCAGTAGTTCTGAATATTCGCGTGCCTATTCAGTGTTTTCTGCTCTAATGAAGCAGATATAAATATTAGTATAAAAAGGGAACAGCTCTTTCTTATGTCACATGTTATTTCATATGCTTGTTGTGATTACAGCACAACCCTTAGATTTTCAGTCAAGTGAACAAAATGTACATGTGCATTTGTTAAACGAGATAATAACATCCTGGGACACAGGAGTGGTGCAAAACCATGTGAAGAGTTGCTTTTCTGTTCTCTGGGACACAGTGCTCATTTCCTCTCCATGGTGGCTATGTCAGTATTTAGCTGGGGAGAAGGAGATGGGGTTTAACTAAAGTACAAAACTTCTTTTTCTCTTGTCCCATCTTCTAATCTGAATCCATGCCTTACAGTGGCAGAGTTGCAGAGAAACTCAAGTGCAGAAAGGCCAAATATCTGAGGGGTCATGAGGAAAATAAGGAACAGAATAGCTTAGTTAACTGATGCCATTCGGAAGATATTTATTTCCACATCTTCAGAGTGATGTGATACAAATGGCTTCAGACAATTCCAAGAATTTCAGAGAATTTAGTATCAGTAACATCAGTCACTATATCAGTGCTGGACCGGAAGACAAAACATTTTTGCTTTCCCTTGCCTTGCCTTGCCTTGCCTTGCCTTGCCTTGCCTTGCCTTGCCTTGCCTTGCCTTGCCTTGCCTTTCCTTTTCTTGCCTTTCCTTCCCTTCCCTTCCCTTCCCTTCCCTTCCCTTCCCTTCCCTTCCCTTCCCTTCCCTTCCCTTCCCTTCCCTTCCCTTCCCTTCCCTTCCCTTCCCTTCCCTTCCCTTCCCTTCCCTTCCCTTCCCTTCCCTTCCCTTCCCTTCCCTTCCCTTCCCTTCCCTTCCCTTCCCTTCCCTTCCCTTCCCTTCCCTTCCCTTCCCTTCCCTTCCCTTCCCTTCCCTTCCCTTCCCTTCCCTTCCCATGCCATTCCATTTTCTCTTCAATTCCTTTCCTCTCTTGTTTCCTTCTTCCTTTCCTTCTTTCAAAACTAACTATAGCAAAAATACCAAATGATCCTATTTTCTCACTCCAAAGCATGTATATGAAGTTCATTATGCTGACATCAGTAAGAATTCCATCAGTGTTATACTAGGAAGCTCTGCAAAAATGCTTAGAACTTAACTTAGAAGTTAAAGGAGGTATAGACCAGGAGGTTTTGGAAACTCTGGGTACACTGGGAAAAACTGACAGATATGTCCTAATGACACAAGCTGAGAAAAATCCAGAGGTGTAGTATTTTTAACCAGGCTTCATTTTTTCCCGGAAAGGACAGTCATAGTTACACATTTAGGTAAGGCAAATGAAATATCACAGGAGCTAGTCCCTAATTTCCAGACAAAATACTATGAAAATATGGGTAAATATCAATAATACCTGAATGTAGTTGCATTAGTCCCACTGAACTCAACCCATGACCTAAATATGGATAATTACCTCAAAAAGGCATACCCACACTCCTGTACTGTTTGGTGGACTTTGAATCCAGATCTTTGTGTTTGTGATACTGAATCTTTAGGCTTCAACAGCCTGTTGGGGTTTTCTATCTGCAAAGATATCAGGGCCAGATATCTGCTGACAGTGAGTTTCACTGCACTCCCTGAAACTGCACTTTGTCAGAACTTCTGACGTACAAGAGAATTATAAGAGGCTGAAACGGAGCTGTAATTTAACAACCAATAATCAATCATCCCCATGTTAATCACAGACAGTATGTACACATGAAAACCCACAGAAGCCATAAAAAAAATCTTTTTTTTTTCTAAAATGATTGAATTATTTGAACTTTGAGCTGTTTACTGATTATTGTTGTAACGAAAGTACTTGTCATACCAGTTTCATAGGGTGTCAGGGAGGTGAACAAGAGCTGCTTCCCAAAGAAGAGGGTTTTTTAGTATGTAGGAATAAAGTGGGGCTCAAAAATAAGCATAAGCATAATAAAAAATAGGTAATGTTCACTCGTCTTTTTTTTCTTACTTGTTTCAAACTGTTCTGAGAGATTTAATTTCAGAACAGGAAAAGATTCACTTCAGACTAAATGAATCCCTTTTGGCATTTGAATTCAGCAGTTTAAGCACTTCCTATAATTAAGTCCAAAGAAATACTTATTTTAGGCTTAAATAAATCCTCTTGGAGCTGTCAATGAATGCTAAGTTCTCTGGGCTCCAGAGAGATCTAGGGGTCCAGGGATTTCTCTTAAGTGCCTCATTACCCATTAGCTTGCAAAACACATTTATTTTCAATACCTGTAATATGATATTGAGTTTTAAGAGAGTTAAAAAAAAAAAAAAAGAATTGAGAATCCAGCAGGAATGTCCCCTTATGAAATTTAATATGAAACTAACTTCAATCCCAGTATTTTTTCCCCGACGGAGTGCGAGCTAACATGTAACACCATACAGGAAGCTTTTTTTCTCCCTGCTTTTTAGGCACCCTGTCCCCACCCCCAACCTTTCGAAAACAATGTACAAAAAAAGGACTCTTCTGCTGCCTGCAAGAGGTGTCTAATTACTAGCTGGAAACTCCATTCATCACCCAGGTGTTAGAAAACACAGCCCTCTAATAGCAGGCCGCTGCACTTCAGTGAACTTGCCCTGCAGGGGATGGGTCTGTTCAAGGCCAGGCCTAGGGAAACCTGTTCACAACCATATGGAGGAGGCCTACAGTTTTGTTTATAACAGTCCTCCCTTAATTCCTATTTTTCCTCCACTATCCCCACAGAGATTTAAGGAAAAAAAAAAAAAATTGCAGGAAGAAGCAGACGCTTTCGGCCACCTGTCCAGCAATTCTTCTTGGCATAGAAGGTCATTGTTGGATCTCCTGTGCAGAAGTAAACTAAAGCATGCGTGCACAAACAGCTATCAAGCATTAGTGTAAAAAAAGGAACAGAAGAATAAAACAAATTCAAAAAAGCAATTACATAATGGAGAATTTAAAAGATAGTTTAAAAGTTACTTAAATGAAAAGGAATAGCTGCTCGAGGCAGCACTACAAGTCATCTCTTACTTTTATTCTCACTCCTAAGGATCAAATCTAATGTGGGGATTTTTCTTTCTTTTTCTTATTTATTTGGGACTGTGGAGTGATGGGATAAACAGAAACACTATCTAATGCATTTGAATAGTTAAAGCATCTGTGCATAATAGTCATATAAACCCTCATGTTTGTCTTCCTGACATTTCAATTGAATTTTATAGCATTTCTCAGAGCACCGACAAATACAGTTCCTTCACCCAATTGGCCAGAACTTCGACCTTGCTAGAGTTTAATTTTAGCCAGTTTTAAACACTCTAGTACTCAAATTCCACAATGTGCATGCCAAGAGGCCAATCCCTGTTGGTGCAAAATACACTGGGTGTAACTACAATTGAGTTTTAGTTCAGATCAGGAATGCACTTTTGAAACTAAATCTCCTGATTACAGTGGAGTCACTCTCCTCACAATGTAGTCTCAGTGATTGTTAAATGGATTTGTTTTAGCTGAAAGTAAAATGAAGATGTGCTCAAGGAGCAAACTTAATTTCTTCCAACTGTTAATGGATGTTCATCCCATGGGACCAACCTAGCGTTTGTGAATTGTACTAAAATCTATATAGTATTGACATATAATGTCGTCTGCACCAGCCAGTTCCCTCTGCAGATCCACTGTGAAACTCTACTTACTAATGCTGACATAGTTTATGAGCAAGAGATACCCATTAGACCAATTCTCCCTAGCTGGTCTTTCTAGGCCTTGTCTCTCTCTGAAGTGACAGATAATCTTTCTGTATCAATTGCTCATGAGCAGTTCAGTTAGTATGAAAAAGTAAATCGAATATCACAAAGCTAATCCATCTTCCACAAATGAATAGAAAAATGTTTGCAATTAAAAAAAAAAAAGAAGTAGAAAAACAGAGTTCGGTATGTTAAAGTAAGATCAATACTCATGGTACACATTTCACAGAATCACAGAGTCACAATTTACTTCATGTTACGTGGGCATCCTGCAGAAGATTCTGTAGGAGTCACAGGAAGTGCTATTGCTCTTAAATGCTTAACTTAGAATGAAATGACACTGCTGATATATCCCTGAATATATATATATACACACATACAAGTATATTTTCACATATATAAAAATGTTACACATTGCACATATACAAATGTATACGAATAGGATATTAACATACATTAGCTGAGGTGAACAATAAACTTTACGCTCCCCACCTGTATACCTGTAGAGGAACCTGGTATCTACGCAGAGTATTATGTGCATAAAAAGTCATGATACCTTGTTCTACAACCTGGACTAAAGATGGGCTACTGCAGTCAACAAACTTGGTAGATATTTTTGCCTGGTGCTGTTTCTAAGTGATCATGGCTCCTAGCAAAGACAAGATATATTTGAGATACACTTGTCATAGCATTGTGCCACAGCTCTGTGGTACCAGATCAAAATTCCACTGTCTTGCCATTGCAGAAACAGCCTTGAGGAGCAGGAGCCCATCTTCATCCACCCATACAGAAATTCCCTGGCTCTTCTTTGATGGTTAGATGTGGTGCTTAGACACATGGTTTAATGGTGGTTTTTGGCAGGTTAGGGTAATGGTTGGACTTGATGATCTAAAGGGTCTTTTCCAACAAAGGGGTCTAAGTACTCTGGGAAGCATTGTCTCTTTGATGTGTCCTAGCATCACCCTGGGATAGAATCCCAGAAATGGATATGCAAGAAAGTAGTAATACAGAAAGGGTGTGTACTTCTCTTAAAGTTATTTGCATTAATTGGAAGTGCCTCTAATCTAAACAATAGCTTTTAGTTTCATTCAAACTGAGTCACTGAAGGAATCAAAGAACAGGTCCTGTTTTTCAGAGTATTTGTTAAATTAAGTATTTTCAGTTGTATTTGGAAGCACACTAAACATTGCTTGGGTTTTGAATTTGTGAAAATTGTGAAATCTTTATCTTTATTTTTTTCCATTCACCCTACCTTTAAACTATCCCAACCATCTCAGAAAGATGCACATTTCAATTTTCATCTCTGACAATGTCTTCACCCTGTTCCAGGCTTTACATCTGTCAATTATACTTTTTTAAAGTACATATCTCATTTATTAACAATTTGATATTTACTTAATTTTTTTCCTATATTCAGTCAGATTTTTCTGATACTTTTAAGAATAGTGTATATTAATTCTGAAAACTGAAGGGTTTTTTTGAAGTGTAAAAAAAATCTCTTGTAAAGTGTTTTTCTTGTAAGCAGAATTGGTCAATAAATTCAAATAGTTTTCGTCTTATTTTCCCAGTAACTGCACACATTTCAATTTGCTGATATTATGTGTGTTTTCTTTTCACCAACTTTCCCAGGCCTCTACTTCCTCTGCGATGAGAGTCCTTTCCAACTGCATTATCTCCAAACTCCCATGTTGACAGAGAATCATTCTTTCAGTTCCCTTGGAAGGACAATGTCCCTTTGAATGTCTCTCTAGTTTTGCCCTGGAATGATCATGTATATTTATTTCTGAGAGTGTTCCAGTGATGTAGACCGCACAATATTTGTTTAATATATCCTGATCTTTATTTCTCTTACCTTAAAAAAATTTTCCTGGTATCTTACAGGATCAATTTGCTAAAAAGAGACTCGACCAAACAATAGTAACTTATTACTCCTTTTATCTGTCATAGTTATGGAAAACAGATTACTCTTTTTGTTGTTAGAAAAAAAATTTACATATTTGAATGGTGTTATCATTACCTTTATAAATCTTCCTTTCTTTAGGTTGAGCAACACCATTTTTTTCATTCATTTCTCACAGATCATATTTTCCAGACTTGTGGATGTTTTCATTGCTCTCAGTAAGACTCTCTTCATTTAGGCCATGTATTATGACCATGTGGTACCCAAACTTGAATTCTAGCTGATGCTTCAATGTTGCTAAATAGAACGGATGGATCACTGATGTATCTTGCAGTCTGCATTCCTATTTAAACATCTGTTTGATGATCTTCTTCATAACAATATGGCATACTGAAATTCTGGTTCCCTGTAATCTCAGAGAGTTTTCTTAAGAACTGTTGTTAAGTAGTTTTTTCCATCTTCTATTTCTTCAGGTAATTATTCTTAATGATGGCCCTTGTAAAATATTTCTCTCATGTCTTTCTTAGACAGTTTCACTCCTAAGTCAAGATCATTTTGAACTCCCATTCCTACTCTTCAGTTTGACAATCACTGATGATCACATGTCAGTCCCTTTAGGATTTTAAAGGCATCCATTGCCTATCATTCATACTTTTATCTTGCTGAAAATTCCTTGTCTGTTTACACAGTCTTCATATGGAAGTCATTCCAATACCACTGATTAGCCAGTTAAACTTCAGTGTACTTTTTCTACTTCTGCTGTTCATTGGGATGATAAATTGTCACAAATTATCACAAGGTGGCCATGCATGGAGGTTTTAAACACCATCCTTTTATTTAATCCACAATGTAATTCTGTCACTTTCCAGAGAACAGTTGGTAAAATAAGTGCAAACATCAGAATCAGGCTGCAGAAGAATTAACAGGATAAATATTTCAAACCAAAAATCTTTCAATACTGTTTCAATAGTTACGTCATGGTCAGATTTACTCAGTGCTTTCAGTTTGGAAAGCAGACAACATCATTCAATTGCTGAAACACTTTTTGCATACCTGTCCTTATCTGGGTTCCTGGTTTATTGTGCAGGTCATAAAACACCTTTTGTTCTGAAGAATGTTTACATACATTTTATAGGTATGATAGTGGAAAGCTATTTAAATTGCTTATGTAATCATCAGCTCAGGTCTCACAGTATAAAAATAAGTTTACCTGCCAATTCATTCTTTTCTACTTGTGTTCACTTTATTATGAGTTTCATCCAGAATTCATTGGAATCATCAGCTTCATTTAACAAAATTTTCTCTGTATTTCAGTGCTTTGTGATGAGGCTTCAGGTCTTTTGGTTCATTGCTCTGGACAGTTTGTTGAACCCCAGAGGGACCCTGTGGATTTCACAAAGACTTCAAGCTTCTTCCTGTGTGGAAGTGCTTTAACATCAATGACTTAACCTTCACTATTCAACAGTACACTACACTATGGCAGTTTAGTCATTTTTCTACCCATCAGATGTTATTTTTGGTATATTGGCAGATATGAACATTGATGAAATTCCAAGTGACAGGAAGACTTTTCAGCTGAGCTCAGAGTGTTTACTGTTTTAATGGAAAGTAGCACTGGCAATAAAACAGTAAGCTAAATCAAAATAGGAATTATTGTGTAGTTTTGTGGTTTAATTAAGCAACAACTTTAAAGTTAGGTACTAGTGTAACATTTTAGCAGACAAAAATAACATCGCACAAAAAATGTTCGTGAATAGAATTGAGGATTGAGATCATGAGGCATTTTTATGTATGTGTGTATATTATGCCAAGTGTACATAAATGAAGATATGCTTTAACTATGAAAAAAAGGCATCAAGGAAGCTGTAGAACTAAACTTTTCATAAAGTGGACATGCTAAGTTTTATAAAATTCCGTACTATAGACAACTGAATGGCTTGGCATTCTTTGTTGCAGTAGGAGCATGTGACTGCAAAAATGCAGGCAGAGAAACTTTTTTATTTTTTCAGCAGTAGGTGAAAACTCTTAAAAGTTGAGACCTCCAGAGGGAGGACTCACCTCACATAGCTTTAAACATTTAAAACTGGTTACCAATATCTATCATAATTGCCCTGTGCTCGCTGTAACATCAGTAGAGAGTAATGAAATCTTCAGGAGAACAGTTTGTGTCATCTTCATATCAGAAATATCAGACCGTTCAAGTCATTTGCCCATTTCTCTCCACTGACTATAAGGAAAAATATTAAGATCAGCTCAGACTGAAAGGTTGAACTCTTACAAGCCTAAACTGAGTGAAAATGTTCCAAATTTTCAAGAGAGAAAAGTTTTGAAGATACTGATGATTTCTTTAAGTCAGTGTTACATTAGTAGCCATGATGAGGTATTTGATTAATCTTGATCTTGTAAGGTTTTTTAACAAGTCCATGCATCCCACTAACCTCACATATAACTTAAAATTAATGGAATGACTTAGCTAAACAAGGTTAGGATTAAGTACTGATTACATGGAAACCAGGAATCTTACTAGCTTATCTCTCTGTCAAGTGACATAAACATTATGGACTCTATACATTAAAATCTGGTAGACAATGTCACCTAAACCCATCTAAATTAGTTTAGTAGGTTTCTGCAATTTCAGTTCTAAAAGATAGTGAAAACAAAAGTACTGATGCATTTGTAAGATATTTATGGTTTCAAAGGAAGTAGAATCTGATAAATTTTCACAGCTAACCACTTGTCACAAGGTTTGCCATTCTATCAGTGCTTAATTAAGCCAAAATTTTTTAATACCTGGGATAACTGACAAAATATCAAACTACCCTAATTCAGACTCTGTGGTTCTTAAAGTCTTTTCATTGCTCAATTGAACTGACTTTGCTGGGGTCAACATTTTATACTATTTTGCAAAAATATTTATAACTCTCATATATTTTCTCTTTAAATAAGGGATTCTATTATTTTGTGACGTGTGACCTTGAAATCTATAATGTAGATTATAGAGAAATATAATCATTTTATCTCAAAGAAAATCTGTGCCATATTATTAATGTTAAGCATTGTTAACAAGACTTTCAGGATGTTAGCAGCTGCTAATGGTAATTTACAACACATATCAAAAAACATAGAAGATTTCCAGGGGTGCAGTATTCTGTGCCACTATTAAACAACTCCACCACTTTCAAAACACTCTTATTCATACATAATGGTCACTATAAACACTCGTCAACTTGATCTTCCTTTGATGAAACAGAATTGTAAAGAAGTATCATTATACATACTGTAGTTGTAAAAATCATGTATAGTACTGTAAAAGGTGTCTTGTGGAGCACAAGAACTAAAAAAAGCCAAAGTTAGTGGTGTGATGTGGCAGAGGAGAGAGAATCTATTGTTTCCAATCGTGGTAAATCAGCTGGCATTCCCTAAGGATTTTAGTCTACGCCCACAAATGTTCCCCTTCAAAAACAAGCTAATTTCCTTTCTATCCCACATGCAGCTCACCCTCATGTCAAAGCAGTAAGGATATTATTGACCAGGAAAATACTAAACATAAATGCAATTAAGAGTTTCATTTCTTGCAGTTAAATTGATATTATAGTTAAAATAAACCTGATCTTCCTTTGGAAAACACATAACAACTACTTCACACAGAACAATTCAGCTGCTTAGGGCTAGCCACCCTGTTCTCAGTTCACAACTGTAACAAGTGAAAATGTTGTCCTTTTACAGAAATATGTTCCTCAAAATATAATTTCCCCATTGGTATTTTTTTCTTTCCTGAGAAAACGGTTTTTAGATTTAATAAAATTTCATTTCTTCTCTATCATAGCAATGTGTCTAAGCTTCCTTTTTTTACTGACTTACTCTTTTGGGGATGTGTTTCTGAAAACCTTAATTAGGGTGGGACAGAAATTACAGTTTTCTTGTGAGTTTCAAATAAGGTAAAACACTGAGATGCAAAAGACTGAAGGCAAAATGTCAAATATACCTCATCATTCAAAAACTTAAACATATTTTCCTATTAGCCTCTGTGGACACCATGAACTAAATTAATTAAATGCAAAAGTTAGAAAGTCACAGAACCAGTCCAAAGAGACACTGCTGTTCAAAATGCCAACACATTTTCTCATTATAATTGTTTCACAATTGATTTTTAACTTTAGAACTATCACTGCCATCTTTTTAGCGCTTTTCATCTATTCTGTCATCTATTTCATATAAATCTACAAACCTGTTTATCTCTCAGGGATATCCATGTACAAGGTATAACCACAGTGTTTCAGCATTGCCAGGAATAAACACTTTCTTGTAGATCTCTTAAGATGGGACAATTCTAATAAAAAAAAATAAAATTCTAACATTATACAGCAAACCATCTAACACAGCCATTTTACAAAGATGTTTTCTGCTTTGCAGAGTCTAATTGGATCCATTCTAGTTAACTATACAAAACTTACAGGTTTACTTTTTCTTTAAGTGTAAGATAGAAATTAAATTCTTATGGCTACAATACTATGCACAAAAAAAAAGGTCTGTAATAGTCAATATTTTCTAATATGTTTTCAAGCAGTTTTAATAAGATTATTATTTCATATATTATATGGGAAATCTATGATGAAAAGTACTACATAAGTGGAAGTACAGTTCCTGTATTACTATTTAGAGAGTCAGAACTTTGGCTCTGCATAAAATGGAGGATGGGCTAGGTCCTATATAAAAGAGTCCCAAGGAGGAATGCAGCCCTTTTTCTGAAAAGGAAAACCCTGACACTACCATAACACTGAGCCTACTATCAGTGCTTCCATAAGAAACCTTATTACCCAATTTACCCTTTGAGCTGTCTTTGCAACATGTAAAACCATTTTGCAGCTAACGTTCTCTCCTTTATATATTCTGCTGCATGGTAGCAATTAAACTGTGCATTGTAGCACCTGTGCATGCTGTTTTATTTCACATCACAGCTTCCAGATGGCATGGAACAGGTGACAGAGCAACACAGAAAGAAGGTCTCATTTACAACAGGGAAAAACTTCAGTATGCATAGCAGCGTGTCTCACCATACAACAGCTAGATCCCTGCAAAAACAAGGATCCCTGCAACTATAGGAAGTGCTGACTAACAAAAAATATCCCTTTCCTTCAAAGAAATTTAAAGTTCCTGCCTCTCTGCCTACCCTATGAGTTAAAAGAAGTGTTGCAATATCACAGCCAAAAATTCCAAACTGTACTGTCAACTCTTCTCTCTTTGCTGGAAAGATACAGGTATTCTCCTTGAACTCTTTGAAAGAGTCCAGTGTAGGGCCACCAAGATGATTAAGGGGATGGAACACCTTTCTTATGAGGAAAGGCTGAGGGAGCTGTGTCATATAGCTTGAAGGAGACTGAGGGGTGACCTCATTAATGTTTATATATATGTAAAGGGAGAGAGTCAGGAGGACAGATCCAGGCTCTTCTCAGTGATGGCCAGTGATAGGACAAGGGGCAATGGGTGCAAGCTGGAGCATAGGAAGCTCCATGTGAACATAAGGAGAAACTGTTTCACTGTGAGGGTGACGGGGCACTGGGACAGGGTGCCCAGAGAGGTTGTGGAGTCTCCTTCTCTGGAGACATTCAAAACCCACCTGGATGCTGTCCTGTGTGATTTAGTCTGAGTGATCTTGCTCTGGCAGGGGGGTTGGACTAGTTGATCTTTTGAGGTCCTTTCCAACTTCTAATGTTGTGTGATTCTGTGTGATTCTTCTCTTTTCTTATATACTCCTCTTAAAGACATTTATTTCTTTTTCTTAGTGTGAGATTGTTCAGCACAGTCAGTTTTCTTTTTATGTTTCAACCAAGGAAGTCCGGGCTTTATTTATTATGAAAACAATAATCATGCATGTTAGTACTGTGTAATGGAACGTGGTGACCCGCAAACCAGCTACGATCCAATCCAGCAAGTCTCTAAAAATGACTTAGACTAACTTCTACAGATCCACCTGTCCATACATACATACATCATACATACAAACCCACACTGTTTTATCTCTTATTTGTCTTTCTTCCACAATTAAGAGCCCTGTATTTTCAGCTGAAGCAGAAGGCCCCACTCCTTCCCAAAAGCTCTCGCCTTACCACTAGAGGGCCAGTAGATACCAGATTTCTTTAACTTGCCCATTATATGGCTATTGCTGGAAGTCTCTGGAGAGAGCAAAGAGCAAGCATAATTTCTGGCTGTTTGTCATTGCCTTGTTTTGCTTGTTTGCCACCGGACACTGCTCAGAGAATCTAATTGTTTGAGTTCTTATGAAGCAAAGATTTGAAGTGCACAGTCTTAGTGAGGGGATCAGAACTATGCAAGTAAACCTATTAAATATCTGGCTTATGCAGTTTATTATACACAAACCTTCTCCACACACATCAATATAGTAAACACATTGTTTGAGTGAATGAGTGCACATGCACACATGCATTTGAGCTCAGCTGGAAGTTGCCTGAAGATTACAGAGAGCTTGGACAAAGTTTTTAGAGATTATTACGAGCTAGGGTATATCAGCAACCTTCCTCACCAAGAAATTGCAAGGATATTACATTCCTGTGGTACAAAATTAGTTGAAAATATTATTACTTTGGGTTATTTATGCATTTGTCTTTTTAGATTAAGGCTGTTTTGCAAAAATTAGGATAGAATAAATTAAAACTTCAGCTCGAGGCCATTAAAAATTGATTAAATGCAGAAGGATGTCTGATGGAGCTTCATGAATCTACCTCAGTAATATCTGCTGGAACGATTTTCAAGTACTGGCTAAAGTGCATTCCTGTGTATTTCCACTTAAGCCATCTGCCAATCTTAATACTTATTCCTGAGGGAGGAAATCTTCCAGTGCTGTTTTTCATTTAATTTGCAAGGACATCCTGTTTAGGTACTTATCAAAAGAACAGAAGAATGGATGCCAAATACCACAAGCCTCGGTTTAGAAAACTTAATGGGTCAGACTAAAGTAACAAACTATGTTAAAAAGAAGCTGCAGGATTGTTCCTTTCTATTTGTAAAATACACATCGCTCCTTTCAGGCCAGATGCATTTATGCATGTCTCAACAGTAACAGCACTCTGTTTCCTAAACATTAAAGGATTTTACTAAAAGTTACTAAACTCCACTAGTTTGATGACTAAGGATGAAACCTTAAAAAAAAAACCAAAACAGCCGAGCAAGTGAGCTATGCAGAGAAATCATGACTGACTTAGGGCATCAATTAGTTGCCTAAACAGTCATTGACCACAGGGGTCAATGCAGGAGTGTTTACATACTGAGATGCTTAAAGTTCTGCTACTGTACTTGTTTAGAGATGCTGCCACTGTGTCTGAGCCAAAGATCTTGGTGCTTATCTCATGCTTCAGGCTGTTTGGATCAAGCAAAAGACACTTCCCTGTGCCTGACTCTCCTGAAATGCCTACATTGGAGAGAGAGGGGGAGGGAGGAGAGAGAGGAAGAGCCCACACCTAGAGCATACTCACAGCAACAAATAAAACACAACCAGATTGCAATGCCATGGACCACCATTTCAGGAATCTGACAGAGAGGCTGTAATTTTGCCCTGGACTGTTTGTGTTCATTTCTTCTTTCAAAAGGAGTGCCTAACTACCAACCTGTGTGCAAAGCTGAGACCGCAGCAGGAAGACTCTCCTGTTTAATATTTGGCTACTGTGCAAAAACTAGATCAGTGAGAAACACAAAAGAGAGCCTGTGCACTGCCCAGGGATTAATACAGTTGTGTTCCCCTGGCAGGAGAAGGGGGTCTTAAATTCCATTTCCTGATTCAGAGGCCTTATACGTTCTGCATTAAAGAGTCATTAGATAAAATGCCCTAACCTTAAATGACAAGAACTAGAATGCAGGGAGAAAATGGAGAAACAGGCAAGAAAGGACCTACCTCAATATACCCATAAAAATGCTGTATACTTTGCATTAAGTCTTGGGGAGGAAGAATTCCTGCAGTTCCCACTAGCTCAACAAAATAAATTTCTCTTCCTGGGGAAAAATACAACCAACTTCTCTCATAGCTTTGTGATCAGTATGATAAAGTGTTCTTTTCCAGGATCTCTTTTACAGGTAAAGCTCTTACTGACTAGGGGTAGAAGTTATCCCCTTTACAATGTAACCTGATCAGTCTTAGCTACTCACCTACAGATCTTTTACAGGTTAAAAATGGGGGCTTTAGCAGCAACTCATCTTATTCAAGGTTAGCTACCTCAGGAAAGTTCAGTAACTTGAACCACAAAGAGATCTATTTCCTTCTGTTGAATAAAAAGGAGTTGAAATAGCTGTTCAGATGCAAAGTTCTGCTATATGGATACCCAAAATCAAGTGAACAATAATGTGTCCAATTTCAGTGGGAGGTTTGTTTGCATGAGCATAGCATGCTCAGTCTTCATTTTAGCTGAACAGCAAAACATCCAGTGAAGTTCTTAACAAAATATTATTTCTTACTGATAATGTATAAAAAATCCTTAGAACATATCCTGAATCCTGACTGCATAGCAAATAAAACTCAACTGAAGGCACAGATACTATTTTGGAACTATTCCTGCAACCAGAAAGAAAATATTAGATTCAAGATGGACTGATTTACTCTAATTAGTAAGCTATGGATACCAAATACTTTGGAAAACAGATGACAGAGGAGTGTTAATATGTATCCACGGCTAAGAGCTGTCAAACACACTGTTGGAAAAGTTGAGGATAAAGTCTGTTCCCAGGAATCCGTCAAAGATTGGCATCTGAAGTTATCTTTATATGACTCTCTGATCCTTCCGTACAGGGAGGCAGGGTGGAAATATATTTTTAAGTATTAGATTATCTAGCCTCACATCAGTCTTGGCCTACATGTGCTTTTGCAATGCCTTTCTGCTCCTATATATGCTGCTTGCCTAAGTCTGTGCCTTGATCCCTGTTGGAAGTACTAATCCTGCGTATTTCTCCTTCAGGTCTCCAGATCCAAAGCAAGGAAACAACAGGTAGCCAGCCAAGAACCCATATGTGGCTAAAAAGTGTTGGTTGGGGTTGCCTATTAATGAAGACCAGGCTAAGCTCCAAACCTGAAAAAAATGCATTTTTAAATGACTGGTGGAATGTGTTTCTACAAGTTTATATAAGACAGAGAAACTGTTACTAAAGCAACCACCAAAAAAAGAAAAAAGAAAAAAAAAAAAGAAGAGAGAAAAAGAAAAACACAGTGAGGGGATTTACATGCAAGAGAGGGGGAAGGGAACAAAAAAAACCAAAACACTGTTAAAGTTGTGACTCAGATGAATGACTGCCAGGAAATTCAGAGTTAAGGATGACATTCCATTACAATCTCGTGCATGTTGCTCTCTCAAAGTTCTCACAGCCATTGGAGAAAAGAGTATAGTCTGAATTGTCTTGGGTTCATCCACTGAAGTTCCTATTGCAACCATTAAATATGTCTTTCCTCTGAACATACTTCATTCATGAACTCCAGGTTTACAATGACCCATTTTGAAATGCTGGATTAGCTGTTGGAAGAGCCAGTTTGTTGCAGTAAGTGATGGTGAGCTGAAGAATAGTTACTTAGTCATATCTAGCAGCATGAAACTAACACATTTCTTCTGTATTTTCATGTTCATTTTTTAAAAAAGATTAACCGTGAAAATATTTTACTAGGAAATTCTATCTGATTTGGCACTGTTAACTCAGTCAGGAGAGACCTCTTCTGACAAAGCAGCGCTCATTTGCTCAAAATTTTTAAAAATTACTAATTGCAGTGCAACAAGAGCATCAGTTTGACAAGGGTATCAGTTCATAGTCATGAAGGACCAACGTATATCTATCTAGTCTCTCACCTGATGCTTTGGAGGCAGAATAACTGGTTTAACTACCCTTTGACAAGGAAACAAATCAGCCCACTGTCAGAGCCAAAGGATGTTTGGCTAAGCAGCTTATCCAAGTATTGCAGAAACTTGCTTGTGAGGGTAGATGCATAGGAAATGAAGGTCAGGAATGATTAAATCCAAGACAATTCTAGTAAAAATCACAGCAATCATCTCAGGGCAACCAGGAACATAGAACCAATATACCACACTCTCACTTAGCTTAACATCAGCTGCTTCCCTCCACCCCCCCTCGGCCCCCACCACCTCTTTTCCTTCTGTCTCATTCTATAAGGCTATTAAAATTCAAAGAATTAATTTATAATTGTGCGGGCATTCCTATGCATCCTGACGTTTGTTCCTATCAATTGGGTCTTTATGCCTCTCAGTCGAGGCCGGATGTTTGCAGTTGCTGGCAGCTGTTGTTCGAGGCCCAGCGAACAGCTGATAGACTGGCAATGTACATTGAAAGAGTGCAGCCCAGAGCCTGGGAAAGGTCCTAATGCTGAATGCTCTCAGCTCTGATGGGTAATTAGCTTAGTACATGCAAGATTAGAGAACTAGCGCTGGAGATATTGCATCTGACCTGCTTTTCAAAAGTCATTAGAAATTAGAAACGGTAATTCTTTCACAAGAAATGTAAAGAATTTTGTGAATGGGACTTTTTGGCTTTCTTTACTGATGACACTCCACATGAAGTTGATATCCTCTGAGCATTTATTCAAACAAATGGTGGTTTTTTTTTTCTCTTTCTGCAGTGAATTAGTGTATTTTAAAAGTTGTTTAAAAATAATGTTATATGTACTAGTCTCTGGGATTTGTGGGCACTGTGAATTTTCAGGCAAAACTGTCTGTCCCAAGAAATTATCTTTGCATGGGGGTGGGGGGGAGGGGAGACTGAAGAGGAATTATCTTTCAAGTAGTAAACCCCTCATTACTTCAGGCTCTTCTCTGATAAAAAAAAAGTGAGGAAATCAAATTCTATCTGTAAAAACAGAATATAGGCTCCATTTGTCACTTGCTACTTTCCATGGAAATCTCCATATTCATCATATACACAGGATCAGACCTAAATCAAGATGAGATCAGTAGAAGCTTCTGTGTCCTAAGAGGATCTGCTGTAATATTCAAGAAGTATCTGTATGCATGGGGGTGGCTGTGTATATGTGCACGTTAGAACACACCACATCCTTTTCCATATCCTGCATTAAGACTGAGCTTCTTTCAGGATCGCGAAGTTCTTGGAAAATCTGATCTAAGCACAGCAATAAAACATTGTCTCATCCAGCCCTGACACTAGCTCCCTCTATGCTCTGGCAAAATATTCATGGGTTTCTGCAAAAAAAGAGGAAAAGTATTATCTATTTCACAGATGGGGTTTTCTTTGGGGGAAAAAAAAATAAATAAATGTTTGCAACATACTTAAAGGAAAAAATAAAACAGCATAACTACAAGTTCAGTGCCACAGTTCTTAATATAAATTCAAAAGTTTTAATTTGGTGCGGATTTTATAAGTCTGACACAATATTAAAGTATTTGGCAGATTCAGCTTTTAGGGTCAGTGCTCAAACTTTATTTGGGCTTGAGAATTTCTACCTGTGGTAGATGTTACCCCTGACATCTGTCCCTGCAGTAACCATAACTGAAGTATCAGTAGGATTTGGGCTTTGAGAAAAAAAGATTAAAAGAACTTTAGCAGATCTAGGAATCTACAGAGATCCTGGATGAGCATTCTTCTCTTCTGTTTAGCTTACTGTAATTTCAATTTGCACTGACATTTGTTGCTGGAGAAACTTCTTTAGAGAATAATATAAAAATGCAGGAGAGGAAACCCACATTTAAAAGAAAAGGCAGTAGAAGCAGATGGGAGGAAAGAGAAAGGATATATGAAGTAATTAATTTTCATTATTTACTTCACCTGAGAATTTGCAACTTGCAAGGGAGAAACTGTTGGCTTCAACTGTGGTTGGAAGTCAGTTACACACCTGGGGTAGAAGGATACATAGGAAACTGTAAATTTTAGAGGGAGAGGTCTAAAATATTACTTTCAAAAGCAGGTTTTAGGAATGGAAAGCACTCATGTTTCTATTGTTCTCTGTTCATTTCCAGCCAAAGCCATCTGAGAAGGAGCATGTTAAACACGGGGCAGCTGAATAAGTGAACAAGTTCATCTGTATCAGGTCTCTCCAAGATTAATTCTTGTGGGTGAGATTACTGCTTCCAGCAGAGAAAGAGGGGTGGGGGGATGAAAAACAGAACACAATGTCTTTTGCTAGTGACTATTATTCATTTTTATTAATTTCTAAACATTATCAGTATACTAGACTCTTTTTAAAGCAAAGGCACAGCCTCAAAGAGATTTATCATCTCAGAGTGAGTACCACAAGCTGATGTGACTTCACGTTATGACTTTGAAGTCAGTCTAAAAAATACAGATTCACCACTATAAAAAACTACCATGGAAAAAAAAAAGCTGAAAGATAAATTAGCTTGTTTTCTCCTGTTTGTTGCCTCAATACAGGAACAGTACAAGTCACAATGCCTGTAGTTTAACTCATTCACAGTTTTACTAGCCGACTTGGGAGAATCTCGCAGTAAAGACTGTGCTGTTCCTGCGAGTATTCTGCTTTTTACAACAGCCTCCTTAGTCATGCCAGAAGTGTTGCAGTGATTATGTGTCCTTGTTTGAAGGTAATAGAAGGAAGTGAGGAAGAGTTTGAGTGTTTTCGAAACCAGAAATCAGACACACAGTTCATTTCATGTAGCTTTAGTCATCAGAAACAGGATGGTTATGTGTGAGTCAATCATATTATTTCCAGTGCAGGCTTGTGTTTTCATCTTAGAACAAGAATGTTATCTATTAATGCTTCCAATTTTACCTATTTGTCTCAATTGGATACTAATACAGGTGTAGACATATATGTTGTAGATGTCTAAAGTTAGGTGAATTAAGCAATTGGGGTGGTTTGACCCTGGCTGGAGGCCAGACACCAACCAAAGCCACTCTTTCACTCCCTTTTCATCTGGACAGCAGAGAAAATATATTTTGAGAGGCTTAGGAGTTGAGATAAAGACAGGGAGAGATCATT
The DNA here is from genome assembly GCA_022605575.1 of Laterallus jamaicensis coturniculus. NCBI lineage: Eukaryota > Metazoa > Chordata > Aves > Gruiformes > Rallidae > Laterallus > Laterallus jamaicensis. The sequence goes on from JAKCOX010000019.1 coordinate 10,101,704, forward strand.
CTGCAATTAGTGGAATTCCCTGAACCCCACCTGACATCTCTCTTGTCACTCTTCCAGAAAGTTATTCCATGACCTTCACTACAAGTGTGGGTCAGCAGTGACCAAGACACTCTGTTATATGAGCCATGTTAAATTGCAAGAATTTTACAATTTATTCTACCCTTCCTGTTTACATGCCTCAGAGTGAAAAGCAGAGAAAAATACCATCATGAAACTAACTCAGTAGGAAGAAGAAATACTCACTCTTCTTTGTCACTCCTGAAAGGCATAAGACCACATCACTGTGAGGTTGGTGAGGCACTGTTCCTAATTTTCCATTCAGCTGCTTACAGCAACAGTTCCCCAGGCAGGAGAATCAGTTTAGAAAACAACAGGTTTCTGCTTTATTATTCCAATTCAGACAATTATTCCAAGAATCCCTCTCCTTATTAAGAAACAGAACTAGCTCATATGAAAGGTACAGAAGAAATAGTAACTCCCAGAATGACTTTTCTATTGGTCAACTCTTGCAACCCTCTGCATCTAAGGCAAAAGAGAGTCATTACAATAAATGTGTTTGGATTTTTTTTAAATTACAGATGAGTTCCAGGGAAGACAGACATACTATCTGACTCAGAAAAAACATGAAGTAATAATAATTTCTATTTTTTAGTTGCAAATTTAAATCCTCCCCTACTAATTGATTAGTGTTTCCTTTTGAATAGTATGATTAAAATTATAAATGCTTCCACCTTACACTTTAAGATTTCCTTTTAAACTGAAGTAAGAAACAAAAAGTCCTAAAGTGGATGCCACAAAAGTACTGACCAGTAGTGATATAAATCACTGAACATCAGGATAATGCTGATTGATAGGAAGAAAAGCACTGATTCATCTCTGTATACATACATGTGTGTGTTCATTGAAAATGGGAACGGATGCTGAAGACTTTTGCCTTTTGAGCTGAAATTTTCTAAGATATATTTTCCTTGGGGTTGATTATAGAATCATAGAATGTACTGAGTTGGAAGGGACCTTTAAAGGTCATCTAGTCCAACCTCCCTGCAGTAAGCAGGGACACCTTCATTACATCTGGTCACTCAGAGCCCCATCAAGACTGACCATGGGACTTCCATTACCTCTCTTTGCAACCTGTTCCAGTGATCTACCACTCTCATAGTCAAGAACTTTTGGTAATATCCAACCTAAATCTCCCCTTTTCTAGCTTAAAACCATCACCCCTCATCCTAGAGCTACATGCCCTTGTGAACAGTTCTTCCCCATCTTTCTTAATAGGCACTTTGAGGTATTGGAAGGCTGCTATAAGGTCACCCTGGAGACTTGTCCAAGTTGAACTTGTCCACTCTTGTCCAAGCTGAACAAGCCAACTCTCTCAGCCTGTCTTCATAGCAAAGGTGCTCCAGCCCTTTGATCATTTTCACAGCCCTCCTCTGGACACACTCCAACAGTTCCATGTCCTTCTTGTGTTGAGGGCTCCAAAGCTGGACAGTGTTATTCCAGGTGAGCAGAGTAGAGGGGCAAAATTCCAGGCCAGGAATGAGAGCACATTGGTGACTCATGTCCAGCTTCTCATCCATGAGTAGCCCCAAGTCGTTTTCATCAGAGCTTCTTTGCAGCACGTCATCTCCTAACCTATATCAGTAATGAGCATTGTCCCAACCCATTTGCAGAACCCTGCACTTGGCTTTGTTGAACATCATGAAGTTCAGCTGGGCCCAATTCTCCATCCAGATAGATGACATCCTTAGTTCTTCCTTTGTCTACTGCTGCAATTACTCTATTGTAGAAAGCCACTAGATTGGTCAGGCAGGACTTGCCCCTAGTAAAGCCATGCTGGTTGTCTCAAATCACCTCCCTGTACTCCATGTGCCTCAGCATAGCTTCTAGAAGGATTTATTCCATGATCTTCCAGACACAGAGGTGAGGCTGACATATCAGCAGTTCCCAGGGTCCTCCTTTCTAGCCTTTTAAAAAACAGGTGCAATGTTTCCTTACTTCCAGTCACTAGGGACGTCACCTGACTGCCATGACTTTTCAAATACGGAGAGTGGCTTCACAACTGCATCAACCAGTTCCTTCAGGACTCTGGGATGCATCAGGTCCCATGGACTTGTGCATATTTATGTTCCTCAGACATTCAGGAACCTTATCTTCACTTACAGTGGGAGGGACTCTGTCTCCCTTGTCTACATCTTCTGGGCCATCAACTTGAAAGTGGTGAGGAGAGAAGTTGCCAGTGAAGACTGAGGCAAAAAAGTTGTTGAGAACCTCAGCCTTTTCCTTGCCTGTGGTTACCAGTTCACCATTGTTGCCCATCAAGGAGGGTATTCTTTCTTTAACCTTCCTTTTCTAGTTTACATCCCTGTAGAAGCCCTCTTTGCTTTTCTTGGCATCCCTTGCCAAGCTCAGCTCCAAACATACCTTGGCCTTCCTGACCTCATCCCTACACAACCAGGCAACATCCCTGGATACCTGTCCCCAATTCCAATGCCTGTGTAGTTCCATCTTGCCTTTTAATTTGACCAGCAGGTCTCAACTCCTTGTCTTCTTTGCTTGACTTCTTACACTTTGGGGATCAAGACTTCTTGCACTCTGTTGAAAGCATCCTTCAAGATCTGCCAGCTCTGTTTCCCCTCTTTGTCCTTGAGGGTTGTTTGCAGCACAGGCTGCCTCCAGTCTTGACATCCCTGATGGGTTCACCCGCATCAGGTCCAATATCATTTCCCCCCAAGTAGGGCTGTCTATTTCCTGTCTCTGGAAGCTGTCATCAAGGCATTCCAGGAGTCTCTTGGATTGTCTACAGCTTGCCCTACTACATTTCCAACAGATGTCAGGGTGGTAGAATTCCCCCAGCACATGAGAGCCTGTGAGCTCGATACCTCCTGGAGCTGGAGTAAGAAGGCTTCATTGAGAGATTCCCCCTGATCAGTGGGCTGTAGCATATGCCAACTACAAAGCTTCCCTTGTTGTCTCAATCCCTAATTCTTAGCCATATCTTTCAACCTGCTCATGACTATTCTTTAGGGACAACTCTTCACACTTTATCCATTTCTTAATATAAAGGGCAACGCCTACGCCCCTCCTTCTTCCTCTGTCCCCTCTGAACAGCTTGTAGCCATCGATAGCCATATCCAAGTCATGGGATTCATCCCACCTTTTTTCAGTAATGCCCACTATCTCATAGATTTCTAGTAGCATGGTGGCTTCCAGCTCCTCCCATTTGTTGCCCATGTTGCATGCATTGGTGTAGAGGCACTTCAGCTGGGCTGGTGGCTGTGTCACATTCTTAGATGGACACCCTTTTATTCCCCCAAGGCATTCCATGGAAACTGCCCTGTAGGCTCCTATTATGTCAGGATCCTCCTCCTTGTGTCTCTAAGACTTTGCCTGTGCTGCAGTGCCCACTGCATGACTCAGAGCAAGAGGTTAAAGGCCCTAACTATCACCCAATCCCTCCAATCCTGGTGCATCATCCTGCTGCTTTTTGATATTACTATTCCCTTCCCCCTTTTCATCTAGTTTAAAGCCCTGTCAATCAGCCCTGCAATCTCTTGGGGACAGACTCTCTGTCCACTTTGAGAAAGGCATCTCCTGTTTGATGCCAGCCTACCTGGTGCCATGTAGGTCATCCCTTTATCAAAAACCCCAAAATTATAGCAATGACACCAGTCATGTAGCCACTAAGGAAATTTCAACAGTAATGGTTCTCTTCAATTTTTAACACTTGCCTTTATGATTTCAGTATCTTTTAAAATGTATTTTTGTAGGGAAATATTCTATATCTTTAATACTGCTAACCTAATGATGCTTAGTGACTAGCACCATGAGTTAGGTTTTTTAATTACTGGAACAAAAAATCACATTTTCCATTACAGTTTTTAAACCAATGAGTTAATATAAACAATCAAATACAGGTATAACTGTGGATTAGCCTGACCTTTATATCATGCTCATCTTTATAATGTGGTTTGCATTAGTCTGTAGCTCTTTTAGATATTGTAAATATTTTTTCTTTAAAGCTGCATTTGTACGAAAGGAATTTAATCAGTAATCTCATATATCCATTCTAAATGTTACCAGATTTCCTGCTTCTATTAATTCTTCCCAGAAGAATATGAATATTACAATGGTA